>CAXIVR010000008.1:12873924-14133091 GCA_964035755.1 Teleogryllus oceanicus
CTGCCCCGGCATTCGCCTGGTTTTAATCGGAGAAACCACGGAAAACTACCGATCAGAGCAGCCGGCCGCTAGAATTCTCCTCCAGACAGCGACTGAATTCGACCTAGCTGATAAGCTAGTGTCGAAAATCCTCCGCCGTCAGGACTCGAACTTAGGACCTACCGATCTGAGGCGCTGCAGTGACATCAGTTGATGCACTGAGCTACCACTCCCGTTAGGAAGTCATACCGGAGCCCGCTCTTCCACCAGATAAACGCACAAGTTAAATCGAATGCAAATTGATTACTCTGTCACATTATATGAAATTTGTTGGCAGTGAAACTGATATCTCTATTTTCCGACGATGCAAATTTACAAAACAATTCTCAGAAACAGTTTATTTTTTTCTTCCATTTTTTCCACGGTTAGAGTAAAGGATGATTAAATGCCGCAGACCCAATTTTCGTTGAACTCTACGAATTTTTCTTACTCGCACTTAGGAAGGAACTTCTCAAGAAGAAGAGGTCAGGTAATTTTTTCCCAAGGGCTTTTATCCAGCCAACAGCCGGTTGCCCTTTACGTCCCGAAGGGACGCATATTCGACCATACACTAGACAAACACTCTTGCGGGCTCCTCTGATCTGGGGTCAGCAGAACGCGAGGCCCTCCGCGACAACATATACATACAAAGTCAAGCGACAAACAGCCATGCCCAAGGCGGGACTCGAACCCGCGACCCTTCGGACCGAAGCGCTGAGTCGGTACTCACTCTTACCCACCTCGACCATCCAGGTCGGCAAGTTACGTAATGATTCGCGAAAAAACCGCGAATTTTCGCCAAAAAAACTTTTATTACCGGGCCCTGGTAACGAAAATGGGGATAAGATCAGCTGCTAAATCTAGAAAAAAACCTCTAACACGTGGTGCAGCCAGAATTCATATTTTATAGGTCCTTGATACCGAAAAATCGATTGAAGGCAAAACGTCTGTCTATCCATCTGTGAACAACGCTATCGGGTACACACACCGTGCAGACGATTTTCTCCAAAATCGATATTCCTCAATCGATCTGCTTGATATATGATGGCCGACGCCCCGCCGGTTCGCTCTCTCATATTGCACAATATGGCTGCGGCAGGTATTATCGAGGTAGCTCCCACGCCTCTAGAGGACGTCTTCTCTTCTTTCCTCCTTCCAAAACCGCGTAGCGACGCCTACCGGCTAATTTACATGTCCGAGTGGACCAGGTTTTACAGTGATTCCCCCCAAGTGGTGTTACCGTCACCGCTCGAAGTGTTGCAACAATTACATGAGTGTAAGTGGGCAATTTGCCTTGACCTTAAAGACGGGTTATATCATGTGTTCCTGAGTGTAGCCGCCCGCAATTTATTTGGCATCCAATGCGGTAAACAACAATATCGTTTCTGTGCGCTGCCAATGGGTTGGGCTTTTGCCTCACTAATCATGCAGACTGCCATGCGGTCAGAGCTGCAACAATTGTGTGAATATACATACCAGTACTGGGAGCTGCACTCAGTGTATCAACTGATATCACTGCTGCGCCTCTGACCGGAAGGTCCTACGTTTGAGTCCTGACGGCGGCAGGATTTTCGATACTAACTTTTCAGCTAAGTCGAATTCATTCGATGTCTGGAGGAGAATTCTAGCGGCCGGTTGCTCTCATCGGTAGTTTTCCCTGGTTTCTCCGATCAACACCAGGCGAATGCTGGAGCAGTATCCTATCAAATAGGCCACGGACCGCGCACGATCTCTCCTTCCTCTTCCTTGTCCTGTCCTATCCTCTCCCCCTACAAACGCATACTTACACTAACGTGCACTACACTACCACGTATTCCGGGAGACCGGTCGGGAGCTTAGGGCTTGTCCCGACTGGGTCGGTGCCCCGCTGGTGGGAGAGTCCTGGTTAGGGGTAAACCCGGCGGGAGGTCGGCGCCGGATCTCGCCATGAAGCAGTGTAAGATCACCGCCATCTCTCGAGGAAAAAACACGCACTACACTAACGGGACTAATGACCAAAGCAGTTGACGCGCCCGGAATCACCAACCAACCAACCAATACAAACCAGGTTTATTATGATGATATACTTTTACTAGCTAACTTCATTCAGAGCTCTTACGAGAGGACCTACACCTGAAATAAATAGGTTTTCGTTTCAACGAGAACGGAATCACAGATCTCCTCTCAGACTCATATTAAATTCCTTGGAGTGTATCTAGATTTAGTAAAGAAAACAGTGCGGTGGATCCCGACTACTTGATAGCAGTGCGAAACTTCCCCGCCGTCTTCTTAAGCAACAAGCGGTTGGCGCGATCGATAGCAGGCATGGCCGGCTGGCTATCGATTGCGTCGACCGCTACTTTTCCTTTAGCAATGATTATCAGATCGTGGCCCCAGGCGCATCCAACCGCCCTATCAAGATCATCTATTCGGACGGCAAAACCCGCAACTGGCCGGCCCCACACGCCTCCAATATCTTTGAGAACGAGTTGTGTGCAGCCCTGTTTACTTTATTAGAGTTTAAGAAGATTTTGTGTATATTTATTGTGATAATACTGCGGTTATGTTTCATTTGTTAAGACAAGTATACCACTCGCATTTGCTTTTGAACTGTATCTTGGTCCATATGGTCTTTAATTAATGCCATTTCCATGTTATGAATATTGAATATGACTACAATAAAGCAGATGCCCCGTCTAGGACAGCCTCCGGCAGATCCCGGGGCTCCTTGAACTTCAAACAGATATTTTAATTTTGAAGATTACATGAAACTCCTCAGACATTTTCAAAATTTTCAAAAAAATGGCACCATCGATTTCCATTAAATTTTGTTGTTGGATAGTCTAAAGGACTTGTAAGAGAATCGTGGAAGTCTCATTTTGGTTGAAATCCTGATTTTTCGAAAACTGAAAAAGACCAAAATTGTTTTCCTACGACTACAATTATGAAGATACAATTTTTTAAATGAAATGTGTTCATCGAAAACAGGATCTTAAAATACGGTCATGTTGAATTTTTCGAAAGTACGAGGGTGTTTTTTTTGAGTAATTGGGCGTCGAACTTTTTTTGAGTAATTGGGCCCGCTCTGAAAATTTCTACGCTTCTGTATCGTAATTTTAGATATGTTTTGAGGTAGTGGGATGCTACGTAAGTTAGAATTTGTATATTATTTCATATTTCATTTTATTATTATTTAATATATTTATATTAGATTTATTTTATTTCAAAATGCGGTAATGAGATAATGAGGACTGCCTTTCGTTCGCAGTAATATACACGAACACATTTATATATTTATAGAATACTACAATACCATAGGATTTAATAATTACTATTATATATTTTTGATCTTTTTTCATTTGTTGCCAACGCTTTTAGTATTTATTAACTTTTAATTATTTAACTTTCTCGCATACTGCTTATGAAGAATATTGTAAGGCAAAAAAATCTCATACCATATGTTCGTGAATACACTGCATACCTTATGCAATAAAAAAGCTTGAAACTATTGAATTTATTTATTAAAATATTTTACTAAAAATATACCAAATAATTTATTATATTAAACTATTTATAAACTATTATAATTTAATCAATTACTAATGGCGAAAAAGTACGTGCTGTTTTAGCACCTTCTTCTTCTTTCTAGGGTTTTTATCCAGCCGACAGCCGGTTACCCTTTACGTCCCGATGGGACGCATATTCGACCATACACTAGACACCAACGCACTTGCGGGCTTCTCTGATTTGGGGTCAGCAGAACGCGAGGCCCTCCGCGACAACACATACATACAGAGACAAGGGACAAACAACCATTCCCAGGGCGGGACTCGAACCCGCGACCCTTCGGACCGAAGCGCTGAGTCGGTACTCGCTCTTGGCCACCTCGGCTGTTTTAGCACCACTAGTTTTAAAATAGCAAAAGTTGGAAATCACTTGTTTTGTGTCGGTAAAATTGACTACAAAGTGTAGGGGCTGGATGGTATAGCGGGAATGTGTCACGCGCAATAACTTGGTGGCCTTGGGTTCAAGCGCGTGGCATGGAGATATATCTTAAACAAATGAGTAGTAGGTTCGCAATACAGCATTCTACTTTTTTTTGCTTCTTTCTTGGCGGCGGTGCTCATTTATTTCCGCTCCGTCATGCGTGTCTTCTAATTATGTAGAAACTACCGCTGCAATCAATGTCCGCTCTGGGAAGTTACATCAAAGTTGCAGACTTGTCTATTGTTCTAAAAGGACGCTTGTCTTAATATCAACGAGAATGTGTCTTTGTTGGGAAAGATCGTGGAAGAGAAGTATGTGCGTCTTGTAAAAAGAAAGTAAAACTCAATGCGTTAACAACAACCTTGATGAACCCAGCTAAACAATTTCGCATATTTTGACACGAGAAAGAACGATGAAATATAATGATTTTGCTCCTACTCCTTACGTGGAGTGAAGGAATCGACTCAATATCCAGAAACCTTGGAGACAACGCTATTAACTTAACAGTTCACGCACCATTTTATAAAGATTTTACACTCTACTGTCATGATTACCAGCACATCCTTTACATGTGATTTCTTTCTTACAATCTTCACTAAAATTACACTTGGGAACAAACAAATGTTTTTCATACCTCCAGGATGAAAAAAAGGTGATTTCAAAGCAAACGATCACGTTGACTTTGAGAATTATCATGAAAAGTTTCTATCACGAAAGGTTCAAAAGATATAAACATATTTAGTATTTGAAGTAAACATAATCCTATACTAATTTCCGCCCTCCGGTTATGTTACTACAAAGTTTTATAAGTATGGTTCATATGAGGTAAGAACAAGTTTAAAATGGAATACGCATATTCCTGCAATAATATGCAGACATTAAAATGGTTTGTTGGTATTTTCCACAACACTGGTAGAACGAATGACAATGATTTGAGTTTTCCATACAGCCAATCTAAGATTCGTTGTACAGGTGGCACGAAGTGGTGAGCAGCCCATGGTTTGTTCTGATTACAAACACGACAGCCAAAGTATAAATAATACGCAGTTTTGTAATTTCATATATATATATTTTTCCCTTTGAAGGTTGAGTGTAAATCTTCCACAAACGTAACAGGAGTTATCATGTTGATTCACACTTTCGATGTGAAATGATGATTTCCCTCATATCGAACAGATTCAGTTCTACAGATCATGTGGCGAATTTCATTTTATGAAACCTACAAAACAGTAATGTATTTGAGTCACACGCAAACCAGACACGAACCTCATGCGCACTGCGGGTGCAGTTCCGCAAGACACCGACTGACTCAGAATCTGCCATCCCAACAGTTGGATTTTTTAAAAATTTATTTATTTAACAGAGTGAGCTGATTATACAACGCTCAGCCATATGGCTTTTTAGTTGTTCGGAGCGAGCATTTTCAGACGAAAATATGAGAAGGGGGTGGCTACGGACACCTCCCATTAAACATATATTGAAGTAGTACGAATGATAAAATGGAGGAATACATATTGTTGACTTTTTATGGAAGGACTATTTATTTCATTATCTTATATCAGCCAGTTTCCGGAGGAAGATGTGGAAGGGGAGTCGGTTGCGGAGACGAGTTTCTACGGGATGCTCTTTACTTATGTTGTAGTGGGAAGCACCGGTAACTGAGGGTAGATTTTGGAAGAATAATGCGGAAGGTTTAATGATGTATGTTAGGACGGGCTCTACGGCTAGGTCTTTGTGAAGGTTAGTGTTGCTTATAAACCAAGGTGCGTTAACTGCAGTTCTGAGGAACCTATTTTGGAATATTTGGATTTTGTTGATGGTTGTAGGGGCGGCATTGCACCAGACTGGACAAGCGTACGTAAGTAATAGACATAAAATGGATTTATATATATAAGGAAAGCAGAATGGAGCTTTAATGATGAGTGTCGGTTGATTCCTGGTCGAAGAACAACAGTTGGATATTCGAACACTTGCGATAAGGTAACGAGTTATAATACCTTTCCGTGATTGATGCGCAGTAGGAAATACGATGGTGCACGGGACTTGTTTTCAAAACATCCACTAAGGTCTACTCGTAATAGAGCGCCCAGACGCCAGAATTAAGACAGCAATCTTCGAATACAGAAGATAAACAAACACGAAAACCTAATTTTGTTGATATCTCATGAAAATGGCATTGATGAACTGAATAAATATTTTTATTTTCAAATAGATTTTATGCGTATTGATTCTACATAGCTTACAGGTGCAATTTAAATGTATTTGCATAAAGCAAAATGCGGTATGTTACGATATAAAGATACAGTGTATTTAAAAACTGTGACGTGATCCGTTTTTATTGTGATATTCGTAATCTACGTATAAAATTCAGTCTGTTGCGCACACTACCTTCCTGGAGGTAAAAATCTTGTTGCCTAGTCTTATTAAACCGTCTACACTTGAAGCATCTGACAACACGTTTTTGAATCCCTAACACTTTTTCCTTCCTTAGTTTACTTTCCAAATTTTCCGTTAACAATTTAAATGTCTCTGCAATAATATTACACGTTTCATCTTTTCTATTATCTTGATTAGTATTATATATTTTTATCACGTTCACTTTATTATCTTCGCTCGTTTATGTTTAATTTTCAAACTTAATAACCTTAATCAATTTGTTCTCCTGTACTTGAAAGTCCCCCCTGTTACTCCAGTAACTTTAAGAAAAAGCTTGACATTCTTTGGAATAAAATCATCTATTTCTTTCTTTAACTTTTCCCTTTCTCATTTTGCATTCTATAATCACTGCTCCATTATTTCGTTTCTTGATTTTATTTACCCGTACAGGGAGATTATTAATATTAACATTTTGCCTGAGAGATTCTTCAGTTCCATTACCATCTTGTGATATTTTTGGTTTGATTACTTTTTCCTTTAATTTTAAGTTTCCTAAGTTACTATTTATGCCTCTTTTAGTTTATATTTACATTTTTTACTTCATAATATCTCTCTTTTCAACCATTTTTTAAAATATTTCTTTCTTTTAAAACTACCTCTCTGACAATTTTTTTCAACTGATAGTAAATTTGCTGTTTATTTTTCATTACAATAATATCGTGCATTATTAATGAGTCTGATATGCGTTTTAAGATGCAATTAATATTTCCTCTCGAATTTTCTCCTTATTTCCCTTTTATTTCTATCTTCCTTCTGACTACCTACGTACTTTTCTCTATCCCCATCACAATTCTCAAGTTCATCTTCATTATCGAATACTTCATTTTTGTTAATGCAGCTATTGCATAAGAATTTCATGCACTTCTTATAATAGGTGCCATCTGTTTTTCACATCGCCCCAATTTGCATACGCGTTTAATTTCCTCCATCCTCGTAAGCTCTGGTAGGCTTTCGCTCCGAATCCGCCCGTTGAGGTCGGCCAGCGCTGCACTGTCCACGGAGCCCGCTGCTCGCGAGTGGCGTCCTTGGACTTGACGCGTCTCCAGGCCACCGCCAGTCAGCTACCGCGCGCCGCCGCGCCGCCACACATCCTTGACTGCGTCACATACCACTCGTATACTTGCCAATCCTTGTCCTTCCTCCAATTTCCCCCTGTTCTCTTTTTCTCAACTCACAGTCTCACTTTTCTAACACTATATACCTCATTTTTCAGTTCTCTTTGACCGAGCTCCACTCTACTTACTTCCGCATCGCATGTCGTCTCGGCTACAACTGATACAGAATGTATTCAGATAATGAACATAAAATTTTGAGAAGGTAATAACTAGTGCCCTGCAGCGGCAAAAAAGCTACCGAAAAAACACAAAATTCAACAAAAACAAGTCAAAAAATTACATATTTGTAAATTTTTGAAAAAAACAAAAGTATAGAGCAAATGGCATTTATGTCATCGTATAAGGTTAGTTTCGCACTAACCCTTCCAAAAATGTAAAGAAAAAATTGGAGCCTTTTTTGAGAAAATCTTGTTTTTGTAATTTTTTTTAATTGCAAATTTTCTCTCACTCCACAAAAACTACTAAAATTTTCCAAAAAATCTACATGACCTTAATGAAAGAACTATTAATTAACAAAAAATTGGTTGAAGGAAAAAGCTCTATCTTGTATTTTGTGGTTGTAGGAAGACGCCCAAAAAAATAACTTTTGTAATTTTCGAAGATTTAGAGTTAACCGCGAAAATAGGACCTATGACATCTTTATAAGTGTATTTAATTATTCTTCCAACAAATTTAAAGATAAAATTTGGAGACGTTTATGAGAAAATTTTTAAAATGTGCCTTAAATAATGTCAAATAAAGTTTCTAGAAAACTTAACAGTTTTTTGCTAAAATGAGCTCAAAATTTCGCATTTTCAGAAACGCTCAAACGCCATTTACTCAAAAATGGCTCCAAATTTTTTCTTCAAAATTTTCCAACTGATAGTGCTAATGGCACTGTTTAGTATGACGTAAAGTTCATTTTGGTGTATTCTTTTGTTGTTTTTCTCAAAAATTACACAAATGCATTTTTTAAATATCTCTCACGCCGTTAACACGCACATTTCAATGGATTTGTATACATTATTCAATTTATGAGTGAACGTTCTTCAAATTATTTAAATGAAGTTTTAGAAAACTCAATGATTCCTGTGAAAAAGAGCTTCCAATTTCGCATTTACAGTTTTGCTTAATCGCCATTTTCTTAAACACGGCTTCAAATTTTTCAATGAAAATTTCTATTTAAGACGAGGTTTTACTCTACTTTGATATTATAGAAGTAATATGTTGGTTCTATGATTTGGAAAGCGAAAATTTGAGAAAATTTCAAAAAAGGGTACTTAGGGCGATGATAGATGGCAGCAGGCACGAAGGAGGGGAAAAGCAGTGCTGTACCAACCCACACCAAGGAAATTCGAAAACTTTACTATGAGAAAGTCAGTGCCATTCTGTAGCACCTCTAGTCCTTAAATGATTTATGATTTAGAACTATAAATCCCTATTAAGATTAGAAAATTAACGTTGTAAATTTGTTTATTTTGTTATGCTTACTCCAGGCATACAGTACACAAAAAAGCAACTCCCTTGTTTTGAGGACAAGGTCACTTGAAAAAAATTGCAAATATCATTGAACAGCATCTCACAGGTCACTAAGCTTTTGCAGGGTCAGATATTTTATTGCCTTGTTTGCGGCGTTTCCACGTAGAGCCGCATACAAGCAGATTACCTTCACAGTCCACCGATGAATACGGATAAGCAACACGATACTTATCAATAATGACGTCTAACATTTACATGTAGTTTAGACTTGAGAGACCAGAAACATGACATACGAGGAAATTCGAATTACTATTAAGTTTCATCAATAGTTCATTCAATAGTTTAATCAGTACTTGTGGAATTAACTATTCAAGACACAACACAATAAAACGTAAATATCCAGGTTTCTTTAAGCGAGGCTCCGAGGACTTGAAGACTATGTAAAAGTGGCCCGTCACGGAACGATCCCGGGTCCCGATTTCATGAGTGGAGCTGTTGATGCTGACTCTGCCTGGATGAGTAATCTAAAGGTCCACAACTCTGGTCGATCTTTTCCAGGCATTCGTCCCATGAATTTTTCGCAGATGCGGAGTAGTATGTATGAATGTCTTTCTGTTTTAAGTATTTGCACTTTCGTCCTCTTTCCGGATGAATTTTTTTTTCAGATGCATCCGTTGAGGTACAATTCAGGTTTTCCCGTAGCAATGTAGCCCATGAGCCCATAGTCTGCAAGAATCTCGCGTGACGTCATACTTCAAACTAGTGGTGCAAAAACAGCACGTACTTTCTCGCCCGTACTTTCACTCAAAATTACGCGAAAAGTACTTAACTATTCTAAAAATTGTGCATGACCTTATTTCAAAATCTACCTTTAAGGAATAGACTTCATTAATCGAAAAATGTCTATCTACATAATTGTAGTTCTAGAAAGACTGCAAAACAATTATGATTTTTGCAGTTTTAGAAAAATCAGGGTTTTCAACGAACATGAGATTTGCACCATTCTCTTAGAAGTTCTTTACAGTATCCAAAAACAAAATTTAATAAAAAACCATGGAGCCATTTTTTAAAAAAATTGATATTGTCCCGGGAACTTCATGGAAAGTACCCCCTAAAATTAAAATATCGAGTTCAAATTCAGGAGGCTGCGGCATAAGCCAAATCAATTAGGGAATATCAATTTTGGTGAAAACCGGCTGAACGGTTTACCCGCTAGTGTAGTTCACAGACTGACGGACGGACAGACAGACGTTTTGCTATCAATCGATTTTTCGCTATCAACGACCTATACAACATGAATTCAGGCTACACCACGTGTTAGCGGATTTTTTTAACTTTAGCAGCTGGATTTATCGACTTTTTCGTTATCAATGCCCTATAATAATAGTTTTTCTGCCGAAAATTCGTTTTTTTTCGCGCAGCATTACATAACTTTCTTTCACTGCGTAAGCGGAGCAAGAAAGTAAAACAGAAAGCAAATTCTAATTTTTGGAACATCCAATTTCTCATCACGATCCGCTATTGCCTCGTCCCATCCTGGGAACCACGCATAGGACTGATTTTCGAACCGGGTGAGATAGCACAAGTCAGCAACATTGTTTTCATTGCATTTTTCTCTGAGACGGATTGATTGATTTTTTCGTGTTTCCGGGCGCGTCAATTGCGTTGGTCATTAGTCCCGTTAGTGTAGTGCGTGTTTTTTCCTCGGGAGATGGCGGTGATCTTCCCCCGCTGGATGGCGAGATCCGGCGCCGACCTACCATCGGCTAGTGAGGTTCCCCTAACCAGGACTCTCCCACCAGCGGGGCACGCCCCAGCCGGGATAAGTTCTAAGCTCCCCACCGGTCTCTCAGCATGTGTGGTAGTGTAGTGCATGTTAGTGTAAGTATGTGTGTGTAAGGGGAAAGGATAGGACAAGGAAGAGGAAGGAAAGATCGCGCGCGGTCCGTGGCCCGTTTGGTAGGGTACTGCTCCGCCATTCGCCTGGTGTTGATCGTAGAAACCACGGAAAACTACCGATCAGAGCAGCCGGCCGCTAGAATTCTCCTCCACACAGCGACTGAATTCGACCTAGCTGAAAAGCTAGTGTCGAAAATCCTGCCGCCGTCACTAGCGGATTTAAATTAGCTATATAGCCAGGTCGTATTCAACCTCTGTCTCGGGACGAATCCTAGCGGTCAGCTACTCTGATCGTTCGTTTTCCGAGGATTATCCGATTAAACCCGTGCGAGTATCGGAGTAGTATCCTAACAAAAGACCACGGCCCGCGCCCATATTTCCTTCCTCATATGTGTTTGACGGTCTCTCCTTACATGCCCACTTGACCAACCAGTCAATCAAGCGCCAGACGTGGCCGCTGTCGCCTTGAAGCAGTGGGCCCGCAGCGCGATCGCCGGTGGCGCGGCGCGGGGCCGGTGGCGGCCGCGCCAAGTGGGTCACCGGTCGCCGAGCGCCGCCGACTGCCCTTGGGTGCTCTGGCCTCCCCCCCCCCCGAGAGAAAGTGCAGCTCCGTCCACGGTCAAGGTCCCGCGGTTGCACCAGTACCGGCGATGGGAAATATCACGAAGAAAGAGTCTACAACTACGATTAACCAAATTACACTGCCGACATCCGGTGGCCGACATCGTCAAGGCCGTAGTGTCGTAGCGATCTCGGACCGAAGGGTCGCGGGTTCGAGTCCTGCCTCGGGCACGGTTCTGTTTGTGTTCGTCCTTTCACCCCTTATCATCGCCATATCGTTTCATCTTCTCAGTTACCATAACGTTAACTTCAATAGTGGTCGCTAATGACCTAGATAATGCAATCTTAAATAACAAAAAAGAAGTCCCACTGCTGAACAAAAGCATAGAAATGGGCTTCCAAAAAGCAGGATGCACATTGTTCAAGAATAACAAATATAGTTAACACAGCAATAAATTGCTTTTTTTTTACAAAAAATAATATTCACGATACTTGCAACATATGAAAAGCAAACTATTCACGAATATCGCTACATATGAATAGCAAATATTTAATAGTGGGTACCCTCAGCTTTGGAATCGTAAGTCGCTTGCCGTCAGCTGAGTCGTAAATGGTGACTTGTGGAGTATAAGGACTGGAATGCGTAATATGAGAATAACCGGAATAACCGGCGGCGCTAGCCGAATTCGTTTACTGCCCTCCCTGAAGTCACGAAAGTTAAGCGAATTTCGAGACTCGCGGGTTCCTGGTTGGATGACCGGCCAGGAATCCCGGATTTAACAGAGTCGAACCCTGACCGAAGGGATAAAAGGCACTGACTGACTGTGACGTGACGAGACTTGACAAATATAGTAATCACTCAGTAACGGAGGATTACTCCAGACGAAAGCGCTCAACGCCCAACAAGGGTTAGGAGACGCGTTGCAACAATAACGAAGCAACGAATTAAAAAAATACACAATCACATATTTGCTTATTTCAGTCAAAATTGAAAGTGCTATTTGTCCCTGCTAGGGCAGTGACTCGCTCATGGGAGATACCTGGCTGGGAAAAACTTCGCATGCAACCGGGTAGGTCGGCGTGTGATCTCGCCATCCAGCGGGGAAGATCACAACCTCCCGCAATAAATCATGCACTGCACTTAAGGGATTAATGACGTTTCTGGAATCACCAATCATTAATGCAAAGTTTAAATACAAGGTTTAAAAGTGACGTTTTCTGTACGATACGGCATACGAAACATAGCTCGGGTTCACCTGCCTACAACATCCAGAATTCATCGTGATTCTTCGCATATTACCCCTGAGAGCAACGCAAGTTGCTCACACGTTTCCCCACTTGTTTCCCGCACGTTTCCGTACTTGCTTCCTATAGTTTGATTGATTGATTATTAATGATTCCGGGCGCATCAACTACTATGGTCATTAGTCACGTAAGTGTAGTGCGTGATTTTCCTCGCGAGGGTGGTGGTCTTCCGCCGCTGTTAGGCGAGATTCGGTGCCGACCCACGTTGACTAGCGGTGTTTCCCCAAGCATGTATCTCCCACCAGCGGGGCACCGCCCCAGCCAGGACAAGTTATAAGTCCCGACCGGTCTCCCGGCATATGTGGTAGTGCAGTGCATGGTAGTAAGTGTGTGTGTGTGTGTGTGTGTGTATGTGTGTAAGGGGTAAGGTTAGGACAAGGAAGAGGAAGGAAAGATCGTGCGCGGTCCGTGGCCACTTTGTTAAGGTACTGCTCCGGCATTCACCTGGTGTTGATCGGAGAATCTACGGAAAACTACCGATCAGGCAGCCAGCCGCTAGAATTTTTCTCCAGACAGCGACTGAATTCGACCTAGCTGACAAGCTAGTGTCGAAAATCCTGCCACCACCTGCACTCGAATCTAGAACCTCCCGATCAGAGAGACTGTAGTGACTTCAGTTGATGCTCTGAAAATTTCAAAAGTTTGGCCCCTCGGGTAATGTATGCTTTCCGTGATGAGCTAGCTTTCCGCAGTACGATTCCAGATTCGGTTCCTGTCAGGGCGAAAATTGAGCTTTGCATTACAACGTCGAAAGTAAAGCTCAGGAAAGCCAAGTATGCTAGATACAATGAAGGGAATACATGGTATCGGCACATGCCTCCCTATCACCCAGGCGTGGATAACATAAAAACAGAGCCCAGACTGAAAACAACGCTAGCTAGAAAAAGTTGGATTAATCCGATTAATCATTAAAACATTTTCCTTAAACTACAGTATTGAAGATAGACAATTTTTCTTCAATGAAATTCGTTCTACATAATTAGTTCTTTAATTCATTTCCGTGTTCAATATTTTCATTAAGTGTTCGGGCAATTCTGAGTGAAATATGGGCAATATTTAAAACATTAAAAACAATATATTCCCAAGAACTGCGAGCATTATACGTTCTCATCCATACAAAATTATGAATAGAATCAAATACACTTACAAAAGTGGCATTGGTCAGATTTTTGCACATTATATAACATTTCGAAAATTACAAACGTTTTGAGTGAAAATGAGCTTACGCATAGTAAATTACGCATTTTGAGAGACATTTAAAGGATTTTTCTTAAAAACATTTCTACATGATTCAATAAAAATGTGGATAAGGTCTACACTGCCCTTCTACAATATTCTTAAAATCATATTTTAAATCTACTATAAGGGTTCCAAAGAAAAATTGAGACAGCGCGAAAAAATATATTTTAGGCACAATTAGATGGTAGCACAATTAGAGAAGAGGATGGGGTAAAACCGAAAGATACCACACACTTAAGAGTTAGGGGAACTAAACTAGTAGGAGAATGTGTGTGCCATTCCACAGCACCACTACTTTCAAGTATGATATAACGTAATATGTGTTGCCGATTAGACATGCACCTGATTATAATAGGCATAATCTCCGATCTGCCTACATTTTCCCTCATAAATCTCTTTGACGCAGGATTGGAGATAATTATATATTCAAACATGCCCGACGTTGACTGGTGCCAATTTGAAACAAGCCCCGTCTTTCTATTTAAAAACCAGCCCCACTTGGAGAGACATTTTGAAACATAATTATTACTGATAAATGTGATTTGGGCCCCAGGAAAAAGTTACACTTGAAACCTAATTATTCCTACGTAATTTAAATATCTCTCATTCCAAAATTAAGTTGTGATAGCTCAGTTAATTGGGGTTCGAAGTTTATAATTGTTGCTACTTACTCTTCAACCAATTATTCAATCTGCCATCCATACGGAGTGGCGATGAATCTGAAAATCTTATTAAAATGCTGGATTGCACGTAACGAACATGATAATCAGCTTTCTTTCACTTAACAAATTGATTTATTATATTGATAACAAAATGAATTCATCTTTGGTCATGACCAGTTTTCTCTATATTACAATATTATAAAAATTTATTATATTGATAATCAAAATGAATTCAGTTGTCATCTTAATAATTCTATTTAAACCACTTCTTCGTTCGATGGCGCCCGTAGAACCTTCTCCGTCGACGTAGCAGAATCTTGCTTCTGGATGAAGTCCTCGCCTAATGTCCTTGATCTGGTTCCAAATTCTCCCGGCGATACTATTATAATTCGTGGCTTCCCTCACTTACGTCTCGGGTGGACGCCTAGACACGTATTTTACTTCCTATAAGAACGCTCTATCCTAATATAAGAAACGATAATTAATTTTATACAACTGTCAATTACAGTCTTTCCTCGATCTGGTAAAATATATCAGGAGCCAACCCGCTCATCACCGCATTGCTCGAGCAAATTAATGTTCTTCTAAAAACTCGGAAGCATCCGAATTTTATATCTTTTTCTTTTGTCTCTCAAAACAATGCTTATTCCGCCTCTGCTCTGTCATTTCAACCTAACGAAAAATGATCTTTAACGCCGGTTGTTTATGTATCACATAGCGACCCTCTCGCGATCGTCTATTGACATCCCTATATTCTATGTCAAATAAAATGACATTTCCATAATAAAAATGGTTCGTCAATTTGGTATATCACAATATCCAGAAGTAGTACATAGTGGAAGGTTTTGTGCCTAGTTTCTTATAGATTGTACAAAACCATTGTAGTGTTTTGTATTGAGAGAGGAGGGATCGGAGTGTTTGTCTATGATTCTAAAAATACTTCTGCGAAGTATTTGTGAGCGGGTGTATGTTTAATCCTACTTTTAAATGTTTTTGAGAGTGAAGCAGATTTTTTTATCTAACTTTAGGAACATCCTTTCAGACAATAGGCAAAGTTTATCTTCGAGAAATTTGAGCAATATTTAGTCACTCATTGTCTTATACGTAAGTCATATGTATATTTTGACTCATGACATTCCTATCTCAAACTCTTATTATTTTATTCGTTAAAAATAATAAGTTGTTAATGCCTTTTTAAATACCTATATAGGTATTTTAGAATTTTAAATGCCTATTTTGTCTCCATATCTTTATTGTATTTATTGCTTAAAAATCCGCAGCTTCTCCAAATTTAATGAGACTTTCCTCAAGCAGGTTTCCTCATAGGCGACTGCGGATCTTGATGATGAGTTAACATTATGACCGACATAAATATAATATAATAAAACGTAGAACATTGTATTGGCGGAGAAGTGTTTGATAAATATTTCCTGTGTTGCAGCTTCCTATCTGAAGCCCTGCAGCTTGAAACTGAGCCACAAGGAGATGACAAAATGCGCTGTGAAGCACGCAAACGATGGTCTTCCTCTAGTCACAAAAGGTGAGACTCGCACCTCGAAATTTAGCAAACAATGGCGTGTGCAAGCTATGGCAGACATTTGTAAGTTTGATGGGGTCTACTCAAAAGGGGTGATACTCGTATTTATTTTTTATGAAAATATGGATGACAATTATTTTTAATTAGGAAAAGAGTACTTTTAGAAATAATGAAATGAATTCAAATTTAATTTTTGAAATAATATTTATTAAATATGTATTTTAATATGATGTGTATTATAATCTAAAATATTCTTTAAATCCAATAGTAATGTCTTCACGGCCTTGTAATTATGTTAGTGTTAACCAGAAAGTAAATACACTCGTAAATTAAAATACATCAGGTGCTATATGTTTGGAAGAATATATAACTAATCTAATTATTTTTTAACGGAACTTTTTTATGTATTCTAAGATAGGAGTACAAATTCCGTGCTGCCCATTGGCGCTACTTTTTCCTAGTATGTGACGCCTTCGCTCAAATGCATTATATGGCGGCAGACACAAACGTTTTTCTGTGTACTGGTGCTAAAGGCAAACACTTCATCACTTTTCGACTAAATTGTCCCCTTATTTGAGAAGACAGAAATATGATACACGTATAAATATATTTAGAATTGCATTAAATACTTCCTCTTCTAAAATAATGGTATATACTATGTTCTTTAAATACATGCACATTTCATATCTGTCTAATTAATTAAATGCCGGTAGGTGGGATGGCCACTGAATTCAAATAAAATATTTTAAAGTACACAACTATATCCAAATAAAAATTGCTTTTATTTTCATGCCATAAGTTTTTATCCAAAACATATTATTTTCAGGAAGATGAAGTGACATTTTCATAATGCTTTGTGTTTGTTTTTGTAACCCTCCGCACTCCCCAATACATTAAAAAAACAAGACTATGTCTGTAATTAAAAAACACAGAATTTGAGAACTAGCAATGAGTTTTATTTCATTAAATAAAATAATTCTGTTAAAGGATTTTAAATGCATGCACAATGTCCATGAAGGCAAAAACTTTCAGGCATTTTACACGCATATAATTATAACCCAATTAAACATGGAATTTGGCTATTTATCAGATTCTGTTCCACTTAATAGTGATTATTGAAAAGGGTGGTTGAAAACGCAATGCCTTACGGTACGTGCGAGAAAATGTCAAAAAAATTAAACATGGGATTTGAAGTAATAAGAGCCAAAATTTATTGCTTATTTATCTTTGAAAATAGATTTTATTACATGGGAGTTTTTGTTTTTTTCTCCTTTCAAAATTCAAAATTCATTGCTTGTTTATCCTTGAAAATAGATTTTATTACATGGGAGTTTTTTCTCCCTTTCAAAATTCAAAATTTAAGTAGTATATGACATAGTGTAGGGATCACAGAATTTTGAAAATGTGCACACAATTCACTTTTCCCCATAGCACGTCATACGCAGTTTTTAACTGTTTTTGACGTAAAATAAATAAATAAATTTAAAAGTGTTGAGGGGACAATTTAGTCAAAATAAAGTTTAAAATAAACTTCAAAATATGCCACTTTCAAAATTCGTTGTAATAATTTTGCATTTACAAACAAAATAACATTTTCCAAACACTATTCATATCTGATTCCAGGAGATCGGAAATACCGCATTCCTTCGCTGGACCCCTTGGTGGTAGACAGTGTGCAAGTGGCCGACGGCCATGGTCCTCTCGGCCTGAGCATAGTGATAACTCAAGCCAAAGTGCACGGCATCCCAAAAACAGTTATCAACAATGTGGAGTAAGTAAAGAAACGAGCAATCGTAGTACGGTAATTTCATTAAAGTGAGTGTTTAAGGCTCCCAATCGCGTTCACTACATTGGGTTTTAGACACGTGTTGCGCATGTTAGACCTCTCTCACGAGTTCTACTCTCAAGAATTGCGCATGTCAGGGCTTGTTCACAATGCGAACTTTAACGTAAACGTGCCGTTGCCGCAAAATATAGACCGGGTACATACCAGTACAATTTATATACCAGTATGTACTCCTGTTATGTACTCCAGTACTCCTGTTATGAAGGAGTCTGTACTACATATAATTTTGGTTCTCAGAAAATGTTCATAATCTCTCTTAAGGAAAGTAAAACAGAATACAATTTTGTAGTTTTAATTGAATTTAATGGGTTGGAGATCTGACTTCTCTTTCATTTTTTGCCCCGTCAGTGAACACTTGGCTGTAATTAGTGTATTTGTGACAAACATCAATGCATTTTCTCCATTCTTCTGTGGATAATCTTTCTTTTTCACATTCTGTGACGGATCATTCAGTATTAACAGTGTGAAGACTCCATGGCGGAATTCTTCAGATTGTCTTTGTTTCCATTTGGGGTATTTCAATATCAATTTCTTTAAGAATGTTTTTAATCTTTTGTCAAAGATGCATACGGTGATGATGTCATTTGTATTTAGGGAAAATATAATTGGTTTTTTTGTGTAGACTATTTGAGAGAACACATTAAAAGAGATACGTTGAACACGGGAACAATAACATTTGAAGAGAATTCTATTGATTGGTTTCTCTACCTCGCAGTTTTCCGTGGTTTCTACGATCAATACCAGGCAAATGCATGGACCACCCGAGAGCTTTCCTTCCTTGGTCTTGTCCGCACTGACTTACCCCACCCGTATATCGCCCACACACAGAATTAAAATGACATCAAACTACACTACTTCTTACGTTGGTACAGCAGTCGGGAGCTTGGAGCCTGTCACGGGGCAGGGCATTGAGGCGGTACTCCACGGGGAGTTATACCTAAAGGGAAAAACCTCCTCCTAGGTCAGTGTCGGACCGGGAGCGGTAGCTCAGTGCATCCTAGAGGTTCAAGGTTCCCACTCCCCACGGCGGCAGGAATTATTAACACTACCTTTTCAGCTAGGTCGAATTCAGTCGCTGTCTGGAGGAGAATTCTAGCGGCCGGCTGCTCTGATCGGTAGTTTTCCGTGGTTTCTCCGATCAACACCAGGCGAATGCCGGAGCAGTACCCTATCAAACGGGCCACGGACCGCGCGCGATCTGTCCTTCCTCTTCCTTGTCCTATCCTTTCCCCTTACACACTCACTTTAACTAAATTGCATTACACTACTACATATCCCGGGAGACCGGTCGGGAGCTTAGAGATTGTCCCGGTTGGGGCGGTGCCCCGCTGGTGGGAGAGTCCTGGTTAGGGGGAAACCCCACTAGCCGATGGTAGGTCGGCGCCGGATCTCGCCATCCAGCGGGGGAAGATCACCGCCATCTCCCGAAAAAAACATGCACTACACTAACGGAACTAATGACCAAAGCAGTTGACACGCCCGGAAACACGAAAAAAATCAATCAATCAATCAAAAGTCAGTGTCGGATCTCACCATCCAGCAGGGGGAGAATCACCGTCACCTTCTTGAATAAAACAATCACTAAACTAACGGGAATAATGAGTATATTAGTTGGCGTGCCCCAAAACAGTCAATCGAGAACAATAGCTAATGCTGTGTGGTGGTACTTTACAGGTTCGACTTCAAAGAGAAGCATGCGCGCTATGATGCCTTCTTGCCGTCTGTCAACATCCTGAGCAAGTACAACGTCTCGGGCCAAATCCTGTTGCTGCCCATCATAGGTTACGGCGATGCCAACCTCACGCTTGGTGAGCCCATTAACAAGTCCTCATTGTAGTGTCCACTTAGGTGGAAGTAGTGCCAAACCCTACACATTGGTGACATTCGAAAAACGTGCGGATCCTGATTGTTTTTGAGGGTGTTTTTCTTCTTTTTTAACCCGGCAGCACACGCGCCTCTTTCTGTAATGTTAGTGCGCGCACCTGTCTCAGACGCTTCTGCTTTCATTTCCCTTAATTCAACTTATAATTTCGATCAAAGGAGTGTACCTGTAAACAGATGGGTATTATTTTCAATAATGAGATATATTTTTAAATAATTGATTACTCCTTGTTACTGATAATTGATTTTTAAATAATTGATTTAGTGATTTGTATGCAAATTAATAAAACTGAAAAATAAAGTAGGCTGAAATATTATTATCATTGTATTTGGTATATTTTACTTTCTGACAACTTTCCTTCATTGTTTTACAAACTGTTAGTGAATGATCCAAAGAAATAAACGTTTTGCATATTTGGCACTAATATTTTGTTCGCGAAAGTACTGAATGAAAATAGTTGCACGATGCACGCAGGTGGTCTATGAGACCCGTGCAACGTTTTGGAATGTCTCACCGCCAGAAAGGATAACAATGCTCACTTTCTCAAAAGAAGTGTGACTCATATCTGTGGAAGGAAAAGGTACCTGGGAGCAGTGGTCACGGGCGCCCAAACTGCAATCACAATTTTAAAGGCTTCCCGGTCTCTCAGACCACCTGCGTGTACTGCCTGGGTTTTTATCTGAGATATGTGATATGTGGATTAGCACCATGTTATTTGACCCCTTCAATTTAATTTGGGGTTTCAATTTTGAGAGAGAAGTTATTTATAATTAAAGGATATACTATTTGAGAAATTTTAACTCGCGGTTTTCCCCTATTGCTTGAATATGTTCTTTCGAGATGTAATTCTCTCTCTAAACGCACAAAACGTTTATTGCAAACAGTTCCCAAACCATCAAATCCGAACGCTGCCCTAACCGTCTAACGAACATTCTAAAGTTCAGTTTCATTTCTGATTATGTTAATTTCGTATTCATTAGACTGGCAAGTAAACCTTTTCTTTTTCTTCACAGAAAATGTGCACGTGACTTACGAGTACGACTTCGCGCTGGAGAAGATGGACGATGGCGAGGTCTACTTCATCCCGAAAAAGCACAGCGACTTCAGATTCAACACAACAAGACTCTACATCCATCTGGACAACCTTTTCAACGGAGACAAACTACTGGGTATGAACTGAATTTTTTTTTGTTATTTAAGGTCGCATAAACATCGAGTTCATTAGCGACCACTATCACTGTTAACGTTATGGTAATTGTGGAGATGAAACGATATGGTGATGATAAGGGGTTAAATGACGAACACAAATACAACCATGCTCGAGGCGGGGCTCGAACCCGTGATCCTTGGGTCCGAGATCATTATGACACTACTGCCTTAGCGATCTCGGCCACCGGATCGGCAATGAATGTTGTTGTTAATGAGAATGCTAATTGCATAGCGTCAACTGCTAACTTCATCAGTTCCATAAGTGTACTGCATGTATTAATCGCGTGGGGTGACGGTGATCTTCCCCAGATGGATGGCGAGATATAGCGCCGATCTGCACGTCGGCTTCCCCAACCAGGTATCTCCCCAGCGGGGCACCCCCCAGCCGGGACAAGCTCTAAGCTCCCGACCGGTCTCCCGGAATATGTGGTAGTGTAGTGCATGTTAGTGTAAGTGTGTGTGTAAGAGGGGAGAGGATAGGACAAGGAAGAGGAAGGACAGATCGCGCGCGGTCCGTGGCCAGTGTGGTAGGGTACTGTTCCGCCATTCGCCTGGTGTTGATTAGAGAAATCACGGAAAACTACCGACCAGAGCAACCGGCCGCTAGAATTCTTCTCCAGACAGCGGCTGAACTCAATGTAGCTAATGCTGGAAATCCTGCCGCGGTCGAGACTCGAACTCTAGGACCTCCCGGGAGAATGAGTGTTTAAAACGCGTAATTTGTAACGTATTCATTGCAGTGAAACACAGTGACGTCCCATGAATTTATAATTTGGGGAAGTAAACAAGATAATTTCCTCTTCACATTACTTCCGCACAAGCTTTTATCATTTGTATCATTATCTGCAAGGATTACTTTTCATCCTGTTCTGGGTCCTCAAATTTCTCACTCCATTTTCTCGATCGTCTTCCCAGGTTTCTTTCTCCTGTGGGCTTATAATTCAGAGCCATTCTACTTATTCTCTTCAGACATTCTTAATAAATGAAGTTTTTTTCCAGTTAACGCAGTATTGTTTAATAATTTCATGTATACCTAGCATGTTTAATTGTTTTCTAATTTCTTAATTTTTAATGTGGTAAAAAATAGTGTATCCTACTTTATTTATAAGAAGTTTCATTTCAATTCCATTAATTTGATTCATTTTTTGCATTTACTTCCTTAGCAGTGTGGGAGGACCATTGCTTTACATGGTTTAATTAAGTCAAAATATTCCCAATTATTATGTCGAAATATTATTGCATATAATTTATTTAATATAAGGGAATTAAGGAATATATATTTAATAATTTACAGCCAATTTGAGCGAAGTAAAGAGTGTTAGCCTAAAAGATAGTAAAATTAAAATTTGCAACGTGGAAACAGCTTTGAAATAGCCAAATTTATTAGAAACTATAGATATTGTATGCTCTGTGAAAATATATTTTAACATACTTCACAGTGTGATGAATTAATTAGTTAAATTAAATTTGTCCTACCATAAGAGAACACTATTTACCATTAACATAGTTTCCGGTAGGTCGGCGCCGGATCTCGCCATCGAGCGGGAGAAGATCACCGTTACCTCCCGGTGAAAAAACGAGCACTACAATTACGGGTATAATGACCTCAGTAGTTGACGTGCCCAGAAACACTAAGAATTTTATCAATCAAATTCCAAGCCACGCGAGTCGCTGTCTCTCCCTTTGTCACAAGTACTCCGACCGCCTGAGATGGCCCTCAGCATCAATTGATGCAGGGCTTCTGACTCGGAACTCCTAGGGTTCGAGTCCCTATAGTATGGCGGGATTTTCTACACTAGCTACATACTAGTTCTCTAATTCAGTCGCTGTCTGGAGGAAAAGTCTACCGGTCGACTACTCTGATCGGTAGTTTTGTGCATTTTTTTCGATCAACACCAGGCGAATCCCAGAGCAGTACTCCAACAATCAGGTCAAAGACAGCGCGTGATCTTTCTTCCTCTTTCTTCTTCTATCCTCATCCTTTAATTACATGCGCTCCACAGCGGGTGACGAGTCGGGAGCTCAGAGCATATCCCGGCTGGGGCGGTTCTCCCCTCTCAGGAGATACCTGGATTGAGAAAACCCTGGTAGATGACGTGCTTCATAATGCAGAGTATCTAGAGCCATCGCTGAAATTCTGGGAAGAGACTTGATGACTCATTCCGAGGACAACGATTTAACATTATTGCGGAGAGACTTCTCCTAGCTTTTACCTAGCGTATACCTATTAGAAATGATATACTCCTTCTGGACTCGACTCCCCCACCCATTTGAGTTTATTTCTTCAAAAACTCTCTACATTCATTAACGCATTTATAGGAGGGAGACGATTTTTTTTTAACTTCTGCGATATTCGAAAATGTAGCCATTACATGAAATTTGGAAGTGTTCTATTTTTATAAGCATTCATGCTCTACTTGAAAAAAAATTTAAGAAAAAATTGGAACTTTTTTTAAAAACCGAAAGTGTCCTAAGGCCCCTTGTGAAGTGTCCCCCAAAATTAAAAATGTCCGTTTCAAATTCGAGGTTCCGTGTCATCACCCAAATCGATCGGAGGGTAAATCTTGTGTATCATGTAGGCAATAAGTTGTTTACTGACTGACGGACAGTCAGACAACAGACGGACAAGAGGATGGACGAACAAACAAATGTTCGTAGAATAAACACTTTTTCGGCATTAAGGATCTCCAAAATGTGGATTTTGTCTCCACTAGGTGGAATTAAAATGCTATGTTTATATGCAAGAGAAATCCACTTTTCCGGCATCAATTAGCCACTAAACTGTTTTTTTATTTTTCTGCGTATTACGTAACGAGGCCAATGAACATTTTTCCAGAATGGAATATATATTTTTTGAATATCATAAAAATTATGCATCGCAATTTTTTTCCATTCTTCACACTTTTAGCCCAGAAAATGATTGTTAACTTTTAATTTTGAAAACTTCATGGACTTTTCAGCCCTGACAATATTAAAATATATTCACATTTTCACTAATTCTAAACCGTACTCCTACATGTATTTACAAGATAGCTCTTTCAAATTTCAAACGATATTTCACAATTATTTCTTCTGCGGCGGGTATGCGCCCGAACCAGCTCGTTAGTTAATACAAAAAACTAAAATATTTTAATTTTCTACCGGGCCAGTTTTGCACAAAATTTGCTTTAAGAAGATCATGCTTGTATGATTGCATAACTCGGTTTCCTGGCACATCCCGGCTTTGCAAAATAAAATGTTTATCATTGTTTTCTTAAACAGAGACTTAATTTTTCTATTTCAATTATTATTTTTATAGGTGACAACACAAATAAATTTATGGATGAGAACTGGGAGGAACTGCTGGTCTCCGTGGGGCCCATATTTTCTACAGCAATTAGCGAGATCATCCACAATATCCTCACGAACGTCTTCACATTGGTTCCTGCAACAGATGCTTTCCTCGACGCAGGCGAATGGAAGAAGCTATAAATTCAGCAATGAAACGATCTGCATGAACGATGTCTACTTCATCGCCTAAGTCTAAACTCAGAATTAGATGGTAAAATTCTCTTTATCCTTACTTTCTGGATTACATGCAGAATCCAAGTTTCTCAGGAAACAGAAACATTTTTGTTGTGTGTGTACGAACCGTAAAACTAAATAAGAACGCAACTATGAGTTTCTTGATATCACAATAGTAGTTTACGCAATTCGTTTATAATGTTAAGAATTTTTGTATGAGTACATGTTTTGAAAACGAGCGACGTTAGGAGCGAGTAATCGAATTTGTATGAATGCAATAAAGCAACATTATAAATGAGTTACATGCTCTGTTTTTTGTATAACAGCATTATACATTTATACGAGAATCAAATTGATTTTTCGAGACAACTGTCTTGTGACGTCTCGGGTATTTGACTTCCGTGCGACAAAACGGTGGTCGGCTGTCCCCTGTATCTTTACCTCCCGCGATCGGTTGAATGTTGTTGACGCAATCTTCGTGCCGTACAATGCTAATACGTCATCAGCTGTGCCTTAAAATGCCCGACTATGGACGATTTCTTGCAACAGAACAGTTCGTTTATAATGCTGATATACAAAAAAAAAAGATAATTCTTTAATTAAGGTACAATATACTGTATTGTTCTTTAGATGAACATCGAATACAGTGATCTATTGTTCACTCAGATGTAAGCTTATAAACGAATATAAGCAATTCTTATATACGTTATTTTTTTAGCATACGTGCTTATTGTGATCTTAATTACTCTTTTCTTACAGATAAAAAAATTGTTACTTCAAATTGAAATGTCAATATTATCTAAGAAAATAAATTAAATGTTGAGTGAATATCAATGCAAATAAATATTGAAAGTTGCTAATGAGGCAGGAACCACTTGCAATTATCACTATATTGCAATATTATTATTAGAAGTATTTGCAATTTTTTCAAAGCAAATGAATTCATCATACATCGAAGTGTAGTGACTGCTTTATGTTCCAGAGTAGACAATTTTTAGACATTTGCAAACCATTTTTATCGATATGACGACATATCCCATAATGAGGCCAGTGAGTACCTTCAAAAATCAAAAGTTAATATAAAAACGCTCTAGAATTCTTCGGAATATTTCATTTTTTCCGCTCTTGTTGAAACGTAAATATTTGTGAAACTACCTTGTGCTAAAGTCATTTTACTGTTTGTAAGAGAAAAGACATTCTAATTATTGAACGAGACTGAAAATTAAATTATTTATTGTGATTTAATTTTTTATGAACCCTCAGCTTCCTGATTCTTGTAAGCTGGTTTTCGAACTAGACTGTTTTCTGCAGTAGAAAAACTTCTATATACTGTAGGCAGGATAACTGTACTGAGGACTGAGCAATTGTAATGATTTCAGTTTTGTACATGTATACGTGGAAATCATTGTTAATGAGTATCAAAGCCAATGTGATATTTAAATGCATCATCTTTGTTATTTGTACAATTATAGAAACAAATATTAAAGACTTTGTATTGTAATGTATGTATTGAAAAGACTATGTATTGAAAAATATTTTTCAATACATCAAATGTGTTGGAGTGTAAACATTTCCAGGATGTCTCAATTAACTGGCATAAATTTTATTGATTAATTTATAGTACCGGTAGTGGTAGCTCAGTGCATCAACTAATGTCACTGCAGCGCCTCTGACCGGCAGGTCCTAGGTTCGAGTACTGACGGCGGCAGGATTTTCGATACTCGAATTCGATTCGAGTATCGAATCGAGTAGCGATTTTCAGCTAGGTCGAATTCAGTCGCTGTCTGGAGGAGAATTCTAGCGGCCGGCTGCTCTGATCGGTAGTTTTCCTCCGTGGTTTCTTCGATCAACACCAGGCGAATGCCGGAGCAGTACCCTACCATACGGGCCACGGACCGCGCGCGATCTGTCCTTCCTCTCTTCCTTGTCCTATCCTCTCCCCTTACACACACACACTAACATGCCACTACACTACCACATATCCCGGGAGATCGGTCGGGAGCTTAAGCTTGTCCCGGCTGGGGGAGCAGTACCCTACCATACGGGCCACGGACCGCGCGCGATCTCGCCATCCAACGGGGAAGATCACCGCCATATCCCGAGAAAATAACATGCACTATACTAACGGGACTAACGACCAAGTGGACAAACTTAGCTCATCCAAACTACAAACTTACGAGTCCTACATATATACATGTTTGAACAACTATATACCACAGTGTCAAAGAATGTCCGAACTGTAGAACGGCGTATTAAAGAGAGTGTTCCTTATCTTGCCATGCAACTCGTCGTAACCCCAATACTTCCATACTTCCTCTGACGACTGGATGTCTCATGTCACACATGTCCCTTCTTCTCGAAACACAATTCACCTTTTTGTTTATTGGTCACCATGTTATCACCCATCTTTGTTCAAAATTCACTTTGTATTCCTTTCAAACACAAACCACAAACCAAATATAACAGATTGCATATATTGACCCATCATAGTAATACATTAACTACGAGTGCTAAAACAGCATGCACTTTCTCAGCCTATTTTCACGCAAAATTATGCGAAAAGTACTCAAATTTTCGAAAAATTGAACATGGCCTTATTTCAAAATTTATCTTTAAGGAACAGATTTTATTAAGGCAAGAACTGTAGTTGTAGGAAGACGCCAAAAATATTTTGATATTTTGCAATTTTCGAAAAATTAATGAACATGAGACCAGCACAATTGTCTTAAACGTTCTTTAATCCACAACAAAACTTAATCAAACGAAAAACGTAAAACTTAAAAACATGAGCATTTTTTTAATTGGAAAAAGTTATAGGGATCCATGAAAAAGAACACGTTCCAAAATTAAAATATCGGTTTCAAATTCAAGGGGCCGCGATATCAGCCACATCGATTGAGGTATATCAAAGAAATTTTGGAGAAAATCGGCTGAACGGTTTAGCCGCCAGTGTTGTTCACATACAGACGTTTTGCCGTCTTTCGGTTTTTCGTATCAAGGGCCTAAAAAATGGATTTTGCCTTCATCACGTAATAGAGGATTTTTTCTAATTTATCAAAAATTTATCCACTTTTTCGTACCAGGGCCTTGTAAAAAGAGTTTTTCTGTCAAAAATTGGCCGTGTTTTGCTCGCAGCATTATAACTTTCTCTCTATTCTGTAGGGAGAAAGTAAAAATATATTTTTGCTGTGAACTTCAAAGCACATCAAACTTTTTAGCATGGAAATCTGAGGTGCCTGGCTACGCTAGTAAGTCAGTTTCATCTAAGAAATAAGTGTTGTTACTTTTCATTCATTTGAAGTTTATTGAAAATTGCTGCTATTTTGAAGAAATACCAGTTATTTTTTAATTGTTTTTACAAGCTTTTCCTTTCCAAAATAATCTGAACGTAAGTTTTGTTCCTTTTTCATTTATTTTCAAAATTTTGAATTTCATTTTAGTTTATAACGTACGTCACAACCACCAAATTTTTATTTTTTAGTAAGGCAAGTCTTCAGACAAGTTCCCATGGAAAATTAGAGAAATACAATCACTATTATTTCATTCCACACAATGACAGAGATGTAGCAACTACTACAGGTGTTTCGAAAAATGTAGTTCACAAAATAAAACAAAAATTGATGAGAACTCCTGGAAGCTGGCCTTGTGGGTAAATGTAGCGGAAAAATAATCACCAATTTTCGTGCCGACTGTAGAATCAGAGATAACCGCCCCAAAAATTGTAAGTAGGAGTAAGTTTCACAAGTCGGAGACGGTCAGCCGAAAGCAACCTGATCGGTCGTCGCCCTATTCAAAAACCACGCCTCACCCAAGCCACGAAGAAGAAGCGGCTCTAATGGGCCAGACAACACTGAAATATGACTGTTTCAGACTGGATTCGAGTAATACAACCTTTTTATGAATGTAAAACATGAGTTCAGTTCATCAATAATGACTTTTTGTAATAGTAAGTGTGCTTCTGTGAAGATTCAACGTTGCAGATTTCGGTCGACTAAAGTTCATTTGTCAGACAACGCCCTCGTGAACATCTCCATCCAAGTCGAGAGGCAGCATTTTCCCTCCCCCTTTACACTCTTGGCCGTGCTCATGATCAAAAATTCCCTTCGTTGTACTACTTGTGCATTCCCTTCAATAATAGCAAAATGGTTCTCTGCAGCGCCAGTAGAGTTCGCTAGCCCCTCAACTCTGCCTGCGCCGTAATTCCACATGAAGCCATTAGAGTTCGTTGGTTGTAGGTGGCAGCAAGAGTATCTAGATACGGAAAATGAGCGCATTCCTTAATTTCACCGATCTCAATAATTTATATCCAGCAGTCAGAAGAGTTCAAACAGTGTGAAATAGTAGGTATTGGGAGAAATGTATGCAACACTAGTGTTCACATGCGAAAATCTTCATCAAACTTCGCATTCTTATCGTTTCTACTTAACTACTATTTTTTTCCGGGCGGGGCTTCCGGGTGGCCAATATTAAATGGCGATTAGTGCTATTCTGAAGAGGTTATTAAATGCGGTCTCTGCTATTCACTGTTCTCCTTACAACTGGATATAAAATGGCAGAATCGGAACTCGCTGCTCTCCCCAACCTAGAGATTTCAGTTTTAGCAAATCGGCCAACTCAAATTTTGGACGTTGTGGACACGTTCATTTCATACAAATATTTTCTTTAATAACTTTAAGGACGATAAAGTTGCAGAACAACTGAGTTGCTGACATTTTAAACGTAAAAATATTTTTAAGAAAAATTTTATTTTGCAAGTTGTAAATAAAAGATACTTTAGCATACAGTTGTCTGTTTTTTCCGACGTAGTTCGTTAAAAAT
The DNA here is from genome assembly GCA_964035755.1 of Teleogryllus oceanicus. Classification (NCBI taxonomy): domain Eukaryota; kingdom Metazoa; phylum Arthropoda; class Insecta; order Orthoptera; family Gryllidae; genus Teleogryllus; species Teleogryllus oceanicus. The sequence continues at coordinate 12,903,380 of CAXIVR010000008.1, forward strand.
AATCTATAACAAATTAAAAGTAAAAAATAAAAAAATACAAAAAAAGACGCAACTCTTCTTGTCGAAAGGAAAATAGGGAAGAGGGTGGGGTTTAACACGTGAGAGTTCTCGCACGGGAACGCTAGTCCTAATATGTTTTGACTCCTGGCATCCCTGTTGTGCAATCGTGCTCTTATTGTATTCGTTGAAAAAAATAAATATCAGTACCGATATTATAATATTATATTTACTTAAATACCAATGTTTACGACCTTTAGAGTAGTTTTCTGTTGCTTCTCCGATCAACACTTGGCGAATGATGGAGCAGTATCCTAATCAACAGGCCACCGACCGCGCACGATCTTTCCTTCCTCTTCCATATGCCATTTTCAACCCTTAATTAACCTACTTACACTTATGAGTACATGCACTACACTACCAGACATGGCTGGAGAGCAACTAAAGTTCTTCTCGGCTAGAGCGGTACCGCGCTGGTGGGCGAAATTTGGTTGGGAAAGTGTGTAGAACGGCGCCGGATCTTGACATGCAGCGGGGGAAGATATTCACCACTATCGAGAAAAAGACGTGCTCTACACTTACGGGGCTAATGACCTCGGCAGTTGTCTCGTCCGGAATCACTCATCATTTATGGCTTTTAGTGCCTAAAAATACGAAGTTCCTTATTACAACACTTTTGAAAACTCGCACTGAAGTCTCCTCCTTCAGAGCAACCTGTTGACAAGGCATGAAGTTTGTCAAATGATATTTCTGCTCGTTTCCCACAATCGAGCGTCTGGGAAATATCGCACTCGACAGAATGCCGGAGGGCCCTCATTAAGGGGCAAGATACACTTTAAAAATATTAAAGAATTCGATTTTCGAAAACATTTATTTTCCTATGCATCAATTATTCAGGAATATTTCGATGAAAAAATATTTCGATATCTGGCAATAGTTTTCGAATTATGATATAAAAGATATGTCGATGCATCAAGCACCTATTGCGAGTAGTCAGGTAAGCAAAACTCATGAATCTAACTTCGTCGCTTGTTTTCCAGAATTAACGTTTCTATGAACCGTTTTCCTTAAACTCAAAAACTAATTCTGTTAAAGTTATGAAATTTGTAGGATGCATGTAACCAAGTATTATCTACAAAACCATGCTAAATCATACACTTCAATAGTTTTGTGATAAAAAATTATGAAACTGGAAGAAACTATTAATATACAATATATTAATTTTGGATTCAAATTAAAAATATTTTTATCCAGAAATCTAAATGAAAGGGCATGGTTTTGAACCTGTGAGTAAAAAAAAGAAAAAGGGAAAATTTAAAAGGTTTTTTGATTTTTAAATTAATTAATATTAAAAGTTAAAAACAAATTTTTTCTTGCAAAAGATAGATATTTCTGTGTGTCAGTTCATTTTCATTGCTGTGGAATATGATTTTAATGGAGAAAAAAGTGAGAAAATAATAAAAATGTAACTGCTGTAAGCTGTATCACGTTTCTTTCACAGAGCACGGGAGACATTCTCCAGAGTTCACTGATGGAATGTGGAAGCCAAAAAGTTTAGCTGTAATTTCTTCGGCCTCGGTGAATAAGCTGATAAGTCAACAAAAAAATACCGGAGAGCAAAAACCAACTTTCAACTAAAGTAAATCAGGTTTTTGTTTTAATTTCTTGCGTCTACAATATACACAACGCTTCTCCTAGCTCCTTGCGGGCGTTGAGCGCTGTGCGCTTTTAGGAGTAATCCTTCATTAATTACAGCGCTTTCGGAGGAATCCTCCGTTAATATTATGTCCGTCACGTCGCAGTCAATTCTCAAGAGGACCACCAGGTAGCATCTCCGCGTACGCGCCTCCCACGTCACTACCCAGCGGCCAGAATTGGGAAGGAATAAGGAGAGGGGTAGGGTTTAGGACACTTCACAGGGATTGAACTAACCCTTGTGAAGCAGCCAAACTCGTTTTGTTGGAACAAATTTCACACGAGTTTCGACGGGAATCGAACCCGAGTGTCCTTTGTGAAAAGCAAGCAACTTCGCTCTGAGCCACGAGATGGCCCGCTTAAGGTTTAATAATATTCAAACGGAACTGTTTGTGTGTACATTTTGTTTGAATTTCATTAATTCCTGATTTACAGCATTTGTTTAAAGTGTTTTTTTGCACTCATGGAAAATTAAGTTCTTTTGACTTATCCACTTATTCACCGGGGTCAAAGATTTCTGAAATTAACTAAACATTGCTTTGTGTTTGACCACCGCGGACTTCAAAAAAGACACTGGCACACATACTTTTGAACGGCCACGATAAAAAATAGCATTGTTGCGATTCAAAAGGTTACACCAAAATGTGTAGACGGGCTTAAATTTTACCTTACTCAACATTTAAAAGAGTAATTGTTATTATATATTCTGTAATATTTTATACCATTTTTTGTTTTTCAAAAAAGAACAATTTGTGCATTTTTAAAAGTGAGATTTTAATGTAGTTTTATTGGAATTTAGAAAAAAAATTATTCTCATGAAAATGCAAATATCGAACAACGACAGTACGAAAAGGATATCCTTATGTAAATGAAATTCTGTTGTATGAGAGACAACCGAAAGATCATATTTAATTACACAGGGACACACACAAAAACTGTCTGACCCAAGGACTTGACTACCGAACAACGCCTTTCTCGTGTTCACGGGGGCGTTGCAAAGACTACTTCTTGACTACGACGCATCCCAAGTCTCCGTGATGTACTCTAGGAACATTCACTGGGTTTTGTCTCGACGGCGAGTTAGCTTACAAAATTCATCTTCCATTAGCATATTATGTACTGGATGTCAGCAAAGAAAACATCAAGAATTCGAAATAAGCTATTAAGACATTTTAAGCATATTTTGTCTATAAAATACTTGGATATTCTGAGTTGGTAAGCCGAATAAGCACTCAAAAGTTGGTTTGAAAAAATGCCTTCTAGGCAAAAATTAGCATTGCAGACACATAGAAACACTCCAGAAACATGTAAACTGTTAATTATTTGTAAAAATGCATGTATTTGTTCAAAAAGAAAAAGTAACAAAGAAACAAAAAAAATTGGAGTCGTTTTTGAAGAAATTTTGAAAATCTCTGGGGGACTACTTCATGACGAGTACCCTCGAATTATGTCAGCGAACATCCGTCGAAGCTAAACTCTTTCGTTCAGAAAATAAATGAGGAACTAAAAGCTCTCAATAAATGGACAGCAGCCCTAGGACGTTTATTAAAACCAAATAAGTAACAAAGTTTACTGATAGGCTCCCACATTAACTAAGGATGATGTGATGAGTGCTCCCACATTATATCAATCAACAGATGGCACTGCATCACCACTGACCAGGAGGTTCTAGGTTCGAGTCGCGACGGTGGCAGGATTTTTGACACTAGCTTTTCTGCCAGGTCGAATTCAGTCGCTGTCTGGAGGAGAATTCTAGCGGCCGACTGTTCTGATCGGTAGTTTTACGTGGTTCTTTATCCGATCAACACCAGGCGAATGCCGGAGCAGTACCTAACAAACGGGCCACGGTCCGCGCGCTATCTTTACTTCCTCTTACTTGTCCTATTCTCACCCCTACTTACACACACTTACACTCACATGCACTACACTATCACACTTGTAGGGAGACTAGTCCGGATCTTGGAGACTGCCTCGGCTGAGGCGCCGCCCCGCTGGTGAGAGATACCTGGTTGGGGAAAATTCCCGCTAGCTGACGCAGACCGGCGCCGGATATTGCCATCCGGCGAGAGATCACCGTCACCTCCCGCGATAAAACCTGCACAACACTTACAGGACTAATAACCTTAGCAGTTGCTGCGCCCTTGCAAGTAACGAAAGTGTATCCAAAATTAAAGGCTCCAGGAAACACAATTCTGTGGTTTTTGAGTTTTGGTGAATATTTGACCTTATGAACGTTTCTCTTTGTAGTTCTGATTCTTAGAAAAGAATGGGCTGGAACAATATATTTCGAATGCCTAAAATTATTGTTTAATTTGAGGCATGTTTTCATACTTTTTCTGGGTCTTATAAATTTTCCTGTATATTAGCCCACAAGAACATGTGTTATCCGTTTCTCTTTCAACAGCCCTTATTTTTGAAAAACTATGGGATGAAACATTTTCCCCCCTAGAGAGTAAAGTTATCCTTTAGTTTTAGGTTTCATATTTTTCAATTCATTTTTTTCATTTCAATTCATATTCAAGATTTATCAAATAGTCTTGAAAGATCTTCATTCCCTAAAACGCGTGGGAGAATGACTTCCTATAAACACACGTATGAATCTTATTAATTCACTAATTATGCCCCATTTCGATTACTGTGATTTCTTGCTCACTGACTTAAAAACTAAGCAACAACGGAAGTTGCAAACAGCACAAAACGCATGCATTCGTTTCATATTCGATCTTCGTAAGTACGATCACGTATCTGCGTACTACAGACAGACAAAAATTATCTCTATCGAAAAAAAGAAATTGCATCGCCTCTTCCTTCCCGTGAAGCGGTTTACATAGCATCGTAACGGGGAGGGAAACCAAACATATAAAAATTATCTCTATCGAAAAAATATACGTCGACTTGAGGGACTACGCAAGAAGAAGGCTCAAATGCTGTGGTCTTTAACGATTCTACTGCGCTGCCGGGACAACAATTTGATACCCAATTTCATACGCCAGAAACGCAATTTCTTCGCAAAGTCATCGCACCGCCATTTTGACCGGATGGAAAAAACTCTGCTCCAAGAACGAATACACCAAACCCGCTGGGACACATACAAATCTGCTGTGGCTAAGCATGCCCTCTCGGGAAGAGAACACGACATCCTGTTTGAAGACACCGAAATATTATCTACCACCAACCACTACCACGCCAGGATAAAACGGGAAGCTATTGAGATTTTCAAACATCCCAATAACTTCAACAGGAAAGAAGGTCTCAAACTCAAATCTATCTCGTATCCCGTACTCCCCAACACCGAAACAAAACCATATAAGGACAGAGTTTCCCAATCCAGCCACAGCACAATCGACAGCCAACCAGGAGCCAGCCCGCGAACCATCGAACAATCACAAGCTAGCGCGCGATATCTCCACCGCAGCGCCCCCCTCACGTAACATGTTGTGGCGTCTCTTGTAGCGAAATGCCAAGTTAAATTTCGAACTTCGCGTGACACGAACTGGGCAGGTTTCTCAGCTCAGCTGAATTCTCAGCTTGAGCGGAAACCAGTAATATTTAGGACGAAATTGACGAAGCAGTGACTCACCTCACTGCAACATTGAATTCGGCGTTCAAGCAAAACACCGTTGTCACTGCGAGCCCTGAGCTCTCAGACGAGCAAAGAAGAATCTTAAGAGAACTGCGCAGAACTGTTACAGTTCATCGTCGCTATGGCGATCCCGTTGACGGGAGAGCGGGCGCGCAGTTTAAGCAGAGGATTCCGCTCATCTCTACGAGAGAAAAAAAAACTGCTCAATGGTCTGAAACAATTTAGTAATGCAACCTCCACGAGAGGCACATTTGGTATCTTTCTCGTGCGCTGGGCCGCAAACCGGGTGTGAATAGCCCAATCCAGAGCAACGCCGGGACGGGGGCGCCCGGCGCTCCCCCACCTCAGCCCGTTTACGCGTGGGACGACGCGGCAAAAAGTGATATCTTCGCAAATTTGCTCGAGTTGCAGTTCCGCGCGTTTGAAACGAGCGCCGCTGAGCCACCGCCACCACAGGTGGTCGGCCATTGGCGCGGGCGGCCATCTACAACGCCATAGGCCCGCTGCCCCTCTCTCCTCGGCACGCCGAGTGACGGGAGCGGTGCTCCGCGAAACGCTGAAAAGCGTTAGTGTAAGAAAATCAGCGGGCCCGGATGGTCTTACTGGGGCGCAGCTGCGTGCTCTGGGCAGGAGTTTTTACTCGAGCTCCTGAATGCTTGCCTAGCGTGCGGTTATTTCCCGAAGGCGTGGAGGATCATGACCATCGCTCTTCTCCCAAAATCTGGCAAAAATAAATTAATCCCGAGTGGTTATAGACCAATTAGTCTTCTCTCCATCTTAGGGAAGACGTTTGAGAGACTGATTCTGTCGCGTCTGCAACAGGAAATACGTCGTCTCACTCTTCTCAGAGAGATTTCGATTCTGTGTGGCAAGCGGGTTTACTCGCGTGCCTCACGGAGTCGGGGATAAGCGATTGCTACGTCAGATTGATCGCGAGTTTTCTCTCCGACAGGCAGTTCAAAGTGAGTGTCAATAACGTATATTCGTCCCTCAGACGAGCCGAGGCGGGCGTGCCTCAGGGGAGCATTCTCTCTCCTACTCTCTTCTGCTTATACGTAAATGATGCGCTGCTGCCTGCTGAAACCAAAACAGGTATTCAACGCTGCGGGCTTCTGATGTTCGCGGATGTTTTCGCGTGTTATGCAAAAATGGCGAACGGAAGGCAGTCAGTCAAGTACTTAAGCGACTGTCTCGCCACCCTTCCTGAATGGCTAAGTCGGAAACGACTCGCTCTGAACCTTGATAAGTGCGTGTCCTTCAACTTCACTCGTAAGAGGGCAAACCCCAAAGAAACGGTGAGCTTGGCGGGCGCGCGCTTGCCTTGGCAAAGCGAAGCGAAATACCTGGTCGTGTTGCTTGACAGCAGTTTTCGCTGGCATGCGCACGCTCGATATCTTGCGGCCAAAATGCAAATTCGAAAATCCAAATTCTTCTTCTGAAACCTCTTCTCCGCTCTCTTGATCTTTCAATTCCCTAATGCGGCGGTTATTCACCGCATGCGTGCGCCCCTTGTGGGCGTACGCATGCGAGGTTTTCGCCGCCGCTCCTTCTTCCACTCTGCGCCCCATTCGGGTCGCAGAGAACAGAACGGACGCCTCGCGGCGCGCCCCATCTTCCAAATCCCCGATTGACCGCACTCCTCGCAACGCTACGTGTTCAGAGTTCTGGGCGTGCGAAATCAGTTCTCGGCGGAGCTGCAGAAGCGGGCGGAGACGGCGCTCGCAAGGGCGCTGGGGCCGTCCGCTCCGCGCATCCTGCGCGAGACCGGCATAGCGGCGAAAAGCTGCGTGCATAGGGCCTTCCATAAAAGAAAAGGCCCAAAGCACGTCGCCTTCACTTTCCGCGCACTTCCCCCGCACAGGCTCTCTGAGCTGTGCGACGCGGGGGAGCAGATAGCGCGTGGGAGGCGGTCACCGTTCACAGATGCCGGAATCCGCGTGGAAGGCGCGGAGTCGGGCTCCGCTGGGCCTGAACCGCCAGGCCCTGAAAACGTCGCGGCGCCATGGACGCCTGAGTAAAGCCAGCGCCGTGACGTAACCAAATAGTGTATAAAGAGTAAATAGTGAAGTGTTGTATGAATGAGTGAGCGAATGTGTTGTACATATAAATTTAAGTATGAAAGAGTGTGCAAATGTGAAAAATTAAAGAACGAAGATACACAAGAACATTCCTAATAACTTTATATCATATGTCTCTCAATTAACTCTAACGTTTTAAACCTTATTGCTCAAAGTGGCCATGTCAGTAGTTTTAAGTTAGTTTTTAGCTAGTTTGTTTAAGATACAGCCCTCATTTCTGCTCCATAAGCATAACCGCTGGAGTAAATGTACCGCGAACAATTGAATAAATTTCCGCCTCACCAGGGTTACTGGCAAGGGGAAAATTAAAATAAAATAAAAAAATAAAAACGCGGCGTCAGTCGCTAGCCAGCCGCCGACCCGGAGACTACCCCCACGACGCTGCCGCCACTGAAGATGTCCACCGCAGACGTGGACGAAACGTTTGGCTCTTCAATGCCAACTGGACCACGGCCTACCAGCCCGGAAACTTTCACTCATATTGACTCCGGCCGTGAAAGCCTACGATGCTATGTAGAATTAGCAACTTTAGGAAATTCAAAACTCAACTTGGTGTCTGGATAAAAAACAATGAAATGTAGTTTACATACGCTGTGTTCTATCCGCAATTTTATTTTAATTATTTTCTGAAATAGTGACCATGACCCCTTTAACATATCCTCCATGTTAGATATTTTCTTTAAGTCATATTTTCGAAAATATTTCTTCCCACTCTTTTCCTGTCGGCCATCTTCCTCCTTTCCTACTTCAGGATAGAGTTAAGCCTAACGCTAGCCTAAAGCTAATCCTATTACTGCTTATACAATTTTTAAAATTAGAGAATTACATAGCATTTAAAATGAAAAATATTATGTAAATACAGCTTATAATTTAAAAAAATTCCTTTTTTCTACACATTATGTATTTTATACTGTAAGATTTTGTAAGTGCCTTTATCTAATGTTAATGTGATAATTTTCCATGTTTTTGATTGAGATTATGTATTGTGTACTACATGTTTTATGTAATTGTAAAATTATACGTACTATATTTTCCCTTCTGATCCCCCCGTTCCTTTTCATTATCATTTCTTTATTCTCTCCTCTTGTCCATTTCATTTTCTTTTCTTCCCCTTTTCTTTTCTTTTTCACCTCAACCTGATATTTCTTGCTCACAATGTTTCGGCCTTAAGCGCCATCGTGATTGAGGTTTTTTCTGGGTTTACTCAATCGCTGAAGACGGATGACCCCTAGTATTGTATCCCAGACGTAAATGTAAAATAACCCCTCCCTTTTTTGTTTATTGTTCACAGCTGAGGCATATCGGGTAATGACAACTGACATTTCGGGCGAATTTTGAATTATTTATTCTAAGTGGAATAAATGGGAGCTCTTTTTTATTTCATTTTTTAAGAATGTTCCTTACATCATGTCTTTCCATTTTGAAAAATTTCAAGAATAAACAAAAAATGACAATAAATTCATTTGGCTCGCACAGACAAATTAATGTAGATGGTTGTCACAAATTTATATTTTTCCTCTGGGACATGAAATGTCAGTTAATATTAATTACATCCGAACGCCTCAACTGTAATTTTTAAAATTGTAAATTAATTAAAGTGGTTAGGTGGAAGAGCAGACCTTGAGGCCTGAGCCTCGCCACAAATAAAGGCAATTTATTATTATTATTATTATTATTATTATTATTATTATTATATTAATTTTGAAGAATGTTTTTCAAAATTTCAAAGCTTCAACTAGGGCCAGATGGACAAAGGTTTCTTCAATTTGGAAAAGATCGTACGTGTGGTTTAGGCGCTGGTCGTGTTCACAGACGGACGAACGGACGTTTTGCTTTCAATTGGTTTTTCGGCTCCAAGGATCCACAAAACTGGGATTCTGGCTACATCACATTTTAGAGGATTATGTTTTCTTAATTTAGCAACTAGATTTATCCACTTTCTTGTTATCAGGGCCTGGTCATGAATTTTTTTCTTTAAGTTCTACTCTGAACGTGTCTTGTCTAGTTCTAAACGTGTTTTTGTCTCGAATTAAAAAAAAATGATTCGCACAATTATGCGATATAACGAGAAGGTTCTTATTTGGTTTTAGACGAAGGTTGAGGCAGACGTCATAGCCACTATTTTTCTCTAAAATAAACACTAATCGTTCTGAGTAGACTTCGTGTGAAAGTCTCTCTGAACGTGTCTTGTCTAGTTCTAAACGTGTTTTTGTCTGGAATTAAAAAAAATGATTCCCACATTATGCATATTACGAGAAGGTTATTATTTGGTTTTACACAAAGGTTGAGCAGACGTCATGGTGACTATTTTTTCCTAAAATAAATGTTATCGGACCACCTACTTGTAGTATTTCTCGTGTCAAAGAAATGGCAATCTAACGTGTGTTCGGATTCAGCATGTGGAAATATATAGAGAAATATGTGTCAAGTCTTTGGTTCTGAGAACTTTTTTGTGTGCCTGTGTTATATTTTATTTGCAAGTTGCGTATAACACAACGTTTCGCGACCTAATTGGTCGCATCTTCAGGTGTTCTGTACAGTACTGGAAACATAAACTGATCGCGGCCGTCTGCGGCTAAGTTCAGCTTTTGCATGGCTTGTCCAGCCCTTGTCATGATGAAACGTCGCAGGCGGAACCTCACAAATCATCGTAGCCAATCTCAACGCAGGGGGGAGTGATCTAACAAAATTACGACGTACAAAATGGCGGGCGCCGTTAGTTCAGATGTGGAAATATTGTCAAATAAAAAATACATGGAAGAAACACTTGTATGAACATGAATGTAAATTCATTGAAATATATATGAACACATAGCACAATTCTTTTGAAGAAATTACATTGATATCAGATAAAATAACACTAATTTTAGAACGATTACGTTCTTATACACATTTAAATTCCCATATTCTTGTCCAAATACAATTTATGAACTTTATCAAATGACCAGTTTACTACAAAATTTTGCGACAAGAAAAACGAATATAATTGCATATTTTCAATTGTTCATATGTATATTACATTTGCAAAAATGCAAAATACTGTCTTTCTCGAATCTTAGGACTTCTAGGGAACCATTTGTATTTAAGAAGTAAAATTCAAAGACCAATTGTATATTTACATTAAAGAACAATAAACTCGATATTAAGCAATTAATTTGCATCTCATGTCAAAATTGTTATTTTGCTATCATCAAATCAAGCACAACTTGGGGACACTCCTCGGCAGGAATAGCGCACATTTCGCAATTGTTTATAAAAAGTTAATTGTTAATTTTAAATTTTGAATTTTTTTTATTCTCTCATCTCAATTCCCTTTACACAGATGCAAAATTTCGCAATCCAACCGGAGCTATCGCCTTTCGTTTTCGAGATACACAATTGTTTATAGAACCTTAGCGTCTGATGCCAACCCTCACTTGTTTCCAACCCCCAATTTATTCGATCTGGGCAGTCAAGTATAAAATTAAAATAGTTTTGAAGTGTCTTGCTTTCTGATGACTAAATTGTATTAACGATTTGTGACTTATGACAAATCGGTGGAAATTGTTGCTCATGAGCTTTTTTTTTAATTTTCGAAATTTAATTTTATTCTTCATGTATCGTTGAAACAGTAGTTTGGTTATTTTGATTCGCCTGTATTATAAATAAATTCTCTAGCAAATTTCAAAACGCTGAGACTAACTGTATTCTGCAAATTTGAAGATATCTTTGTAGTTGGATGCATTCTATTCAGTGGTGCGAAGTGTAAGGCAATATGTTTAACGTCTAGCGAGGAAATTCATTATCAACAAATTATTTTGCAAAATGCTTTTGGACAGAGCGGTGGCTGATAGATCATTTTCATATTTATTCCACAAGGCAAGTTTTAGGCAGCAGATATATTTGTGATTATTTTTAATTTTGGTGAAATTGAATCACATGTGAATTTTCAAATAGAACCATACAAGAGTAATAATGTATATTTGACACCGGGCTTGAGCAATCCTCAACTCTAAGACAAGCAAAGCTTATCATTGGTTCTTCTTGTAATTCAAGTGGCTTATCCTCGGAAGATTTCCCCATTCTCCTCGCCTTAAAAGGCATAAGAGGCGGAGTCTGTAGAATGTGGCACCAATTTCATTCTCGTTCATGAGCATGTGTTAATCTGTCCAACTTTTTTTTGTGTCGGAGGGGCTGTGATTCTTAGGGAGATAATAGTGTAGTGGACATGGTAACAACTCTCTGCACCTAAGCGTGTTCGTTTCGTAGTGTGGACAAAACTTTTGGGGACTGGAAACATTTCTGCGGACTTCATGAATTATTATAATATTGGGATTACCAAATAGTGCGACCTATTGTCATTATAGTTTTAATTCAATTTTTTGTCTTTCATTTTGTTTGCATTTTAATCAGTTTTCTGTTTCTTATATAATTGTGTTAATGTATTTTAGGAATGGGGTTTAACCGATGCCAATGTTCTTGATTTAAGCTAGATTGCTTCTTTCAAGTACTCGCGGTTCAAGTCACGTCTTATTGCGATCGGTGAGCTGAAGAATACCTGCATTAAGAATGGACTGACAATATGCCAAGCTTCAGAAAAAAAATCAGAATTTCGAAGGGAATATTGATGACTAAAATAAAAGATTGTAAAATGTCGCGATCGTAATAGTTGTGACTGTCAATCAAATAATATCCTATCAGAATCTATAGCAAGAGCGGTCAGTTTTGCCCGCATGGGCATTTGTGTTCCTATTTATGCCTCGCGGGTGCTGCCACTCAAAATCGTCGCTGCAGCGGGCAACGAAAGAAATTTGAGCGCGGAAACATTCCTGAGAGGTGGGTAACTGAATTTACAAAAGGGAACAACGTTTTCATGAGGTTTTCATTAAATAAAACATAATAACTGTTGTAAAAAGCGCTTATTTATTGGAAAATAGAAAAATTCGTAATGAAAATTTTCTGAGAAATAGAATTATACAGAGTCCCACCAACTATGGGCCACCTCATAACTTCTAAACGGTTCCCGATACCTAAATGCAGTTTCCTCTTAACAATGCGGAATCATGGGGGAAGTAATGTGCGGTAGAGATATAATTCGAAATACTTTTAGTTTTCGAGAAAAATAATTATCTTTGAGTTTTTAAATGGAACCATATATTTTTTTCACTAGCGATAGATAATTATAAATAGACGAATGCACTGATGTAACATACGTTAATGTTTTGATAGTATATTGAGTATAAAATTATACTTTCAGACATGTGATTTTGAACTGAATGTACGAGATTTCTTGTTAGCAACCGTTGCAATTGTCGTAGTTGGGGAAGGTTGCCTTCGCGGCGCCGGCACTTTTGCGAGAACAGGGGAAAGGTCGCGAAGGACACTTTCCCCAAAAGCGACGGTGGCGACCGCTGCAAGAGGAAAAATTGCACGTTTAATTCCAAATCTCAAGTCTTCAAACATAAATATATAAAAACGGGTTTATACGGTTATATTATTATCGATTTTTTACATCACTACCAATGGGTGAACTATTTTTTTATTTAATCGCAAAATATCAAAAAATACTAATACAGCCTTATCAATCCGTTTGAATTCATGTAATTCTGCAATTACAAAGTTAATTGTGAATAAACTTAAATTAATTAAGTAATTTAAATTAATTAAATTAAGTTCAAAAAATTAAAGACTATTGAAATATTTTATTAAGGTTTCTCAAGAAAATGTTTCAGTCTATCAGGACGGAGATAGGGAGGTACGCTTTCTCGAATTGTAAATTAAGAGTCAGAAAATAAACGGACGCAGAATATTGCCTGGGAAGTGGGAAAAATGAATATTAGCAACACTGTTGCTTAATGTCATCATTTGACGACTTTCTTGCTATCGAAATATCAAAATATTTTAGAAGATAACATTATTATTCAGCTTCATTTGTTTGCATAAAGTACTCGATAAATGGATTAAGACGTACTTTTTTCGTTGGGACTCATCAGGCTTTAACTTATCACACGGTAAAGAAGTTATTTTGCTCAATGAACGTAAGTTAAAATTAATAGTTTTTTACGAACGTTATTCTGGTGTTTCCATCACCAAACAATTGTAATATCAAAAACTAGACTATTACCAAGCATGCCGCCATTAGTTTTTATCAATCAAAATTTCGAAAAAACGTACTGCTAGCACTTCGGTTAGAACATTATAATATGTAATTTCAGTACATGGTCCATAATCGTTACACTATGCAAAATTGTGTGGAGTGGATAGTTAACGTCAGAAAATAACTCCAGTTACTTGTATTGATATACAGGACAGCTTGGTTAACTGGGCCAGATATGCTTTTTTTTCCATTTATCTTAGGTTAGCCAAACTTACTATATAATAATATAAAGTTAATATAAGAAACAGTAATACAAATTATTAATTTTCAAGTTTTAGCAAATTTCGTGGGATGCAGAAACGTAGACGAAAAAATTATCCACTTAACTCCAGTATGGGATTAACTGAGGCTCTTATTGTGGTGAAGTGAATTATTAAGAGCATGTTGAACACAGTTCTACGAGTATATTATAAGTAAAAGACAGATTTTAATGAAATATCATTTTTACTTTCTTGCATACCTACGTATATACGAATAATATACGTAATGTAGAGAAAGTTATGTAATGCTGCGCAAAAGACGGCGGATTTTTTGCAGAAAAAAATTCATTGCCGGATCCTGATAACGAAAAAGTGGATAAATGCAGTTGCTTAATTAAGATAAAAATGTCTTCTAATACGTGATGTAGCCAGAATCACTATTTTGTTGGTCCTTGATGCCGAAAACTCAATTGAAAGCGAAACGCCCGCCGTCTGTCATACTAACTAAATACAATTTTTATTTATTTTCAGTGTGTTTTCTGAATTTTCATAAAGTCTTACATGATCTGAGAGTACTTTCTGAATTAAATATTGCAGTTCATTCTTTTCTTTATTCCTTCCTTTTCCCTTATTTTTAAACAAATTGCATTTTATTAACTTGTCAATCAATAAAATTTTACTTTCTCTTATACAAATATTAAAAATATTAAATATACTAAATAACTAATATGGTCATCAGAGCAGTAACTGATGCCTTTTCACAATAAATTAATGAAGACCACGAAAGAAATAGAGCAAGATAAAACAAATAGAATTCTTATCCTGAAGTTCCTTAATTTTATTTAATTAGTTCTTATCTTATTAGTATCAATGATGATAGCAAATTTTATAATTTACAAAATTATAAACTATAAATAGTTTGACTGAATAATAGTATTAAATTGTATTAGGCAATTCAAGTCTTCACAATATATTAGGCGTAATTTACATATATAAAAAAATACCGGAATGCCTTAATACAAGTAATTAAAATAAATTCCTCGAGCGCCAGGAAGGCTTAGTGTTTATTATTTATTCAAAATTCAACGAGCACGCGTTTAGTGCTATTTAAAAAATTTATTTGTCTGAAACTGCGAGGATGTCGCCGTGCCGCTTGGCAGTCTGTATTTCCTGCCAGTCTCACTTCGTGACGTCATTCGGCGCAGGGACAGGCCTTGTATTCTAGACGTCCTTGCCCCTACCCATCTCGCAGTGTGGCAGGGCATTGTCCCCAAGAGCTTCCACCGCATCCCTGTGAAATTCTCGTCGATTTCTCCCAAGGAGAACTGACATTTTGGAATACGAGTGCTGGTCGAAACAGGTTACATTCATATCTCACGGCGATAGTCAGGCACTTGTTTTCACATGTATCTCGCCCACGCCCTCTGGTGTCACGAACACACGGTTATCGCCGTTTCTTGTTCAGGAGAAATAAAATTTGGGGATACGATAGCATTTATTTTAGATAAAAAGTTGCTGCACCCAACCTTCGTGTAAACCAAAGAATATCCTTCTCGTAATATCGCATATATTATTCGCTCGGGCAAATAATTGTTTTCTAAATTGCAGTCAAAAACACGTTTAAAATTACATCACACGAACTTTCACACGAAGACTACTTACTGTTCTGAGAACTATTGTGTTACTTTTCCCTACCAGAAGTGCTTAATTTAGTTCTTTAATCAGCTCACCATTACATTTGCACGAAATATACAGAAAGTCCGAGGAGGAAACGTCGAGAATTCGAAAATAAGCTATTAAGACCTTTTTAATCATATTTTGTCCAATAAACTGCTTGGATCTTCTGAATGGCTGAGTCGTAATAAGCACTCAAAAAGTTGGTTTGAAAAAATGTTTTCTAGGCAAACATTTGCATTGCAGAAGCATAGAAACACTCAAGAAACATGTAAATTGTTTATTACTTACAAATAAAAGAATATATTTGTTCAAAAAGAAAAATTAACCCAGAAATAAAAAAAGGCGCACTTCACACAATTCGACTGCTTTTTTATTTCTCACTTAATTTTTCTTTCTGAGTAAATATATTTATCTCTTCTGGAAATAATAAACAATTTACAAGTTTTTGGAGTGATTCTATGCTTCTACAATGCAAATTTTTGCATATGAGGCATTTTTCAAACCAACTTTAGAATGGTTATTGAGGCTCAGCCATTCAGAATATCCAAGTAGTTCATTAGATAAAATATACTTAAAAATGTCTTAATAGCTTATTTACGAATTTTTGATGTTTTCTTTCCGGACATCGTGTACATAATACGCTAAAGAAAGATAGGTTTTTCACGACAACTTTCCATCGAGACAAAACCCAATGAATCTTCCTAGAATACATGACACAGACTCGCGATGCATCACGGTCAAGCACAAGTCTTTGAAACGGCCCCGTGAACACAAGAACGCGGCAGAGGGAGGCTGGCGTTTCCAAGCAGCGCCGGTAGTAGGCGTTGTTTGGTAGTGATTAGCAGAGTCCTCAAGTACTAGAGTTCCTGTATCTGGAGCAGAGGTATCCAACTTGCAAGGCCTCAAGGTCCACAAGTAAAACATATAATGCATCATTTACTTAATATTATGCAAAATTTTTAAATTATGTCAATGTGTGTTTCATGGTATATAATATTGTTAATATTAATTATTATACATTATGAATGTGGTGAGTTTGGTATGTATATAAAAATTATATAATACTGCATACTGAGTTGGATGATTCAGTACACGGTTTTTTCAAAGTGGTCCGGATATTAGCACAATTTTGACGGATATAATTAATCAAATTCATACCTAGTAGATTAGATTACATAGTTGCATATAGTATGTGAGGAGTTTTGGGGTGTTTTTCGGGGTTATGTTGGCCATGGCAACGCTTAAAAAATTATTAAAAATTGTGTTATAGACTAGTATTAGATGAGTAACCAATTTATTGTAGAGAGTGAATAAGCAAAATCCCTTTGTTGTAGCCCTTATGAAGACGAAATTAAAGCCGAAACGTCGGCAATTTAAATGATGTTTCTTATTGATGGAAACTCAAGAAAATTCCATACTGCATGACTAATAACCGCAATGCCATTTGGAGGCGCCACGGAGAAGCGGCAGAGCTCTTCCCACACAGTCATCGCCAACCCTCAGAAACCGCGAGAGAGGAAGGTTTCGTGAGTCACAACATTATGGGCTCCGGCGCTCGACAGGGAGGCAGCAGGCAAGACCAGTTCAATGGCGCATCTCGTGTGAACGCTGACATTTAGATCTCTGTTCTCTAGTGAGACGCGGCGTGCGTCTGCGCTGCTGGTTATAGGAGTCCGCCACCGAACGCCACAGCAGCACGACTGCGCCGCTCGTGTGAATACCTCCATTTAAATTAATGCTTTAATAGCAGATGCGCCACTCGGAAGCGCTGCTGAGTGGCGCCTTGTGAAGGGGCTCTTACGGATAGAAAGGCGGACCCTGCGGGCTACCTGAGAAAGCCGACAGGCCATTGCCGCGGGAACCTGCTAACTAGGGATACTAGTGAGAAGTCGGGGAGAGTAGGTCACAATATCACCGGATAGGCTTGAGGATGGCTTCACACGGAGCCACTCGGTGGCGCCACCGAGAAGAGGCAGAACCCGTCATACACAGTCATCGCCGACCCTCAGAAACCACGAGAGAGGAAGGTTTCGTGAGTCTCAACGTTTGGGCTTCGGCGGCCGAAAGCCAGGCGGTAGTTAAAGGCCGGTTCAGTGGCGCGTCTCGTGTGAAGGCTGACATTTAGACTGTGTTCTACTAGTGATGACGCGTCTGCGCGCTGTGGCGAAGTGGCGACTAAACGCCACAGCAGCACGCTGCGCCGCTCGTGTGAATACCTCCATTTAAATTAATGCTTTAATAGCAGATGCGCCACTCGGAAGCGCTGCTGAGTAACACCGCGAGAAGGAGCTGTACGAATCCTCGCTCAAATTGTGTGTACAATAGGCACACTCGTTTTTTAAGATAAAGGAAGTATTTCATTGCTAGCTCTGTTGGAACTAGCCCTTTCAGTCTTCCCGTTGTAATGCCTTCAGCTACCGGCTACTGGCCGTGGAACTGGAAATCCTTGATGTTCTTAAAAGCAGCTTTCTGGCTAGTGCTTCATCTTGAGGATGTAAAACTGACGTAGCAACGAGCTTGAATATACTACATAGAGTAGCTGAAGCGTGTCCGTCTTTCCAGCAAATTGAAACCCTGTTTTTTTTTTGCAGTCAAAGCAACGATGTTCTTAGAAGCAGCTTTCTGGCTAGTGCTTCGCATTGAGGATGTAAAAAACTGACGAAGCAACGAGCTAGAATATACTACATAGAGTAGCTGATGCGTGTCCGTCTTCCCAGCAAATTGAAACCTGTTTTTTTGCAGTCAAAGCAACACTCTCTAGAGAAACAAAGTATTCTAGTATTCCGTTTCGCGCTTAAGGTCAGGTGGTCGTGGGTCATGCGTAATAACGAAGGAGAATATGTAAAGACAACAAATTGAGAAACTTCGAATCACGTCGGTTCCTGCATCGCTGATTACCGTAACAATGGAAAGCTGTTGACATATTGTATTAACATAACGTCTGAAAATGAATGTTATTGCAATAAGAAGCAAACAAACAGATCGCAAATACACGGCAAACTTGAAAAATGATTTATTTTGGTTTGATGACTTCTATTTTTACGGTAATATGCCGAACATGCTGAAGGCACTGTAAATATTACTATTCTGACCATTAATATGATTTAAATACAGACAAACGAAAAGACAACAATATGAGCTGATACAAACAACACGTCGATTCAGTACAACGTACTACACACCATCATCAGGCTCCGACCGCGAGCGGTAGCTCAGTGCATCAACTGATGTCACTGCAGCGCCTCTGAACGGGAGGTCCTAGGTTCAAGTCCTGACGGCGGCAGGATTTTCGACACTAGCTTTTCAGCTAGGTCGAATTCCGTCACTGTTTGGAGGAGAATTCTAGCGGCCGGTTGCTCTGATCGGTAGTTTTCCGTGGTTTCTCCGATCAACACCAGGCGAATGCCGGAGCAGTACCCTACCAAACGGGCCACGGGTTGCGCGCGATCTGTCCTTCCTCTCCTTTGTCCTATCCTCTCCCCTTTACACACACACTTACACTAACATAAACTACACTACCACATATTCCGGGAGACCGGTCGGGAGCTAAGAGCTTGTCCCGACTGGGGCGGTGCCCCGCTGGTGGGAGAGTCCTAGTTAGAGGGAAACCCCACTAGCCGACGGTAGGTCGGCGCCGGATCTCGCCACCCAGCGGGGAAGATCACCGATCTCCCGAGAAAAAACATGTACTACACTAACGGGACTAATGACCAAAGCAGTTGACGCGCCCGGAAACACGAAAAAATCAATCAAGAATCAGGCTCCTCTCATGGTTTGATTGCAAAAAACATGGCGGCCCCTAGTTCGTCGAGCGTCCACTAAGAGCGCTGAAACCACAGGGTGAGCCACTCTATGTAGTGTATTCGTTGGTTTGCAGAGAAGCAAAGATCCCTGGAGGCATGTGATAGAAGCAAGGACTAAACACAGAAACAAAGCCCGATGAATAACAAAGATACGTTGAGTGAAAAATAAAAGCGTTGCAGTGCAGAGTGAATTGATTACAGAAAAGATTTTAGACTGTTATCAACCCGAAGAGGCAGCTTTTAAAGAGATCGGCTAAATTTATGAGGTCGATACATTGCTTAGTCTATGGATACACAACACTAGCCAGATATAATAAACATTCGCAATTCATCCGCAGAAATTTCTTACTTTGTTTCTATCATTTAGCGTAAAAGCAAAAGCAAAAACAAAATGTAATAAATAATGAAGATTAGTGGAGTTGGGTAGGGAAAGGAAGGATAGTGGAGTTTTCAAGATAATACTAATAATTCTAGCCAGATAAAATAAACATTCGCAATTCATCCGCAGAAATTTCTTACTTTGTTTCTATCATTTACCGTAAAAGCAAAAGCAAAAACAAAATGTAATAAATACTGAAGATTAGTGGAGTTGGAGGGAAAGGAAGGATAGTGGAGTTTTCAAGATAATACTAATAATTCTAGCCAGATATAATAAACATTCGCAATTCATCCGCAGAAATTTCTTACTTTGTTTCTATCATTTAGCGTAAAAGCAAAAGCAAAAACAAAATGTAATAAATAATGAAGATTAGTGGAGTTGGGTAGGGAAAGGAAGGATAGTGGAGTTTTCAAGATAATACTAATAATTCTAGCCAGATATAATAAACATTCGCAATTCATCCGCAGAAATTTCTTACTTTGTTTCTATCATTTAGCGTAAAAGCAAAAGCAAAACAAAATGTAATAAATAATGAAGATTAGTGGAGTTGGGTAGGGAAAGGAAGGATAGTGGAGTTTTCAAGATAATACTAATAATTCTAGCCAGATAAAATAAACATTCGCAATTCATCCGCAGAAATTTCTTACTTTGTTTCTATCATTTACCGTAAAAGCAAAAGCAAAAACAAAATGTAATAAATACTGAAGATTAGTGGAGTTGGGTAGGGAAAGGAAGGATAGTGGAGTTTTCAAGATAATACTAATAATTCTAGCCAGATATAATAAACATTCGCAATTCATCCGCAGAAATTTCTTACTTTGTTTCTATCATTTACCGTAAAAGCAAAAGCAAAAACAAAATGTAATAAATACTGAAGATTAGTGGAGTTGGATAAGGGAAGTATTGGAGAAGGATAGTGGAGTTTTCAGGGAAATTTCACACATTCTCTGACTATAAAATGATTTTATTAAGAATTTTTACAAAAAATGGAAGATAAACGTTGCCTCTCAGTCCTTATCTTTAGAGTTTAATAGAATTTATTTGACCTCTTATGATATAAAATGCATGAGGTTACTAAATTCCTGGCGCCGCATCTCGCGTCCCGCAGTCACGATCGCAACTTGCGAACTAACAAGTCTTAACAACTGGCGTCAGGTCAACATGACCTAAAAGCATTTTTTTTATTTTTCGAAATCACGGCAAACTACCCATGATGCGGGTTCCATGTAATCTCTTCCAATAACGTCCCTATTCAGAGCGTGCAATGAAAAATCCCGTCGACATCTGTTCTCTAAATTGCCCTTTTCTGACCCGACGACGTACCTGTGTACCTGTACTGTTCCTGTGTACTTCGATGTGGCAGATGTTGAGCGTCGCTCCTTAACGATAACTCTACATCCACGACTCATTTTAGGCAAGTGGAGAATATTGCTTCCGGCATTTGAATGCATAATTGGCCATTTTTGGAACATTATGTAAGAACAAACCGGGCCTACCTCTGAAATTCTTGCCAAGTAATCAAAGAGAGGTAAATGCGCGCCTCTTTGAATTTTCAACAGAAGTTCCAAGGACATCGTATGTACCACCCATATCACCACCTGCAGTTATTTCCACTATTCACAAGAACAAAAAGATTGAGGAACGTACAGGCCCTCTGCAGAAGTCAGAAATTGTAACTGTTTACAACTGAAGAGCTCAGTAAACAAGGAACTATCCTACATTGAACTTGTTTCGAGATTTTGAGCTGTACTACAACTTTCATAATAGCCGTATAACTTAGTACTACTAATTCTAATTCATATTTTTCATAGTTTTCATCATTTGCTTAAATAATTTCTTTTGATGAGTCTTATACCAAAATATTCATAACTTAAACTTTTTAAAACTTAAAAAGTGACGATGTATAACTTTTTATAATAAATGAAAATATTTTTTTTCATTTATAGAATGGTATATTTATTGAAACTGTTAGATTACGAAGAAATTATTCAAAATTGATCTGTAGTGTTTTCTAGAATACAATTAAATTGGGGAAATAGACCCGGGTTCCATGTGCCATCCAGACGGCCTGAGCACGGCATTTTCTCGCCTATGCGTTCTTCCTTCATTCAAAAATTGCCCCAAAACTTATTGTTAGGTGCAGTCCGTATCGCCTACACATTTCGACTTTGCTTGCCATACATTTTAACACAAATAAAATTAATACAACTCGTTGTTACTAATTTAAAATTTATTTTATTTATTGAAAAAATGAGGGGAATCTTGTCGCAAGCGTTTGGTAATTACTTAGGAGGGTTCAAGCGAACATTACAGGTACGTTACAGGGAGAGAGTGGTTTTTCAAAATGCTACAAATTTGCGTTACATAGTTTATGGATGCCTTCTAAAGGCAGTCATCCAGGCGTTAGGCAGTTCATCTTAACAGGTAGACAAATTCTTCTTTGTATAATTGTTATTTAAATCATGAGCGATTTAAGAAAATAGTTTTACTAATCACAGAATGCAAATTATGTTGGAAACGATATGATTCAATGTACTAGTATTCGAAAGACAGTTGTTAGATGTTCTACGATCAATTAAAAACACAATTGGGTTAGTGTGTTTTTAACGCTTACAAAGCGTGAAAACCCAGCCTTTCTCATGATCATATACAAGAGTTCAACCACAAACGTAAATTACTCATTTTGTTTTTATATATCATCAAAAAAGTAAAAAATCTTATACAGGAGCCCAACAATTAAATGTCAAATTGCCTGATTTTCATCTGATATATTTGGTAAAAAAACAATAAAAAACTGAATGTGGCGTTTCGGGGAGAAGTTTATATGCCCTTACCTCCACAGCGTGAAAACGCAGCGTTTCTCCCGGCGGGCGCGTATTCTAGGTGTGTGCGACGCGGGAGGCGGAGGCCGCCTTCGACGGGCGCCAGCTGCGTCCTCCCGGAAGGTCGTTACGCGGCGCCTGCAACCAAATAAACCATTTCGATTCCGCGGACGCGCCTCGCCCTGCCACGAGGCGCGCCTTCGCGGCGCGGTCAGCGGCGCCGCGGTGGCAGCGCCGGGTGTTAAGGCGTTGGAGTGGGGGTTAAGGCGGGGGAGTTTGGACGCTGATAAGCCGCGCCTTCCATGCGGCGCGGGTCGTCGCCGTCGGCGGCGCCGTAGACGTCGTCGTCGTAGTTGGCCTCGTCGTAGTTGGCTTCGTCGTAGTTGGCTTCGTCGTAGTTGGCTTCGTCGTAGTTGGCTTCGTCGTAGTTGGCTTCGTCGTAGTTGACTTCGTCATAGTTGGCTTCGTCGTAGTTAGCTTCGTCGTAGTTGGCTTCGTCGTAGCTGGCGTCGTCGTAGTTAGCTTCGTCGTAGTTGGCTTCGTCGTAGTTGGCTTCGTCGTAGTTGGCGTCGTCGTAGTTGGCTTCGTCGTAGTTAGCTTCGTCGTAGTTGGCTTCGTCGTAGTCGGCTTCGTCGTAGTTGACTTCGTCGTGGTTGGCTTCGTCGTAGTTGGCTTCGTCGTAGTTGGCTTCGTCGTAGTTGGCTTCGTCGTAGTTGGCTTCGTCGTAGTTGGCTTCGTCGTAGTTGGCTTCGTC
Source organism: Teleogryllus oceanicus (assembly GCA_964035755.1). Taxonomy (NCBI): domain Eukaryota; kingdom Metazoa; phylum Arthropoda; class Insecta; order Orthoptera; family Gryllidae; genus Teleogryllus; species Teleogryllus oceanicus. The sequence continues at coordinate 12,926,504 of CAXIVR010000008.1, forward strand.
GTAGTTGGCTTCGTCGTAGTTGGCTTCGTCGTAGTTGGCTTCGTCGTAGTTGGCTTCGTCGTAGTTGGCTTCGTCGTAGTTGGCTCTAGTGTATGTTTTTCCTCGGGATATGGCGGTTATCTTCCCCCGCTGGATGGCGAGATCCGGCGCCGACCTACCGTCGGCTAGTGGGGTTTCCCCCTAACCAGGACTCTCCCACCAGCGGGCACCGCCCCAGCCCGGACAAGCTCGGTCTCCCGGAATATGGGTAGTTAGTGCATGTTAGTGTAAGTGTGTGTGTGTAAGGGAGAGAATAGGACAAGGAAGAGGAAGGAAAGATCGCGCGCGGTCCGCGGCCCGTTTGGTAGGGTACTGCTCCGGCATTCGCCTGGTGTTGATCGGAGAAACCACGGAAAACTACCGATCAGAGCAGCCGGCCGCTAGAATTCTCCTCCAGACAGCGACTGAATCCGACCTAGCTGAAAAGCTAGTGTCGAAAATCCTGCTGCCGTGGGAAGTGGGAACCTAGGACCTCCCGGTCAGTGGCGCTGCAGTGACATCAGTTGATGCAAAGAGCTACCGCTCCCGGTCCGCTGGTGGGAGAGTCCTGGTTAGGGGGAAACCCCACTAGCCGACGGTAAGTCGGTGCCGGATCTCGCCATCCAGCGGGGGAAGATCACCGCCATCTCCCGCGAAAAAAAGCATGCACTACAGAATGGGACTAATGACCAAAGCAGTTGACGCCCGGAAACACGAAAAAATCAATAAAAAAATCCAATGAGCGGCGTTATCAGCCAGGGTGGTCGCGCATAAAGGAGGACAGAAGTGAGTGAGAAACGCTTAAGGGAGGCACGTCAAACCGCGCCCGCACGAGCTACTTCCCCGCCTGTGGAGAACGACGCTCGTATGCGCACGGGCAACTTCCCCTGACTGTGCTCTCCTTCCCCTCCAAATCCAGAAAGGGGTGCACACGCGCAAACTGAGGCGGCAAATAGTGGCTTCATACGAAAATATCTTTGCCAGATTTTTCTATCAAATAACCGAGAATTGTATTATGTTCACTACTTATTCTATTTCTACTAATTCTTCACTACTTATTACTATTTCTTGCTTATTTTCTTACTAAATTCTCCCTCATAAAACATTTTTGTTGAATGACAGAATTACGTTTGAATGGAAAATCCATGTTTTCGTTTTGTTTTGTTATTAAATTATTCAGTAATTTATTGTATTTAGAAATAATAGGAAATAAATCAACAAGTCTGTATTAGCTAAGAATGCTCGCTTACCAATGGACAGCGCTTTTAAGTAACAATAATGTTTCCCTGTGAAACTGTCTAATCTCTCCGTAGAAACTTCATGCTTTTATATCTCTCTTAAGTAAACAGGATTACAAAATCAAGATACTGTTGATTCAGTTTTTTTTTAAGTTTACTTTCAATTGAAAATTTGAAATCTTACTGATGTGCTATTTCATTTAAATAGATATTTCTTTGGTTTAAAGAGAAAACGGGAATTAATGTAGCTAAACTTGTGACAAACACTGTCAATTAAGTTCTCACAAAGACTGTCATGAGCCAGATATCCAGTGACGTACTGCCATTCCGGAGCAACTTATACAACCCTCACTTTTAAATCTCGCGCCACTTGCACTTGACGCAGTGCCCGCGTGCTCTAGAAAGCGAGTTACCTTGTCCGCGACCTTGAGTTGTCTGGGATAGAGCAAAGGACACTTAAACAAAGGCGCAGATTTCATGCTCGTAGAACTCTCTGGATTTTCGAAACTTGCAAAAGCTACAAATAATACGAGAAAGTATGTGCTGTTGAATCACCACTTCGCTTTGTTGCATGTAACATTCGGGACATTGTTTATGTGCTCTTTCCCTTCTCCGTACATGTGCTACTTTGCTGGGAATTCCTTTCTTGTTTGAACGTGAGTCCCAGAGTTATCACGTAATTATGACACTCATTTTCACGGTCAGAGAAGGAGATAGTACAGGTGATAGTTATATTTATTCTCATGTTTATGTTGGTTCCTGGTTGAACGCATGTGAGACACGATTAAGCAAGCACTGCCGGAATACGTAATTTAGTTTCTTCCCAAATTAACGTATCTCCATTTCCCATTGTTTTTGGTAGGCTATTAAGTAACAATACAGGTCTGTAGGCGCTTCTTCAACGTGATGCCAAACAGAGGTGTCTCGAGACTGAAAATGAAGGGTGCAGCGATTTCAATTTGGCACATGTTTTGAAATAAAATAGTTATTTTTATGTCATTAGAACAGAAAGTCAATCTTTTGTGTACGAATGAAAAGCCCGGTATTTGGAAATGAGTACGCGAAAAACACTTTCGTACGAGTTGCGAACATTAGTTTCTAGTAAGAAATCGTGGGAACGTAAAAGGCATATGCTCTTGGGATCATTCAAAATAAGCCATGTTGATTTACGTCTCCCCAGTGTATTGAACCCGTAGTTTCACACAGCTATAATTGTAGGTGATAAGCGTGTGGCAATAATACATTATGAACAATGATGTATTAATACCCATTACATCGAATTTCATATGGTACTTTTTCTACAACTTTTATAAGTTAAACTTTTATTTTGAATCGTTTGGTGGTGTTAAATGTGGAAAGGATAAATAGTTTATGACAATTTTGGATAAGATAAATACTTTTCTACAGTCGCAATCAATGCGACTATTAAATCCCTATCCTGAATCCTAGTACTTTATTAAGATGGAAAGGAATTTAATTGATATTTTTAACAAAGATACGTGAAACTAATGAATTGGTCGAGGCCAACGTTTAAAACCTCTGACATGTGGAAACTTCGCAAGGAAGATTATATAACAGCTTACAAGGATGACTCAATTCAATGCTTAAGGAATTACCCTTCAAAGTGATACAACGAATTTCTCAGAAATTTAAACAACCGAAGACAGTTTATTGATAATTTACAGGGACAAGCCCTTTGACACACACTTTTTCAAAAGCCCGAAGCCTCTTTACAAATTGCTAAAGTGAAAATTATACAGAATTAGATAAAGCATTGCAAAAATGATAGGTTGCTGCCACCTAACAAAAATCTGGATAATGGTTACACAGAATTGCTGCATAATAAACAATTGTGGCAGGCTGTTGCTTCTGTGCAAAAGTAATTAATAACAGTGCGTTTACATGGAAATTACAATATTTATTTATTTTACGTCAAAAACAGTTAAAACTGCGTATGACGTGCTATGGGGAGAAGTGAATTGTGTGCACATTTTCAAAATTGTGATTCCTACACTGTCATATACTACTTGAATTTAAAAATAGCTCCCATGTAATAAAATCTATTTTCAAGGATAAATAAGCAATAAATTTTGGGCCCCATTAATGGTATTTGGACCTGGAGCCATCGACACCAGGAAAAAATGAAAATGGTTCTACGCGGCGACATCGGCCAAGAGCGCGCGAAGACGGGTACTGCAGTATAAAGTTTGAAACTGGTCATGACCGAAAGTACGTTTTGTATTGTTACCAAGTTAAAATTTCATGGACATTGAATAAACTTACAAGTTTCTGTGAATAGAAAAGATGATTTTCATTTAGCCAATTCCAGCAAATGAGTAGCTAGAAATGTATATTTCCTTTTCAGATTCCTCGGCCACTCTGTACAGATGGCAGATCGAATAATCGGCTATTAGTAGGCAATGCATTATTTCTTATAAGACCCATCAACCCAGTTAGCCGGATATTAGTTTATTGGAAATAGCAGTTGAAGATTAATTTTAATAATAGAATTAACGTAATCTTTTCCTGGCGTCCATATTCTTATATAAATTTGGAACGGGTTACGTTGAATTAATTTTTAATAATATTAGAAGGGCAGAGTAGATATTAAATTTAAAAAATAAATTAGACAGTTTGTTTCAATATCGAAAAATTTGTTCTCATCAAAACATCTCTGCCCAACTTTGATAACAAGTAGCGCCAGCAATATAAACAGAATGAATATTCCTCGACCGATCTTGGTTCAGAGGGACTGCAGTGGTGGACTCGGGATACAGTGAACTCCCGGTTATAATGAATTTAAGTCTCTGGACCCGTTTCACTTACATTACAAATAAGCATAAGAAGACAACCTTGGCTATAGTGAAAGAAGGAAATGTCATGGAAATTAATTGGATCACTTATGATATTAGGCGATTAAAAAAAGTACCTTCGGAGTGAGGGGTAGTGATGCAACAATGCGAGAGGCATTGAAAGGTGTCAAGACTGCATCACGATACTTAGAGACACAAGAGAATGCAGAATCAAGACTGGAGAGAGCACGAACACTTCAGGAGGGTATAATTAAAAATTACGAAGCTAACAATTGAAAATAATTTATTTTTATGTACAAATAAAGATATTGAAATTTTCAGTTCTTCTGTTAATGAATTTTAAGCATATTAAAAAAATCAATCATTGTAAAGAAATTTCATTTAATTTTGACATCATCGGATATACTGAACAAAAGATGTTAGTCCCTAGACGTTCACTATAAACGGAGTCGATTGTTCTTTGCATAGCGGGCTAATCACGGGGAATTGAGTGGCGTGGGTGTCAGCCGCCCGGAGTGGAGGAAAATTTCGCTCCTTATTTAGGTATTTCAATTTGAAACACTAAAATATACAGTAATTTTAAAGAACTTTTTGGCAAGAACAATCATCATTTTTGTGTATTATAAATTTGTGTTACAATTACATACTGTGTGTAACAAAAGTCAACGCATAATGTTAATAAGTTATAAAATAATCATTATACTTTCTGTCGTCACAGAATAAGTAATGAAAGATTCCGTGCTCATTCAAGCGGTCTAAATCGTAGGTGCGACAAAAATATGAAATGAATTCGTTCAAATTTTTACAAGATATTATTCTTATTATTATTATTATTATTATTATTAATTATTATTATTCATTACTGCCCCCCAAAAGTGGCGGCGATGGTGTAGCGGTTAGCGTATCGGACTGCTATATGCTTGCGGGTTCAAACCGATCGAAGCCGTGGATTTTAAGGGCGAAAAATCCTTCGTACGCCTTCCTTCGGAGGAAGTAAAGCCGGCTGTCCCATGTTAGATTTACTGCATGTAAAAGATCCTTAAGCCTAAATGATGCCTCTGAGCTAAATTCAAATCGCCTGTTTCGTCGCCCAAGTAATACCTTTTTTTGGTGGAAGGAGTGTAACGAAATTTGCGTGGTCAGACGGAAGAGCAGGCCTCATAGCCTGAGTCTCGCCACGTAAAGTAAGGCCAATTCAATTCAATTCAATTCAAAAGTGCTGCCCGAGGTGGATCGTCCCTGCCGCCCCCACTCCGCAACGCCACGGGAGGGTCGTGTCCCGCCATCCTGTGAGTGGCGCTGAACTCGAATCCAGTAACCGGGAGCGGTAGCTCAGGGCATCAGCTGATGTCACTACATCGCCTCTGACAGGGAGGTCCTAGTCCTGATGGCGGCAGGATTTTCGACACTAACTTATCAGCTAGGTCGAATTCAGTCGCTGCTTGGAGGAGAATTCTAGCGGCCGGCTGCTCTGATCGGTAGTTTTCCGTGGTTTCTCCGATTAACACCAGGCGACAGCCGGAGCAGTACCCTACCAAACGGGCCACGGACCGCGCGCGATCTTTCCTTCCTCTTCCTTGTCCTATCCTCTCCCCTTACACACACACATACTAACATGCCCTACACTAGCACATATTCCGGGAGACCGGTCGGAAACTTAGAGCTTGTCCCGGCTCGAGCGGTGCCCCGGTGGTGGGAGATATCTGGTTAGGGAAAACCCGGCTAGCCGACGGTAGATTGGCGCCGGATCTCACCATCCAGCGAGAGACCACTGCCACCTCTCGAGAAAAATTGCACTACACACTCACACACACTTACCTACTCCAGAGAAGCTACCTGAGAGGGTCGAGGAGAGGCCGAAAAGCCAGGGGCCTGTTTTGAGACGAGTTAAATAGCTGCGGAATGCAACTGCGAATGCAGTACTATCGGGGCTTACCGTTCGTGGTGACATATCTCTCAATTCAATCGCTTTCCTATAGGTGTCACAAGTATGCCTCTTGCAATCTTCCAGAATTTTACTAATAATCTGCATAAGTTAATCATTTACTAAAGCACAAAATAGTAATTTAGAACACTAAATAAATGTTTGAAAAACTAATTGACTTTCGAAAGTTGTACGGATTGCATAATATATATGTCGTAACTTGACACAGGATATTAAAGTTTGGAATTTTTTTGGTTAACCTGTTTATTAAAGAGTGAGTGAATTCCCATATGTAATATTTTGACTATGAACATGTGTAATATCCTGCGGTTTTAAAACAATATAAATGTTCTAAAGATAATAAATATGAATAAAATGTGTTTTAGAGAAGAAGACTTTAAAGCTCAATCTACTCCAGAAACTCAAAGCTCCTCAAGATATTGCCAGGATAAAAAATGGAGACAAAAGAAAAGGAAAACAAATTTCGTATACTGGGTGAAGAAGAATCTGTTAGTGAGGAGGAACTTGTAAGAGTAATCACAGTCAATTACCAAAAGAAAAAACCTAACGAAACAATTTCCGTTACCTCGCAAGCCGAACTACCTCACAAGATAGTTCAATTGCATAAAGAATTTCGCAATGGAGTTGGGAAATCAGTGAAGGTTTCAGGTAGTATAGCAGAATTTATAGAATTGATTGGTATTTGTTTTGTGTACTTTCTATTGTTCTGTTATTGCTCATTGTGATCGCTAATGTCTAGCAGTTGATGCCACCAGTTAATAATATTTTTTAAAAGTTAGCTTTCATTTTATCATACATAAAATTAATTATTTTAAATGACTTTGTTAAATTTCTTACTAGTAAACTAACGAAATACAAATGTTTTATTATAAATATTTTAAAATATAAGGTGGGAAACTAATATACACTCCACATTATTCTCATGAATGAATTTTAATAATCATTTCTTCACCACTCATAAGTACGCTGTCTCTCTCCTCCATAAAAAAAAACACTACCATCTTCCTTCTTATAAAACTCCATCCACCTGTTATAGTTTCAGCATAATAAAGCAGCATATAATTTCAGCATAATTTCAGGAAAATAATCCAAAATATGTTTCACTTTCATTGTTACAACTCGCAAATAGTAATAATCATGCTTAACTTACTATCACTAAACCAGTAACTATTTAACGCAGAACACGTGCATTCTTACCTTTTCCCCACAATATCAAGCAAATCTGTAAGTAAAATGACTATTTTCCTGTAACTTCATATCTCTTGTACGCTTTACACATTCACTCCTAGACGCAATTAAAAGAATATCCAAATTACCTTTATAAATGGAGTGAAAAAAAGGGTCATAATCGTTCTTAATTTTGAACATTTAGGTTTAGACAATTATTGAATCTACTCGCAAAAATAAACAAACAGTCCTCCTTTCTTATAAATATTATACGTTTCTTGAGCCCCTGAATTCCTTCCCCCACTCCTTTGCCAACATTGGTTGAATTAAGAATAAATGACAGCAACGAGCATTGTAGACCAAATCTGATAACCAGAAATGTTCGCTCCCGTGTAATAGAAACCATTTTGCATCGAAAAACGAACTACAAATTTGACATAAAATTCCTTGTCCAGATAACCAAACTCCCCACTCCTCGCGCAAGGAGCGACGCGAGCGCTCAAGAAAGCGTGCGCGGATAATGCGCAACTCTGTGCGCAGATCTCAGTCGTCACCCTGTGATGGCGAGCAGCTAAAACTAAAGCGCACTGATGGACTCTTGAATCTGAGATATACTACTAGGCGAAACAAGTCCATGAAAGTAATTATTTTGTAAATATGTTAAAGTTTATGGTTCTATTGATTGATTGATTGATTGATTTTTCCGGGCACGTCAACTGCTTTGGTCATTAGTCCCATTAGTGTATTGCATGATTTTTCTTGGGAGATGGCGGTGATCTTTCCCCGCTGGATGGAGAGATCCGGCGCCGACCTACTATCGGCTAGTGGGGTTTCCCCCTAACCAGGACTCCCCCACCAGCGGGGCACCGCCCCAGCCGGAACAAGCTCTAAGCTCCCGACCGGTCTCCCGGAATATGTGATAGTGCAGTGCATGTGTGTGTGTGTGTGTGTAGGGGAGAGGATAGGACAAGGAAGAGGAAGGAAATATCGCGCGTGGTTCGTAGCCCGTTTAATAGGGTACTGCTCCGGCATTCGCCTGGTGTTGATCGGAGAAACTACGGAAAACTACCGATCAGAGCAACCGGCCGCTAGAATTCTCCACCAGAGAGCAACTGAATTCGACATAGCTGAAAAGCTAGTGTCGAAAATCCTGCCACCGTCAGGACTCGAACTTAGGACCTCCCGGTCAGAGGCGCAGCAGCGACATCAGTTGATGCACTGAGCTGCCGCTACCGGTTTTATGGTTCTAAATCATAGCCTGTAGTACTTCTGAACTTCAAAAGAAGCTAGCACAAATGTTTCATCGATGTTGGTTCAGTATATTAAGAGATTATTACGCTGTAACACAATGCCCTTGTTTCTTGAGGCAGTTGGATGCTACCTAATTTAGATTGTGTATATTATTTCATATTTCTTTGTTCGTTTCTTACATTGGAGCTTTTGTTTACAAGTTACAAGTTACATGTTTACAAGTTAATCTTTTAGAAATTATTTAAAACCTAATTGAAATATATGAAATAAAAATTGCTAGCCTTCAGGGTATATCAGATTGGAATGCAACAATGACAGTCCACGTCGCGACTCGCGAATTTCTGTGAATTATGTCTCGTTGTTGTGATATGATTTAGCTGTATGAAAAACAGTTATAATTGTCAAATTTGTGGTGATATTTACTTTAATAAATTTTGTTTTTGTACCAAATGTTCCACCATTTGTAATGAGTTTTACAAAAAATGACGACTGAGACTTTATTCCGAGAGAAATTAAGGTAATAACCATTACTAAAGGCGAGAAAGTACGTGATTTTTAGCACCACAAGTCGTAAATGTTATCTCGGTATGAAATGAAACAGGATCAAATTACCGATCTTTTATGTAATCAAGTTTTTTCTAGGCTGAATGGAATCGCCGTTAGTGTGCAAAAATCGTCCGGATGTTACAGTGAAAATGGCACCCCACTTATCCATCGTGAAGCAATAACTACTTTTACCTCATTTATGAAATTTACACCCAATGAAGTTGTTTGCAAATAAATACTGCGCGAATCATTTTACATTTTAATTGCAACATGAAAATAAGGAATTAAATAAATAAGAAAATGAATATTTTGGAAACCGACGCGTACATTTGTTCGAAAGACCTGGTTTTCATACAAATTTCATTAGATAGTCTTTTACAATCCTTAATGTACAATGTATGGTTTCTAATGATTCTCATTATTTTCTAATATATTCTGTTTAGAATATACACCTCATCTTCCATTGGCTCGTCGGAATCAATGGCTTTATTTATTTATTTATTTTATTTTATTTATTTTACGTCAAAAAACAGTTAAAACTGCGTATGACGTGCTATAGGAGAAGTAAATTGTGTGCACATTTTCAAAATCCTGTGAACCCTACACTAAGTCATATACTACTTGAATTTTGAATGAATGAAGAAAAAAGAAAAAAAGCTCCCATGTAATAAAAATCTATTTTCAAGGACAATTAAGCAATACACTTTGGACTCTTATCCATGTTGTCCTTCGTAATAACACTTCCTGCCGCGACAACATGGAAACGATAATTTGAATATTTGTATTTCCCACTGAATTCTAGAAGACGTGCACAAATAATGAAGTTACATTTATGTCCAGAAGCAAACCAAGGGGCCATCTCAGCATTTGCTCAATGGATCAGGGAAACTGGACGAAAAACCTGATCATCTTGTAGTGTTCATCTTGTACGGCTCCAGCTCGTAACTCGTCTTTCAGGTCATTTTTAGAAACAGTAGTCATATTGTCACAACTGTTTTAGCAGTTGTGTATCCTTTTTACAGTTTTTGAAAAAAATGCCGGAAACAAACGTCAATGAAGTTGGGGCAGCAGATGATAACAATTTGGTGTCATAGGCACAAGGCCATTTTTTGTTATTTTCCCTTTTCTTCACTTTTTCAATAAAGAGCCATTGTTTCGCCTGATGATAAACTCTTAAAAGCTGTTGCTGGGCTGCTGAAGGTGGAATAACATTAATGTTTGCCTTACACCTGAAGGCAAATTTATCATAAATATTTCATCTGGTTAAGTAAAGGCACTTCTTTTTACATTGTAAGCTTAACCACTGTGCTGAAACTAGAAAATTTCGCGAACATCAGCAACCATCTTCTTATGGCCTTTAAATTATTTGAATTATTTTATAATCAGAAAAATTAGGATTCTTGGTAAGTCAGAAACACTGCAACTTAATTTTCCCGTTCTTGACCATAGTCGAGGTGCTTTCGCAGTCACTCATTGCATGTAAGAAAAAAATGTATCATTTGTTTTACTTTTAGCAGTAAACGGGTAAATGCAGGTAAAGAAACTTTGGCTTTCTCGGGTTTCAAAAAGGTCACATTTGCTTGCTTGAAGAGTTCTCAATATTACCAACAGGTCTACTCCATCTCCACTACAATCACGGTCTTCCTCGTTGGATCCAAGGACAAAGCTGTGTTCATTATCGGAGTGTCTGTGTCGTCCTTAGCTTTTTTTTAATTCGTTGCGTCGTTGTTGATGCAACGCGTCTCTTCAACCCTTGTTGGGCGTTGAGCGCTTTCTTCTGGACTAATCCTACGTTACTGAGTAATTACTATACTGAATATTACTGTGTTTGTCAAGTCTCGTCAAGTCGCAGTCAGTGTTTTTTATCCCTTCGGCCAGGGGGTCGACGCCGTTAGATCCTGGGGTTCCTGGCCGGTCATTCAACTAGGAACCCGCGAGTCTCAAATTCGATTAACCTTCGTGACTTCACGGAGCGTAGTAAACGAATTCGGCTAGCGCCGCCGGCAATTTGCAAGTCATTTATGCTGATAAAAACGTAATAATATTTCCTATTATCTTTTGTTATTCGTGTAAGAGAGAACAGTTTCTTTGTACTACATCGTTTGTATCATTGTATGGTCAAATACTACGTACTAATTTCTTAATTCGCCAAGCACTTTTTTAACCAGCTTCTACGCCCTTAAGGCAGCCATAAAAGTAACCACTGCTTGCAATTAATATTCTGATATATATATATATATATATATATATATATATATATATATATATATATATTTAACATAATTTTCTCGGATAAAATCATGTGTTAAAATAAACCTTGAGATGACTAATTGATTGTTAGTGATTCCTGGCGCGTCAACTACTATGGTCATTAGTCCCGTACGTGTGGTGCGTGTTTCTGCTCGGGAGGTGGCGGTGTCTTTCCCAATGTATGAGATTCAGCACCGACCTACCGTCGCCTGGCGGGTTTTTCCCTAACCCGGTATCTCCCACCACCAGAGCATTGAACCAGCCAAGACAAGCTCTAAGCCCTGGACCGGTCTCCCGGCACGTGTGGTAGTGTAGTGCATGTTAGTGTAAGTGTGTGTAAGAGGATAGGACAAGAAAGAGGTAGGATAAATCAGGCGCGATCCGTGGCCTGTTTGTTAGCGTACTGCTCCGGCATTCGCCCAGTTTTGATCGGAGAAACCACGGAAAACTACCGATCAGAGCAGCCGGACGCTAGAATTCTCCTCCAGACAGCGACCTCGCTGACAACCTAGTGCCGAAATTTTTGCCACCGTCAGTAATCGATCCTAGGACCTCCCGATCAGAGGAACTGCAGTGACATCAGTTGATGCCCTGGGACATCTCCCGCGCATCTACGAGTTGAAAATGATCACTTTGAATTTGACAGTTGACAAGTCATTACTAACTCGCACAATATGCACTTCACATAGCACTGTTAGTCACAGTGGTCAGGCAGAAGAGCAGGCTAAATGGCCTGAGCCTCGCCACCAATAAAAGCATTTATTTATTTATTTATTTTATTTACCAGTGCTGAAAGATAATACGGCAAAGTTTTGATGGAAAACAAAATGTAGCCGAAGCCATTAGAAAACTATAGGAAAAACGTAAAACATAACGTAGTTTAGCCGATCGCTAAGGCAATAGTGTCGTAGTGATCTCGGACCAAAGGGCCGCGGGTTCGTGTCCCGCCTTGGGCATGGTTGTACTTGTATTCGTTCTTTCACCCCTTATCATCACCATATCGTTTTATCTTCACAGTTACCGTGCGGTCGCGGAGCGGGCGGTGCGCGGGGCGAGGGGAGGGGCGGGCAGGCCGGGCGTATAAGCGCGGGTCGCGCGCGGCGCTCGCCAGTCGTTGCCTGCGCCATGGCGTCACCCGGAGCGTGCCTGCCGCTGCCCGCCCTCGCGATGCTCGTCCGCGGGTGGTGTAACACGGGATGGATTTAATGGCCTTCCGACCGGCTTTGAGGACTACAAACAATTTTTAAACAAGTTGTGTGCTGGTTCAAGTGCGACCATATTTTAAAATAATTTTTATAGTAATAATAATAATAATAATAATAATAATAATCCTGATATAAGTTCGAATCCTGGGGTAAAATTATTCGCCCCTGGTGTCCGGACACCGATCCGGAAGGCTGATTTCAAATTCACTGAGTGATATAATAAATACGCCCGTATTATGAGCAAACTTTCTAATATTTATAAACGTTTACTAACAAAGAAAAATTTTAGATGCATCCAATTAAATTTAATAGGATACCGAACAGTAAATTTAAATTATGGTGAATTCGATATACTACATTTCAGATCACCCATGCCACGGAGTTGGAATACCCGGAGACGCTAAGCTCCCAAAATCTGATAAAACTTTAAAATAGTACTAATTTTGCATATCGCAGTGCAAACAAAATCAAGGAATGTGAGGTGCGCCTCCGAAACCGGGTTTTAATGACTGGTGCACCGTCTCAGAGTTATGCATGATCGGACGCGTGTGAAAACTTTCTACACCTCTTTATATAAACACGAAAGTCTTTCATGTAATATTTACCAACACCGGCAGTGGCAAGCGTAAAGAAAATTACGGTCAAGTGTAACACTGCTCGTGGTTTCCATTCTGACAGACAATTTCTTCATTTTTTAAAGTTGTGTGAGTTTGTGACACCTTTCTGAATTGAATTCTTTGGCCGATTGCTCTGATCAGCACTTCCCAGGCTGAGTATTTAAAAATCATTTCTGAAATTGTTTTAAAAGCTGTTTCTCAGTCCGCACAACATGTATCATTTATGCTGGCTTAGGTGGCTCATCAGTGCAATCAACGGATGTCACCACAGTGCCTATTACCGGGAGAGCCTAGGATTACAGTGACAGGATTTTCGACATGAGCTACGTAGCTAGGTCCTACTCAGTCGCTGTCTGGAGGAGAATGCTATTGGGCCGCTGCTCTGATCGGTAGTTTTCTGTGGTTGCTTCGATTATACCACGCGAATGCTGGAGTAGTTCCTTAACAAATGGGTGCCAGATCTCTTCCTTCCTCTTCCTCGTCCTATCCTCTCCACTTACACATGCACACTTACACTTGCACTAACACTTGTACTTACATGCACCACACTATCACACATGCTAGTCGGCCAGTCGGCAGCTTATTGTTAGAGCTTGTCCCTGCTCGGGCGGTGCCTCTCTGGTGTGAGATGCCTGGTTGGGAAAACCTTGCAAGCTGTCATGTAGGTCGGCACCGAATTACAGCGAAGGAAAGTTTACTGCCCCCCTATAAAACATATGCAGTGAATTTCCTGGACTAATGGCATTAAAAGTTGACTTGCCCAGAAACAGAACATAACCATTCATATATCATGCATGTTATTGAAAAAATTATCACAAGCAAAAGAAATATGTTTTGAATATTGGTGTTACAAATATTGAATTATACATGGTTGTAAATTGATATTGTTACATGTTTTTGTAGCGATAATTTTGTTATTAAATATACGATTTGTGAGTTAACCTACATATACTTATCGCTTAGCATGCACGTGTCTGTCTTTCCTTCTCTCCGTCCGTTCGTTCGTTCGTTTGTTCGACGCTAACGAAAAGTCCGCGCCAGGAATTGAAGTCTCCAACCCGACCGGGTGATAAAGTCTTCCCACGATTTCCGGCGAAATTGCGTCGATAGCCCTGAGGAGAAGGCAGGTGATGATTGGAGAAACCATGGAAAATATCAATCATAGCAGTCGGCTACTTGAATTCTCTCACAGACAGCGGCTGTACTCGACCTAGCTAGTGTCGAAATCCTGCCACATTCGGGAGTGAAACCGTAAGACCTCCCGGTCAGAGGCACTGTAGTGACATCAGTTGATGCCCCTTAGCTAAGCCAGAAGGTGGATGTCTCGAGCCGCCGGAGCCTTAGAACTTAGTAGCACTTGGCTATGAGCTGGCTAGGCGTCTCCATCCACGCTTAGGATAGTATATTCGACCACTATCGATGAAACCCAAAAAATGATTTAAATACAAGTAAAATATCTCTGCTTTAGGATGGCAAGAAACAGTCAGCCCTTACTGTCCGGATTTTTATATTAAAATACGTTTAAATTACTATAGGGTCTTTCAGAAAAACTTTCGCGGGTGTATGGTTTTCTAAGTTATTGAAAAATGTATACGGTCAAAGTAGTTTTTTTTTTGTTATATGCAAGAGATAGTACCACTTTTGAAGAATCAGTATTACATGTAACGAACCTCATCAGGCATTCTGTGAAGTAATTGTTACAAAACTGCTACGAAATTCATCGCTATCAGAAGTTCTTGATCTCGATAAAGGTACAAATAATACTATTGTCAGAACTGATTTTATTCGTGAACTATAAAAAATCGTGCTAAATTAAAATTTTGTATCTCACATCGCTATAGCCTCATTGACGATATTTACTTTTCGATGTAACCAACATGGTCTTAAATTCAACGCAAAAAGAAAGAACATTGTGGGATCCAAAGTTAGCCTACTGTGACGCCATGAGATATTAAAAACCTCAGATATTTTGAGGTTTATTAGTAATTAAGTCTTGACAAATAGAGAGTTTAAACAGTAATTTACAGCGCTGATAGATTATATCCTCTGATTGCAGGAGTGATCCTTAAATAATTCAAAATCTACCTGACTCCTGGCCCTCGCCACTCCTCAGCGAGCTTCCGCACACAGCGTAGTGCTCCGTGCCCGCAGTCACCCGTGGAAACGATGATCCACCGCGGCGTGCCAACACCTGGGTTGCCCTACAAACATTGCTCGTCTTTGCACCGCCCTCGGAGCTAGTTTTGCGCATTCGCACGAGGTTTTCACACAGCTCAAAACCCACCTCTATGTTTCACGCTTATATACCTTCAAACCACGTAACACAACGCATTTTCGTTCGCGCGGCGACTCACCACATGAATTCCGCGCCGCTACGCAGTTTGGGCATCCCTTCCCATGGAACTCTTCTATCATTCCTTGGTCTCCCCTGAATTCATCTATTCGTTATCTCGGGGTTCTAATGGACACAAGACTAAATTGGCACAGTCACATCTCGACCAAAGTAATCGAAGCCAATAGAAGGTTAGCTATTGTACGTCCCATTCTCAAGGGTAACTCTGCTTTAAAAATTCATTCCGCTTTAACCATTCACAAATCTATTCTTCGCCCGATACTAACTTACGCATGCCCTGTTTGGATTTCAGCTGCTCCATCCACATTAAAGAAATTACAAATCTTCCAAAACAAAATGCTAAGAATAACAGTAAACGCCCCCTGCTTTGTCAGCAACAAGACCCTTCACAACGATCTTGCAATAGAACCAATTACTTCCTGTATTACAAAGCTGGCACATAATTTCTTCAATAATCTAAGTCATGTGCAAGGTGCAGTCACCTACGAAATAGGAACCGATCAACCCCCACTCTCCCGCCTAAGAAACAGACTTCCATTCCACATTTTCCTTCAATATCTCTCTGACATTAGATAAGGTAAGAACATTTCTTACATTTACCTGTCCGTCCCATAGTATCTCCTTTCCAAACCGTATCATTACTCTGTAACAAAATTTCCTCGCAATAACTTTGGTTGAAGTTATAATCATTACCAGGGAGTAACACGAAATTACCCCCTTTACGCTTTGCTGATACAAAGTTGCTCGCCCAATCACTGAAGTGCCTCACGGCTGAACGTTGTAATGTCTGCCAATGTAAAATAAATAAATAAAAACAACATTATTAATTGTAACTTAGAATACACAGCGCTGAGTAAAGAACCATCATGAATTTTAAAATAAATTTACTTCAATCACTTGTTACTTGAGTTACTAAGCACAATTTAAAATGGAAGATAATTTTTTACGAGGTCTGTTCGAAAAGTATTCAACCTCATCTACCGGAGACACTGTTTGTGGAGTCCAGATTGCCCTGTGAGACTTCAACGCGAAGTTCATGTTTTTCCGTCGTGTATTGAAAAACCGACGAGGGTATTACACACTACGTCACTCAAATGCTGCTTGCCAGCAACAAACGCAATCGTCAGGCGGAAAAAAATTCAGTCATGCCCACCAAGGGTCAAGGTGGGGTCATAAGCTTGATGCAAATCCATCAGATAAAAAAAAGGAGGTATACCTTTTAAATAAACCTCATATTGTTCTTTGCAGTACCAAGAGATGGTAAAATACGTAAATTGTAAATTACATACAAGTATTACAAATAGGATAATTGCTTCACATGATGAGAGATATACCGTATTCAACACATACAATTTGTTGCCTTGAAGCCACATGTACGTTAGTCTAGTTACTCTTATGAGAGAAAAGCACAAAAATTAGTCAAAAGCAAGCCTACTTCCAATATTGTAAGAAAGTTTATTTACACCAATCCAAGAGGGAGACGCTACCATACTGACAACTATATGTTATGTCAAATGTTGAGATACTATTTGTTTTATTTTGAACTTGAAGAAATGAACATATTTTATATTTTTATCTATTTCTAGTTCAGATACAAGTGAGATGTTAAGTACATTATAGGTCATATTTATGTCATTTAGTAACTCTTGTGTACTATTATATAATTTATAATTGCTTCTTAAGTTATTAAGAAGCAATTATTAGTAAGAAGCAGTTATTAAAAAGAGAAGTTATTAAGATCTTAAGCGTCTTAAGTTGTTTCACAGCTTAGAGATTTATTTGCTAGGCAAATTTTAATTGCCATAAATTCAGAGGTTGAGTTGATGGTAATCTGTGTTATTAAAGTTTTTTTTTGTAAAAACAGACTATACGTTCACTCCCTACTCCTGCTTTGGTTCTATTTTTTGTGTCCAAATTATATTTTTTTATTTTGAACTAGCAGAACCCGGCAGACGTCCTGCCCTCTCTCCCTCCCTCCCTCCCTCCCTCCCTCTCTCTCTCTCTCTCTCTCTCTCTCTCTCTCTCTTTTTTTTTTTATTAATTAAAATTGATTCAGTCAGCCATTGCTTAAGTTAATTGATTTATCTCATCTTCACTGACTTTGCTTCAATTTGTTGTTTGAACATTTTTCATTAAATTTTTTAACTCCTTTTTTTATATTACTGAATCTTCTTCTCATGACATCTTGTGGTATGCTTCTTCTAGCATATTAATAAGTGGGTTAACATCTGGTATAAATTCAAAAACATTTTGAATAGTATTTGTATTATTTTAAAATTTTTCAAATATACTTTTTGCATATAATTTGTTTTAAATATTTCTAGTTCATTAAATGTATCAGATATTGATGTTGACAGTGTGGGGGTTTGGGGTTATTTATTGTCTCTTTCCTAGATTCATATTTTCATTATGAGTGGCGTTCAGTGCTGGGATATTGTTTATCGGCAGAGATACATTTTTCATCAGGGCTCTCAGCTGAATCTTTTTTTCAAAACAATTTTTTGCTACATGACCATATTCTTTTCATATGAAACAAGTAATAATTTTTGCTGACAGGTATACCCAAAAAGCGTATTTGCGTGTTCGATTTTCAGTAGTAGTATCAGGTTTATATAATCAGAATCCAAACAAAAAATTGTCTCTTAAAACTGAGTATGTGAACGAACATACCAGCTCCTACATTCCTACATACCAGCTCTGAGGTAGGTCATCGTAGATCCTATTCAAACATTTAGCCGTTATCAGTAATGAGGGGTGGAATAAATAATAGGACGTATATTCGAAATTATTAGTCTCTTGAAATGAGATATTAATGGACGAATACTTAGTGATGTATTATTAATGTTAATAGAATTTAATTAATTAATTTGTCGTCTGTAAGTTGTTTAACTATTTCCTTAGTTGCCAGGAAAAAGCAAATACTTGAGGCAAATCGAAAGTTCCTAGGATCGGTAATTTTAGCAATTTCTTGAGTATAATTTTTAATAAAGACGCCGTCAAATTAATCAATTGCTATTGCTTGTTCATTGGATGGAAACATACATTTTGAGCTGCAATACTGTACTTATTGCCAGGAGTTTCATTCTGTTCGGTAATCATAGCTGGGTTTTGTTGATTTGTTGTGTAGGTCAGTGGTGGAATAGCTTCTTGATCAGAAGAAATTTCCATCCGTACGATTTACCTTTACTTCCCAACTAACACGAAAGAATTAAAACGTCAGAAAATAGTATTCTCTAAGAAGGACACTAGCGAAGGTGGTCTCATAGGGCCAATTTACTCGAAGCCGTTTCACAAGGATGTCTGTTTTGGTTAGTTTCTTGTACATTCGCACTACGAACACTGCAACAACTGATCCACACAGCAACGTGGTTTGAGACAGACCGTAAAACTGTTTTTTCTACTCCAATTGTATAATGCTGTCATTGCCTAGCTAATGTTTTGTTCTGCAGCCTAGTAAATGTTTCCTTCGATTGTTTACATTAAAATTGCATTTGATAAAATATTATTCTTGTCAGTTTTAATTTATTTATTATTATAATGTTTTCGTGGAATATTATTTAAAATAAACTGGATCGTAATTTCTGTTTGATCCTATTTGACTAGCGCAGTACTCCCTTGCAGGCGGACTGGTAACCACAGCCACCTGTGGCAGCATGCGAGGGTAGGGTTGGGTGGCCTTGAAGAAAATTATTTTTTATTTCTTTACGTCAAAAAACAGTTAAAAACTGCGTATGACGTGCTCTGGGGAAAAGTGAATTGTGTGCACATTTTCAAAATTCTGTGATCCCTACACTTAGTCATATACTACTTAAATTTTGAATTTTTGAAAGGGAGAAAAAAAACTCCCATGCAATAAAATATATTTTCAAGGATAAACAAGCAATAAATTTTGAATTTTGAAAGGGAGAAAAAACAAAAAACTCCCATGTAATAAAATCTATTTTCAAGGATAAATAAGCAATAAATTTTGAATTTTGAAAGGGAGAAAAAAACAAAAACTCCCATGTAATAAAATCTATTTTCAAAGATAAATAAGCAATAAATTTTGGCTCTTATTACTTCCTGCCGCGACAACATGGAAACGATAATTTGAATAATTGTATTTCCCACTGAATTCTAGAAGACGTGCACAGAAAATGAAGTTACATTTATGTCCAGAAGCAAAACAAGGGGCCATCTCAGCATTTGCTCAATGGATCAGGAAACTGGACGAAAAACCTGATCGAGATGGGGTCATTGACCCGGAAGCTGTAGTACAGTAGTTGTTACAGGTTGTTTATACTCATTTATACAGTCCAAATGGTAAATAATGCATTATGTATTAATGTTACTTTTCTTGTTATGCTCAGTATAGTCTCTAATTGTATAGAAACAGTTATGCAGCAGAAACGATTTCACTTGGGATTTAAACTTTTCTATTGAATTTAATCGTTTAATGTCATCTGGCAAAGTGTTGTAAAATAATGTACATGTATTGTATGTGTTTTTTGTAATGAGCTGTTGATACTGTCCCCTGATGAATATGATTTCTACGTCGAGTGTTATAGTAATAGATGACATGGTAATCATACAGGTCAACTGCTAGGAAATATTCAATGTAAACGTTAAACAGGTTCCTCTCCATTCATGAATGCATTCTGAATGCATCCTACAGGTCGTAGAAAAAGTACCGTATTCATCTCGTTGTAATAGGCATTAATACACTTGTGTGAAGTTTACAATACTCGCTCATATTCGTAATATCTCACTCGTTAAATTACGAGTTTATCGTTTCATAAAGTACTATTATCTCTCTTTATTATGAACTTGCATAGCGCAAATATAACTTTTTAAAACGAAAAGGAGCCGCCAGATTCTAAGATAGTAATTCTGTTAAAGTAATAGTTGTCTGATATTCACATTCGATTAGCAAATGTCAGCGTCCACCTCACACTTCTTGCAAACAAAGCGATATAACACGGAATGAAGTGCGTAATTATCAGCAACCGTACGAGCCATTAATGCGACAAGAAAGAAATTAATGACAAACAAAAATAACATGTTTTTGCTTCCTTTTATGCGTCTTTTTCCCAATCAATTATTATAGTTTTGTTTTCATTCATTTGTTTCATTTATTGATGTAATAGTGTACAAATACGATTTATCAATTTCCAAACCATTATGTGGGTTTGATGGTACTAACTGAAACAACGTGTGGTGCTAGAACAGTTAGTACTTTCTCAGAAACGGTTAAGTAAAATTATAATACCACATTTTCTGTTCATATTAAAACAACACATCCATCCATCCATCCATCCATTCAACTATCATTTGTACACTTCATTACTAATTCTACCGAATGAGAAACGAAAATTTAATTCAAACTTAATATGTCATCACATTTCGATAATCAAGACTCGGTTTCATACATCTAATAACATCGCCCTACAATGAAAATTTATTTTGGAAATTTCAAACTGCTGTGTCGCAGCGTTCCCAATGTTGTATTGCAACGTGATAACACAAGTAATATTTTAGCCGAAGAAGTACTAGACATTCAAATTTGCAAACTCAAACAGTTGCAAAATTACGCTAAACTACTCTTTTTTTTTAAAAAAAAATGTGCGAGATCTTTTTTCAAGAACTGATTTTTAGAACAAATTTCATTGAAGACAAAAATCACCAATATGTTATTCTCTTTCATCATTATCTTTAACAATTTTAATTTTTTTTTTGCAATTCACGAAAATACGGAAGTTTGCCGAAAATCTGAAAATACCACTGTTTATGACGTTCTTTACGTCAAAAACTTCTTAAAATACGACAAGAATATTCAAAGAAAACATTTAGATCCGGTTTTCACAAAATAATGGTTTAAAAAAATTTTAAAATTCTCTGCATTTCTAGCAAAATTAAGAGAAAACTTCTCATTTTGAAAAATTTTTTTTAAGGAAAATTTTAAGGAAAAAAAATTTTAAAAATGGAGTTTTCAAAAATAATAACCATTTAAATTTTTCGCATTTTTCTACAACAAAATTTAATTAAAAACGATGAAGCATTTTTTGAAAACTTTGCAAACCAATTTTATCAGTTTAAAAATTACAAAGTTTGAATTTGAAAATTTGAATAACCCAAGATTCAAATTCAGGTTCTACGTATTAACAGAGCAGGAATATTGTCTCCATACCGCAAGCCACGCGACTAAACGGACGACCCCTTGGCCTTGACCCCAAAAACAAGTGATTTCTCGCATTGGCAGTCACTATTTCTAACATTAGCAATATTCGAAAATTCAGGGAATTAAACGAAAATAATACTACCAACATTTTTTAGGCATCCATTGCTCTCTCTGAGGACAAAAAGTTAAAAAATTTTTTTAAAAATTTTAATTAAAAATTACATTAGAAACAATCTCTATCTTTAATTATGTATTTGCAGGAACGCACCAAAAAGATTTTGAACTATTACAATTTTTTAAAATACGGCTATTTCAACGAAAATGACGTCGCGCATTTTAAGAGATTTTTTTGCCATCGCAGGGCAAAGTTAACCAAAAAATGTTGAGTTTGTTTTTTCAAAATTGACAATGATGTTGAGGGCCGGCCCGATGGCCGAGATCGCTAAGGCAGTAGTGTCGCAGTGATCTCGGACCGAAGGGTCGCGGGTTCGAGTCCCGCCTCGGGCATGGTTGTATTTGTGTTCGTCTTTTCACCCCTTATCCTCAATCACCATATCGTTTCATCCACATAGTTACCATACCGTTAACAGCAATAGTGGTCGCTAATGACCTTAGATGTTGAAGCGACCTTAAATAAACCAATTAAAAAAATGATGTTGAGGATACTTGCAAAAATCATAATTTATTTTTAAACTCGCAAGGCCATTAGTTCGTTCCGATCAATCTACGATTATCAATATTCTAGAAAATCGTCTGAACAATTTACTCGTAGACGCTGGCGTTGACCCAAGACTTACGTGTTCCAACAGTCAATTTTTAGGTATCAAGGACCTACAAACGTAAATTTTGACCACACAATGTGTCAGGAGAAGTAATTTACTTCATATGTGAACAAGATTTATCCACTCGTTCATTACGAGGGCCAATAATATGCTTTACTGTCGAAAATCCACCAATTTCACCACAGCATTACAAATACCTTCTCTTCACTATGTAAGTATGTAATAAAGCGAGGAAGAAAAATGTTGAACAATTTCTTAGTTAACATGTTAATTAGTGCAGAGTGTAAATAGACATTTAATGTTGACATAAATTATTAAGTATTGAAGGCATGACTTACCACGGGTTTGGAGCATACAGACTCACAGAAACGCGGTGGCGGATTTACAACCTATGCTAATCATGCTTTAGGTACTGGAGGTCAAAACAAATAGCGATGACGACCAAACGAGTTTGAAAACAGAACAAAGGAGAAACAATTGCCAAATATGATTATATACATTCAAAACATGCCCCGCCGTGAGAAGGTCGTTAAAGATGTCCTCGGGACTATCAAGGTTGAATATTCCATTGAAGTTTATGAGAAAAGTCTCTGAGATTTCAATGACAGTATTCTCTCTGAGAAAATTCAGATGAATTTCGTATGAAAATAAATACCTCCGCCTTTGCTTTCACTTTCTCGTATTTGTACGCATATATGGAGTAATATATAGTATACAAAAAGTTATGTAATGCTGCGGAAAATAGATTCCGACTCTCAACGGAAATACACGTTTTGGAGTCCTCCGATGCTGAAAAAGTGTTTTCACGAACGTGCGCCCGTCTGTGAATAACATTAGCGCCTAAAATATTCCTACGATTTTTCCAAAATGAATATTCCCCGATTGATCTTGCTCCACTTGAGCTGATTGTTTTGGAACAAACATTGCCTAATATAGTTTTGAGAAAAATTTTTAAATGCTCCATGGAAAGTACCCCCCAAAATCAAAAGATTCTTTTAAAACTCCTAAAGCCTCGAGTTCGTTGCGATTGATGGGGAAATATCCAATTTGGAGAAAATCGGGTGAATGGTTTAGTTGACCACAGACTAACAGAGACATTTCGCTGTCAATCGATTTTTCGGAATCAAAGAACCACAAATTGTAGATTCTGGCTACACCACGTGTTAGAGGAAGTAATTTACTATACCGTGTGGCCCACCTAAGATGCTCCCTTGAATTTTCTCCTGAACCGTTGCAGATATTGAGATGCTGTTTTCACTAAAACTACTATATGCAACGGGCACATATGGTCATGCATAATATTATTCTATTGCATTTTTTATTGCAGAGATATTGACCCAACTTTGATTTTTTAAATGGAACCCTATAGATTTTTTAGGTCATCATAACAAGCGTGAAGAGACGAGTTCATAAATATGCATATCGACATATGTTACATAACAAAATTTTCGAGAAATTAAGAGTTTTAAAGACGCACGCCGACTGCTGGTTTCCGTAATCTGAACGAGAAATTCCGGGTGATATGCGGCGAGGCCATTCCCTTCCGTTGCGTCGACCCTGCGGTAAATGTAGTGATGCAATGTGCAAAGGAGCTCACGAAAACCCGCGATTTGCTCTTTAAGACTACACCCTCTCAGTCCTGGAGACAATGTATTCACCCATAGCCATGTTCTGAGCAAATCTGTACGCCAGAAGGTACTATTTTTTAATTAATGAAATACTACAAGATTTGAGAAAATATTTGAATTATTAACCGTAGAGAAAGCAAGGGAAGATTGAGAGTGAACATGTTCTGAATTAATAAATGCGTGTGCTGTCAGAAACAAAACGTTTACTCTTTGAAAGACTGAATGGCCTCGCCGCATATGGGACAATTCAATTTTTTTTAAAGAAATGACTCCATCGTTTTTCATTAAATTCTGTTTTTCGATGTTGATCGTTTCGAAAATGCACAATTTGAGTTCATTTTCACACATATATTTTGAGTTTTCAAGATACTTAATAAGAATTTATTAGAAGCACTTCTCTCGAATATAGTAATGTTAAAATGCCCGCAATGTCAGTATTAAAGACTGACAGATTTTAATTTTTTAAAAAGGAGAAATTTTCGAGAAAGGGGTGTCTTTGAGAATTTGTAACTATGCGCAAGTATGAGCTCATTTTCACATTCGAGTTAACTGCATGAATGTCGAGCATAAAGTAGGCAAAAAACTCGGATTTTAAATAAGTGTACTAACCGATAATTGTACAGATTCGAATTTTGTTAGAAAAGATTTCATGTTAGGCAAAAAGTAGGACTGTACAAAGAGTAACAGGTGACATTTATTCTTATCATCATACACGAAAATTCAAAAGCTTCAGAAAAAATATGAAACCTAAAATTAAAGGATAACTTTACTCTCTAGGGGGGAAAATGTTTCATCCCATATTTTTTAAAAAAATAAGGGCTGTAGAAAGAGAAACGGATAACACGTTCTTATGGGCTAATATACAGGAAAATTTATAAGACCCAGAAAAAGTACGAAAACATGCCCCAAATTAAAGGATAATTTTAGGCATTCGAAATATATTGTTCCAGCCCATTATTTTCAAAAATCAGAACTACAAAGAGAAACGTTCATAAAGTCCAATATTCACCAAAACTCAAAAAACACAGAATTGTGTTTCCAGGAGCCTTTAATTTTGGATACACTTTCGTTACTTGCAAGGGCGCAGCAACTGCTAAGGTCATTAGTCCCGTAAGTGTTGTGCATGTTTTATGGCGGAAGGTGACGGTGAGCTCTCGCTGGATGGCAATATCCGGCTCCGATCTGCGTCAGCTAGCGGCTTTTCCCCAAGCAGGTATCTCTCACCAGCGGGGCAGCGCCTCAGCCGAGTTCCGGACTTGTCTCCCTACAAGTGTGATAGTGTAGTGCATGTGAGTGTAAGTGTGTGTAAGTAGGGGTGAGGATAGGACAAGTAAGAGGAAGTAAAGATAGCGCGCGGACCGTGGCCCGTTTGTTAGGTACTTCTCCGGCATTCGCCTGGTGTTGATCGGATAAAGAACCGCGTAAAACTACCGATCAGAGCAGTCGGCCGCTAGAATTCTCCTCCAGACAGCGACTGAATTCGACCTAGCTGAAAAGCTACTGTCGAAAATCTTTTGAGTGTCAGAACTCAAACCTAGGATCTCCCGTTAAGAGGCACAGCAACGACTCGATGAAATTTACTTGAAATTCTTCACTTGATGTGATTAAGATTGGTAAGTTTATGGCGCCTGCCGGAATTGAATTGGCTGTGACTTCCGTGGTTTCTCTGGTCACTTACCACGCCATTGCCTGTCCGCCGCAGCTTCTTCACAATCGGCAGCCTGCCTCGTCAGATTGTGCGCAGCTTTCGCCGCCTGCTTGCTGGCCGCTGACGGCCGATCGCGTGCCTTGTTTGGAGGCGCCGGTCGTCGAGGCATGCGGCAGCAGACACGTGTCACGGACAAAAGAGTCCTTGCGTGTTTTCCACACCGTTCATTACACACCCTAGATGTCCCAAATATTCCCAGAAACCTCGAAGGAAAACAAAGTGCGTTTCTTGCTAATGATCCTAATAAATCTGTAGGATTAGCTCAGAACCAGCATTTCCATTGTCTTGCAGACAAATTAACTGAGAGATCCCAGAGTTCGGGTCCCGACCGCGGCGAATTTTCGACACTAGCTGTGTAGCTCTAATTCAGCCGCTGTCTGAAAGAAAAATCTAACTGCCCACCGCTCTGATTGGTAGTTTTCTCGATAGAGATTTTTCAGATCAATACCAGACAAATGCTGGAGCAGTACCATAACAGAAAGGCCTAATCGAGGTACGGCCTAATCGAGGAAATATAATAAAATCTTCAAAATGGTTTGCAACTAATTATTTACGTATCTTTCCATTGTATATTCAATTATAATATAATCACAGATATATAAGAAAAATGTATAAATGATGTTAATGAGAAAAATAAACTCCTTAATAGTTGTTGGACGGAGTCCAACGCGCGAGTACTGGTGTTACGAATGGCCGCGCGAGTGACGGAATGTTAATAAAGCTTCTTCCATGGGAAAAAGGTAAATGACATGGTTTGCCGGTTGAGGTGACTCAGGGTATCAACTAATTCCATGGCAGTGATTCTGATCATAAGGTCCTAGGGTTCGAGTCCCGACAGCAGCACGATCATGAACATTGACTAGGTCGCTAGCTCACCGTCTAGAGGAGAAATCTAACGGCTGGCTGCTCTAATCGGTAGTCTTCATGGTTTCTGTGATGAACGCCAGATGAATGCTGGAGCTGAACCCTAATAAGGAGGCCACGGATCACGATCGATCTTTCTTTCCTCTTCTTTATCCTATCTTGTTCCCTTTGTTATGTACTTACATCCAGTACAATACACTTGTGAAGGAGCCATAGGGGCGTAGAGCTTGTACCGACTGGGGTGGTGACCTTGCAACGAGGCGGATTATCGTTGTCAATTGCGAGGTCGTGGACACTACTTCGAAAGATTTTCTGATTTAATTTATGCATATTATACTAATTATTGTTATGCTAAGTATTGTGATGGACCAGATTTTGGTTCTCTACATTAATTATGATTTAAAAAGGATACTGGTGCTCTTTTTCGTGAATGGGCTCATTTAGGATTTCACAAACATAAAAAAACACCTTATATAACAGTAACACTTTATTGCGGCTTATTTCAATGAAACAAAATTAACAAAAAGGAAATGAGATATGATTATTATATTCCAATTGTCAACATTTGGAATATCATAAATATCGGTAAGCTAAACATTAATTCTCACGAATATTATTATACAATATGTCTTTACTTGTATTCCTTCTATACCTTAGGGGAGCTCCCTCTCAGTACTGACTGAATACTGGATTCATAGCATAACTGATCTTAATAACTAATTACAAATATGAGCTACATAGCACTGACAAAATGATACATCCTCGTAATTATTTATTTCCGAATATGCCTATTAAACTAAAATATGATACAATTGTTATTTCCTCCCGTATTCTCTCGCCATCCTTTCCGGTCGCATTATCCTGACAAATCTGGGGAAATGAATTTCGTTCGGAAGCGATCTTACGGTTCGTCATGGGCCTGAGCGTCGGCGTCCCCTCTACTGCAGTAGCCCCCAAAGTAGATATAGCTTTTCCTAAGGAGGAGCCAAAGTGACACCTAGTGCTGGCAACATAACTGAAGGTTCTATGGTCGTTGTGACCTTGAGCACATGAGTCTCCCTTCCTGCATTTGTTCGCTTTCAGTTGGCTAACTTGCAAATGGCTTCCGCGCTTCCTTTCGTGACGTCCTCGTCCGACAAAAATATAGTGCGCCGCGAGAAATAATTGAAATTAGGAAGTGCAGTGTTATGTGCTCTTCTGTAAAAATTCTTTTTTTCTATTAACATTACATGGAATTTACTTTTTATGTGATAAATATTATGTTTATATTAAAACCGAGATGCGTACTGGTGCACGTGTTTCCGTCTATTGTGCTGATGTGTGGCGATCTGAAATTGAGAGCTTTCTTTTTACATTCGTGGCAGTTTTCTTTTACTGATTGTGAGAGCATGTTAAGAGATTTTACACATACGAATTAAATTTAAATATTTTCCGGACTCGCGTACATGCATATACATAAGGGAAACGCTTAGACTTCTGGACAGAGCTCTTCTCAGGAGCCATAACCAAACACTTTACGAAGGGGCTGAACAGCTGTCGCGGCGGAAGGATACTTCTCTGAAATACATGTGTTGTTCACTTGTTTTCGCGAACTGTTACTTTGGCTCATTCTTAGGAAAAGCGTTCTATAGAAGGAGAAGCTCGGTGACCTTCAGACACGGCTGCTCCCAGCCCGCCGTTGATTCCTGCTTCGTAGCGGGTGGGAAAAAGACGAGTTGCCGGTGAGTGTCCGTACTTCGCAGCATGCGATTCCAATTTATCTTCTGCACGTCGTAAACGGTTACAGTCCATATTCCATTTCCTCTTAAGTTAATTGTTTATGCACCTTTACTTTTGCTTAATTGCACGTGTTATTTACCAGGCTACCGGCCGCTCGTACAACTATTAACACGCTACTTAACTTCCATTACCCATGTAACTAACAGTTTGTCTTTTTCACAAAGGCTTCACTCTAACTTTCATTCAATGTTCACGTCGCACATGTTCGTTCCCAAAGCACTTGCATCACCCAAACACGTGCTCACGTATTTATCCATCTGTTTCTAGTTTTCACTGTTTATCCGGTTATTTCTTTATTCCATACCTTGAATATCACTTCATCACTATTCTGGTACATTTCCATGCGCTCTAGTTCTGTTATCACCTTCGATGGATTCGGATTTCCGTCTCCGCCGTCTCCTCACTCGCCTCTGCCACCGCCGAACGTGGCGTCCCTTCTCCACTTCCCCTATCTGACTGACCGTTCTGGTTCTCACGTTTTTCCCTGTTCTAATGACCCGTCCGGAACGATTCGCCGGGGGCTCGGCCATGGCGACCGAGCAATTCAAACGTATAATGTGACCAGAAACGCAATGCGTTTCAATATATATATATATATATATATATATATATATATATATATATATATATATATATATATAGATAGATAGATAGATAGATAGATAGATAGATAGAGAGAGAGAGAGAGAGAGAGGGGAGAGAGAGAGAGAGAGAGAGAGGTAGATAGATAGATAGATAGATAGGTAGAAAGGTAGGTAGGTAGGTAGGCAGATAGACAGGTAGGAAGGCAGATAGGTAGATATAGCGTAACTGTGACATTACGACGAATGAAACGTTACATCCCTCTGGTGGGAGATACTGGGATGGGGATGATCGCACAGTCTGTCTGAAGATCGGCGCCGGAACTCAACATCCAGCGGGGGAACAACACAGCCACCTTCCGTAGAAAAACATGAACTACACTTACGGGACAATGGCAATCGTTGACGCGTCCGGAAACAAAATAATCAATCTAACGGTTTACAAGAACATCTGTTACCACCATGGACAGGGTTGCGCAAAATACTTTACATTTAGTATTTAAATATTTTGCCAAAATACTTCGAAAATAAGTATTAAAATATATACTAAAAATATATTAGGGTTTGAATAGCTAAATACGTATTTAAAATACTTCATACACTCAAAATACAGTAAATGCAATAATTTTTTATTATTACTTTTTTACAGCAATTTATTGTAATTTCTTTTAAGTTTTGAAAATGGCATGTTTACGGCCAGTGTTGAAATTCTTTGTCTTCATATTTATTTTCACTGCATTTTCTGAAGAAGGTTTGAATAGGTTTTTTTTTCACTTTTTCGCAGTTTTTGCACGATTTACACTGTTTTTATGTTGTAAGAATTTTTTTTTGCACACCTTTCCACCAAATTTTCATAACACTGGCAATAGAAACATTTCCAGTCCGACGTAAATCTTCTTCATAAATCACTCTTTTAGCGAAGCACTTCTTGAAACTTTCTGTTTTGGCATTGTAGCAAACACGCTTAACAGAAAATCAAATTTACTGGTTTGGAATGCACCAAACTTCGAAATAAACACAAACTTATCGAAGAAAACTGTCAAAGAAAATTCCACCTATCTTGTATAATTCTACCTTCTAAAAGCGAAAGATGCCGTGAGCGCTATTTTTTAATACAGTTGTGTTCTTGGCAAGGAACAGATAGCTCACTGATCACCGCGAAGATCGGAAAGGAAAGAGCAATTTCCTGTTCTCTGGAGCGCCCTGACTGGCTTCGATAACCCGCACGGTATAGATAAGGTAATGACTTCTTCTTCGCTGTCCGGGTGACGCCGCGTAGTGGGCTGAGAGGCCGACGTTTCGCCTGACATGTCGCAGGCTTCATCAGGGCATTGACCTGCGACATGTCAGGCGAAACGTCGGCCTCTCAGCCACTACGCGGCGTCACCCGGACAGCGAAGAAGAAGTCATCGACTCGAGCCGCGGAAGCCTACGCGTACATAGATAAGGTACACCCCACGGTGTCAAATTCTCGTATGGTTCTAAGCGGTGGCGATGCTCGACGCAGTACAGGCAAGAACACACACGGCATAGAGCTTCTCGAACGGAGGACACCCTGGCAGATTTTACGCGGTTGTTACTTGGTTTGGTAAAAAGTTACTCATCAGTGATTTCTCAAAAAAATGATTGTAGGAAAGAAACAAGACAAAACATATTAAAAATGCGGAAAATTAAATAGGCGCTTATTGGCTCGATTAGACAATTATCTCGCGAAGAATGGATTTGTAAATGGTTAAAGCGGAATGAATGTTTAAAGAAGAGTTACGGTTGAGAATGGCACGTAGAATAGCTAACCTTCTATTGGCTTCGATTACTTTGGTCGAGATGTGACTGTGCCAATTTAGTCTTGTGTCCATCAGAACCCAGAGATAACAAATAGATGAATTCAGAGGAGACCAAGGAATGATAGAAGAGTTCAGAGATAAGGGGCGAGGGAAGACAGGATACCTTAAAGTAAATACTTTGGCTATTGATTTATTTGGGTTAATTTTGATTTTCCACAATTTTGACCTATTTTCTAAGTGACACTGAATTACATGACATGCTGTGTTTAGATTTTGGTTTGCATAAAAGAGTAAAGTGTCATCTGCAAAGAGAGTTATATTAATTGTGGGAATTCTGGAATTGTGGGAATTCTTCTTAATTGTATTACTTGTGGGAATACCTGCGACGTACAAATTAAATAAGAAAGGAGACAATGGGGATCCTTGTGGAAGGCCAGTAAGAACAGCCCGAGGTGAAGAAATGAAAGAGTTAAGACGTACAGAGAAAGTGCGATTCAATAGGAAACTTGATAGAATGTTATAGAGATATAATGGTATTCCAATTTTCCTTAATTTGAATTTTAATCCATCGTGCCACACTCGATCAAACGCTTGGGCGACGTCTAAGAAAACAGCAAGTGAATTTGCTCTGTTAATCTTAGTAACTGGTGAGTTGTTGAGTGGTTTTCTCTGAAGCCAAATTGGAAAGAAAGAGGCACGTTAGTATCGAGAATGAATTTTTTGAGTCTTTTCAATACTAGTTTTTCGAATATTTTTGACAAAATTGGAATTAAACTAATTGGTCTGTAATTTGAAGGAGGATTTTTTTTGAGCTTCGGAATAGGTATTATTACAGAGTGTTTCCAAGAATTAGGATAATATCGTAGTCGCAATGTAGAGTTAAATATAGTATTTAGGTAAGCAAGACCTTGCCTTGGCATATTCTTTAAGATGTGCGCAGTAATCTGACGTGACCTGGTGATTTTTTGTTAGGTAGTTTTTTATTAGTTCAAATATTTCGTTGGGTGATGTAAAACAAATTCGATTGATACATCAAAATTTGGTGACTGCATAAAATGGGTTATTGTACGGTGTCCTATATCGTTTACAGCATGCTGGGTGAAGGTGGTTTCAAAATAATCTGCTAACAGCTCAGCTTTTTCGGAAAATGACTGCGCAATTTTGTTATTACTTTTTAACGGCGTAATATTGGTTGACTGACCTAGCAATCGACGTGTTGCTTTCCAAAGAGATGAGTCTTGCGGATTAAGATTTGAGACATACTTTTTGTAACATTCCAATTGGGACATTGTAATAGCATTTCGTACCAATTTAGTTCGATGGTTTAATGCAGCTTTCAAATGAGGTAAACGATGTTTTATCCATAAACGTCTGATTTTGTTCTTGTATGATTTTTAAGAACCTTTTTTAATTTTGAGAACCTTCTGCGAGTGATAGGTGAGTGATGACACGAATAATCAATTGAATTTGTGATGGCATTGGTAAACAAAAGCGTGTCTTGGTCGATTTCAGCTGGGGTTTTTAGATTCAACAACGGAGGAAGAAGCGATGATAAGCGGTTTTGAAATGTATGCCAATTCATTTTGTAAGTAGATAGATGCGGTGGAGAATTAGATAAAGAACTGATTAATTTGGAGGTTGTAATCACCGGGTATGATCTGAGTCTAGTTCGCGGATAGAATACGAATAAAGTGCAAAGTTTAAATTTGTTATCGCAATATCTAGAATATAGGGAAGGTAATTTGTATTGAAAGGAAAGTATGTAGGGTCAATGGGTGCAATAATCGTACAATTTGACTGCTTTGCGAGATTTAAGAGAAAGTTCCTGCTGGTTGATTTATTCTACATCCCCAAGAAGTGCGTTTTGTGTTTAGATCCAAGATAATGGGAGCCCTTAGCTTGAAAATGTCTTGAAGGCGAGTTGTAGTCAATTGTTTATTAGGCGGCTTATATGCTGAAATTATCATTACATTATTATAATTCTGAAGGTTGATAGTTACTGCTATAGTTTCTAGCCTTGGTGTTATTGTGAGAGGTGAAGTACAGTGAGGAATGCCTGATGTCACTAAAATTAATACCCCACCTACTGGAACGTCTCCTGGTCTGTCACGTCTGTGTCATTCGTAACCTTGAACTGTGAAACATTTATAAGAAATTAGGCGAGTTTCGATTAAACATGCTATGTCAATATCATGTGATACTAGAAAATGTTTTAGTTCAGATCGTTTATTAAGAACACCTCGACAGTTCCAGTTTAAAAATGTTAGAATGTTGAAGCATGGCGTTTTAAACATGATTATGGAAAATAGAGCTTAGAATTGAGGTTTTGATATTATCAATTTAAGTAGGAGGAACGATTGAATTAATTGACTAAAGAAGTTGACAATATGGATAGTTAGGAACTCACTTAGGTTAAAATTTCCATTTGCTGAACTATTTGATGAAGCATCATTAACATTTGTTGAAGTGGGAGGTGGATTTTGTGGATGAGTTAAGGGAATGAAATTAGGAATTGGATTAGTGAAAGACAGGCTAGGAAACTCTCTAGTTTGATAAGTAAAATTAATATTATTAATATTACTATTATTGTTACTATTATTGTTACTATTATTGTTACTCTTATTATTGTTACTATTATTATTGGTTGAAGGTGGACTTTTAGATCCCTTACCGGTCTTGGTTTGATGTAGATTTTGAAATTTTGTCATAGTATGAACAAACATTCGATCTTACATTTGCCCTGTGTCCCTTCACTTTGCAGTTACTGCATACAGGTATAAAGTTGCTCGGTTCCTTACAATCTTTAGTGAAATGATTGCCCGTACAAACAGCACAGTGAATTTTTCTGCAATAGTTTTTGGTATGATTATAGTCTTGACATCTTGAGCACTGAACAGGCCCTGGGAGACGTTTTCGCTGTTCGACACGAACAACTGCATGGCACAGTCTATGCAATTTGAATATATCTTGCCATATATTTTCTTTCACGATTATCACAGAAACGACAGGAATTGGCTGACCTTTTTTATGAAGTCTATTCACTTTCACAACTTGAAAGATTTTCGATGTAAGTTCTGCGAGAATTTGATCTTCTGTAAAGGATTGATGAACATCGTTTATTACAATAGATAATTTTTTTGATAATGGGTCAGCATAGGTATGAAAGGATTTGTTGCTTGTATGTAGCATGTTCACTAACAGACTGTAGTCTTCGCTATTTTCCGTTTGAATTTTAACCTTGCCAAATTTTAACTCTGTAGAAAATTCACTTTTTAGGGTACTTTTTAGGAGATTGTGAATTTCTGTGAGATTATCAATGTTATACACAAACACTGGGGGGATCGGATTGATTTCCTCAGAGTCTTGGAGATTTTGTAAAGGGCTGAAACTATTGCGAATAGGGACTGAATATTCTACACTTTGATCTTGACTGATTTTCTTCGCTGGCTCATTTGGGTCACTGTTACTACGCGGTCTCTTGGGCGATTGAGCTACAGGTACAGAAGTATTCGTGAAAGTACTTGCCTGAGAAGTTGATGTACCGTCACTTACAGTTGAATCGGAGTGAATATTTCCGTTGGAGGACGTTCCTTTTTGAAGGTAGAATTCTGCACCTGGTGAGACGTGGTGTTGGCCAATTGTGTGGGAATCCATGTTTTCAGACTCCATGCTTTGCTGATAAATTTGTTGATGACCAAATGATAATTGCAGTAGACGAACCGACATCAGCTCATTTTGGGTATTATAATTCAATATGTTGAGGGATTTCGATATGCACTGGCCTATGCCAGCGCATGAAGTTGGGTCTGTAGTTATTTTATCTACAAAATTTATGACACTACTACGCAGGCACACTTGTCACAACAAAAACAGAATAGTTTGAAAGAATAGTTTGACAGAAAAACACCTTGCACTTGAAAAACCGGACCTAGACTGGTTCGGCCTCTCCGGTGCTAACGAAGGCGACTACTGATAAAGATGTGCTCCGCTCAGCGGTCGGGACGAAAATGGATGGGCTCTTGTACAGGATTTGCATACGTCACAAGAGCTTCTGACGTGACGTTAAAAAAGCTGTTCCTAAGAATTGCGCCGAAATTTCATCCTCATCACCCTGCGGAACGAGTTTTTGGGGAACACGTGTCAAGGTCTTGACATTTATTTACTGTCAATGAACGCGTTTGGACGAGCGTCGCACGCATAAGATTACTGCTCCTCCTAGTGGTTTAATTAACATCGCTATGATGTTTGTATAGCACTCTGTAATGCATATGTTTTTTCCCCCAGCTGTATGTTTGTATAGCACTCTGTGATGCATATGTTACTGCCCCTTCTAGTGGTTTTATCCATGACGCTGTGATGTTTGTATAGCACTCTGTGATGCATATGTTACTGCACCTTCTAGTGGTTTTATCCATGACGTTGTAATATTTGTATATCTTTACTTCCTATACTCAACCCGTATTTACACACACTTACACTTGCATGAACTAACTACCGCCATGTCAAGACTATTCGAGAGCTTAGATCTTGCCCGTCTTTTGCGGTGCCAGCTGATGGAGGTGCCTGATTACAGAAAAAGACTCCATAAGCCGACGAGCAAGACGCCGCCGAATCTCGCCATCCAACAAGGGAATATCACCGCCACTTCTCGCGATAAAAATGCACGGAACTAACGACCTTAGCATTGACGCGCGCGGAAGAATCAATCAATCAAATGATACAGGCAGTCAAGGGCACGATCAAGGCAACTAGTTTGCAAGAGTTTGCGAGAATTGCAACTAAAACAGTTCTGAGAGGTTTAAAAGGATTGAATACACTGCTCCCGGTCGGGATACGTCGCTGAATACCTAACCCATCACAGCGTTCTGTGGAAGTGAATTGACAAATATTTTCCCAACTTTAGAGGTATTAGTTCCTCCAAAGCAAGGAACAGATCTCTTAAAATTAAATACATCAGTCATATTTGAAAATGTCAACCGAGCGAAAAACTAAACATTCTGAATCGAAAGGATCTTGATTTCTCAATCGCGTGGGCCTAAGAGGCCAATAATTGCATTTACTTCCTACCTTCATGTTCGGAACAATGATTCTTATCTGTAAGAGACATGCACGTCTGCAAGAAAAAATTGTAAATTTATTGATAATTTCCCAATTTATTGCACAATACTTACAAAACGTTAACTAAATAATTTAATAAAGTTTAACACAAAGAACCAATGCTAAATTACGTAATGTAATGGGTAAGATGAGCCGCATCGCCTAACGCCGTCATGTTCAAACAATAAACAATTAGCGTTGGAGCGAGAATCTCGCCTAACGCCGTCATATTCAAACAATAAACAATTAGCGTTGGAGCGAGAATCTCGCCGCCATTATCAAAACATTTGGAGCGTTTTTTGAGAAAAAATGTATTGGTTGGTTGGTTGTTAGTGATTCCGGGCTCGACAACTACTGAGATCATAAGTCCCGTAAGTGTAGTGCATGTTTTCACTGGGAGGTTGCGGTGATCTTCCCCGGCTGGATGGCAAGATCCGGCGCCGACCTACCCTTGGCTAGCGGAGTTTCCTTCAACCAGGTATCTCCCAATCAACGAGGCACCGCCCCTGCCGGGACAGGCTCTAAACTCCCGACTGGTGTCCCGGCGTGTGTGGTAGAGTAGGGCATGTTAGTGTGTGTGTAAGGGGAGAGGATAGAACAAGGAAGAGGAAAGAAAGATCATGATTTCCTTGGTGTGAACTGGCTTTACAGTTTTGCCCCATCCTCTTGCCAGCTGCCACTTATCGCCGTCCAACTACATTTTTTTTTCACATATTCTCAATTTTTCGGTTTCCTAATTGGGGAACCGAAATATTCGTTTAAGAATATTAAAGAAGGGGGAAACCTCGTCCTAAACGGCTATTTGCATTGAAAATTTGAGCAGTTTTTAAGAAAATTAAGCAATACTGTAAATGAGAAATTTGAAGCTCTTTTCACAGGAATCAATTGAGTTCTCAAATTATTTCATTTGAAGTAATTTAAAGCACATCCACTTACAAATGAAATAATGTATAGAATTTGTAGGAAATGTGCATATTAACGAATTTTTTCTAATTTTTGAAAAAAACCAAAAAAAATTTTAAAACAATTAGCACCTTAAAATTTAAAAATGAAAAAAAATTTTAATTTTCATATTTCAAAAGACTTCATTGACCGGAAAGTCCTAGGTTCGAGTACTGACGGCGACAGGATCTTCGACACTAGCTTGTCAGCTAGGTCGAATTCAGTCGCTGTCTGGAGGAGAATTCTAGCGGCCGGCTGCTCTGATCGGTGGTTTTTCGTGGTTTCTCCGATCAACACTAGGCGAATGTCGGAGCAGTACCCTACCAAACGGGCCACGGACTGTGCGCGATCTGTCCTTCCTCTTCCTTGTCCTGTTCTATCCTCTCCTTACACACACTTACACTAACATGCACTACTCTACCACATATTCTGGGAGATCGGTCGGAGCTTAGAGCTTATCCTAGCTGGGGCAGTGCCCGCTGGTGGGAGAGTCCTGGTTAGGGGGAAACCCCACTAGCCGACGGTAGGTCGGTGCCGGATCTCGCCATCCAGCGGGGGAAGATCATCGCCATCTCCCGAGAAAAAAACATGCAGTACACTAACGGGACTAATGACCAAAGCAGTTGACGCTCCCGGAAACACGAAAAAATCAATCAATCAAAAGACTTTATGTGGCATTATTTAAAGCGTATATTTTTTAAAAATTAAAAACTCAAATTTTCAAAAAAATGTGAATGATCTTAATGAAAGAAGTAATTATGGGCAACAAATTTCGTTTGAAGGGAAAACCTCTATATTAAATTTTGTAGTCATCGGAAGACGTCGAAAAAATTCGAACCTTTGCAATTTTTGAAGTTTCAGAGTAAACAGTGAAAAATAAGACCTATAACACCTTTTTAAGTTCACTTTATTCTATTCTTACAAGAAATTTAAAGAAAAAACTTGGAGCCGTTTCTGAGAAAATTTTGAAAATGTCCGGGGTACTTTACCCCCAAGTTTTATATAATGTTTTTCAAAATTTCAATGCTTCAACTAGAGTCAGATGGACAGGCGGTTCTTGAATTTGGAAAATATCCTACGCATGGTTTAGGTTCAATTAGTGTTCATAGACGAACAGGCGTTCGGACGGACATTTTGCTTTGGTTTTTCGGCATCCAGAACCCACGAAACAGGGATTCTGGCTAGGCTAGATGTTAGATGATTTTTCTTCTATTTTAGCAAATGTATTAATCACTTTTTCGTTATCAGGGCCCGGCAATGAATTTTTTTCTGCCGAAAATCCGCCTTTTTTCGTGTAGCATTAGATAACTTTCTCTATACTACGTATATTACTCTGCATATATGACCGCATACGAGAAAGTAAAAATTACCCATTTTAAACAATTCGACTATGTTTCTGGAGTGTGGCTACGCTTCGTGAACGCAAATTTTCGCCTAGAAATATATTTTTCAAACCTACTTTTGAGTGTTTATTGTGGCTCGGCCATTCAGAACATCCAAGTAGCTTATTAGACAAAATTTACTTAAAATTTAAAATAGACTTCAGAGCTTTTTCCCGGACAACGTGTGTGTGTGTGTGTGTGTGACATATATATATATTTATATAATAACAGGATTTATTCACTTTCATCATCAGAACCCGGCAATAAGAGTTTTTCTGCAGAAAATTCACCGTTTTCCTGTGCGCGATAACTGTTGAGGCGTCGAAATGGCTAGTTGTGGGAGAGCTGGAAGTTTGGTCGGGAGACCGCAAATACGTCTTTCTTGCTTCTTGCAAGAGAGGATTCTGAAACGACGAATGTTAAGATTGTTAGCACACATTGGCGAGAAGCTGCTTTTATCATTCAGTATTTGAAGAAAATATCCGTGTTACCAGTGTTCTGAGAGAAAGGAATCAATTTACCGTTCTTGTTTTCTCCTGTTATTCATGTCTTTATGAACTGGTATGCACCATGCAATCTCTACTCTGTTCTGGCGCGCCAAAACAGTGGGATCATAGAGCACCATGGAGCTTCCAAAACTAGACACAGACCTTAAATACATCACTGTTTCAGTGCAGGCGACAGTTGAGTAATTTGCTTTTAATTCATCCCAAAGAAAGGTTACAATTGTTTACATTCCAGATTAAGCGTCAAATTTGACTACCCTCAGATGCGTCGTTAGAAAAACCCAAGTCTAGCATTTGTTCTCGCCAAAGGCACTCGCCGACGGCAGGCTCGTCGCAGCGCTGCTCCAATGACAGGAGGCCTTGGCGCAGCCTCGACACGCTCTCCGCTCGTGGGACTAGTACTCGGAAAACGGAAAGACAAAGCTACTCTTGTTATTACCACCTTTGTATTTGTGGACACGGAACGTGGTACTTCAACAGATTCTTCCGAGAATGCCTACAAAAATTAACAGTGCACTCAGAGCTTCCACAAACAACGATGGGAAATGCCAATAGTCATGTGTCATATGTACGCCAATCAAAGAAGTTGACATTTATGACTTAAGAACGTGGAAGGGGTGGCTGAAGCATGATAAGTATTGGTGAGTACTGACAACGCGAATGTTGCAAAAATAATGTTTACCTCTAAGAATGAAGTTGAGAAGGTACTACCACTAACTGAGAATATATCATAAATTTGGGCAATATAGAGGGATATGTGATGCACCAGGGACATTTTTTTCTTGCTAATAATTTATTTAATCTGATTTAACACCTTAGTTCTCTGCCTTAATAACAATAATAATAATAATAATAATAATAATAATAATAATAATAATAATAATAATAATAATAATAATAATGTATAATATAATAATATCAACCATTCTAATAATAATAATGGATAATAGCGGATTAATCTGGAAGAAGAACCAAAGTGTAGAACAGGAAAAGCTTGGACCCAAGTGAGAAAAAGAACGCAAGCCAAAGGATGAAAGAAATATGGGCACAAAGAAGGCTAAGAAACACATTTGAGTACTTTGCGTACTCTCAATTGGGCTTATTCGCAAAAACGGTAAAGAAGAAGAATCAAAGTAATAATTAATCAGTATTACCTTTTTACATGGTTAAATAAATAACAATAGTAAAAAAATAATCTAAAGATGCCATGAATTTACCTATACCGTGTGGCCCACCTAAGATGTTTCCTTGAATTTTCTCCTGAACCGTTGAAGATACTGAGATGCGGTTTTCACTAAAACTACTATATGCAACGGGCACATATGGTCATGCATAATATTATTCTATTCCATTTTTTATTGCAGAGATATTGACCCAACTTCGATTTTTTAAATTGAACCCTATAGATTTTTTGAGCTCATTATAACAAGCGTGAAGAGACGAGTTCATAAATATGCATATCGACATATGTGACATAACCAAATTTGCGAGAAATTAAGAGTTTTAAAGACGCACGTCGACTGCTGGTTTCCGTAATCTGAACGAGAAATTCCGAGTGATATGCGGCGAGGCCATTCCCTTCCGCCACACGGTATATAAGAACTGAATACAAAAAAGAGAAAAAGGCACATACACAATAAAAGAAGAAAAATAAAGAATGAAAATTGAATGTAATATTAACAAAATATCTATAAGTAAAGTTGATAGTAATAAGATAATGATGTAATGTTTTCTTTTTCCTTTACTCGTTCTAGAAATTATATAAGTCGAACAGAGAATCATTTAGTTCGTAAGGATACAATCCATTCTCCATTTAACAATATCCATTACAACATGGGAGATCAATTGACAATGTATTAAAAATTCTCAAGGATGCAATGTAACTCCTTTTTTTCACAAATGTTCTACTATTAGTCGGTAATAAATGATGTAATGTAATAATAATAATAATAATAATAATAATTACTATTATTATTATTATTTGTTAGTTATTATTAGTTAAGTTTCTCAAGATATCTTGATGCGATTAAGTATTCGTTGGTAATTGATAACAAGGCAACAGTTAAGGGATGTTTTATTTGACTTTTGAATGTTTTGTTCTATGTTCTATGTATCTTATGTTTGATACATGTGATTCTTTGAAACGTTCAAGTCTCGTCCTATTATTCCAAAACGGTAATTAGTGGGTCCCTCTAATATGATGAAAGAATGGAGGTCATCCCCGTCAGCGTAATACTAAGTTATATAATATTGAGTCGGAGTTGACTTCCATTATTTCATCATGTAATTACGTCAACAATTCCATATTGAAATTCCCACCATTCGCCCTCCAATAGGTTATGAGCCCAGGTACACGACCGTCATTATGGTTCAATAATTTAATGAAGAATCGCCTATAGCAATCATGAATACTGGTTGTATCCCACGTCTTGAAACATTGGGATGAGAAAATTATGATACTCGGAAAAGGCAAATGCGTGCATTATTAATAAAAATGGCGCATGAGAATAAGCCAACGGCGATATTAACAAACCTGAAGTTACATAAAAAATCACGACAATAGCAACTTAGAAAAGAAAAGATGAAAATGTCAATTGGAATCAG
This sequence comes from Teleogryllus oceanicus, assembly GCA_964035755.1. Classification (NCBI taxonomy): domain Eukaryota; kingdom Metazoa; phylum Arthropoda; class Insecta; order Orthoptera; family Gryllidae; genus Teleogryllus; species Teleogryllus oceanicus. The sequence goes on from CAXIVR010000008.1 coordinate 12,967,721, forward strand.
CTCAAGACTATAAACTAGAGGTGCTACATAATGGCACATACTTTCTCGTAGCAAATTTTTCTACATTTCTTGATGTGGTCTGGCTTTACGGTCTTGGTCCATTCTCTGGCCAGCTGCTATCTATCGTCGCCTAAAGTACTTTTTTTTTACATTTTCTCAACTTTTTGCTTTCCTAATAGTACAACTGAAATATTACTTCAAGAATATAAAAGATGAGTAAAACCTCGTCATAAATAGAAATTTTCATTGAAAACGTTGAAGCTGTTTTTAAGAAAATGCGTTTAAGCGTTACTTAAATGGGAAATTTGAAACTCTTTTTCACAGGAATCATAGTTTTCGAAAAAGTTCATTAAGTTATTTAAATCATTTTCACTCACAAATGCAATAATGTGTACAAATCGATGGTAATGTGCATATTAAGGCGTGAAGATATTTAAAAAAACATTTGTATAATTTTTTAAAAACAAAAGTAAACACCAAATGAACTTTATATTGAAAGTGAAATTAGCACTATCTGTTGGAAAAGTTTGAAGAAAACATTTGAAAAAAAAAAATTTTGAGCTCAGATTAACACAAAACTGTTGGTTTTCGAGAAACTTTATGACATTATTTAAGGCACATGTACGCATAATTACAGATCAAGGATATAAAGTTATATTTGATAAGAATGAAGCAATGATGTAAGATCAAGGAAGTCATAATGCTGACAACTAATCGTACTAGGAATTTGTATCATACAAAAGATGTACCCATCGAAAACAGTACACTTGTGGAACCAATGGTATTAGATGAATTCAAAATGAATAATGATTCTAACAATATTTGGCGTAGATGAATGGGTGATCTAAATTTCAAGGATCTCATTCATGCTTTCAAGAATGGATCTTTCCGAGATGTGAAGATTGATGACTCTGTACAAGATACATATGTATTCACGGTAAGATAACGCGACCATATTTCTAAGAAATCGAATCGCGTAAGTGAAAGCAGAAATTGCTCACTTTGATATATGTGGACCTATGCACACATCTTTAAACGACGGTGCTAATACATTATTTAATTCATTGACTATAACCAGATGGACTAAATACGTTTACAAATGTAAAATAGCTCTTAAAGAATTTAGGTCATAAAACATCTATGGAAAGGCAAAAAGAAAAAAATCAAATATTTACAGTTGGACAATGGTGAGGAATAAATTATTCATCTACAAAGAATTCGACAAAAACAGTCTGAAGGTATTCAGTGTAGATTAGCTGCTGCAGATTGCCATAGAATTTCTGCAGAATTTTTCGTACTAGTTGTTTTTCTTATTTCGTTGGCCGGGGCTAGCTTTTCGGTCGGGCTCAAACCTCTTCGTAGCTGCCACCTTTCGCCATACAAAAATCATTTTTTCACATTTCAATTTTTCGGTTTACAAATGACAGAAACGAATAATGACTTTAATAATACTATAGAAGAGTAGAACCTTGTCCTATATGGAAATGTTTGTTACAAAATTTGGAGCCGTTTTTACGAAAGCGTTACTGTAAATGCAAAATTTGAAGCTCGTTTTCACAGAAATATATTGAGTTTTCGAAAAACTTTATTGGGACATTTGATAGGCTTCCACTTGCAAATTCAATTATGTATACATTGTATTATATAAGAAATCATTTACATCACATTAACTCAAAAATGCAATAATGTGAACAAATCGTCCCTAAAATAAATATTAACGACGTGGGAGAGATGTCAAAATATTACATTTTTGTAATTAAAAAACAACAACAAAGAATACAGCAAATTGGCGTATATGTCATCTCAAAGAGTATATTTATCACTATCCCTGCCAATTATTTTAAAAAAATGGGAGCTGTTTTTGAGAAAATCTTGTTTTTGTTATTTTTAATATTGCTCGCAATATTGCGGAAAAATACCAAAATTTTCAGAAAAATGTATATTACCATTATGAAAGAACTATGAAGAAAAAACTTTTACTTGATGGAAAAATCTTCAATTTTGTAATAGTAAGAAGACGCCGAAAAAATCAACAATTTTCGAAAATTCAGAGTTAACAGTGAAAATCGGACCTACGCCATCTTTATAAGTGTATTTTACTCTATTGTTGCAAAAAAATTAAAGAAAAGATATGGAGCCATATTTGAAACGTTTTTGAAAATGTCCCTGGGGCTTCATGTAAGGCACCCCAAAATTTTAATGAATATTTTTTCAAAATAGCAGTTGAGCCAAATCGTCTGGGGAATATCGATTTTGAACAAAATTCTACGTATAATTTAAGCACTAGTGGTGTTCACAGACGGGTAATTTTTCGGAATCAAAGACCCACAAAACAGGGATTCTGGCTACACCATTTGGTGTAAGAGGATTTTTTTTTAAATTTAGTAACTGAATTTATCCACATTTCCGTTATTACGACCCGGTAATGAGTTTTTCTGCCAAAAACTTGCAGTTTTTTTTAGCACAGCATTACATAACCTTCTCTATACTATGTATATTTCTCCGTATATTCGTACATATACGAGAAAGTTAAAACAACACTAGTCGAAGCTTCCACGTGGCTACCACTACACCTTGGTCTCTCTGCATCTTTTTGGGGCTAAGGCGATTTCTACAGCAAATTATATAAGCAATCATTGTCCTACAAATTAACTTCAAGGTGCAACTCCTTTCAAGGTCTGGCGTCGACGTATTCCATATGTAGGTTATTTGAAAGAATTTGGAGGTATTTTGCTTACACAGTAATTAAGAAGGAAACTTTGAAGCTCGATCCATATGTATATATTTTGCATTTTTTACAATAAATTCCGTTCCCTACTGGTAAGTATTTTAACTTATTTTCACACAATTACAGTTAAATCATTTTGATCTCTTACGAAACAAAGGCGCAACTGCACGAAACAAAAGGAAACACAAACACCAAGCAGTACCCATGGCCAAAGGCGTAGCTACGTTCTCGGACTCCTGCAGAAAGTTCAAATGGGCCTCTTACTGGGATTGACTAACGCGAAATCAGGAGTTTTATATCTAATTGACGATGAATTAATGCTACATGCGCATTATTATACGAATTTGATTTAATCAGAGTAGAAATCCTTCTTCAGTTTGTTATTGAGTTACTCATACTTGAGCCCCTATTCAGAAAATGAATTCGCAAAATATTCGTCCGTACACCTCATACATTCAAACTAATGGTGCTACAACAGCACGTAGTTTCTCGCAATATTGTTAATGGCTATGTAATATTATGTGACAATTTGTCTTACACTCCAACTATCATTTGAAAATTCTTAAACAAACAAAGCGTTAAAAATACATGTTTTTTATTCATATGTTTAAACGAAAACAGCTCTCTGCCATTGAATCCAGTGAATTCACGTTCTACATAAATGTGCCAACGATGCGGAATTAGTATTTTAGCCGCAAATAAAATTATTATTTTATATTAACGCAAACGAAAGGCAGCCATGATTATCGTCTTCAGTTATCAGTGCGGCGTAACAACATGTGGCAACACGCAACAATGCAAGCTAATTCGTATGGGCTACACATTTTGCCAAATGCCATATTGTTGATACCGCTAGTAAGAAAATGAAAATGGAAAGAAAAATATAATTATTAAATATAATATTTTTATATTCATCAAACCTACTCGGTTTTTACAAGCATTACTCTTCATTCCCACATCTTATTATGCAAAGTGAAACAATATTTTCATTTCCACATTTAAGACGATTAAAGGACGCAATTTAATTTTTTTTCAAATTTCCAAAAAAATTGGCATTTCAACGAGTATGGAACCTGCACTATTCTCTCAAGCGTCTTTTATGCTCAGGTCCAAATTTAATCAAAAAAATTTGTGCCGTTCGTAAGAAAAAATGGTTTTCATAAAAATTACCAACGTTTGATAGATGATAAAATTTCGCAAAAAATACTAAGGTTTTCAAAATATTGAAAATGACATTATTTTTAGATCTGTTTTTAATGAACACATTTAATTATGAAATAAATGTTTATCTTCAAAGTTGTAGGATGACGGCGAAAAGTTTGATTTTTTCAATTTTCAAAAAGTAGGGTTTTTAACTAACACGAGTCCTGTACCTTTTAAACGTCGTTCTCACGATCCAACAGAAAAATTAAAAAAATTAGTGTGTGTCTGCTTTTTAGAAAGAAATGTTTAAAAAGTAAAAATTGCCTATATTTCACGCTCAATTGCGCAAAAAATACTCAAATTTTCGAAAAATTGTACATAATCTTATTTCAAACTCTATCCTTCAATAAAATCTATCCTTAAAAAGATTTTATAAAGAGAAAAAATATCTTCATAAATGTAGTTGTGGGAAGACGCCGAAAAAATTTGAAATTTTTGCAATTTCCGAAAAATCAGAATTTTCAACGAAAATGAGATCTGCCCATTCCCTTAATGTCCTTTACACTATACAACAACAAACTTTATTCCAAAACAGTGGAGCCAATTTTTGAAAATGTCCAGGGGCTTCATGTAAAGTACTCCCAAAATTAAAATATCGGTTTCAAATTCAAGAGACCGCGACATCAGCCAGATCGATTGAGGAATATCAATTTTGGTGAAAATCAGCTGAACGGTTTAGCCGCTAGCGTTCTTCACAGACAAACGTACAGACATTTTGCCGTTAATTTTTCGAATCTAGGACCCACAAATCATGGATTCTGGCTACACCACATGTTAGTTTTTTCCCTAACTTTAGCAACTGGCTTCATCCACTTTTTCGTTACCAGGGTCCAGAAATAAGAGTTTTTCTGCCGAAAATTCGCCGCTTTTTCCCGCAGCATTTCTCTTCTTAAAAAATTCATTTTTAAGGGCGAGAAAAAAGTGGGGAGTAGTTTAGAAAAAATTATTGTTTAATTGTGCAATATGTGTTTAGTTGTTTCAAAATTTGTATGTTTCACGCAAGAGCTTCTTATAGCATAAAAAATAGAACAGGATCGTAGTCTAACGTTTGTTTTTGATGAACAGATTTTATTAAGAAATAAATTTCTACCTTCATTACCGTAGTTGAAAAAAGACGCCGAAAAAATGTTAGTTTTTCTCAATTTTCGAATATTCCTGGATTTCAATGAAAATGCAAGCTGCGCTATGTCTTTAAGTTTGTTTTGTTCTATTAGGTAAAAATGTGAAAGAAAACTAGTGATACTAAAACAGCACTTTCGTTGGTTATTTAAGGTCGCAACAACATAACTAGGTCATTAGCGACCACTATTGGAGTTAGCGTTATGGTAACTATGAAGATGAAAGGAAATGGTGATGATAAGGGTGAAAGGACGCACACAAACACAATGATGCCCGAGGCCGGACTCGAACCCGCTACCCTTCGGTCCGACATCGCTATGACACTACTGCCATAGCGATCTCGGCCAACGGATCGGCAGCATGTAATTTCTCGCCCGTACTTTCACGCAAAATTACGCGAAAAGTGCTCAAATTTTCGAAACATTGTACATGGCCTTATTTCAGAATGTATATTTGAGGAACATATTTCATTAAGGGAAAAATCTCTATTTTCATAATTGTAGTTGTGAATAGACGCTGCAAGAAGTTTGAATTTTTGCAATTTTCGAAAAATCAGTGTTTTCAACGGAATTGAGACCTTCATTATTCTCTTAAACGTCCTTCACACTATCAACCGACAAAATTTAATCAAATCGATATGACCCTTTTTCTAAATTTTGAGAATGTTCCTGAGGTTTCATGTAAAGTGACCTCCAAAATTAAAATAGTTTCCAATTCAAGAGGCCACAACCTTAGCCAGATCGATTCGGGAATATCAAATTTCGAGAAAATCGGCTGAACGCTTAAGCCGCTAGCGTTGTCCACAGACGGACAGACGAACGGACGAACAGATGTTTTGCTGTCATTCGATTTTTTGGCGTCAAGGACCCACAAAACATGGATTCTGGCTACTCCCCCCCCATCTTATACGTTTTTTTTATTTAGCAGTTGGATTTTTCCACTTTTTCGTTACCAGGGTCCTGAAATAAGAGTTTTTTCTCTCTCTAGAAGTAGCCGCTTTTTGCGTAGCATTACATAACATTTCCTCTACTACATTTGCGGTAGCAAGAATGTCAGATCTACGAAAGCTCCAATATAATTCGTAATTTGTTGCATTTTCACTTCAAATGTTACCACCCATACATCACTTGTTGCTCTTGCGACAAGTCCTGTGCAGTGATTGAGGTATCCTTGACCTATTGAGGAGGGAGGAGGAAGATGTCCTGAAAGCGAAAACAAAGCAATTGCAACAACGTCACAAGTCGTTTACCCTGCATCTTGAGTCGAAAAAATGTCGTCTGTGGCCACATCGTATGGGCCCTGAGCCAACTTGTTACGCGCAATCGGCAAAGGCAGAGGAAGAATAGGTCATTGCACACCCATGTACGAACTAACCGAAATCCTATCCGCAGTCCCATACTGTTAAAAAATTCTGCATGCACTCAATCACTTATCTACACTTATGTCATGGGTGGAGATAGAAAAATATTTGAGAAGGACTTTCTTGGAAATTGGTAGTTGAATTGTATAATTAATTAACCCAGCACCATATATTTCAGTCTATTTTATGTCTATGACTCAGTACACAATTTTTTTTATTAAATATTGAAAGTTATGGAATACATATTGGCTTAACGTACATTACTACATGTATTACATAACAGTTAATTTCAGGGTGAGGGGCACTTTTAAAGGGGTGGGAAAAGAAGAGTACGGACGAGAGACCTTCAGAATGGTTTCCCGCACGCCTCGTGCGGGCGGACGCGATTAAAAGTTCCCAGAAAAAGGAACTCAACCCGTCAAAAACAGCAGCCAAAATATTTTCCCCAAGGTCATTCATTCCCCCACCCCACCCCTTACAATTGAATCAAGAATCTGTACAATGGCATCCGCATAACAAACCTATAAAATATCTAGGCCTTTTCTTAGACACACGCCTCAATTGGAAAAGTCACATCGACAATAAAGTTATACAAGCAAAAATTAAATTACACCAACTAAAACCAATAATAAATAGATCAGCTAAATTACTCTACAATACTGCCTTATTGCTACACAAAATTATCATACGACCACTACTAATACATGCATGCCGAGTTTGGATCGGCGCAGCTAAATCAAACACCAAAAAATTGCAAGTAATCTAAAATAAGTGTCTGCGCACCATCACGAATGCCCCATGGTACGTCTCCAATGCACAACTCCATATAGAATTCCAGTTAGAACCGATTACCAACCACATTACTTTCTATTCACCCACTTCTTCCAAAACATACCAAATATACCCCACTAACCCCGCTAAGACTTTGCAAAACCAAACTCACAGAACCCGCATTAAAATAAATTTCCTTTCCATACATTCCTAAATAAATTCTCAGATCTCGATCCAAAGTAGAGATATTGTACAAAATACCTTACCACAATTTTTTTATAACCAAAATAGTTTTTAACATAATATTTGTATTTTATGATTATTTGTAAGAATATTGTAAGTTAATTGTAAGTAGATATTAGCAACTATAAGAAATGTAGAGTGTATTAACACTTATCTTTGTATTGTTCTATCCAAAAGAAAATAAATAAAATAAAAAAGAGAAAGGAACCTGCAAATTATACTCGACAAACGCGTTGCTATTTCATTGTATCATTTATTACATTATCATTAATAATTTATAATTAAATATTTAATAAAATTTTAATAACAATTTACGTGTTAACAGTAGATACACAAATTTCATATGGGATTAGTTGTTCACCATAATAAACGGCCGGTAAAACATTAAAAAATGATAAATAAAGTAAAACGTTTGAACAATGATTTGATAAAAAAATTAATTTACAATTTGTTTCTCCCCACTCCATCATAAAAAGTAGTGTTTCTACATTTTTTAATAGTTGTAATACATTTGCTTTGAAAAATAAAAGATTTTCATATCAAGCATAAATTAAAATAATTTATTTTCCTAAAATAAAATTTTTCGAAATTCCTTTAAAAACCTATCAAAACTTTGCATTTTTACTTGCGTGTCAGTTGGCAAATTAACCACTTTACAACGCAATTGTTAAACAAATTTTTCGATATCTACAGCAAACGAATTTATGAGAAGTTCAATATCACTCTCTATGGACTTAACAGCACTAAACCAATTCCATTGCTTTCTAATTCTGTTCGCACCGACTAGCTCGTTTGCACAGACTGTTCCATGCGAGGTCGGGAAGAGAAAGACAATCCGCATAGCTCCTGTGCCATATACTCCGGAGCCGATGGCTGTATGCGTTGCGACGGCCCTGCAGTCCCTCCTAAAGCCCGGTATACACGGTACAGTTTGCGTGCAGATTGAAGGTACAGAAAACGCGCATATCACCCGGAATTTCTCGTTCAGATTACGGAAATCAGCAGTCGGCATGCGTCTTTAAAACTCGTAATTTCTCGAAAATTATATTATGTAACATATGGCGGTATGCATATTTATGAACTCGTCTCTTCACGCTTGTTATGATGAGCTAAAAAATCTATAGGGTTCAATTTAAAAAATCGAAGTTGGGGTCAATATCTCTGAAATAAAAAATGGAATAGAATAATCTTATGCATGGTCATATGTGCCCCTTGCATATAGTAGTTTTAGTGAAAACCGCATCTCAGTATCTGCAACGGTTCAAGAGAAAATTGAAGGGAACATCTTAGGTTGGCCACACGGTATATTGCTGGCTGTATTGCTTGCGAAGCAATACGGCGGCCTGGTGCTCCGTTTCAGTTCAGATGTATTGACTAGACTTCAAATTTTTTAATGTATGCATTTTTTATTCCTTGGACTGAAGACACAATCTTTTTTAAGTTTTAGATGTACCTTTATCTTCAAATTCTATAGTGCCTACTGACATTTATTTACTTACTTTATCAGTGTGTCTATCGTACCTGTATTAAATATATTATTTTATAAAGATTATCTGGTATTGAATGTCATTAAATAAACATCGAATTACATAATTTCGTAAGTGTTTTCAATTTAATCTAGCGAAGTGCAAACTGTCGATAATCATGTGTTGCGATTTAGTGCGAGTAGTTTGTATTTTAAAAGTTGTATAAAGTCAGGGGGTAGTAGTGTAATTTGCATGATTTTAGTTTACCACAATCAGGAGCATCGTTTACCGACTTGAGACTTCTGAGAATCCTATGTGAAAGTAAACATATTTAAACCGCTTTTATATTTTTATGACGAGTTTCCACCACTTTTAAAATATCCTACAGTCAGCAGACATCAGACGGTTTACTTTGGAGAATTTGGAGCAATATTCAGTTATTCTTTTTCATAATTAAACGTAAGTCATAGTGTTATTCGGATTAATAGAGCCCGCAAATGCCCTTTTTGCCTATTTTATTTCTTTGAATTATTTTTAGGCAACATACCCCATTATGAATGTTTACCTCAGAAACGGCTTTTGGAGGGTTTTATAATACCTATTTTTAGAGATAATTGCCTAATGGAGCGTTAAGATCATTTAAGTGCCTATATTGAATTTTTCGCATTTTTAATATTTTTTCCTAATTTTGTTTTCTACAATTTTTTGAGAAATCACTGATGGGTAATTTTTTATCAAACAAGTAACAACCGCTAAAATATGCCAGGGCGTCCTCTGATCGAGAAGTTCTATGTCCTGTGTGTTCTTGCCTGTAACGCGTCGAGCAGGGACACCGCTTAGAGACGTATGAGAATTTGACACCGTGCGGGTTACCATACCAACTTCGCCGAAGCCCGCCTGGGCGCTCCAGAGAACAGGAAATTGCTCTCGTCCTTTTCTATCTTTGCAATGATTAGTGAGCTATCTATTCCTTACCAAGAACACAACTTCTTCAAAAATAGCGCTCCCAGCATCTTTCGCTTTAGAAAGTAGAATTACACAGATAGAGGGAGTTTTCGTCGATAATTTTGTATTGGTTTTGAAGTTTTGTGGATGCCAGATCAGTCGTTTGCTGCTCCTGTTAAGCAAGCTTGCTACAATGCCAAAAAAGAAAGTTTCAAGAAGTGCATTGCTAAAAGAGTAGATTTATGGAGAAGATTCACGGCCGACTGTAAATGTATTTTTTTGCCAGTGTTGTGAAAAGGTGGTAAACTGTGCAAAGAACACTTTTTACAGTATAAAAACATTGCAACTCATGCAAAAAATGCGACAAAAAGCGAGAAAAATTATGTAGATCTTCTTCAGCAAGCGTAGGCAAAAGATGAAGACAAGAAAAAATTTCAACACTGACTTGTGCCATGCTGCAAACATTCCATTTTCAAAACTTGAAAATCCAACATTAACCAGTTTATAAATATAACAAATATATCAAAATATACAAAATGTAAAATTCCACACGAATCAGCTCTTAAGAAAGATTATATAATATCTAAATATTAAGCAGTATGTTTGACAATCCAAGAAAGTTTATTTGTTTTTAGAGAATTATGTTAATCCTTTATGTAGTACGTATAAATTTTGATGTTATTAAACTATAATGCCCATTTCCCAGCCTATTTTTAAGCTTTTACTTTCCAACTGCCTGTCTATTGTCAATTACAATGCCTATTTCACTGCCTATTTTTAAGTGCCTATTTTCAACCTTTTTAGTGCCTACATGTCCGAGCTCTACAGATTAACGACATTTCTGTTGTGCAATCCATCTCTTGTGTATTATTAGTTGAGAACAATGAATTGATAGTGTCTATTTAAATACTATATTAAAATTTTCTGTGACTATTTTAGAAATTTAAGTGCCTATTTTGTCAGGTTACTTTTACAGTTTATAGTGCCTAAAAATTCGCAAAGTAGTAATGATAATGATGTAATAAACATGAATATGGAAAAGATGATAGAATGTGAGACGGAGAAAAAACTGGGGGAAACCCATTTTTTACTTTCCCTCTATATTTCCTGTAGTCTCTTGTCAGATGTTCAACGGCTTGCCAACAAGTTGCCAAGTTTTTTCTTCTGCTTATTGGTTTGTCTGGTTGTTTTTTTTTTCTGTACACAATTCCTTGAACGCCTTCGGTCGCCATGTGTAAAACATGGGGTATTGTTCGAGGGGGCCTGAGGGCTATAGTGAAGCTGATTTATTTGACAACTGCATGATGAAGACGGTAAACATTTGATGTTAGATAAGCATACAACAGCAAGAAATGTGAGACTGAGAAAAATTTTAAAAATTGTAGAACAGTGAAATTGAGCGTTTTACGTAACAGAAAGTAATAGAAGGAGGGGATCAGAATAAACTGCTTCTTGTTTGTACAAAAAAATTACGACAATCTGACACATTAGTCTTTACGACACACGACTACAGTCAATGAAGGGTGCAACATGGCAGGTAAGAATACCCATACTTTTAGTGCCTTAGTTCAAGCCACGGTGTAAGATATATCTTACACCGTGGTTCAAGCAAAATCATCCCATGCACGAACAACTAACTTGAAAGCTTAGCTTCAGGAATTGGCCAACAGAGCGCGATAGCTCACGGGTAGTTCCCGTCCTTCAACAGACACGCAGCAAGCCCGCACGACGAGCGGCACAAACGGTAACCACCAGCCAGCTAAACCAAGTGGTGTTGCCTGAAATGTACCACAAGAAAAAAAAAAAAGAAAAGTGAAAGCTAGGACCCACATTTTACATCATATTTCGCAAAGTGTATTGTCTGTGAATTTTTATGCATTCTATTTTTACGGAGTATTAAGGCTGCTCCGAGTCACGTATTTTGAAGAGAACTGCCTGCCTTGCCATGAGCAAACTAATGCGTTACGTAGTCAACATTAAAAACTGAAAATATAGAGCGATTTTCCTAAGGTAGAGCCAAAGTGATACCTAGTGCTGGCAACATAACTGAAGGTTCTGTGGTCGTCGTGCCCTGGAGCCCAATGAACTCCCTTTCTGCATTTGTTCGTTTGCAGTTGGCTAACCTGCAAATGGTTTCGACACTTCCTTTCGTGACGTCCTCGTCCGACAAAAATATAGTGCGCCGCGAGAAATAATTGAAATGCAGTGCAGTGTTATGTGCTCTTCTGTAAAAATTCTTGTTTTTTCTTTATATATTACATTGAATTTGCCTTTTGTGTGAAAAATATTATGTTTATTTTAAAATCGAGACTTGAATGCGAGGTGCGTACCGATGCACGTGGTTCCGGCCTTCGTGCTGTTGTGTGGCGAGCTGTGATTGAAACTTTCTATTTACATTAATGTGAGTTTTCTTTTACTGGTTGTGAGAGCATGTTTAGAGATTTTCCACATATGTAATTAAATTTAATTATTTCCCGGACTCGCGTACGTGCATATACATCAGCGAAATTCTTTGATTTCTTGATAGTGATGTCTTCTCAGAAGCCATAACCAAACACTTTACGAAGGGGCTGAACAGCTGTCGCTGGCGGAGGGATACTTCTCTGAAATACATGTGATGTTCACTTGTTTTCGCCAACTGTCATTTTGGCTCATCCTTAGGAAAATCGTTCTTTACTATTGGAAATTGAATTGGTACTGAACTTCGAAAATTAAATGATAATGCCCTGTGTAGTTTTTGCGAACCTATTAGAATACGCTAAAAGCAGGTAGGGAAAACGCGCGAAAAGCGCTGGGTACGTCTAAATAGTCTGTCAAGAACACCTTCAATGATTGTGTCAACCCCTGAGAAGTGTCTTAAACCCTACCTCTATTCTTATTCCTTCCCAATTCTGGCCGCTGGGTAGTGACGCAGGAGCGCGTTGTAGGAGGCGCATACGCGGAGATGTTACTTCGCGGTCCTCTAGAAAACTGACTACGCTTACAGACACCCTAACGTTAAAATCAATAATGTCGCTAATAACCTCGTAGTCAATGTGACCTTAAATAAACATTTTTTTTTAAATGATTGGGTCGTGAGGTGTTCTTCGTAATGACTTTTCTAAAAACCGTTCTATAATTACATCCTGGCGCACAGGGCCAGATTGGTGTTAAGTCCGAGTGAGTATTACTTTACCCGAGTAGAGGTTCCCGCTCCATCTCCCATCGAAAATGTATGAGAAGGGGAAACTTCAAAACAGAAACTTTTCAAATTGTTATGTTTATCATTAAATTTTCATCAAATTGTAATATCATATTTATTTTATGTAACTTCAGCAGTTCATTTCTCTATTTTATTATTCCTGCATTTAAATGCATAACAGCGCGGCCCTCTTGAGACATACTGTGAAATCTCTCACGTTTACGATATTAAATATTATAAAATCTTGATACCATTTACAAACAATCAAACAATATTATGAAGGGGATTACTTGCTCTGCTAATATCAATATTATTATTTCCTTCAGTTGCCTTGCTATGCTTATAAATTTTCCCAATGTTAAACATTATTTTATTAATTTTACTTTCAATTTTATTCATCGGTTTCAACATACAATATTTTACTCCTTACCTGTTGCATGTGGATGTGTAATTCCATACAGAATTAATATTCCTGGAAGTTCTATTGATTAAAACCAATTATTGAATTAATGGCAACTTCTATAAATTATCAGCCTTTTCTTTTAAAAAAAAAAACATTAATTAATAAAATGATTAACTTTTTTTCTCAGTACAAACATTAAGGTTCCGTATGGCGATGAATAAAGTTCGTAAGTTTACTGTGATTACTTCTCGGATGAATTCGGGCTCGATATTGTCCGTGAGTCGTCCTCGATATCCCTATTATCACGTTCTTGCATATCATTAGAATAAATTTAAAATATTTCCGGAATATGCTCAACTATTTGGTACTTTAAAGGATTTAATAATTTCCATTACAGTAATACGCGGTCGAGACTTGCCCTAGCTGTGGATGAAACACCTACGCACGACTATCTTCATCGAACTTTTTTTAATTGGTTATTTAAGGTCGCATCAACATCTTCGATCATTAGCGACCACTATTGCAGTTAACGGTATGGTACCTATGAGGATGAAACGATATGGTGATGATAAGGGTAAAAGGACGAACATAAATACAACCATGCACGAGGCGGACTCGAAACGCGACCCTTCGGTCCAAGATCACTACGACACTACTGCCTTAGCGATCTCGACCACCGGGCCGATCTTCATCGAACTTATTGAAGTTCAGATCTATCTTAATCTACTTAATATGAGTCCCTTCGGAACATGGAGTGTGTTTGAATTCAAGTCCCAAATTACAATAACAAAAATTACAATTATAATTCAATGCGAGTAACACCTTCGCCTTCTTTCTCTGCCCAAGCCAAGCTATCAAAACTAATCATAAGTTACCTATCTCCTATCATTTAACTAATAACCCAGTCTGTGCTGGAAAAATATGCCCGCCGCACAGATTGCTTTTCGATGTGCTCAGTTCGGTAGCTTTCAAGAGAATGATTATTTCCATCTTCCTACAAAATCACGGCTTTCAACGCCCTCTCCACACCTTCCGCATGTAATGTCTCCGGGGCCGTGTCTCCCCAAATGAACAGCGCTGACACCAAGCATGGAATACTAGACATTGTTTATTGGTTTCCCGAAAACGTATATTCTTTGATTCCCGAGCCTGCATACAATCCCATCGTATTACTAAGGCTTGATGCCGATTTTCCCATTCATATTAAACCCGGGATTCCTAGCTTATCACAATGCATTGTTTTATATGCAATGGATATGTATTTTATATACATGCAATTTTTATACATTGCATTTTATACATTTTATATATATTGCAATTACAATTATAATATATAATATTAATAATTATAATATATATATATATATATATTGCAATTACAATTACATATGTATTTTATATATGCAATGCATATGTAAATTGTAAAAGTATGAGAATTCAGTTGCTGCGTATCAAACATGATATATGTCAGATGTAAGGTTAAAACATTAGTTCTATGTAATTTACATGTTATCTAATTACTTACCCTTGCAATCCTATGAGTATATAACCAAGAGGTCAAGAAAAACACGAATAATGTTTGTAAGTGTTTAACCAGCTCTTAATAAACGCAATTTTACAAACCAATCCGAATACCTCAGTAGCAATTATCCATTGATTAACCTTGTCCCCGCCAGGATCGGTAGCTGTATGCGCACACATCCCTTACTACTCAAAAATGGGTGAGCTGCGCTACGGTATGACACGTGTATTACGGTTCAACCATGTTTGCCTAGAACTTTGTTTCCAGGAAAGTCTTGCGATGCCTTATGATAAATTTAAATTGAAGTATTTTAATGTTTCAAGAAAATGTGCCAATGTGTGTGTGTGTCGGGTGTATAAAAATTACTATTATTACATTACAAATAAATAAATAAATATTCTGTAATGTACTGTTTTAATATCAATATAAATCTACCAAACAGAGGTACGAAAAGCCACTCTTAACGTCATCAACAACTTACAGTGCAATCCGTTAAAAAAATCGAAACAAATAAAATGTAGTTAAAAATGCGTCTGAGAACACTTATTCCAAAAAATAACATTTCTGTTTTGTATGTTGTTGTTTTTTGTTATAAGATAACAACACTAGGCCGATAACACAAATAACATATCGGTTAGTTATAACATACTTGATATCATATCGTTCACAAATTTCAACAAGGACTGTTTTTTGTTGTGTATTGACCTAATGATTATTTATAGAATAATGTGTTTTCTAACGCATGGCGGAGCAGTACCGTACCAAACGGGCCACGGACCGCACGCGATCTGTCCTTCCTCTTCCTTGTCCTATCCTCTCCCCTTACACACACACTTACACTAACGTGCACTACACTACCACATATTTAGGAGACCGGTCGGAGCTTACAGCTTGTCCCGGCTGGGCGGTGCCCGGCTGGAGGAGAGTCCTGGTTAGGGAAACCCCACTAGCCGACGGTAGGTCGGCGCCGGATCTCGCCATTCAGCGGGGGAAGGTCACCGCCATCTCCCGAGAAAACGCATGCACTACACTGAAGGGACTAACCAAAGCAGTTGACGCGCCCGTAACCACGAAAAAATCTATCAATCTAACGCCTGCGCGCCTGCGGTGTGTTTCAGCGTCCTACATCAAGCCGTGCAACGCGAGCGCGCCCATGGACGAGCTGGAGGCCTGCGCGACTCGCCACGCCCAGGAGGCCTTCCCCACCATCGTCCTCGGTGCGCTGCCACGCCCCCGCACTACACTGGGGTTTTGCTAACATGGCATCTGATCACTGCAATCCAGCGGTCGGCTGCTCTGATCGGTAGTTTTCCGTGGTTTCTCCCATCTCCAAGATGGAATTCGGAACGACTTTCTGAGTCATTTTCAGTCCTGCCGCAAGATGTCGCGTGATCGCGACCGCATCAAGCAGTGCTGCAGATCAAGCGACTGGTGGCAGGATTGAGAATGACTCAAAAAGTCGTGACGGATTTCATTTTGGAGATGGTTCCCTCAGCCGCCACGTTAGAAAAACCCAAGTATAATTGTATCGGCTCGGGTGGTGCAGCAGGGATGTCACTGCAGTGCCTCTGACCGGGAGGTCTTAGGGTAACACTCCTGACGGTGGCAGGGTTTTCGACACCACTTGTCAGCTTGGTTGAAATCAGTTGCTGTCAGGAGGAGAACTGAAAGGGCTATTAATATAAATATCGTGGCTGAGAAGAAAAAAGGGCTATCCCACATTTTTTGTGAAATTGAGTTATATTATAAAAACGTTAAATATTATTTTAATGTAATTTATTAAAATCTATAATTTTATTTAAATAATTATTAAAATCTAACACATATGCAAGCGCACCGTGTTCAAAAATTTAAAAGTGTATTGAGTTATAGACGTTCCGGTAACACCCTTATTATATCTGAACTGTGACGTGTGGGATAGCCCCTTGTTCTACTGATCACATCAATTCTAGCGGCCGGCTGCTCTGATCGGTGGTTTTCCCGTGTTTTCTCCGATCAACACCTAGCGAAAACCGAAGCAAGTACCCTAACAAATGGGTCACGGACCGCGCGCGATCTTTCCTCACTCTTCCTAGTCGTGTCCTTACTCCTTACTTTAATGCACTTGCACTTCCGTGCACTAAACGACCACATATGCTGCAGAGTCGGGAGTTTAGAGCCTGTCCCGGCAGGGGCGGTGCACCGCTAGTGGAAGATATCTGGTGGTTTAACCCTTGAAACAACGCACATAGCTTTACACCCTTGAAACAACGTTTTCTGTATTAACAAGTTAATATACGTTCAATATTCTACAATAACACACTTTGAAACATCGAAATGAAAATAGTATCACCTTTGCATCCCTGGGTGAACACTTCGAGATGCAATGCGATTCTCGTTGCATTATGAAGTCGAAATAAAACTTGTTATTATAACATTACAAAATATAATGAAGTACGCACGATTTTGCTGTTATTAGAATGTTCTCTTTGAGTCCTGCAAATATCTATAATGCGTCAATGTCTGACGAAATTTTACTATAATGCAATTTAAAGCAAAGAAATATCCATTCCGGAAGTTACCTCTTATCAATATAACTTTAATAATTAAAAAACAAACAAATTTATAAAACATTCCTAAAGAACTCAAGTAATGTTTCAATAAAACGAAATATAATAAACTAATGTTTCCAATTGGGTCATCGTTGAAGTCTGTAATTCGGGACAAACTCTTGTGACATCCCCCCCCCCATGTCCAACGTTTCAGACGCCATCCTATGACTATTCTCCTGGAGGAAGATCACGGGTGCCTAGGACGAGGCGTCTATCGGTCAGTCAAGTACTTGACAGCAAAAGCCTTATTTTTTTAAATGATGACCCAGCAATTTAAAAAAATGTGAAAAAAATCACAAGTGTTCTGAGATGAAGTTTTAAGATTTTTCGTGCCTAGGCCGGTGATCTAAGACACAGTAAAACAGGTCTGGCAAATTCGGGTTCAACCTGTTCCTCTTCATTTCCCCACATTTCCCCACTTATCCTTCACTTGTGTCAGTTATTTTTTTTCATAAACTTCCAAAATTATAGTCTTTCCTTAGCGTATGATATATTTAACCAAATGGATTAGAAAGATTCTCATTTTATGTAGATCATCATATTCCATTAAGAAAAATCCAATATTTATGATAATATATTAACTATATTGGTAACTTCCTTGATGTTGGGATTAACCTCGCTCCGAAACGTTGCTTAGAGATTAAATAAGCGGATTCGGAGGCATAACGGTCAGCGTACTGGACTGTAGTACCCGAGTTTGCGGGTTCTAACGCGATCGTAGCTATGGATTTTAAAGGGCGAAAAATCCTTCGTACGCCTTCCTTCGGAGGGGAAGTAAAGCCGGCTGTCCCATGTAGTAGATTTACTGCATGTAAAAGATCCTCAAGCCTAAAAGAGCCTCTGAGCAAAATTGAGATCCGCCTGTTTCGTCGCCCAAGATAATACCTCCTTTCTCCGCTAGGTGGTGAAAGGAGCGTAGCAAAATTTGCGTGGTTAGACGGAAGAGCGGGCCTGATGGCCTGAGTCTCGCCAGTAAAAATAAGGCATTAACTAACTAAATAAAGAATTTGGGAATTTGATAGAAAAAGGAATATAATTTGATTGTCAAAAACAAGAGGACCTATAATTTTACCGCTATATTACTTTCAACAAATGATAAAATGTTGGTATAATTGCAATGCCTTCTTCCCGGTGTGCGGGAAGGGGCGAGTGTTGACGAGTGCTTGGCGGCGTGCGCAGGGGACCGCAAGTACAAGGTGCCCGCGCTAACCCGCTGCTCATCTCGCGGATGGTGGTGGACGACGGCAAGGGGCCGCTGGGGCTCAACCTGGAGGCCACCGACGTCCACTTCGGCGGCATGGAGAACGTGCGCATCGACCGCGTCAGGTGAGCACGCGCTATGTGTCACCTGCCTCTCATCATTCATATCGTAAATATATATATATATATGTTGTGTGTGTGTGTGTGTGTGTAATGTATCTGTTTTTCTATTAGTTAGAAATAGTAACACGAATTTGTTGCTCTGCAATAACAAAGAAACAACATTCAATGTTATTATTCACTTTGCAGTTTCTTGATAAAGCTTATAATCTTTGCGACCTTATGTCGTCTCTGAATCAATCACTTTTTTCAACATCCACGCGTGCGTCTCGTTCGAGATCTGCGCTATCGATCCGCTCATCATTCGATTTAAGCGCCAAACTCAATTAGGTTAGGGATACCTCCCTTACATATATATAATCGTACATTAATCACCAGTCCAGTCCATCAAGATCATTCATTCATTCCAGATACGACCTAAATCTT
Source organism: Teleogryllus oceanicus (assembly GCA_964035755.1). Taxonomy (NCBI): domain Eukaryota; kingdom Metazoa; phylum Arthropoda; class Insecta; order Orthoptera; family Gryllidae; genus Teleogryllus; species Teleogryllus oceanicus. The sequence goes on from CAXIVR010000008.1 coordinate 12,986,999, forward strand.
TGCCTCTTAATCCTAATGTACATGTGTACTTAATTTAATACGTCATAATTACTAATATAATTTACATGAAAATGCTGAGGAAATTTCTGACTGTGTAGCTGATACTACGATTAAAATAGAATGTCCCTTCACGGTCACGAGCTGAAAATACAGGGAAACATTGTCATCCAATCGGGAGCTTCAATACCAAAAATTTAAGTCGTAATGAAGCTCGAGATTGGATGATCCTCTCCTGTTCGCTCGTGATCTTCAAGGGACATTATTTTACTCGGAGTACAACGGGGCGAGTCTTTTCATGTCAGTTTTATTTCTGCTTATGTTAATTAATTGTTCAAAAATTAAATATATTGCAGATGTTTGGCTTCTCTGAAAGTTACACGAAAACGAATTGATTAAAACACTTGTTTAAATGTTTGTTTCATTTCAAAAATACGTTTAATTATCGTCAATCTGATGAATCAAGACGTAACAATTCATATAAATATTGGAAAATGAGTATAGTAATTCACAATATACTAATGTTTTTGTAGATGCAATGAAATCATGAAAATGTTTGACTGTAGATAACCAAAATGGATAAGTATCTATGAAAGTTTTCTATATATGTATAAAATGACCGTGAGATTGTTGTGCCGATTCCTAAAGGTGAATATCAATTAAAAAGTAATTGATAGCGTTACGTAACTCTAATGTCACTAAAATGTCAATTAAAACAGCCCATGACAGGAGAGTGGAAACGGGTAAGTTTCAAGATATGGTCATTGAATAACAAAAGAGATTTTAAAATCGTGTATTTGAAAGACATAACATGACAATTTTGGAGAGAATTCTACTGCTCATGCGTCGGCATCGAATGACAGGATATCGATCGACGGGTTCCGTCATTCTCCCTGTTTTGTCGTCTACGACAAATGTGTTCATATTACCCGCGCAACTTGTCTGGACCGATGGCCTACTTCCCCCACCCTGGCACAATAAACAGTTGAAGGTAAACGCTCGCAGCAAGAACTGAAGACATTCCAAATACATCATCATTTTTGCGCAATTAAATCATTCAATATTGAAGATGATAACTCCCTGTTCGAGTTTTTCTCCAAAAACTCTAACGAAATGTCCGCAGCGGATCCAGATCCATCAGAGGACATACCTCGAACTCCTTAGAAAGTTAGAACGCAAATTAATGAGAATGTTGCAATGGAATGACTGATATTCTAGAGATTATCATTGTTTCATAAAATCTAGTGGCCGATTTCGTAACTAATACCCCCACTCTAGCCGCATTTCCCCAAGCCATTGATCAAAAAAGTTGTGCGGTTATTAGCTAACATTTCAGGTATTTTTCTCTCCCACAGTAAACATGAACTCGACACTATTTATTTTTTTATTTATTTTACGTCAAAAAAAACAGTTAAAAACTGCGTATGACGTGCTATGGAGAAAAGTGAATTGTGTGCACATTTTCAAAATTCTGTGATCCCTACACTAAGTCATATACTACTTAAATTTTGAATTTTGAAAGGGAGAAAAAAAAACAAAAACTCCCATGTAGTAAAATCTATTTTCAAGGATAAATAAGCAATAAATTTTGAATTTTGAAAAGGAAAAAAACCCAAAATTTTAAGGAAAAAGCTAATACACAATAAGCATGGAAATAAATGAAAAATGCAATATCCATAGCATCAATATATAGCAGGAACCTTATGGTTAATTTTTACTCAAGTTAATTCTAATGTGTCAGGAATAAACGTATTTATTTAGGATTTTTGGAGGTTATGTGTATATTGAGGCTACATTGAATGTCACGAAAAATTAGTAAATTTATACACTGTGCAATATAATTGCCATATGTTTCCCATTCCAAATATAAACAATATATATTATGTAAAATTGTGAGATTCCATAATAAGACTATGTAGCAATTTAGTCTTTTCTTTGAGAAAAAAGCCTACATTACATATTCGTATGATGAAAACAGTTTTTCTCTATCTTTGTAAAAGTATTATCTTTATAAAAGCAAGAAACGAAGATACACAGATGTGCAATAAAAACGTTTAGGTATTGTTAGAAGTTTTTTTTGTTTCAGATAGTTCCTAGTTTTACGTGTTTTTCAGACTTGCAAAAACTCCTTTTTCTGAAGATACGTATTTACTAATGACACTATTACGAACTAAAGATTGGATTCCGATCTTGCAAAAACTCTCTAATCATTCCCAACACTACGAAAAACACTGTTAAATAACTAAAAAAATTCATTTTGAATGTACAGGTTTGACATGGAGCAGAAATATGCGTGGTACGATGTGTTAGTTCCTGAGGCGAATATACAGAGCAAGTACAATATATCTGGACGCATTCTGCTGCTGCCTATCGTCGGTTACGGAGACTGCAATCTACAATGAGTAAGTGAAAAAAAATTAGGAGGTACAATGACATATACAGTTTAAGATCTACAGGTACTCTTACTATAATTGAAGGGCTTTAAAAACAATCTTAGTCCAAAAGTGAGATATAATATAAGAACTGTTCTGGAGATTCATAGCCACCATTTTCTGACTGTGGCGTGAACAAAATCAGCCTCTGTCCGTAGTTATTAGCTCCGTAAGTTTGAGTGATTTTAATAAAAGAAAAAACTTCAATTTTTCTATTCATTACTTTATTTATTGAGTATATTGTTATTTGAAAAAATACCAATGAGTCTGTGTGTTGTGAACAGAGGACATGTTCATCTCGTACGAGTACCGCTTCAATCTGGAGCGGCGGCCGGACGGAGAGGTGTACTTCATCCCGCTGCCTCACGACGGCTTCCGGTTCAACACGTCCCGGCTCTACGTGCACCTGGACAACCTCTTCAACGGCGACCCGCTCCTCGGTGAGCACATACACGCACACACACACACACAACCCCACCCGCACCCCGGCGCGCACACACACACACACACACACCACACACACACACACCACACACACCACACACACACACACACACACACACACACACACACACACACCACACACACACACACACACCATAACACACCACACACACACACACTACACACACACCACACACACACCACACACACACACACACACACCACACACACACACACACACACACACCACACACACACCACACACACACCACACACCACACACACACACACACACCACACACACCACACCACACACACACACACACACTCACCCACACACACACACCACACACACATACACACACCACACACACACCACACCACACCACACACCCACACACACACCACACACACACACCCCACACACACCACACACACACACCACACCACACCACACACACCACACACACACACCACACACACACACACACCCACACACACCACACCACACACACACATACACAACCGCACACACACACTCATTACACGCAACACAAATCATTAGGTAACATGCCTGGAATCAATATAAACTCAATGGAAAGCGTTGGCTTCCTGCGCCGGAGTCAGAATCTCGATCGAACATTAATATTCAGGTTATAGCATTTGCCTGACAAAGTCGCAGCATGACGCCTAAACGTTTGACTGGGTAGAACGGGCTTCTGACAACAAGTGATATCCTCCACACATATTCACTTCACTTATCACAAACACTTAATCTCCACAACCACACATCACACATCACGTACACAACAACCCTCATTGTCCTGAACTGCGTTAACGAATCTGTTATCTGTATGCAATTTCATTTATTTGAATCAGTAAGGCATTTGTAATCTGTACATTACAGAACAATATTCCAGTTACGAATCAGATTGGATCAAATAGCGTTTCATTTTCAGAACCTATTGGTGACACTGTTTTACGCAAATAATGTTATATTACCGTGAACTCTGAGAAGAGAAAGCGACTTTTCTGTAACTGCCAATCACTTAGCAAAAATAAGCTATTTTGTTTTTATTAGACACTACATCCAATTACTTCTAATCTAAATTAACTTCGCAGCCCAATGAATATATATTTGGTTTTAAGCAATACACTAATAATAATAATAATAATAATAATAATAATAATAATAATAATAATAATAATAACAACAACAACAATAAAGCTGGTTCCGTGGTGCCGTTGTTTACGTCAGTCGTCGCCTGTGCCGAGGAGGCTGCAGGCATGGTCGCATTTGTGATTCTCCTTGCACTCCTCGTTATCATCCTATCACGCAATTCATAATTCAAGGCGTACAGCCGATTGATTGATTGATTCATGTTTCCGGGCGCGTCAACTGCTCAGGTCATTAGTCCCGTTGATGTAGTGCATGTTTTTCTCGGGAGATAGTGGTGATCTTCCCCTCTGGATGGCGAGACCCGGCGCCGCCCTACCGTCGGCTAGTGGGGTTTCCGCCTAACCAGGACTCTCCCACCAACGGGGCACCGCCCCAGCCGGGACAAGCTCTAAGCACCCGACCGGTCCCCCGGGATATGTGGTAGTGTAGTGCATGTTAGTGTGAGTGTGTGTGTAAGGGGAGAGATAGGACAAAGAAGAGGAAGGAAAGATCGCGCGCGGCCCGTGGCCCGTTCGTTAGGGTACTGCTCCGGCATTCGCCTGGTATTGATCGGAGAAACCATGAAAAACTACCGATCAGAGCAGCCGGCCGATAGAATTCTCCTCCAGACAGATTCTGAATTCGACCTAGCTGAAAAGCTAGTGCCGAAAATCCTGCCGCCGTCAGGACTCGAACCTAGGACCTCCCGGTCAGAGGCGCTGCAGAGACATCAGTTGATGCACTGAGCTACCGCTCCCGGTGCGTACAGTCGAAAAGCTGATATCCATAATATTACGTTAATCTCCCTGGGATAAATATGACTGGACTTCAGAAGATAACGTGTAGCGTGGTCATAAATGACCGATAAGCATATAATAATAATAATAATAATAATAATAATAATAATAATAATAATAATAATAATAATAATAATAATAAGGTGGGGCTCAAGGGGCGTGATGTGAACATCAATGAATGCTATAACCTCTCACACCCAACTCCACTCTCACCCTTCACGCGGGGAGCCCTGTTCAGTCGTAGTTGTCTCGAGGTTGTGGTATCCAGCCCCTTCGGCGAGACAGTCGACCAACTAATGAGAGAAGGAGGTCCTGGTAGGGCTACTAGAAGATAATTCTGGGATAAGGCCTATCAGGATGGTGCAAGTCAGCCAACTGGACTTGTACCTAGAGAGTCGGTGGAGGAACCAATTAAATGGTCAACAGCGGTTCTCAAAGCCTGAGTGGCTACAGTTGTCCTGGCAGTAGGAATAAAATGCGCCCATTAAGTATGGAGACACGTGCTAGAAAGAAAGCCTCGGAAAAAATGCCGCTACCCGAGGAGCGTCGGGGCGCCCCTGGAGCCATCGCTGGGGGTGACAGTATGCGAGCCGATGGTGACCAGGAGTTGAGCAGGCGGGCCCTGGTCGGGATACCCGAAATGCGACAGCCTGAAAGGAGCGAACCCATATCGAATGCCTCCCCTGCTGAAGGTGTTGCGCAGGTGTTACAACCAGCGCCCACCCAAGCAAGGCTGCCAACACAGCGCAGAAAATGGCCAACGGCTGTTAATGAAGAAATAATGCGCATCTATTACCGGATCACAAAATTGACACAGATGTGATGATAAGGCAGAAATTATTTAGAGAATTTCAACAGAGTTTCCCTGAATATTCCGTAACTGAACAAAGAGTGTCTGATCAGTATCGAGTGATTTTACGTAATAAACTGATTCCTGAGACGCGGCTCCAGACCATTAAAATGGAAGTTGGTCGTGAGCTAGAACTGGATGAGGTTCAGAACTTAGGGAATTAGGGAACTAGGAGGAACACAGCCTAGTGAATCAGAAATTCACCCGGAGTCCCACAAAACTGTCTCTACAACAGATGATATAATTACAGCTGAAGACGAAAGACTGGTGGAATCGTTGAAGTAGGGAATGAGAGAAGCTATGTTCTAATTTGAAGGGACCAACCCAACTATGAGGCCAGTGTTACCTAAGATCAATACATCGAGACGAATGGCACGTTTTATAGATATCATGAATTGCGAGGTCCTACCAGAGGAAATTGAAATGGCGCACAACTTGCAATATCTCCACCTTGTTATATATTGTGCTACAGTTGTAGTAATAAAATCCCTGGGAATAGATTGTGAAAAACTGTCAGGAAAAAAGCAAAGAGACCGGATGATGCCACCTTGGGAGAGGCGTCTCGTCAGGAACATCGAAATACTGAGAGGTGATATTGCCCGCCTGATGAGTTATGCCAATGGTATTCGATCACCAAAACTTGTGAAGCTGGCAGATCGTATTATGAATAGAAGTAAAACGCATAATCGTAGAGATGAACCTAATACGACAGTACAACAGTGCATTGACACGCTGAAACAGAGACTATCAGTATTAACAAATCTATTGTCCAGATATAGAACCAGCAGAAATAGGAGGAAAGATAACATTTTGTTTGAAAAATCTAAAAATAATTTTTACAGAAACCTGGGAAGAAAGGAAGAAGGCAATTACAAAGGATTATATTCAACACGAGAGCAGGTGAATGATTTTTGGAGTAAGCAACTTTCCGATCCAGCGGAATGTGATGTGAGAGCGAGCTGGATTGGAGAAGAGAAGAAACGCTGTGAACATCTTACCAAAATGCAATACCAAGAATTTACAACTGAAGAAGTCAGTGAAGTAATCATGAACCTATTGAACTGGAAAGCTCCAGAACCAGATAAAATTCATAAGATTTGGTATAAAAGATTATGGTGCACTCACCACAGGCTGACTGAATTGATCAATGATGTCATACAACAACCAGATAAGATGCCAAAATTTCTTACCCAGGGAATTACATATCTGATATCCAAAGACCCACAAAAACAAGAAGGTCCAACAAAATACCGCCCTATTTCTTGCTTGCCAACGATGTATAAAATCATTACATCGTGCCTTTCACAACGGATATACACCCACTGAAGAGACAACGATATTATTGCAGTCCAACAGAAAGGCTGTAGCAAAGGCTCCATGGGTTGCAAAGAACAATTAATCATAGATTCAGTAGTGTGTGGTCAAGCATATGCAAAACATCGCAACTTGTTCATGGCGTATATTGATTACAAAAAAGCCTTTGATTCTGTACAACATACCTGGCTGATAGAAATACTTAAAATCTATGAGGTTGATACAAAAGTTGTCTCTTTCTTGAAACATGTTATGTCGAACTGGCGAACAAAAATTATCTTACGTACTCCTGTTGACAACATCCAAACTGATACAATCAATGTGCGAAGAGGTATTTTTCAGGGGGACTCACTAAATCCCCTCTGGTTTGTCATCTGTATGAATCCGCTATCTAATCTTTTGAATTCCACTAAATGTGGATTTGGAATTAAATTGGGAGCAGGAATGATGTATCGCATAAATCACCTTTTATATATGAATGATTTGAAGATATATGCTTCGACAAAATCTCAACTTAACAATTATTGAGTATTGTGAAATCATTTTCAAAAAGCGTTAAAATAGAGTTTGGCCTGGAAAAATGTCGAACATTGAATATTGTAAAAGGAAAGCTCCTAGAGGGAGCCTTTGAACTTGAAAATAAACAGTTGATACAAGCGATGTCTGCTGAAGAAACGTACAGATACCTGGGAGTGCGACAGGCAAGGCACATTGACCAAGGTAAAATGAAAGATGAACTTGCAGAGGAATTCTTCCGAAGAACCCGAAAGCTCCTGAAAACAAAGTTGAATGGAAGAAATATCATAAAAGCTATTAACACCTATGCTGTCCCTGTCTTAAACTACTCATTTGGCATTATTAAGTGGAGCAAAACTGACATTGAGAACTTACAACGGAAAATGAGAGTTTTAATGACGAAAGCACGCATGCACCATCCAAAATCTGCAGTCGAACGTATAACACTAACGAGAAATATGGGTGGAAGAGGACTCTCGGACATGGAAACCAACTTTGTCGGCAAGTGAAGAGCATGAGAATGTATTTTCACTCTGCGGCAAATACATCAAAACTGCATAAAGCAATTTGTGAAGCAGATGTCTATACTCCGATAGAGCTGTCGAGACAGGATGTTGCGGACTTCTCATGCAATAACGGCCAAAAGAGAGATTTATGGATGGCTAAAGCTCTTCAGGGAAGACATCCACATGAGATGAGCCAAGAACATGTCGATTTGAAACCATCGAACTACTGGCTTATATCAGGGCAGATCTTTGCAGAAACTGAAGGGTTTATGTTGGCTATTCAGTTATTCCAACGCGTAACTATTTGAAGCGAATTGTTAGAGATAGCAATGTGCAAAATGAGTTATGTCGTTATGGTTGTCCAACAGTGGAATCAATTCATCATGTTACCTCGGGTTGTACACATTTGGTAGGCACCGAGTATAAACAGCGACATGATTCGGTGGCCAAAATTTTACATCAAGCGTTGGCTCAGAAATGTCGTCTTCTGACTGAAAATAAGGTACCGTACTTTAAGTACCAACCTATGAGTGTTCTGGAGAACGAAGTGGCGCTTGTATTAGGATAGAACTATCTTAACAGACCAGAAAGTGATTCGCAACAGACCGGATTTGGTTGTGATTAACAAGTGTGAGAAACATGTCATGCTTATTGATGTTTCTGTCCTAATCCTGGCAACATTCAAAGCAAATACACTGAAAAAATCAGTAAATATGCAAATCTTATTGAACCCGTTGAGAAACAGTGGAATATGAAAACAGTCAACATTATCCTGATAATTGTTTCAAGCACCGGAGTCATCCCTAGGAGTCTGATGTGCGGCCTTAAGCAACTGGGTTTGAATGAAGACCTGTACAAGCCCATGCAGAAGGCAGTTGTTATTTCAACAACAAGGATAGTACGGAAATTCATGGGAAACAATGTATTATAAATTCCTTTTAAAAAATAAATGTATTGTGCTTTGATTCTGTATATCTGTGCAATTCATTCAAATGTGCCAATAAGATGAGAAAATAATAATAATAATAATAATAATAATAATAATGTCATATATACAAGAGTTTCGAAATCGAGAACAGCGGAATGTGGGGCGTAACTGCACAGTTCGTCCCGATAGTTATTGTAGATTTGGGATTTGTTCCGCAAAATTTGTGCCAGAAATTAGCTAAACTCTCAGGTTATTCAAAAGACTATGACGTGCAAGACTTGCTATATTGGAGAACAGCTCACATTTTACGCAAAGTATTGTAGAGTCGCCGATAGTCCCTCGATCTGCTCCTAAGGAAGTTGGGTGCAACCCGGAGAAGACTTTATAATCAACCGACTCATATCTTTAGTCATGACTTAGGGTAATAATAATAATATGATCTTAAAGTGTTTGCTAAGAATGAAGCGACGGAACGCTTTGCCATAAGACTTTAAGAATGACATCTGCCTGAAGTTTGTATTGCCAAAAAAAATTAAGAAGGCAAAATAAAATTCCGGAAATTAAAATATCTGAGCATTGAAGAATGAGACCGTCTCAAATGAGTCAATGAAAGAGAGAATTCGCAGGAAGGATTACAGAAGAGTGAGACTTGTCCTGCAGACCGCTCTGAACTTGAGTTCTCTCAGCTTGCCCAATTCTAGCAAAGTCCGAATACGTGAAAAGATACCATAGGATGTATAGTTATCTCCGCTGTCAGATCTGTATCGTCCTCGAAGTTTCAAACACATGCTCCAAGTGGTACAAACACTCGCCAAATCCGGTGACGTCTGTTGCACTGTGTACAAAATTGTAAAAATCGAGTCTATTTGTAGATGTTGCTGTGTCGTGAAATAAAAATTTCGAAACCAAGGAGGCAGAGAATCGTCTTAAATACAACAATTTGGAAATTGAGTTCAGCCGAAGTAGGGCGTAAAAGCATAGATCGTTTCGGTAGTTATCTGTGCAGTTAAACAAAGATTTCAACTAAAAAAAATGGAGATATGGTTCTCTGAGGACACAGTCTATTTGCAAATACCAGTTCTACAAAATGATAAGTCTAACATAACCAGAGAAAATTATACAAAGCATGTGTTAAGTATCTACTTGGAAATTTGTTGTATTTTTGTGAATATACTATAAAATAAATACTTTATATAATTCATGGATTATTGTTTCTCATATTAGCGTTTGGAGTTATTGGTTTCATACGAAAATTTTTATAATCTATTTTAGTAATTGCAAAGTTTTGGTATAATGAGCATGTTACCCCAGTCAATTGTACAATACTTGGCAATGCCACTCCAGCTCCCACACTAGTCGATGATGTCGATAGCTGAAGTGTTTGAATGGAAAACCCGAACATCCAACAGCTTTTAATTAATGTTGTTCGCATTTTTATGCAAAATAGGGGAAGCAGAGCTAAACGAATTGTTTACATGAAATAGTAAAGTTTGTTTAAAAATTTCCAAAATATCATGGTAGAAAATAAGTCCCCAATAGAATTGCTTTACTGGAGAAAGATTACATGAAAAGTAATGTAAGGATTAATTCTTGTTTTTAACTTGAAGCGATGTAAGCGGAAATTCACATTTCCTGTCAGAAAAGGATTTGGGTGACAGTGAGTTTTGGAAAGAAATCTCACAACTGAAGCATTCTGATCACAAGTGGCACAACTTAAGACCTGCGGGCGTAAAGAGGAGGATAACTGCAGTGAGACCAACCTTGCCTTCGCCTAATGTTATGGTCAAGACACTTGTGTTCCCCATGCCTCAATTGATAGACGGCTTCAGGGATGCAGGAGCTTGCAGCACAATGTACTTCCGTCTTTAGTATTAATTTTACTTCAAAGATGCAATAATGACTGCACGAGAAGTGTGGGAAATATAGTCTGTGCGCGTTTTCTTGAGCTCTGGTATCGTCATCGTCTGTATTTTAAGTCGTCTCTTGAAGAAACAATCAGGAAAAAATATTTCATTCAAAATATTCTTGACTGCATTGAACATGACACAGTTTTCCTTCAACCCAAGGTCAATATTTCACGACTGTACGCAATATTTCACATTTCACTATTCCACTGTAAAAATTAAAAGTAATTCGTACCTTTTGAGTGATCGGTTTCCTCTTGAGTCGACAACAGAGCAGTCACGAGTCAAGTTGCACAAAATGTGAAGATCGACCCGTGTGGCGGTGTAAGACTGGAAAGAAAGCGAAACAAGTTCTTTATTTCTGAGTCAACACGTTTAGCGCAGATTGACAAGTGTTGAAGAGAAATAAAAATAAAAGATTCAGTACACTTCTGACGATCTGCTTTAACATTTGAAAAACACAACATCATGCGTATCAATGTTACGAACTGACCGCAGATAGTGAGAAAAGTAGAAAATCTGTAGGGGCACAGGCTACGAGATGCGCAGGAACATTGGACAACAATACAGAGAGTGAACTATGAGGACATGCGCAGAAAGATTGGGGAACAATGCAAATAACCATAAACAATAACCGGTAGCGGTAGCTCAGTGCATCAACTGATGTCACTGCAGCGCCTCTGACCGGGAGGTCCTAGGTTCCCACTTCCCACGGCGGCAGGATTGTCGACACTAGCTTTTCAGCTACCCTGTACCCATGAAGGAAAAAAGTGGTGTCTACATATTAAAATGTAATGGTTGCAATTCTGCATATGTGGGACGAACAGGTAGGAAGTTTTCCTGTAGGCTAGAAGAACACCTCAGATCTTGGAGACTGAAACAAGATCATTCCACATTTGCCAACCACCTTATTCAAAATAACCACTCTTTCGATCCTGATACTAATTTCAAAATTCTACATTTCGAAAATAAAGGCACCAAATTAAATATATTAGAAAATTTAGAAATCTTAAATTATGCAAAAATCCCAACCTTTTATGCCTCAATGAGCAATCCATAGTAAAATCCAGCCCCATCATAAATTTATTAATTGACTAGCTTTACCATCCGTTCATTTCCTCCCTTACCTTCCCGCAGTCTGTTTTCGTACAGCGTACGATCAAAATGGCGTCATACACAAAGCAGAGATGGTGTGTTTGACAGATGAATGAAGCAGTCAAAGTCGTGAAGTTGTCTGTCCAATTAGCCCCCCGTCAGTTCCACATGCTTAGTACGTAACTGTGAGCTGAAAAATTCTAAGAATGATCTTTAGAAGAGAAAATGAATAAAGTCGATCGCAAACTTTAGCCCATTATTCACCGTAAAACACTATGGGAGGCAGAAGTCTTGTGGTTCTAATGACGCATAACCCCCCGACGTCAGTTTATTTATTTATTTATTTATTTTACGTCAAAAGCAGTTGAAACTGCGTATGACGTCCTATGGGGAGAAGTGAATTCTGAGCACATTTTCAAAATTCTGTGATCCCTACACTGAGTCATATACTACATAAATTTTGAAAATAAAAAAAAGCTCCCATGTAATAAAATCTACTTTCAAGGATAAATAAGCAATAAATGTTGGGCTCTTATCCATGATGTCCTTCGTCAAAGAATAATACTTCCTGCCGCAACAGCATGGAAACGATAATTTGATAACTATATTTCCCAATGAATTCTAGAAGACGTGCACAGATAATGAAGTAACATTTATGTCCAGAAGCGAAACAAGGGGTCATCACAGCATTTTCTCAATGGATCAGGGAAACTGGACGAAAAACCTGATCGAGATGGGGGTCATTGACCCGGAGGCTGCAGTACAATACTTGTTACAGGTTGTTTATACACATTTATACAGTCCAAATGGTAAATAATTCATTGTTTCATTGTTAAAATTAATGTTACTTTTATTGTGATGCTCAGTATAGTCTCTAATTGTATAGAAACGATTTCATTTATGCAGCAGAAACGATTTCATTTTGGATTTAAACTTTTCTATTGAATTTCCGTGAAAGAGTTGGTGGCGTGAAAGCGTGGTTGGGTTCTCACAACTGCTGCATGTTGTTATTCTTAATTCCCCCGCGTGCCTTTTTCTAATCATTGGACATAATATATCTAATGAGTGCTGCCCTGATATCATATCCATCTTCCCAGATATACTAGTTATCAATACAGAATACCAATGTGTTTAAAAGAATTAATGCCAATAAATTAACAATTTTAACGCCTTTTCATATAATTACGCTGACGAGACCGTCCTAAGTGTGCGCAGCTTACGCTAACTCACTTCCCTTAAAATAATTTTATTTATCACATTCTTTGTTTTGTTTCAGGTGGTAACACAAATAAATTCATGAATGAAAACTGGGAGGAGATGTTGGTGTCCTTGGGACCCATATTTTCAACAGCCATCAGTGAAATAGTGCACAGTATCCTCACAAATATATTTCAGTTGGTACCTTTCACGGACGCTTTCACTGGCACCGAAAAGTTTTTACCACCATAACACTTGTAATATATGAATTTTGGGTACTTTTTTTTTAATCTATTAATTGCTCATGACAGTTTTGTATAAAATACTTTGTTAAGTGTGTGACTGCAGTGAAAACTAAATCATGCAAAAGCGTTATCATCAAATGGATGATCATGTCATGGGGACATTAAAGCAATGCCCTCTACCTAACGCCAAGCATTCTTTTACCATTTCAATCAATTTATTAAAAAAATACTATGTTGACCGCAACATATCCATTGGAGTAATTTTTTTATGTGTAACTGAGAATTAAACGTTTTTTAATCAATATAATGTTTTTAAAATTATTTATGGGGGGGGTTCGAAATGAAATCCTTCCCACTTTATCCCTAAATTCTTAAAATTACATACTATGTTAGAAAAAATACTATGTTAACCGCATCATATTCATTGGAGTAATTGTTTTAAGTGTAACTGAAAATTAAACGTTTTTTAATCAAGATAATACTTTTAAAATTATTTATGGTGGTCCGAAATGAAATTCTTCTCGATTTCTCTGTAAAATCCTTTTTACATCCGCTCCTGGTTCTGAAGTGAATATCTCTTCAAACGTATTAAATACCTACATCTTAGTCTACAAGTCAGAGATTTAAAAAATAGAAAAAGCTTTCTTCTTGAAATTAATTAAAATTTAGTCTATAATAATCGGCTGAAATACCAAATACTTCAGGTTTAAAGTTACTAATGACCAACTGTTGTAATTTTAATTTGAAATAAAACAGCAAAAGTAATGAAATTGATATAATTACCAGTAATTTAAAGAAACATGGTCAATAAACTCTTTCGTAGCCTACTGCATTAGGCAAATTACATTAGACATTAGGCTTTAGGCAAAACCCTTAATACTGAGTAACGCAAGTGTATGAAAGGAAAAGTTAATGATTTAAATGTTTGGATGAACCAACTTAAATAAGATATTATAATGCACTCTTTCCGAATTATTTGTCTCTTCGGTTTATGTACAACACTCAAGTTTTAAAGCAATATTACCCAATCATTTAACTCAAATAATATTTTTCTTCCAAATCCATTTTCCATTCAGATATAAAGCAATATTTTTTTCACAAACTTTGTACAAGAACACAAAATCTTGGCTTTAATCTAATATTTAAATTTCTAATTCAACATTATTAAGAGTCAAATCTTTTGATTGCTATTTTGAAGGTTTGTACTGGGGAGTACAACACTTCGTTACCGACACAAATGGTTTTACATTACACAATATAAAACATTACATTGCGTTACATAAAATTTTAATTTAAGTCACATTATTGTAGAGGAACTTGGTATTTACAGTCACTCTTTATTCCTTTTTGAGTAGAAACTACAATGAAAGAGATGCAACTCTACAAACATCTAAAACCTGTCATTTCTTATTGTTAAAACATTGTGGTTAAACAGAAATTAAATTAAAACAGAAAAACAGTTCTGAAACCCTATTAATTAATTTTTAATTTTTAACTTATTAATTTTTAATAATCAATTTTAAATTTGCTATGAAATAAAGGAATTTAGTTCTTGAGAAACATGATTTTTTAAGAATTTTATTAACCTATTCGGCATAGCTGCCTTTAACGGGTAATACTAAATACATTTAGCCTTGATCATTCCTAATTATCGTTGCCATGTAGCTACTTCTGCATATTTATAATTGAAGATGCCTAATTGCTACTTGTTTCTTTTCTTTCTTTTTTATTTAAGCGAATCTAACAGTGCCGACCTGGATGGTCGAGGTGGCTAAGAGCGAGTACCGACTCAGCGCTTCGGTTCGAAGAGTCGCGGGTTCGAGGCCCGCCTTGGGCATGGTTATTTGTCCCTTGTCTTTGTATGTATGTGTTGTCGCGGAGGACCTCGCGTTCTGCTGACCCCAGATCAGAGGAGTCCGCAAGTGTGTTGGTGTCTAGTGTATGGTCGAATATGCGTCCCATCGGGACCTAAAGAGTAACCGGCTGTCGGCTAGATAAAAACCCTAGAAAGAAGAAGAGTCTAACAGTGGCCCAATCAAAAACGATGTAAAGCTAGAGATCTTGATTAGAGTTATTCAGAAATTGAACAGTTTGTGGCATTTAAAAATGGGAAGGCCAATTATGATGTTCACCAATGTCAACCTATTGACAAGGCAACCGTTTGAAAAGCAAATTGAGAAAAAAGGAGAAACCGGAAATGGGTTTTGAAAAGTGACATCAAGGCCTCGCGCCAATCCCTAGTCTAAAAGGGCTCGTTTCTTCCTCATTGTGCAACGGATGCATGCTTGCTATGAATAGAATGCATTGTGAAATGGCAACTCGCAATTCTTGCAGATTTTCTTGAAGAATTTCTTGCGTGTAATGGCTACTTTAAGACACGTACAATATTTCAAGCTTATAAATCATAAAAGCATTATTCTTAGCGTTTGTGTAATAACATTAGCTTTAGTAAGTTTGTTTGGGAATACGTACTTTTAATTAATACAAGTGTAACAAAATTCTTTTTTTATTTATTTTACGTCAAATAAACAGCTAAAAACTTCGTATGACGTGCTATGGGGAAAAGTGAATTGTGTGCACATTTTCAAAATTCTGTGATTCCTACACTAAGTCATATACAACTTAAATTTTGAAGGAAAAAAAAGAAGCTTTCATGTAATAAAATCAATTTTCAAGGATAAAAAGGCAATAAATTTTATTCATGTTGTCCTTCGGAATAATACTTCCTGCCGCGACAACAACGATAATTCAATGTCAAAACTTAAATTCTTCAGACTTAGAAAAGATATAAATTCCATTACAATATGGATCTTGATGTGTTTAATAACAGAACTGTAAAATGCAATCTATTATCGATTGTTCTCTCTGGCTTGCTTTCCCAGTCTCGGAGGGCATGCGGGCTTCTTATATGCCAGTGAAATCTATATGCAAGCCTCTCCAAGGATCGGAACTGCCGACACCGCTCAACGACTTAGGTGGCTCAGGGCATCAACTGATGTCACTGCAGGGCATCTGACTGGGAGGTCTCAAGGTTCGAGTCCCGACGGTGGCAGGACTTTCAACACTAGCCAGATAGCTAGGTCGAATTCCGTCGCCGTCAGGAGGAGAATTCTAGTGAACAGTTGCACTGGGAAAAACGTGGTCTATCTTATGTGGACACACAATCTTTACACGCCAGTTAGATAAGAATGAGAAATCTTCAGAAATGACATTAAATGAAAAATGACTGTAATTGGGCATACAATTTTTGTGAACTAAGCATCGCTAATTATGTGATTTGTATTCTTGAATGAAAATAAAATGAAAGTCAGTAAGGCTGTTTAAAACTAGTGGTGCTAAAACAGCACGTACTTTTTCGCCCGTATTTTCATGCAAAATTACGCGAAAAGTACTCAAATTTTCGAAAAATTGTACATGACCTTACTTCAAAATCGATCTTTAAGGAACAGAAATCTCTAGGGAAACATTAGGGAAAGATTAGGGAAAAATCTCTATCTTTATTATGTTGGGGCCGGGAGCGGTAGCTCAGTGCATCAACTAATGTCACTGCAGCGCCTCTGACCGGGAGGTCCTAGGTTCGCGTCCTGATGGCGGCAGGATTTTCGACACTAGCTTTTGAGCTAGGTCGAATTCAGTCGCTGTCTGGAGGAGAATTCCAGCGGCCGGCTGCTCTGATCGGTAGTTTTCCGTGGTTTCTCCGTCAACACCATTTTCAACACTAGCTTTTCAGCTAGGTCGACTTCACTAGCCGACGCATATTCCGGGAGATCGGTTGGGAGCTTAGCGCTTGTCCCGGTTGGGGCGGTGCCCCGCTGGTGGGAGAGTCCTGGTTAGGGGGAAACCCCACTAGCCGACGGTAGGTCGGCGCCGGATCTCGCCATCCAGCGGGGAAAGATCACCGCGCATATACCGAGAAAAACATGCACTACACTGACGGGACTTATGCCCAAATCAGTTGACGTGCCCGAAAACACGAAAAAATCAAATCAATATGTTGGTTGTAGGAAGAATTTGAACTTTTGCAATTTTCAAAAAATCAGGGTTTTCAACGAACATGAACCATTCTCTTAAATGTCCTTCACACTATCCAAAAACATTTAAAACGATGGAGCCATTTTTTGAAAATTTTGAAGATGTCCGAGGGACTTAAAGTAAATTACCCCCCCCCAAATTGAAATAAATGTTTCAAATTTAAGGGGCCGTTCATTAGCCAGATCGATTGAGGTATATCAATTTTGAAGAAAACCGGATAAACGGTTTAGCTGCTAGCGTTGTTCACAGACGGACAGACGTTTTGGCGTCATTCGATTTTTCGGTATCAAGAATCCACAAAACATGGATTCTGGCTAGACCACATGATAGAAGTTTTTTTCTAAATTAAGCAACTGGATTTATCGACGTTTTCGTTATCAGGGTCCTGTAATAAGAGTTTTTCTGACAAAAAAAAACAGTTTTTTGGCGCAGCTTTACATATTGATTCAGTGGTGAGGTGTAGTTGACATTTACATAATTGGAATGATTGAAGGCGTTTTCAACAATAGTATTTATTTCACAAATAGCAGCTTTCGATGGCTTAGCCATCATCATCAGTTTTCTGGTACAAGAAAAATATAAAATTATAATTAACATAGTTACCTAATTTAAAAACACATCATACATCATCAGCAGCTTTACATACTACCCGCGCAACTTTTCTTGAACGATGACCTTGCTTCCCCCTCCCTTGAGCAATAAACAGTTGAAGGCAAAAGCTCGCAGCGAGCACTGATGACAACATTCCAAGCATAAAAACTTCATTGGCGCGAAATAGAAGCCAGTCAAAGCTAGTTGCTTTTATAGTCGATAACGTTTGTTCAGCCTCATTATCATTATCCAAATAAAGGGCGTACCCTGAGTCGACTTCCAACCCCTCGGGCCAGAGGCCCTCGGGTTTGGAAGTCACCCTCGGGGTACAAACATCGAGTAACGGCTGTGTTGCATTCAAAATTTCATGGTCTTCTAGTTCGTTGCGGAATTAATCAAGAATTCGAAACATTTTACAATTTTTCTTGCGTCCGAAAGTGAAAAAGCCATTTTATTTATTCATTTGTCAATGTGACGTCAGATAAACAAAACAGTGTGTATCTAATTACTATTGCATAATCGTTATGGACTGATTTGTTCGTACAAAATGAAAGAATATTTTGAAGTTCCTACGGAAATTCTCGCAAAAGCTAACAAAACTATGGACAGCGGTTTCAGTGTAAATTGCGTTGACGAAGCAGTACTTTTAGGTTATTTGCTTATATTGCCAAAATTTATTTAGAATATGTCATAACACCAAAAACACAACATTTCGAGAATGTTAGCCGATGTGCCTTATACATCATATTTCTACAGTAGTACTACTACTCAAGAAACATACTATGTCTCTAAAAAAAGTGATATGTAACAGTAAAATTTGAGTGACTGGTGGCAATTCTACATTAACGGGAACATTCCAAAATTGCAATTTTCATATCAATTAGGCAAAATAAGGTTTATAACGAGTTATTTTTCTTATTTGAGCATTATGCTATTTCTGTATTGTATTTGCTTGCATTGCAACTTTCATAATCCAATTATAAAAATGTGTGTTCTGTTGGTATTAGAGCGAGCCATAAAGTACTCAAAAGGCCCGAGTGCATAAAGAATCAGAAAGGCCTCCAAAGGTATTAACAATACCGTTTGTGTTTTGTTTGAGGTCCGTAAACACACAGCAACATTAGTAAACCATAAAAGTTATTTTATTTTGCACTTAGGATTGCGTCACTCGAGCCATCGGTCTCGTGACACCTTTCCTAGCCATAAAATAAAATTCCCGTTTTTACACTTGTATCATAAATAACTAGTAGGACATTTAATACACACGCTACAACAAAAAACGGTCTCGAGAAATCCGTTAATGCCTCCAGCACGCATTGTCCAAGAAGCAAGGCTTCTGCGCACGTGGAGGGCACACCCAGATAACAAGCCTGGTATCGATATTTTTCATTCTCAATGGCAATGCCAGAACGAACTTTTTTTGAATATAGCATTCCGTCACTCGCGCGGCCATTCGTAACACCAGTACTCGCGCGTTGGACTCCGTCCAATACAACTAGTCAGCCTTCATACTGCTCGTTGTGTATACTTCGCGAATGTTCATTCCCGCCTGAGATATGGCATAATATTCTGGGGAAATACATATTATAGCTCCCAGACTTTTAGATTACAAAAACGAATTGTACGAATAATAACCAAATCCCACCCACGTGATTCATTTAAGCCTCTCTTCATTAATCTAGGAATTCTACCATTACCGTGTCTTTTTATTTACGAATCAGTGGTTTTTGTAAAAAATGACTTGCTCAAGGGTGGGAATATATTTTCAGAAAATGCCGAAGTCTATTACTATAACACTCGACGTAGAAATCATATTCATCAGGTAACAGTATCAACAGCTCATTACAAAAAATTCACATACATACATGTACATTATTTTACAACACTTTGCCAGATGACATTAAACGATTAAATTCAATAGAAAAGTTTAAATCCCAAGTGAAATCGTTTCTGCTGCATAACTGTTTCTATACAATTAGAGACTATACTGAGCATCACAAGAAAAGTAACATTAATTTTAACAATGATACATAATGCATTATTTACCATTTGGACTGTATAAATGAGTATAAACAACCTGTAACAACTATTGTACTACAGCTTCCGGGTCAATGACCCCATCTCGATCAGGTTTTTCGTCCATTTCCCTGATCCATTGAGCAAATGCTGAGATGGCCCTTGTTTTGCTTCTGGACATAAATGTAACTTCATTTTCTGTGCACGTCTTCTAGAATTCAGTGGGAAATACAATTATTCAAATTATCGTTTCCATGTTGTCGCGGCAGGAAGTAATAAGAGCCAAAATTTATAGCTTATTTATCTTTTCCTTTTCGGCAGGAAGTAATAAGAGACATAATTTATTGCTTGTTTATCCTTGAAAATAGATTTTATTACATGGAAGTTTTTGTTTTCTCCCTTTCAAAATTCAAAATTTAAGTAGTATATGACTTAGTGTAGGGATCACAGAATTTTGAAAATGTGCACACAATTCACTTTTCCCCATAGCACGTCATACGCAGTTTTTAACTGTTTTTTTTACGTAAAATAAATAAAATAAATAAACTATTAAGAAGTTTATTTTTCTCATTAGTTAGTTAGCTAGTTAGTTAATGCCTTTTTTACGTGGCGGGCCATCAGGCCCGCTCTTCCGTTTAACCACGCAAATTTCGGTACGCTCCTTTCACCACCTAGCGGAGAAAGGAGGAATTATGTTGGGCGACGAAACTGGCGGACGTCAATTTTGCTCAAAGGTTTCTTTTAGGCTTGAGGATCTTTTACATGCAGTAAATCTACTACAGTGGACAGCCGGCTTTACTTCCCCTCCGAAGGGAGGCGTTCGAAGGATTTTTCCGCCCTTAAAATTCCACGGCTTCGATGGGGTTTGAACCCGCAAACTCGGGTACAACAGTCCGGTATGGTGACCGTTATACCACCGAATCCGCGAATCATCCGACCATTAACGTCATTTATACATTTTTCTTATATATCTGTGCTTATATTATAATTGAATATACCAAGGAAAGATTCGTAAATAATTAGTTGCAAACCATTTTGAAGATTTTATTTTATTTCTGTCACTCGCGCGGCCATTCGTAGCACGACCACCCACGCGCCCGCATTATTTAATAATAACATTTATGTTTTTGCACACTAACGAAGAAAAATGCATAAAGACAACATTTAAAATCTTAAACATTCTTATATTATAGAAAAAATATCATTTTTATCAATTATACAAAAACTTTCTATACGCCAGTACCCGCATGTTGGATTCTATCAAACAGGCACTAACATTTTACTTCGGGGTATGGCGACACTACGCATAATAGAGATAAGAAGTTTATCGACATCCTTCCCAGATACCATTCGTGGAATAGAAGCATTGTTTTTGTACGTGGAAGGCTAATATTCCTTTCTTAACAAGAAAAGAATCTTCTGTTTGACGCTATCCAATAGCGCGAGTGACGGAGTGTAGTCTTGGCGAGCTGGTTTCAACGCCGAGAACAGAGTGTCAATGAATAGTAAAATTCTCGTCCTCTTTTTACTTTCTCGTATACATACGTATATTCGGGAGTAATATACGAAGTATTGAGAAAGTTATGTAATGCTGCGAAAAATGTATTTCGAGATTTCAACGGAAATACATATTTTGTGGTCCCGTGATACCGAAAAAAGTTTTTTTTTTTCAAAATTTCCGCCCGTCTGTGTGTCCATCTGTCTCTCCGTCTGCCTGTCCTTCTGTCCTATGTGAACAAACCTAGCGCCTAAACCACACGTAAGATCTTTTCCAAATTGAATAAACCCCTGTCCATCTGGCTCTAGTTGAAGCTTTGAAGTTTTGAAAAATATTCTTTAAATTTTGGGGGTACTTTACATGAAGCCCTCCGGACAGTTTCAAAATTTTCTCAAAAACCGCTCCAAATTTTTTCTTTATTTTTTTGTAATAATAGAGTAAAATACACTTATAAAGATTACACAGGTCCCATTTTCACGGTTAACTCTGAATTTTCGAAAATTGCAAAAGTTTGATTTTTTTCGGTGTTTTCCAATAACTACAAAATTGAGGACAGATATTTTCCTTCAAATGAAATTTGTTGTCCATAAATAGTTCTTTCAATAAGGTTATGTAGATTTTTTGTGGAAATTTTAGTAGTCTTCGTGCAATAGTGCGTGCAATATTTGCAATTTTAAAAAATTACAAAAAAAGATTTTCTCAAAAACGGCTCCAAATTTTTCTTAAATTTTTGGGGGTAGTATCAAATGACCCTATTCGTTGTTGTTTTAAAAAATTTTGGTTATTATGAACATGTGCTTTAAATAATGTCAAATAAAGTTTCTCAAACACTCAACAGGGAACCTCGAGGTCAGAGGCAAAAACACGCACCTGAGATTTCCGAAATCGGAGTAGGAGTCAAGGTGAAACGCAAGCATGAGGCAAAGAGAAAGAAGCAAGGAGATACAAAGCATCTTCAAAGACGTAAAAACTTCCTCACAGCTGCATCTATGATGTAAATATTGTTAGCATACTTGTTTTTGCTTCACCAGTCAAACACATTTTACACCGCTAATGCAAATGAAGGTTGCAGATCTTTGTTCCATGAATACTTGCAGTAAATTTCACTTTTTAAGGTCTTTTAGTTAAAAAGTTATGTGAATGATCATTGTTAACCATTTTCGTGAAGTTGTTTGCTCGGTACTATTGTGAGGCAACGGATATTGTGATTTACTGGCTTCTTGTCAGTGATTTCAAAAACACATAAATTTAAAAAATCGCACTATTCCTTACGCTTTATAGGTGCAATAATCTATGGATTGATTTAATCCAGACAGCAGTCAGATTTCTGTTATTTCTTGAATGAATGTAACAAATAAAAAATCCACCAATAGTTTTTAGATTATATTAGCATATAGCATAAATTAAATTCAACTGGTTGATATTTAAAAAAATATCCCTTGAAGTTAAGTAGGAGCATACAGTACAAACATAAATTTACCATAAATCAGGTTGAGTAATGTTTCAGGGTGACTGAACTGCAAAGGTCAGTAGATCCCGTAAGAAAAGTGCATGTTATACCTTAAAATGTAGCAGTGTACTTTGCCCGTTAGAACGGAATATCCGGCACCAACTTTCACGTCGGCCTGCGTGGGATTTCTCCTCCAGGTATCGCTCTCAATAGGCACCGCCCCACCCGCAACAAGTTCTAAGCCCTGACATACTGAAAACCTATTTACGTTCCCTAACAAAGTCCCTTACCAAGAGTCGGAGCACATCACCTCCAAGGTGAACGAAGCTAATACACGCCTAGGTATTCTTCGACCAGTAATCAACCGACACTCATCATTAAAGCTCCATTCTGCTCTCCTTATATATAAATCCATTTTACGTCCATTACTTACGTACGCTTGTCCAGTCTGGTGCAATGCCGCCACTACAACCATCAACAAAATCCAAATATACCAAAATAGGTTCCTCACAACTGCAGTTAACGCACCTTGGTTTATAAGCAACACTAACCTTCACAAATACCTAGCCGTACAGCCCGTCCTAACATACATCATTAAACTTTCCGCATCATTCTTCCAAAATCTATCCTCAGTTACCGGTGCTTCCCACTACAACATAGGTAAAGAGCATCCCGTAGAAACTCGTCTCCGCAACCAACTCCCCTTCCACATCTTCGTCCGGAAACTGGCTGATATAAGATAATGAAATAAATAGTCCTCCGATAAAAAGTCAACAATATGTATTCCTCCACTTTATCATTCGCATACTTCAATATATGTTTAATGGGAGGTGGCCGTAGCCACCCCCTTCGCATATTTTCGTCTGAAAATGCTCGCTCCGAACAACTGAAAAGCCATATGGCTGAGCGTTGTATAATCAGCTCACTCTCTTCAATAAATAAATTTATAAAAAGAGTCGGAGCGCGCGCTGAGCCGCAACTAGGTAGGCCGATTCCAGGGTTTTGGCTCCTGCACCTGTCCAACATATCGCTTGACAGACGCATGATTTCTTAACTGTACATGGAACGTGTACAACTGAAATAGTAGTAAGCTATATTCTAAATTCACAAATTATATTTAAAAGCTATATTCCATTCATAGTTTCCTAGTACTTTATATTTTAATAGAAAATAGTACTACACTTACTTTCAAGACCAATTTAACTACTTACTATATACTAATTTTACTATAAATTAGTCTAACATATAATTACAAAAATTTCTCTAGAGATTGAAAATACATGTAGTACAAATTTTGTGCTAGTCTTTCGTGATATTTGTAGTTAACAGAGAGCAGTGTTTATATTGTATTAATTATGAATCTTTGCTTGCAGACGGTCTCTCCCAACTACCTCTACCTCTCTCTCTCTCTCTCTCTCTCTCTCTCTCTCTCTCACTCTCTCTCTCTCTCTCTCTCTCTCTCTCTAGGTTTTCATCTTCTTTCTTCTTCCAGCTGGATCCAGCTGGTCGCGAGAACACCAGTGTGACCATTAACTATTACCGGTAGCGGTAGCTCAGTGCATCAACTGATATCACTGCAGCGCTTCTGACCGGGAGGTTCTAGGTTCGAGTCCTGACAGCGGCAGGATTTTCGACACCAGCTTTTCAGCTAGGTCGAATTCAGTCGCTGTCTGAAGGAAATTCTAGCGGCCGGCTGCTCTGATCGGCAGTTTTCCGTGGTTTCTTCAATCCACACCAGGCGAATGCCGGAGCAGTACCCTACAAAACGGGACACGGACCGCGCGCGATCTGTCCTTCCCCTTCCTTGTCCTATCCTCTCCACTTACACACACACACTTACACTAACATGCACTACACTAACACATATTCCGGGAGACCGGTCGGGAGCTTAGAGCTTGTCCCCACTGGGGCGGTGGGAGAGTCCTGGTGAGGGGGAAACCCCACTAGCCGACGGTAGGTCGGCGCCGGATCTCGTCACCCAGCGGGGGAAGATCACCGCCATCTCCCGAGAAAAAACATGCACTACACTAACGGGACTAATGACCGAAGCAGTTGACGCGCCCGGAAACACGAAAAAAATCAATCAATCAATCCATTAACTATTGCATACCAACACGGCATCAACGATGGGCTCAGGCTAGTTTCTTCCTCTTTGTTTAGGCAAGGTTAAACTCCTTATCTAAACAGTTTCGTCTTGTAGGACTTTTATTATTAGAACCTTTCTTAACCTTCAGTGGTTGGTTGCGAGCTTTTTCCCCGCCACTACTTCGGAATTTCCCCAAATAATCTCTCCAATGAAACAAAATTCCCCAAATTTAAATCGAAAATTATAATCCACATTATGGACCAACGACATGAGTTGTCCCTGACGATTCCATTGGCTTAATTCAAAATTAACCAATCATTGTTTTCTAAGCTGCTCGAAGCCTTATACTGTCTTCGTTTTTATCATATTTTTCTTTCTCTATGCCTGTAGTTTATTTTTCTCTTTTCGATACATAAGAATGAGAGAGAATAACGGTTCATATTTCTTTTTTATTCACAATAATTAAGAGAATAATATTTCTATCTCGACTCCGGCTGACAATAATTTCTTCAAATAATCCCCAAACATTTCTCATCTCATTTGTCTTCCCCTTTCTTTCCAACAACGAAAAAATCCCTTTTTGGGGGACAAAATGCTCAATCTGGCAACCTGCTTCAGTGTTAGTTTTTTCTTTCAAAGCTCATCGAATTCTTAGAACAAAAATTGAAACTGTAGACATCCATAAGTGCTTCGTGGAATCTGGCGTGGGGTCTAAGAATAATTTTTATTGCATAATAACAGTTAAACAGAAAATTATCACAACAATAATAATAGTAACAGAAGTTCCATAATCGTTATTATTTGTTGTACTACATTCAGGAACACAATCCCGTTTGGCATGTAAACCGCTTAGTGTGCATCACTAACAATACACAATTTTTTTCCGCGCAAATTCCCATGTATATGTGAATAATCTAATTAACTATAAAACAAGGTTACCCACTTACTAAAAATAAAACAATCAGTAATTAGACTTAACGAAATCGAAAAGCCCGCATTATAGCATTCTTGACGAAGTCAATTCCAGGTCCTTTATCAAGTTATTATAATAAGGGTCTGCCCAAGATTTTTGAACCCAGGAACGAGATGGAAGATTGGCGAGGAACGAGATGGCAGATGGAAAGAAAGTTGGCGGTGGCCGCAAGGCTGCGGGTCTCCTGCGCTGACGCACACAGGGAGTCCCCCCTCCCCGTCCTTCATCCTCCTTCCCACCCCCACCCCACCTCCTTCCGCTCGCGCCTGGGCGGAGACCTCGCGCAGTGGCACAGTGGGCTGAAGTCGTTGACCCCCCCCTTACACTCTCAGGACCCACGGAAGCAACCAGAGGCACTAGGGTACGGATTGGCAAAAAAGCGGACAAAAATAGTTTGACTCAATAAAATGGAATCATTTTAACCTACAACTCTATTGTCGATGTTTATTTGAATTTATTTGAACTTCGACGGCGGCAGGATTTTCGACACTGGCTTTTCAGCTAGGTCGAATTCAGTCGCTGTCTGGAGGAGAATTCTAGCGTCCGGCTGCTATGATCGGTAGTTTTCCGTGGTTTCCCCGATCACACCGGTGAATGCCGGAGCAGTACCTACAAACGGGCACGGATTCCGGGGACCGCACGCGATCTTTCCTTCCTCTTCCTTGTCCTATTCTCACCCTTTCACACACACTTACACTAACGTGCACTACACTAACACATATTCCGGGAGACCGGTCGAGAGCTTAGAGCTTGTCCCGGCTGGGGCGTTGCCCCGCTGGTGGGAGAGTCCTGGTTAGGGAGAAACCCCACTAGCCGACGGTAGGTCGGCGCCGGATCTCGCCATCCAGCGGGGGAAGATCACCGCCATCTCCCGAGAAAAAAGATGCACTACACTAACGGGACTAATGACCGAAGCAGTTGACGCGCCCGGAAACACGAAAAAATAAATCAATCAATATTTGAACTTCAAATAAATATCTCATTTTGCACGCGTTCTACTCAATAATAAAATATCAAAATATAAATCGAAAATTAATGCATAAAGCATTGGATATTTTTCTGTTCATATGCGCTTGAATGAAGGAAATCAGAGAATTTAATATTTTTCCGCCTTTCAAACCACCGTGCGACGGTCTGCGCTTTCGTACATCGTCATGGGCTGCAATAGTGCACAACTCGAAAATTCGAATATTGAGTTAATGCACTGTCCAGAATTGCGGATTGGTGTTTCTTCCAGCAGCAATAGCACCATGTCTTACAGCACAATATTCCTGCAAATGGCAGTTAAACAACAACAACAATAATAATAATAATAATAATAATAATAATAATAATAATAATAATAAAGGAGTACAGTACAAGCCGAGGATGCAGTAATCATACTATCACTATATAAAGTATTAAAACATTTCAACTCTATCCATCTCTATGATATCCAATAATTATATATTGGTGTTCTAAAATTTAATACAAGCTACATAATACTGGCTAAATTAGATTTTTTTTAAATTCATTGATCGCGTTCACTACACTTCACTGCACTGCACTTCACTACAGTTTTGCTTTGAACTACACTGACTAGCATTTCACCGCACTTACTCTTTTAATATCTATTACTCTTATCTTGTTCTAACTCATTTCTAAAACTTCGGAAACTTGGACGAAAAGCTTTGAAAATTGCTGCGGGTAAACTGTTCCAATCTCTAATTGTTCTGTTACAAAAGGAAAATTTCCCAAGATATGAATTTAGTTTCCTTGTTCGAATTTTGAGGGTGTGATAGTGTGATCGCTTCGGTCGAAATAATTTGATTTTTCTAGTCTAACCTGAATTTCCTTCCAAGCTGGTTGACCTACGTATGATTTATAAAGAGCGCAAAGCCTCGCCTTTTTTCTTCTCGTTTCTAGAGGTTCCCATCACTTTTTTATTGTGTTAGTTCTATAGGTAAACTTATTCGCTTTAATAATGCATTTGAATACAAGGTGAAAACTTCAAACTCATTTATCTCAACACCTGATTTTTTGAGTTGTGCCAACGAACGATATAACACAACCACTTATTAGACAGGAAGAGGAATGAATTCTTACTGTATCATACAATACATTAATTTTATTTCTCTCTCCGACAGCGTTATATACTACTTGCCTACTGATGAATCCGAAAATATGCAACATTGTTAATTGACCTACACATTGCTTATGGTGGTTCCTTCCTTATCGAAACCATTGTACCGAACGCAAATCATTTGTTCAGGTAGAGATTACAAAAGGCAGAGTAAATCGACATGCCCTTTGTCCGCATATGAAGTTCCGATACAAAGTGAAGCCGGCAAGTTACTCACCCCAAAACACCACGTTTTGTGGCGATTGCACTTCATGCACACAACTGAGCAACGTTTTGGGGTCAGGAATGTAATGGACAGAAAAAAATTGAACGATTTAGTCCTGAATGTCAAGACCCCCAAAGGGTAGTAGTGCTAATGGAAGAAGAAGAATTGCATGTATTACCTCATTCTGTTTGTAAATAAATTCTTAACAATATTAAAATATTTACCCAAATGCAAAACAGGGTCTGTATAATGATGAAACGCACTGAGCTGAGCCTGCACAATCGAATATGGGTTCCAGCATGAAGTTAATTTCGGTTTTAAAACAACAATTTACAAGGAGCGGATTATTCTCATGAGTTCAACTAGTCTCTTATGTTTAACAGTAGGAGGTCGCCCATTGGCGTCTGCTTATCATTGGATAAGCAATTGAAAACAAAATGGTGTCTCACCTGGATAGACAAATACATACGAGAAGCCATATCGAAAGTGTCCAACTGTAGAAGGTCGCCCATTGATCTCCGTATATTACCGGAGAGGCAATTGTATTCGCAAAAACCTCTCCCATGAAAACAACCAAAAAAAACGAATAATTTTAATGCTCAAACCTACCATCCTGACTGTTTATTAATTAGTTTTTTGGATTTTGGCGCCAACAGCTCGGTTGCTGCAATGCGACGATTGTAATTGATGTGATGGGTAATGATGTTGTCACTCTCCTCTCTTCTACGCAAAATATCAGCAAACTTTTCAATTGTGACCAGAATTTCTGGATACATACTGAACGAACGGTGCTCGCAATAAAAGAATGTGCTTAGCTGAAGAATATAATGACCAGAAGCTTGGAAACGCTTGTTTCATCAAAAGAGAGGGGAAACAGAAAGTTAGCAGAATAAGTTGGTTTGTTATGCCTCTCCATCGACATTACGTTGAGAACGGTGGAGGGCTCTCCGACAGTGGGATGGCTCCCGGAAGAAAGATTTGGAAGGGCGAAGGGCTAGTCCTAACAGCCCAAGAACAGGTGCAAAGGACCACTGCCATTCAAGGCAAAATTATTAAGACTATCGAGGACGATAAGTGCAGACTGCACAAGCAACAAAATAGAACAATTATGGGCCCTAGTCAGTGTCAGCAGCAAGATTGCTTATAAAGTTTTTAAACAACCCATAACAGACATTCCGTCGTGCTATAGAGCGATTTTCCTAAGGATGAGCCAAAGTGCCAGCTAGTGCTGGCAACATAACTGAAGGTTCTGTGGTCGTTGCGCCCTTGAGCTTATTAGACTCCCTTCTCGCATTCGTTCGTTTGCTAACTTGTAAATGGCTTCGACTCTTCCTTTTGCGATGTCCTCGTCCGACAAAAATATAGTGCACCACGAGAAATAATTGAAATTAGGAAGTGCAATGTAATGTGCTCTTCTGTAAAAATTCTTTTTTTCTTCATATATTACATTAAATGTACTTTTTGTGTGATAAATATTGTTTCTTTTAAAACCGATACTTGAATGCGAGATGCATGCTGATGCACGTGGTTCCCGCCTTTGTGCTGTCGTGTGGCGAGCTGCAATTGAGAGCTTTCTATTTACATTTGTGCCAGTTTTCTTTTACTGATTGTGGGAGCATATTAAGAGATTTTCCACATACGAAATTAAATTTATATATTTCCCGGACTCGCGTACGTGCATATATCTTAGCGAAACTGTTAAGACTTCTGCATAGGGATGTTTTCACAGGCGCCATTATCACTTTATGAAGGGGCGTGACTGAACAGCTGTCGCGGCGGAGGGATACTTCCCTGAAATACATGTGATGTTCACTTGTTTTCGTGAACTGTCACTTTGGCTCATCCTTAGGAAAATCGCTCTATACACTGGATTCTGTGGGTAAAATATGTGTTACAGATTGACCAATATTGGAAGCACAAGCCGATCAAGCAGGTGGAAAATGCGGGAAAATTTCAAGATTTGAGGACGTTGAGGCAACTTCCTTGAAGCTCAGACAAAATCATTAGGCTGTCGTCTATGGATCTGTTTCCAGCAGAATTCAACAAAGGAATCATAAAATCATTTACGCCACCCAAGCTTATCTTGACGAGACCCATTAGACCAAGAAGCATCTAACGCAGTTGACAAGAGGCGCCCCCTGCAGTGAAACAGTAGGATTCTGCAACGATATAAGGTCACAATTATTGCACCAGATATTATAGAAAGCATATCAAAAGAACAGATTGACTAACACAAATGCAGAATATGCCATCATGAATCCGAAACCATCAGCATCATTCTCTTAACATCATTTAAGAAAACTTTTCACACCATTTCTGAGAACCCCCTTCATTAACAACAACGAAGTCAAGGTTTATTAGGACATTCGAAACAGAACTGTTAGAACAATACTCGCAAACAGACCAGATAGAACCCATCTGCGTAAAAATAAATAAAGGTTACTCTTGTAGAAAAGCAAACCACACAACATGAAAGAGGCTTATGGTAATAAAATTCTAAAATTCTCAGACCTGGCCCAAGAAATCCAAACTAGCTCGAGAAGCCCAGATCCAAATTCACAGGAAAACAAACCTTAAGTAAATCTAGATTGTTACATTCCAGCGTATATAAAGTTAATGCCCGGCATCGGCACCGACCGAATATCTTCAAAAGACCCTACAGCGTGGCTAAAGTGATTCACCACGCCTTTGGAATGAGATACTTCATAGATAAGGTGACCAATCGTCTTGCTTTATAGAGAACAGACCTTCTTGGGTAGGTTCGGTCCTGCCTCGAAAAGTGTCCTCCTGCCTGTCCCCCTTTTCGATATTTTAAAAACTAATGTGTTAATCTAGTTAATCAAGTGAGCAATCACGATTCAATGTTGATACTCTTGCTGCAGCACTTACGGTAAAATCCAATATGAAGGATATCTCTTATCTTCGAAACTTCCAATATATTGTGTGAAAATGTTACACTGACAAAAAACTTTAAACGGAAAAATACTTGTTTAATTAAATAATTAAAAGGGATGTAATCATAATTAGTGTATTTTTGTTTTATTTAATAAAATGTTTAATTTATTTACGTTGTACTTTTTACTTAAATATTTTCGTCATCCTTTTCATTGTAAAAAACATTGCTCACCTTACTCATAGAGAGTAAGGAAATCCGCATTATTGGGGAGAGTGATTACAGTCTGTCAATTATTAAGCCTAAATTGAGGAAAGAAAACACTTCATATTACCATTTTCATCCATCATATTTGCAAACCATTTGGTCTTGGATAATTTTGAGTATCCGAATCAGTGTAGATCCAGAAAAAATAATTATTACAATAATTACAGCCAATGCTTAATTTCTAAAATCGGAACGCTCCCGAAATTAATTATTAATTTAACAAGAAATAGTCATATACAATCATAATAGTCTAGTCATACAATATACTTTAACAGGTGTTCAGACTTTCTCGTAGCTTTTTTTCTAATTTCCTTGGTGTGGACTGACTTTAAGGTCTATTCTCTGGCCAGCTGCCATCTGTCATCGCCAAAGTACATTTTCTTGACATTTCTCAACTTTCCGGTTTCTTAATTGTAGACTGAAATATGACTTCAAGAATATTAAAGAAGAGTAAAACCTCGTCCAAAATAGAAATTTTCCTTGAAACGTTTGAAGCTGTTTCAAAGAAAATGACGATTAAGCATTACTGTAAATGTGAATTTGAAGCTTTTTCACAGGAATCTATTGAGTTTTCGAAAAAATTCATTTAAGTCATTTGAAGCGCTTCCACTCACAAAGTAATATGCATACAAATTGATGTAAATGTCAATATTCACGGGTGAGAGATATTTTAAAAAAATACATTTGTGTAATTTAAAAAAAAAACAAAAGAATACTCCAAAATGAACTTTAAGTCATATTAAACCGTAAAATTAGCAATATCCTTTGAAAAAAAATGAAGAAAAAATAAGAACCATTTTTGAGAAAGTCTTGTTTCTGTAATTTTTTAAAATTGCAAATATTTCACGCTCTTTTGCACAAAAAATACTAAAAATTTTCAAAAAGGCTACATGACGTTAATAAAAGAATTATTTATGGCAACAATTTCATTTGAAGGAAAATCTGTCTATTTTATAGTTTTAGGCCGAAAATTTTAACTTTTGCAATTTTCGAAAATTCAGAGTTAACCGTGAAAATCGACCTATAAGTATATTTTACTCTATTCTTACAAGAAATTTTAAGAAAAGATTGTACGTGTGTTTTAGACGCATTTTGTAATTTCTGAAAAAAACAAAAGAATATAGCAAAATGGCGTTTATGTTATGAACTAAAGTACATTTGGCATTAACCCTACCAAACATTTGGAGCTGTTTTGGGAAAACCTTGTTTTTGTTATTTTTTATAATTGCAAATATTCCACGCACTATTGCACAAAACTACTAAAATTTTCAAAAAAATCTACATGACCTTAATTAAAGAATTTAAATTTATAGTGGGATGACACTAAAAAAAATCAAACTTTTGCAATTTTCGAAAATTCAGAGTTAACCGTGAAAATCGGACCTATTCCACCTTTATAAGTGTATTTTACTCTTTTCTTACACGAAATTTAAGAAAAAATGAGCTGTTTTTGAGAAATTTTGAAAATGTCTAAAGGCTTCGTGTAAAGTACCCCCCAAAAATTAATGAATGTTCTAAAATCCCAGAGCTGTGACTCAGGGCACATCGACAGAGTTTCTTGAATTTGGAAAAGATCGTACAATAGTTTAGTGTTGTTCACATACACCAAACGGACGCACGGACGGTCGGACGGACGTTTTGCTTGCAATTGGTTTTTCTGCATCAAGGACCCACTGGGATTCTGGCTACATCACGCATTAGAGAATTTTCTTATCTTAATTTAGCAACAGGATTTATCCAATTCTCCTTTCCACAGCCCAGCAATGAATTTTTTTCTGCCGAAAATCCGCCATTTTTTCGCGCACCATTACATAACTTTTTCTAATACCACGTATATTAATCAGTATATACGTACGTATACGAGAAAGAAAAAAATTATTCCCGAGGTACTGAAACGCCGTTCGGTCGCGTTCCGCCAGAAATCAAGCCCTGATTATGATGATGAGATGATGATGATGATGATAATAATAATAATAATAATAATAATAATAATAATAATAATAATAATAATAGTAACATTATCAGTAAAACCAATTGTGAGCGTGAAGCCCACTGTGCGCGGCGGGGAATGGAAACGGCCGCGCGCAGGAGGAGTGCAGGCGAGTGGTTCTCCTTGCGGAGGAGGTTATGCAAGCCGGTCCCGCGCCCTCGGCTTCATTCGCCGCCATGGGAACCCGCGAGTCGGTCGTCCTGCTGCTCCTGCTCGCCGGCACGGCCGTCCACGCCGCGCAACTGCGTAAGTCTTCGCCAACTTCCAAGTGCCACCTCGCAATTACTGTGGATTTTTTTACATTTTACTTTCTCGTATACGTACGAAGTAATATACGTGGTATAGAGAAAGTTATTGAAATACTGCGGAAAATCGATCTGTGATGCTGCGATAAATGTTTTTTTGCTGTTGTTGTTTTTTTTTCGAAACGTCCGCCCTTCCGTCCTTCCGTCTGTTTGTGAACACTACTAGCGCCTAAATCATACGCAGGATTTTTTCCAAAGTGTAGAAACCCCTGTCTATCTGGCTCTAATTGAAACTTTGATGTAGGACGATCATTTACTATTCATTAATATTCTTAAAGTAATATTTGGGTTCAACTATTAGGAAACCAAAAAAATTTCAATTTTGTTTTAATAATGTATTTGGGCGTTGATAGATGGGAGCTGGAAAGAGGACGGGGCAAGACCCTAATGACAGTCCACAACTACGAAATTAGGAAAGTTTACTACGAGAAAATCTGTGCCATTCTGTACCACCACTAGTTCCTCTTATACTATAGTACAGGAAGGAAAAATATGGGAATCATCTCATCAATATGATCTCGAAGTTTTGGTCGTAAAATCTGTGTTGAATGTTCTTTGCGGTAATTTCGCACACGTTGGGAGTAAGGCATATCACTGCAGTTCCAAACCTGTTTAATATCGGTGCATGTGGCGAGGAGATACTTGTAAATTTTTTCCCGAAAATAGGCAAGTCTGTGTGGATGGAAGTATGTGTTACTGATAACAGTCAGATCAGAAGTTTTCAAGATGATAGATAAATACGTCTGGAGAAAGATACCGCTCCGGAGCTCATCACGATATTTTAATTATGGGGTTTACTTGAATACCCTGTGACATTTTCGGAGAACGAGATGCAATTTTTTTCTTTACATTTTTTACTCATATAAAAGATCGTGTTTTAATAAACATGGTGTAGTTCCAATTTCAATTAAAAGCTCTGAAATTTTTAAATTTGCAAAAGATCAAATTATTTTTCGAACCTTTTCTACGCCTGCGATTTATCCCTAGATCGTTAAATAATGTGTATTGTATGCATATTTTTTGTTTATATATTTTTAGCATATCATTGTGAAATAGTGGGTCTTTTGTGTGGGGGAGAGAATATATTGATTTTGTTGCACATTCAACTGTTTCATTACCTGGAATTTTTACATCGGAAGGGATCCACACGTATGTTATAGTGTTTTTTCAGTGAAATTGTATATGAATTCATAGAAATAATGCCCCAGCATATTAGGTTATTATTACTATTTTTATTTCTCCTAAAATAAATGGCTCTTCTCAAAAAAATTATTGGAGTGTGAATTGCTTGATTTAGCCATGTGATCATTCTTTAAGTACATTTCTGAACGTTTGAAAGTGTTTTACGTCGAAATGGTTCGCATTCTTTTCCAATCATTGACAAACAAGTGCTGGAGACTGTAGGTCTCTTCATTGTTTTGAAATTTTGTAAACTTGAGAATGTTCACATGCAAGTATTTATGCTGCTGAAATTCAAGAGATGTGCATTTCGAAACTCTTTTAAGGGAATATTAATAATATTCCTTTAAATGACTCTTTGACTGAAAATTGTTAATTTCGATTTTAATTGATATCGTCGATGTAAACTCTTTGATTGCCTTTGCCTTGAGATCGTTTGATTTCTATATCAAAGAATATTTTTTTGATATTCTCATATGATTTTCAACAAGGCTTTTATCGATTCTTCTATTTTGTCTTAGAAATGTCATTTTAGAATTATTCTATATTACAACCAACTCAATCACGCCTCAAAACAATCTATAACCGCTGCGTGCACGCACTGAGGAATGCACATAAAATGGTAAAGCTTGTTCCGACCAGACCGATGCCGCGCTGGTGGGAAATACCTAGTTGGGGAAAACCGCGCTAGCCGAGAAGGTGGACGCCGGATCTCGCCATCCAGCGGGGGAACATCACCGCCACCGCGAGGGAAGATTCCGCGATTAAAAAACATGCACTACACATTCGGGACGAATAGCCGGAAACACTAATCAATCAATGCACCAAGAAACACTAATCAATCAATGAATGAATCAATCAATCACAATACTTCTTCTCTCGTAGTCTGCTACGGGTTGATGTTATTATTTTATGAAGCAATTGTTTAAGCATTTTGAGAGTATTACAGCACAAGTAAAAACTTGATATACTCTCGGATATCATCCAGGCCGGATATTGCGGCTTGAATGGCAAGGCTTAAATTTGACTACGAATTTTTTGGTGTTCTAGATGTGGCTTAATGAAATGTAATTTTGGAAGTGAAAGACTTCTTGGAGGTGATGATAGTGCACCCAATATAAGGCCACAGGGGAAAAATTGTCACGCATTCCAAGAGGTAGAAGTTATTATCTTCCTCCCGAGGAACCTACTCGAATTGCAGTAATATGATCCCAAAACATCTACTCGCAAAATGCTGCACCACGTCTCATTTACTTGGTTAAAACTCATGATACCCCCACAAATTAATTAATTTTTCGTTCTTTTTACGTGAGAAAAATTACTTTTTATACATGAAGATATCTAATAATTACATGCAAATAATACCATCATTAAGCTCTTTTGGTCGTTGTTAAAGACGCTGCGGTCTGATAATCTTAGAGACTTTTGAAAAACTTCATCAGTTATCATTTGACGAACTTGTACTCACAAATGCAAAAATGTATTAAAAGAGCCCATAGGGTAATTATTAATTACTAGAGGTATTTTGAACTCGCGGCGCTACATAACATACAAGTTTGCAAGTTTCCACGATTCAGAGAGTTCCTCGAAAAAGAGACCGCGCCATTCTTTTAACCGTCCCTTCTATCTGTGGAAAACATCTGAAGAAAAAGTTTTTCGCGTTTCTTTTTCAGAAAAGGTCCCAATTTATGCGGAAACTACTCGTTTTAAAAAACTGTACATTATCTTTTTCAATTAGCTGCGTTTTTGGTACACGTTGTTTAAAGCAAAAATCACTATCATCAATTTTGTAGTTTTGAAATGTTAACTTTTTGCAATTTTCGGAAAAACGGAGCATCCGGTTTTTTGAATGATTGATTAGTGATTCCGAGCGCGTCAACTACTAGGGTCATTAAAACCGTAAGTGTACCGTTTGGGTTTTCGTCGGGAGGGGACAGTGATCTTCCCCCGCTGGATGGTGAGGACCGCCGCCGAACTACTGCCGGCTAATGGGTTTTTCCTTCAACTAGGTATCTCTCATCTGCGAGGCACCGCCCTAGCCAGGACAAGTTCTCCCGGCATATGTGGTATTGTAGTGCAGGTAATTGTAACTATGTGTAAGAAAGAGGTGAGAATAGGACAAGGAAGGGGAAGGAAATATCGCGCTCGGTCCGTGGCTCGTTTGTTAGGGTACTGGGATTTCGTTGAAAATTACACGAAAAATACTAATATTTTCGAAAAATTGATCGTAAATTTATTTCAAGATTTTTTTATAAGGAACAGATTTCGTTAAGAAAAAATATATCATCAATAACGTCATCAATATTGTGGTAGGATCTGGATTAGCTAAATCTCTGTATATTGGCTTTATAACCTCCATTACAGCCTGAGAAATGGAGTGCTTATGGGTGATTGTTCTGTCCAGAATTTTAGATTTTTGGTATTTGCACCAAGAGTCAAAATCAGAGGGACATAGGCTATGGCTAGGATTTTAATCACTAGAATGCCTATGAAAAAACGTGGCCCAGACAGTTGTTTCCATATCCTGTAAATTTTTGACATTGTTCCTAATGACCATTCCATAGTATTGCTGCAGACTGTCAATAGATAACCTACCTCTTATTGTTTTCCCATCTGAAAATTTCTGGTTACCTAGTGTCTATTTCAACTTTCTTAGTCTTGAGCCCATTCTTTTTTGCACATTCAATTTTCTTGATTTCCTTTTCATCATAAGGTTTTGCTTCCCCGACACTTGAAGGCATTGAAGTCTCCTTCCCCCCAAAATTCTATGTACGATACGTCCCTTTCTTCAACCGATCTCTTGAAAATGTGTACAGCTGCTGCTGCTTCCTCCATACCACCATTAAGTTCCTTCATAGTTCTTTTGACAATCATGAGCATGTTGGTCTTCATCTTTGCATCTATAGCAATGTTTTGAAAGGACAACAAAATCTAAAACCTTTCCTGAATCCAAACTTGTTACAGTTGAAACAGAATTTTTTGAAGTGTGTCCTCTCTTCTGCCAAGAACCATCAAAGGCTACTGATATGTCAGAATTTCCATCATTAAACTCTACAGATGCTGCTGCAGCAGCCTTCATTGATGTTTCTGCAACTGTTTGTGTAGCAGTTCCAATCACTTCTGTGTATCGTGTAATATTATGAGGCAGATTCAACATTGCACACACAGCTTTTCCTGCATTAAAACCCTTACTAATTGCTCAATAAATCTTACATTGGATTCAAATAAATCATCCTTATACTTTTTAGAGGATCAAATTGTCTGTTAGTGGTACAGTTTTTACATTGCGCAGCATTTTACAAAGCGGCGGCGATGGTGTAACGGTTAGCGTATCGGGCTGTTATACTCAATTTCACGGGTTCAAACCCGATCGAAGCCGTGGATTTTTAAGGGCGAAAAAATCATTCGTACGCCTTTCTTCGGAGAGTAAGTAAAGCCGGCTGTCCCATATTAAGATTTACTGCATGTAAAAGATCCTCAAGCCTAAATGAAGCCTCTGAGCTAAATTCAAATTGCCTCGTTCGTCGCCCAAGTAATACCTTCTTTCTTCCCTAGTAGGTGAAAGGAGCGTAACGAAATTTGCGTGGTCAGACGGAAGAGCAGGCCTCATGGCCTGAGTCTCGCCACGTAAAATAAGGCATTCATTCATTCATTGCACAGTAAACTTACAAGCAAGGCCATTTCGTGCACTGGTGTACTCAATTATAGAAACAGCACCTCCTCACAGATTTTATGAACAAACTCTGACACAATTGCACTTGTTGGAATATCTAAATCTCCCAAGGCATAACCTAAATTATTACTATTTGCATAATCTTCAGCACAAGAAAAAGATTGTTCCGATGCTAATTTTCTTTTTGAAGCATTTTGAGGTGAATCACTGGTAGTACTACTGCATGGTTGTTGATTGTCATTTACAGTGAAATCAACCTCATTACGATCATTTTTGACGCTTTACTATATTGGTTGCCATGAAACGAACGTTTCTTAAAAACACTTTTACTTCTTGTCATAATTATATCGAAAGAAGCAAACTTCAACGCACGACAAACAAAATCGGTCAACTCCGCAGTCGCAAGTCAACACATTTTCCGCAAAAATATTCATGGAAGAGAAAGCTTTGCAGTGCAAGCAACACTCGTACATTTTTCTCGGCTCCAATTTTTGTTCTTTGAACTTTTTGTTTTGTGTACGGATTGTGCTAAATTTCCATGGCGTTAATCCAAGTTTCATTTATTCTTTTGATTTATTCAAAATTGGGAAAATAAAATCTTTTAACATATCTCTAGTCGTTACTTTGCAAATATTTGTAAACATTGCATTTCTAAGTAAAGTGCTCTAAATGATATCCAATGAAGTTACTCGAAAACTCAAAAATTTTCAATGAAAATAAACTCACATTTAAGCATTTTTAAATAATCCAATTTTTTTCTAAAACGCTCCGATGTTTTCTAAAAAATGCATATAAGGGCTGGTTATACTCTTTCTAATATTCTTAATGTCACTTTTCAATTCTACCATTAGGGGACCTCAAAATTGAAAAATTGAGACAAAAACATCGGTGGTGTGATGGTGAGGTAAAACCGAAAAGAGAAAGAGACTAGAAAGATTAAAGAGAATAGAAAACTAATACGAAAAAATCTGTCATTCTGTAGCCCAGTAGTTTAATAAAATTGTTTTAGTTAAATATTTAAAATGTCGCTCAATAAGATTTTGCTGCTACAGATCACGAAAAAATGACGATTTTCCGGCAGAATACGTCGTACATTCCTAATGCCGAAAAAGTGGATAATTTTTGTTCCTATGTGTATCAGATGTGAGTCGTTCATGCAAAAACAAACACGTCCATCGCGGGAAAAATGATTTGGCAAAGAGATTGATGTAGCAGATCTATTGACTGAACTTTTAGGAGATAAGTGGAGATAATTCTTCAGATACTTCTGGCCTAGACTGATATTCTTTTGTTCTTGATGGTCCAATATCTGAAAATAAATTGTAATCGATATTTTGGTATAAAATTTTAAATATATATTTATCCCAATCAAACTAAAGATAATAGTAGCCTTATTTTATGCAAAACCAAACATGCCCGCCGGTGCTTCGGACAGAAGCAAACATGTTCAAATTTTCCAACAAAAGCAAACATGTCCAACTTTTAACCTAAATATCTCATAATTGTAAATAGACTATTGTAACAATACTGATAAGAAGTACAGTTTATTACATTATTTGAAAAGGTAAAAACTTGTCAACAATCATTGTTTCGCTGTTTCTGAACAATCTGATTTGATGGATATTTTGTTATTTGCATGAACGCACCTCCGAAAATATCCTCTAATACGTTGTGTAGTCAGAATCCACCTTTTGTGCATCCTTGACACCGAAAAACTTATTTACGACAAAACGTGTTCGCCCGTGGTCCGCTAGAGACTAAACCTAGGTGGGATTTCGCCAAACCTCATTTCCCCAATCGACCTAGTTGATGTTGCGGCGCCTTGAATTAGAACCGGATATTTTGTTTTTTGACCCGAATTACATTTTCAAGAATTTCTCAAAAATGGCTCCAAAGTTTTTCTTTAAACTTCTTGAATGAATATGCCTAAATGCACTGAATAACATGACGTAAATGTCATTTTGATGTAATCTTCACATTTTTAACGCAAATGATTCTCTCTTGATTCATACAGTGCTGGAGCTCCATACAGCTTAATTTGAGGCGTAACAAGGGATATAAAGGACTTATCACATGTAAATGAATTAAAAATGTGTCAGTATTTCTTTCTCCGGGTTTTGCAAATGTTTTCTGAAAAGGTCTTTGATAGATAAGCGTAGAATTTTCCATTTTTCCTTAAAAAATATAATAATAATTAGTTTAAAAATATAAAATCCAATTGTAAATAAATCAAGTTAAAAACAAAAATTTTAACTCACTTTTAATCACAATCAACGCTTCGTTATTAAAATTTTCTCCTTATATTTGTACAGGCTCAATAATCACGCTGTCACTCCCCATGCGATCCCTAAGAAAACGCTGGCTACTCCATTCCGCGCCTGAATTAGATACGGAGGGGCCCCAAGCACAAAAAAGTCACTCATACTTCATTAAATTAATTTGTTATAATTTTTTTAAATATAAAATCCGACTGTGAATAAATCAAGTTTTAAAAAAAGTTAACACGCTTTCAATCACTATCAATGCCTCCCTATTAAAGTTTTCTCCCTATATTTCTCTCTAGTATTGATGCGTTTTCTTCATAGGTATTGAAGCGTTTTCAACCGCCATTCACTCCACTTTTCTTTGTAGGCATTCTCGATGTTATCAAATCTTCATCTCTTAATTCCACATCCAGCTATTCAGCCATATCCTGCTTAACGTATACTTACTCTATTTACTCTTTATTTCATTATTTCTCTAACATTACACTATTCTATGTTAACATTCTCTTTTTGATCAAATCTTTTCGTATTTATAAATGTGCTGTAATTGATAATATGTATAGTTCCTCATTTACCTTTTACCTTAATTTTAATTTATATATTTTTTTTTTTTGTCATTGAAACTGTAACTTCACATCACCACTGTCAAATAATAAAGTTACCATCACAAGAAAACAACTCATCACACTTACCCCAGAAACTCGCATGTATCAATAGACTTCTTGGAGCAATCTTTGAGATATCTTGTCTTTTCTTTTTCAATTACTTTAGAGTCATCAAAGCAACTGAAGATCTAGCATCTTTGGTTTAGGTGCTTTTCACTGGTATCGTTCACCTGCCAGACTCCTTTTTTTAAATTTATTTTCTTCCTGTTCGGCAGTTTTGCCTTTCAGGGGTTTGAAAATTTTTTATTTGTAATACATAACTTTTTAAGCATTCACGTTTGAGCATATAAGCTCTCACTTCTTGTATCTTACTACTAATTTTTATAGGATTTAATACTTAATGGTGATTATAAGGGGTGAAAGGACGAACACAAATACAACCATGCCCGAGGCGGGACTCGAACCCGCGACCCTTGGGTCCGAGATCACTACGACACTACTGCCTTAGCGATCTCGGCCACCGGGCCGACCTGCCCAACTCCGATGCACTGCGAAGCGTTGTGCCTGGTTATTATCGTTCACCAAGAGAAGAATAGTTTGTACTTACCGCGACATTTTCAAATTAATGCTTCACAATTACTATTAATTTTACACCTATGACCCTTGTAACTGCACTATTCGGAATGCTATAACTTCATAATATTGCTCCTGATTTTACGATTTTTAACATTGATGACGCGTGAAATGCAAAGAAATGAACATGGTCTTCTATCGATGTGGAGAAATGATAAATAGGTGATGAATGAAATAATGTTACCATTAAATTATTTACTACCATGTTCTAGGCCGTTCAAGCATATGATTTCAATGACTCTTTTACATTCCAATTATTGATGAACTTAATGTAAATTTTTGATGGATCACTTAAACGCGAATTTTTTTTATCGATTATTGCGTTATTCGGAATGTATTAATGTAATTCACTTATGTATGAAACGATCTTATTGGCCTTAGATATGAATGTCCCGTTTGTGAGGCAGATGAAATTGATAAAAGTATTTTTGGTAAAAACTAATAATAAAGGCAACCACGAGAATGGTACCTCGGTGTTTGGAAGGATTGAACGTAGAATCGCACGTTTCTCAAGATACTACTGAAAAGTAGCAAGGACGTTACTCTAGGTATCATTAAAACATTCCTCATCCGGGGTCTTTCGTGATCTCAGAGTGCTGGAAGTCTTATGTCAGCCTCGGAGATGAAGGTTATAGCCACTTAAGCGTCAACAACACGCAGCATTGTAATGACCCTGCAACCGGTGCTCAACAGCAGGGACGCCAACAGTTCCGAGAGCACGTTAAATGCAAGAATGACATCAATGACATCAATGCCAGCAGAAAATTGGTAATAATTAATACGAATTCATGGGGAGAAGGAGAAACAAAGAAAAAAGTAATCAATAATTGTTATACTCGCATTATTTTTAAAGCAGAAAAAAGTGTAAGGGAAAAGGTATTTTATTTCTGTGATTGTGTGATTTGTGGGGTGAAATTGTGAGATAGAAGGAGATTGTGGCGCGGCCTCCAGTAGAGTTTTAAAAAATCATTAATACATAAGTAACCTTATTTTGAAATAGGAAGTATTTGAGAGTGGCAGCCACCAATAGAGTACACACTGACAAGTATTAATATAGAAGTATAAATATTAATAGTTATACTGTTGCGAGAGAGCAGCTGACTTGGATGGCCGAGGTGGCTAGAAGTGTGCAGACTTGGTCGGAAATGTCGCGGGTTCGAGTCCCGCTGTGGGGATGGTTGACTGACCCTTGTCTTTCATGTATGTGTGTTGGCGCGGAAGACCATTTGAGCCTGCCGACCACAGACTGAGGAGCCCGCAAGTGTGTCAGTGCCTAGTGTAAAAGTTTAATATGTTTCCCCATGAGGGACATAGTGATTACGGAAGTGTGACGCGGGTAGTCGAAATCGGCATCCCCTGACTTTGAATAGGCCTCCGTAAGAAGAAACAAAACTGTCGTACGATAGCAAGAATTCCACCGACGACGACGTTTTCGCTTTTTCATTTCTGAAAAATTCATTTATACCGCCTAATCTTCATATTTTTTTAGAAGTAAGTCTTCATTTTATTCAATATTCAACACTTTCTAATCTTTAATCAGTATTCACCGCATATAATCTTAAAAATTGGTGTAACCTCCTTTCAGCCTTCTCTGAATTCAATGTAATCAAATTAATTATTGTAAAAAAATTAACTCACTTTTACGGCAAACCTTCGATGGAAGTGAATAAAATGAAATAAAGTGTATTGTAATTTTTTTCTCACAACAGTAGTTGTCAATGAAAACCCTTTTCTTTTGAGAATTCACATACAGGAGTGTAAATGTAAGTGCACAGTATTAGTGCTAAATACATTAATTCCGTTCTGGGAATGTAGTTTTTTTTTGTGATTCGGGCTATGCTGATAGGTTATCTGTCTTTGAATCCCTTGCGTATTACGTGGGGTGTTACGAGATCCCGGTGGCCGGGAAGAGAAGCACACGTGAAAGACGGCAGAGAGCAGAGAAAGTGTGAGAGTGAAAGCAGTCGGGTATGAACATAGAAAGCAGAGCTTGTAAAGCGCCCTGGAGTTCGGATGAGGTTCGTGAGTCTAAACCAACAATTTGAAGCAATTCCATTATGATAAAAGTTTGACAGAAGACCATAATTTTATTATCAAAACTGGACAGAAGTATAAAATAAATCCGCTGGAAAAAATATTTAATCTGAGTATTGTTTTCAAGCAAGAAAATTGACTTATGGGATGCACAGAACATCTCAAAAGACACTAATAAATATTTTCAATATTTGCACATATGTTCTGAATTTAAATTTACTCTTGGAGACTCAAATGCAGGTCGACTGATCAGTTTTCTTTTTAAATATTCTACTGCATTAGGCACGAAACTTGAGACAGGCAAGAATGGCACGTGCGTCAAGAATCACAGATTCCAGGCAGTTTGTTTTAGGACAACTAAAGTGGTTACGTTGCAGTCAACATAAATAATCCAGACATTATGAATAATATCTGTATTAAAGGGGTAATATCTAAGGGATTTGGTGAAAGTGATTAATGAAACCAAAATAATCACTCTAGCATTGTATATATGATACCAGAGTAAATGGGATTATCTTAAACATTAAATACTTTGACTAGTTCCGTGATGGTAGCAGAAATCTTTGGACAAAATAACAGTTTAATATTTATTACAACCCAATTAACTTTGAGAAAACAATCTTCAGTGGGTCTCTAACAAAAGAAGGAAAAAATGTTGCATAAAATGTTATATAAAATTTATGTCAATTTCTCATTTTCCTTCCTTTGTTAGAGATCCACTGAAGATGGGA
This sequence comes from Teleogryllus oceanicus, assembly GCA_964035755.1. NCBI lineage: Eukaryota > Metazoa > Arthropoda > Insecta > Orthoptera > Gryllidae > Teleogryllus > Teleogryllus oceanicus. Next base: position 13,031,930 of record CAXIVR010000008.1, read on the forward strand.
AATTGTTTTCCCGAAAGTTAACTTTGGGCATGTTGTAATAAATAGCATAACTGTTATTGTTGTGGATGAGTATCCCTATCGCTCATCACTTTGTCTAGACATTATGCATAGTAGCTAAATGAGTGGGTCAGAGATATTTCACTTTTTGGGAGTGTGTGTGAAATGCAAGGGAAGCGACGCCGGCAAGGTAAACGCGAGTGTCTGACCCGCCTGAGGCGAAAGAAGCTCCAACGAGAAACTGGCAAGCTACCCGCGAGTGGAGTCGTGCGTTTTCTGTCCTAACATTTTAGACCAATGCAACATACGCCAAAATATCAAAACTATACCCATTAATTAACTTCCCTCAGCCTTAAATTTGGAATGTGCTATCTTAATATTTAAATCTATTATTAGACCATCACTCACATATGCCTGTCCGGTCTGGAATAACACAACTAGAACCAACATTGAAAAACCTAAATAGTACAGAACAAATTTTTACGAAAATGTGCAAAGGCCCTTGGTTCATATCAAATACACATATTCAAAGGAACTTCAAATAGATCCCCTAATTGAACATATAAGAAAAAACTGTAACAATTTTTTTACTCTTCTTTCATCCTCTCCTTGCAGTACAAAATTCACAATGGGAAAAACTTTAAACAATCCCAAAAGAATTCGCTCTCGATATCCCAAAGACATGTTTAAACCCCCATAATCTTCATCCCAATGTATGTATAGAGTGTATCTAGATTTAAGAATGTATAATGTATGTAAAATTTGTGTATTGTATGTCAAATTTTTAGTTGTAAGTATTAGAAATATAAGTATTAAATCCTGTAAATTAGCTGTATAAGATAAAGAGTGAGAGGTTGTATGCTCAAAGTGAATGCCCAAACGTTATTATTACAAAAAAAATGTACAAACCCCTAAAGGCAAAACTGCCGAACAAAAAAAAAATTAAAAAAAATAAATATTCTAGGGCTGTCCAAGTTTATCACGAGGCTCCAAGCTTAAACTTACTAGATTAACATAAAACAACCTTGAGTCTGCCCAACGCACAATTTTCATCGCATTTTTCCCAAAAAATTTTTACCAAAGTTTCACCGATTTTTTCTTTGAACGCTTGTAATTATACTGATAAAGGCACAAATAACATGCCATTGACGCAATTTTGATTTTTTTTCAAAATTAGTTTTTTAACATCTTTTTTTTTAAAATTTTTAGAATTTTTTTAAATTATTTCCTATGAAGTTCCTGGAAAACTAAAAAGCTTTCTGTGAAAATGAGTTCAAAATTCTGCATTTTTCAGAGACGCTCAAACGACATTTTCTCCAAAACCGCTCCATATTTTTCAACGAAAAATTGCGTATAGGACGAGGTTTTACTCTTCTATAATATTCTTCAAGTCATATTTCAATTCTTTCATTAGGAAAATAAAGAAAATGTGAAAAACGTCCGTTAGGCGACAATAGATGGCTGCTGGAATGAGGGTTGGGAAAATGAGAAAGCTAGCCCAGACTAAAGAGAACAGAAACAAAGTAGAGAAGATGTGTATCATCTGTAGCACCACTAGTTTGTTCTAGCATTACGATACTTTTTGTGTACTACGTACGTTGTATGCGAGAAAGTACCATATCACAAATCCGCCTGTAGCAGCATGTAGAGGTCACGTCCAGAGAAATTGGCGCGAGATTTAAAAGTAAGGATTGAACAAATGCTACGGAGTGGCGTTACATCACAGGATTCCTGGGCCATAACAGTCATTTGAAGAACTTACTTGAAAGTTATTGTCACAAAGTTAGATTATTAATTCCCATTTTCCCTTTAAGGCAAGAAAATTATCCATTAAAATGAAATAAAATATCAGTCCAATTTCAAATTCTCAATTGAGAGTAAAATTTTTAAAAGTATCTTGATTTTGTAATCCTGTTTACTTAAGAGTGCTATGAAAGTATCAATTTGACGTTCGGGTTAGAAGGTTTAATAGTCAAACTTCTTGCTGTCAAATTCTTGTCCGTCCGTATGTTATAATTTTTAACTTACAGAGACGTATTAATTTATTTACTTTTATTGCTAAATTCAGTAAATAACTGAATGATTCAATATCACAACACAAAACGAAAACAGGAAAGAATTCCCATTCAAACACCTGGTCCTCAGTAAAGATGTTTTATAAGAGAGAATTTACTAAGAAAATAAACTTGAAATAGTAATACGTAGTGAAGAATATAAACATAATATAATTCTTGTTTATGTGAAAAAAATATCTGGCAAATATATTTTCGACTGAAGCCTCTATTCACCGTCTCGTGCCTCTCCATTTTGCGCATGTACACCCATTTCTGGATTTTAAGGGGAAATGTGTGCGAAGTCAGGGGAAGTTGCCAATGCCCATAGGTGGGCAAATAGCTCGTGCGGGCGCGGTTTGACGTGCCTGGCCTATAGTTTTTCAAGGTGAAAAAAAAACTAAATTGCAGGGGAAAACTTCCAACGTGCAACCTTTTCTGTTCCAGCGCCGTACTTGTCCAAGTGCCCGTCGAGGGAGCGCGTGCAGTTCAACGCATGCGTACTGGAGCAGGCGCAGAAAGCCATCACCTACCTGGGATCCCAAGGTCAGCCAACACCCGAAAAGAACGACTTGCACGTTACATGCAGGTGGCTCAGGTTCAATGTTACAAACTCTAGGGCAAGTAGAGGGGACAAAAATCAGCTCATTTTGCCAATTTGAACATGTGGTGGGAAATTTCGTATTATCTGATCCTTGACTGACCTAGACAGCCGAAGTCGCTAAGGCTGGACCACAGAAAATATATTACACAGAAAGGAAAGTAGAGGGCGGTTCTTTTGATCTTCAGTGAGCCACCGCCCAGCGCGGACCGCCATCTTGAAACTGTGCAAAGGAACCGCCAGAGTCAGCTCAAACACCATTTTCTAAAGAACGGTTACAATTTTTTCTTCTAACTTTTCCAACGGGTACTGCTAATTGTACTGTTTATTATCACTTAAAATTAATTTTGGTGTATTACTCTGTTTTTTTCAAAGACTACACAAATGTAATTTTTTTAAATATCTCAAGCCGTTAATATGGACATTTCCAGCAATTTGTAAACGCAATTGTAAGTAACTTTAAATTACTTCAAATAAAGCTTTCCGAAAAGTCAAAAATTGTTTGTGAAAAAGAGCTTCAATTTCGCATTATTAGTAACCTTCCCAATTTTTTTATGAAAATTGTCATTTAGGACGAGGTTTTATCTTCTTTAATATTCTTAACATAATATTTCGGTTCTATTATTAGAAAACCGAAGAACTGAGAATTTAAAAAAAAGAAATAGTCAAGAATTGTTTTTGCAAAATGCGGAGATAGATGACAGCTGGCTAGATTACGTGCAAGTCCGATAAACTAACCCAGACCAAAAAAATAAGAAAACTAATACGAGAAAGTATGTGCCATTCTATAAGACTACTAGTAATATATTTATAATTATTTACCTTTTATCTCTATTTTTTATTAATATTTGCGTATACGAATCAAGTGTCCCTCGGTTACGCATGTTTTTGCTAGTTGTACACACACACACCAAATACAAGAAAAACGGAAATAAACGCACCTTCACCACCGTTCACCACATATAAAACGCCGGGTTCTACAGCTGTTTATGCACTTTCAATATGGCGACCATGCGCATCATACTGGCGCACGGATTGTGGGCAAGTTTTCTTTCTGTGTAGTACTCGCGCAACTTTTCTTGAACGATAGATTGAAGAAATGCGGGCGGAGTGGGGGTATTAGTTACAAAGTCAGTCACTAGAGTATTTACAGTAATGACAACCTCTGGAAAATAAAAGTCAAATCTGCTACGTGAGCGGCGAGGCCATCGATCTGGGTAGGCAACAGCAGAGAAACTAGATATGCGTTTTAGGTACCTCCCTTGAAGGACCTGGATCTGCCTCAGCCATTTCTTTAGATAATGGTAATAAAACTGAACAGAAGTTCTCGACTATGAAAGCAACTAGCTCTGATTAGCTTCTGTTTCGCGCCACCCGAGTTTTAATGCTTGGAATGTTGTCATCAGTGCTTGCTGCGAGCTTTTGCCTTCAACTGTTTATTGCTCATGGGAGGGGGAAGCAAGGCCATCGTTCAAGAAAAGTTGCGCGAGTAGTAGTTCCTATTCTGAGGGCCGTGATTACGTGGTCTCGAAAGGTCACGGGTTCGTATCACTCCCCGCATATGGATGCTTGTGTGTGTTCATGTTGTCCTTATGTATTCCTCGTATAGTTACCCCAATGTTAAATATCACAATCGTCGTTATATGACTAAACTGTTTAAAAGCGACCTTAAATATTTTTTTAAAGTTACACATGTAACAATTTCCCCTGGTTGTTAGCCAATTTCTTATCCCCAGGTGTTTGGAAGGTTCCGTTCGTGTCAAGGTGGTTTCAAATACCTATCAAACACCATGTGCAAACGAGCCTAACAAGCAGAGCCAAATGCAACGTGTAACCCCTTTTAATGAAAGTCACCACTACATGTTCATTGGCAAGAGGTTTTCATTTTCGTCCCTTCTACGTGCCCTGGAAGTTTGTAACATTTTTCTGAGACATCTGTATTCCTGAATCTGAAAAAAATGGATGTGTGTGGGGTGTCTGTGTATGTACCAAAAAATATATATTTAACCACTGCAGCGTTTGTTCCCCAACTTTGTATGAACTCTTTTGAGCAGATAAGAAAGAATACAGGTGACCAAAGTGTTACTCCAGATTTGATTTCATGGATGTATCTTAAAATTGTGTTGCCTTGAACGATGGAACCACTGATGTGGACGAATTGTTGCCGACGGAGACGGGGCAGGGCCGATAGGAAAAAGTGGAGCGTTTAGCCGGGGCAGGATGGGGGAGGGGGAGATAGGAAATATTATTTTCCTTTTCATTTACGATATTTCACATGTATACGATTTTTTATTTATGTTTATTTACATTTTTTAAACGCGTTTCTCATACGTACTCGTAGATTTCAAACTATTCTTGGCATTGAATTAAGTGTTATTTTGAGGATTCTGAACCGAATTTTCATTTGATATGTTTGCTTACTTATCTGTTTTATAACATATGAGCAATGCTATGTTAGCGTTGTTAACATATAAACCGTGTCAATAACATCAAAATTTATTTGAAGGGTAGATCTTCATCGAGAAAATCCTTTTTAATAAATGTTCTTTAACTAGAGGTAATATTTCGTAAAGATAATTCTTAACAATCAAATCAATTTTCGCAGGTGACCGAAAATTAGGGGTTTCTCCTACAGACCCGATTCACTTCCCACTTATAGAAACCGACAGCAATGGTTTCAACTTGAAGTTCATCAACCTGAAGATCGCAACCGACCCTCCACAAGCTTACAAAGTGGACTCCGTTGAGTAAGTTATCAAATCTAAGATATACATACAAGCAATTTACTAATACAGTAACAACACTAGTGGTTATAATACCTACGCCCTTAAAATTTGAGTTTCTACTGCCGTTAAGTTGTAAGTTTAGAGAAATAAGACTTGGTGGTATAGCGGTGAACAGAACAATGGGAATATACGAATACTTTCTCGCGACACGTAACTATGTGAATAATACATTGGTTATAATTGTAAATTGAAAGAGAGGAGAAGTTTAAAACTGTTCAATCAGAGCAGATTTCAGCTCAATATAAATGAACCATTAAGTGATATTTTTAGAGATTTTTTGGGGTTACAGAATGCATTAATTGTTTCTTGTATGACAATTAAATCACCTGTACATCGTAATAAAACAGACGTTTCTTCAAAGAAACTGACAAATTTATTCGACATTGCGGAGAAGAGGATATGTAAAGACTTCCTTTTGAAAACTCTTGATATTTCGAATGGAAGGTTTACCAAGTCGAAGGAAGGTAGTGGAACTGACAGTCTTCTCAGGAAAGCAATGAGAATGCCAAGGTAGAACAATAGAATCATAAAAGTTAAAAAGGATGATTTTATTTCTACTCACGCAATGGATTGCATTTTTTATGTAAGTTCTTCAATATGCAAAGATGAGTTGGGGCATCAGCTTAAGTGCTCAACATGCATAGTAAAAAACACACGCCATTAGAAATGCAGGTAAAACTTATTTTCAATGCTGATTATGGGTTTCTGAAGATTGGCTTCAAAAGAAAGTTGAAAGGAAGACCAGTTATTAACTTATCCTATGTGCAAAGAACTGCTTCTAATAAAGGAAACAAACTGAAAGAATCTTCAAGAGCTGCTGCCTCTCATTTTTCATGTACATCTTGAATTTTATTCCTCACTTAAACATAAAAAAGCGAATAAAGCACGTAAAGGGAGTGGTAGGAGTAGGGTACGAGGTCGTGGATATACTAAGGGAGGTCAGATAGCAAGGAGGACCAGACTACAAGGTAACTGAATCTGTTTCAAAGCAGTACTGTTTTACACCGATAATGATTAATCTCAAAAGATATTTCTTGTGATAAGTGTTGTCCTTGTAGTATAGAAGTTTCTTAAGATTTAAAGATAATCAGAAAATATTTATTACAGAATAAAATTGCGCACTTGACATAACCGTATTCAAAATATATTTAATTATTTTAATATTTATGAAATGAAATATTTTTGTTTAATATATTGTATAACTTTTTAATTCCTTATTAAAATTTCAGTATCTTTTTATTCTGAATTTCAGCAAAGTCACTTGCATTAATTTCTCCAAGACTTTAATTATACAATACAAATGATAGCTAATGCATTTATATTATTAATAAAAATAAATATAATTTTCGTTTTTGATGTTCAGTCAGTCAGGTCTGATACAGTTCGACCGGGTAGTAATATTATTAGCACGCCTGCAGTCCTGAATCAAAACATAGATAAACAGTTATTTGTGCCCGTCGGAGGTCATGATCAAATGCATCTCTTAGTGCAGCGTCTCGGAGATGGTGATGATTAGGGCTCGGATAATTATGTACTAAAAAGAGGGAAAATATGTACAAATATATGTATTATAATATACAGAAATATATACTAAAAATTTAAAAATATGTATCATTAATTATTGTTACATCAGTTCTATTTTATTAAAACACTTTTATCTTAGTGTATATTGTTCCGTTTCATTAACATAGAGACCAAAATTAAATATTGTTCTCCTCAAAATTCTATTATTTACAGCGATCACTGTAACCACAATGATGACGCCCCTTGAGTTGGTGCGTGTAATTTCTGGTGAATGTTATCAAGGTCGAGGGATGACGCATTCTGAAACATGCGAGGCGGCAACGCGATATCACCCGCAAAATGTATCATTTTCAAAAACCAAACTTCCTTTCTGTTCTCTGCAATACTCGTGCTGAAAACTAACACACCAGAAACTATAGATTGCGTCATCGCCTTGCCCTTTTATTTACAATGCCGTCGGCATTTATGGACTGACATATTTCAACGCAATGCAATAGCGGCATTTTAGAGAAAAGGCAACAGAAAAATGTTTGACAATGCTTAATTGTTTGTCTGAAAAATTCCAAATCAAAAACATAGGAAAAGTGAAAATTAAATCCAAAAATGCTGTAATATGTAAAAATATGTTTTTGGGTAAAATATGTAAATAGTATTTGGGTGAAATATGTAAAACTATGTACTAAAAAGTCGACGTTTTTGGACTAACCATATGAAACGTGAATATATCGCTGATTCGACTTGTCAGAGTTATTTTAGGAAAATATGTTATTACATAATTATCCGGGCCTTAGTGATGACAATGCAGCATGTTCATTGTGCTCCCTTTGCAGCATGGACCTTGACCGGAAACACCTGGACTTCGCGTACTCCGCTCCTGTGCTGAACATGATCTCCAAGTACGAGACAGATGGACGCATTCTCATCCTTCCGGTGAAGGGAGATGGAGAAGCCATACTTCGCATAGGTAAGAATACTTGGAAAATGTGTTGTTGTTCCGAAACCGTTTATTCTTAGTTTATTCATGTGGGCGATTATTTTGACACTCATTTTCACCCAATACGAATTATTGGGTCACTGCTTCCGGACGTGACAGGTACTAAGGTCAATAATTCCGTAAGTGTAATGAATGTTGTAGACCTAGATGAGGCGATGTTGCTCCAATAAGGCGATGTTGGAAGTGGGATCTGGTGCCGGGACACGTAAGCTTGCGGGGTTTCCCTCAACAGGTATCTCCCCAGCGGAACGCCACCCCAGCTCGAGCAAGCTTTAAGCTCTCGACTAGTCCCAGGATATGGAAGGATTTTCCTAAGAATGAACTATAGTTACAGCTAGTGCTGGCAATATAACTCAAGGTTCTGTGGTCGTTGTGTCCTCGGGCCCTCCTTGGACTCCTTTCCTGCATTCGTTCGTTTGCAGTTGGCTAACTTGTAAATGGCTTCGACGTTTCTTTTGTGATGTCCTCATTCGACAAAAATTTAGTGCGCCACGAAAAATAATTGAAATTAGGAAGTGCAGTGTTATGTGCACTTCTGTAAAAATTATTTTTTTCCTATAAACATTACATTAAATTTACTTTTTGTGTGATAAGTATTATTTTTATTTCAAACCCGAGACTTGAATGTCAGATGCGTACTGGTGCACGTGTTTCCGGCTATTGTGGTGTTGTGGTGAGCTGTGATTGAGAACTTTCTATTTACATTCATGGCAGTTTTCTTTTACTGATTGTGAGAGCATGTTAAGAGATTTTCCACATACGTAATTAAATTTAAATATTTCCCGACTTGCGTACGTGCATATACCTCAGCGAAACACTTAGACTTCTGCATAGGGATGTTTTCACGGGAGCCATAAACACTTTACGAAGAGGCGTGGTTGAGTAACTGTCGCGGCTGAGGGATACATCCCTGAATTACATTTTATGTTCACTTGTTTAGAGAACTGTCACTTTGGCTCCAGTCTTAAGAAAATTCTTCTATATAACATGTAGTTAATGACCGTACTAGTTGACGTGCCCGAGGAAACAAAAAATAATCGATCGGCGACATGTGCAATGGACTTTAATTCCCTTCAGAAGGAAGGCGTACGAGGGATTTTGCAGTTCTAGATTTTTAATCTAGGTCTTTTAGAAGGTTTTAACAGTAAACCATTTACCAGCAAGACGTGAAATTTGTTTTAAAAAATTGAAACAGTCACGTTGTCTATACTTATGAGAAATTATAAACGGAATACTCATTTTGTTTTTCTAGCAGTTTATATCAAATTCAAAGATCAGTTTAAAATTGAATAGAATAGCAAAGGCCTCTTTCCTTCTTTCTAATGTTTTTATTAAATAATAGAGGTAACCCGTCAAAATTTACGGGATAAAATCAAGCTCACAAATTAACAATTAATTATAGTGATTAGTAGAAATTCCCTTTGTTATCAGTAACAGGTTTTCAAACCGGAGTCCGCGAATTTCCAGGTGCCTGCAAAGCGATTTCACGGAGACCCTTGGAGGGACCACCAGGTGAAATTTTGGACTATTTTCTATTATTGCCACTGGTTGCCATGTTCCATGAACGAATCGAATGTAGTTGCTCTGAAATTTGTTTTGGTCGTTTGTATTTGAATACCGTGCGCTTATCACGCACTTGTCCTTTACCAGGGGGGATGAATCCCAGGGTGGGCTCCTGGGCGTTAGCCCATATCCTCACCCCCCACAGACACACAAGTACGCCTTTGGGCTGGTATCTGGGTCCCGCCAGAACGCAGTTGACCCTCGCGGTAACCTCCCCATACAATGCCTGGGCCGGGCCGCCCTGCTAGCTCAGAGCCACTAGCTATCCAGACAAGTACCGGAGTTTTAGTCGTCACTGCGTTCTCTGAATCCAACAGTGTGTTTATGGAAGATTAAGTCCACTGTGGATTCGGTGGTATAACGGTCAGCGTACCGGACTGTTGTACCCGAGTTTGCGGGATCGAAACCGTGGATTTTTAACGTCGAAAAAATCCCTCGTTCGCCTTCCTTCGGAGGGGAAGTAAAGCCGTCTGTCCCATGTAGTAGATTTACTGCATGTAAAAGATCCTCAAGCCTAAAAGAAGCCTCTGAGCAACATTGAGATCCGCCAGTTTCGTCGCCCAAAATAGTACCTCCTTTCTCCGCTAGGTGGTGAAAGGAGCGTATCGAAATTTGCGTTGTTAGACGGAAGAGCGGGCCTGATGGCCCGAGTCTCGCCACGTAAAATAAGGCATTAACTAAACTAAACTGTGTTCCCAGAAATCGCACGTACGTGCACACAGCCTGCCCATTCCTCCGCCACGAGAGCAGGTAGCTCGTCTATCTCAACAGGGTTGTTCTCCCCTGTCAGTCGCATTTTCATTGTATCCTCTCCCCACTCACGCATTCCTCAATTTTGCGCTCTGGCATATGTTCATCGCTATAAATCTGTATTTTTGGTTTGTTTCACTAACTGATGTGGGATTTAGTCGAACTGACAGTGCTTTTCCAATGCAGCTCCTGTAGCTTGCCCCTAATCACCGACGTTGTACATCTAGCGCGTCTCGTGGCGGCAAGGCGTAATTAATGCTTAGTAGGTAATCTCCCGCTGTACCCATCAAACAAGCCAATAAAATACTTAGGTCTAAACATTGATACAAAAATAAACTGGAAACATCACATTGGTAGTAAAGTAATACAGGCAAAAAATAAACTATTACAATTAAAACCATTAATCAATAGAAACAACCATAACAATAGTCAGACCCCTCCACTGTATACATGCCCAATATGCAAATGCACTAGAACCAATCTTAACAAAATCGAAATTATCTAAAATCAGTTCCTAAGGACAATAGCCAATGCACCGTGGTTCAAAACTAATGCACAGCTCCCTAAAGAATTCAATCTCCAACCCATAACCCAGCACATTCTATATCACAGCTCCATAAAAAATAAGTACCCTTTCCATACATTCCTACAACAATTTTCCGAAATGACCCTGATTTGAGGTGACCATTAGGTTTCCTCGACCGCAATGCTAGTTGTAAGATTAATTTTAGTTTAGTTAGTAAGGTATCAATCATATGTAGAGTTAATGTCAATATCAACAAGGAAAACAATAAATTGAAAAAAAATCTCCTGCTAGTAGCAGATACCTGGTCGGGGAAAAACCGGCAAGCCGACTCGAAGGTAGACGCCGGACCTCGCCATCGACCGAGATCACCGCCACATCTCGCGATAAAAGCAAGAACTACACTTACGGGAATAGCATTAGCATTGTGATAATTCTGATTTGGTGTTGTTGACGTTCTTATAAGAATAAATAAAAGAGGTCATCTTCGTCAACATATTAGCTTTATTAAATAGCCGGCTTTCGACGGCTTTGCCGTCATCGTCAGTCTACAAGATACAGAAAGATATAACAAAATTATAAATAAATACACAATAAGATAGAAAATTAAATTACAATTAATGGATACATCTAAACGACGATGACGATGACGGCAAAGCCGTCGAAAGCCGGCTATCTTAATAAAGCTAATATGTTGACGAAGATGACCTCTTTTATTTCTTCTTATAACATTAGCAGCTGACGCGCCTGGAAATATACATCTATCAATCAATCAAATTCCAAAGCGATTGCTCGGGCGTGCGTGCACTTCCCGCGCAAAAGTATGAGAGCGACTGCCAACCTTTCTTACCTCACTGACTCGAACTGCGAAATCGAATCGCGCCCCGCAAAAACTACCAAACTGTACCGCCAGATACGTTCCAATAGCACCTCAATTTATAGCGACCAGGTCGGTTTTTAATTTTTCTTTCCTTATGGAGATGTTCCATCCCAGAAATTGCTTTTTGACAGCTATCATTAAACCATAAGCAATAATATGCAATCTCGGGGACGCAAGAAACTGTTTATGCATTGTAATTGTAGAAGATAGGACTTGTTCAACTTACAAATTAAACATTTATTGCTGTTTAATGGAGGCATTGTAAAGTGAATTATTATTTGTAACAAGCCTATTAACATCTAAAGGGAAAAGGTCTCTTCCACATCGAGGTTTGCCAGTTATGAAGGGAAATCGAAGCTTGAGACCGGTTCCCGATTTCCGAGAGATGGATGGGAAGGTAAGAGTGGATTGAACAGGAAGGGAAGATCCGCCGCGGTCTATGACCACTTGCATAGAGTGATTCGGCATTCGCCTGTAACTGGCAGTTCAGATGTTTTACCGCCGTATTTACCAATGGTAGTTGTGAAATGTGCAGTAATGTTTCTGGCTGAAAAGCCTTGAAGAAGACTCTGTAGAGGGTTGAATCACAGTCTGCAACTCATAATGTAATTCCTCTTACCCGACCAACTCTCAAGTTCACTTTTCAGTTAGTCAAGATTTAGATCTATAATTCAGTTTTTGTTTATGATTTCAACTAATGTTGGTCAGAGATGAGTAAAAACAAACACACATTTTTCAATTATACATTTTTATTTTCGTCTCCATGACATTACTCGAATATTCGTTGAAATGTACTGTGAGTTTGCCTTTTCTTACTAAGCAATGCTAATTCCTCCGTCCATTTCAACACTTCTACACATGACGTTAACTCTGTATGTGTATATCTCCAATCACTGAGGAAACCTGCATCTAATCAGAACAAGGCAAATTTTATTTTTATTTTCTGTGTGAACTGTGTTGAGTGTGTGTCAATTAAGAATAAAAATTATTTCTTGAAATAATTTTATTTTCAATTTCAGATGGCTACAAGGCAAAATTTTCCACTGATTTTGATATCGTGAAGAACAAACAAGATGGTTTGGACTACAAACAAAAATCGAAAAGGCTCTATAATTTCACTAATCTCTTCAATGGGGACCAAACACTCGGTAAGTAATATCATCATAGTAAGTAATATTATCATAGTAAGTAATATTATCATTATCATTTCGTTCAGAACACAAAAAACTGTCAATTCACAAACACTTCAAATCAAACCTTTAATTTATAATCTTCTGATAGAAGTGTACTTTCTGAATTGATGTAAAAAAGAACACGAAATGCTGAACGAGAAATTGTATATTTAACAGACAAAAGAAATCTTGAAAATAATCTACATTTATTTAATCTTTATAAAATCTCACAAACGACAAGGTATTTATTCATCACTTCAAAATTAGGCAATTTCCATTACAATGACATTTTTTCATTAAATACAAAGCTCTACAAATACGTATAACAATTACAGTTCGAAAGATAATAAAAAGCAAATAAAAGTGCAATTGAAGAAAGAAGATGATCAACAAGGACATTTTAGGGTACTAATGAAACATTAGTTAGCATGAGAGAACTTAAACATTGAAAAGGGTTTTCAACAGATTTGACAAACTTGAAAACGACTGCAGGGAAATTCCATAATTTTTTTTTTAAATTGGTATTTAAGTTGTTTTTTATGGCTATTTTTATGGTTATTTAAGGTGGTCATCAACATCTTAGGTCATTAGCGACCACTATTGCTGTTAACGGTATGGTAACTATGAGAATGAAACGATATGGTGATAAGGGGTGAAAGGACGAACACAAATACAACCATGCCCGAGGCGGGACTCGAACCCGCGACCCTTCGGTCCGAGATCACTACGACACTACTGCCTTAGCGATCTCGGTCACCGGGCCGACAAAATATTAGTTTTGTGGTACAATGCAATCTATTTTTCAGTTTTTACGCTTGATCAATTATTTCTAATCATAAACCTGTAGGTTCTGTATCAAAGTCTTCTAAATAAGCAGTAGCAAATTTACGAAACTATATCTCCACCATTTTTAAATATTGAAGTTACTAACGACTTCTGCGTCGGGAAGTGTTTATTTATTTAACGTCAAAAACACTTAAAAACTTTGTGAAATACTGTGGGAAAAAGGGCTTGATATGAAAATATTGATATGAATTGATATGAAAATATTCGTTCCCGTGTAATACAAATTCTTTGCAAAGGCAAATAAGCAACAGCTTTAAGCTATTATCCCTAGTGCTTTACGTGAAGGAATCGACTTACTACTGCGATAAAATGGAAAACGGTTATTCGAAAACATTCAAAGAGCTCAAGAAAACGTACACAGATAGTGAAGCTATATTTATGTACACAAGTTAGCAAGAGGCCATCTCAGGATTAGCTCAGGAGATTAGGGAAACTGGACGAAAAGCCTGTTCTAGATAGGTCATTCAACCAGACGCTGAGATACAATACTTGTTACAGGCGTGTTTAGTCTTTACTGTCTAAATGATAACTTGTACATTATATATCATCGCTAAAACCAATATTATATTGTTTTTTTATGCGCAGTATAGTCTCTAATTGTATAGAAACAGTTAACTAGTAGATAAGATTTTACTTGGCACTTCAACTAGTGAATCGATATGAGAAACATTCTAACAAATATGTTATAAGATTCAACTTGAGCAACTTGCGCCAACCATCTCGTTGCTTCGTGTCCCTCGTCGCCAATGAAGGCGCGTCTGCCAGCCGCTTTGCCACGGGGGCAAAGGTATAAGGTGGTGAAAACTGCCACCGAAACAAATCGATAATCACGATGTTCATATAAAAGAGAGTAAAAAATGCTGTAGATTCCCAAAATATCAGCCTCCTAGGGCAATCTGTTGCAGAGATACAACAAAAAACGTGTTTCTCATGTTTTATTTTTTTCTCAGCTTCTATTCCGTGTATCAGGCTGCGAAAATTGGAGAGACGGGGAGGAAAAGTTGAATTTTAAGGTATTTTGGTCCCAGAATAATTACAATAAAATTAAAGGAAAATATTATTTATTTGACAACAAATTCTACATGTAATTAGCAATATATTACAATTATTTTCTAGAAATTTGTGTTTAAAAAAATTCACTTTTCAAGGGTTGGCAAGGGCGTATATATTTGAAATATTTTCCCATACTTTCAGTCCTTTTCGCGGGGAAATAGATATGGAGGTCTTTATTTTCAAGAACTAGGTCAACAATCACTCTGCTGCTGCGAGTATGCAACTTTTGTTCTTCCCGACAGAAATTATAAGGAGGTTGCAACGTTTATGGGCAGGTCTGGCAGTTAGGAAACGCGGGAGATTTCACGACTGGAGTACGCTCGGCGATAGTTTCCAACATTCGATGAGCGTTGAATGACGAAACCATCACTATGCGACCAGTAAGATTCTAATAATAAATGTCCTTCAAGATGAAGCAGTAACTCCCTTTAAGCAAAGATAGTTGAAACTAGTGATGCTAAAACAGCATGGACTCTCTCGCCCGTATTTTCACGCAAAATTACACGAAAAATACTTAATTTTTCGAAAAATTGTACAAAAGCATATTTCAAAATTTATCATTAAGGAACAGATTTCATTAAGCGGAAAAGTATCTATCTTCATTATTGTGGTTAAAGGAAGGCGCCGAAAACATTTTGAACTTTTGCAATTTTCGAAAAATCAGAGTTTTCAACGAACATGAGACATGCAATATTTTCTTAAACGTCCTTCACCACTCCAAAAACAAAATTTAATTAAAAACGATGAAGCCATTTTTTGAAAATTTGGAAAATGTTCTAGGGTCTTCATTTAAAGTACTTTCTAGAATTAAAATATCGATTTCAAATTGAAGGGGCGCGACATGAGCCAGACAGATTGGGGAGTATCAATTTTGGGGAAAATAGGCTGCACGATCTAGCCGCTAGCGTTGTTCACAGACGGACGGGCGGACAGACAGACAGACCCTTTGCTGTTATTCGAGTTTTCAGTATCAAGGACCCACAAATTTTGGCTACACCACGTGTAGAGGATTTTTTTCTAAATTTAGCAACTGTTTTTATCCACTTTCTCGTTACCAGATCCCGTTAAGAAGAGTTTTCTGCCAAAAATTCGCCATTTTTTACATAACTTTCTCTCTACTCAATTAGCGAGAAAGTAAAAATTGCCCTGAAGCCCATTCTTGCCTCCCCCTCTTGTTAGGGGCCGCTGAATTTAACAGATCCAAGTAACAAAAAGTGTACACGATTAGTTAAAGTCTTAGCAAGCACAGTTGAATCACTCTGCTCTTGAAACATATAATAAATTAACACTGTATCTGTTTTCTTTTCAGGGAAAGCCACCAACGATTTCCTTAACGCCAATTGGAAGGACGTGTTCGAAGAGACCAAATGGAGTACGTTCGAAGCCATCAGGCAGTTCATGACTTCACAGATCCAGAACGTCTTCGATCGCATTCCTTACAACGAAGCATTTCCTCAATAACTTTGAATAGATTTGGATATGTTTCACTTTCTCGTCTGATGGATAACGTGACGGTCAATGCCGCATCCTTGAAAATAGCTATTTGCCTTCTTAAAAAACACGCTTGGCGGAGACACTAGGGTATGCCGTTGCAAGATTATTTTGTTTGTGATTTCGATAATTTATTTTCACATATATAGATGTAAAAATCATCCTAGAACCTGCAATAAATGTGTCTGTAAATATAGTACTTTATTTTACTTCATTTTTTAACGACTCAATGCAATGTTCATCGAACAATGAGGGGAATATTGTGAAATCTACGTAAAGATTTTTCTACGTAGTTTGTTAATTTGTTAAACAGAAAATACAATACTTAAAAAATCACATTGTTTTCCAACATTCTTCTTGCTTCCTTAATCTTTTTCTAGTGCTTTCACCAGGAGCGTGGATACTAAACTGGTGCAATCGGTGCATCTCAACGGGGATCCACTAGGACAGGTGGCCCGAATGAGGGCCTTCGTTGACTTCCCAAAAGGGAGGGTTTTCTGTTCAAAAATATTTTGAGGTTATTCCATTGTTAAAATATCTGTAACAAAGTACACAACCACGGAATGTTTAATTTACGTTACTCCTCATTGTGATACTCAGTATCTAGGCATTTAGGCCATTCTTCTGGTAAATCATTTTTATGGATGGGTGACGAATGATGGATATACAATATTCGTAATGATATGAATGACAGAGGAATGGTGGAATGACAGGCAGGGGAAAGTGGAGGACACCGAACAAACCAATCGTGAGTCCACTTTGTCTACAGACCACCACGAATTCCAATTGGACTTCTACCCCGGCACTAGAGGTAGGAGACCGCTCAGAGTTTTACACTAAGGGGCGACCCTTATTTCTTATTATTACTCTATATAACTAGCAGTCAGGACGTTTGTGCGATAGCTTCGTAGGCAATAAATAGGAATGTGCAAAATACATTATTCCTTCAATGAATACAGAACACACAGAATTGGACTAAGTCAAAGGATAATTTTCTTTTTCTTGTTCTTCTTCCTCCTTCCGTTCTTTATTTGTCTTTTTCCTCTTCTTTTCCCTCTCCTTGTTTTTCTTCTCGGTCTTAGAGCTAATGGTACAGAGCAGCTGCAGCTGCAAAAATGCTGCTGAATAAAGGAACAGAAAATGGTTTTCCACAATGTAGCTCACACATTGCTCAAGAACGAATAAAAAATATCATTTCGTGTGACTGCAATAAATTCAATACTTTAACACAAGTCCTCACAAACACTGCAATAGCATAGCAGAGTATAAATACAGTACAAAAGTTCTTTACAAATAAAGAATGTCAAAATAATTGCTATTCCATAATCCAACGCCTAAATAGTAAATATATAATGATGGGCGGCCTCTTCCTTGAAGTCTTGCTGTTGTGAAGCGTTAACTGTGTCGCAAACAGTAACGCACTGTGTATGTAAACTCAGGCGACACGTGTAGTATGGCTATAGGCAGAAGAGCATAATCAAATTAGCATCCTTCAGAGAAAATCGTAACTGTTTCTTTGTTTTTTGATTTTTTCGAGTACCTCAGTATCTAAGGAAACAATAGACACCTCCCTCAAACAATAGACCATCCCCAGCCAGAGACTGCACGGATTTCTTTCCATTTCAGCACACATTGTAAATTATTAATATAAATGATTTTTTTTTCGTATGCCAGCATTATAAATGACCTGTTCTGTTGTAATATATCGTTCAGAGTCGGGCATTTTACGGCACAAATGATGATGTACTAGTATTTTACGGCACGAATGACTGCGTCATCACACATTCAGCCAATCGCAGCGAGAAAATCGGTGGGCGGTAGAAGTAAACGGCACTGCCGAACACCGTTTTCTCGCTCATATGTCAAGACGTCACAAGAAACTTTTTGTAAAGTTAAGTTTGATTCTCGTATAAATTTATAACGCCGTTATACAAAAATGCGTATCACTCGTTTATAATGTTGCTTTATTGCATTCGTACAAATTTGAAAACTCGCTCCTAACGTCGCTCGTTTTCAAAACGTCTACTCATTCAATAAAGCTTAATATTATAAACAAATTGCATAAACTATTATTAACGATTTTAATGAAGTATAACAATTGCAGGTCATTTGGATATGTAAAAGCGTGTGAAGGTTAAGAGTCAAGCGGGTTGCCTCAATGAGGATTGAGCCAATGAGAACAAGGGTGCTACAAAATCATAGACTTCTTGTTCTAGTTAGTTTCCTATTATATCTTCAGTCTGAATGGCTTTTGGCCAAAAGTTACGGGAGGACCTCCGCCCAAAATGCAAAGCGCATAGACCCACCTCGGCCCTTCACATGTTTGTCCTCCTACCTTGCACCTTCACATATTTGTCCATGGGATTCTTTGGCTGGATATCGTTGCTTGTATCACTGTTCTGAGTGTGGGGTCTTGTCCCTCAATTATACTCACATCTGCACACAGATTGCACACACAATTTCCTGTCGTGCCAAGAGATTATGGAAGGATTAGGGTACAGATGTAACGCATGTTAGGGTGCTTTCACTTAGAGCCTCTGTGTGGCGCCACGGAGAAGCGACAAAGTCCTTCACACGTAGCCACCGATCGTGAGAGAAGCGTTTCGTGACTAACAACGCTCCGGTGCACTGGCGGTGCTGTGGGCAGCAGGCAAAAAACGATTCTGTGGCGCGTCTACTAGTGTGAAGGCTGCTGTTTAGAACTGTGTTCTGCTAGCGCTTCGTTGTAGAAGCGCGGACGCGCTTCTACATTGCTGGTGGTGAGAGTTGGCTATCGAGCGCCACAGCAGCACGACTGCGCCGCTCGTGTGAATCCTTAAATTAATGCTTTAATATCAGATGCGCCACTCGGAAGCGCTGCTGAGTGGCGCCTTGTGAAGGGGCTCTTACGGATAGAAAGGCGGACCCTGCGGGCTACCTGAGAAAGCCGACAGGCCTTTGCCGCGGGAACCTGCTAACTAGGGATACTAGTGAGAAGTCGGGGAGAGTAGGTCATAATATCACCGGATAGGCTTGAGGATGGCTTCACACGGAGCCACTCGGTGGCGCCACCGAGAAGAGGCAGAACCCGTCACACACAGTCATCGCCGACCCTCAGAAACCACGAGAGAGGAAGGTTTCGTGAGTCACAACGTTATGGGCTTCGGCGGCCGAAAGCCAAGCGGCAATTAAAGGCCGGTTCAGTGGCGCGTCTCGTGTGAAGGCTGCTATTTAGAAAGGTGTTCTGTTAGCGGAGGCGAGGACGCGCTTCTGCGTTGCTGGTGATGGGAGTTCGTCACCGAGCACCTCCTTTTAAACAAAGCAGGTGCGCCACTCGGAAGCGCTGCTGAGTGGCGCAGTGTGAAGGGGCCCTTAGACTCGGAATTACCCACACGCTATACAAAGGATATAAAACGTTCATGCTCCACGTGTGTTTCGAACCCACAGTTTTAGTTTCCACGGACTTGCTCTCATCTGCAAAAGTCCCCGTGTCACGCGGCCCAATGACTTGACACGTACTATTTGTAAACGTGTTAATGTTACATGACATTATAATTTGATCCAAAAGAATAAAAACTTACTTTTTTATGCGTACGCGGACTTTAAAGTACATTGTAGCATTGGCTTTAAGAATCTGAATGACTTTCACCTCATTCTGAGAAAGTTTGGCATGAAGGATTACTATACAAACTACCACAACACGGCTTTCTTCACTATCTTCAAAATATTATTACAGGTTTTCTTTTCAATCGGAAATTTAAAGTCAAATTAAATAACACTCATTATCTGAACAACTGATTAAGGCAAGGGTTCCGCAAGGTACTCCTCTCTCTCCCACTCTTTTAATATATTTACCTCTGACATCCATAAATTAACATATTCAGACATGGCCTTGTTTGCAGATGACACTGCAATATTCACTGTACACTCAGATCTCATACAAGGTCGAGATAACTTACAAAAATATTTAAATACACTATATACCTGGTTCACCAATTGCAACATTAAAATCAACACTCAAAAATCTCAGCCCAATTTTTTTCATTAAAACACATTCACCTTAGTTATCCATTAATAATTCATCATAAATCTATTAATTTGTCCCAATTCTATCCCAGTTAAATATTTAGGTTCACAAATAGACACAAAATTAACATGAAAACACATCAAAATCTAATAATGCACATATCAAAATTCTCACATTATACCCGTTCATTAATCCGGGAGTGCCGCAATAGATCTGTGAAATCCAAGGCACGGTAATTTTATGTTCCTGAATTATTGCGATGCATTAGTCGTCTGTCATTTCATGTATTCCTTCATTGTACTTTTCTGAGATCACCTGGCCTTGTATTTTGATCTTTTCCCTAATCATTTCCTGTGAGCATGTTGAAACTTGATCTCTGCGCTGTGCGATATCTGTCATATACGTTGGGTGTAATGCCGTCAGTGCATTTGTGAGCTCCTGGCCTGAGCGGTACGTATCAAGGCATTATTTTTAACCGCGTCTATGACAAGTGCCTATTCAGAAAATATAATAGTTTGTCTTATCTACAATCGACTGTCACAATTTCTTACCAAATAATTTGAGGAATTTGCATTTAATATTATTTAATAGGACAATATAATGTTTAATGCTTTTTGCGTACTGCATTTACAAGAAGTTGCAGCTATATCTGAGATATTTGCGGGCACACTAATATTTGACGTAAAAACTTGTTATGAATAACTTCTAATTTGCGTTTGTGGGTTTTGCAGTACCACCTCGTGTAGAGCAAGCATATGTTACTGTGGGACGAATGATAGATTTATAAATTAAGATACCTGAAGCAGTGGGGAGTTTTGATTTTCTATTAATACAATGTTTTGAGCTTTTCTGAAATTGAGCAATTACGAGCTCGTTTCCATACAAAGGATTAAAAGAATGCGATATAATCACAAATTAACCCTAAATACATGCCATAATAGATGAAGCAAATGTCTTATCCGCGCACGTTTTCCTGAGCCCTCGCTTCGCTAGTTGCAAGAGGAGTGTGGAGTTTGGTTATTTTCACAAAAGGAATTGTATATCAAATTTGTAGTTCGTTTTTACATGGAAAATAGTTTCTATTGCAGAAGAGCAAACATTTTTTATCAACAGATTTTGTTTACAACGCTCGTTGATATAATTTATTTTTAATTCAACTAATGTTGGCAAAGGATGGGTATAGGGATTCTGGGGCTAAACAAACGTGCGCGTATATTACTGATTAAGACTAGTAGCACCAGTGATTTTTTAACAAACCATCTGGTAGTGAATTTTGCTTGCACTGCTATCGTAACTCAGCTTTATCGTGAGGTAAAGTTTGAGCAACATGGCGACGAGCGCAATTGTAGTGGATTTCCTGCCAGGTGCAGTTTGAAATAAGTTGCGGTGACTCCTATAGTACTCTTTGATTGTGGCCCTGCTCATTCACAGGGTCAAGTTGTATTTTCATTGGACTTTCATATCTAGGAGGCGTAGAAGACTCGTTTCTGATGTTTCTTTCCGTGGCTATGAATATTTACTTCGCCGATTTCATTTCACATTTTAGGGAATTCGTGATGTATAGTGGTCTTGTTTTAGTGCTATTCTATTGTTTTGCGGCGAATTTAGTGCTTTCCCAAAGATACGATGTGCACCGAGAACTGGCCAATGTTAGTCATATTCATCAGAAGTCCTACAGTGTTGGAGTCATGCCAGAAGGTTAGATCAATTTTCTGTAGGCTACTACTAGAATCTAATTATTAGGAGTAGTATAGCATTGTGATCCTCCCGTATTATGAGTAGCATAGCATTGTTGATCCTCTCGTATTATTGAAGTAAATTGTTAAATCGATTACTCACAGTGGTAAACAGTAATATGATAAATAAAACAATAACAGGAATATTGTTTCCTTTGTATGTTGTTGACCTAACCTAAATTGTTTGTTGACCTTAAATAAATAATATAATTTTTACAAACAGATTTAAGATTTATTTTACGTCATACCTCTTACGACATACAGTAAACAAATGTATGTGACAAATAAGGGCAGAAATACAATCTGCACGAAAACTAGTGGTGCTACAGAGTGGCACAGACATTGTCGTAGTAAAGTTTTCTAACATCCTTGGTGTGGACTGGCTTTACGGTCTTGTTCCATCTTCTTGCCAGCTGCCATCTATCACCTCCAAAGTACATTTTTTTAAATGGTCTTAAATTTTCGGTTTGCTAATAATATAACCGAAATAATACTTTAAGAATATTAAAGAAGAGTAAAATATCGTCATAAATGGCAATTTTAATGAAAAATGTGAAGCCGTTTTTAAGCAAATAGCGTTTCAGCGCTACTGTAAATGCGAAATTTGAAGTTCTTTCTCACAGAAATTTTTTGACTTTTCGAAAAACTTCATTTAAAGTCATTTGAGATACGTACAAATCACAAATGCAAAAGTGTTTACAAATTGCTGGAAATAAAATAAGGAAAAATTTGAAGTCATTTTAGAAAAAAATTTTTTTAAAATGAGGAATTTTGAGCTCATTTTAACAGAAAACTGTTGTGTTTTCGAAAACTTTTATATGACACTATTTAAAACACATGTACTCATAAATATAATATTGTAAACAAATTGCCGCTAATGTAAATATCAACGTCGTGAAACAAGTAAAAATATATTTTTTGTAATTTTTGAAAAAACAAAATAAAAGAGCAACATGGCTTTTATCTCATATTATATAGAGCATTAAGCACCCAAACATTTAAATAAAAAAATTTGGAGCGCTTTTTGAGAAAACTTTTTTTTATTGCACATATTGCACAGACTACTGCGCGAAAACTATTTATAGTTTCAAAAAATGTACATTACCCTAATGAAAGAACAAGTTATGGAAAGCAATTTCATTGGAAGGAAAAAAACAAAATTTTGTAGTTATAGGAAGACGACGAAAAAAATTTAAAATTTTCGAAAATTCAGAGTTAACCGTGAAAATCGGACCTATGCCACCGTTGGAGCGCACTGCCTATACCTATACGAGAAAGCGAAAAGAGACTGTGGTGCGCAGCGGAGCCGCCGTACGCCGTGGTGTTCATGTGCGGCGCGTGCGCGCTGGCCGTGCCCGTGCGCCTGCTGTGGGTGCGCGTGCGCGTGCCCTAGTGCGTGGTGCTTGTAAAAGGGGCTTAGGCGGTGGGTGTGGTGCGGTGCGCAGCGGAGCCGCCGTAAGCCGTGGTGTTCATGTGCGGCGCGTGCGCGCTGGCCGTGCCCGTGCGCCTGCTGTGGTGCGCGTGCGCGTGCCCTGTGCGTGGTGCTTGTAAAGGGCTTAGGCGGTGGGGTGGTGCGGTGCGCAGCGGGCCGCCGTAAGCCGTGGTGTTCATGTGCGGCGCGTGCGCCTGGCCGTGCCGTGCGCCTGCTGTGGGTGCGCGTGCGCGTGCCCTAGTGCGTGGTGCTTGTAAAAGGTGCTTAGGCGGTGGGTGTGGTGCGGTGCGCAGCGGAGCCGCCGTAGCCGTGGTGTTCATGTGCGGCGCGTGCGCGCTGGCCGTGCCCGTGCGCCTGTTGTGGGTGCGTGCGCGTGCCCTAGTGCGTGGTGCCGTAAAGGGCTTAGGCGGTGGGTGTGGTGCGGTGCGCAGCGGAGCCGCCGTACGCCGTGGTGTTCATGTGCGGCGCGTGCGCGCTGGCCGTGCCCGTGCGCCTGCTGTGGGTGCGCGTGCGCGTGCCCTAGTGCGTGGTGCCTGTAAAAGAGGCTTAGGCGGTGGGTGTGGTGCGGTGCGCAGGTGCGCGCTGGCCGTGCCCGTGCGCTGCTGTGGGTGCGCGTGCGCGGCCCTAGTGCGTGGTGCCTGTAAAAGGGCTTAGGCGGTGGGTGTGGTGCGGTGCGCAGCGGAGCCGCCGTACGCCGTGGTGTTCATGTGCGGCGCGTGCGCGCTGGCCGTGCCCGTGCGCCTGCTGTGGTGCGCGTGCGCGTGCCCTAGTGCGTGGTGCTTGTAAAAGGGGCTTAGGCGGTGGGTGTGGTGCGGTGCGCAGCGGAGCCTCCGTAAGCCGTGGTGTTCATGTGCGGCGCGTGCGCGCTGGCCGTGCCGTGCGCCTGCTGTGGGTGCGTGCGCGTGCCCTAGTGCGTGGTGCCTGTAAAAGAGGCTTAGGCGGTGGGTGTGGTGCGGTGCGCAGCGGAGCCGCCGTACGCCGTGGTGTTCATGTGCGGCGCGTGCGCTGGCGTGCCCGTGCCCCTGCTGTGGGTGCGCG
This sequence comes from Teleogryllus oceanicus, assembly GCA_964035755.1. NCBI lineage: Eukaryota > Metazoa > Arthropoda > Insecta > Orthoptera > Gryllidae > Teleogryllus > Teleogryllus oceanicus. The sequence goes on from CAXIVR010000008.1 coordinate 13,056,373, forward strand.
TGCGCGTGCCCTAGTGCGTGGTGCCTGTAAAGGGGCTTAGGCGGTGGGTGTGGTGCGGTGCGCAGCGGAGCCGCCGTACGCCGTGGTGTTCATGTGCGGCGCGTGCGCCTGGCGTGCCCGTGCGCCTGCTGGGTGCGCGTGCGCGTGCCCTAGTGCGTGGTGCTTGTAAAAGGGGCTTAGGCGGTGGGTGTGGTGCGGTGCGCAGCGGAGCCGCCGTACGCCGTGGTGTTCTGTGCGGCGCGTGCGCGCTGGCCGTGCCCGTGCGCCTGCTGTGGGTGCGCGTGCGCGTGCCCTAGTGCGTGGTGCTTGTAATGCGCAGCGGAGCCGCCGTACGCCGGGTGTTCATGTGCGGCGCGTGCGCGCTGGCGTGCCCGTGCGCCTGCGTGGGGCGCGGCGCGTGCCCTAGTGCGTGGTGCCTGTAAAGGGCTTAGGCGGTGGGTGTGGGTGCGCAGCGGAGCCGCCGTACGCCGTGGTGTTCATGTGCGGCGCGTGCGCGCTGGCCGTGCCCGTGCGCCTGCTGTGGTGCGCGTGCGCGTGCCCTAGTGCGTGGTGCCTGTAAAGGGCTTAGGCGGTGGGTGTGGTGCGGTGCGCAGCGGGCCGCCGTAAGCCGTGGTGTTCATGTGCGGCGCGTGCGCGCTGGCCGTGCCCGTGCGCCTGCTGTGGGCGAGCGTGGGGGTGCCCTAGTGCGTGGTGCCTGTAAAGGGGCTTAGGCGGTGGGTGTGGTGCGGTGCGCAGCGGAGCCGCCGTACGCCGTGGTGTTCATGTGCGGCGCGTGCGCGCTGGCCGTGCCCGTGCGCCTGCTGTGGGTGCGCGTGCGCGTGCCCTAGTGCGTGGTGCTTGTAAAAGGGGCTTAGGCGGTGGGTGTGGTGGGTGCTTGTAAAAGGGCTTAGGCGGTGGGTGTGGTGCGGTGCGCAGCGGAGCCGCCGTACGCCGTGGTGTTCATGTGCGGCGCGTGCGCGCTGGCCGTGCCCGTGCGCCTGCTGTGGGTGCGCGTGCGCGTGCCTAGTGCGTGGTGCTTGAAAGGGGCTTAGGCGGTGGGTGTGGTGCGGTGCGCAGCGGAGCCGCCGTAAGCCGTGGTGTTCATGTGCGGCGCGTGCGCGCTGGCCGTGCCCGTGCGCCTGCTGTGGGTGCGCGTGCGCGTGCCCTAGTGCGTGGTGCTTGTAAAAGGGGCTTAGGCGGTGGGTGTGGTGCGGTGCGCAGCGGAGCCGCCGTACGCCGTGGTGTTCATGTGCGGCGCGTGCGCTGGCCGTGCCCGTGCGCCTGCTGTGGGTGCGCGTGCGCGTGCCCTAGTGCGTGGTGCTTGTAAAAGGGGCTTAGGCGGTGGTGTGGTGCGGTGCGCAGCGGAGCCGCCGTAAGCCGTGGTGTTCATGTGCGGCGCGTGCGCGCTGGCCGTGCCCGTGCGCCTGCTGTGGTGCGCGTGCGCGTGCCCTAGTGCGTGGTGCTTGTAAAAGGGCTTAGGCGGTGGGTGTGGTGCGGTGCGCAGCGGAGCCGCCGTAAGCCGTGGTGTTCATGTGCGGCGCGTGCGCGCTGGCCGTGCCCGTGCGCCTGCTGTGGGTGCGCGTGCGCGTGCCCTAGTGCGTGGTGCTTGTAAAGGGGCTTAGGCGGTGGGTGTGGTGCGGTGCGCAGCGGAGCCGCCGTACGCCGTGGTGTTCATGTGCGACGCGTGCGCGCTGGCCGTGCCCGTGCGCCTGCTGTGGGTGCGCGTGCGCGTGCCCTAGTGCGTGTGCCTGTAAAGGGGCTTAGGCGGTGGGTGTGGTGCGGTGCGCAGCGGAGCCGCCGTACGCCGTGGTGTTCATGTGCGGCGCGTGCGCGCTGGCCGTGCCCGTGCGCCTGCTGTGGGTGCGCGTGCGCGTGCCCTAGTGCGTGGTGCTTGTAAAAGGCTTAGGCGGTGGGGTGGTGCGGTGCGCAGCGGAGCCGCCGTAGCCGTGGTGTTCATGTGCGGCGCGTGCGCGCTGGCCGTGCCCGTGCGCCTGCTGTGGGTGCGCGTGCGCGTGCCCTAGTGCGTGGTGCTTGTAAAAGGGGCTTAGGCGGTGGGTGTGGTGCGGTGCGCAGCGGAGCCGCCGTACGCCGTGGTGTTCATGTGCGGCGCGTGCGCGCTGGCCGTGCCCGTGCGCCTGCTGTGGTGCGCGTGCGCGTGCCCTAGTGCGTGGTGCTTGTAAAGGGGCTTAGGCGGTGGGTGTGGTGCGGTGCGCAGCGAGCCGCCGTACGCCGTGGTGTTCATGTGCGGCGCGTGCGCGCTGGCCGTGCCCGTGCGCCTGCTGTGGTGCGCGTGCGCGTGCCCGTGCGTGGTGCCGTAAAGGGCTTGGCGGTGGGTGGTGCGGTGCGCAGCGGGCCGCCGTACGCCGTGGTGTTCATGTGCGGCGCGTGCGCGCTGGCCGTGCCCGTGCGCCTGCTGTGGGTGCGCGTGCGCGTGCGCCTGCCCTACTGCGTGGTGCTGTTCGCCGTGGGCGCGCTGCTGGGCTGGGCCGCGTCCGCCTACGACGCCGTGCACGCGTACACACGCGGCCTCTGCGACATGTCGCCCAAGCACCTCATGCTGCTCTTCCTGCCCGTGCTCGTCTTCCGCACGGCCCTCTGCGTCGACGCGCACGCCTTCAAGCGCGGCCTCCGACTGGTGGGTGCCCAGCCAGGGAATGTAGTACAGTAAACCCTCGTTAGCTAAGGGCTCCCAGAGACCGAGTCATAACTAGTAGACCTACAACATCACATACCTCTTCGCATTTTTTCTAAATTTGCGTTTTTTATTTATTATTTTTTAATTTAGATAGTTCAACAAAATTCAGACCTGCAACATTCTTTTAAGCATTCCTTTTTCTATCTGTGGAGAAAAAATTAAAGAAATACATTTGGTGCGGTTATCATGAAAAGGTTGTTTGTTTGTTTTTAATTCATATGTTTCAACCAGAAATGACGCAAAACTACTCAATCTTTCAAAAAATTGTTGATGAACTTTTTAAAGCTGATTTTTTAGAACAGATTTTGTTTAAATTAAGTATTTCCAATTTTATAATTTTGCAACTGTAAACTTTGCAATTTTCGAAAATTCAAAGAATTCCCAGGAAATGAAACTATACAGCTTTTTCCGTACTTTGATATATACGAGGAGAATTTTAAAAATTAATTGTTGGGCCTTTTCGAGAAAATAATTGTATTATATAATTAAAAATTATCTGTACATCAAGCAAAATTACGCGAATACTACTCCTTAATCCCAAAAATTGTTCATGTCCAATAGATTTCATTCAGGCAAATATATTAATTTTGTTCAATTTTGTAGTTGTAAGACGCCGAAGCACATTAAACTTTCACAATTTTCGAAAAATTAAAGTACCCCCAAAATCAAAAAATCCGTTTCAAACTCAAGAGGGGTTCGAGTTCATTTCAATGATAGAATATTAATTTCGGAGAAAATTGGCTGAACGGTTTAGACATTGATCAGAGATAGAAAGACAAATACACGGTCAGACCCACGGACAAACGTTTTATCGACAATCGATTTTTCTGTGTCAAGGACCCATAAAACATTGATTCTGACTATGCAGCATGTTAGGGGAAGTAATTTACTATAAATAGGAAAAATATTTTTCTACTTTTTCGTTACCAGGTCCGGCAATAATCGCACCAGGGAAATGTTACACTTTCTCTTCTTACGTAGTAATGGCGAGAAAGTAAAAATCAATATCGTTCGATTAAAAACTGGGGACATTACATAAAAAGTGAGGACATTTTCACGACATACAGATACTTCTACAGAAGAGAGATCAATTTGTATGTTAAACTGCAAAACATGTGCAAAAAGGAGTCTTTCAATAGAGTCGCTGTTTCACAGCATTTTTTGCCTAGCAGCTAGTTTTTATATTTTATACTTAAAAATATTTAAATTAAATTAAACATTAAATAGATGATAAATCTTAAAATATGAGGGCTTTTGAAAACATAGTATAACAGACAGGACAGAGTCAAAAAATCAGGATATATCCTGATAAATAAGGATGTCTGGTAACCTTACGTAAGTAGGTTCTCGCTTATCAAGAAATCCGCCGCAACATGAGCAATATATGGGTCCGGCAAGAAAAATAATAATTAATGGATATTTATGATCGAAAATACTAATCACGCGAATACAATCAATTTTTAAGCCCGATAGCAATACGCCCATTTTACCGAACTGTCGCGCAGGTTTGGTTTCGGATAAGTCCTTTGAACTAGCTTCGCAGAAGTACACGGCCCGTCCTAGGAAATATTTTTCGATCAGCGGCCTTTGGTCTCCAAACGACGAGAACCCTTATTTCGGAATTTCCCATGTGCCCAAAATCATGAAGTGCATTATTTTGATTACATGCATCAAGCTGTCTTCAAAGTTTAAATCAAGAAATAATATTTAATTTATGACAAAAAATTACAAATGACTAGTGCAAGCTGCAATTCAAAGAGTGGCAAACAAAAATTCCATCTTGAAATGACCTTCTCTCGATACTGTAAGGGCAATAGCCAGGATTGGGATTCGGTGTCGATAGCTGACATGTAGAAATGTTTCAAAAACCTGAATGCTTCCGGTTCGGGAGTTGACATTCACAGACCGCTGACGTTATGGAAAATACCCCAGTAGAATTTGAGATATTCCTGGAATGTACGCCGTACAGTATCGGTTTACAAGAGTATGTACATGGTTATAGATGACGTTACTGTATGCAAGGGCCGTGAAAATGATGCAGAAGTAGCTGCAGAAGAGGAAAAATTATCTGCTGAAGAATTTGTGGAGAAGAAATTAGCCCTCTTTCAGAGAAGAAGTAACCCTACAACATACAATTTTGGGGAAGAGTGTCAGAAACTTCAAACCTGGATATTTAGTTTTTGGAGTGTTTGTCACGAAATAAATGAAAATGCGTGCAAGAGGCCCATCACATCATCGTCAGCACAACACCACAGTTTTATTATGGTTAATTAATGAAAATTTTTGTTAGGGTTGATGACATATATAATGTCGGTGTATTGAAATCGGACGCTCGAGGCTCAGAGCGAAGCCGCTTGCCTTTCACAAAAGGGGGCTTGTTCGACTCCTTCAGGTGAAATTTGTTCCGAGAAAATGAGTTTGCCTGCTTCAAAGAGGCTAGTCCAACCAAAATCAAGCGTCATAAACCCTACCCCTGTCCTAATTCCTTACAAATTCGATGGGTAGTGACGCAGAGGAGACGCATACGTGGAGGTGCTACCAGGCAGTCCTTTGGCTAATGACTTCACAACGTATAACTATAGTTAGTATAACGGAGGATTAAATAACGGAGGATTACTCCAAGAACGCGTTCTAGGCCGAAAGTTGGCTTCCTCTAACAACGTTGTCATGGAAGAAAGCCAGATCTTAAAAAATGTGGTGGATTCTTTTGTATCGGATAACACGATTATTTCATAACAGGAACTCCGATTATTTCGGTCTTTTGAAATTCGTATTAAAGAGAGTTCACTGCATACAGCACAACTAGCGTACCCGTGCGAAAACTCTCGCATGTCAAACCCCACCTTCTTCCCTATTTTTCCATTCTCATATTAAGCCTTATAATAAGTCGTTTTTTTCAAGACCTTCTTATCCACTGTCACTTGTTCTATACGTCTCCTTATAATGAAAACAATACAATATACTTTGTCAATACAAACAATTCTTATTTAACATTATCGAGCAGAGAGGTACACCCGTGTAATTAACACTTATAATATTAAGTAATTAGTTTAATTTCACATACAGTTGCAGATTCTACAGGCTCTGTGCAGGTGGGGTAGAATCGAGAAGCGTCGAACCAGCAAAAATGTAATAGAATGTTTAAGATGGCCCTGGAGATTACGGTGTGAGGAACGTTTCCTTGAGACCTTTGGACTCAATATTGAGTTTTAAGCCCTAAAACGCTTTCTTTAGGAGTTATTTAACGACATAGATTTAAAAAATTCGACCGAGTATTGCAGGTTGCATTTGACATAAATATTTAAATGCCTTGTTTAAACAATTCCTTCACATGTTTAAAGTGAACGTGCAATTCGTCGCGTCTCAGTGAAATTCTATTTCATTAGAGACCACGTTTATAAAGATTGGTTGCGTATGAGAGCCGCAAAAGTTATACATACTACTGAAATAATATAGGGGGCGATGCTCTATAGAAAGACCGGCGGCGCTAGCCGAATTCGTTTACTACGCTCCGTGAAGTCACGAAGGTTAAGCGAATTCGAGACTCGCGGGTTCTGGTTGGGTGACCGGCCAGGAACCTCGGGATCTAACGTCGTCGAGCCCCTGGCCGAAGGGATAAAAGGCACTGACTGACTGCCACGTGACGAGACTTGACTTAGTAATTAACGGAGGATTACTCCAAAGAATGCGCTCAACGCCCCTTAAGGGGGCTTGGAGACGCGTTGCGTCAAGATGTGGACGCAACAAATTAAAAAAAAAAAAAAAAAAAACACGAAAAGCGGGTGAATTGGCGCAGATCCTGGTGATCTCCGTGGCGGGGTTCCTGGTGGCGGCGCTGCTCACGGCGCTCATGGCGAAGGGGCTCTTCTTCGTCGGCTGGTCCTGGGAGCTCGCCATCATGTTCGCCGTCATCGCCACCACCTCCTTCCCGCAGGACGTCATTCTCCTGCTGCGAGACACGGTATTCACGCTTGTGGCTCGCGAAAAGATTTCGGGAGTGTCATGCACTGCTCTGACCGGGAGGTCCGGGGTTCGAGTCGACGGGGCAGAATTTTCGACACTAGTCGGAAAGCAGGTGGAGTCCTGTCGCCTGGAGGAGAATCTTTGAGGCCGTCTGTTTGATTGGTAGTTTCCCGTGGGTTGCCGGAACAGAACTCTAACAAACGGGCCCTGAACCGCGCGCGATCTTTCCTTCCTCTTCCTTGGCATATTGTCACCCCTTCCTTACACACACACACACACACACAACACAACACACACACACACACACAAACACAAACATGCACTACACTAATGCGTTTTGTTACCAGTGGAGCGTCGCTATACGGCAGATTCTAGGGTGTGAGTCCCGACGGACGCTGATTTTCGACACCCGCTTGATAACTCGGATGAATTTGGCAACTTTTTTTTCTTCCGAGGGTTTTTTCCAGCTTCAGAGAATGTCTATTTTCGACTTTCCGCGCAAGGAAGTCACTATGCCCCTCATGGAGACACACATTAACTTTTACACTAGACACTTACACGCTCACGGGCTCCTCAATCTGTGGTCCACAGACTCATAAGGCGTTCCGCGACAACACGTATACATAAAAGTCAAGGGACAACCACATTCCTGTTCGAATCCCATCCTCGTCGCAGACTTTTAGTGGGGAGAGCAACTCGAAGAATTCTGACATGCTCGTTTGCTTTTCGGTTCTGTGTAACGAGGATTAAAAACCCTGATGTATCAAGTAGCAATTGTGATTGCAGGCTTCCTTCAGGGTTCATCTCCATTCTCTGACCTCTTCTCGTTATTTGATTCTCAGGTCCAGGTAATATGAAAATAAATTAACGGCACGTAAGAGACGAGGTGGCCGAGTGGTTAAGGCGTTGGACTGCTAATCCAATGTGCTCTGCACGCGTGGGTTCGAATCCCATCCTCGTCGCAGATTTTTGGTGGGAGAGCAACCTGAAGCATTCTGACATGCACATTGCTTTTCGGTTCTATGAACCGAGGATCAAAAACCCTGGTGGATCAAGTTGGATTTGCGGTTGCAGACTTCCTTCAGGATTCACCACAATCCCTAGGCATGTTCTCGTTATTTGATTCTGGGGTACATGTAAAAAGGAAATAAATAAAACAAGTAATCGTGACGAGGTGGCCGAGTGGTTAAGGCGTTGGACTGCTAATCCAATGTGCTCTGCACGCGTGGGTTCGAATCCCATCCTCGTCGGAAGTTTTTGGTGGGGAGAGCAACTCGAAAAATTCTGACATGCACGTTCGCTTTTCAGTTCAGTGCAACGATTATCAAAAAACCTGTTGCATCAAGTAGGAATAATGGTTACAGGCTTTCTTCAGATTTCTCGACCATTCTCATGCCTTTTCTCGTTATTTGATTCACAGGTTCAGGTAAAGTGAAAACAAATATTCAGAGACGAGGTGGCCGAGTGGTTAAGGTGTTGACCGGGTAACACTATGTGCTCTACACGCTTGGTTTCGAATCCTATCCCCTGCGGGGTTTTTTATGGAGGGAACAATCCATAAATTTGTTACCCGCTCACTACCTTACCATCAGGGGTATCATGTAGAATTTGTTGTATGTTTGATGGATGTACTAACATATCTTCCATCGATCGTTTCATGTAGAAATTATTGTAGGTTTCACTCATTTATCTATAACATCTTTGCAATGCCTGATATTCTTCTGCAGATTATTGGCGTCTATACGGGAAGACCCATTAAAAATTACATTTTAGAGGAAAAGGTATTCCTACAACTGTTACGAAAGCAAACGACAAAGGAGGTAATTAATGCAAAATGAATGGTCTCACTTTGTTTCGTGTTATAGTAAACCGTCCTTCTCACTCTGTGATAATTGAAAACTAGTGTTTGGTGACATCACAGGAAGACGTGAAAGGGTCTTACATGAGGCGTCCAGAGCCCGGTAGGTGCATAAGCGGCTTTCCTGTTTCCATCCCAGAGTCTGCAAGTGTAAGTGCTGGTTTACTGCTGCGTGCAAATTGTGTTCGACAACCTTTATCCGACCAGCGCATCGAGTCAGGTGGCTGAGGGCATCAATTGATGTTACACATCGCCTCTCATCGGGATGCCAAGGTTTTTGTTCCGACAGTCGTAAGGTTTTGGACACCGCTACAATAGGTCGAGTTTCCCGCTGTGTGGAGAGGAATTCTAGCGCCGGCTGCTCTGATCGGAGTTTTCCGTGGTTTCTCCATAACCCAGGCGAATGCCGGAGCAGTGCCGTAACAACTGCCTGCGTATTGTGCGCGATCTTTCCTTCCTCTTCTCCTATCCTCACACCTTACACACTTACACTGACATGCACTACACTACACCGGAAGGCCAGTCGGGAGCTTAGAGCTCCTCGCGGGATGGGCGGTGCCCGCTGGTGGGGGAAATACCTGATTGGGAAAACCCAGCGTGTCACCGTGTACGTCGCCACCGGATCCCGCAATCCAACGATTGAGGCTCGTCGCCCTCTCGCGCGATAAAACATGCTCTACACTTACGGGACTAACGACCTTAGCTGTTGACCCGTCCGGAATCATCAATTAATTCAGCGTAAACACTGCGGTGCTGTCGTAATAGGCACCGCAATTTCGTTATTTTACAACTTTCATCAACCGCATTCGAAAAAAGGAAAGTTTTTCATTGGCAATACTTATAAATATCCACAGCGCTCCACTTCACTTTAAGCACAACCTTACATTCTATAGACGAAAAGAAATCTCGAGAAACAGCTGTGCATTTATGGAACATTTCTCAGCAAAAACTGCTTAAAAACATTCGTTCGTCCAATTGATGAAGATGTTGGTGAGATTTTCCAAACTGAAATAACCCACATAGTGTACTTTTTATAAATATTTTTTTACTTGGGGGAAAATATAACATTTATTTAATTATAATAATTCCAAGGAATTTTTGTTCACATTTATGTAAAACAATACTTTAAATTTATATGAATGAGAAACTGATTAAGAAACATTGTATCAAAAAGTAGGACTTATAAATTACGTAAAAATTTAAACTTTTTCAGAAATATTTTACAAGAAAATTGTCAGTACATTATCACTTCACCGATAATCAATACAGCAGTAATTTCTATATTTTCAAAATAGAAAGAGAATCGATTAACGTAAACTTGACAATGTCTTCTTAGAAGTAGTACTTTTCCAGTTGAAAAATATTGCACAAAACTAAAAAGATAACTTTTTCAAAATTAAACCGGGAAGAGAATCGATTAGGCAGGTCAATCCAAACAACTGAGCATGCTGCTCGAAGGAGAGGGCTTACTTGTCGACGGATCGGCGATTGTGGTGTTCAACATTTTACTTGGTTACATTACGGGCTACGTGACAGACGGTGAGTGTTGCTTTCAATTTATATCATTTCCCTAAACTTATTTTTTCTGTTCTCTGGTGAATGGAGTAAATATGGAAACCGTTTTTGAAAGGGGAAACAAATATCCCATTAATTAATACGAGAGAGTTAATTATATTGAATGATGGTATCAAGTTTGAATTATTTGGTATTTTTATTACCCTTTAAAAGCAAGATGAGCTAATTGCGGCCCCAATATTTCGTTACATGTCTGCAATGTCTTTTTTTCGAATTTTCTAATCTGGCGCTTTTTAATTTAATTTATTATTATTATTATTATTATTATTATTTTTTATTATTATTAGTCATTTTTTATTTTATTTTTTAAATTTATTATCTTTCAACTATTTATATTGAAATGTAAGAAGAGTTTCTAGAACTCAAGAAATCGTCGCTGATGGTATTTCTCCCCCTCCCCCGTTTTTTACTGTTTTTTTTACTAAATAAATCAAATAAAAAAGTGAACTTAAAACAATTTGTGTCGGCTAGACCTCGATAAGAGGATGTAAAATTAGCAGTGCTTTTAATACTTACAATGTATGGTCGACTTAAATACCTGTATATCTGGCAACAGATATACAGAGGCGAGGCGCTGGGTCATCGATAGAGACGGTTATGATGACTAACAAGGAAATGGGATGACTGTACTGTGAAGTTTTGGAATGCTCATTATGTAAACCTAAACGATTCAGATATCTCATTCAGGTCATTCTGTTTTCTCAAATGAGGTTGCAGAGTTATTTTACTTCGTTGGAATCGTTTTAAAATTCTAACAATGAATTCGAAGGTTTTAGTCTAGCGACTGCTGTGCTAATTACTTCGGGTGCACTTCCGCGATATCTAGCCGCTACCGTAGCGCTAGGCAGTTCAGTCCTATCCTGGGGGCGGGAGGGAGCGCTAAAGCCGGCCCTGGTCGAACGAGTCTGGCTCTCTCTAAAACTTGCCCGCAGCAAAGTGTTGGATTGATTGATTAATTGATTTTTAGTAATTCCGGGCGCATCAACTACTCGGGTCAATATTCCCATAAGTGTAGAGCATATTTATTCATCGGGAGGTGGCGGTGATCTTTCCGCACTGGATGGCGAGATCCGGCGCCGACCTATCCTCGACTAGCGGGGTTTTCCCCAACCAGGTACCTCCCACCCCAGTCGGGACAATTTCTAAGTCCCCGACCGGTCTTCCGGAATATGTGGTAGTGTAGTGCATGTTAGTGTAAGTGTGTGTGTAAAGGGAGAGGATAGGACAAGGAAGAGGAGGAAAGATCGCGCGCGGTCCGTGGCCCGTTTGGTAGGTACGGCTTCGGCATTCGCCTGGTGTTGATCGGGGAAACCATGGAAAACTACCGATCAGAGCAGCCGGTCGCTAGAATTCTCCTCCAGACAGCGACTGAATTCGACCTAGCTGAAAAGCCAGTGTCGAAAATCCTGCCGCCGTCGGGACTCGAACGAAGGACCTCCCGATCAGAGGCACTGCAGTGACATCAGTTGATGCACTGAGCCACCGCTTCCGGTGCGAAGTGTTGGAAATCAATCAAGTACTTAAGCTTTGCACCCACGTATCGAAAGCCGCAAATCGCATTAGGATTTCTCAAATGCCACCAAAATATTTGGGGAAAGGAAGGCAGCTCGAGACAGGGAAAATGGGCTCAACGAAGGTCAATCGCCCCTCCTCGAAGTCATTTTCACAAATATAGTTTTTACTCATTTTCTGTAGTATCGAAACTCATTTAGTATTTCAATTCAATGCGTTATAAATAACTATGGATCAACAAATAAAGAATAATTTTAAAATTAATGTAAATGAAAAAATATATTAGAAAACGTCCGCTGGATACTACAATAGCACACCCTTTCCCCCAAAAAAATCCTGGCTTTATCACTGGCGGTACGGTTATCCCGTTAGTCAGAAACTGACATCGGACATCTCATTACGGTGTCTGCCACATCCTTCACAGAACGGTCATGCCCTTGTAAGCAAAATAAATAAATAATATATTTCAGAAAAATTTATAACTAGTCAAAACGCATACATATTTTAAAGAAATTGGTCAAAACATCTAAGAAACATTCACAAAACTACGAGAACAATCCAACGGATTGGTAATAACAAGCACGTAGAATTGAGAGATCCCCTGCCATTCTTCGTGACTTGCCTGTACGGCGATAAGGCCCAGCTAGTCAGCGCTCCCATTGGCGTATCAGGCGATCTTGCACATACCTGGTAAAACGCGGCTTCAAAAAACCGAGCTTCAAACAATCCGTGTGAAACTAGAGGTGCTAATACAGCACGTACTTTCTCGCCCGAATTTTCACGGAAAATTACGTGAAAAGTAATAAACTTTTTGAAAAATTGTATATGAACATTTTCAAAATTTATCTTTAAGGAACAGATTCCATTAAATGAAAAAATCTCTATCCTGAATATTTTAGTAGTACGAAGACTCCGGAAAAAATTTGAACTTTTGCAATATTCGAAAAATCAGAGTTTTCAACGAACATGAGCTCTGTGCCATTCTCTTAAACGTCTTCCACACTACCCAACAACAAAATTTAATCACAATCATTTAATCATGGATCAATGGTGGACTCCAGAATATATTGCAAAATATTTGCAGAAGAATTTTGTATACTTAAGAACGAATTATATAATCTATTTAGCAATATATTACAATAATTTTTCACAAGTTGGTATTAAAATATTTTCAGTGTCTGAGGTACGGCAAGGACATTTAATTTTTAATATTTTCTTTACTCGTACTTACAATCCTAACCGTGAAAGCACTGACGGCCATGTCATTTCTTTGAATAACTAGTTAAATTATCACTATGTTGCTTCGATTACACAACTGTTCTCTACATTGAGGGACCGGCAAAGGTTACGCAAAGTTGCAACGTGATATGGGCAAACCTGGCTGCAAAGAGATCGCTGGAGTTTCCATAAGTCAATTAGCTGCATGGCGGTGATTCGCTTTATTGTAAACATCTAATAAGCGTTGAAAGACCAAACTATCATGAAAGATTCCAATATTATCTAATAATCGAATTCCTTAACGATGAAAGAGTATCTCATTACCAAAGAGAAAACTAGAGGTGGTAAAACCGCACATACTTTCTCGTATTATTGGAAATAGTTACGTAATATTTAAAGTGACAAATTGGACATCTTTGAATTAGTAAGCGGCTACTTAGAGACGCCGAAACGGTATGGCAAGGTCATAATTGGCCAAGAGGGCCTAAAAAAATAACACTTTGAATTCAATATGGCGAACAATTTGAGACGCCACCTTGATATGGCATACAACTCCTTCATACTTTGGCATCTAACGAACAATATCAACAAGAATTAGCTGTGTATTCATTCCCCAAACGCGCGCGCCTTCTAAAATTGTCAAATTGAATCCAAGAGGCTATAAGCACCACGCACGCCCCGCACGCCGCTACACACACACACACACACACACACACACACACACACACACGTGCGTATACGAGAAAGTAAAAATACCCCTAAAAAATGTTAAAATTTGAAGAAAATTTTGAAACTGTTGTCGAGACTTCACACCACATAAAAAATCACAATATAAACAAATTTCAAACTCCCAGAACATCGAGTCCCTTTAAATCGATCGCGAAATATCAATTTTGGAGAAAATCGTCTGAACGGTTTAGGCTCTAGCGTTGACCAAAGACGGGCAAATAGATGGACAGAAAGACTTTTTGCCGTCAATCGAGTTTTCGGTAAGATAGTGTATCAACTTTTTCATTACCGGTGACCGGCAATAAGAGTTTTTCTCTCGAAAATTCGAGTGCCGATTCTCGAAACCAGAACAGTAGGTTTGTTATTCTGGAAGATCTTAATATTAATGCTGACCATCAGAAACTAAATGATCTGCTAAAATGTTTCTGTCTCCATGATATAGCATTACGACCAATATGCATAATGACCCACTCCAGCTCGACAATAGACCACATCATTACAACTACTGAAATGGATAACTACTCATTTAACACTGATTTGTATATATTTGACCACACAGCACAAATTATTTAAATAATCAATTGTCCCATTCATTATTAAGAACCTAAACATCCATTCACAATAAATAATAATAATAATAAAATAATAGCAACAACAACAACAATAATAATAATAATAATAATAATAATAATAATAATAATAATAATAATAATAATAATAATAATAATAATTTTATTGCTTATAGACTTACAGAAGTATAGCAAATTCTGTCTAGAAATTAATTAAAATTACAATAAATTAATTAATTTTTTACTACATTCACTTACAAAAATTTAACAAATTTACATTATCTTGATAATTTTGTTTAAAATTTAATTAAAAAATTGATTAATATAAAAAATTAAATGAAGTCATATAAATTAACTTAATAAATTAGCAGATTATGATACAGAGGAAAAAACTTACAATTAGTGTGAGTAATTCATATTATATAATAGTAATAGCTTAATTAACTTATATTAACTTGAATACATTTGGTGTTAATAATAATTGTAGTGCTTACAATATCCTGACATATAATTACATTATTTACTTCATTATTAAATAGTACATTGTCTTATTGAAACTGAATGACTGTACAAAGAGTACTCTTCTAGCAGTGCATGGTTTCTAATTACAGAAAAGTTAAAAGTGACAAAAGTGTTAAAACAAGTGAAACCAAAATACAGTTACTAAAGGAATATCTCTTAAATGAAGTTTGCACAATATATGTAATAGCAATGATTTCAATGAGAAATGGAATAAAAAACTAAATCAATGCTTAAATTTGCCTACTCCTTGTCAAAAAAACAACAAAAATTAAACTTCCTAAAGAAATCTTAGTTCTTCGAAATAAAATATGTGTGACCTGTTTAGAAATATTAAGAGTGGCTACTAGAAGAACTATACAAAACTTATAAATAGCTTTTTAGTCTTGAATTGAGAATCAATTAAAGTGAATCAATTGAAAAAAAAAAAAAAATTACAGAGAAATATTAAGAATGACTTCTATGAGAAACTATACAAAAAGTATAAAACATTTTAAAGGCTTGAATTGAGAAATACTAAAGTGAATCAATAAAATGCTAAAATAAATATTTCAAAAAAACAGTCTGAAATATTCAGCTACTACTTGAAGGTTTGATCCTTGATAATTCTTCTGATATTTGTAAAACTTTTAATAATCACTTCCTCAACTCTAAGCATGATACAGGTAAAAGTAACTCTAGCAACCCATCTTCTTCTACGAGTATTATAAGTTCTATGTTCTTCATTACACTAATGTTCCTGAAGTTAATCAATTATAATTCCCTCAAAATTGGAATCAGGATTACACGACAACATTCTATTGATCTTAAAAATGTACACTTCCCCAACTTAATATTTTAGTTTATCTAATAAATTTATGTTAATCTGCTTTCCATTTCCAGGCTTGCCAAAAATCAGCATTGTGAAACAAAGAAAGGTACACAAGATGTAAGGAATTACAGACCTTTAACCCTTTAATCCAGTCTCTGTGTTCCGCTAACTCTATGAAAATGTTATCTTAGTATGACAGTAGCTTCATGGAAGCTTATAATATCCTTGATAAGTCACATGTTTAAAGAAATGTTTCTATACTACAACCGCAGTTCTAGAATTCTTTCATAAATTTTTGGAAATTTGGAAGCAAACAGAAAAGCAGCATGTATATTCACTGTCCTCTCAAAGGCATTTGACAGGGTGTCTCACATTCAAATACTGCTAAAAGAGCTTGTCAGTTTTGGAATAAGGGGGCGAGTTAATGACCTCAAAAGATCCTCACAGGGCATACACACTGTACAGAAATTTTCTAGCAGTATGAAAACACATTATTTAATGTTAAAATCAAATGTTGAAACAGCTATCACAGAAGTGTCCAAGGATCAGTGCTAGGACTGACCTTTAGTAAGAAAACGGTCCAACTTCAGTCATCTAGAAACTAATCTGAAAGAATCTTTAAATGAACTAATAAAGCTACTTGTCATTGAATGAACTAAAATTAAATGATTACAAAACAGTGTTAATCAACTTTAACTGCATCGTAATTACACTCAACAAAACATTAAAGTGGAAATTGATAACAAGGTTATGAATCAAACAGATTGTCATAAGTATTTAGGAATATTCATTGACAAAAACCAAAGTTAGTACAATAAACATATTGATACTCTCTATAATAAAAACAACTTCAATACATTCCTCTTATGATAGTTTTCTAGATATCTTTGTGCCTTTTATCATTCTGTTATAGAATAATCCTCTCTCACCTACAGTAGGGAAGTTAACACAAAACATTTTGCAAGATTAATGGTCGTACAAAAGAAGTATCTCCAAAGCATATTTAAAATTATACCAAGACAGTCTCAAAACATTTCTTGTTGCTGTATATCCATATTAACTGAAAAAGTTGCTGTAATATACAAGCAATTGTTGTTGAGATTCAATTATTAATTTACTTGGTCACGTTGCAAAAGTAAATATCATCTACTGTGATGGTCCATTTGGACGTGTCCCATTAATATATAAATTGGACAAAATTTTATGGAATTGACATTTACAGAAATGAAATAAACAGTCCAAGGTGCTAGGGTGAAGGTAGAAAGCGCTATTTACTGCTAAAAAATTAAAAAATCTAAGGAACTGTGCTGTTAGCAGACCAGTGAGAAATAAATAAATAGAGAACATTTACTAAATAAATAAGCAGTGCACAATTCCTGTATTATTTCGAGAAACAAAAAATTTAATTAAAGAAAATGTTAAATTTATGATTAATAAATTATAATAATGAAGAAAATATGAGAATATAAAGACATTTGTAAATAGAAAGTACAAAAGTACAGCAGGTTGACAAAAGAGAACAGCTGTCCTTTGTTTCAAACTGCATGGTGCAGAAAGGGTATGCAACAATGCATAAGAGAGAGACCAGTGTGTGATTTTGGACAGCCAGTATCATGCCGTAATTTGAGTCATTGATTCGTTAGAAATGTTATAAAAAGTGTAAATTTTTTCGAAAAATTATATACTAATTGGTGAAACCTTAGGTTGGGAGCATTTTTGATTTTCGATCTTCGGAATCGAATAAAATGGTATGGAATTTGGCGTGGACTTGGATGCGGCATTGACAATGGTCAGGGACAGCACTTCGGCGCCAGCTGAACAATACCAGGGAAGAGACAAATATTCATCATTATCAAATTTATGGCAAGGCCAAGATGTGAGTAAATGCTAAGAATTAAAAAAAATGGCCATTGGAAAATTTCCACTTTTAAAAAGAGTGCACTCACGTGAATGGTATTGTGAATATTATTATGAATGGTATTGTGAATATTATGTGTGAGTGATATGTTGATTTTTCCTTGTTAAGATAATTTGCTTTATGTCAAATGGGTTTATACATGTATTTTGCTGTTATGTTCTGTGTTAGAATGAGGACTGGCTGAGCATTAAAATGGCGAGAAGAGAATCGGTATAAATAATTAGCTGCTGACATTGCGATTTGGCAACATTGTGAAATCTGTTTTATTTTCTTTCCAGTAGGTAGTAGAAATCAAATAACAGGATTTTTTTTTTATTTAGTAAAAAAACAGATAAAAAAATATTTGTGATGTATGGGGGAGAAAATCATCTGTGCGCGCTTTCTTGAATAGGATAGAGAGTCAGGCTCCCCAAATAAACTATAATATTATAGTATATATTAATGACTTTGCGGATATATAATATTAATGACTTTGTAGACCCATACGAAATATAAATTTGTACCATAATGGGACACAGACCGATTCGATACAGGAGTCATTGCAGATCTGAGATCAAAATTTAGATTTAAAGTAATAGGTAACAGCTTGCAATTCGTATATAAACAGATAGATTTTGTTATTAACATGAAGATAGGGGTGTGCATGTCAGTCGCAATTGATATTTTGGCCCTGTTTATTTACGTAAATTTATAAGAACAAATGGGTCTAACTCACCCAGGTTGGGAAGAAATAATTAATTACATCAATTATTATCTATATTAATTAGTGTAAAGGTTTATGAACCGTTACACTACATCCTCATGTTACATCACTTGAGTTACTGTATTCTATATGTTAATGAATGATTATTTTCCTAATTTCTGTCACGAAGTTAATTTAATTATTAGTGCTGTATACTAATGTAATTTGTTAAAAAGTATTTAGATTCGTCCAATGGACATTAATCTAAGTAATTTGTTTCCAAGTTATAATGATCCTCATACATTATTGTAATATAATGTATAATTACTATGCAAAAAACTATGCTAGTTTACTAATTCTATTATTGTATGTGGAGTTATTCATTATTATTGTTAAAAATTATCCTAAAATGGACCTTGCTTGATACATGCTGAAGTTTACAAACAATGCGTTTGTAGTCAGCCTTCATTATGCTCATTGTGTGCAATTAGCAAATGTTCATACCCATTTGAGACATGCCACAATATGGTAATCTCATCCTACAGAATCCAGACAGTATCCTACAGAAATAGGGGAAGCTCATCCTACAGTATGAAGACTTTTAGATTGCAGAAAAAATAACACAAGTAATAAGCTAAATCCATCCACATGCTTCCTGCAAGCCTCTCTTCAATAAGGATGGAATCTTCTCATTGCCTTGCAAATATGTCATTTGTAAATACAAATCTGTAACCTTGTCAAAACTGACTTACTTAATTGTGGGAACTTATTTTCATGCAATGCTGATATCTATAATTATAACTCACATCACAGAAATCATTTTTATAAGGGGTCAGTATCAACAGCTAACTACAAAAAATCCACATACATTTACATTACTTTACACATTCTGCCAGGTGACATTAAACAATTAAAATCAATACACAAGTTTAAATTAAATGAAAAATCTTTTCTTCCGCAAAACTGTTTCTATACAATAAGGCTATAATGACCATCCAAAAACAAAATTATATTTACTTTAATAATAATATACAATGCATTAGTTTACATTTTTATTGTATAATTTTAAAAATATTTAATATGCCTATAACAAGTAATGTACTTCAGCTTGTGTCAGCTTCTGTGATCCCCATCTCAATCAGGTTTTTCACGGTTTCCCTCTTATTTTGCTTCCAAGAATGAATGTAGCTTCACTATTTTCACATTTTTTGAGTTCAATGGGCTGTTGAGAACCTAGTTATTCGAATAATTGTTCTCCATGCTGTCATGGCAAATCTATTCCTCTATGTGGGGTACAATAAGGGACAAGGGTCAAAATCAGTAGCTTATTTCCCATTGAAAATAGTTATATTACATTGGAGCAAATATTATATTATCAAATTTGTGCTCATTGCTACCAGGCTACCAGCATTCTTACTTTAATACATTATAGTAATAACTATATGTGCACAAAATTTAGACAAGAATATTCAAAACAGCATTGGGAAATTTTCATTCATGAATTCAACTAAAAGATACTGAAACAATTTGGCTGCAACAATCCTCAAACCTTATCCTCAAAGCATAACCAAGTTTGAAAATAAATTTTTCCTATCCTTATATATTTTTCTTTTTATATTATATATTAAAGATATTTTTCATATTATCAAATTACTAGTCTTTTCAATAAAGTTGTGTTGTTGTCATTGTTATTATTGTGGCTGTTGTAATATATGTGCAGTTTTGTCTTTTGAGGCAATGTGAAACTTATATGTAGCCATTAGCTCAGTGGAGTACAGAGTGATCTGATGAGGATAAGTGCTGTGAATGCTTGGAAGGTGAAATGGTACATTATTTTGAAAAGTGGTTTATTGTTAAGTCAATGTAGGCTTTATTAACTTAAAGTAAAGATATTCTGACACAAAGTTACCACACTTAATTGCAGAATTAAGAAAAGAATAGATATAATCTCTAAATTTAACTCGGGTAGGGATTCTGAAGTCATTGCACTTCTCCCTAAACTACATCACATACTGTTTTAACTGTTTCTTACATTAATTACTTTAATCAATTTCCTAATTAATTAAATATTTTCAATCGCTTCCTGGCTCAGTCAGCACATTTTAAATCCCTGTGTAATGTGTTGTCTTTCAAACGCACGTTTGTTCACTGTTCAGTGTAAATCACATTCATTTCATTTTACATCTTTTCTTAAGCACCGTAAGTTCTATACTCACCATAAGAAAAAAAGGCCATGATGTAAATCATAATCGTGAGTCATTTGCTTGCAAGCACAGAAACAAAGACAAACATTTTAAGAAAAAATAAGATGAAATTGAGTTCAAATTTCATAGAATTTAATTTTAGCAATATTCTTCTATGAGTCATGAAACATTCTTCACGAGTGTCATTTATAATTTTAGCAACAGCAACTGAAAATGTACATTATTTTTTTATTTCAAAATTATAGCTTTCATATTGTAAAAGGAAAAATCTCCTAGATCCTCTGAGGAACTCACAACTGTGATGAATGTGATTATGATAAAGACAAAAAATGTTTAGATAATTTCAAATCTTTGAAGTTTCTGCTTTTCACCAAACTATTTAATGCATAACTTTGATTCTAAGAGGCATATTTTTGGTTTTGTTATCATAGTAGTCTCTCTCTTCAACTTGATAACTACTCATGTTTTATAAAATGAAGTGCTTCTACATTGTAATGCTATTACTAGAAATGCTCGAGTGGAATTAGCGTGTGTGTATCTGTGTGTGTGTGTGTGTGTGTATATACAAAGGACATATGATTATTTCTTTAAATTCAGAAGAAATAATCAAACAAAATCTAGTATGTGTCCTATGAGTATTCTGGAAAGAAAATTACTCCACAATTCTGCATCAAGTTGATTTAAGATGGAAAAAAATTGAAGTTAGCCGATTATGACATAGGAAACAAGATTACTGCCACACGTGTTAAATCATGCCTAACACAGAAATAATGTGTCCTAGACCCAATAGTCCCAGGTCTTGGATCAGGAACCCAAGATTTGCATGGCCAGGTGAATTTTAGACATCTGAGTACATGTGGGGAAATGACGAGGAACAGCTGGGGTCAAAGTTGTGTTTTTTAAGCACTTTTATACCCAAGGTTATGTTCTTGAACCTTCTATTACATTTTGGCCATTTTGCTCTTCTGAGGATCCCTACCCAGTAGCATAAAATGTCAGATACAAGCAGTAATTAAAAATCTATGTAAAACAAAATCCAAAGAATAGTGAGAGTTATAATATCCAGCAATACACTCAAAGTAATCATTTTATTTTCTGTAAAATTTAATCTCAATACTAGGCAATATTAGTGTTTACTCATACCAATACCAAATGTATAATGCTGTTAAGCACTGTTCACTTGCCATTCTACATTAGGATCCAGTGGAAGCTAATAAAATAATGATTTACAAAGAGTGGGATGTTCATACATGTCCAGCTAATAGATATTATTAGTTGTTAACATTAAATTAAAAACGTATACTCTACCTTATTATTTAATTCCTTTACCGAATGAACTTAGATTTTCCAAGTTTTGTATCCAAGATCGTTTTAACTAATTACCTTCAACAATATATTCTCTATAAAAATAATTATAATTTACAATATTAATTTTTAATTTCCGATAACTTTCTATAAGAAGGATAACATGTAATATCAGACAACTATGGAAGGAAAGTTATCCAAGTATTTTCTAACACTTTCCTTTCCTTTTCTCCTTATTGAACTCAGAATATGCTCAAACGTTTAAAAAACAGCAGTACTCCATAAAATTACTTGCATCTTATAATCCAAGGAATTCAGCAATTAAAACACTTAAAACAATCACTTTATCAATATTTATTTGAGTTCTTTAAAATAACAATGGAACAAATCTCAACAAATGTATAAGAATATTAATTGTGCAATTAAAAGTGGTATGTTTATTGTCATTTTAATACCAGCAAAATCCACAGATAAATGGATTTCTGAAAGAATACTCATTAATTAACACCACTCTGAATCATTGTTATTACAGTGATAACAACAAAGAGTAATTATCAAAATACTGACTGGCTTCATTGTCACTCAATACATTTTCAAATATTAAATTACAAAATAAGAGAAATACAAATGAAGAAGAGAGAAAAAGTACAATTAAAATATTTCATTAAGACAAAAGAAAATTACCTGAGAACAACTAGGTAATTCACACAAGAAACGAATTATTGGTACTGTGTTTAAAAATGTAAACCTACATGAAGTTAAGTCACAGTTACTTAATCGTAAGCTTTTTTACCCATAAAGTTTGCTAATAAACAGCTGAAGAAATGGAAAACAAAGAATAGATAAATCATGAAGTGTGCCCATAATAAGAAAACACAAAATGTAGGTGAAAATGATGACAACTTTAAAGTAACTGGTGATGAAAATTTCCCAATTTAATCAATGCTTTATTTTATTTATTTATTCATTTGTATTTTTCATAGTTCATAATTTAATCTTTCTGAACAGCAAATGATTTAGCAATAGCTTTGATATTTGAAATAATTACTTTTCAACATTTTATGACATATTACACCAAAACACTGCTAGGTAATATGTGGAAAGCAGGAGCACATAATCATAGGACTTTATATGACTCATTGTTTCTTATGGCATTTAAAAATTTTAGGAACTAGTACATTGGTCACAAAAACAGTTTGTCCACTTCAGCATATTTATTTTAGGAATTTACTTGTAAAATAATCTCATTGGCACATGAATATATATGCAATCCTCCTATGCATGCTTGAGTAAACTGCCAGCAGTTACATTTTCTCAAACAAGATTTTTATTGATATACAATCAGCAGAAATCAAATGTTTTAGACAAAATCCTTTTTTTCTTCCAAAATTTGAACACAGCAGGGGATTATTATTTGCAAGATGAAGTATTTTTATTTTATTTTCATTCCTACTTTTAATATTTTTTCTTTCCTTTATTATTCTGTCATCTTTTCATTTAGATACCTCAGAAACACACTGTCCCCTCAAAAATTTTAAAATAATGCAATTGAATCTGATATTGAAAAGAAGCTCTTACTTTATCTATAGACAAAGATTGATATACATACATTAATATATTAATAACCAGAGGACCAAGTGAAACATTGAAGAGGTAACGGTAAACTGAAGCTTGAGGCAAAATATGATTTCATTAAACATAATCTAAAATATTGCTGCACTTTTAATAGCACAAGGCTTATGATATCTTGTGAAAAAATGTCTGCTCTCTTTTAATAGGTATCAATTGATAATTTTCATGAAATGATTCTTTTCAGATATACTAAAACAAATAAAGTCACTTACAAGAAAAGCTTGTGATTAACATTTGTCTGTTATGCATCAAAATAATTCATAAAAAAACTATAGGCCTACCTAACTTCACAAATAAAACTATGTTTTGTTTTACTATAGCTTTTCAGTACCCATCTTATCAATCATAATATTTGCTCACCGATTTCAAGAAAAATGAATGTCTATTCACCCTCGTTCTGCCAGTTCATCCTTTGGAAGTCCAACAACTGTGATAACTAGGTGTGTATGTCGTGTGTGTGTGTGTATGCGCGC
The DNA here is from genome assembly GCA_964035755.1 of Teleogryllus oceanicus. Classification (NCBI taxonomy): domain Eukaryota; kingdom Metazoa; phylum Arthropoda; class Insecta; order Orthoptera; family Gryllidae; genus Teleogryllus; species Teleogryllus oceanicus. The sequence continues at coordinate 13,080,015 of CAXIVR010000008.1, forward strand.
GTGCAAGTGTATTTGTTTGTGTGTGTGCGAGATTGTTGGTAATCCACGTGTTGTACCAAAACCTCAAAGAAAAGAAACAAATATTACTAAAGTAGGTAGTATGTGCTATAATGCACTTGGAATTTTTCCAAATTTTAAAGTACTTCAAGAAAAAATTCAGTAAATGTTGGATGCAATATACACAAAGGTGTCAAAATTATTTAAACAAGAATCAAGAAAGCAAGATTTACTGGATTATTTAGACAATCATATCAGGAAAATAATTCAAGATAATCGCTTAAAAATTTCACTTCCTATTCCTTATATTTCTTTTACTTTCTGTTATGTAAATGGAAATTTATCTCCTTCAAAATTATATTTTCTAACCACAAATTATTAAGTATTACGAATAACATTACAACAGCAAAATAATGTCTAGGATTATTTACTTATATGCAGTTTAAGGTTTCTCTTTACAAAAGAGTTCTGCTGACTGAGCAATTTATTGTTTAGACATTTTGAAGCCGTAAACAATATCTTATGTACCCCTGCAGCACACACATTATTACTTAAATAAATGCAAACACGGACAACACCTATCTTAAATAAATGACATTATATTTGCATATGTACACATTTTACATAGAATAAAATACAACATATATACATATCAATATATATAATATTTATATAAATACAGAAACATTGCAAGTTTTCTTGTTAATGATATAATACCAGTGTTTGAAAAGTCTTAAACAATTGTTGATAACTTTCCAAGCACTACAAATTTAATTTCTTGACCACCAATATATAATTCATGGCGTTTGAGCAAAGCTCTGTATTTTAGTTTCAAATGTGGGTGTTCGCCCTTCCTTTACAATTCTTATTGCCTGCAAAACAGCAACAGTATCCAATTCCTTTTGTGTTGGCTTCTCATTATCCAAGCAAATCTCAGAAGCCCTATTGCCAAATTGCTCTAATGTTCTGACTCTATAGTCCACAACAATTGCAACTGGATTAGCTGTAAGAACAAGATTTTCGAGACACGGTAAGCCACAGATGTATTTGATTTCTGTTAAATCAGAAACCTTATTACTCTGTAAATTCAGACTTTCAAGCGAGTACAGTTTTGAAAAGCCTTGTAAAGATGTGATGTTGTTCTGAGACAGATCGATGTGAACTATGTTGCCTAATTTTGTATGTAGATTCTCAATTTGACAAAAATGATTCGCACATAAATAAATATGAGAAAGATGGGGTAATGATGTGAGATTATCCAAGGCACTTATTTTATTATTACTCAAATTGAGATGTTCCAACTTGGGCATTAGCTTCACAGATTCATCAATGCTCCTAAGACCATTATGACTGAAGTCAGCTTCTGTAAGCTTCTTCCACACATGAGTATCCTCAGTGTAAATGACACTTTTATGCAAGTAGTCACAAAGAAGAACATTTGCAATTTTACCAATGTTTGAGTAATGTACACTTACGGCAATTAATGTCTCACGGAGATTACCAGTACCATATATATTAGCTAACTCTACACCAACTAGGGTTAATTTCTCAACAAATTTGAAAGCAGATAACTCAAATTGCAGACAGTTTGGAACAATGTTGCTTGTTCCAATAGGTGCTTTGCTTCCTTTTATTGTAATACCCCGCAACTGACTACAGAAGTCCAAAACATGGCTAAAGTCGAGTTTTCTATCTAACATTTCAAGTGATGGACATGGCTGCTTCAACCGCTCACTGATTGCATGCAACTGAAAAGAACAATGATAAAATTAAAAAATGGTGTTCTGTGCAAATTATAGTCATTAAAATATATTATCACATATTATATATTTTTTAATTCATCATATACAAATATCAAGAGATTGTCTGAATCTTTTAAAACAGTTGTTTGACAATTTCAGTGATTGTACTTTTATTCAAGCCAATTGGATAATGCCAATTGATAATTGCAATAAGTTCAGTCAAATTGAGCGCATTTTTAAGAATGAATTAAAAATATTTATTAATGTAGTTTCAAAAATTAAAAGTATCTTTACTCTTTTTAATAAGACTGATGTGTTTCAGCAAAAGATATTAAAAGAACAGCTACTCTTGAATAATGTTAAGACAGAAGTAGAGTATTTAGTGCCCTCACAGTATCGCCAACATATGATACTCTTCACTGATCACTTACGTTTCAAAAGAATCTTTCTGAAATTACCATGTTCGATATAGAAACTAACAATATAAATCGTTCTTTTTACATATCTTTTCCATTGAATAGGTTTGCCTCAAATTTTATTCATTTACATTAATTTGTTTAAAAGTGTTCATTTATGATTCATTACTGTCATTATTTTACAAGATGAAATACTACTTAATATAAATATATAATAATATATAAAATAATTACTTACTTGCAATGGAGTAAAATAATGATGTTTTGAATTTTGCAATAAATAATCGCCTTCGGTGAACAACTGAAGAGCCAGATTTTGAAGTAGAAATGTAATATCATAATAGTGGAAGTCCAAAAACAAAGCAAGTTCTCTAGGCATTGCTTTCTGCAAGAAGCTCACCAAATTTATCAGATACGCTTCTAAAGCTGCTCTTCTTTTTTCTATAAATGCTGGGTCTCTATTCCCGATCACCTTTTTGGGTGGAAGTAAATCTTTGTTGACCCCATGATCCACAACTAGTTTATCATGGAGTTCGGCGAAGTCGTTATATCTATGTTGTACTTTCCACGCCACTGATCCCACACTAATATGAATGTGGTATAGAGTAAAATTTTCGGTGTGTTCGAATTCCGGAATAGAAACCACTGTTGTGTGACCATTGACAAGAAAACATGCCATTGCGTATACACTTTTAATAGGCAAAGATGGATTTCTAACAAGCAATTAGTTATACATCTCATAACGTTACTAAGACAGCTAACTCGATTGCTTGCATTTTCTTGTCAGAATGACATTTCAAACCACTCACGACTCTTCATTATTTGCAAACAATTTACAGGTTATGTTACGCCCATTGGTGTCATGTTTTCATGATACCATTGACAAATTTCTTCCACGTCAACACGTTACCAACATTGTAAGTACAAACTTATCTCAGCATTACAAAACTGAAGAAAAATATTGAATAGCGCGAAATGCAAACAAATCAAGTTCATTTGGTTGAAAAAGTCTATTAAATATATCTAGCAAAAGGCTAAATAAATAAACAATTTTAAAACAATAGTAAGCACGTGCTGATAAAATAATTTAATAAAAAAATTATAAATAAATGTACGTTTAAAAATCAAAACGAACATTCAGAACTAAACTAAAATTATATCTTATTCGGCAAACTTGTCAGTTCTTCTGTAACTATAGTGTAAAACAAAAGTTTATTGATATGTTTCATTACTCAGAAAACATTCCACCCGGCATGGTCTTCACCTGAACCTTGCCGGAAATCATGCACTCGGTAGAGAGCTTGCAAAACTCATCCTTTCACATCCTCGGCAGTGTCAAACCCAAAACCCATCCCCACCTACAAGTTCTCTTCAATCCTCTGGACCCACTCACCGCATCTTCTGAACCTAATCCTTGTACTAATTACCATTATTCATTTTTGTCTCCACCTGCCGCCTCCTCCAGCACAATATTAAATTTCGACCACGCCCTCTGGGAAAAAATGAGAGAAATACGGTGTCAGGTTCTTTAAAAAGATTTTTTTTATAACCGGCGATGCAAAGAAAAAATGTATTACCAAAAAGCATGTACAAACATGGTTACTCTTCTACATAATCGTCGTGAAGATTCCGACACTTTACTTATCTTTGAACTAGATTTCCGATTCTCTCTTCGTGGATATTGTCACAACTGACTGGAGATGGGCCTGAAATTTTCTTTGAAGCTCCTCATTGATATGGAAGCTTTACCCTCCCAGCCAATTCTTCAGTTCGGCGAGGAGAGTGTCCTAAACCCTACCCTCTCCTAATTCCTTCCCATTTCTGGCCGCTGGGTAGTGAAGCAGGAGCGCGAAAGAGAGAGGCGCGTACGCGGAAATGCTACCTAGTCGTCCTCTTCTCGACTCCCGACACGACTTACGGACTACGGACTATAATATAAAAAGTTAACGGAGAATTACTCCAAATACGTTCTACGCCAAGTTCTTGACTTGTCAACGTCACTGTGAACGTTATCACAGAATTGTGGCGTAACGTTAAAAAGATAAACAAAACTACCCTCATAAATAGCAAATTCAGTCAGATGCAACAGAAAAATATCCGTAAAGATGCATTCAAAATATTCGCGTAATGCAACATAATGAAATAAAATTGAATTTATCGAGACAGCATTGCAGCGCATCTAAGTCTAAGTCAATTTTTTTTCTTTCTTTTTTTTCTCCTTTTTTCCCTTTACAGAACATTAGTTACCTCAAAATGAAGTAAACATTCTCCAAATTCCTAGATTTTGTCTTGCAGGATCCTACTATACTATACAGCGAGGGTTTCAAAGCCTTGCACATGTAACGGAGGTTTGTGTGTTTACATTACAAATGTTCTACCTTCTTATCAGAATTCAATGTATATTCAGTTGAAAATGTTTCTGAAATATCAGTTGTACTCACTACACTCAAAATTATCTTTCTTTGTTTCAAAAGACCTCCAATAAAGCGAGCTCTAGATTACTTCACTTTCTTAGATACTCAAGAGATAACTGAATAAAAATGAGTAATCGCTCTTTTGAGTACATTGTAGTACGGTATGCGGAGATTTCAACATTGATTTTCTGCGCGAATCTCGCGGAAAAGAGCAGTTTCTCGATGTAATTCATTCTTTTAATTTAGATATTACAGTGAATGTACATTCACGGAATACAGTTAAATAAAAAAAGCAATAGATCAAATCATAAGTAACAAAACCATAACTAGATAGAAATAAAAATATTTAAGTTTCCAGTGACTACAATGCACAAATTATTACAATTTATCAGTAACTTGAACATTGACTCATTAAAAAATACACGATGGTGTCGATTATTTACTGAAGGTAAAATAGAATTATTTACAAACCACTTGTTGCGGGAATCATGGAATGCGGTTTATAATGCTGTTAATGCAAACAAATGTAATTTATTTTTTCAACGCTTTCATTTCCCTTTAATTCGAGTTTTCCTCTTTAAAAAGAGAAAATTAAACAAGTCACAGAAAAGTAATACTTGGATATCACAAGGAATTAGAATATCGTGTAGAAACAAACTTACTGTTTATTTCTAAACATCATAACGTATCATCCGGTTTCCATGTCTATTTCCAAAAAAGTAAAAGAATATCAAATGTAGAAAGAATGCGGGTAATATGTAACTCCCAAATCTTTTGTTTTAGCTTACAGTTTTTGGGGAAAAAAGTGGTCTGTTGTGTGTGTTATTTGTCTTGCACCTACATTTAAAAAATAAAGTTAATTTGGGGTAATAAAATATCTCTTTATGCGTGTGTAGTACGTGTGAATGTACGCCCCTCACCCCCAATATATTATTTTGCTTTTAACCACGAAGACTCTCTTAATGGACTCTAATAAAAATATAAACCAGAAAAGTAGAAATAATCGAATGATTGAAATGAAATAGTATCCAAGGTCAGATGACAAAAATGCATGATTCAAATAAAACAAACTTATCTTAAATGAACATGAAATATACACGTGCTTTTCATGCAATATCAACTCATTACGAGTGAAACTAAATTGCGTTTACTTTAAATAAATATTCAGTAATCTAGTGTTCTGTTATTTAATTTTAAATTTTGGATTAACACATTACTCCAGTATCCATCTAACGGTGTAGCATTCAAGTATTCTCGTCTGTGGTTAAGGAATGTAACAGCAGAGGCAAAAGCAGGGGTGTAGAAAGGGCTGGTGCAACCGATGCGCGAAGCTATGGGCCTCGAATGAGGTCACCCGCCGATCCCAATAAAGATGACAATGACAATGGGGGTCCTTTCGAACCCCATTTATTCATTTATTTTACGTCAAAAAAAAAAAAAACAGTTGAAACTGCGTATGACGTGCTATGGGGAGAAGTCAACTCTGTGCACATTTTCAAAATTCTGTGATCCCTACACTAAGTCACATACTACTTGAATTTTAAATGAAAAAAACCGCTCCCATATGATAAAATCTATTTTCAAGGATAAATAAGCAACAAATTTGGGCTCATATCCATGATGTCCTTCGTTCCTGCCGCAACAACATGGAAACGATAACTTGAATAATTATATTTCCCAATGAATTCTAGAAGACGTGCACAGAAATGAAGTTACATTTATGTCCAGAAGCAAAACAAGGGGCCATCTCAGCATTTGCTCAATGGATCAGGGAAACTGGACGAAAAACCTGATCGAGATGGGGGTCATTGACCCGGAGACTGCAGTACAATACTTGTTACAGGTTGTTTATACACATTTATACAGTCCAAATGGTAAATAATGCATTACGTATCATTTTTAAAATTAATGTTACTTTTCTTGTGATACCTCTGCACCAGGGCTCCCGAGACCTAGCAACGCCTCTAGACAAAAATAATAGAAAATGTTAGGATATTTCCAAGGACAATAACAACACTAAAGCAATGACGAATTCGAAAAAAATACAATCACAACATCTCGAAACTGTAGGGAATGTTGTTTTAAAAGATAGTGAGAGAATGGAGAGAACCGGTAAAAGTTGTAAATCTCTTCAAACAATACTTTTTCGAGAAATGCGGTTGATCTCACGAAGGGACTAAAATCACAAAATCCCACATCATACGGACTAAAATCACAAAATCCCACATCATACGTTTCCCAAAAATGTTCGACATGATGTTTAGTTCCAAAACTTCTTCACATTATTACTTTTGCGAGTACATGTGCTTCAAATGATGTTTTATAAAGTTTCTCGAAAACTCAAAACTTTTCTGGGAAAACGAGCTCAAAATTGCCATTTTCCGAAACTTTCAAATGCTATTTTCTCAAAAAGGCTCTATTTTTTCTTCTTCTAAATTATCGTACACATACAATTAATTGTGCTGTATTCTTTTTGTTTGTTTGTTTTTCAAAATTACACAAATATATTTTTTAAATATCTTTCACGCCTTTACTATGCACATTTCCACGAAGATTTTCTCAAAAACTGCTCCAATTTTTTTCTTTAAATATTTGATAGGGATAGTGCTGCTCCAAATTTCTCTTTAATTTTTTACGCAGTGCTCTAAATAATACTGCAAACTAACATGGCTATCATCGTTGCTCGAGCATAGTTTTATCACAATATTATGTCCAGTGATTTAGGACCTATACTTGGGTGTTCCTAACGTGGCGGCTGTGGGTAGTATGTAGAAGATGGAATTCGGCACGCCTTTTTGCATCTTTCTTGGTCCTGTCGCAAGATGATCGCGACAGTATCAAGCAGTGCTGCAGATCAAGCGACTCTAGCGGCAGGACTGAAAATGACGCAAAAGGACATGATGAATTCCATCTTGGAGATACTACCCACAGCCGCCAAGTTAGAAAAACCCAGTTATAGTTGTGCTTTTTCAAACGTAACCAAGGGCGGTCAGACAAATGTGTGCATTTACCTGGACCCACAATCGCTCCTTAATCGGGTGCAGTAATCTCCACATTCGCAAACTGAGATTTGGTGCCTAAGTTTGAGTTGTTGGTGCCTAACTGAGATTTGGTGCCTAAGTGCCGAGCGCCTGAGATTTGGTGCCTCGTGAGTTTTTCTCCTAACCCACATGGAGTTCATGCAGCACGGTTGGGTTCATTCGTTATGATTTGAAATACTAATTTTGTCACAAAAAAATTAGTGCCATTCAGTTTACCGATCATAGCTAAGTTCCCCGCAAAGTCTTCTTGTAGTTTCTGAGCGTGCCTTTTATACTTTTGCTAAAAATAATAACAAAATTCTGAATAACACTTTTAATCGCAACTCCCCTTGTGTTGATGTTCTGTCGCTCAAAAGTATTCGTGCCAATCCCCTCCAATCCGCTAAGTTGAATTAGGAATAAAGAAAACAACGAGCATTTTGGTAATATTAGTTAATGAGAAATATTCTCCCCGTGTAATGCGAACTATTTGTACTGGCAAAAGGGTAACATATTTTGGCTCTTATTTCTAATCGTACTCCATCTAAAGAAATTGATTCCGCGGACCATAGCGATACGTGATAACTTTCCAATGCCATGGCCTACTAAAAATGGTAAATGAGGCACAAGTTTTGAGGAACATAATAATGTATCCTGAAACTTATTTACAGTATGTGGTACGTATATCGAATATATAAACACAATTCTGTAACCACGGAGAGGATTTTTATGCCCTAAAATTCTTCAAATACGTTTTTTAAAATATGCATTAATGACCTAAAAATTCTGAAATATGCATTTTAATATGCTTAAAATTAACAATATTTCATTTTCTCTATAAACCTTTCTTGATAAAATTCAGAGCTGTACGCTTGGAAGAAAAGTTATTTTTGTGCAAATAAATCATAATCTAACCTACTTCGCGAGAGAAATAATTCAAGTAATTATTCACCTTAGTGAAGTACATTGCAGTCTTGTATTTCTTCTAACTGAATTAAAAAATATGTAATCAAGAAATATCCTACATTTCCACAAGTATTTTATCATCTATAAGAAAACAACGCACACTGTGACAAGATCTTACAACGGACAAAAATATGTAAAATTATAGTATTACTCCTGTCTATAAGGAATGCCGTTCTGTTGAAAAACGTTTACCAATACAACGTAATTTGTATTGTTTACAGCTCTTCATATAACTATACTTTGCGCCAAGTTTATTTTCGTTGGACCCCTATTGGGATACATCATTGGCAAAATAACTGCCTGTGCTCTGGTGAGAATTTTTAACGACGTTGTGTCAACAACCACAATTACCCTAGTGGTAACTTTCGCATCATACTACGTTGCAGAGGAAGTTCTTGGTGAGTACATTTTACAAGTACCTTCGAATCATAGATTCACTTTAGTGATGACTAGAGATAACAAAAATGTAGCCGAATGCCTCCTTACTTTCTCGCCCTTACTTCATAAGGCTTAATCGTGCGCCGGAAAACGGGGAATTTTCGAAAGGAAAACGTTTATTGCGGTAACGAAAAAGTGGATAAATCTTGTTCTCGTATACAGTAAATCACTTCCTCTACATCAATACATACATCAATTAGGCGAGTATGGGGCACGGTGATAGGAAAACGAATGCACGCGAAATATTCGTCATATTAGGTGCTCAAAGACATCGATTATCCCAGATGATTGAAGAAGTACGCGTGTCACTATCAGAGGTTTCGGCAGCGTGAAGGTTCATATGCGATCCTTACGGGTACATTTCATACACTTAGATTGATTGATTGATTTTTTCGTGTTTCAGGGCGCGTCAACTGCTTTGATCATTAGTCCCGTTAGTGTAGGGCATGTTGTTCTCGAAAGATGGCGGTGATCTTCCCCCGCTGGATGGCGAGACCTGGCGCCGACCTACCGTCGGCTAGTGGGGTTTCCCCCTAACCAGGACTCCCCACCAGGGGACAAGCTCTAAGCTCCCGACGTCTCCCGAATGTGGTAGTGTAGTGCATGTTAGTGTCAGTGTGTGTAAGGGGAGAGGATAGGACAAGGAACGGGAAGGAAAGATCGCGCGCGGTCAGTGGCCCGTTTGGTAGGGTACTGCTCCGGCATGGCGTGGAGAGAGCGTGGAGTGGCGTGTGCGAGGGATTTAGTAGTCTGGAATGCTTGCTGCTTGGGGTAGAGTGCTGCTTGGCGGTAGAGAGTGAGGAGGGTGCGCGCTGTGCTGCGTGTAATGGGTGTGGCGGTAGAGAGTGTGTGTGCAGTAGTGTTGGGCGTGCTATGCCGCGTGGCGGTAGAGAGCGAGGAAGGGTGCGCGCTGTACTGCGGAATGGGTGTGGCGGTAGAGGTGTGTGCGCAGTAATGTCGGTCGTGTTGTGCCGCGTGGCGGTAGAGAGCGTGGAGCGGCGTGTGCGCAGGGGTGTCGGGCGTGCTGTGCTGCGTGGTGATCGGCGTGGTGCTGGGCGGCGAGCGCCTGAGGCTGAGCGTGGAGGTGGACGCCTTCCTGCAGCTCTTCTGGGAGCTGGCCGCCTTCCTGGCGTCCGCCTTGCTCTTCCTTATGGCCGGCGTGCTCATCTTCGAGGCCATCAGCGCCAAGATCGAGGTGCGCGACCTCGTCGTCGCCGTAGTGCTCTACCTCACCTGCTTCCTCAGCAGGTGTGTCCCTAGGAACAACGTGGTGCTGGGGTAAAGCGTGCTGCCGTCGCTGTCTTCTTTTTGTCACACCTCGATCCTTTGAGCTTAGCCTCTACGTCTCACTATGATAACTTTTCGTTTCTACGCAATCCTCTTCCTCTCCAACCCCCACATCCACTGTTTCAGGTCCGTTTTCATATCTTCCAGACTTCTTAAACGTATTCTCCGTGTTTTCCTCTAGTTTTCACATTTAGGGGTTATAATTTTTTATGTTCCTTCCTTCATTCGTGGGTAGGTTTCCCAGCCACTGTATCCTTCTTAATTTAAATTCAGCATCTAATCTGTCATATATTTTGGTAAAGTTTGTGATCAGTATATAAGATCGTATAAAACATTTACATCTATGGCAATAGTGTCTAGGTAGTTATAGAGCGTCCTGTGGCGTGGATGGTACAATAAAATCTCCCTTCACTATGTTGACCACATAACCCGTTGGGTGTCGAAGTGAAACTAGCTTTGCAAGTGGCCCGATTAGGCGAGATTTTTTTAAATAACGTGTTTTGCTGTTTTGTTTATTAATTTTTTGAAAACTATTATCTACTCCTTTTGCACGTTCAAAAAACTTCATATCCTATAACAAACCTGTTACTCCTTCATTCGACACCATTAGATGTTTAGGGAAATTAATGTGCGTAATTCATGGCTCTGATTGCGCTGAGCATGTTACGGTGGCGCGACGTCAACTACCGCCCCCAGTGGACAACGTTGACATCACTGGTCTGAGGGGGTTGCGGGGGGCGTCTCGGATTTGCGTGCAGCGAGAGATAAGGTCCCTCGCGTGCCTAAGGAAAATGGGGTGACACGTATGTCTTCTGATAACGAAACCGGATGCGAGAGAGCAAAAGTTACGATCGGACGAACACTAAATCATAATAACTATGACTGCACTCTAGAAGGGTACCTTATGTTAATCTTACGATAATGAAACTACAGCGATTGACACCACTTTCCTTTTGAACTTTAAAAGCCAGTTCTCTTCAGAATTCAATATGAGAATACCTATTAGAAGCAACGGTTAATAAATTACGGGCGTTACCACGAAATGACGGGGAACCATATTGGGAACAGAAAAGCGAAGTACCAGTGGCGGCTCCCACAGTGAAAGACAAGATGCGTAAACTAATTCAATTGAAAAAATAACAAATTAGATTGCATGCTTCGTCTTTTGATGGGATAAGAGAGAAATATCAGTCTCTTCTGTTAGCTCGACTTCCTTTGATTACATCCTCGCCAGCTGCTCTGCCGGCGTCTTTCCGGTCGCGTTCTGGGCCTTGCTGGCAAGTGACATCGCCCACGTCTCATGAAATGTTTATATAGGTGACCGAGATACTTGTAGATGACAATGCAAGAGAGGAGGAAATCCTCCCTTGAAATGTATAGCCCCATTAATAAACGTTTCTTCTCCTGGCCGCAGGAGCGCTGGAGCGGATTAACGTACGAGTTAGATTACATTAGTTCCTCAGCGCGATTTCGAGTTCGTTTCACGTCGCTTAAAAGCGGTTATTGTTTTAAAAAAACGATCAGAGTAAATTTCTTCTCAGTTTTCAACTTCAAAAATATACATTTTCCCTCACAATCTGAAGCTAAATTTATATTTGGTAATTCCATTCAGAAGAAGAGAGGAGTACGGGCGGAAGATTTTCTTTCCTTCCCTCCCCAGAGAGACAGCAACTGTTAGACATTATGAGCGTGGCATTGTTGGTTGGTTGGTTAGTGATTCCGGGCGCGTCAACAGCGTATGCCATTAGTCTCGTAAGTGTAGTGCATGTTTTTTCCTCGGGAGATGCGGGTGATCTTCCCCCGCTGAATGCGAGATCTGGTGCCGACCTACCGTCGGCTAGCGAGGTTTCCCCCTAACCAAGACTCTCCCACCAGCGGGGCACCGCCCCAGCCGGGACAAGCTCTAAGCTCCCGACCGGTCTCCCTGAATATGTGGTAGTGTAGTGCATGTTAGTGTATGTGTGTGTGTAAGGGGAGAGGATAGGACAAGGAAGAGGAAGGAAAGATTGCGCGCGGTCCGTAGCCCGTTTGTTAGGTACTGCTCCGGCATTCGCCTGGTGTTGATAGTAGAAACCAGGGAAAACTACCGATCAGAGCAGCCGGCCGCTAGAATTCTCCTCCAGCCAGCGATGGCGTTGTTGTTGCAGGGCGGTGATGTACGTGTGCGTGAAGATGGCGTGGCGGGGCGTGGGCGGGGCGCGCCTATCCAACAAGAGCGTGGTGGTGCTGGTGGCGGCGCACGTGCGCGGGCCCGTCAGCCTCTGCCTGGCGCTGGCCGCCGACAAGGCCGAGGGCATGGTCGAGGAGGGCGCCAAGGTATACACGCGTATATTGCACGCATGCGCTCGGACACACAAAGCACTTAAAGGTACATAGACATACGCACGCACATACGTATAGTACACGTGAAGTCGTAGGCTTCCGCGGCATTCGGAGTCATGTGAATGATCGTGGCTTCCGGGTGATGCCGCGTCGAAGGCTGTGTTGCCGAAGTTTCGACCATCTTTTCGCGGTCTTACTCAGGCTAGTCCAAGACCAGATCTGAGGAACACCAGCCCTAAGGAAGACCACGAAAAGATGGTCGAAACGTTGGCAACACAGCCTTCGACGCGGCGTCTCCCGGACAGTCAAGATCATTCGTATGGTACACGTATACGCTCATACATACTCACAAAGCACATAGACAAATACACACGCACAACGTCTCACTAATTTGGAAATTCATTGTGGAACAAGAATTAGGCTGCAGTAATATACCTAGTTTAAAGGTCTATCCAACCAGCGCCGCATACGGAAACACTTTACGCCGATTGTGGAGTTATTATATTTCGATTTAAACAGAGTGAAACTTCAAGGTGAAGATTTGGAAGGAGAGGGGGACATTGTCATCCAATCGGGAGTTCCAATACCAAATTTATGTCGAAACGAGGCTGTTGATTGAATGATTGTGCCCCGTCTTCGTCCAGTGTGTGATTTTGAAGTGCCATTGTGTTTAAAGAGAGATCTCTCCGAGATAGATCTCTCAAATTAAGATCCCTCTTCGGTAATTTTTTACAAATTTTCGGGCCAGAGTCGCTTTGTCTGGGAGAGGGTTCGTCGCTACTTGCTCTGCAACGGACCGTTTTGAAAACAAGATTAATAGCAATAGATGTTCAGAATGCTGTCTACCACTAACTCACCCGAAGAAACCCAAGAAAGCTGACGGATTTTGCTCGTTATATTTTTACCTCTGGGATTGTAGCCACGTTGATGCTCAGACTATCATGCCCCCCCCAAACTAACTTGTTTCATATTTTCGCTCACCTTATTCAAACCAATTTTAACACATTAATTGTATAACATTATAAAGAAATATTTTCATTATGAAGCTACATTTTTTTAAAATTTCAAGATAAAGAAACTTTTTATTTTGCTTCAAAACTGTTTTGGGGGTGATTTGCCATCCCCTGAAATAATTTACGGCTTCGTATCTGATCTATAATGTCTGTTTTGGAAAATGTTCGCCGTTGTATTCCAATGTTTTCAGATACTGATTTACATCTCTGCCCTCGTACTGCTGACTCAAGTGATAAACGGCAGCATGCTGCAGTTCCTGCTGAAGACGCTCGGGATGCTGAAAATCTCCTTAGCAAAGAGGGCAAACATGAACAGCGCAATAAAATATCTGATCCTCACCAGAGAAAGGTGCGTCACGAGAAATGTTTTATAGCTTACGTCACAAGCACTGTAGCCAGAATATAGATCCCCGATGACGAATCTTGGACTATTAGTGGCCGGAGATGGCATTCCCTTGTATTCTAATTGTACCATTAAAGAACAAATTCAGTGATATTATTTTCTCGGGTGAAGTGTGATCCTGTTCGGCATTTAGTCAGTCAGTAAATTTTGTTTGTAATGCAGTCACGACATAACGTGTTTTTCCATTTTTTGGGGCATAAAAACTCCTTGAAATCATTAAAAGCGTGGTACGTGTAACGATTTTTATTTCTTGATTCGACTCCAAAATGATAGCGCGGGGGGTCTGGAAACAATGTTATTTTCACAATGAATAACCTTGGATAAACATTTGAATACTGCGATGAAGAGGTCTTAAATTTTAGGGCACGAGATTGTCTGTTCGCAGAAATACTAGAATAAATAAAGCGCTGGCCCCATGGCGTAGGAGCGAAGGAGCACGAGCACTGGCGTAGGAGCGCGGTGGCCAAGGCTACTGTGGTGTCATGCGGTTGCAATAATACACAGACGAGGGTGGGTTAAATAATTGCTGGTTTATGTACTAAGTTCCACCACCGGAACAACCTTATTTATACAATTAAATTTAACTTAAAAAGATTCCACTATTCCGGAGTAATCTGTCGCTGCGGCTACCACACCACTACGCTCGAATATTACTTAGATTTGATGGCGTGAAGCGCCGCATCCTACTTACGGACTCGTCCTTGAGTCTCCCTGTCCTTACGGCAACATTGCCGGCCCTATCCGCCACGCTCGCGGCCCGCACCCAACCAGGCATTCGCCGACCGGCTCCCGGCCAGATGCGCACTCCTCGAAGACTCTAAGCGAAAGAGATCAGAGCGTCGTCGCGCCGGGTGCAGGTAGCCCGCACCCCTTCCACGCCGCCTCCTGGCTTTTCCCCCAACGTCACATCCGCTCTGTCCATAACAAAGGCTAGCATGTGGACGCCTAAACGTTTCGTTTACGCCACGAGGCCGCTCGTTGCAATGTGTTTGTATCCACGACGCTACACTACAGGTTCCAAGAACCGGCTGAACTTGCCCAGAGGCAGCATTGCCGTTGTTTCTGCAGCATCTCTGACTGGGTGGTCCTATGGTTTGACTTCCGACGGTGGTGAATTCAACCACTGTTTAAAGGGGAATTCCAGCGACCTGCAGCCCTAATCAGTAGTTTTCCGTGATTTCTCCGACAAGTAATTGGTGAAATCTGGAGAAGAATCCTAAGAAATGAGCCACGGACCACGTGCCATCTTTCCTTCGTGAACCTTGTATTTTCCTCTCGACCTACACACACACACACACACACACACACACACACACACACACACACACACACACTTAATGCACTACATTGCCAGACATGCCAGGAGAATTCAAATTTAGAACTGGAAAAATCACGCCAGGTGAATAGCATTTAATGTTCATAATTTTTAAAAATTTGTTCCATTTTTTAGCCTATCTAGCAAGTATTTAGATTCCTTTTGAAGCATTGCGTGTTGTTGAATGATGAATGGGTTTGTTTCAACCTCATCTAAATTGTATTTAATAAATTTGTTTCATTTCGTCTTCTTAATGTTTCACGGCTTCATTCCAACTTCAATAAACGAAACACTTTAAAAGCAATGAAAGCAAAATAGATCATTCATTTATCGGAGAAAACGGTCGTTTTATCACATAGAGATTCCATTATCACAGATTTGATTTCGTCAAACATGTACTGTATGCTAATCATTCTTTTGTACTTCCTTTCATTTTATCCTAAAGGACTTCTTTAACCATTCTGGATGAGTCTTTAAAGAATAATAACAAGTTTGTTATTTGTGTTGTTTCCTGATTATTATAAAATGTCATGTGTGTCACATTTTATTTAAATAAATAATAATAATTTCTTTAGGTCACTAATATGGTTAAAATGGACAGACATCTCGCCGGGGCAAATTGGATGATAGTTCAAGAAGCTACCAAATCATACATCCATATAAAGCATTGTTAGAGGTATTGTTTCATTTTTACCTATTATATTGCCATAATGTATTTAAAAAATACACATTCACAAAGGTAGTAAAGAAAAAATGTTTCGTGTTTCATCGTAAGTTCCTAGTTCTAGAATGGATTTTAAAGGTTCATTTTGGCGGGCATATGCTCGAAGTAGCAGTTGAAAGGCAATGAGAATAATATTTACATTAATCTCACAATCTCATCTTTCAATTACTGTGCAGAGATATCTTCTGAGGGTTTGGTTTATTAAATGTAATATTTATAACTTTAAAACTAGTTCTAAAATAATCAAAATTAAATAATATCAAACATATAGTTTTAAAAAAATAATAGTTTTATCTGGTTACCCCCAGACAAAGCACTGTGTTATAGACTATTGAGGTCACGCTAGTGTGCATACAGTGTGCACACAGAATAGCTTATGTAATAGAATTGAGTAATTCTAAAACCGTTGAAGTGCAATGAATTGATATTTGGTTATGGATAACATATTAATTAAAGAAATTATAGTTTCAATTTATGTCCATTACATTTTTTGCTACCGTGCGTTCAAACAAAAATGCAGTTCGTTCATTGACTTCACACTTTAAATCTAAAGCCCATAAAGAATTTTCACCCAAAAGATACTGGTAGTACCCATGGAGGTAAATTATAAATTATAATATTGCAATATTATGAAGTCTAAGAATGTATTTGAAACAACAACGAGGGTGAATATTATATATCAGACTTATTTTTAAAAAATTGTCATGAACAATTGGGCAAGTTGTTTTACAGATATCCCTTACGATTTCTCCGTTGAATTTAAGCCGAAATGATCGTTTTTTTCTCTTTCCCAAAACAGAAGGGTAACGACATGCAGATCACCTTCACAGGATATCACATCGCCCTGTGCCCTGAATGTCAGAAAGAGGTGCTCGCTGAACCTACGAAAGCAGAATTTGAAGAAATGCAGAAGGAGGCCAACATTAGAATACTCAAGGCAAAGAAGGTAACTGACAACAAAGTAAGTGTTGTGTGGGGCTACCTGAAGTGCATACAATAAGTATCACTATATGCAGATGTTCATCTCTATTCACACAAGTATTAGAATTTTTGGGTAACAGTAAGTTGTTTTTTTAACAGTATAAAACTGTGGTATATATATATATATATATATATATATATATATATATATATTATATATATATATATATATATATATATATATATATATATATATATAACATACATACATACACACACACACACCACTAGTATTACAATTACATCACACTTCACTACCACACATGTTGAGAGCTTAGCTCATGTCACAACTGGGACGGTGCAACGCTTGCGGAAATACATGGAGGGCGTAACACACGTGTAGATCGAAGGCGGTCTCTCACGAACCAGTGGGGGAGGATCACCACCAACTCGAGGTTACAACATACACTACACTCACGGGTCTAATGTCCATAGACGTTCCCGAGCCCGAAAACACTAAACAGTCCATCAATCAATCTTCACTTCATCCCGAACCCTTGAGTTTTTTCCACGTCTCCCTCGGAGAAAATTGCCAGTTCGCGCCAAGAACCTCCGACAATCAAATAATGACACTGCAGTGCCTCTGCCCGGGAGGTCCTGGGTTTCAGACTCGACGTTGGCAGGAGTTTCGGCACTAGCTAGACAGCTAGGTCCAATTCAGTCGCTGTCAGGACAAGAATTCTAGAGGTTGCCTTCAGTCTGAGGGTGAATGCCGGAGCAGTACCCTAACAAACGGGCAACGAACCGCTCGGGAATCTTTCCTTTCTCTATCTTGTCCAGTCCTCGCCTCTTACGTAAACTCACAGACACTACACTACCACTCATGTCGGGAGGCCAGATGGGAGCTTAGAGCTTGTCCCGGTTGGGGCGGTGCTCCGCTGGCGGGATGTGTTTGGGGCCCCGCAAACCTACGTAGGTCGGCGCCGAATCTCACCATGCAGCGGAGGAAGATCACCGCCACCTCCCGCGATGAAAACATGCACTTCAGTTACGAGCCTAATGACCTCAGAAGTTGACGAGCCCCATAATCATCGGATCGTGTACCAGGAAGCTGTGACTCGGTTCGAGTCCCGACGGCGGATTTTCGACACTAGCTTTTCAGCTAGGTCGAATTCAGCCGCTGTCTGGAGGAGAATTCTAGTGGCCAGCTGTTCTGATCGGTAGTGTACCGTGGTTTCTCAGATCAACACCAGGCGAATATACCCTACCAAACGGGCCACGGACCGCGCGCGAACTTTCCTTCTTCTTCCTTGTCCTATCATTTCCCCTTACACACACACACTAACACTAACATGCACTACACTATCACACATGGAGAGAGACCAGTCGGGTGCTTAGGGCTTCTCCCGGCTAGGGCGGTGCCCCGTAGGTGGGGGATACCTGGTTGGGGAAAACCCCACTAGTCGACGGCAGGTCGGCGCCGGATCTTTTCATTCAGCGAGGGGAAGATCATCGCCACTTCCCGAAGGAAAAAGCATGCACTATACTTACGGGACTAATGACCTCAGTAGTTGACGCGCCCGGAATCACTAGCAATCCATGAATGTAATCGTGTG
Organism: Teleogryllus oceanicus; assembly: GCA_964035755.1. Taxonomy (NCBI): domain Eukaryota; kingdom Metazoa; phylum Arthropoda; class Insecta; order Orthoptera; family Gryllidae; genus Teleogryllus; species Teleogryllus oceanicus. The sequence goes on from CAXIVR010000008.1 coordinate 13,098,609, forward strand.
CGCGCAGGTGTCGTACTGCCGGCAGTACGAGCACGGGCTGCTGTCGAAGGACGCGATCCACGTGCTGGTGTCGGCGGTGGAGGCCGCGACCAACCCCGCACCAGCGGTCCCCGTTTGGAGGCCGGCGGACTGAAGGTTATGTGGTCGTCGTGCCCATTAGACTCGCTTCCCGCATTCGTTCGTTTGCAGTTGGCTAACATGTTGTTCGTTTGCAGTTGGCAATAATGGCTTCGACACTTCCTTTTGTGGTGTCCTCGTCCGACAGAAATATAGTGCGCTGCGAGAAATAATTGAACTTAGGAATTGCAGTGTTATGTGCTCTTCTGTAAAAAATATTTTTTTCTATAAACATTACATTGAATTTACTTTATGTGTGATAATTATTATGTTTATTTTAAAATCGAGACTTGAATGCGAGATGCGTACCGGTGCACGTGTTTCCGGCTTAAACTCATTTTTTCCTTTTACTTCCATTCGTGGCAGTTTTATTTTACTGATTGTGAGAGCATGTTAAGAGATTTTCGGTATACATAATTAAATTTAAATATTTCCGGACTCATTTACGTGCATATACCTCAGCGAAACTCTTAGACTTCATAGGATGTTTTCAGGAGCCATTAGCACTTTACGAAGGGGTGTGACTGAACAGTTGTCGCGGCGGAGGGATACTTCTCTGAAATACATGTGATGTTCACTTGTTTTCGCGAACTGTCACTTCGGCTCATCCTTAGGAAAATCGTTCTATACACATAGGATGGTTAGGGAAATGCCTCCTAATCGCGCACTTTTTCTTGATTCTTCACAGCGGGGGATGCGGGGAAGGACGATGGTCACTGTGGTGAGAGGCGAGCACTAGCGTAACAAATTGAACAATCGGGCTCGCTCGAGGCACATGGCGAAGTCGCTAGCCTTTCACCACTGAGCTTATTTAAAGGCTGATAATACACGTGCACGAATCATGACAGATGATGACATATGAAGAAGTTTTATTATCCTTTTTTTATTGGTTTTGGCATAAATGCCTTTTTTGGCTAAATACGCCTTTTTTTATAATTATTGGACATTTTTTGCCTTTTATGTATTATTTTTGTATATAATGCTAAGATATCACAAAGTCAGCCATGATCCATTACGTGGGCATTCATTACGAAATCACCAATTCACGTCTTTGTATTTTAAAATACGAGAGAATTCCTAAAAGGTATGCCAACAGATTTTTCATTTTACTTTTTCATAAATATCAGCCATGTTCTGAGAACGTGGTCGATTTACCATACATCGAGGGCACTCCGTGTTGCTAATATTGTACTCCTTCCACACTCTCGCCTCAATATCATTTCTGTCTTTCCTCGCACCCTCGCGTACTTTCATTACAATATCATTCTCCCTACTCTTCCTCGAAAACTCTCTCTTAAATCAGTCATCTGTCTTTCCTCGGACCTTCGTACCCTCATTACAATATAATTCTCTCGACGTCCCCCTTCCATATTCTCGTTTTAATATCAGTTCTGTCTTTCCTCGCACCCTCAGTTCTGTATTTCAATTCTCTCTGTGTCTTCCCTGGCGCACTGGGATTGTAACATCAGTTGTCTGTCTTGTGCTCCCTCGGGTCCTCTAATCATAATATCACTTATCTAACTCTGTATCTCCCACACGATTTTGATTTTGATTACTTAATTTAATTTGGCGACTAACAAATTATTCCAAAAAACTGGATGTCTCATTAAATCTAAAATCCAAAACTACGGACTAATCCAATGTCTATCTATACAGTAAAATATTTTCCTTCTCCAAAAAAATATGGATGTCACTCGGGTAGCTTCATATTTTGCTTTGTTTGTTTTTCACAGCGCTACGTTGCATTGCTACAAAATCGCGACATCGAAGTGGTTTTTCTACCTCATGTTGTACATGATAATTTTCAATGTTGTCACAATTATTTTTGATACGGTATACGACCCCGAACCAGACACAGAACTATACCTGGCAATCATGATTTTAAACCACTTCTTTTGTGCAATGTTCCTCGCCGAACTGATTATTAAGGTAAGATTTAAGTTGTTTGTTCATTCAAAATCCCACTGGGGAAAAATCAGCATTCATTTCATGCAATACCATGCACTAAAGCTTTGTAATGTATTGATATTGAATATTTTGAATTTTGTCGAAAAACATTATTTCAAACATTTGTAAAAAGCATTTTTATTGTTTTGAGAAAAATAATATTTGTTATTGATTATTACTTTACAGCACTTTTCTTTAAATTTCTTAAATTAGTAATTTCACTAAATATAATATAAACGTATGTATCGGATATTTTTTTATACAAGTATAAAAACATATGTATTCAGAGGAGGAGGTAGCCCTAAATTGTAGAAATTGCTCCTTGGAAATTATTTAACGACAAGTAGAAATTTAGCTAAATGAAATTTTATTTATAAATCCCTACTTATTTCTGTTGTCATTCCCGATATACCACTGGATGTTCATAATATGTAATATTTTATTTCGAATTTTTGAAACTTATTACTAGACGAATTGGTTTTGACCGCCTCTCTCCAAACAGGGCATGAACGCAGTAATTAAGGTCTTGAAAAATGCGTGTTTTATAGAGAAAAATTGTAATTTCTGGTAGGTTGCTAGAATTATTCAGATAATGTAATCTCTATCTAGCCCGATTTAACGCTCTTTTATACGATCTGCGCAAGCGAGATGCGTATCTGACTGTTTTCCTAAATTTTGACCTGCCTTAATCTGTGGTATCCTGCGTAAAAGTACAGATTTGATCTTCATTTATGTAGGTATCTAGTAGTATTTAAAATAACAAGTTAAATAACACTTGTTGCGTTCGGCTTTATTTAACAACTTATCAGATAAAGATAGCATCTAATGCAATTTGTAAAATTATATCTTTGCTCATTATTAGCCGTTAATAATATTTTACCAGCAATATACCAAATCAAGGAATATGAAAGTGTGGAATATCCTCTTTATTAATATTAAATAATGGAGGTGATAAAACTGAACCTTGAAGGAAACTAGTAAGTATACTATGTCGCATTGATGAAAAAGTTACAGACATTAAATTTTCTTCCTAATAGAACGTTTGTAACAAAATTGAGAGAAAAAATCGTAAACTAAAATAGTAAAGATGAAACCAAAAATCAAATAAAGCCGAGTTACATCGAAAAAACACGCGTTTGAGAAGAGGTCTGTAAAAGCATGAGTGGAAATAATACAGTAATAATTGTTTAAATACATAAAACTGACTTTAGTTGTACAGTATACATTAACATACATATGGTTGAAGAAATGAAATAAAAAAAACAGAATATGCGAGGTATGCAATGATCATCTTTACCTTCTCACTCCTAGCAGAGTATAACCAAACCAGTTCCTATCTTGACTAAAATGCCACAGAATGCTACTGAATCACTTCTTCCTGTATTTTTCATTGACCATTTATAACGATTTTCGCAAGTCACGTAACGTATTTATAACACTATTACTACAAGCGTGAGTCTATAATTCACTTAAAGATAAAGATAAATTTATTTAAACTAATTGGTGTAACTGTTGCAATAATTGATAAGTGAAATTGTAATTTCATGCAAATACATAATGTTGATAAATGCTAAATAATAGTAAAATTAGTATATAATAATATCAATAATCAATAATAATACATCAACATAATAAAAGTGTAAAATGAATAAATAATACATAAAGTAATACATAATACAGTAATATAATAATAATTTAAGAAAATAATAAACATAATATAATATATCTAAAACTTGTGACTCCTTAAGAAACAAACATTATTGACCTAAAAGATAAATGCATCTTCTATTATCCTTATATCAGCACGAGTGTTTAAACAATAAAACGGGCATCACTGTGAATCATTACAAAATTGGTCGTAAATTTTGCAAAATTGGATGGAAATTGTACTATGTAAGCATGTTTAAATGGAAATATGTCAAGAACTTTCCCCTCATTTATATTCATTTCCCTCAATTACACTGTGTATGATTAATCACAAACATTCATTGTAATTAGAGAAATAAACTATTATATTAGTTCGTAAGGAATTTGTGTGCTCCAGCTGAACAATTGTAACAATGCGATTTTTATCCTTTTGCAGTGCATCGGGCTGGGAATCAAAAACTATTTCTTGTCATACATGAATGTTTTGGACTTTATCACCCTTATCGTGCAAGTGATACACTTGATTCTGCATTACACTGCTGCGTATCATTTGTTTATTCACTCGTCTATCGCATTATACACTTTGGAAACGATTGGAAGACTGTTTCCTGTCTTAAGGTTGATTCGCTTCCTTAAGTTTCTCAGAGTAAGTTAAAATATTCATAGAACCATAAATCCTACCATTTGGCTTTTTTCCCTGCTGTAGGGCCCTTTATATAAAATAGTATTTTCTTCCAATACATTACAATTATTTTCATGAAGACATTTATTGTAATCAAATCATTACAATATTTTATTACGAGGCGCACCATAATGTTCCAATATTTGACACAATTGAGGTGCTCAGGATTATACAATGAAAAGCCATCTCAAATGACCTTTACACAAGAGGTAAACGAAAATTCAGAGAATTGTGTAAAAAGGTAGTCAACAGAAAAAAGCATACTTATTACGTTAAAATATACTGTATGCTTTACTGCACGCTGCTGCTTTGTCAACCTCTACCAGAAATGAAACAGTTAAATATCTTAATGTTACTTGAGTTGTTTGCCGTTGTCTATTCCAAGCATCTCAATAAAGAACCCTGCTACACACTGCTCCAGAACAAAAACTAACTCTTGTTTGACACTTCAATAAACTCAATATTTTAATAGAAACAGACTGCACAAATACTGCAGCAACATTGTACAGTAGTGTGTGTAATGCAACATTCTTGGCATATCTGAAATGTCAAAAAAGTTGTTGTTCCATTATGCAAAACGTAAATAGTAAATATTTAATTGTGCCCCTTCCTTCCTCACGCGAAACATCACCTGTAACGAAAGCAGTCACGCATCAAGTATAAGTCGTCCTGTATGAGAATTCAGTTTCATACAGTAAGAGCGAAATGAGATTTGGCGTAACAACACAATCAAATATTCATATTTTTCAGTCAAAATCGTAAATGTTACATTGTTTTCGGATATTTTCCGAGTTGTTGGGTATTTAATAAAACCGTAGTCACCTCTCACTTGCGTGAGAGCTGCTTAGTTTTCCCTCAATTTCTGAATTGGAATTAAGAAACATATTAGATTCTTTTATATGCCTCTAGCATAACACGTCTGAGATTAACACAACTGAGGATTTTCCGTTCTTCAAAAACCAAGCAACCTTAGCCCGGTTCGTCCTCTCCAACTCGGAAAAGAAAGACAGTGAGCAACTCGGAGACTATCTTACATTGAAGAAAAACGCTTTAGATATCTTTAGTGGTAATATTTATGCTAACAATAATGAGAAATCATTCATCACAAGTTTAGGTCTTATTAATAATTTTTTTCAGGTCTGTATTCCGAGAGTCATACTTCTTTGGACTCTTACCTGGACGTGCAACTACGTCGAAGCTACGATGTGGGCAAAGGATTTGTGATTGGTGAAGAAGAGATACTCAAAATTCTAGTTCACATCGTTGACAACAAGAAAATTTACGTCAAGATGAAAGATAAAATAGAAGATGACAGGCTGACTGTGTCCAAGAAACTAGGTTACATTTAATTCACTTTTTAATCGAAGGTCTCTTGCCTCAGTAGACCAATGGGCTCGCAGGTTTCTTAAAACCTTGTTGAACCAATCGAGGCTGAAGGTTGTGTTAAGGCACTGTGTCACATGCTTGTCACAGGAAATTAACTAGCCTGCTCCTTGACAAAATGAGTGAGCGTTTGCGTTAGATATCCAATACGTTAGGAATACTTTCTCGCATTATTTGTAACTTTTCTAATTTTCAAAAATTCAGAAAGTTCGATGAAAATGACATCTCCACCATGTTTTTACGAGTCTTTGCATAATCGCTCTATCCGAGGAAAAACTTAAAGAAAGCATTGGGGGCGGTATTTGAGATTTTTTATAAATTTATTTAACTACAAGCAAAACTGGCGGATAACAACTCGATTTTTCAAAAAATTGAACATTGCATTGTTTAGAAATCTCATTTTTTAAAGAGATTTGTTCAGTATAAATCTTATCATCAATGTTGCTGTTTTGCATTTTAAACTTTTGCATTTTTCTAAAATGCGGTGAGTTCATCGAAAATGGGACCTGCCGTATATTTTTAATCGTACTCTTTTCAACAAAAGAGTATAAAGAAAAAATGGAGCTGTTTTTGAGAAAATTATATTTTTCTCTCTATATTTCACGAAAAATTACACGAAAACTACCTTATCTTCAAAATTGTTCAAGTATTTTTTAACCGAACAAATTATACTACCTTATTTAAAGATTAATGTGTGAAGAAAGAGGAGTTACGAAAACAATCGTCAATGTTGTAGTTGTAGAAGGACGTGGAAAAAACTTCGAACTTCCGCAATTTTCGAAAATTCAGAGAGTTCGACGAAAATGAGACATTCAAAAATTTGAAAAACAATTAAAATGTAAGATTTCGTTAAAGTACCCTCAAAAAAAAATATCTGTTTCAAACATGCATAGTGTGGAGTTCGGCCAGATCCATCAGGATTTTAATTTTAGACTAAATTTGGACATGGGGTTGTCTTTGACTACAGACAGACGAAAGAAACAATTTGCCCTAAACCACTTTTTCGGTATCAGCGGTTCACAAAAGGTGTATTTTGGCCACAGAAAGTGATAGCGGACGTAATTACTTATGGGTACAAGATTTATCCACCTTTTCGATCCACATTTGATTGGCAAAATTTATAACAAAGAAGTCTTGAAATGAAAGAAAAATTTTGCACTGAATTTTGTTTTTAATAATTATAAATATTGTGTTTTTATTCTTTTTTGATGAAAGAGTTTTATTTCGTCATATTTGACGGGTTATCACTTGGTAATAGAATATTAAAGAATATGATAATTCAGTATTTTCACAAAAGTGCTGCTCTTAATGATCACATTGATTTTAAACAAAGAGAATTACATGAATAAATCTTCAGTGTTTTCTTCAGTGTGTTAACTGCAAACGTTAGTGTAAGAAAAGGTCCGTAAACGATTTATTTTTCCTAAGGAATAATACAGAAGGATTATCCCGAGATTGCTGTGACTGTAAAAACACGTCAAGCCATCAGGACGATTCTGAATAAAATTCAAGAGGCCGTGAAAGAGCTCAAAGACGGAGGTAAAAATGCAATATAATTCTTTCTCTAAAACATTAAAATGTATGGTCAAACTTGACTTTTGAATTATTTTCATTATTATGGTACGTATTAATATTGCAGTTTTGTAGCTGTTATCTTATATTCCTCTTACTAAGATGACAAGAGAATTGATCCACATCTACGCCTAGGCCCAAACAGCTACCTAAGGAATATATGGAATCGTTTATTTAATTTTTTTTCGCAGAATGTGCGCTGTTCCTTTTGTTTAGTTTTCTTCAAAACTGACAATCTTCCTGAAAAGTTAGATAAACTCGCCTTTTAATTGCTAAGTGAAAACTCCCAATCATGTTTCTTAACCCTGTTTTTTCCTAACAGATACAGATATAAATATAGTTCAAAATTGCTTTTATTAAACGGCGGCATACACATATATCGTGATTTCCAACCATATTTTAAAATTTCTTGTCAAACCTGCTTATGTTGAGAAAAATTAGCAACCATGACGTCTGGTGTAATACTCGTGAATATCGTAATGGGATTTCTTTCTTTTCTCCTTTACATTTCCCCCTCCACCGACCAGACATTTAATATAATTCTATTACGTAATGCGGCAAATGCGCCATTCTCCTTTTGCAAACGGCCCTAGATGTTGTGTCAGCTAAATTAATTTGGCAGGTTTACTCGACGATTTCGAATACGCGAAGTGCATGCACATCGTGGAAAAGAACCTTAACTACCTACGCACCCACTGCCAGAAGATCGAATCGTGCCCACCGCACATTCTGTTGCAAGAGGTTCCGTGGGTGTCTGGAGACAGAGTTCTCGAGGAGTTTCTTTTTGTAAGTACCTACGTTTAAAGCAAATCCGCATAAGAAAACACTGGCCCACTACTCATACGTTAAAATGGATTGGCAAACGCTCCCCTTCCAGAAATATTGTGGAGGACAATTCTATGAATGATTGTTTGTGATTCCGGGCGCGTCAACTAATATGGTCATTAGTCCCGTAAGTGTAGTGCGTGTTTTTGCTTGGCCGGTGGCGGTGGTCTTCTCCCGCTGAATGGCCGGATCTGGCGTCGACGTACCGTCCGCTAACGGGGTTTTCCTCAACCAGAACACCCACCAGCGAGGCACCGACATGTGTGGTAGTGTAGTGCACGTTAGTGTAAGTGTGTGTGTGTGTAAGGGGAGAGGATAGGGCAAGGAAGAGGAAGGAAAGATCGCGCGCGGTCTGTGGCCCGTTTGTTAGGGTACTGCTCCGGCATTCGCCTGATATTGATCGGAGAAACTTCGGAAAACTACCAATCAGAGCAGCCGGTCGCTATAATTCTCCTCCAAACAGCGAGTGAATTCGACCTAGCTGAAAATCCAGTGTCGAATATCCTGCCGCCGTCGGAAAACGAACCTAAGACCTCCCGGTAAAAGGCGTTGCAGTGACATCATTTGACGCACTGAGCCACCACTCCCGGTAGGACAATTCTAACGTCCGGCTATTCTAACAGCTAGTTATTCTGGTTTCTACGATTAATACCAGGCGAATGCTTGAAGCGGAATCTTAACAAAGGTCTTAAGAACCGCAAACTATCTTACCTTACACATACTTGACTTGTTTATACAAATACACATCACTATCGCACGTAATGCAATGCCAGTAGGGAGCTGGGAGCGTGCCGGTCGAGGCGGTGACCGCTGGAGGGGAAAACCCGCATGCCGTCATGTAAATCGGCACTTGATCTCACGTCCCTGTCGGAGAGATTCTGCCACATGGCATGGGCATGTTTGAGGGCACATTCTAGCGTCTGGAGGTAGTACGCTGTTACTATTGAAACCTGATAAATATCATTCGAACACATGTGTTAATTTTTGTGTTTAGTCTGAGGTTAAACCGCGTAAGAGAAATATGTTCTAATATTAAAATGTTATAAAGTATATATGATATATAATATGTAGTACATATAGTATATATATATATATATATATATATATATATATATATATATATAATATTATATAAATTGTATTACTAAATACATAAATACTTAGATATATTATATATATTATATATATATATATATGATAATGTATCACAAATGTATTAGTAAACAATGGTACTATTCAAACAGAACTTAACTCTGGATCATTACCTTCAATAATATCTCTCAATCTACAAGCAACTGCTCTATGCAACTATCTCTACGGTCTACTGGTTTAGTACGTATTAATATTTTGCCGGACATCTTGAGTTAATAACAAATCGAAAGATAGTTCGCAATCTTCTTGGTGGAATGGTTATCTACTATTATTAAATAATGTCAATAAATGGTTATCTCATAATTGTAACCCATTTCATGAATTAAATATAGAAGTGTTTTTGAAATATTAAAAAAATTAAAATAAATATTTTCGTAAATAGAAACTTCATTACAGAAAAGACTCAAAATACTTTATATTTTCGGTTATGATTTAAAATTTTCATTAATAGATGTATACACTTCTTTCAAAGTGATGTGAAATATGAGCCCTTTACATTAAATGGGAAGAACAATAAGTACTAAAATCCAATGAAAAAACTTTTTAAGTACACACAGGTGAAGTTTCAATGTGAAGAACATCTGCTTAGAAATGCAGTTCTTCTGTATTGAATTTTTATCACCTATGTTTTTATTTCTTAAGCTTGAAAACTGTGTTCAAAGGAAAAAACGAGACCAATTAGTTTCAACTATGGAGAAGTTGTCATCGCGCATGGATCAGTACCTGAGTCCCTGTACATCATTTTATATGGCGTTGTAAAATTGGTGTACGTCCCCTCGGAGCAGACACTGAAGGTAACTGAAAATTGATTTTTTTTAGTTAAAACCGTCACGTAAGACTAACAGTTTTTTGAATTTTGTGATGTGTATGATACAGAGAATCAGTATAAACAATAGCAATTAGATACACTATTATCTTCACAGGTAGCGATGCGTCAAGTACGCCGTAACAATGTTCGAGATAAAAGTACATCGCAATAAAATGCATTGGATATTACGCAATTGACAGACTCAAGGGTATTTTATGTTAATCGCTGTAGGCCGAAGGTCAGAGCTTCGTCGTGAACTTGGATACGCGTAGCGAAGCGTCAAGTCCGCCTTAAAAGTTTGAAGTTAATAAATACGACGCCATTATACCGGCTGTGGTCGGTATTAACATTCGCCATGTTCTCATGGAAGTGCACGAATTCCATCACGTTCGGTACGGTACGGGATAAAACTCTGAGTATATTCTTCAATAATTGTGAATTACATTTTCTTCGTGTTGACGCGTAATTAAATGTTCAAATTTTCCCCAAAAAAACATAATTCCATCGCGTTCAGCGCGCGTTGCACCAAAGCGTGCCCCTTTCGCGTGCTTTAGTTATTTGTCTCGTAGCGCGCCTGTCCTGTTCCGAGCGTGTGCGCGCGCGCGTGTGCGTGTGTGTGAAGAACCTGCGCACGCTGGGGGCGCTGCCGAACGTGGACTACGTGACGACGCTGCGCTTCGAGGAGCGCCAGGAGGAGCTGGTGCTGCCGGGCAACGTGGTCGGGGAGCTGGGCGTGCTCACCGGCCGCCTCTACGACGCCTCGGCCGCGTGCGAGACCTCCGTGCAGGTCAGACACGCGCCCACGCGCCGCGCACCGCAGCGCCGCTTTCACACATAGGTAGAAAAAAGATCCATCGAGTGGGAGGCTACGGCAACGCATTAATTACATCTCTCCGGGAAAGGGGATGACATTAACGGCGGAATGATATTATGAGGTGGGGCGGCAATGGTGAAACGGTTGGCGTATCGGGCTGTTATACCCGAACTTGCGGGTTCAAATCCCAGCGAAGGCGTGGATATTTAAGGGCGAATAAATCCTTCGTACGCTTTCCTTAGGAGGGCCAGCAAAGCCGGTTGTCCATGTTAGTAAATTTACTGCATTGTAAAGATCCTCGAGCCTAAATGAAGGCTCTGAGCTAAATTCTAATTGCCTGTTTCGTCGCCCACGTAATACCTTCTTTCTCCCTTAGTACGTGAAAGGGGCGTAACAAAATTAGCGTGATCAGACGGAAGAGCAGGCCTCATGGCCTGTCTCGCCATTAAAAATGAGGCATTCATTCATAACGGCACAAGTCTCTTTTCTCACTATACTACGTAAACGAGTTTGGCATTCATTTTCATCATCTTTATCACAGGATGTTGTTACATCAAGAAATCAGTTATATTGATATTTCGATATCAAAATTAAACAGTTGTGAAACAAGTTAACACAAATTTCGATATAAAAATCATGAAAAATCAAAGCAGAAAAGAGGGAAGCGGTTCACGAAAATTGTTGTGATATTCAGTTTTTAATTTCCCATTCTTATTCAGCGTTCACGAATTCACAAATTCAAACACTGCATTCCTTAATGCATTGCATTATTCCCTCCCCTTGACAAAAGTAATTCTTCCTGTTGTTGCTTCCTGTGCTGAAGGCGTACGAGATCTCTCTGGGCGCGATGCTGGAGGCGATGGCGCTGTCGCCGGACCGCACAGGGCTGACCGGCTGGAGGCGAGTGGCCTGCGCTGGCGCAGTCATCCTCAACGCACTGCCCAGGAGAGTCCCCGCCCGCCTGCGCATCAGATCATCACATTCACCAACACCCCGCACTACCAGGCGAGTCCCCGCCCTCCCTTCCAGCACTCAGCACATGACGCATACATTAACCAACACCTTGCACTAACAGGCCAGTCCCCGAACTTCTCACCGGCATTCACAAAATGACTCATATATTCACCAACACCCCCGCCCTTCCACCCCCAGGGATGTACCTTCACAACCAACCCCACTAGGTGCCACTTCTATCTCTTCCAAACCGGCTAGGGTGGCTTGGATTGGCATTAATTGATGTTCTCAATGGGTAAATTATGGTGGACATATCGAACGAGGTCGGGGTTAGCGTTGGACTGTAACAATGCTGCGCGTGGTTAATCATCCTCGTGCGATTTGGAGCAACTCAAATTTGACTCGCTTTCGCTTTTCAGGTTCTGTGTACCGACGATTAAATACCCTGGTGTGTCAAATAAGAATTGTGGTTGCAGGCTTCCTTGGGGGTTGACCTCTATTCTCGAGTCCCTTCTCGTTATTTGATTCTCAGGTACAGGTAAAACGAAAATAAACTAACTACCCATCTGAGACGAGGTGGCCGAGTGGTTAAGGCGTTGGACTGCTAATCCAATGGGTTCAAATGCCATCCTCGTCGCAGGTTTTTGGGTAGGGAGAGCAACTTACAGAATTGTGACTTGCACGTTCGCTTTTCTGTTCTGAGTAACGAAGATTAAAAACACTGATGTATCAAATAGCAATTGTGATTGTAGGCTTCCTTCAGGATACACCTAAATTCTCTGGACTCTTCTCGTTATCTGATTCTCAGGTAGAGGTAAAACGAATATATTAATCACCCGTCAGAGACGAGGTGGCCGAGTGGTTAAGGCGTTGGACTGCTAATCCAATGTGCTCTGCACGCGTGGGTTCGAATCCCATCCTCGTCGCAGATTTTTGGTGGAGAGAGCAACCTGAAGCATTCTGACATGCACATTCGCTTTTCGGTTCTATGAACCGAGGATCAAAAACCGAAGTGTATCAAGACGGATTTGCAGACTTCCTTCAGTATTCACCACAATCCCTAGGCATGGTCTCGTTATTTGATTCTGAGGTACAGGTAAAAAGGAAATAAAGAAAACAAGCAATCGCGACGAGGTGGCCGAGTGGTTAAGGCGTTGGACTGCTAATCCAATCTAAGAACTCCGCCTAAGAAACTGACTCCAATTTCACATTTTCCTTCAATACCTTTCCGACGTCGGTCAGGTAAGAACATTTCTTGCATTTACCTGCTTCTCCCATCGTATTTCCTTTCTAAATCCTGTGATCGCTCTCAAACGAAATTTCGTCACAATAACCTTGGTTGAAGATATAACATAATTAAATCACTATCATGGAGGTGACAAAAACTTACCACCTTCACACTTTGCTGGTACAAAGTTGCTCGGTCAATCAACTGAGGAGCCTCACGTCTGAGCATTGTACGGTCTGTCAGTGTAAAACAAAATTTAATATAAATAAGGATTTTATACACAATTACATTTTTTTCAATAAAAAGTTCATAAAAAAGAAATAAATGCAGCTAAACTATTTTATTTGGTTCGTATTTCAGATATTGACACACATAAGATTTCATGTAAGAAAGGAAAAATCCATGCTGCAGTTGAAAATGATATCTTTAAAATCAATGTGTAAAAGGAGTACTAACGTTTTGATGAAAATGCAACACTTACCGTGGACCCCGAGAACGAAATGGAAAAAAGATTGCACAAGGGTAAAAGTACGTTTAATGTTCACAGTCGTGGTCGCAGGATGATCTAAAATACCATTTGGAAAGAGCAATTGTGCCGACATTGTCCCAGGCTTCAATTCTGACGGTATCAGATCTGATTGAGGATGTTATGCTCATCGAGGGACAAGTGATGGACGCAAACTCCAGAATAATATATTTCGCTCCATGTTATATTCCCCGAACTGTTCACAAACTAATTTTTCCTGTAAGTATACTTCAAAGCAATGTTAAATAATAATAATAATAATAATAATAATAATATACTACGGATTATCTGCACACGTCATGTAACTCTCCATTTCATATCACTCTCCACTTCATTTATTCGCCACGTTTAATATTACCTCTCTCTCAGTAACTTGACTCGAAATTTTTCTGTGCGTGCTAATTGGCTGCATATTTGGGAGCTACATAATATACCATATTCTTTTGATGGAATGAATAAAAACTAGCTAGTACAATCTATTCGCATTTTTTAGTTCCAAGCTCTAAGTCTGAGTATAAAATAATAGAATGTGAGAGAGTAGTATGAACAAAGTATTCTAACAAAAGAAGCCGTCATCAAATTTGAGAAAATTATTTTTTAAAAAACCATAAGAAAAAGCGGTTGTTTTAGGGAATACGCAGCGTGCTAAAAGTTCAATTTTTAGTACTAGTGCCAAACGTAAGATGTTGCTCAAGTGTTCAGATAAATGTGTGAATGCAACAAAGAAAGCAAAATACTTTCCTCAGATCGCATCGGCTACTAGTGACTAATGCATCATTACTTAAATTAAAATGAAATGTCTAAAAAATATGACAGGCGTTGTAAAAGTGATTTTATTTGCTCGTAGGATTGCGCCACTCGTTCAATTGTTTTCGTGTCATTTCCTACTCGCAAAATAGAATGTAATTTTTACCACTCGTATTTTGAAAATTTGAATTCCACTGGTTAGAAATGCGAGTCTATGCCCGAGTTACGCTTGAGTCGTTTCGAGATTTACGTAAGTTACGCGCATGTGCATTAGAGTAGCGTACATTCAGTGTGATTTTATGAAGAGAATATATTTTGGCGCGATTTATTTCGCATAAACGGTCTAAAAGACCGTTTATGCGAAATAAATGCGTTTTCTTTTACCTTCTTTAGCTATTTTTTTTATTAATTGCTAATACAAATTTATGTTCACATTAGTTGTTTGAGTTGTTGCATTGAAAGGTTCTCTCATGAATTATCTTTGGACCCTGGCCAGCCAAGTTCGAGCTATGTAGACGCTTTGTGTTTGAATCCCAATACGGCATTACTGTTGGTGTCATGGCAAGATGTGCTTTCCTAGCTTGTCTTTTCCTAAACAGTCTGTAAATCGTCACGTCGTAGAGCAAAAAGACTCTTCCGCGCGAGAATGTCAAACAAAAGAGTCGCATTTATTTGATCACTGTGAGAAGTAGCAATGAAACAAGTAATAATTCCTTGTAGAAGCACATAGACACACTGGAGGAAAAAATATTTATATTTCGTGAGCAAAATAATTATTTTTGCACGGCCTTTATTGTGTTGTTTTTCTGCCTTGATCAGTCGGTTTCGAAAACGAAACTTCATCCCGATCCACCGGGATTAAGTTGTTTTTTTTTCTTCGACACCGCGGTCGTGCAAAAAACATTCATTTCATACACTTAATATAAAAACGAGTATTAAGCGTTTTTTTGCACGGCCTTAACTGTGTGTTGTTTTCTGCCTCGATCTGTCGGTTTCGAAAACGAAACTTCATCCCGATCCACCGGGATTAAGTTTTTTTTTCTTCGACACCGCGGTCGTGCAAAAAACATTCATTTCATACACTTAATATAAAAACGAGTATTAAGCGTTTTTTTGCACGGCCTTAATTCTGTGTTATTTTTTTGCCTCGATCTGTCGGTTTCGAAAACGAAACTTCATCCCGGTCCACCGGGATTAGGTTTTTTTTCTTCCACACCGCGGTCGTGCAAAAAACATTCATTTCATACACTTAATATAAAAAGGAGTGTTTGTCGTTGTCCAGAGGCACAGTTTGATGAACGTGAGCACCTCGATCGAGACGAAGATCCTCATCATCCCGGTGAAGCACTGCGACGAGGTGATCGTGCTGGAGGACGGGAAGGGCCTGCGCCTCCTGTCTTCCTACTCCGCGCGCTGCCTGCAGCACTCCGTGCAACGCGACGCGCACAAGCACAGGAAGTCGGACAAGGCCAGTGCAACACAGAGGAATGCAAATACAGCCTTAACGGCCGGCGTCCGCCAAGGCACTTAACACTCCTCCGTCCGTTAAGAATAATCGAAACAAATACGTTATATGAAGAAAAAATACGTTATATGAAGACATCTCCGTCAACTTAGTATGTTTATTGAGATAGCCGTCCGAAAGCAGCGAGACTGATGATGACGGCAAAGCCGTCGAAAGCCGCCTATCTCAATACATACACTAAGTTGACGGAGATCACTTTCTTTATTTCTTCATATAATGTCAACAAAACACATCACAATCCCCACAAATACGTTGTAGCAAACGACGGCGATGAGTACCCTTATTCCAAGATGTAGCATTCGTGGGAAATGATTTTTTTTTCTTATTAGAAGGTGGTATTACGGAAAGTATTGAACGACACAAGGCCGGTAACATAATTAACAGATTAAGTTGGTCAGGACCCGCCCATTACCTGGTTTTACACTCTTCACCGTCTGTTGTTTGCTGTTTATCGGTCTAATTACCAACGTAACTATTTCTATTTGCCAGACTGCTCTACAAGACCCCTAGTAGGCACTCAGGGCAGCTACAGTGTTCTATTTGACCCACAAAAAAATGTGCAAAAACTCTGTTTCAAATTAACATTTATATAAGGTTATCCAGTCAGCCTAACCTCGATATCTAAAATGTGTAAAATTCCTTTCAGCTCACAAATATAGGAAAATTTATGGAAGGTACCTAACTCGAAATTCCTCTCATTTCTCTCACTGATGCATCTTCTCCATGCTTCGTAAGTAAACGCACCATTATAGGAGAAGTCATGGAAAAAGACAAATGGTGTTGGCGATTATATGTGAATATTCCCTTGTTACCGAACAGACGAATGAAATTGCAACAATAGCTGGGCATTGGCTGTATGACGTCTCGAAGTAAGATCACGTAAAACTATTTGTCAATATGAGTAATTTTTTCGTACTTTTGCCTAAAATATAGGAAATTTATAAACATTATTTTCTGAAAAACAGCTCCGAATTTTTCTTTATTTTTTTCGTTGAACAGAGCATTAGATGCTTTAAAAACGGGGAAGATCCTTTTTCCGGCAAACTCTCTGTATTTTCCAAAATTTCAAAAAGTTAACATTGCAAAAGTACAATATTGATGACAGTTTCTTAAATTAAATCTTTTGAAAAAAAATCGACCTTTAAAGAATGTTACGAAAACGTTTTTGAAGAAACAAAAGTTTTCGCGTAATTTTTCTTTTAAGTTAATGAATTGTTGTTTTTTTCTCAAAAAGGGGTCCAATGTTTTCTATAAATTCTTTCCACAGATACAACAAAGGTCGCTTAATAATGGCGCATATCCCATTTTCGTTGCACTCTCTGAATCCCAAAAGTTAGAAATATTGCGACAAAGTATGCTCTATTGCGGCACCACTTGTTTTTTTAATTTTTGCAATAATAGTTATTTATGCACCAAGGACAGAAAAAAGCTGTCGGTCCAAATGCCCTCCAGCTTTGAGTCACCGCTGGATCATTAGAAGCAGTTCAGGGCCGTGGTACATACAAGATTTTATTCTTTATCTACTTTGAATGATTCATATTTATTTATTTACTAATTAACTAGATTTTAACTTACTCGGTTTAGTTTTTCTATCCCTTCCCTAATTCCTTTTCATAATTACCTCCTTACGATAACATGTGACATCATTCAACTCTTTTCATATTTCTCTCGTAATCACGATCCTCTCCATTCAAGTAAGTTAGGTCGTGTCTATAAGCTCCGTATCGTAGGCAATGGCGTATAGTAGAAAATGAAAATGCTTTTTATAATGATCACTTGATTTTAAAAACTTGAATTTTCAAAGTATTTCAAGTAAAAATCCCTTATTGTTTTTAACCATTATTTACTTTTCCCACAACACCCCTTTCTGCACTTTTAAACAATAAATACAAACCTGACATGGTCAAGTTATACAAATATGATATATTAAAATTAGTGAAGGGATTCACCGCGACTGGCAATTGCCTGAAGATGGCCTAGTAAATTAATTGTGTGCAAAGGTCCATTCACAATGCAAACATAAGCATAACACCAGGACGTAAACATTAACTAAGTGATAGACTGAGTATTCACAATGTGACATAACGTAAGCAAAATAAGAGCTTCTATTGGCTATGAGACATTCTAGTTTACTATTGGTTGGATGTGAGAACAGATTGTGAGATATCGACTCTGTCCATGACGGGGGCTCTTGCCATGGATTGCGATTTGGAGTTAACGTGCTGTGATTCGCTCATTTCTTATTTCTGACATAAGCATAAGCACAGAAGCTTGAAGCTTGCAAGCTTCTAAGTTAACGTTTTACGTGTTATGCTTACGCGAACGCATTGTGAATGAGTCCGCTTATGGCGTAGTCCTAACGTTTATGTTAACACTAAGCTTTTGTTTATGTTTGCATTGTGATTGTGCCTTAACATTGTACCCGTCGGACTCCCCCAAAGACGAAAGTCGAACGAAAAAAAAAAAATTGCCGATCGCTTCAATTTTGAGAATAACGCTGGGCTAGACCGGAGTGGCCCTCCCATGGATTGCGATTTGGAGTTATCGTACTGTGATTGTCATTTCTTTTTCTGACATAAGCATAGCACAGAAGCTTGAAGCTTGCAAGCTTTTAAGTTAATGTCTTTCGTGTTATGCTTATGCGAACGCTAAAATTATGTTTGCATTGTGAATGGCCTTAACATTGAACCCGTCGGAATCCCCGAAAGACGAAGTCGACGAAAAAAAAAATGCCAGCGCTGCAATTATGAGAATACGTTTGCTTGACCGGAGTGGCCTCCCGTGGCAGGACGTGGGGTCGCGCTGAGCGCGGCGGCGGTGGCGGCGGCGGCGTGGGCGGGGGCGCGGGCCGGGGCGCGGGGCGGCGGCGGCGCCGTCCGACCTGATGCCGTGGCGCAGCGCGTCGGCCGCGTGGCGCGTGTACAGCGTGAGCGCGCTCACGCCCGACGCGGCGTCGGAGCGCGTGGAGAACGTCATCGACGCCGCCAGCTGGGGCTCCGACTCGCGCTCGCGCTCCCACTCTCGCTCGCGCTCGCTGGTACGCCCCAACTGATCAACTGATGCCACTGCAGCGCCTCTGACCGGCAGGTTCTTTGTTTCGAGTCCTGACGTCGGCAGGTAATTCAGTCGCTGTCTGGAGGAGAATTCTAGCGGCTGCCTGCTCTAATCGGTAGTTTTCCGTGGTTTCTCCGATCAACACTAGGCGAATGCCAGTACCCTACTGAACGGGCTACGGATCGCGCGCGATCTTTCCTTTCTCTTCATTGTCCTATCCTCTGCCCTTACACTAACATACACTACACTACCACATATTCCGGGAGACCGGTCGGGAGCTTAGAGCTTGTCCCAGCTGGGGCTGTGCCCTGCTGGTGGGAGAGTCCTGGTTGGGGAAAACCCCACTAGCCGACGGTAGGTCGGCGCCGGATCTCGCCATCCAGCGGGGAAAGATCTCCCGAGAAAAAAACATGCACTACACTAACGGGACCCAAGCAGTTGCCGCGCCCGGCAACACGAAGAAAGCAAACCAAACGCAAGTGTATGTGGCGCGACTGTGTGTGGCAGTCGCTGGGGCGCGCGTCGCCGCAGCTGGTGGACGGCGCGTCGCGCGTGGTGCGCTTCGACGACGAGGAGCGGCGCGGCGAGCGCAGCCTGCGCCCGCGCGGCGACAGCAGCCACTCGCAGCAGCCACTCGACAGCAGCCACTCGCAGGTACGCACAGCGAAGCAGCCACTCGCAGCAGCCACTCGACAGCAGCCACTCGCAGGTACGCACAGCGAAGCAGCCACTCGCAGCAGCCACTCGACAGCAGCCACTCGCAGGTACGCACAGCCAAGCACTCGCCTGCACGCGGTCGGTTGAATGGTAGTGATGCCGGCCACGTCAACTACACTGCGGTTGTTTCACAGTGGAACTAATTAACTGTGCAGCAAAACTGGTACGTAATTTATTCGCTAGAGGCCACGGTAATGATGCACAAGATAAAAAAAATTCATCTAATAGCTATATGTTGTAAAATAAAATGAAAGAAAATTTATACTCTTTTATTAAAATTTGAACCTATTTCCTTAAAAATAATCTTCGCCACCAATACCACCAATAAGCACCTACGCTTAGTTCACATAAAAAAAATTGCGGGAAGGCATGTAGCGGATGTCCATTTCGGATTCGCGTCGGGAAATCGTTGAGTGTGGCTAGGCTGTAGTGCTAGGCTATTTGATTTATCGAGGATATATTTGAGTAGAAATCGTTGGAGAGATGAACAATGTGATGGTTGATGGATGGTAAATGTAATTCTCTATGGAGTTGATCATTAGAAATGAACCATGGGGCGAGAGTGGCTAATCTTAACTACTTGTTTAGCATTATTTGCATTTGATGGATGACACTGCAAGTGAGCGTTTCTTAGCGTTCCATTTTTTCGTTCGAATGACGTGTTGTAAAAGCGGTTGAAATAGCTCAGAGGCAGCGTTGTCGTTGTCTGTGGAGTGACATTTCGGACAATCTTAGGGTTTGTATCGCGGCGGTGACTGATTTTCGACATCTGCTACATAGCTAGATAGAATTCACGCGCTGCCTACGCGAGAATTCTAGAGGTCGGCTGCTCTAATCGCTCGTTTTTCGTGGTTTCTCCGATCAACACCAGGTGAAAGCCCGAGCAGTACCCTAACAGATGGGGAACATCCCGCGATATCTTTCCTTCTTCTTCGTTATCCTGTCCACTTCCCTTATATACACACTAACTCTAACATGCACCACACTACCACATATTCCGGGATACCGGTAGGGAGCTTAGAGCTTGTCCCGGCTGGGGCGGTGCTCCGCTGGTGGGAGAGTCCTGGCTAGGGGGAAACCCCACTAACCGGATCTCGCCATCCAGCGGGGGAAGAACACCGCCATCTCCCGAGAAAAAAATGCACTACACAAACGGGACTAATGACCGAAGAAGTTGACGCGCCCAGAAACACGAAAAAAATTAATGAATCAATCAAAAAACACTTTCATGCACTACACTGCCACACATGCCTGAAGGACAGTCTGACAGTTAGAGTTTGTCCCAAATGTTCCAAGGCCTCGTTGGCCGAGGAAACCCAGCAAGCCGACGTGTCTCATGTTCTGACGAGGAAGGAAAACAGTCACATCCCTAGATATAACACTACTGCAATTACGGGTCTAATTATCAGAGCAGTTGAAACACGAAAAAAATCATTAATCGAACCATACTTTTCGTAAAGCAAGACCCACCTAATGAAACGTCTCC
Source organism: Teleogryllus oceanicus (assembly GCA_964035755.1). Lineage (NCBI taxonomy): Eukaryota > Metazoa > Arthropoda > Insecta > Orthoptera > Gryllidae > Teleogryllus > Teleogryllus oceanicus. The sequence continues at coordinate 13,119,793 of CAXIVR010000008.1, forward strand.
GTCCTCTGTTCGCAGGTGTCCGCGGCGTCGGAGTGGTGGGGAGGTCGGCGAGCGGCGAGGCGGGGACTGGGTGGCGGGGCCGCCGCCGGGCCCGGGGCGGGGCCGGGGCGGGGCGGGGGCAGGGGGTGGGGCCAGAGCAAGGGGCGGGGCCGGCGCCGCCGCCGCCGGTGCTGGGGCCGGCGGCGGGGCCGGGGGCGGGGCCGGGGCGGGGCCGGGGGCGGGGCCGGGGGCGGGGCCGGGGACCGAGGCGCGCGGCGCAGGGCTGGTGCTGCCCTTCAAGCGCGTCTTCATGCCCGACATCGCGGAGGTCGAGGACGAGGAAGAGGACGACGTCTGACCGTGGGTTCATTGAGTACACGTTGTTCAGGTGGCGCTTGATGGTGATTTGGTGTCCTTGCCGCTGACATCCACGACTGTACCGAGCAGGAGGTTCATTGTTATTTATAGTTCATTCGTAGTCGCAGTTCATTGTTATCATGATTTTGTTTGTTTCATTGTATATCAAATAAGGTTCCTTCGCGGATGTCGGGAGAGGGTGCAAGGGTGTTGAATTGCCACGCTCGGGCCGTAACTGAATAAATAGTGTAAAACGAAATAATGTTATTACTGTCAATATCGTCTTTACCCTTTAGTTATTTAAGTAATTGTTTATTTATTAATTTGTGGCAGAAACAATAAATAATTATAGATTTACTGAAAAATAAGCTTGACATTTATTGGTCAGAAGCAAAGAAGGGATTGCATTTGCTCTCAGGATCAAAGAAGAAACGGCGGTAAGCCCCAATTGATCCAAAATTACTTTAATTGATTTTTTGTCGCAACATTCGAAATAGGATACAAAAGTTTCCTTTGAGTCCCCTTTCGGGCAATTTTGCAAACTTTATCTTTTTTTGATAAATATGCTTTAACTTTAAAAATAAATCAACGAATTTCAAAAGTAGTCAGGCACCTATTTTTCATTATATGAATAGCAACAACAAAATTACAATGTAAAAGGACGAATGTTCTTCTCAGCAAAGTTGTTGACTATACTATTTCAAGAATATTCTAACGAATCATTTCTAGAAAATTCAAGCTGATGGATAGATTTGATTGAATCTTAAAATAGCATTCACTAGAAATGGTCGTGATAGTAAGAACCGAAGTGCTAAGGAGAATTGAAGTTGCCACTATAATTACTATCGACAGAATTAAGACTTTCCAATTTTCTCCAGCTGGATAAAAATTAAAAAAAAACTTTCAAATAATAAATACTCTTCATAAATATATCAACTCTATCTCTAAAGGCACAAACTGCTTCGAAGATTGATGACTTTATTTTCAAAAAATTGTATTAAATTTTACCGTGTAAAATGCACAGTAAATTACTGTGCTGAACAGTTTAAAATTATTTTTAACAAAACAAAAAATTGTCAATTATTATTTATTTCCAATGGAGAAAATGACGTCATTGTAGTATCCTTCACCGGGGGCGGATCTGTAAAATATTTTAGGTGGAGAATTTCAGTTCGGACCCTCCTTGTATATATTTGAAATAACACCGACAATTAAAAATGTTAAGAGTGACATTTAAAAAAGTGTTTTCCAAATGGAAATAATAATTTTGATTAGATGAAATAAAAAATAATAAAAAAAATATCAAAAAAAATCAATCAAATCAAAAATCAATCAAATCAAAAATACAATCAATTTAATACAAAAAATTAGGAAGGGTGAATTGATCCCAATCCACCAGCCTCCACCAAGATCCCCTTCTGCTCTGTGCTCTCAATGTGTACAATTTCATCCCATCGCCTGTACGAGATAGAGAAATGACAGTTACCTTCAGATCTCGTCTAAACTGTCACCGGTGATTAATTCAGAATCGCGCCTCACTGCGTCCGTAAGAAATTCATCGGTTCATATGATTCCCTCCTTCATTCACGTGTACTTTTTTTGAATTGACTTGAATGTGCCTTATTTTACGTGTCGAGACTCAGGCTATGAGGCCTGCTCTTCCGTCTGACCACGCAAATTTTGCTACGCTCCTTTCACCAACCATGGGAGAAAGAAGGTATTGCTTGGGCGACGAACAGGCGATTTGAATTTAGCTCAGAGACATCATTTAGGCTTGAGGATATTTTACATGCAGTAAATCTACTAACATGGGACAGCCGGCTTTACTTCCCCTCCGAAGGAAAGCGTACAAAGGATTCTTTCGCCCTTACAAACCCACGGCTTCGATCGGGTTCGAACTCCGCAAACCTTGCTCACCGTTACACCATCGCCAATACTTTTGGACGTCGGTGGGTCAGAAGGAGGGAATGAATGTGTCCGAGGATCGTTAGCGGAGCGTCAGGAACGAAAATAGAAGGAAACGACGGGGTCGCGTGTAAAGTGACGAAATGGGCGACCCGGCGGGCGTTTATGACGCGCGGATGCGGGCGGAGGAGGGGGAGGCAGGTCGTTGGCATCGGCCGGAAACTGCGACATTCTCTCGCGCACCGGAAGCTCTTTTGTCGAGTGGGCGGACGCGCGGTTCGTCCCGGGCAGCGAGCGGGCGGGAGATAAATCACCCACCCACCCATCAGCCTCCGCGGAGGTGGAGTGGTTCGTGGACACAGCGACGGCCCGGCTGTAGGGTTGCCACATCGATGTCAATGTATTCAAAACATCACTGTTTTCATAAAATCTTTGATGTATTAACATCGATTTTTTATTCCGTTGTTTTCAATTTCGATGTTTTGTTGTGTTTTTTAAAACATCGGTGTTTTCATAAAATCTTCGATGTATGTAACATCGATTTTTTTAATCCGTTGCTTTTTTAATATCGATGTTTTTTGTTCGATATTCATCATAGAAAAATCTATAATAATTTTCAAATATCCATGAATTGAAGACTAAATTGACCAAGGGTGAAAATTAAATAATTCGAATTTCATGAATAATGAAGCTTCTATAATGTTTGAATTATCGAATTACATAATGCAAGTTTTGTTAATTGTTCTAATTATTTTTTGATAATGTTTTGTCAGAAAAATCTCAATTAAAATTAATAAACGAGACTACTTTAAAATTATCCCCCCTCGCCGTGTGAACTTCAATGGTTAAATGAGTTTAAAAAAACTTCGATGTTTTATTCTGAGCATCGATGTTTAGAAAAATCGATATTTCTTTGGCGATGTCGCAACCTACTCTCTGGTGTCAATCTGAGCATGGCTGAGATGGTTCGGAGACAGCATCCGTTCTGCACTATCTCTGACCGGGAGTTCTATCTACTTAATTTGAATACCGATGGAGGAGAAATTTCCACATAAGGTACAGAAATTCAGTCGCAGTTATATAGCAGCCCAGGAATATTTTAACGGCCCGCTGATCTGCTCGCTAGTTTATCGGAGTTTCTCCGATCAATGCGAGGCGAATGCCGGAGCAGTACAGCAACAAATGGGCCACGGACTGCGCGCGATCTTTTCTTTCCCATCTTTGTTCCCCTTACAAACACGTGCTCGCGCAAGTTTTCTCGATATTACACAGCAGCGGGTGCGGGGACAGAAGGGTTCTGTCAACATCACGGCTTAAAAGTGCGTACCAACTGTTAGCATGAACTTCACGCGTCAAAGCGAGCCACGAGAAATGCTAAAATTGTTTGGCAGGTATGAGGTGTGTGTTGGCATCATTATAAATTGATACGTGCCGTTCTGAGTCAAACCTATGTATTTCAACGGGCTATACTACTCAGCGCCGGGAGGGCTAGTGAGTCGTGTATCAAGAAAATTCACTGAGCTCATATAAACTGTAGGTCGGCGTAGTATCTTCGTATTCCGGCGGGGCAGGAATATCCCCACTTCTCGGCTGCGCGCTACACAAAGGATTCCGTAACATTTTCTTTCATCGACCCCTTTTAAACGAATTGTTTGCTTCATCGATCCCTTACGTTTTCTGTATAATATTCTTCATCCATATTCATAACATAAATATCTTAAAGATAACATTTCGTACCCGATACTCTCGTAAATATCTCAATTTTTCAATCAAAGACGCCTCTGCTTTTGAGTAGCTGAGTTTTTAATTTTCATTGAAATTCAATGGTTAAAAAATGTTGAGTGTTTTTTAAGAACTGACCATTACGTTTCTCCAAGGAATATTGCGGAAAGTATTTTCTTGCGCGATAGAGTATCTTTGTAAACCTGTAGTTATAATTTCTTGAGTTTTCTAAGCATCTTAATTCCTAAGAATAAACAACAAATACGAAAGGGAAGAAGCGAATTTGTAATTTATATTATAAGTTTATGTTATAAGTTAAGTATGAGAAACAGTTAATTACGTCTGTTTTCCTGACCAGGAGCATGCTTATATTCGGCTATTGACCCGTTAATCATCATTGACCATTTTGAAAATTCCATCGACCCCTAGGGGGGCTACACCGATGCCCCGGCGTCGTTGTAGGCAACACGTGCACTTCACTCACGGGGCTAAGACCAAAGTAGTTGATTCTTTCGGAAACCCTAAATACTCACTCAGTTGCCCCATCCTTCCCCAGTTGTTTGTTCGGATGTATCCCGATTGCGGTCAACTTTCCCTGAGCCTTTTACCTGTCTCCCCCAAAAGGGATAGTTCCACTTTATCTCCTTTGATTTTACCATAGACTAAACAGGTAACTTTAGTCTATGGTTTTACTCTTTCGTATAACGACAGAAGAAAGATACTGACTTTCCTCTGTAGTACATGGAAGGGGTGCCTCAGACCTTAGTGCTTCTAAGACCACCCTTTGGCTTTCATTCCATCATGTATCATGACTTTCATGACTATCATGTATTTGAAATACATCATAGAAAAACAACACATTTTGTTTATTTTTGTTTTACTCTTGCACTGTAAAGGTCAAATTGAAAAAGAAAAGCTTACGATGGAACTAAACTGTATTGAACATACGTAATCTACTGAAACTGATTTCTACTAACATCTTGCTCCAAGAAGGAAAGACAAAGGCTCCAAGGATTTACATATAAATACCCTGAATTTAAATAATTATGTCTTAGTTATATAACTTAACCATATATAACTGAAGTCAGAACGGTTAGAACGGTTAAGCAGTAGTAGAAGAAGAAGAAGAAGAAGAAGAAGAAGAAGAAGAAGAAGAAGAAGAAGATGATGATGATGATGATGATGATGATGATGATGATGAATATTCACAGTTCTGAAGATTCCACATTCATCTGTGTCTCGTGTGAGAACATCGATTTGCGTTACTCATTAATGGAAACTTCACTAAATTGTTTCCTCCTCTCAAACACTAGCCGGGATTGATTGGGGATCTGCCTTCTGAGGTGGTAGCCAAAAGTGACACGGGATTCCCTGGGAAGCAGGTATGAGGGACACCTGGTCGCGAGATGCAATAGTACGATTCCTTCTTGCATTACGAGCTCCTGTATTTTCCATACTTCATTTTCGAGACGCCATAAAAGAATCGGCTCAATATCTAAAGCCAATCAGTTTCTGGACATTAAGATAATTTTGTAGTCATTTTCTTTAGTAATAGAAAAACAGGCTTTTTTTTAATACAGAGAATTTTCAATAACCGGACTTCAATGTGTCTGCTCCACGTTATACAGGTTATGAGTGAGTTTTCATTCCCCAAAATTGTTTTTTTACAGTTTCGACAGATACGAATTATTTTCATTAGTCCATATAGTGTTCATCCTAGAAATCAGTTTTCAATTCTAGCATTTGTGCCAGGAAAATTCAACAATATTCTTCATATTTATTAATGCAAAGATAGAAATCATCAAATAACCACTTCTTAGTTACAACCACGTCCGCTAGATGCATTACTATCAGTAAAATGACAGCCTTGCCAATATGAAAGAGTTTTATGAACAAAAGCTGTTGGTTCTTCAGAAACTACGTAAAGAATAAGAATGTTAAACACAAGTGCACATTTGTTACAAGTGCACAAGAAACACAAACATGTTTGTTATTCTGCTTATAGTATTAATACAAATATCTATTAATCTATTATCTACTATATCAATCTCGATTAGTAAGTAAAATCTATGGTATAATATAGTATTAATCTTAATTAGTAATGAATCATTTAGTAGAGCTGTACTCTAGACGGCAAAATAACAAACTACTGAAAACTGCAAATTCCCACATTCCGGGACAATTTTGAGTCCCGAAGAATTTTATCGCGCCGGAATGCAAAACAATGCAAGCAAATAAAATACGGGATGTATACACGTCCTAACTGCAACGCTTAAGTTAAATAGAAAAACTGTCCAATACACTGTAAATAAAATTAAATCAATGTCATGTCCCCTCAGGAACAATCACATCTCCCACTTTCAATCAAAAATAGTATCCCATATTTCTTCTCTAGCAAATATGTAAAATATATAAGAATAAATTTTGTTACTCAACTGGACTAGAATCACACATAGAAAATAAAATTCACAATAAGTAAAATAAAAATATTAAGAAATAGTAATTGTTTTACAATACTGGACAATGCCCTGACTTTTTAACTAAAAAATCAGCCCATTGCTGATATATTGTTTGCCAAATTCGGATAAATATCACTGACACACAAAAAAGTTTCAAATTTTCCAAACGCACTTCTAAGAACAACACATTCTTCATGTTATACAACCAACAAACAATTAGACAGTAAACTAAAGTTGCAATCCATAAAATATCACATTGCTCACAATTACTTCAACGTACATTTTATCACTTCATCAGAATTTTATTGATTTCAAAAAACATTCTTTTAAGACCAGAATCAGGAATAGATATTTGCTCTCTACCAAACCCTCTACTTGCATTCTACCAAATATTTACCAACTTGGATCAATATTCTCTTGAGATGCTTTAAGAACCCCAGTAATTAAAATGTTGCCAAAAGCATGTACTCGTAGTATATAAAGTTGTGTGAAATTACTCCATCATGAAAAAAAATCTTTCTTTCACAATTTGTTCCTTTTAGAAGATTTGGTGAAATATCTAACAAACATTTCTTAGTTACATGCATTTCGGGCATCTTTGGAATCATGAAAAAGAAAGGTAAAAACTCTTTGTACTTACCGCCACATGAACAGACGTGCTGATAGTTGTGTCCTCCGCAGTCACTCCAAAGTAGCATCTCGAGATTTCTTTCTGGTTGCAGGTCACTATGTTCTTTAAACTACACATAATTTCTGAATCCGTTTGAACTTACGTTTCACAGCCAACACTTCCAATTCTACACAATTTAACATTCCCTGGCGAATCACTAAACACGAACTACTAAACGATCACCTACCAAGGTCGATTGTTCGGCGGGATGGATGGACGAAACTATTTTTAGAAAAGAGTCAAGTCGAGGGGTGTACGTATTGCTTTGGGACCTTGGATCGCCAGTGTTGCCACCCTTTAGGATAATCGGACTGTGTTGTGGAGAAGAAAGCCACCCACACAATTATTAATATTGAGATTGTAGGTTTTTTGGTCATTGTGGACATGACTCTGCGCATTCCAGAAAAACCGACCAGAATAACATGTGGCATCTTTGATTAAAAAAAGAAAACTGTTACATGGTGTTTCTTAGGGAAGAAATGTAAATGAATTGCTTGGTGCAAAAACTACTCATGTCCGTCCTCCACGATTTTTCAGAAGGAAAAAACTGAATTACTTTACTCCCGATTCTGCACCAAACGAAAACTTACGCCGATCTTACACCCACAGTTCGCGCCGGACATAAGGGATTTTTATGCCAGCCGATACGTCTGTATAATTATATCGTGTGATTTAAACACAAGTGGGTTGATCTCTTTCTGCCTGATGTCATTCGTTTTGTAGGATAATTTTGTTCTTTAGTGAATATGTTATCAAGTTTTCAGTATAACCTTTTTTGTTGGTTAATTTCAACTACAAAATATTATTCTAATAAAATTCCAAAATAATTATACAGTGAGTTTTAGAATATGCGCTCAGAATATGCAAGATCTTCACAAGCAGTCCTACAGATTTCTTCATTATCGAGTTCCCTCCCCATAGCCAAATATTCGGGACTTGTCTCTATTGAATTTTTTTAATGCGAAGGAAATAATTTATTTTATTATAATAGTTTGTTACATATCTTAAATATTACCATTTAATTAGGTGATCCTACAATTTGGTCTAGCCCAAGGCCTCTTCAGCCATTAATCCGGGCTTCTCCACCTACACCCATCGAGATTTCAACCCACGTTCACCAAGGTGGAAGGCGAGAGACCTGACAGCTACATCACCGGTCACCTAATTTTAGAAAAAGAGAATGAAGTAAGAAACAAATAGAATGATGGACATGGAACCGTCTGCTTTAAATAATCAAATGTAGACGATTCTGGAATACGTCAAATGATGCGTCGATACTGGACCGCGAGAACCAATTGGTCAATTTTTTTCTAAAATAGATTATTTTTACTTCACTATTCGACCATTTCCTCACAAGGGGAGACAACACTGTGTATCATTGACGCAGACAAGTATATTTAGAAATATCTCCACAAACCAGTTTAATTAGAGGAGATTTTTTCATTAACATTTCACGAAATGTGATCACGTTTTCTACACTTAGGGAATGTGAACACCTGCGTACAATGTTCAATTGTAATTTCTTTTAGACTATACATTTTCAGATGATGATTTCATATTTGCAACTTTGTAATGTCTTGGTTTAGTCAAATGAAAATGAGTTTTGAATGATTTTTCATAAAACATGGTTATTGCACACCTACACCTGCTCTTGAGACAAAAACATTGTTACAATGTGCCTTATCTGGCGGGAAACAGCGTATGGCAATCTGACTTATCAATCAGATCCTGTTTTACTAGTAAGAAACAGTATTCGGTGAAACAGTATACGGGTAACCGTGAACAAAAACAGACGAAAATCAAATCTGCAAGTGTTCTTTCCTCATTCTTTCCAAAGTTCTTCAGAAAACTTTCTAGGAAAGAACGTATGACTGCGCTGTGATAGAAATCTTGAGTGAAACAGGGGTGCTCGAGAGAGCAGCCGTTGCTTGTCTTGTCAGCCCGCCGTCAGATGGCGACAGTGGGGAGGGTAGAGCGCTGTTCGCGTTGCTGATAAAGGGGAAAGGAGGGGTAAATGAGTCTAGTGTGAGGAGGGCTGCACGCGGGCCATTTGGCCTTAAATCGTGCATTTGAGCAGCCCTAGAGTAAAAGGACCGGGCAAAGTGGGTGAAGGCGAGCGCGCTGACTTCGCATTCGGGAAGCCTGTGTTCAATCCCCATGCCGGCCATCCTGACCGGGGTTTCGGTTTCGCGGGGACATCCGGCAATGCTGGGATGTTTCGACTGAAAGGCCACGACCGCGATACCGGCGTCGCTAGCCGAATTCATTTAATACTTCATTCATTTACATTACCGAAGTCACGATGGTAAAGCGAATTCGAGACATTGCAGGTTCCTGGTTGGGTGACCGACTAGAAAACCCGGGATCAAACAGCGCCGAAGCCAATGGCCCTTTACGGGACATATAAATGGCTAATCACAAACACAAATACCAGGAGTAAATGACCGCTGAGTAATGGGTCAATTCATTGAGCGTCCGCTGGCGTCCTGGGTACTGTGATGTTTCCCAGAGGCTCGATTGTGGGAAACGGCAGCGATCTGTTTCGACCATATTTTATGCTATGCCAGATTTCTGTGAAGGAGAATGTTTATGTGAAGAGCGACTCAAACAACGTTTCCGGAGTTGTAACAAGTGTAGTATGTTGGTGGCACTGCCGTGGTTGCATATTATCTAGCAAAAACGGAAGGTTACTTGAGAAGCCTCTCCTATGAGGGTAAACGGAGGAAAGTTTTTATTTTTTCGTCGTTGTTTTTTGTTTGTTTTTGTTTTACTAGTTCTCAGTATACAGTTCGTATTAAAAAGTTTTAAAAATTCACGATCGAATTCGATATACGAATTCATTTATTTCATATTATAGAAATTGATATAATAAATGGTGTATTCTTTTTCTGAAAACAAGACTGATTATTCAATAATATGTTGCGTGCAATCCTAATATAATTGAAAGGTAATAAATCTCCAGGAATTGTGCGCTTCGTATGAATGGCCCGTCAACGTTCAGCAATATTAGGGTAAGTGAATTACGTGTTCGAACCAGGAAAAATTCTGTCATTAATATATAAACATCCTTCAGATCAGGCATGAGCAAACCGGGGCAATTATAAAAGAAATTATCATTTGTAAGGTATTAAAATCTTTCACAAAGGCGCAAAATATAAATTATACTTGTTTTTTAACATGGCATCTGATGGTATTATCTTCAAAGTGGAATAAGGCACGACTTTTTGTGTCTTTCTTGGTCCTGCCGCAAGATGTCGAATAATCACGAGCGCATCAAGCAGGTGCAGATCAAGCGATTCTAGGGGCAGGACGGGAAAGAGCAAAACTCGTGCCTTATCCACCTTAATATATTACCCTCAGTCCACGTTAGAGAAACCAAGTATCAGTTATTATTAGTAGAAGGTTGTTAAAATATATCTCAATATTCTTCAATCACCGCCCGTTATAGTTCTCATTCCACACCTTTATCCATTTGCTTCAGCCGTGTGTCAACAAAACACTCACGGGCGGCGGGGAGGGGGGTGCGGGGAGACGGAAAGAGCGGCGGAATGCGTCGCTCCGTTGTTCGCGTTGAAGCGCCCTCTTCCGGTCGGTGCTCACACAAAGCTCCCCCCTCCCCATGCCATCCCGTCCTTCGCGCTCCGCTAGCACTCACTGACGCACCGCTTCCCGTGCTGGCCGCCGGAGTGCGCTAGTCCCGCCCTTGCTCACTCCCGTTGCGGAAGCTGCTGGGTAGAGAGCGCTGAAATAAGTAGAGGCGGTTTTTGCATGACTCCCAACTTTTTCTTCTTTTTTTATACTTTAAATTGATATAAATATGATTCTTACCATTCTAAGGGGAAAAAATGATTTTTCTTGGCTTATTGATATGTTGATCATCTTAAAATAGAATATTAATATAAACAAAGTGGTAACAATAGGTTTTGGATCAATGAACGATAAGATGTGTAGACCTGGAGCGAGGAATCGCTGTTCATCGAACTAAACTCGAGTAGAGATTAATATTTTCTAAATTTGTAATTATAAGACTGAAAGTCACGCGTCAACTAAATGTTCCGGGGCGGACAACTTTTCTGATCGGAGACGCAAGCAAGACAGCAACCTCGGAGGATATATTGCTGTCATCGTTTGGATTTATTTTTAAATTTGTTATAGCAGATACGCTCCCTAACGGTCGGCTAACAATATCAACGAACAGCAACCGACCAGCCCTCAAGGCATGTGTGATGGTTCCTGAACTACGAGGGTTCTGAGGAACTTAGTAGATATTAGCGGTGAAGCGTGAATTCATGTTTGTTTGTTTTAATAGATTTTATTATCCTTGTTCGACAATATTATGTCTTTCAAGGGTTTGTATGTTACATTATATACACAATCATTTTATAACTACATTTCATCATACATGTACAATGTTTGAAAATAATATTAGAAACTAACAACTAAGGATACCCAGGAAGGGTCCTTCATAAAAATACATACAATATTTGAATTAAAAAAAATATGAATTCAATTTAGGAATGTTTGAACCTATTTACAGCTAATTAAAGAGGATGTAAGGTCTTGTGAATATCTTGATTGATTCGTGGAAAAAGATTGACGATTTAAGAGTGTACAAAGGAGTGGCTGGCACGTTGAAAGAGAATTGTAGAAATAGGAAGAAAGTTGTAGAATCGTTTTTTGGTTTTTTAAAATTTTTTCACCATGGAGCTTTTAAAACATGTCTTAAAAATTTATTTTGCAGTACTTCCGGTTTTTGAAGGTTACTTTTAGCAGAACCTCCCCAGTTCAGTGAAGGTCATATAGTGCTCAGCATTAATAATATTTAAATATCATTAATGCTGAGTCTATTGATAATTTTGATTTTTTATGAATTGATGTTGAAGGTGTGCAGTGATATAATTTGGCTTAAACAGTTAGGCTCATGAGTTAATAAAAGGGGACGAAATGTGAAAATTCCCTGTCCGTTTCTTTTAAAAAATCTATGTGTGAATGAAATTGAGAGAAAGAAATGTTGTTACGGTGACCGAATGTATTAAAAATGCAATTGGAGGTGGAACTATTTTGAGTCTTATTCCACAGCCCCACACGCCATCATAATCATATTCCGCACTCCCGCTTTAGTGTTAATAATACTGAACAAGACTTTTCTTTTAAATATTATATGCACGACAACCAATTCTATTGAGAATACCATGATATTTTTCAAGTTTTCGCCCACAATTTTTGTCTGGTCATTTCGCAATTACTCTAACATCTAAATGCGGCCGAGATTTTTCACTTTTTATAAAACCTTTTTATACACTTTTTTACTCCACAATTTTTTTTCAGTAAACACAATTGTAATGACATTTTACCCGACAGTTCAAAACATGCAATGCGGTACAGATTGAAGCTTTATGTGCGCTTAAAACAAACTCTCTCTCACTCTCATCAACAGCGTAAAATCGGAACTAAGGATCGGAGTAATCGGAGTAAAGAATTATTTAGTCTTTGGTAAACTACGACGTAAGGAGAGGAAACAGTTACGTGACCCAAGTATCGTCATTTCCCCCCTCCCCTATCTTTCTCTCGCTAATTTTCGCTCTTTTTCTCTCTTTTTCTCTCTCTTTCGCTGTTGCTCTTTGTCTCTCTCGCTCTTCCTACTCTCTCTCTCTCTTCTCTCTCTCTCGCCTTCTCTGCTGTCTTCTCCCTGTCACTCGCGTCACTCTCCTGCCTCTGACTCGCTCTCTTTCCCTATCCTTCACATAGGTCTGTGAATGATTAATACACAAAATTTACTGCTAAGCGTCTCTACTGCGTCGTCGTGTCCCCACCACAACAACGTCATGCGGTAAAGTCGACAGCTTTTCTTCGCCCAAATCTATCTGCACACCTCATAGAGTTTGTGAGTGCACCCTCACTCCCTTACGTCCACTAAATGGCTCTGCGAGTATACCCAACCTCTCCATGGCATTATCCGCAGACAATGCATGCGGGCATGCACCAACCTGCAATTCTCGCAAATGCCAGCAAATCAGTGGCGGAACATACTTAGCTTGCACAATTGCACAACCTCGAAATAATCCAAAATATTTATCACATATTAGAACATTATTTTTCATTTCATTGCATTCAATAACTGAAACTTTGCAGTAATATCGACGACTGAAACCATTTTGAATTCAAAGAGTGCTTCTCGAACACTCTTGCTAGCGTCTAGTTCCAAGCCAGCCAGCTCACTGATGTGTGACGTCAGGCTTATGGGCGTTTAGTATTGCGAGGCACGACTTTTCTGACTCGCCGCGCATTCAACATTGCGAGCTCTCAGTCACACTCCGTGCGTTTCAGTGCAACAACGATACGCAGAAAGCCCCACATATCGCATTCGCTATACGCTGGGTAGGTGTTGGCCGGCCTTGAAGGACGCAGAAGGGAATTCCAATAATCTGTCTTCGCCTGAATCTCGCGTATTAATTTTGTGAATTCGCACGTTAGTGGAAGAACACAAGATCATTCAATTTTTAATGCGTTATTTAGGATGATTGGGAAATTAATTTTCATTTTGTTTTGATTGACTGATAATGTGCATTTGAGAAAATGTGCCGTTTCTTTGAGAAAAGGTAGACCGCCTGAGAAAGCAGTAACTCATTCTGTTTATTGCTCCCAATGCGTTCTGTTCTTTTCGGGTGTAGTCATTTTGCGTTGCTGTGCATAGATCTCGAGTGACAATTATTGTTTGTGGATGATCTTGGGTGTCCGGGTGACGACGCGTCGAAGGCTGTGTTGCCGACGTTTCGACCATCTTTTCGTGGTCTTACTCAGGGCTGGTCCAAGACCAGACCTGAGAAAGACCAGCCCTGAGGAAGACCACCAAGATCATCCACATGACTACGGCCGCGGAAGCCTACGACTTCAATTATTGTTTGTGATTAGTTTTCTTGTTGTTGATCATCGTTTAATGGTCACTGTCGTCGCTGTTTCCTCCTCATCCTGTTGCTTATTGTGAAATGGAATCGACAAATCATTTCATCTCATGAAAACGTACTTCAAATTTTGAAAATATAATTGTTGTTTATGGCAGTGAAAGGAAATGTTATGAATATGCTAAAAGTGTCACACCAAGAGAGCGTATATTCCTGAAATATTATAGATTTTACATTATTGCAAACAGAACTAGGCTAGTGAAATTTCCGAAATCAAATAACTGTTTTATATCAACATCAACAGAAGTAGCAGTATTAACAACAAAAATCATGGAATGAACTAGGGTAAAACCGTTCAAACAATAGGGCTTATTTTAAAGTGCTAGAGTGTGATCACCGTATTTTGGAATTATTTTGTAATTATTCAATTTCTTGCAATTTCTCAAGCAGAATTCATCAAATGTCAATTGGAAATCACAGCCGGGACCATGTGCACTGGAGTGTGCATACTAAAATGGACTTTACGCAAAAAATTACGTCAGCAATGTTTGAATTTAGATTTTAATTAAACTTAATGTACCTGAATTTGCATGATATGATTACGTTTTATTATATTTTAGTGTTCTGAATTTTGGAAATTACATTTTCGACATTCGATGAATCTGCAACCCCCAATTTTTGGAGGGGCACCAGCCTCCAATGCTACAAATTGAAACTTCTTGCAGTCCAACCTGAGAAACGCGAATGCGTTTATTTTATATTTGTGTTGATACTGACGGAACAGAATAAACAGAATTAAGAATGTCTTAGTTCACGCATTACGATTAAAGCTTGCTCTGAATATTCGCCATTAGTATGATGTGATTGTATTGACCATTCGCCAAATGTTCTATCAGATAGTTAAAAATAAGAATATACAGTACCAAAATTGCTGCAGGGAAAATAAAACACGTTTATAAATATGACCACTTGAGGAAACGGAATATTGATAAGAAATCGAAAGGCGTTTCGGAGAATGTTTTACTTGCGTATTTCAGAACGTAAATAAAATCTTAGAAGTTTTGGCGATTTCCTGTTTCTCCTGCCCCTCGTTTTACAATAGCCACATCATCATGTATATCATAATCTCATAATTATAAATGCTTCAAAATCATTCAAACACTCCAGTTATGGTTACAAGTAAGGGATGAATTTTAATGAAATACCATTTTTTTTCTCGTAACGCTGCTTTTATGCCATTTGTTGAAGTTCACAAATGGTGAAATATTAAATTAGTTTCCCTTATTTCCTGATTTTAAAGGGAAAGTCTACAAAGCATCAATATTTTTTTAGTTCAAAGAGTCCTCCTTTAATAAAACTTTTTCCAACAAATGCCACAAAATGCTAAACCTTAATTTTTGTAATGCTATGAAATGCTGGGGTCTTGTTTTGAAAATGTTATTTTTTAAAATTTAAAGTGCTAAATTCTACCATCATTAATCATTGTCTATATATTTAAAACACCAAGGGTTTTCGTTTAGAAAGGAATTAATGTTTTCTACTGAATCAAATTTTGTGATTTTTTCTTTAAATGAAAGGGTGAACCCTAGCTGTGTTATCGCTTATTTTTTATTGTTTAATAAGTTTTTTTTTAAAATAGAATGTTATCTCAAATTTCTTCCAAACCGGAAATTTTCCCCGACAACGTCCCCAAAACGTTCTTCCCAATTGATCCACTAAACGGTCTCCCGGTGCATTGCTCCATAAAGCAGTGCAAGCAGCGCTAAATGCGGTCACAGTAGGAACTACACGTTTAACATTTCGTATGATTTAGTCCAATTGGCCCACCGCGCCTACAAAAATTTCATTTAGAAAAAAAATTTGCACCGCCCGGGAATCGAACCCGGGTCGCAAGAATGGGAATCTTGCATGATACCTCATACACAGCGGTGCTACGGGAAGCTCTGCTTGTTATCAGCAAATCCTGAGATTCGATGACATGTCATCTTTTCATTGGTGCATTCTAGAAAAAGGCACATGCACCGCCCGGGAATCGAACCCGGGTCGCAAGAATGGGAATCTTGCATGATACCACTACACCAGCGGTGCTACAGGAAGTCAAGGCTTGTTATCACCAAATCTGGAATTCTGATGCCATGTCATTTGCACATTCTAGACGAGCGAACTTTTAAATTAATGTTTATCATGACATATAGGTTATAGAAATATTTAGTTATTGGGGCATATTTTTCCATTTTTCTTTTTTAAGTCTTTTTTTTTTTACTTTTGCGTCATATTTGTTATTTTTCCGCATTTCGTTTCCCTTTCGTGTTTTTAATGAATATTTCGCGAATTTACAATGACACTCTAAAATACAAAGATTTTATTGCATCATTAGTTCATGACAAAACTCACTAATTTGGGTTTTGGTAATGTGGCGGATGCATTAGGTTATTGTTACACCTCCTGCCTTATAAAATGAATCTTTATAACAGTGATAAGCACATGTTTGAAACCATGAGCCCCGTTGAGGACGTTCGCGAATTAATTAAAAAGATTCATTTTGTAAGGCGAGAGGTGTAAAAATAACGTATTGCCACCAGGCACGTTACGAAATCCCAAGTATACTGCAGAGTTTTTCGAGCTCTCAACATTGCACAGATCTTCGACCTTCCTCGACACTTCCCCGACCTTTCAACTAACTGTTGGAAGATCCGAGCTAAGAATTTACATTTCGGCTAAAGATAAAGACTTAATATTAAATATAATTTTACATAAATAAATTTTATTTAAAATTGTAAAATTCATTGAACATTGGTTTTCCCCATATTTTGAAGTCATTTTGTAGGTGAATTTCCTCTTATTTTAAGTCACTTTAAGATCCTTTTCAAAGAATTTTTAGGTCATCAGAATCCGAGCCCTGCTTATCAGCACACATATAATGATAAAATATCAAAAACAAAAGTAAGAACATTTTATTAGTAATAACTTTTTAAGTTAGTTCAGGGAAATAATTTCATAGATATTTTCAATCGACAATACTTTGTTCTCCTTCAACTATGTCATGTCTTCCCCTTGGACGAAAGGCAACAGTTACATGAAGATGTCAAAGATGGTTCAGTGAACTTAACTTCATACTGAGGGTTGCGATGCAGCCGAAATTAATTGACGAATGAGTAATGTGTATGGCAAACCTTTCCCGAATGACAACTAAGTGCGTCAATGATGCAGGAACTCTGAAGTTGGGTTGATGGGGAACTCTGGTTGATGGCGCGGGCGGTTGACACTCACTTCCTTCCCTGACCGCCTGCATCACGAACTTTTATGTGCCCTGCTTCGAAGTTCAAACAGCATTGCCACACTTTGTTGTCACTAGAGACAATTTTAACCAACACATTACATATTCATCATTGAATTTCGGCTGCATTGCATCATTCAGCATGAAGATATCGAATGACAACATCACGTACTACATACTTGGAGGAAGTCTCTATTGTTCTAGGCCAGGGGTTTTCACATGTTCACGGCTCTCTTGACCTAGACAAAACTTCCCGCAGCTTACGTGGGACAATACGTTTCAAATACAAGGGTTAATATAGGTCTACTAAAGATTCAATACAAATGAGTGTGATATAACAGGTTATTTTATTTCTTCTTTCTAATTAGGTATTAAAATAACACGTAACACATTTTATTCAATTTTTAATTTTATGATAAATTTCTTCTAAAAATTGATGGGAAGATTGAGATTGCTTCTTCATCGACAATTGTTCAAATCTGGATTCAATATTTGAAATTGCGACTCGCAATTCTCTTTGGACGTTCAATTTCAATCTGTGTTTGGTTTCCATTGCTGCCAATGCTAAAAATCCTACCTCACGTAAATAGGATGTTGCAAAAGGAATCAAAACACCATGGGGCCATGTTACCTATTTGTGGATACTCCTTTTTCTCCAAGCTCCAAAACTCAATAGTGGCGATGAATCGAACTTAATCTTGAGACAAAATAAATATCGTTGAGTTGCTCTTGTTCTTCAGTGTTTAATGTTGGTGGGATTTCTTTACTGAAGGGATCTTCGATCCAATTATGGTGAACAACCTCTTCTGAAAAGTACTTTCTTCTCTTCTGGATAGTACCTCTCTAGGAAAGAATCTAAAGACCATTTTTAATAAATCACCGTTACGCCCCTACCATGTGGCGGCGATCACTCCGGGAGCCGTGACGTACAGTTTGAAAACTCCTGTTCTAGGCACATTTCTGTGTTCACTGCGCGATCAGAACTGACAACGCGATCGTTGGGCATTGAAGACACACTGTGCAACACATCTGTGCACGGTGACGTCGCGTTTTTACTGCGGGTTTGATTTTGCGAACGATCTGACCTCGAAAACAACTTAGGAATGAAAAGGAACATTTTCCCCCGGAAACTAAAATTTTTAAAAAGTTAGTATACGTTTTAGCATAGACTAAAGAGGCATCTTTACTCTATGGTTTTAGTTCAAACATAGAAGGTGGGAACTACTAATCTCCTTTTCTCCTCCTCCTTCTCCTCCTCCTTCTTTTTCTTCTTCTCCTTCTTCCTTTCTGTTAAGTAAAATAAAATTTAAACTATTTTCACAGCATGCATTTATCTTACCCTTTATTACAATTCTAAATAATGTCATAATTGTTTTTTCAATTAGGATTTGATTTCTCTAGTTCCCAAAGTACAATGGTGATGATTCGCCATTAAAATTTCACTTAGAATGAACAAAAACCTTCTGAACCAAGGTATGAAAGAGAGAGAGAGAGAGAGAGAAGAAAGGAGAGAAGAGAGTAAGACAGCAGAGACAGAGATATTTGTAATTGTTTTAAAATTGGCTGTAATCTGCCTTCATTTGTGAGTGTATTTCACTTACCTGGTTCTTTCTCCGACTTAGTCTAACGCTCACGACGCGATCTCGAACGACACCTCCAGAAGCAAAGAATTTAACACGCAGGGTTCTGCATGGACCGTGCTGAGCCGCGTTGTAAGTTGAAGATCAAGGGAAGGAGTGCGACTAGTAGTTACCCTAACGGACGATGAAGAAGAAATCTTTGGAACGAAGAGAGAATTAGAACCGTGGCGTAGTTATTCTTACACCATGATTAGAACTAGGTTTTGTCGGCGGATAATGAGAAGATTATAAATATCTGGTTAGTTGACTATAAAAAAGTTCCTTCATCTACTACCAACTACAAGCTTCATTCGTTCGCATATCATTGTTGTCTAGGCGTATTATTTTCTAAAAAATTATAGGTGTTGTACTGTCATAATGATTCCAAACGTGTTAGTTTGCAGGGTCAGAAGAAGAAGGAAGGAGTCTCCCACTACCACTATCGCTGCAAGAAAGGATGTTGACTCACGAGTGAAAAACGAAAATTGTTTCAGTCGTGGAATGTTTTTTGCCTCGCAGTTAATCATTAGAGACTTGCGTGCAAACAGTCAAATTGACATCCTGTTACGAAGTGTACGAGGCCCATTTCGTCTGACTGACCACTCTCTTCTTCTCTGCTTACCTTATTTTCCCCTCTTTGACTACTCTATTTCACTTCTATCTTCTATCTGAATGCTTTCGCTTCTCAGTTTTCTATCAATCTTCCTCTACTTACATTCATAGCTTCACTCCGTATCCTCGGATTTGTTTCCGTATCTAAGAATATTATTGATATTTCCATTATTGGGCCATTATTGGACTTTTCCATTCAGTCACAGTAGAGATGATATCTGTTCTACCTTTACTACTCATTGTAGATAGGAAATTATTTAAAACGGGTTTTTGGCTTCTCTTGCATTTAAATCACCTTAATGTATCGAATGACCCTATTTTTTTGTCGGATATTTCTAGAGTATTCTGCAACATTTGTATTAAAACATTTGTATTAGGGGTTTCAAGGTACCTACAGTGATGAATCACTGGGAAATACTGTTCTGCAATTGTCGATAGTCGTTTGACAAACCTAACGAAACTTACATTTTTTTAAAAGTTCTTCTATCGGCAGGCACTATTAAATGTAACTTTCCGTTCCCGAGGATAGGTAAGCCAGGCAACAGTATTGTGTTTAAAAAATATATTTATTATGTATTAATTACAAAGAACAAACATTTCAGGGATGAAAGTTCCCTTTGGAAGCGCCGTGCAAAGAGGGTATACAGGAATTACTCTAAGAAGGGACTACGTCGACAGGTCGGGAAACAAATGAACGTCATGCAGGGTGATGATATCCAAGATATAGTGTTGAAGCATTTACAAATGAGGTGACTGTAACGAATGCACGATAAAATGAGTGCTGGACTGTATATAATGCAGGATAACCTGCATTTATTGTAAGCACTGGCCACGCCGTTGCTGTCAAAACGGTCCCTTCTTATAGTAATTTTTATCTTATAAAAAGGACAGCGTAGAAAACGTCCTTCAAGGTGAAGAGTGTCTGTTAGGGAAACCATCCCTCACTTCTGAATCTTAAAGGAGGGAAGGGTCTCCGGGCAGCCTTTTTGGAGCACTCGCATTGTGACCTTGATGGGAGGCGTAACTTGCGATCGTAATTCGAGCGGGGTGATTGGGACATCAGTGACGAAATGGCTTTCGCGTGCAACGGAACAGGGAAACTGATCGTGGCACTGTGCCAAAAGCTGGCTGGGTGTTACATAGGTTTTGTTTTAAATATTTTAAATAAATTTTACGAAAAAAAAGTTTTTTTATGAAATATAAGATCGTTGAAAAGTCGCATGTGCATATCATGCCCTATTGTATTTTTTAAATCGAAGAAGTATAAATAAACGACAATAAAACTAACATGCTTTCAAAACAGATATTTTTATTCCTGGCAATTGTAATAATTTCGTGCGAAGGGGAAATTAACCAATTTCGCTTCCTCGTTGTGGAAGTACTTGAAAAAATGGATAAAATTATCCATTCTAATCATACAATTCGTCAATATAACACAAAATCAATGAATGTATTAGTTCCTCCCCTTTTGGAGACAACGGAGTCTGTTTCGCTTCCCTTCTGGGAGCCCTCCCTCCCCATTGGTGAACAGTCAGATGAGCAACCCCAGTTCGTACGGTCAGTCACGTACTACTCGAGCAACTTTTCTTGAACGATGGATTAAAGAAATGTGGGCGGAGTGGAGGTATTACTTGCCACTAGAGTATTTACAGTAATGCCAACCTCTGGAAAATCAAAGTCATACCTGCGGCCAGATCATCGCTCTGGGTAGGCAACAGCAGGGAAACTAGATAGGCGTTTAAGGTACCTCCCTTGAACGACCTGGACCTGCCTCAGCCATTTCTTTAGATAATGGTAATAAAACTGAAGAAAAATTCTAGACTATGAAAGCAACTAATAGCTTTGACTAGATTCTGTTCCACGCCAACGAAGTTTTAATGCTTGGAATGTTGTCATCAATGTTCGCTGCGAGCTTTTGCCTTCAACTGTTTATTGCTCAAGGGAGGGGGAAGGTCATCGTTCAAGAAAAGTTGCGCGAGTTGTACTTTCACATTGTGAACCAGTGGCGGCCGGTACGGAATTCTATTGGTGAAGCTAGTTAGTGATGACTAAACATCTATGTCATCAATTGTCTGTGAATGAACATTAAACTGAAAACAAGCTAACAATAGTAAGAGCAAATAAAAATTCTCAGCCTGAAAACCTGAGTGCCCACAGTAATCTCAAGAGGTCACAGCTTCCTGAGCTCGCCTTAAGATGGCTCCACACCTTCGCCATTTACCGAGCAGCGAGCTTGTGCTCGCCCAATCCCGAGCAGCTGACGTGTTCGGTGAATGTCCGCTCTCTTTGATGTGTCCAAAAGACCGACACGTGGTGGGAAGGGCGAATACCGAATGTACGTCACTTAGCAAATAGCGAGCAACTCATCCACTCTACTCGGGATTCGGCGAGCGATTGCTCGGTGTTTGCCAAATAACGAATGTGTGGTGCCGCTTTTACGTCCATGGCGTACGCCGCCTCTCCATGTGCGAAACACCAGGGCATCGGGGTCATCCTGAGCGAGGGATAGTCTGCTCGATGAAGAGAGTGCTATTGGCGGAATTTGTGGTGCAGAACGTGAACTACTGTGCTGCTTCGACTTCGGCACCGTGTGATACATAAGAGACGCATAGACACCAATTCAGCGTTCTTTATACAAAGTTTAATGGGCAGACATAGTGCCAATCCGTCAAGTGGCTCAGAGGTTCAGGAGGAAGCCGATAGTTAGCATTACGTCGTGTGCGTTTGAAGAGAGTATTGATAGAGCATCGAATGACTATGCGCTCGTTCAAATGAATTACTAGAAAGAAACATATTTTAAAAAACGATATTTTATACACACATCTGTGGTGAAACATTTATTTCCCTTCCTTTTTTATGGTGGTGTCATGGCACAATGGCACTATCCTACTAGCCGTCACTGCTGTGAACTATGAAAGATGTACTATCAGACCGGGAGCGGTAGCTCAGTGCATCAACTGAAGCCACTGCAGCGCCTCTGACCGGGAGGTCCTAGGTTCAGACCGGGACGGTAAATGTCAGTGGATTTGCGTAAAATTGGTATCAAGGGGTTTTTGAGGTCGCTGAATTAGAATATCATTACGAAATTTCAAAATTCAAAATGGCGCCTTCAAAATGGCGGATCGACTCATTTAAAAACAAAGAAAAATGCATATAAAAATATACATATGGGGCTCTGAAGGTCATTGATTTCAAATGTCATAATGAAATTTTATAAATAAGACCTGATTTCGATTATCGGAATGAAATATCAAAATTCAGTTGAAAAAAATTGGTTAAGTACTATTTTTGAAGTCACTAAATACAAAAATTGCTATGAAATTCAAAATAGCTGCTTCAAAAAGGAATATCGGATTTAAGGAAAAAGAAATCGATTGTAAGTAAAATGTTATTTAAGACAGTTTTTGAATTTGTTGATTCATTAAGATTTATTTAACATATATATATATATATATATATATATATATATATATATATATATATATATATTCAAACATATTCAAACAAATGTCACCCATCTGCTGGGAACCCAATATCTATGTATACAGATCTAATTTCGTCGGCACTTATTGAATAAACAATATTTTATTTAATATTTAATTATGAATAATTGAATCAAAATTAGTCAACAATACTTTGAGGTGACCACATTGAATTCACTCTTACACCTTAGTTACCCATAGTTTTGTTTGTTGCGTCAAGAAAAGAAGAATCCTTAAAATACACCAAAATCTGAAAGTGCTCGGTGGCTTGGGTTATTATTGTTTAATCCCTCCAAAAGTTTATATTATTAATTTTACTACTAAAAGTAATTATCTGAAGGAGAAGTAAAAAAATTATTCCAAGAAATCAATTCCCTGTGGCATCGAAGAAACCATCGGGGGCGATCTAGTGTTATATCTTACTACGTAGCATTGTAGTATAGTCGCTTTAAAACAAAAGATGCAGATATGTGCAGCTAAATTTGTGTTATTCTGATTAAGGACATTCTACTTGATAAATAAAAATAATAATTGAGGCAGGACCTCGCAGGACAAAAAATATAATCTACAATATAAACGACTAACTTTGTTACGCTACATGGTTTAGAATTCAACCGCATCATATATAAAAATATTATACACTTTTTCTTAAAAATATACTTAACTTACAGCCATAAGTGTCTTATATTCGGATATACAAAAAGAATCCTAAAAAAAAATTTTAAACCCTTTTTTTAATTTCACGAATATCGTTGGCAAGAATCAACGAATTCGAGCCATTCGAGCAACGGTAACTTTACGACACCGTGTGGAAGACAAAAATGATTGAAATAAATTTCTGAAGCTGAAGTAGTATGCTCCAATGTCTTCCGAACGAGATTTGATAAGTCAGAATTCCAAACGCGCACTTTGAATTTTGCAATTATGGCCAGGTTTTTGCCGCGATAAAACCAGTGTGCGGCGGCAGGATTTTCGACCTAGCTTTTCAGCTAGGTGAATTCAGTTGTCTGGAGGAAATTTCGGGTGTCTGATCGGTAGTTTTCTCCTTCTTTCTTGTGTTTGTCCTTAACATATTACACTCGAATGCCGGAGCAGTACCCTACCAAACGGGCCACGGACCGCGCGCGATCTGTCCTTCCTCTTCCTTGTCCTGTCTTTTCCCCTTACACACTCACTTACACTAACATGCACTACACTACCGCATATTCCGGGAGATAGGTTGGGAGCTTAGAGCTTGCCCCGGCTGGGGCGGTGCCCCGCTGGTGGGAGAATCCTGGTTAGGGAAACCCCACTAGCCGACGGTAGGTCGGCGCCGGATCTCGCCATCCAGCGGGGGATGGTCACAGCAATCTCCCGAGAAAAACATGCACTATACTAACGGGACTAATGACCAAAGAAGTTGACGCGCCCGGAAACACGGAAAAATCAATCAATCAATGTCCTATCAGCTGGTTTAGCCTTCTCCCATTGGAACCGGAATCCGCGTGGGAGGCGCGGAAACGCACTTCACCTCCATAGAGCCTCCTGGACGATGTCGAGGCGCCACGGATGCTTGAGTAAAGTCGGCACCGCCGCGGCGAACAAGATTTTAGCACATATACTTGGGTTTTCGTAACGAGGCGCATGAGGGTATTATCTTCACGATGGAATATGGCATGACTTTTCGCACATTTCTCAGTCGTGCCGCTAGAGTCCCTTGATCTGCAGCACTACTTCATACGGTCACGATCATGCGACATCTTGAGGCAGGATGGAGAATTACGCAACAGTCGTGCTGTATTCCACCGTGAAGACAATACCCTCAGACGCCACGTTAGGAAAACCCAAGTGTAGTGTATAGTACAGTGAAGTGAAATTAGAGCAGTAAGTGAAAATGTATGTGTTCTGTTTAAATGAATTTGAGTGAGTGTGTGTACGAATGAAAGAAAAAGAAGAAAGGAAAGGAACAGTAGTAAGAACTTTTTAACAGAACAATATTAAAAACCTTTTTAAAAATAATGATTTTATAAAACTATAAAGATCCAAAGAGACCTTTGTCAAATAATTATAAGTAGGTGGGGATTGTGATGCCTAAAACATCCCCCAAAAAATCAATAAAATGCTCTTAAAATGCTTTAAAAATTTCCTAAAAATGACGTAAAAAATCTTATCAGAACCAGTTCGGACGAACAACTCAGACTGTGGTATACGTTACTGGTGTAATCGAGGCTTTTTCCATTCGTCGAGTAACTCAGCTTCAAATTTTGGTTTGGACTGTTCTTTACCAGGAAATCTCTGTCTTTAGTTATCCGGAAATCAGCCGAACCTGCAATGGCGCTGATATATGTCACAAGAATTACATACAGCGGCTGTCAAAACAATTTCGGAACGAACAAATCAAATAGGCTACTGAGTATTTCTGTGAAGAACATTTCTTGCATTTCGTAAATATTATTTGAAGCAAATACCATTAAAAAGACTTAAAACCATGAAATCAGCAAAAAATTAAAAACCAAGGAAATAGAAAAAAACTTATTAATCAAAATCGAGCAAAAATGCAAAATAATGACCGATAAAAATGGGTCATTCCTTTTTGTCACAACATAAAATGAATTTCTATACTAAACGGCATTGATCTAAAGTGAAAAGAAAAAAAAAAGATATTTAATTAAAATCCGCCCTCTAGTTGTAAGTTACATGTAGTTAGTTCATAATTCGTGTTTTTAAGATAAAGCCTTCATCCAAGCTACGTAAGCATAATCGGCTGTAGTATTCAAAATGAATCCGAGTACAGCGAATAAACATCCGCCTCGTGAGGATCACTGGAGAGGGGAAATCTGAAGGAAAAAAGGAAGAAAAAAGGAGTCTTCTGCCAGTCTGAGGGCGTTAGTCGCGAGTGCGGCGGGGCGTCGTGGTGGCCGAGGTGCGCGCGGCAGGTAGTAGAGGGGGGGGGGGGGGGGGGCGCGGAGGTGCACGGCATGCGGCCCGGAGGCGTGGACGCCGCGGCGGCGGAGGCGGTGGCTGCAGCAAGGGACCCGAGCGCCCAACTCAGTGGGGCAGAGAGTGTTATATCAAGGGGCAAAATACACACCACCAAAGTATGTGGATAGAGAGATAGATATTTATTATTTCTGCAGGTAGGTTTTACAACCTGGTACAAAACACTACAATTTACATATTACAATAAGAAATAAAAATAAAATTTAACTTGAATATTTTAAGACAATATAATAAGCAGAAGAAGAAGAATATGATAAAAATGATAACAATAAGAGAATGATAGAATTAACTCTCATTTTATGGCTGACCTGCACATTATGTAACTATTAAATAGACGACGTTTTAATTACACTGCACATTCCCTTCACTTCACAACAATTGCACTTCACTTCTCTTTATTGAACTACACTTCACAACATGTTACCACACTTCAATACAATACCACTTGAATATAATTATATATTTAATAAAGCAATTTTGTAATTATAAATACTAATAATAACAATAGCAATAAAATAATATATAAATAGAATGATAATAATACAATAATGATATGATAATAATAATAATAATAATAATAATAATAATAATAATAATAATAATAATGTATGTTGCACAAGAAGAGACGTATTAAAAAAAACTAGGATTTTCTCCACAAGGATATGAACAAGTATCTTTATTTTTCGCTGTCAGATTAATAAATTAATATTAAAACTAAGAGGACAGCTAAATTGGTAGAATTGTTGATAGAATCTTCTTGCACGTCGTTACTGTGTGTGTGTGTTTTTTGTTGTTTTTTTTTAATCAACGGGATCTCTTTACCATATTGATCTGTTCCCGGTGGACATTAGATTATGAATCGCATTCACACTATTTACAATTTCATCGTCTCGAGTCGATACGAATTCCATTGAAAAACCTTGATTTAAATTATCAAAACACAAAACAGACAAAAAACACGTTTCATTGATGTCGTGGATGCTACATGGTATTATATTCAACACACCTATATTCGACAACACATTCTAGTTGCAACTCATATGGCTACAATAGATCTAGAAAAGGAAAGAAAAGTATTGGTATCACCTCAACAATACGATCTCAAATTTGGGGACTTAAAATTTGCGTTTAAAATTGTTTTGAACGTGCCTTACACATGGCAGTACTGAGGTCTATTAGTGCTGTTCCATTGTTTATTAAGATTGGTGTAGGTGAGGTGGCAAAGACATTTTGTACCCAAAAATCGGAATGAATGGATAAATGGAAGAACGTGCCACGCATAAGTCGCCTAGATTAGCTAATAAGATCAAACTTGGTAAATATGTCAGGAAAAAGATGTCATTGCGTCGTTCCGAGAATCATTAGGGTATTTTAATTTTGGGGGTATTTTACATGAAGCCCCTGTAACATTTGCAAAATTTTTGAATAATATCAGCAAATGTTTTCTTTATTGTTTTTGGAAATCATATAATATCGTATAGTACTTCTCTCATTAAAATATTGAATTTCTCAAAATTTGGTACATTTTTCAAAAATAAATGTAGGCATTGGTTTCAGTCTGTTGCCATCCCTATCTATTTTAGTGTGAGAACGTGAAAAGGCTATATACATATTTAGTCAACATTCCAGCAAAGTGAAGGATTGTCATCGTTAACACATTTAATATTCCTTACAATATGCAAATTATGAGTTTCGTAACACCAGAGGATGAAAAGTTTCCGTTTGACAAGCATTCCTACTAGTTATAGATTGCATGCTTTCTAACATAAACCCTTATTGGACAATCCATGGTTGTATGTCGCATGGAAGCTTTTATGTGGATATCATTTATCCGAAAGCAAGACAAACTTTGACATCTGAAAAGGTTACGTTTCATAAGGCAAAACTAAAATAAAGATATGGATTTTAATCAGTGCGGTGAGACTATCATTTTTAATTTTAGGTTCTCTCAATGAGTTTAAATAACTTCTTATTTTTTTAAAAAAAATCAATACAAGAAACTGTTTATTAAATAAGGTAACATGCCTCTACAGAAAACTTTTAATGCAACATACTTTTACGATTTATGCATACAGGAAATTTAAAAACTACAATTTCGACTGAAAATTGCAAAAGAGAACGCAAAGTTAATCGATTGTGGGAATATTCTGTACTTTTCTTCTTCCTGACGCGTGAATCAGCAGCCGTAAAGGTGTCCAAGACATAGGCAGAATTTGACAAAATTAGGCGCGTCCCTATTAGCAAGAGTCATAACAGCAAACTTCCAGTAATTAGAAGTGAAATGTTTTCAACCAGAAGAAAATTTCTTTTCTCAGAATGTTCAATACGATTCGTTCCAATCAGTTTTAAATATCACAGGACTGTTACAGAAATGTTTTGTAGTACTTTGTACAATTTTTCATCATTAATGATAGCGGAATTAAATGAATCTTTCGTGAAAACTGTTTTTAACCTCCATGCACTGAAATTATATTTAACAAAACTCGGCCAGCGAGTGGGTCAGCTGTCAAAGCTACTCAGCTGACTGGCGGAAGAATATTTTTTCGCAATGCGATGCGGTCCTCGGCGATGCTCATTTGTCATACAATCTGTCATTAAAATCGCTTACTGGCCTGAACCTTCTGTAATGCTAGAGGTGCTAGCTTCTTCTTGGATGATGTAGAGACAAATCGTGCAATGTCTCGCGTGAAAATGAGCCACAGAGCTGTCCGACCCTTCGCGACCTTGAAGAGCCCCTCTTTTGCTTCTGCTCTCGTCCTCAGCTCCGACTTCTGGAGACAGCTTTCTGCTCCCGATCCATTTTTCTGATGACCTCTAGCAAGTATATATAAAAATGAGTTACAGGGTTGAGCAGATGCTATCTTTTCGACACTTTGCAAATCATCAGACTGGGATATTTTCACAGTCCCCAGGATCGTGTTTGAAGATTTGTTTAGGAACCTCACAAGGGACTGGCCGTAAATTACGTAATGCAGATTCGAAGTATTTTGAATACCCCCTCTACCCCCCAAACCGCACCTGTAACGCGCGCTTAAGCCCCCCTAAATAATTTCGTGTCAAGACCCCCTAGCATTTACAGCACATCAAAATAAATTATAAAACATATAAAAGAATATAAAAGTATATTACATAAGTACATACATAAAAGTATATTACATACATACATTACATAAGTAATTACATAAAAGTATATTACATCTTCCTTGTCCTATCCTCTCCTCCTTACACACACACTTACACTAACATGCACCACACTATTACATATTCCGGGAGACCGGTCGGGAGCTTAGAGCTTGTCCGGCTGGGGCGGTGCCTCGCTGGTGGGAGAGTCCTGGTTAGGGGGAAACCCCGCTAGTTGACTGTAGATCGGCGCCGGATTTCGCCATCCATGGGGGGATTACGCCATCTCCCGAGAAAAACATGCACTACACTAACGGGACTAATGACCAAAGCAGTTGACGTGCCCGGAAACACGAAATAATCAATCAATCAATCTAATCGAATATTCCCCCGCTCCTATGTAACGCTGCCCCAAACCCCCATCGTTACGTAATTTATGGACGACACGTAAGTCGATTTTTCTCTGAATAAATCTATTTACAAATTGATATCTTGAAGATAATATCGTAGGTATTCTCATACGATAGCAAAATTCTTTCAAACGAAATGTGTTTTTGAACTTCAATAATTTACAACTTGATTGTGATAAACGGCAACTGGTTCTGCGTATCACAATAATTCTAACAATCGGTTCTGGGAACTACAATAATAACAACCTGTTCGCTCGCGAACCGTGCAAATTGCTGAATGGCATTAACAGAAAATAAAAATTTCTGATTTCAACAAAAAAGAATTCTCAATACAAGAAAGGGGGAAATACAGCAATTTACGGTAGATAATATGTAATACCCGAATTGACATACTACCTTCACAGAGCACTACTTTCGTGTTTGTTCGATAGAATATATACGATCAGCAGCACGCCTCGATTGCGAAGTTTTCGCTTTCTTCAGAGTGATGGGAGATCTCTCATTGCGTGGAAATCAAACTGCTAACTTGTTTTGTACCACACAAATTCCACATGGGGTGACCGTTTAGTGGTCGAAACCTGAAACTGATTGGCTAACGTTATATCCACCACACTTCTGGTAGCTCTCCTCACCAAAAATTCCCGACGAGGATGGGATTCGAACCCACGCGTGCAGAGCACATTGGATT
Source organism: Teleogryllus oceanicus (assembly GCA_964035755.1). Classification (NCBI taxonomy): domain Eukaryota; kingdom Metazoa; phylum Arthropoda; class Insecta; order Orthoptera; family Gryllidae; genus Teleogryllus; species Teleogryllus oceanicus. Next base: position 13,149,974 of record CAXIVR010000008.1, read on the forward strand.
AGCAGTCCAACGCCTTAACCACTCGGCCACCTCGTCTCACGTGCTTGGTCTATTTATTTCCTTTTTACCTGTACCTCAGAATCAAATAACGAGAACATGCCTAGGGATTGTGGTGAATCCTGAAGGAAGTCTGCAACCACAAATCCACTTGATCCACACGGTTTTTGATCCTCGGTTCATAGAACCGAAAAGCGAATGTGCATGTCAGAATGCTTCAGGTAGCTCTCCCCACCAAAAATCTGCGACGAGGATGGATTCGAACCCACGCGTGCAGAGCACGTTCGATTAGCAGTCCAACGCCTTAACCACTGGAGAGTACGGAGACCTATTGATAAAATTACTACGGAGTTTATGCTAATTAGGGATGCCCTCCTCTGGAAACCTGATATGAGTTTGCATTATCAGGAGATCTAAACAAGGTGGGTATACGTGACAGTTACTTTTATGATGCGACCCATTCGGCGCCAATCTTTCTTTATTAGAACAATACGTATCACATTACAATCGTGGCGCCAACTGTCGCCATCCACATGCGGAAGATCAGCGCCACCTCTAGATCCACCGCTACTGCCATGTCCAGAAGAAGTTCATATTCATCTCACTAAAATGAATGTTCTTAGAACGTGGAATACAGAAATTTTCTGAAATATAACGGCATGTAGGTTTCCTGAACCCGAAAAAGATGCTACCGCTTGGTATCGCGAAGTTCGCGCTCGGTCCGTGGCCCGTTTGGTAGGGTACTACTCCAGTAATCGCCTGGTGTTGATCGGAGAAACCGAGTTGAAATGATTTAAATGACTTCAAATAACGTTTTTCGAAAACTCAAAAATTTGTTGTGAAAAAGGGATTGAATTTCGCGTTTTCATGACGCTATTTTTTCTTAAAAAACTTTTCTTAAAAAATTGTCATTTATGACGAGATTTTACTCTTCTTTAATATTCGTAAAGTAATATTTCGTTTCTACTATTAGATAACCGAAGAACTGAGAAAATTTCAAAAAAGAATTAATTTGGGCAGAGATTGATGTCAGCTAGCTAGTGTATTTGACCTAGGATAAACTATCCCAAGCCAAAGAAAATAGAAAACGATTACGAGAAAGTCTGTTCCATTCTGTAGTTACGTATTTATATTTGTTTACCTATTTATCTCAATTTTTTATTAATATTTTCCTATGTGCGATATTTATATTTGCCTATACGAAGCAAATGTCTCCTCGGGTTACGTATGTTTTTGCTAGTTACACACACACACCAAACACGAGTAATTCGGAAACAAAAGGCACCTTCTCCACCGTTTATCACACAAGAAACGAAGGGTCGTACAGCTGTTTACACACTTTCAATATGGCGACCTTGCGCATCATGTCGGCGCATGAATTGTGGGAAGTTTTCCTCTTTTGTGTAGTATCTATTCTGTGTCATGATCGAGGGCTTTCCTGCAGGACATCTTACAGTGCGGCTTGGCACGCTGCTTTTTAAGTCAGTCAGTCGGCATGGGAGGGGAGGTATCGGGCACGATAGGCTCTAGTCTAGTTAAAGGCTAGTGACGAGAGCCACTGCAGCGGGCAGTTGGGAGACAATTCTCACAAGTACATTTGAACGGCCCTGAACTATCCAACTGCTTCCCAGGCATTTAGCTCACTATATCTACTGTCCTCGATGGTACGGGCGCTGGCGATTTCGAAGCTCGTGGATTCAATCATACGAAGAGCTGCGGTATATTATCAATAGGGAGCGGATTTTGATGACCTAAATCATCGCCAAAAATGGTAAATAAAATTCTCTTAAAATGTTTTTAAAATACCCTAAAACCAAAGAAAAATGACGTAAAAAATATGATAAAAAACAGTTCAGATGAACAACTCAAGCTATTGGATTCGTTACTGATGTAATCGAGACTGCTTCCATTCGTTCGAGAGATCTCAGATTGCAAACCTTTGCTTTGGACGTTTTTAAACAAGGAAATCTCTGTCTTTAGTTATCCCGAAATCGGCCGAACCGGCAATGGCGCTGATATACGTCACAAGATTTACATACAACGGCTGTCAAAACAATTTCTGAGCGAACAAATGGAATAGGCTACTGAGTAATTTTGTGAAGAACATTTCTTAATTTCGTAAATATTATGTGAAGCAAGTAACATTAAATATGACATTAAAATCGATGAAATCAGCAAAAAGTGCATAAAAATGCAGAAAGGGTAAAAATGACTTACTAGTCCAAATCGACAAAAAATCAAAATAATGACTATAAAATGGTTCATTTCCTTTTGTATAACATAAAATGAATTTATAAACTAAATGGCATTGTTCTAAAGTGAAAAAATGACATTTCATTAAAATCCACCCCTAATTATCAATTTAATGCTTTTATAATGGTTTGCAGTCTTAGAGGTTCCGCCACATTACCACCAAGATGTACGTCCGTACCTTGATGACGAAATTCCATGGCACTGGATAGAACTTTTAGTTTCCTCCCCGTTCTTCGTTCCGTTGTACTTCATATTACGGGGAAGTATTAAGAATGACGTAAACCGTAGAAAACTAGCTACAGTTGCTACACTTTGAGAATAAATTAAAACGGTATGTGCTGCAATCTCTTAGGTGATTTTGTCAAATAATACTCGAACACTAGTTATACTCGGATCGTGTGTCGACGCCAATAGTGGGCATTTGGAACATCTGTTGTAACGGTTGTACTTGTAAAAGTCTAAGATAATAAGTGTTCATCATTTTCGTTTGTGTGAATTCAGCTTTATTATGTTAAAAGACTTTTATTTGCTTGAAGTGTATCATTTTTTGGCATTATACATTTTTACTGGGAATGGAATTAAAACTAGTCTGTTTGTGCGTCTCTGATTTATGCACATCCTGAAGGCACCATGAGATCCTCACTTTCGTCCCTTCGGTTTTACCACGCAATTCTAAGCGCAGCATTTTGCTTCACTGGCTCAACCGTTTTGGTCGTATGTGGATCGTTTTACTTGGCGAGAACACGTCGTTTATGCTCTAAAGTGGACCCAACTCGGAACTGGGTTACGTGCCCGGAGCTTCATGATACCGGCAATACGAATGCAGTTCTTCAGAAAAAAATCAGGAGCCAATAGGTTTGTGATCAGTTTTATTCACCACAGAGTGGAAATAGATGTTCTTCTTTGGCTTGACGCGTAAAACGGAACGATTCCAAAACAAATCGTCACGAATGTTTCGTCACCCGATATTTAGAGACATGTCATATCATGGAGTCTATTTTCCAATTTGAAAGCAATACTATTTGTTTCATTTCTTCAATTTATGTTGTGTTCGAAATGTGGCAATTCTTAAGAAAATTACATTACAATTTCAAATTTTATTAGATCTTTATTACCAACAGCTCAAACATTTCCTGTTACTTTAAGGTCAGTTGACGTAAATACCTCATTTTCATACCACAACACTCTGTTATTCTTGCACCTCATATTTTTCAACAATTATCTGAATTTTTTGTTAACGTCAAGTATTTCTTCTTTTTCTTGCATTGAAATAAATACTTCTGACTGCTTTCAAGCTGTATGCGTCTCTAGAAAACATGGACGAGAAGAAAGAGTCATACAGCAATTGTTGATTCAGAGAATGATATTCCAATGTCATTCAAAGCTGGAAATTCGTAATCTATTGAAATAATATCTTCAATCAATGCCAACGCCATTGATCTTCTAATCTTGATCTTCTATTTCGTCATGCAGCGGAAATGCGGTATACGGAGACATGCTGTAAATCTCCAAAAGCATTTTGTGAGTTAATGTGGGATAACCGGAATAGGAAGAATAACATTACTCCCAACTGAAAATATTTTCGAGTTAAAAGTAGTTAATTCCTATTATTTATGTTAAATAAGTAAATAAATATGTGTTTAAAACGTCAGTTACCTCTTGCTCTCCTGAAATTCATTTATCACATTTTGTACATAGTATCACTCACGGAAAAGCCTCACGCCGTTAAGTCAGGTTAAACTCATACCCACTCTCCGCACAGAGCTAGAATAGACGAATGTGCAACAGCATGAGTGTTGTTCTGGGATTTTTACAGAGTTGCCTGTGAAGTAAAACAGCTTTTACGGTGTCCTCCAATCGGGAGATTGAACGCCAGCACAGAGACGTCACTGTAGTGACGTGTAAGGTCCCGATTGGATAGCATCGTAACAGCTGATGATATGTCACAGGCAGCAAAGTAAAAATCGCCGAGTCGTGGAGTACGGTGTGGTTTGTTGGGACCCTTATTGAAATTCACAAAAGGAATATTTGAATAGAGTACAGAGAATAGCGTTAAATTTACTTCCCAAGAATAGGAAGAATATAGATGGGAGTTCTAGAAATCAGAGGGTTAGGCAAGACTCTGTGCCCTTACAAAGCATTGCCGGTTATCAGTTGAAAGAATTACATCCGACTCGTAGACCCTCGTACTTTAGTAGAGGGGATTACAAGCACAAATTTCAGTTTAGGCCAAGGAACAGATGTTGGAAAATTTCCCTTTTCAAATAGAACAATAACGGACTGGAATAAGTTGCCTGCGACAGTCTTGGAACTCTTTCCTCTAGGTGTTCAAAGTTTTAAAAGTAAATTAACTAATGATATTTGTAAACTTTATTAATTTAATAAGTTAGGCTTATTATAACAGGTATTATTATTATTATTATTATTATTGCTATTGTTATTATTAGTATCGTGATAATTACTATTAAATGTATTGCTTTATTAAATATATAATTATGTTAAAGTAGTATTGTATTAAACTGTGGGGACGTGTTGTGAAGTGAATGTAATTAAAAATCGTGTTTTAATAGTTTAAAATACTTGTCTGTCAGCCATAAAATGTAGAGTTAATTCTTTATAGTTATTATTGCTCTTATTGTTAGCATTTTATCATATTATTATTATTATTATTATTATTATTATTATTATTATTGTTGTTGTTGTTGTCTTAAAATAGTTTGAAATTAAATTTAATTTATATTTCTTATTGTAATATGTAAATTGTAGTGTTCTGCCACTAGGTTGAAGAAACCTACCTGCAGAAATAATATCTACCTGTATGTCCAGGTAGCTCGGTAGCGGACCCACTGCGCGGGGGCCGCCGTGGCACCTGGCCCACTGCGTGCCGGTGCCTGGGGCCGCGGGCGCGGGGCGGCGGGGGGCGAGGTGGCGGTGGGGGCGGCGGGCGGCGGCGGCGACGCAGCCAGTGGAGCCCAAGCGCGCGCGCGGGCAGGTCGCACGGCGTCGCGGCGCCCTCGACGCCACGTGAACCGACGCCGCCACGTACGCGTCGACGCCGACGCCGTCGCCGTTGACGACTCGCTCCGAGCTCCGTCGGTCGCTCCAGGTCCCGTGTGCGGTGAACGCGGTTCGCCTACAAGCAGGTGTGCGTCTAGTCGTGGAAAAGCTAGTCGACGACGACGCGGACGTGGTGCAGGTTCGGTGACGCACTACAGGATCTGTCGCACCCTCTTTCCGTGTGGTGGATGCGAGCTTCGTGTGCCACGCAGTGCTCTCTTCTGACGAGTGATCTCGCACAGCATCCGTGGAGAGCCGACACAAAGAGTGCCTTAACAGGTGTGTCTTCCGCGCGGTGGTTGCGTGTTTGCGTTCCGCCGAGATCGTTTCGGGTTTCTGAGGTGTGGGTGTTGCGTCATGCCGTGCAGCCTCCGACTGCAGCGTAAGGATTCCTCTTCCAGGGTTTGGTGTTACCGAGCTCTCTGAAGTTTCGAAGCTTTGACCTACTAGTGCGCTTGGATACTGCTGAAGAAAACAAGTCTCCGTGTCTTACAGTGGTCCCGTCCAGTCAAGTTTTGTTTACAATATAGCGTAGGCTGCTGATTTGATTAATTCGCGGCCGATGCCGTTTCGACTATTTGGTTACGTGCTGAGCGAATCTTCTGAAAGTACCTGAGTGCTCTCACCATCAATATTAGCTTCTGTGTGTTGTTTCTTTTACCATAAAAACGCAACCTACAACACTGTAGCCAGTGCAAGAACCAAAACACGTAGTTCTTAAGCTATTAGACCAAAATTACTTTTGTTACATCATTCTTATTTCGTGACACGTCAGAGATTGTGGATCCAGTTAATGCGTTTGACGTTTAACACCATCCTTTTTTGGACAATTTCTTTTCATTTTTGCTTGAAATACAACACATCAAAGTTGGATAAACAAGCGGGCATAAATTGTTTCCTGAGATCGGATGAATTTTAATAAAGAAGTTTCCGTTCCGAAGTTCTCCTTCATCCAATATCGTAAAGAAAGTGAGAATTTTTGGGAGGGGCTTGAAGCCGGTTGGAAGAACGTGCGTGGCGCAGAAGGAACAGGAAAAGTCAAGCGTAGAACAACCTGCGACTGTGAACGCTGCCGGCGCCGAGCAGATAATTTTCTCTAAACATTCCGAAGGCGCGGAGTGCTTTTTGCTCCCAACCGCCGCGGGTGTGCGTGCTGCAGCAACGACTCTGGAAGGCCCTGGACCCGACTTGGCGGTGTGCGACCTAGCAACAACTGCACCGCAGTCGCCGCCGATTTCATCTGACGCGGATGTGTGAGTGTGTAGAAGCAGGAAGTGTGTGCTTTCATCGCCGGTGTCTATCGCGTTTTTGTGGTCTTTCCCACACTCCCTTTCGCTTCCTGGTCCTCTCCGTATTGCTGCAAGTTTTATTACAGTAGCTGTTGTATTTTCTGCCTATTCTTTGGTCCTCTGCGTGACTGTTTGTGACCATACGTTTCGAAGTTTTATTCCATCCCACCTACCATATTTCCTCGTCTGTTCCATCCATCTCTTTCCCTCTTTACCTTCCATTCCCTTCCTCTTGTTGTCACTCTCTTCTCGATTTGTCACCAACCCTTTTAGCGTTCTTCAGTTGAGGATCTTTTCCTCCTACCGACGGTCCTGTGCTGTTGTCCCGCTTCCTTCCTTGTTGGAAGTTCCTTTCCTGTTCGCCGCTGCAGGCAACAGCCGTCGTTCCTGTCGGGCCCCGAGTCGGCGCCGCCTCTTGCCCAGGGACCCTGCAGGATCCCGTTACTACGCCGGCGAGCGTTGGAGTCGCCTCGCCTGGGCTCGGCGCGACGCAACGCAAGCTCCGCTGGCTAGTCGCCGCCGCCGCGGCAGCGAAAGTGGACGGGACGCTACAAGTCCAACTTCGTGGAAACGCTTCGTGAGAAAAAACGCGCCACGGCGAACGTGTGAGGTTTGGAAAAAAGTGCTCCGCATTCTCACACTCTGTGATGTGTGGTGAATTCCTCTGATGCGACCACTTTCACGTGGGTTATATGTGGGAGTTTTTCAATGAGTTACCGTGTTTGTGTGATGAGTGAAGTACTGCTGTTCTAGGATGATTGCAAATGTGCTGTTTTCACATCAACAATTCATTCTTCTTAAAAGTGAACGTCGTTTAAAAATTGTGGCAGCTTATATTTGATCTCGGAAGTTGTTACCAACTATTATGAGATATGTAACAACTCAGTTTATTTTTCAATGAGCTAACAATCTTTTTCAAACGAAAAAGCTTAAATGTAACATCTCCAAGGCGAAGTATTGTTGATTAATATTACATACATTTATGCAATTACCGGTTAGAATCGTTGTCAACATGTCAATAATTAAGGATACGTTATAGTTGTAACTGAAAATTCAACGTAACCTTAAATTGGATTTAAGAAAACTGTCATTATTATCAACATATTGATTTCTATATATACTCATTGAAGAACAATCCAAAAACTGCGTAATAAAATTTCGATAATAAATCTTATTTCACTTCGAATTTCAAAACAAAATATATGAATATGGTGCCACATCGTGGTCACGTCGGAGTGGACTGAGCTTGTGTTTGAATGTAAGGAAACAAAATGGTAACGAAAGCAATCATTTCTTATAGTAGTTATGATGTTTATGTGAACCTCTTCCCAGTGTATTAAAACGGGCGAAGAAGAACAAGAAAAGTGAAAGGAAGAAATAACAGTGTTTGTGAATAGTGTTCCAGTGTAGTGTTATCACAACCTTCAACTCACATCAGTGTTCTAGTGCGTGTCATCCCTTCCGAATCTGGTCTTAAGAGGTTTCGTGCGTTTCTCATCTTTCCTGTTCGATTCGTTTTACCTTCATCCCACTCGTAAACCGCAACTAGTCTCCACAACAACCTCGGTTTAGCTCAGGGTCACTCCCATTTCAACCACCTGAGGAGCAGAATCATCGTTACTTTCTCGCGAGCGGGCGGGCGGGCGCGCCGTCGGTAAGGTTCCGCGCCTGCGCAGATCCGCCAAAGGTGAGCGCGTGCCGGTATGTCGCTGCGCGGCTGTTGATCGCGTCGGCCGCCGCGCGGCGCCAGCGTCGTCGACGCCGCGCCGTGGTGGCGGCCCTGATGGCGGGAGACCGCGGAGCAACCAGCCACCGCGCGGGAAGCTGCTACAGCCTCCGCCGCCACAGGCTCACCACCATCACCACCGCCTGCTGCTCCATCACCCGCCGCCGCCTCAGCAGCAGCATCCGCTGCCCTTGGACGCGCGTCGCGACGCCGCCGCCGCCGCCGCCTCGGCGACGCCTGGGGCGCCCGCCGCCGCTTCGGCAGCCAGGTAAGCGAAAGTGAGCGGAGCGGCCAGTGCAGGCTGATCTGCTGGACGTTCGCGCATGTGTTGTGGTATAGATATGCTCTTTTTTCGTCGTTCTTTGTACATCTTGTTCTTCGTCGGCATCGTGTCGTCGACGTTCTTTTCCTCTTCGCGTCGTTCTTCTTACCCTCTTCTTCGTCGTTCTACTTATCCTCGTCTTCTTCTTCGTCGTCGTTCTCTTACTCTCTTCTTCTTCGTCGTCGTCGTTCTTCTTACCCTCTCCTTCTTCGTCGTTCTACTTACTCTCTTCTTCTTCGTCGTCGTTCTTCTTACCCTCTTCTTCTTCTTCTCGTCGTCGTCGTCGTCGTTCTTCTTAATCTCTTGTACTCCGCGTCGACGTTCTTATCTCTTGTTCTTCTTCTCATTCTTCTTACCCTCTTCTCCTTCGTCATGTTGTCTTCGTCTTCACTTTTTTATCTTATTACTATTTTCTCATATGGCTACTTGTATGTCGTATGAATTCCAATCATTTTTAAGAGTTATGCAGTACCGAACTACTTTTATTTACGTTGTAGCCAAGTATCCAAAGACAACAAACGACGTTCTAAAACTCATAATAGCGGTTAGCAAAGTCTTTTAGGCGTTGATTCCGATTATTGGCGAAATATGCAAATGAAAATGCATTCAGAAGGCTTATAAATCTGAAGTCTACCTCTTGGTTTCCCAAGTGGAGTCCTCGGCTGTTTAATTATTTCCTCCAATCTTGGCGGTTGGACATGAGTAATCCTACGCAAACAGCGCGTGTCCCAAATCACAGAGATTTTTTCAATTTATTTATTTCACTTGTCAGTCTTCGGCTTTACATCCATGGTTGTCGCATGTTATGGTAAGTTTTGCAATACAACATTCCAGGTTAATTCAATTGGGGGTCCTACGAAAGTGAAAATGGTGAGATGGAGTTATTCTGTATATGGATGATGAATAGGGGGTGGATTTTGTTGAACCTAAAACATCGCCAAAAATGATCAATATCATGCTCTTAAAATTATTTTAAAATGTCCTAAAACCAAAGAAAAAGGACGTTAAAAATCTAATCGAAACCAGTTCAGATGAACAACTGAAGCTGTTGGATACGTTACTGATGTAATAGAGACTTCTTCCATTCGTTCGTGTGAACTCAACTTGCAAACTTTTTATTTGGACTGTTCTTTGCCAGGAAATCTCTGTCTTTAGTTATCCCGAAATCGGCAGAACGGGTGATGGCGCTGATATTCGTCACAAGAAGTGAGAATGTTCTGTTGATGAATGTTTTCAAGTGAAGAATAATGCTGACAGTGTGGGATACCTAAGTGATGTAGTTTGTAGAGAAGATCAGGGTGCCAAATGCAATCGAATGTTCTGATAATGTTTAGAAAGATCTTTAGAATGTGGTGAAGTTCGTAAAATCCTGAGGTGGCACAGAGGTTTGATCTGAAATGTCAGATCAGTGTCTTTTCATGTTCTTTCTCCTCGTAACGTGAGTTTATTAAACTGTTCGCTTCGAAAATTAATCCCATACCATCTCCACCATAACTGAGCCGCGGAAACTGCGTAGGTCATTAATTCCGTACGTGTAGTGGATGGAGGTGGCAGAATTAGTGCGACAGAATACGTGAATTCGTATCTAAATATTTTTAATGATTTTTTTAAGAAAATATGTTTGTGTCTGTTTTTGTGGAAGTCTTGTTTGATCTGATTAATAATGAATTCCAGAGGCATTTTTGACGCGAACTTCCACGTGCTTCGTGTTTATGAAGTCTTTGGTCGTTGCGACTTGCAAACTTTTATGAGAAGAATTTTAATGTGCAGGGCATTGGTGCCTTGGGGAATGTGGTTGGATGAAATATTTATTCGCAAAAGGAAAAAGTGAGGTGTAGATTTGAGGCTCCTATCTTCTTTCCCTTTTTTCTCTTCCTACCTCTTTCATTTGTCTATTGGTATTCTGCCTCTAAGGCAGCTTTTTTTTTTCTTTGCATCATAACTATCCATTCCATACTTTCATCCAGAACGGCATAACCATTAGGTACGTTTTAGGTATCCACTGTTTTCTTTATTCTACCTGTTCTATTTAAGAAAGACATTATTTCACAGAATAGCCCTTTTCATATTCTTCATCCCTTTCAATTTTGTTCTTTCTCTGATTCTTTGCAAGACCTTATTTTAACTTTTTCAGATAATTTAGTTCGCTCGTATCTCCATACCCACGATCCAAACTCTCTCAATTTCTTTTGTATAACGTACTTCCTGGTGGCACATAACTTATTTTAGGTCAAGCGCTGTTCTGTCACTGTAACCATGACAGTCTTGGGCACTTCTGTCGACTAACTCTAATAAGTATATAATTACTCGGAAATATTGAAACGCCTACTCTTGAAAAGCGAAAGAGGAACGGTTATGACATTTTTGCCATTTGTTTTAATGAAAGCTTGTCTTTAGTTATCCCTGTAGTTATTAACAGCTATTTATAAATAAATCTTCATTCCATGAGAAATTCTTGTCTGGTTACGTGCCAGTTTTCTGTGTTCGTTTGTCCTTTGGGTTTTGTATTCCAACAATAATATGTTTTGGGTCACGCTGGAACTTTTTGTGCCCTAACTTGACCATTGCTGATTACAAAGAGGGCAGTAACATGAAAAACCGTATTTTCTATTCTGGAAACCTTCCTCCTGATAAGGGGGCGGATTTTGATGACCTAAAACATCACCAAAAATGATCAATTAAATGCTCTGAAAATGCTTTACAATACCAAAAAAAAGACGTAAAAACTCTTATAAAAAACAGTTTGGGTGAACAACTCAAGCTGTTGGATACGTTACTAATGAAATCGAGGCTTCTTCCGTTCGTTCGAGTGAACTCAGCTAGAAAACTTTTGGCTTGGATTGTTCTTTATCATGAAATCTCTACCTTTAGTTATCCCCAAATATTATTTGAAGCACGAACATTAAAAATCACATTAAAATCGATGAAATCAGAAAAAAATGCTTTAAAAATTAGGAAAAAGGTAAAAAAATGACTTATTAGTCGAAATCGACGAAAAATGCCAAATAATTACTTGTAAAATGGATCATTTCCCTTTATCATATCATTAAATGAATTTTATACTAAACAGCATTGTTCTAAAGTAAAAAGAAAAAATGTAATTTCATTAAAATCTGCCCCTATTCATGATATTTCCTCTTCCTCCTGGAGGCTTTCAAGGTATCGGTCCTCATGCTTGATGCACTCACGCAGCTCGTATTTTCTTGGGAGAGCAGGTTGACAGCACTTGCGACATGGTTATTCATTTTGTCTTGCGCTGTGACATTCTTTGGATATGCTATAAAGAAAAAGCAGCGTTGGACTTTACCCAATCATATGTATAAAACTTTGTGTGAATATACACTTTTCGAAATGCTTCATTGAGCGATGCATTTCTAAACACTACTGAAACTTTACTTACTGAAACACACTACTGTAAGTTTCTACATAACTGAAGTTTCTGTGGTCGTTGTGTCCTTGAGGCCAGTAGACTCCTTCCTCCATTCGATCGTTTGCAGTTGGATAACTTGTAAATGGCTTCGACGCTTCCTTTTGTGATGTCCTCGTCCGACAAAAATATAGTGCGCCCAAGTGCAGTGCTAAATGCTCTTGTGTAAAAATTCTTTTTATAAACAATACATTGAATTTACTTTTTGTGGGATAAGTATTATGTTTATTTTAAAACCGAGACTTGAATGAACTTATTTTGAAACCGAGACCAGCCATACGTACTGGTTCACGTATGGCCGGAGCCTGTGCTATAAGGTGGCGAGCTGAATTTACATTCGTGGCAGCTTTCTTTTACTCAATATGAGAACATGTTAAGAGATCTTTCCACATACGTAATTTAATTTCAATACTTCTCGGACTCGCGTACGTGCATACACCTCAGCGAAACTGTTAGACTTCTTACGAAGAGGCGTGGCTGAGGGATACTTCTGTGAATTACATGTGATGTTCACTTGTTTAGCGAACTGTTATTTTGGCTCATACTTATACTGCGGTTTTTACAGCCTGTGAAGAAAAACACAAGGAAAAAAAAGAAAAAAAAACAACAAACAAACAAACAACCTGTTACGATGTCATCCAATCAGAGCGTTGAACGCCACCAGTGTGCCGTCACTGTAGTGACGTGTAAGGTCCCAATTGGTTGGCCCCGTAACAGCTGATTGTTTGTTTGTTTGTTTTTTTCGTGTTTCGGGCGCGTCAACTGCTACGGTCATTAGTCCGTTAGTGTAGTCATGTTTTTTTCTCGGAGATGGCGGCGATCTTTCCCCGCTGGATGGTGAGATCCGGCGCCGACCTACCGTCGGCTAGTGGGGTTTCCCCCTAACCAGGACTCTCCCACCAGCGGGGCACCGCCCCAGTCGGACAGGCTCTAAGCTCCGACCGGTCTCCCGAGATATGTGGTAGTGTAGTGCATGTTGTGTAAGTGTGTGTGTAAGAGGAGAGGATAGGACAAGGAAGGGAACGGCAGATCGCGCGCGGTTCGTGGCCCGTTTGGTAGGGTATTGCTTCGGCATTCGCCTGGTGTTGATCAGAGAAACTAGGAAAACTACCGATCAGAGCAGCCGGCCGCTAGAATTCTCCTCCAGGCAGCGACTGAATTCGACCTGCTGAAAAGCTAGTGTCGAAAATCCTTCTGCCGTCAGGACTCCAACCTAGGACCTCCCAGTCAGAGGCGCTGCAGTCGCATCAGTTGATGCACTGAGCTACCGCTCCCGGTAACAGCTAATGAAAACTAAAAATCGCAGTATGGGGCGTATTCGTCTAAGCGCCCGTGCGGCGCAAGGCGGGAGGGCCCTACGTGGAGTTGAGCGTCGCGCGGAGCGGGCGACGTGGGCGGAGCGAGGGGCGGCGGGGACGGGGACGGAGGCGGCGCGCGTGCAACCTCTACCCTTTGAGCCTTTGGACCGCCCGCGCCGCGCATTCCAGCGGTGACGTCAGCGGCGCGGGCGATGGGGGCGGTGGCGCCCAGCGCCAGGTGAGGAGCGGGACCTCGTCAACCCAAGGCGACGCGTGCGCGGCTACGCACTTAGCGCTCTCTCCCCCAGCGACCGGGAGGCCGGCGCTTAGGCTTGTCCCGGCGGGGCGGTGCCTCGCTCGTTGGAGATACCTGGTTGAGGGAAAAACCCCGCTAGCCGACGGTAGGTCGATGCCGGATCATAGGTCATTAGTTCCGTACGTGTAGTGCATGTTTCTCCTCGGGAGATGGCGGTGATCTTCCCCCGCTGGATGGCGAGATCCGGCGCCGACCTACCGTCGGCTACCGAGGTTTTCCCCTAACCAGGACACTCCCACCAACGGGGCACCGCCCCAGTCGGGACAACCTCTAAGCTCCCGACCGGTCTCCCGGAATATGTGGTAGTGTAGTGCATGTTAGTGTAAGTGTGTGTGTGTAAGGGGACAAGATAGGACAGGGAAGAGGAAGAACACATCGCGCGCGGTCCGTGGCCCGTTTAGTAGGGTACTGCTCCGGCATTCGCCTGGTGTTGATCGGAGACACCCCGGAAAACTACCGAAAAGAGCAGCCAGCCGCTATAATTCTCCTCCAGACAGCGACTGAATTCGACCTAGCTGGAAAGCTAGTGTCGAAAATCCTGCCGCCGTCAGGACTCGAACCTTGGACTTCCTGGTCAGAGGCGCTGCAGTGACAACAGTTGATCCAGCGTATTCTTAGAGATGAATTACTTCCGTAGGTGCTCCGTGAGTTCCATATGCATGAACTAGAGCATACGTTTAGAATTTAAATTTAATATTAAGTGCGACAAACAAATGACGTGTAGTATTGAATGATACATTTTTTTCATGAATTGAAAAAAAAGGAGTTGCTCTTCTGTTTCTATCTACGAACAGCGATTTAATATGATTGGTATATCATTATATATTCATTTTTATTCGATTAATACAAAGAGCTTGGTATATGTACTACAAACTAAAAAGTAATTAATAAAATGTATCATGCATATTAAAACGGTAGAATTAATCGATAATATTACGTTAATCGATTACTATTCAGAAGGACTTAACATTGCATATTAATCCAACAAGAAATGAATCGTTGGACATTAATCAATTATGTTTTAATATTCATCCATCCCTCCTCTACATGTACACACTGTTCAGCGCCCCGTCTCGCGATGACGTGGTCTCACTGCTCCTCTTGCACGTGTGGACACCAGAATCCAAATGCTGGTCGACCCAAAGATTTGTTATCGGCACGGTGGTTGCGGGTTAGCGACGTATTTCCTCCGGGTTGTCCCTGCTTCCCTCGCCTCTCCAACCACCATTGCTCCATTTTCATTCAAATCATACCATCAAAGACTTTTCATGCCATTTATGATGAAATAGACTATATCTTTCATCCCGGTGAATAAGCTGATAAGTCATAAGCACTTAATTTTACATGAAAGCAAAAAACAACTTTTAACTGAATTAAATCAGGGATTAATGATATTGAAACGAATGTGATATTAAAAAAACAACTATTTGTGTGTAGGTTTTGTTTGAATATCATTAATCCCTGATTTCATTCAGTTAAAATTTGTTTTTTGCACTCATATAAAATTAAGTGTTTATGACTTATCTCCTCTACTAAACTCTAAATCAGCTCAAAGTATTGAATGTGGAACCTCAATTTATAAATCGATATTACGACCAACAATCACGTATGCTTGCCCAATTTGATGTAACGCAGCAAAAACACATATTGAAAAACTGCAAATCATTCAAAATAAATGGCTCCTGGTTTATTAGTAACAAGCACAATTATTGAGCAATTATAAGCATTTATTAGTAACAAGGACAATTAGCGTGAGAAGGAATGACAAATCATTATGTTGTAAAGTTAACATCCCTGAAAGGCAGAAATGCCGAACAGGTGGAAATAAAAGAAAAGAAGACTTATCAGCTTATTTACCGGGCACAAAAATAGATTGTGGGTCGTGCCCCTCGGGTAGCTCACTCAGCGTGTCCATGTCTCAGCTCTCCATGTCCCGATCCCGGGTTCGATGCCTGGCCGGGTCAGATTAAAGTGTGCGCTTTCCTTGCAATGTTCCAGTAGCTCTTGCAGTGTGTCGATGAGAAAGCCCAACGTTTTAGGTTCAGAAGACCAGAGCACGCCGTAGGGGTGTTGTGCTAGTAGAGATGGTTTGTTGGTCGTAATGCTGTTCGAATAAACAGTGGTTTCCGCATTTTGAAAAGACCTACCCGTCACACACATCCCGCAATTCCGTCTGTCTCGTGCCAGGGGCTTTCCGACGCGTAATTTGAATATGCAGCTGGTTCGTGACGACCCCATATACCATTTCTGATGTCAAGACCGGAAGCATGTTAAAATTAATGTGTTGTCATGGGGTGTATGCTGTAGAATAAAGGAAAGTATCACGTGGTAGCACTTTAGCCTTACGTGTTTGCGGGTTCGATTCCCGACCGCAATGAGTTCTTAATGCAATTTTTGACGTAAATATGAGTTTTGAATTATGCGCAGCGCAGACGTGAGAATGTTTTATGTGAACGCAAGGGCGCAAGCATCGAGCTTCGTCTTCAACTTCGAAATGCTTAAGAACCAGTTTTGGAACTGCAATCGGAGGCATTCGCATCGTATGCTCTCCTTTGTCCAAACGAGCTTTGTACCATAATACCAAGGTATTTTGGCTTATACGCGTAACTCAGCAGGATGACGGATCTCAAGATGATGTCAGACGGGGGTATGTGCCTGGTACCTTTTTATTTGTTTATTCTGCCTAAATTTGCATTCAATCTTTCACCCAACAATTGCGTAAAAGGGTGTATCAAAGCTGCCCCGTTATGATAAAATTTATTAGTGGGCCTGATATGTCTCTTTTAGTGTCTCTACAGATATTAGGTGATGACAAATGTACGTAAGTCAATTTTGTTGGTAACAAAATGGAACACATGCAATTATAATTCTATGTCTATTCATAACAATTTCTTACGCATCAGAACATCATCTGCATCCGCCCTTCATCGTGTCACAGATAGTCTGCCACGTTTTTTAATCTTACGCGCTCTTCATTTGCCTTCATTCCTCGCGAGATCTTACCCAAACATGTGTCTCTTTCGTCCTAGTGGCAGGTCTTTTCGTTTCTCGAGATATTCTGATTTCTGATTGGTCACTGGAACTCTGGCACTGTATTGGTTTATTCTTTGGTTATTGATTCGTAATAATTTTCCTAATTTACTTACTCACGGAAATTACTCACGTGTTTTTATTTATCAATATATTCTCTACTTTTCTCCTATCAATTAAATTCCGTTGTATTCTTTTCCTTTTTCTCTTTTGTCACCAATGTTGCTGTCTCTTGGTTGTATATTTATCGTCCGTTTATATATTTATTAATTTATCGTTTCTATTAACACACCCTTGTGATAACTTATCACGATGAAAGAGTAACAAAAACTTCACACGACATGGTACGCTTGTCCCTGACTCCAGTGAAGAACCCGATGTAAATTTAAATGATGCTTTTCCGTTAGACTGGATCACCTCTTGCCCCTCCCACACCATGCACGCTCCCCTGTTCATACCCTGCTCCACGACTCCTGCCGCATATTCCTCGTCACGACTCATTCCTTTACAGTATTACGCTCGTTGCTTGGGCTCTGAGCAATTTAAATATTTGAAACTGTTACATAATAACCGTGATAAGCACACTATGAAGATGTCAATTATTGTGCGAACAAACCTTCTGTGCAAATTGACTTACAATAAAAGGTGACAGAATGGTGATATTAAACATTTGGAAGGCTATAAGTGAATTAAATAATATTATGGAAGATTCTTTTTTGTAATTTTCTTCCTAAGTTGAAGTTACTAGAAATGTAACTCTTCGAACAGCTACAAATATTCTACGTAAAAATAGGTCTTGCGAGAGCAAAAATAACATGGATTTGTGGTAACGCGTTTCTTAATCATTTTCTCTGTCGTGCTGGAGCACAAGCATAACACTCTAGTGCTTCCCACGTGCAGTATTTAGACTGCTAAGAGCAAGAGTTGATATTTCGCAATTATACATTGGGTTTCATTATTTTTTGAAAATTATGAGTAAGAGAAAAGTACATAAATGTTGAAGCTGAGAAAATTGATTTTACGAACATTTACTTGCAGTTCTTCAGAACTTCTATGCATTGTAAGGCCGGAAGATAAACTTAACGAAAAAAAGCACAAAAATAGACAATCTTTCTCTTTGATGGTACGAAGTAAATTTTCTAATTCGTGCTTGAATTTTTTGTTCCAACATCCAAAAGTCAAAATGTGTAATTCGCCTAAGTCCACTCATAGGGTTGTGGCGATTGTCTTTATGTGTCATGTGCGCTCACAAGCATGCCGCCCTGCAGGACAGACTACGTAACTAGTTGCAGATGCTGTCAACCTGCTTTCACGAAGAAAATGCTAGCTGCGGTGGAATGCACTCAAGCATGAGAAGCCGATAGCTGCAGTGTCTCTGTGAGGAAGTGACACGAGAACGGTTCCGAAGGTTTATTTTTTTGTACTTCCATTTCCCTCTGTGAACAGCAAGGTTCTTTCGGTCACGAAAAATTTCATCATCTCTCCACAGCTGTTATATCGTACATATGCTAAAAGTAAAAATGAAATAACGTCATGATCAAGATCCGTAAACAATCACTAAGAATATCTTCTGCATGAAATAATAGTACATTAATAGTCTTGGATGTGTTAGTTATTAAAATAACCGACGAAAAGAATGTTTGATTTGCCTAAGTTCGGTATGAAGTTACTATTTTTAAGTCAAAAAGTCCAGTTGAGCTCACGTGCTACGTAACCAAATCCTAAGAATTGATTAAAAATTTTGCACTCGTAAACCAGGGAACTGCAGCGTGAAACATAACAGTATTTTCATTCCAATTATTAAGAATATCATTTCTATGTCCTCTAAATAAGGGTGTGCTATTAAATGAATTGAAGTTGGATCCTTGATCGCTTTACCTTGATAGTGCCCGTGAAATAGAGTTCTAAGTAACTTCATGGACCTTTAACACTCCTACGCTAAATATAGAATGGAACTTCAATCATTAAAAAACGTGGATTCGTTCAGAACGTTACATCGATAGAACTCACAATGTCTTTGGCGGAAGACAAAAGTTGCGTCTTCGCACAATCCGATCTTCACATATTCACTAATCCCTTTCGGCAAAATGGTCTGCACTGCGTCGTTCGTTCATTTCACCTACGAAATTGAAATTCGAAGGTCGCGATGTGAATTGTCGGGAAGGATGCCGGTGATCGTTGGGTAGAGACTGTGATGTCCCTTGCTGGAAAGGCATTCATTTGTCCGAATCAGTCAAAAATAATTGATTTCTAAATTTATTATATTTGATTTCCACTCTTTGAATTGTTCAAATCAAAGAATACTAATCAAGGAAATTGGGGGAAAACACTCTAGACATATCCTATGATTTATTGAGGTTATTCTGCGGAAACGAAGACAGAGATTGTTACACACGTCGACTCGTAGTGCTGGGTTCTGAATATCTTCTCCTGGAGAAAATTGCCAAAAACGACATTGCCGAGTGTACAAAATGCTTCCTGTATCGTAGGTACAGCTCACTAGACATTGTCACTATGTGAAAAAGAAATAACTTTCTATTTTGACGCTGTGGGTAATAAGACACATCTTTCACGGTCATCCGACGCTACATTTGGTGATGTGTTTCCGAGCGCATCCGCCCCCGCGCTGTGGCATTCGCCGCCCACGCGCGCTCCGGTGATAAATCGCTGGCCACGCCCCCGCCCCTGCCGTCCCCTGCAGCCGCTGCGCGCCCCGCCCCCACGCCGCGACCGCACCACGCAGCCCCTCGCGCCGGCTGCTGTGGCGCCACACGCTGCCCTGACCCGCTCATATCTCTCGCATGATGTGCCCTGGCCCTCCCCTCTCGTTCAGCCACTCCCGTCCAGCCCCACCCGACTCTCCGTCCAGCTCCTCCCGTCCAGCCACAGCCTTCTACAGACCCTCCTTTCACTCCTTCTGTCCAGCCCCTCCCGTCCAGCTCCTCCTGTCCAGCCCCTCGCAGCCAACCTCTCCCGTTCATCTCCACCGCTCCAGAACCTCTCGTCCACCCACACCCCTCCAGCCCCACCCCGACCTCCCGTCCAGCCCCTCCCGTCCAGCCACAACCTCCTACAGACCCTTCCGTCCAGCCCTTCCCATGCAGCCTCTCTCGTCCAGCCCCACTCATCCAGACTCTCCCGTCCAGCGCCTCCCGTCCAACCCTTTCTGTCCAAACCCTTTTGTCCAGCCCCCCTGTCCAACCCTTTCAGTCCAGCCCGTCGCCGCCTCTCCCGTTCGTCTCCTGCCCTATGTAGAATCGAGCCAACTCTTCTTGTTCCGTCATAACTCGTCATTCCTCGCATCGTTTCACCCCGTCCCACCCCGTCGCCCGCCGTCGTACGCTCCCGTTTTTCGTTCTTTAATTCGTGACCGTCTCCACCCGCATCGTTTGCCGTCCAGACCCTCACCTGCCACTCGCCGCGCCCTGCCCTCTTCTGCATTGCCCTTCGCCCTTCTCTCCCACCCCTTTTCCCCTCTTTTTCTCCCCGCCTTACACTGCAGCGCCTCTGACCGGGAGGTCCTAGGTTCGAGTCCCGACGCCGACAGAATTTTCGACAATACCTTTTCAGCTAGGCCGAATTCAGTCCCTGTCTGAAGGAAAATTATAGCGGCCGGCTGCTCGGTAGTTTTGTGTTTTTTCTCAGATCAACTCCAGGCGAATGCCGGAGCAGTACCCTACCAAAACGGGCCACGGACCGCGCGCGATCTGTCCTTCCTCTTCCTTGTCCTATCCTCTCCCTGTTAGACACACACTTACACTAACATGCACTACACTATCACATATTCCGGGAGACCGGTCTGGACCTTCGAGCTTGTTCCGGCTGGGGCGGTGCCCTGTTGGTGGGAGAGACCTAGTTAAGGGGAAACCCTCTAGCCGACGGTAGGTCGGCGCCGGATCTCGCCATCCAACGGAGGAAGATCACAGCCATCGCCCGAAACAACATGCACTACACATACGGGATTTATGACCAAAGCTGTCGACGCGCCCGGTATCGCTAACCAACCAACCAACCATCCGCCCCGCCTTACCCTCCATCCTACCCCTCATTACTCTGCTACCCTCGTTTCTACTCTATGAGATACTTCCCGCTCCGCCTCTTTCTGTCATGGTCATTTCCTTCCCACCACTCATCCATCTGCGGCTGCTTCGCCGCCCCTCTTTCGGCTTCGCCCCTTCCCATCCATCGTGTCACCACGCCGAATCGCCACCCACTCTGCACTGGTCCCGGAGTTCTATCCTCATCCTCTGCGGCTTTCTCGGCCGGCTCCGCGCGTTTCCCATCTCGACTCACACGTCCATTCGCTTCTCGCTTAACCCCACTGACTTCGCCTAACGCCAATGCTTTGCCCAACCCCACTAGCTTCTCCGCTACACCTCCAGGACATTCACCGTACTTTCCACTCCGTCCTTTCCTTCTCCAACCCTATTTCTGTAGCAGAAAGGCCGTCCTACCCCTCCATGCTCACACCACCCCGCTGCCTCTGCCCCGCCCCTTTCGCGTCAACGCCACCCGCGCATCGGTGGGCCGCAGCCGATACACCTCCATGTATTCTTTATGTGAGCTGTATAATTCATTTTTATGGCGCCGCCGCCATCCCCCCTCCGGCCCCCCTCCCCACCGATTTCTCTTCTCCCTGCGTTGTCATTACTCTCCGTTTCTCTCTTCTCCGTCATTGCCTTCGGGCCCGGCCGCCCGAGATTCCTTTTTCTTCTCCACTGTTGTTGGGAACGCTCAATGCGATGAAACATTATTTGCCTTTTTCACAAACCTAATGTATGGAAAATGTGATACTGATGCAAAAACCCCGCCGTGCATTGCTAGCTCGCCTGCTTCCAGAGCGTGAGGTTTCCATTGAGCGTTTCTGTGTGTACAAGTATATCTCCATGGTGCTCAAGTTGAGAATTTATTTACGTTTAATTCTAGATATCTATATTACTAATTTCGTATTAGGGCAGAAATTTTGAAAGCGAAAACTAAGCGGTCTATGGAACATTTGAAAGTTGTCAATGGTTTTAGTTGTGAACCCAGAAACTCGCAAAAATCCAAAAATTGACTGGAATTTTACCAAAATATTGCAAATATTTGATTATGTCATTCCATCTCTAAACTCCTGCTGCACGTGCCGACTAGATTCTCACACTCATTACGTCCCTGGTTTTGACATATTTGTCGTCATGTGATAGCAAATCTCCGATGAAGAGCTTGACCTATTAAATTTTTGCTATTACTTGTTGCGTTATGGAACTGCACATTTTTTATAAATTTTTTAAATTTTTTAATTTTTTTTTGTTATTAAACAGTATGTGTGCTTCTTTTTGGAACACCATTTTGTGTGGTTTTGTTCAGGAGCATTATTCTGCTACAGACCACAAGTATATACTATTGACAGATGTTTAGAATTGAATGAGAGATCGCCTCCAGTATGCTGATCAATAAAGATAGGATTTTTAGATAATGCCTTTATATTATTTTATGATAGGCATAAGAAATTTATTATGAAGACATATCGTGATAATAACTTCAATGAGTGACATTCAAGTGCCTATAAATATGTTTACTAGAAAATGCCGTAGGGTGTACGATGTTTCTAACATAAGACGATCGCGATGTAGACTCATGTGTGTACATTCAAACAAAATGTTCTATCAGCGAATTTGTGTGCGAACCTTTTTTTCTGTTTGTCCTCCGAGCTGTCATTGGTGTGTAAAAATGGTCACTATGTATACAAAAATGCTTTTTGCTTGAATATGATTTGGCTTTTCATGACATTACGTCACATTTTCCTTGAAAATGTCTATTCCACGTTAGAACTTATAATACCTTTCGTTATTTTCGGAAGATTGAATGGTAGATCTCTTGGAAATTAAAATATGCTCTAGACACATTGTCAGTACTGTACCTCTAATATATTAAGCCAATTCTTGTAATTAATATCAGAATTATCTGAATTAAGACCTTCAAGAGGAGAAAAGACTGTAGATATACCTAAGAGGCTTTCGATGGGTATGCGGTGAAAGAATAAAAATAAGTGGTGGAAGAATATTGCCATCTTTCTTTCATACAATCAATTAAAATTATGAAATATTTATTTGATTTTAATCACATTGTAATATGTTTCTTTTATTACGTCATATACTCGATTTACTGACTTAATTTACTTACGACTGGAGCTCAAAAGCACAGGCATTTATTTTGCCGAAAACCGGCAGACACAAAGGCATTTATTGTTACTGAAATGGGCATGCAAAAATGAAGTTTATTCTGGCTAAAGCAGGAATACAAAACGACATGAAATGAAAAATCATAATTTAAAAGGAATTATTGTAAAAAATTAGTAATTAAAGTGATTCGGTTTTTATTACAACTCTCAAATTTGCATTTGAACTTACGTAGAAAGAAATTATCTTCTCTGATTGTGAGTAATCTTGATTCCACATAACCACTCGCTATGGTCACTACAATTTTTATCTCTCAAGGCTGTCCCTAAGAAATTCTTTGTGGACTCCCTTTTGAATTCGAAATGGCAAATGAAAACGAAATTATATTCTCGTTCTTCGCGCAAGTGTAATCGCCAGCACTAGAAGGGTATATCAAATACAGAAAGTCTGAACTCAAAGTAATCGGAGGCCATACATAATATTAGCTAAAAGTAGGATGGAATTCCTAGTGAGCCAACAAAGCCTGTTAGCATCAACGAAAAAAATCAAAAATCTTGCCTGGTATCATCGTCGTTTCCCATTTAGATTTTTAACACTACCTGACCGTGGAACATCCTCAGAAAGATACAGCAGGGCCGTGGCTTTGTGTTATGTAGATTTGCAGGTATGATTTCGAGCTTGATTAGGTGCCAGGAAAAAAAGAAAAGAAAATACTCACGAAAAATAAAAAAGTCAAAATAAAAACAGGCTAGAAGCTGAATAGGCCAAAAAATACTAAAGGTAAATCTACTAAAAAAATTGAAAATATAATTAAGTAATTCCTAGCGTAAAAAGTCATGAAATTGATACTGTAATTAAAAATGCATTTTACCAAACTTCCAGACTCTATTTATGACATAAAATATCAACTTTTTAAGTTATGTACATTTTAATTTTAGAACAATGCTGTTGAGGAAGATTTTTATATTACACCTTTAATGTGCAACATGTTGAAAAACGTAGACACGACAGTGCGATGCGGTGCCAGGCTTTTCGAAGCCCAGGGTGCTCA
Organism: Teleogryllus oceanicus; assembly: GCA_964035755.1. Taxonomy (NCBI): domain Eukaryota; kingdom Metazoa; phylum Arthropoda; class Insecta; order Orthoptera; family Gryllidae; genus Teleogryllus; species Teleogryllus oceanicus. The sequence continues at coordinate 13,173,901 of CAXIVR010000008.1, forward strand.
TGCGAGGAGTCCTTCGGCAGGGCCTATGGCTTCGCCTACGGCCCATTTGTGGTGTCTCAGTCGCATCCTGTGTGGCTCGGAGCGGAGCTGACCTTCATGTGCGCTCGTTCCGCTTCGAATATATACCAACACATCCGGTGCGGCCACTGTTGCTGTGTCTGCGGGCAATCGATTGGTCGTGCATTCGATTCATTCCCACAACGGTCGACCTTCTCCTTTGGAAGCTGGATAGTGGTGCTTCTTTAAGAAAACAAGCGTGTTTATTTACTGTTTCGTTTGCAGAATCTTCTTGTTAATTTCCACTAAATACGAGTCTTCCGGGAAGTCAGATTAATTCATTGCACCTTTTTGTACTGCGCGAGAGAAACGTTTACACGAAGTTAAATTTGAACTAAATGAATCATTTTTTGATTGATTGATTACTGATTTCGCGTCAACTAATGAGGTAATTAGTCCCGTAAGTATAGTGCGTGTTTTTCATCGAAGTGTGGCGGCGATCTTCCCCACGTGGCGAGATCCGACGCCGGCCTACCGTTGACTAGCTAGGTTTTCCTCAACCAGGTATCTCCCACCAGCGGGACACCGCACCAGCCGGGACAAGTTTTAAGTCCCCGACCGATCTCCCGGCATGTGTAGTGGTGTAGTGCATGTTAGTGTAAATGTGTATATGCAAGGAGTGAGGATAGGACAAGCTAGGGAAAGGAAAGATCGCGCGCGACCCGAGGCCCATTTGTAAGGAAAGCGCGGTAGGTTGGCGCCGGATCTCGCCATCCGGGGGGCGGTCGCTACCGAGGTGAAAACGTGCACTACACTTACGAAACTTATGACTTTAGCAGTTGACGCGCCGGGAATCATTAACAATCAATCAATCAGCTCTATGTACCTTAGCCAAGGAGACTGGCGAAAAGAGCGACATCTTTGCTCACTCAGCACATTCTCAATACACTTTAACAATGGTCTGACAATAGTTTTCTTGTCTATTTTCTTGATTCGAACCTTCTAAAGTGTGGTAATCGTAAATGAGGCAATACTTAAGGGAATACTTTTATTAATTCTGTTTCTGGCGGGGCTAATTCACTCCTTTCCTCCAGGGGAAATCAAACGCTGCGGGATTCCTTCTCCGGCAGCCTCGGTCAATTCGCAACCTGACAAGGGACAAGCATCTCTGCTATCGGAGGTAGTCGACACCGACACCCTTCCCCTCGTGATGATGAGTGAGTGCACTTGCTGACCACCTCGTTAATTAGTTAATGCCTTATTTTACGTGGAGAGACTCAGACCATCGGGCCCGCCCTTCCGTCTGACCACGCAAATTTCGCTACGCTCCTTTCACCATCTAGCGGAGGAATCTTGGGCGACGAGTAAATCTACTACGTGGGACAACCGGCTTTACTTCCTCTCCGAAGGAATGCGTACAAAGGATTTTTTGCCCCTAAAAATCCACGCCTTCGATTGGGCAATCTTGGGTACAACTGCCTGGAACGCTAACCGTTATTGCACCGAATCCACAACCCGTTCGCAAAGACCGACAGACAAAAATCTTCTGATAATGCAGACTCTATTAGAAAAATGAAGTCGTGACCCGCCATTTGCATTTCGTAAAGCAAAAAGTTTTTTAGGTCGCATTACGTCCGCCTTAAACTAATCATAGGATTGCTAAATGTTATGATTGCTTTAATATTTAACACATATGATGAGATTACGTCTTATGTTTATGATGATAAAAATGTCAAATAACTCGCACCACTTTCTATTATACTATACGGATAAGTCCGCGTTTTATCGTGTTCTAACGGAATTGAAAGCACGAATTAAACACTCGATTTGAATGCGGCAACACAAAAGTCTCATAACTTGATTCGAAGCAGTAAAGAAATGAAACGTCACGACAGCAGTTATTTCAACGTAAAGTTGAAAATTTACAGCAACATAATTTTTAAAATATTATTGAACGTTACCGCCCCCATCTTGGCGTCTCGTGAAGAAATAATAGCTGATTTCAATCCCTTTCTTCCTTCCACGATGAAATCTGGTTATGTGGTATGCGACGGCTGCTTGTTTGGCCGACCCTGAAGTGAGTTCCCCTCTTGCAGCGATATGATCAAGAAAATTATAATTTCAATGTCAATGCACTAATTGGCTTCCATGAGATAACCATATTATCTTCAGTACCAGAACACGATCCGCAGATTATGTGTAGTTATAGGTGTCGAGAAAATCTCATTTTTTCGCTTTGTTACCTCACGACAGAGGTCGCATCTTTGTGGGGAGAAGTTGTTTAAGAAGATTATTTTTAATGAAGATTCAAGGAATAAAGTACACAATGCAAATTTGCTGAATTAAGATTAAGATTATAATTTACACGTTATAAAATTTAACATTGGGCCGACAGAAGGATTAACAACATCATTTGAATTGTTGAATAATTCAGTTGAATATACATTTCCAAATATATGAGAAAATTTTATGAGTTGGTAGATACGTTTTTATTTGAAAGATACAGCTTTTTGGGAGTCCATTTTCAAAACTTTTCCTTATTTTTTAATACATTTTTAATAAGTGTACAATTTTTACTATTACTGTTAAAAAATGTATATTACTGTTTCAAGAAAAGTGATTGTCTTAGAATTGATTTGGAAACTTTATCAATAAAATGATATATTTTATTATTGAAATTTTCATACCTATTACTTGTTGATAGTGTTTCATACGATCGTCCTACATCACGAAACTAGGTACTAGCCAGAGTAGAGAAAAGGTCAACACCTTTTTAATCAGTTTGAACACGTTGCTAATTATCTCAACAAGGAATCTTGTTATTGTGAATCTACACTCTATTTATAACCGTACTTCTTAACACACAGCACGCTTTGTCGTGAGATAAAACTTCAATTTAAATTCTATTCGCTTTAAAGAATAGTAACTTGTTCAAAGCTTTGAAAATGAGGTTTCATGGGGAGCATTATATTTTACGAATTTTGTAAGCATATTATTTGTGTAAACTTTAAAATTTATCTGATTTTAATCTATTTTAAATTAATTTTATTTTGTTTTGGGCAATGGGTTCTTTGCAGAACCTCAAGAGTATTAATCCATTGGTAAATATTTAGTGGAAAGCTTGGAAGGGATTTCAGTCTTCAATCTAGTCTTTCTGCCAAGTCTATAAAATACTGGGGAAGTTATCGAAATTATAACCTACTTATGCAATGTGGTATTTTATGGGCTTGAAATTTAGTTCTCTGTGTTGGTTATACGAAATAACCAACACATGGATCATGTGTTATTGTTCTTAGAAATTTGTTTTGTAAAACTTGAAACATTTGTGTAGGTTGCATTTGTCTACATTGGGCAAGCATATAGCGTCATTGCCATATTGTTTTGGACACTTTTAGGGAGTTGCCCAGTTACATAACGCTATATTTCTATTTATTAATAATTTCAACTGTTATATTTTCATTTTTACGCAGTGAATTTTATTTTCTACCTGTGTTTTTCAATTTAGCTCAAAGGTTCAATATTAGGTATTTTAGAGATGGGAGCAACCAAGGAAAGGTGGGCTCTTATCATGTTCTTCGTCAAGGAATAATACTTCCTGCCGTGACAGCATGGAGAACAATAATTTTAATAACTAGATTTCCCATTGAATTCTAGAAGACCTGCGCAAATAATAAAGTTACATTTATGTCCAGAAGCCAAACAGCGGGCCATCTCAGCATTTAGTTAAAGGATCAGGGAAACTGGATGAAAAACGATCGAGATGGGCTCATTGACCCAAAGGCTGTGGTACAAGACTTGTTTTAGGGGGTTTGGAATTATACAGTCCAAATGTTAAATAATACATTAAATATCACTGTTAAAATTAATATTACTTTATTTTTTATTCTCCGTATAGTCTCTAATTGTATAGAAACAGTTATGCAGCAGAAACGATTTTACTTGGGATTTAAACTTTTCTATCGAATTTATTATTTTGATTTCATCTGGCAAAATGTTGTAAAATAATGTTCATCATCACAGAGCTAAATCTGTTTTTCATCACACAGCTACGCAAACGGAGGCAATTTTAAAAACCGGGAGTGGTAGCTCAGTGCATGAACTTATGTCACTGCAGCGCCTCTGACCGGAAGGTCCGAGGTTCGAGTCCTGATGGTGGCAGAATTTTCGACACTAGCTTTTCAGCTAGGTCGAATTCAGTCACTGTCTGGAGGAGAACTCTAGCGACCGGCCGCTCTGATCGGTAGTTTTCCGTGGTTTCTCCGACCAACACCAGGCGAATGCCGGAGCAGTATCCTACCAAACAGGCCACGGACCGCGCGCGATCTGTCCTTCCTCTTCCTTGTCGTATCCTCTCCTTACACACAAACATGCACTACACTACCACATATCCCGGGAGACCGGTCGTAAGCTTAGAGCTTGTCCCGACTGGGGCGGTGCCTCGCTGGTGTGAGAGTCCTGGTTAGGGAAACCCACTAGCCGACGGTAGGTCGGCGCCGGATCTCGCCATCCAACGGGAAAGATCACCGCGCATATCCCGAGAAAAACATGCATTACACTAACGGGACTAATGACCAAAGCAGTTGACGTGCCCGGAAACACGAAAAATCAAATCAAATTAAAGAAAAGCCAATTCTGTGTTTGCCCCGACCGGGGAACGAACCCGGGATTGCGCCACAAGGAGCTAGTACGCTTGCCCACGAGCCACTGTATGGTTATGAGGAATATGAAAATGTGTATATTCCGTGGTGGTCACAGATATCTTGTGGTACTCCATAATGTGAGGTGGAAAATCATCAACCACAACAATAACTGTTTTAATATTTATTACAATATCCCGAAGTTAACTTTCGGGAAACACTTTCCCATCTTTAGTGGGTTTATAACACGGGGAAGGAAAATGAGAAAATAAACATAAAGTATCGGAGAATAAGAGAAATATAGCAAAAATGCACATATTACTACTACTGTTGTTATTATTATTATTATTATTATTATTACTTATTTTTTCACAGTTTTCTGGTACATGTTTTAGGAGTCATACAGATATTTCTATCAAAGCATGATTTCCTTAGAACAATACTTTTAACAAACATATATTTATTTTAAGAACTAATTAGAGCTAAACAATTCTGCCAATATAAATTTAAACACTTATTTTATAAATAAAAGTAAATTATTCTTTTCACAAGTTTTTATTATATTGTTATTATTATTTATTATTATTATTTTGTCATTTTTATCTCGTATTTTTTCCTTTTCCATGTTATAGACCCACTGAAGATGGGAAAAGTGTTTCCTCAAGTTAACTTTGGGATCTGTAATAAATATTATAAGTCCTATTGTTGTGGTTGATTATGTCCTAACTCGCATTATGGAAATGCATAATTTTGGCCCTTGAGGGTTTCCCATTTCCATTCTTCGGTGAGTCTTGCTTGAGGGAGGCGCCGTGACCGTCTCGAGAAGCCCTGCGGGCGAAGGCCTGGAGAGAGCTTTCGTCGGATGGCAGGCACCGCCGCTCCTTTCCTTCTCCGCCACTTCCGGCGAACGGCAGCGCCGCGCGGCGCCGCTTTCTCCGCTTCCGGAAGCGGTTGGCGCACGCCTCCACGTGACTCCGCGGCAGACCCTCTTTTTTGCCCACTGGCCCAAATGGGGCGGGGCAACCGGGAGGCCCTAGGGTTTTCAACACTAGCTATAGAGCGATTTTCCTAAGGAACAGCTAGTGCCGGCAACATAACTGAAGGTTCTGTGGTCGTTGCGCCCTTGAGCCCATTAGACTCCCTTTCTCGCATTCGTTCGTTTGCAGTTGGCTAACTTGTAAATAGCTTCGATACTTCCTTTCGTGATGTTCTTGTCCGACAAAAATATAGTGGGATGCGAGAAATAATTGATTTTAGGAAGTGCAGTGTAATGTGCTCTTCTGTAAAAATTATTTTTTTCTTTATATATTACATTGAATTTACTTTTTGTGTGATAAATATTATGTTTATTTTAAAACAGAGACTTGAATGCGAGATGCGTACCGGTGCACGTGTTTCCGGCTTAAAATAATTTTTCTTTGTATTTACATTCGTGGCATGATTTTACTGATTGTGAAAGCATGTTAAGAGATTTTCGGTATACATAATTAAATTTGAATATTTTCCGGACTCATGTAAGTGCATATACCTCAGCGAAACTCTTAGGTACCGTGCATATACCTCAGCGACTTCATAGGGATGTTTTCACAGGAGCCATTAGCACTTTACGAAGGGGCGTGACTGAACAGCTGTCGCGGCGGAGGGATACTTCTCTGAAATACATGTGATGTTTACTTGTTTTCGCGAACTGTCTACATGTGATGTTTACTTGTTTTCGCGAACTGTCACTTTGGCTCATCCTTAGGAAAATCGTTCTATACATATATAGGTTGAATTTCGATGCCGTCTAGAGGAGAATTCCAGTGATCGGTGGTGTTATGTAGTTTCTCCGATTAACACCAGGCGAATGCTGGAGTTGAACCTTAAGCTTCATTCACATTGCAAATTTAAACGAAACGTACCGTAGCCGCAAAACCTACAAATGAGTCACTAAGCGAGACCATTCACATCGCCTTGACATAACCGTAGACGTAAGACCGTAAACTTAAGAGTTCACAAGCTCCAAGCTTTTACGTTAAGTTTACGTCGGAATTCTACCGAAGACCAATCAGAGAGCAGCGTGAAAGGTCGATTTCAGATTGTGTTAAGAAAGTTTGTGTTTATATCATTTTGTTATTGTAATGTTGAAAACTAGTTTGAGAACGGTTTTGATCCCTATAGTGCATTGAAAGTAAGAATTTGGGCAATTTTTATGGTGATTTTAACTTGACATGGAGAATAAACTAATTGTGTTCAACGACTTACTCGTGAATACAAGAGAATCCTTGTTTTTACGTTGAAGAAAATGCGAGCACTATGACAACAGCTACTCGCATTTATAAGAAGACAAATCGATAGGAATGTCGAATAAAAAGCTAGAAACTAAGACGGAAAGATCTTTCCACTATGCTAGAAACGAATCGATCAAGTTTCAGTACGCTGAATTGGGATTGGTTCAGGTGATATTTACGTTCCAGCTTACGTTCGTGAATTGTGAATGCTTGTTTTTACGTGTAAATTTTACGGATAAGTTTACGGCATTTGAATTTTCTATTCTTGAAATAAACAATTATACATTGGATAAAACATATTGCTCTTAAAGTGCCCATCACTGTGTGCTCTACCCTAATAAAGGAAAGTTTTGACATCACATTAAGTTGATAGCATGTTCTGCAGTATTTGCGTGACACAAGCACAATAGTACGCAGATCAAGGTCGCGAAAGAAAGCTGCGAGAGAATTTGGATTTTCCAATGTCACAATGACAATATGCTCTGAAACGCAAAGTCATACATTCGCATGCTTATCGTCGAATGTCGGTACTATTTTAAAACCGATTACCAACGATTATGTGCCAACATTTGAATAGTTAATGAATTCGAATACTTTTATGAGCGTCATTGTAGAACGTCAGCCTTACGATCTTCTTTACGATCTCTTTTGCTTAGATTTAGATAAAAGGGATGTGTTCATTAAACAATATAGCTTCGTTACTTTGATAGTCGAGATCATTTGAAAATTTCTTCATACACTGTAATACGTATTGAATATCTACATTCGTGTTACTCCTATGCTTAAAATAGATAACGGTGCATAATTTATTTATTACACTTAATAATTGATTGTTTCGGAAGCTGTGGGAGGGGGAAGGAATTAATAAAGTGTACGAAGAACCTTTCTTCCTTGGATAAAAAAACACCGTTGAAAAAAAACTTGTGAAATGAGTTATAAAAAAGGCGTCCGTAGTGAGTCATTAAGGTTGTGCGAAAAGACACTTTTATAGGTGTCATTAAAAGAAAAGTTTCTCCCTTGTATTCCAATTTTTTGTTCTGTACTCAAAACACACATTTAAGTTTTTAAAAAAATATGCTTACATATTTTACGCTGCAATAACTATTTTGTACGTAGTTTATTGTAGTGTAATGTAAATCATAGCCGAATAGCATCAGTCAATATAGTGTAGTTAATGCAACTAAAATAACTTATTAACTTCACGTTATCGACATGTCGAAGTTTTCTTCCATTTCAACTGGAGGAAAGCGATTCATATGTATTTTTGTCAACATTTCTCCGACTGGCCTGGATGGCCGAAGTAGGCTCATTATCATGTGTATCGGTTTGAAGGGTCGTAGATTCGAATTCCGTTCAATGCTGTGCTGCGAAGGCCTTGCCTTTGGAGTGTGTGTGTGTATCTCGCATTCTGATCTCAGCTTCGAGATACAAGTGCATCACTCATAGTAAAGAATCTCAAGCTAAATGTCGTTTTTCATTTGTCCTCTTCATATGCGCCTCACCATTAAATACCACCTTAAACTTAACTCCGGTAAATGAGACATCATAATTTAAATGAATAAGTTCAAACATGATATTTCGCTACTTCGTGACTCGGTTGAAAATTCTAGTTTGTTATGGGTGCTGAAAATATACACAATGTATCTTTACTTTCTATATTTTCTTTTTGTGAAGAGTATCGTGTAAAAGAGTTTCTTTTAACATTGTTTTTTAAATATTTATTTTATTTTTTCAGGTGAGTTTGTCTTAATTAGTCTCCTTGAGAGCATTCTGCGCTGTAAAAGGGTGAGTTAACTCTTCATTATCATCATAAGTAAATACAACGCAGTATGTGCCAGTGTCCGACCTTACCACTATTCACGCCAGTAGACAATATTTGATTCTACAATACAATTGAGTATCGCCGAAGACAGTATTGCTCTGCGAAATTCTTCTTTTTCCCGTACGGGCTGGAGCGTCACCTGTTAATGCCACAAAAGTCAGTATTGTGCGTGCATTTGGGGGCTAAGGATAGATTTCACGAGTAACGTACATTGTTCCAATATCATTTCTGAAAAAATATAAGAATGGATAAAATTTGCGTCGAAAAGTAGATGAGAAAATGTAGTCATGAAGTCATCAAACGGATGTAAACGGACAAATCATAAATACTGAATTTCAAAGGGCCCGGGTTGTTTACTCTCATCACGGTTTAAATTAAACGCATTAAACAAAATTTTAATCACAGATTTATGCATGTAAATAATATTTATTTAAACAAGTTTTAAAGTGCTTTTATTGCATTCTAAATATGTATAATAGGGACTAAAACGGCACAAGCACAATTGATTGATTGATTAGTTATTTGGGACGCCTCAACTGCTAAGATCATTAGTCCCGTATATTTAGTGAATGTTGTCATCCCGGGAGTTGCCGATGATCTTTCCCCGCTGGCTGGTGAGATCCAGCGACGACGTACGTCGGTTTTCGGGGATTTTCCCCAACCGAGTATCTCCCGCCAGCGTGGCACAGCCCCAGCTGGACAAGCTCTAAGCTCTGGACCGGTCTCCCGGCGTGTCTGGTAGTGTGTGTGAGAGTGTGTGCAAGTGAAGGATGAGGATAGGAAAAGAAAGAGGAAGGCAAGATCGCGCGCGGTTCGTAGTCTGTTTGTTAGGGTACTGCCCTGGAATGGCTCTCTGGGCCATTCTTCACCCTAAAGTCGGTGACAGAGTCGGTGTTGGTATCAGCATTGGTAGCTGCGTGAATGTCCGAGTCGACATCCGTGTGCTTTTTCGATTCAATATGGACGTCGATTAATTCATTACTAGTGATTCAGGACGCATCAACAGCTAAGATCATTATTCCCGTAAACATAGTGCATGTTTTGGGCTCGAGCGGTGGCTGTGATCTTGCCCGCAGGATCGCGAGATCCGTTGCCGACCTATCTTCGGTTAACGTTGTTTCCCCAACCAGATATCTCCTACCAGCGGGGCACCGCCTCAGCGGAGACAAGTTCAAATCTCCCGACCGTTCTCTCGATGTCTGCGGTAGAGTAGTGCGTGTACGTACAAGTAAGGGGTGAGGATAGGACAATGAATAGGAAGGAAAGATTGCGTGGGATCCGTGGCCCGTTTGGTAGGGTACTACTCCGGCATTCGCCTGGTGTTGATCGAATAAACCGCGGAAAGTATCTATCAGAACGGCCGACCGCTAAAATTCTCCTCCAGACAGCGGCTGGATTCGATCTAACATTGTGTCGAAAATCATGCCACCGTCGGGACTCGATCCCTTGGACCTATCGTTTGGTCGATCACAAGTTGGCCAACGTTTGTGACATAAATAACCACCCACGCCCCCCAATTTTGTCTTATCAACGAATGTCGAAAAAAATCGCGATGATGATGACACGGAGTGGCGCGAGTCGCGCGAGTGGCGAGTGGCGAGTGGCGCGAGTGGCGAGTGGCGCGAGTGGCGAGTGGCGCGAGTGGCGAGTGGCGCGAGTCGCCCGTGACACGGAGTGGCGCGACAGCTGCTGCGTCGGAAAGGGGTCGCGGGAGGTGGAATGGGCGACCGTTAGCTGCCGTGAACTCCTTGGTGCCGCACTCGTTCTGCGTTCCGAAGAGTTCCGTTCCTTTCGATTCTCTGGAACCGATTCCTACCGGAACCGATCGCTCGAGACCGTTCGACTGACCTCCCATTTACGGGAATTACTGCATTCGTTGCGGGATTCTGGAGATTCTCGCCTCATTTCTTCATCCACCCCGCTCTGACTTCCTGGAACTTGAGTGTGTCTGAACTCTTTGAGCTGAAGGTTGCTAATTCTTGTATATCTTTGATGAGAAGACAAATTACTTGGTATGTTTATTTTATAACCAAAAATTCATGAACATAATTGTAATGTAATGTAATGCATTTAGTACGAAGGGAATATTGTGTTCTGATTCTTTTATTCTTAGATGATTTGTGTTTTGTTACGTTTGCACTTTCCTTCCGGTTTACCACGCATTATCTCTGTTATATATCTGTCAATCAGACGTAATTACGTTTCTTTTGTGGATGTAATGACCGGCTATAAAACTAAAAATATAATGGTCAGTTTTATTGTATTACCCGAATCGAATATGACGCACTCTTCTTACGTGTATCGACATCGTCAATATATGAAATCTCTGGGCGAACGATGTTCCACCTTATATTCTAAATAATAATAATAATAATAATAATAATAATAAAATTGCGTAAATAATTATTAAATAAGTACGACCACACCTGCTTGATATCATTGGACCGAATAACGAGATATTGAGCACGTTAACAGAACAGAAGTTATTACTTCCGCATTTGCTGTCATGGTCGTTGCAAAAATAGTTAAACTATGATTCAAATGGAGTCTCTGAAGCCAGGAGGAATCCTGCATCAAATTTGAAAGATATGATTAGCGTTTTCGTAATCAAATAATTTACGAAAATCGCATCAGTTCATGATATCGTTATGAAAAATAATAGAACTAAACATTTACTACGTTAAAATTTAAAAATGAGAACAAACAAAGATATTTAAACAGCAGTGATTCACAAATTCACTGTATTTCACGGCTGAACAGCAGTCATTTGCAATGAGCCGCCCATTTCAATTCCACGTAATAACGAGTTGAAATTTTGTTTAAAAATATTATGCATTTGTATTCTGTTTGACATTGATGTGCCAAAATATTTGCTTGAAAAGACAGTTAACATCATCGGGAGAATGTTTTTAATTATTAATTTTAATTTAGCATAGTCCAACAATTCAGTCGATTCAATTAAACGTACCAGGATAAAGCAATTTTCTATGGAGCTTAGAAATTAATGTAAAGAGATTGAAGCAAACAAATGCAAATGAACATTGACGGTTGTCGCTCCATTCATACTATTAATTGTTTTTTGTTTTGATTTTTTTAAATTTTTGCTACTCATTATGAATTGTTCTTGTAAGTGCATAGATTAATGCAGTAATGCGTTGTTATCGGTAAGGTGGGGCAAGTAGTTTCCGAGTTTGAAGACAACATTCGGATTTGGTTCAGTATGTTATTTAGTGACTCTCTTTCCTTCTTCACCCTTCCTTCCTCATTTTTTCTCACTGTTTCTTCGTCTGCTTCGCGTTTCTTTCCCTCTCCTCTTTCTTCTCTTCTCCCTCTCATGTTCTCTTCCATCCTGGAATATTTTCTCATCTCCGTTTCCGAGTATCTGTACCCCCTTCCTGCCCTTTAGATCTCCTTTCTTCCCTCAATCCTCTATCCTTTCTTTCTATCTCCTTTATCCCCTTTCTCTTGTCTTATTTCTCCCTTTTTTTTTTTTTCCCTTTTTTTTCCTCCCTCTCCCCTTTTCCTCACGTGTAGTTCCTCCCCGTCGTTCTCTTTTCCCTTCACCCGGCGAAAGGCGTGTGTGTGCTAGCATCCGACGCTGTCTCTGGGTGGGCGGCGTGGGGCGTGGGGCGTGGGTGCGGGCGCTGCCTCAATGCCCCAATTGGCGGCGCCCACAAAGGCGCGTGGGAGCCGCCGCGGGCCGCTTCCGCGCCGCCGCGGCCACTTCCGCCGCCGCAATTGTCCCCCGCGGGCGGCGGAGGGTCGCGACCTGCGCAAAAGAGAGGCGGGGGTGTGGAGGCGCGGGCCGAAGCCGGGGGCAGGGGCGTGGCGGGAGGGGACGTGGTGTAGCGCGTGACGAGGGTGGCGAGCTGCAGAATTGGGGCGGCGGGCGGCGGGCGGCGGGCGGCGGGCGGCGGGCGGCGGGCGGCGGGCGGCGGGCGGCGGGCAACGCTGGATCCCATCCGGAGGCGAATGGCAGCCGGATGCAGTGAGCGTAGGTGGAAGTGGCTGATGTGGTGTGTCCTAGGCTAACCCACACAATCGCGTGGGTGCCTTGTGGATGACGTCGTGGAATGAGTTGTTGGAAGTGTCTTGTATAGAACGTTCTAGGTTACACAAACATATCGTTGCTGGTCCCTGCGTGCATCACTTTCACTAGTTACATTAATTGCATAATTTGTGAAGAGCTTGAGAGAGAGATATCTCATGTGCTAAGTACCAACTTCGTTGCACGAACGGTGTTACGTTAAATATGACGATACGACATTTCTCCTTTATTTATTAGGTCCTGTAACGTGAGCGATAAACGTTACAACATAAATGAACAAATGGTTCAAACACGAAACAGAAGAGTGTGAGATTAAGTGTTAACTATTCGCTGTAGCAAACAAATGGAAAGCGAAATATGTGGCACATAGGTAGGATTTGTGGTTCTGGCAGCTTAGTCACATAGTATTATTGTTGCAAAGGAACTGACTTAGAAGGAAGGCAATGTGCAAAACGCAATTATCACATGAAACATGATGGTCATTTGAGCCTTCGAATGGCCCTTTAGCCCAATTTCGAGCGCAGATATATAGCGACCCATAGATAGACAAATCTACGTAGTCGGTTGTATAACTGTTGTGATCCAATTTGCAAACAATGAAGCAGGCTGCAGCAGAGAAGCGACAGCCATCGCCTGACTTGCAACTTGACAAGCTTGGTTTCTCTGTGAGTGGATAGCTTAATGAGGTGCACAAGCCGAGAGCCAGGAGGTGAGGAATCTTTGTGTGAAAGAGTGAGACTTTTTTGTTTCCGGTCGCTTCAACTATTTGATCATTAATCCCGTGAGTGTAGTGCATCTTACAAACGAGAAGTTCCATCCATGCTAGCACGTGAGATCCGCCGCCGATGCACAAGGATTTGTGTGTTTCTCGCCACCAGGTATCTCCATATGGCACCGCCCAACGAACAAGCTTCAAGTTTCCGAGTCTCCCGGCATGTGTGGTAGTGTACTGCATGTATGTGTAAGTGTGTGTAAATAAGAGGTGTGAATAGGACAAGGGGAAGGAACGATAGATCACGCGAGGTCCATGGCCTGTTTATTGGGGAACTGCTCCGGCATTCGCCTGATACTGATCGGACAATCCACGGAATACTACCGATCTGAGCAGCTGGCCGCCAGAACTCTTCTCCAGAGCAGCGGCTGAATTCGACCAAACTATGTAGCTAGTGTCGAAATTCCTGCCACCGTCGGGACTCGAAACCTTTCGTTGGCGAAGCTGCACCGCCTGCGGATGTCGTCACCGAGTTATCGCTTTTGATCCCTCCGCGCGAAGGAAGTCACCACAAGTCCGAAGTAGGGATGTGCCCTTAACAGCTAAACTGTTATTTCTTAACCGTTAACGTTTCGTAACTGTTACGCGAAATAACAGTTATTTCGTTTATCCTGTTATTGGCTGTTATCGGTTGAAATGCATAGAACTGCAACCTACTGGGCCTAATTCAATCTACTACAAGTTTTTGTGGCAACCATTTTGTACGATAACAGCTTCACTGCATCTAGTCAATCATGATTTGCCAGTGTTCAAATTATAGATTCATTCATACATAATTCGTATTAGTATATCTTATTGCACACCATGTGCCACAATATTTTTATATTTTATTGTATACATTAGAACAAGATGTTTGTCCTTTAAATTAAGTCCGTCCAATATGTTAACTCATTTCCGTCTCATTGCTGCTTATGTGAGATCAACTAATATTTCCCTAGGTCCAATAAAATAAAATGAGTTACGGTCAAATAACTACATTATAATACTTGATATTCGATAGGCATTAACACTTTAGCTAAAGGTAAGCACAAACACTGTTTCTCCTCATTATTTTTGGCACTCGTCACTTCACTATGCACAAGTTGGATATTTGAAAGAATATTTGCAATCTGAATCCGAATCACTTTCATTTTAGTAATATTCTATATTCCATACACATTCGCTACACATATATAAATTACTATTCATCCTTGGCAGTTCATCCAGTCTCGATCATATCAGCTGCTTCTCTCTTCAAACATGTTAGGGAAAGTAGTGGAAGGAACTGCCGTAAGGTAGCTGCACAAGCTACCAACGTTATTCGTTTTGCGTGGTTTAACTCTTAGCAGTCACTACAACTGCTTTAACTCTTAGCATTCGGCCATGTTAGGTTGATGGTCATGGACCTGTTATTTTTCAACTATTATTAATAACAGGTATTACGAGTCAACTGTTATTGTGATAAGTTATTGAAGAAAAGCTGTTAAGCCCATCTCTAGTCCGGAGTAGGACTCGGCTTCTGGGCTTCCGAGAGATTTCCACTTTCCGTGTGGGGCCTGCTTCCCGCGAGAGGTTCGCCTACCCAAACCTCCTGCAATGTCAATTCCCTAAATCTGCATCCCTGTCGACCACCTCTGCACGCAGACAGTTCGGCCGGAGTCTTTCGCAACAGTGGGGCATCGGAGATCATCCCATCGCCTATCCCTAAGCGTAAAGCTACACTCCCAGAAATGTCTGTATTACTTTTAATGTACAGAATATGAAAGTAATTTTCATGTACGTAAATTAATTTAATGCACGTACAGCAATATAATCTACATGACAATTAAATTTAATGTAGACATGTAAGTTAACAGTCGTACATTAAATCTATATTTTGTACATGACATTAATATAAATTTAATGTACAGGTACATTACAATTCTCATTAATCTACATTAAATTTAATGTAATTTCTGACAGTGTAGATGAAGAAGGATACGTGCGATCTATGGTGTGTTCCGTTGTTTTAACAGCTGCCGGGCAACCGCCTCGAATTGATTGCAGGCATCTACAGAGATGATCTATCAAGTGTCGTCTCTCAAGTTGAAGCTACGGCTGAACTACGGGAGAAGCAAATTGTGCACGAGAGGCAATGAAGAAAATACGTGTAGCCTTGTTTTAACCAAGCTGAAGGATCTCTGAACATGTCCCCGGAAACATCGCTCAATCAATCGTCTGTTTCTTCCGAAATTTCGTGTCATAATTTCGGAGAACTTCCTAATGATATTTCTGTCACAAAATAACAAACCAAGTTTGGCTATGACTATGTTGAATGGCTTAGTTTGGTGTGCGATCTTGGAACTTGGGTCGTGTTCGTCACATCGCATCGGCATAGGACACAGTGCGACAGTGCCTGGGCTGTAGTGAGCATTTAAAACATTCGATCATAAACGAGTGTTCGAACGCATATGCGACGGATCTACTTTGTCCGTGCTATTAAAGAATCTCGCCAGAGCCTCTGAACAGAAATTTACCTTGTTAAACATCATTTCATACGTTTCTTTCATATTTGACGTATCACACTAATAATTATTTCCTGTTACACCTTCTAATGCCTTCTCCCATCAATTCCAACAATCAAATCCATTAGAAATTGCGAGGCGTCATGCACACCCAACAAGTACAACTGCACATACGTAGCACATATGCACATGCCCGCACACGCATGCATGCCGGCCAATCCCAGCAAAGGCTTCCACGAGTCCCATCCAGATAGTAGCAGAGTTCAAAACGTCTTTGGACTGGTGAGGAAAATCTCATACTGTCTTGTTAGAACGGAGTCTTCCTGGTGTTCTGGAGCGGTAGTAAACGGTTAAAAAGGTGTACTAAAATCATAAACGTGGATGCGCTGTAAACGATCATTTAGAGCTGAATGCCCTGTGAAGTCATAATGTTGGCTCCTGCACAGAACACTAGAAACAGGAAACTAGAAAAGTGAAGCTTTTTTTCCTGTCTGCAAACGAGAAGATAACTATGTTGGTCTTAGAGGGAAGATTAAAGGTGAAGAAAAAGTGGAAAATGCTGCTTCTCAAAAGGTCATATCGGACGGGACAATAATATTGACGAAAATGTGGTGAATACTGGTTGTAAATTAATACATATTGTAGTACATATTGCAGTATACACGAATTACATTAGTTGTACTTCTTGTATGAACAAGTGGTACATAGTGAATGATAATGCTTATTGTTGATGTCTTGCTCTTGTCCGTCGAGATAAGTCGTCTGTGTCCTTAAAATTTAAAATGGACTATTTCAATCCTACTTTAAAGAAATGTGTGCCTCACTAAGGGTTTCATGATCCCATTTTAACAATCGCAAGTGTTTCTCATTCTTAGCTTTTATAACTGGTGTTTGCGTAAACTTCCCGCAAATCTGTGCTGCAAAGCAGTGGCAATGTGCTAGACAACTTTGTCGTTATTTGTTGCTATGAGAGTAATGAGACTGACGGATAGAAAATTATCACCCCCCTTTTTGCACAAACCAAGTGCCATGTTTTCCTTGATCTTCTACTGACTGTTGGATATCAATAAAGAGGGGTGTAAACTATGACCCATATCTTAGTTTTCTTCCTCTTAGTTTAGACAATGATTTACCGTTTCGTCTTTTAGGACCTTTATTATTGGAACTTTTCCTAACTCTAAGCAATCGAAGTATTTGTTTCGTCGTTCAACGCCCATCGGATGGTTACTAAACAGTCGACATGCTTAATCGCTTTGTGGTAACTCCAATGATCTCTTAGAGCCAGACTTACCTATAACCACGTTAAAATATTGTTTTAATATCTGTTGATGTAGGGAATAATTGTGCATTCGGAGGAACAAAGTGAATGCTGAAATACGTAAAAAAGAAAGAAAAACGACTTAGTTATTATGGCCCCGGAAGAACCTCAAGAACAGAAAATATTCAAAATTTTTGTCCTTACCGTAGCTCAAAATCAGAAAATATTCTATAACTTAAATGTTAAGTTGCCCGCAACTTTTGTGAATATAATTTCTAATGGGCATTTTGCAATAAATTAGGCCATATGTGACCAATGCCCATAAGAAAATTATAAATGAAAATGTTGTAACACACACTTTCAGAAAATGATTGAAATATATTGTTAAAAACTTCCAACATTGCTTCTTAAATAAATAAAAATTTCCTTTGTTTATTTTGAAATTTATTATGGGGTGCGTCGTTTATCTCCCTTCCACTGGTGTTCTCTGAAGTGCGGAATGACTTCGGTATGAGTCTGTTAAGGATAATCTATCCAGCACAGACTCTCGCGGTCTCGTGAAGGAAGAAAGCCCTGAGCAAGGGAAGAAAGCTGTGGGATCTAAGGCCGGAAGTGGTTTCTTAGAACTGCCAAGTGTCACTTGCTGTGCGTCGGAACCGCTACACAAAGTAAACGGGACGCTAGTTAGAGGAAGGCAATGCTTGGGTGAATTCTCCCTAATTGCGTCCCCTGATGCAGTTAGCGTGCGAAAAACTTTTATCCTGCTACTCCAGATTTTTTAGGCTGAACTTTTGTAATTCCGGGAAAGTCGTGGATTCTGTTTCATGAATCGTAAAGAATTTCGAAATGAAATTAAAGCACTTCTGAGAATTGCTTGTTTGAGTCGTTCATCACTGATTTTTAACTGATGTAAATAAAATTTGTATCTGAAAAAAAAAAGATCTTAATTTCGCTGTTCAATTCGATTATAATGCAGGTGGCACTTGAAATGTATTTTGAATTCCTTCAATAACATTGTAAACCATTGGGTTTTGTATAATTTCTACAGATACATCATGGACATGTTGATTTTACGTGCTTTTCTAATAGTATACTGCCATATCGCGTCCGTGGTTTGGCTTGCGTGACAGTTTTATTGGGTCTCCGCCAACAACGTGCCACTTACTCGAAGATTCAAAAGCTTAAAATGTCGTTTCAATTGAAGAGAAAACTTAATTTACTTTTCGAGATATTTTGATTTATCTCTGTAGAAAAGAGCAGATCTAATATAGTCAAAATGCAAAAAAGGAATTGTCAAAGTGCAATCAACTAAAAATGTACGCTATATCGTTAAAACTCTTTGTTTTAAGAACTTATAAAAACAAATAAGAGCTTGACGGCGCAAAAAGAATGTTCACATCAACATGTGATTAAAAATGCCTATGGAATAATTACGAGAATCTAATTTTATCGTTTTTACAATTGTTGAAAATTGGATAACATAAAACTAGACGCATTACTAAAATTATTTTTAAATATTCCAAATATTATTTCTAGTACATTCTGGATGCATTGTCAATTTTGCTTATTGTTTCTTAACCAAGGAGCGTAAGTAATTTTTCTCAAAAATCTGCTTTAGAGAATTTTGAGGTTTTCAGTTTTTTCAATAGTTAATGTTCGTGATTTGATAAAGCAGTTGTACAACAATGTAAATGTGAAAAGTTATTTTCATGTTAATTTATACAGCTATTTAAGAATTTCACAGCATACATTAACCTTCGAGAAATGCCATTTTAGGCTGTTGAAGTAGTGGATTTTCAGCTCAATTCCGATATCTAATTAATCGTTGGCCCGATTCACGAATCGATTCACGAAAAAGACGTGAGCGTGCATTGCGGGCACGGGCGTGGGAGCTTCATGTACCTCCCGCGCGTGTTGGGGCGTGCCTGTTTAGTCGCGTGCGTGCGCGTGCGTGCATTCGCCCCCCCCCCGCCCACGGAAAAATGATTGATTTTTTTGTGTTTCCCGCGCGTCAACTGCTTTGATCATTAGTCCCGTTAGTGTAGTGCATGTTTTTTCTCGGGAGATGGTGTGATCTTCCCCAGCTGGATGGCCAGATCCGGCGCCGACCTACCGTGGGCTAGTGGGGCTTCCCCCTAACCAGGACTCTCCCACCAGCGGGGCCCTGCCCACCCGTAACAAGCACTAAGCTCCGACCGGTCTCCGGACTATGTGGTAGTGTAGTGCATGTTAGTGTAGTGTGTGTGTGTTAAGGGAGAGGATAGGATAAGGAAGAGGAAGGACAGATCGCGCGCGGTCCGTGGCCCGTTTGTGAGGGTACTGCTCCGGTATCCGCCTGGTGGTGATAAGAGAAACCACGGAAAACTACCTATCAGAGCAGTCGGCCGCGCGAATTCCCCTCCAGACAGTGACCAACAGGTGCTCCAGAGAGAGTCTCCGAATAGCATATGGGCTAGGTCCCGAAAGAAGTGTCTTTGCCTTCAACACATTTAGCACAAAGTTGAGGGAAACTGGTTCCTGGACAGAACGGACGGCAAGGCTGCGTCCACTGCTCTGTGGGCTGTCTGAAACTCGCAGCAAAGTGACAGCTAGATAAGCTCAAAATACGTTGGTAATGTGTTTCTTTAAGAGTATTACATACGTAAGCAAACGCAGTTGGAATTAGACAATTATAAATCATGAAAATGAATAGGTACACAATCCATAGTAAGCAAACCAAACAGTATGAATGCTAATTGTAACAATTGCTGCGAGCTTTGGAGCGACTCCAATATACCTATCGAATTCCTGTCTGGGACGAAACATTGTTTTAAGGGAAGGACGCATGATTTCCGAGTTATGCTAGAGGTAGCGTATGTTCCAAGGTTGCTTGAACACCTTCATTCCCCCTACATCGTAGTGAGTGAACTCTTATTTTATTTATTTATTTTGCCTTAAATGTATTTGGTGTAGAAGTGGGCTGTTAGTCTCGACTCTCTATCAAGTTATAGCAGGCTTGCCGGCTTTTCAGTCGACGCTTGCTTAAAAATGGAACCCAATTGGCTTATTTTCATCAAATATCATATAAAAAGAGGGTACATATGGTGTATTGGCACAACTAAAAAAATGGAGTTTCGATATAAACTGTTTAAAGTATTAAGTGGTGGTGGAATTAAAGGTTTATTATGCGCGTAGTAACTATCGCATTAAGAGGTAAGAATTACTAAAAGCTTTCATAGTGGTTCTGTTAATAATAATTAGAAAGGGATTTTAAAATCAGTTTCATAATCACAATTCTTATTTTTCGAGTTGTGCCAATGTTGCAGCCCATGAACGATATGCTTTTTTGTAATAAGCATGATATAAATAATTTTGTTTCAAAATGTTTTATTTAATACGTAATGATACATTTTTAGAAGGGACATGTGACCTCTTCGACTCGCCTCTGACTCGGTTTTGCATTTCCTTCACACGCTCCTGAAAGCTACGCCATTATCGACTCAAAGTTCCGAGTAGGTTATTAAGCAATGGTTTAATAGCCCCGTTCACGTTATCTCGTGGAGCTTTATGAAGGCGTAAATGCTCACGACGCTGTCTGGCGCACTGAGCTATGAAGGCAGCTTCTGTGTGGCGTCACGGGGCTTAATGGGCCACAGATGGCGAATGCAGGTCGCATTATAGCCTCGCGGGTGGCGTGAGGGGAAGAGCAACTGAACGTACGAACTTTGGTTTGCAGGACAGAACCTGGTTGTCGAAGTACTTCCGTTTTGAAAAGAACCTTCAGATTACATCCGGCTGTTAGCTACCCCCTTGTCCCTCCCAGTTATAGAGCAGTCGATGGGGAGCCAAAACGCGGGTCCACCTTGCCGAAGGTGAGGTAGAAGATTCATTTTGTTTATATAGTTATTAGTAAGAAAACCCTGAGTTTTCCACCACGAAATATTTCGGGAAATGTTTTGATGGCCAAAAAATAAAAAAAAATCGAGCATTTTTTGTTTTTTGCTAATAAGTTTAATAATTGATCTTAGCACAAAAATAGGTATGTACAATTTTAAAGATCTAAAATTCTCTACAATTTTGCTTTATAAATTATTTTTCGCAATTAAATAGTAACACAGCTACGAGATCGGCATGTCAGAACGTGCATGTCAGAATGCTTCAGGTTGCTCTCCCACCAAAAATTCCGACGAGGATGGGATTCGAACCCACGCGTGCAGAGCACATTGGATTAGCAGTCCAACGCCTTAACCACTCGGCCACCTCGTCTCTGACGATAAATTTATTTATTTTCATTGTGCCTGAACCTTTACCTCAAATTATTATATTTGTCGATCGAAAGTCACAGTGTATATTAGAGATACGAATTAAGAACTTTTGGGAGAATGACATTATGCGAGCAAGGTTTCAATTCCAAAGCTGAACCAGAGCTTTTGAAGGTGTGGCTTTTGATGTGTGCAAAGGTCCTGGTGATTGAAGGTTTTGGGTGCAGTAAAGTTGGATGTGAGAGAAAAGTCGTGAGCGAAGGCGAGGGCGAGATGGAGGGCATGGGTCGTGGCTGGCAGGGAAGAATAGATACGAAGGTGGTCGTGGGCCAAGGGTGAGGGCGGGGTTTGGCCCGGGCGGGAGGCGGGGGGGGGGGAGAAACGGGGGGACGAGATGGAGCCCAAGTCGTCGTCGTTGGCAGGGATGGTACAGACGCGAGCGCCATCGCAGTCGAGGGCGAGGCCAGGAGTCGAAGGTGCTGGCGGCGCCGTGCGCTCGGGGGCGAGGGCGCGGATGAAGCCATGTGCGGGGCCTTGGGCGTGGGCGTGGGCGTGGCATGAATGGCGGGCAGAGGGTGCGCGCCGCTCGCGTCCACCGCCTGGGGGTCAAGGAAGGCCGTTGCCCCGCGCGCGCCCATCCCCCCTCCCCTCCTCCAGCGCGGCGTCGTCGTCCTAGGCGCTCGGCCGGCGGCGCAGCGCAGGAGGACCCCAACGCGCCACGCGGGCTCCGGCCGGCGCCTCGCGTCGCGCCCCGCGCACTCTCGGCCAATGGAGTCTCCGACTTGAAAACCCCATTTACACGCTCATTTTTTAGTGTATTGATTGTTTGATTGATTATGATTGATGATTGTTGTTATTGATTGAGTTTAGGATGCCGGTGCGCAGCTACTATGGTCATTAGTCCCGTAAGTACAGTGCGTGTTTTTGTTCGGGAGGTGGCGGTGGTCTTCTCCCACCTCGCGCCGCGCACTCTCAGCCAATGGAGTCTCCGACTTGAAAACCCCATTCACACGCTCATTTTTTATAGGTGTATTGATTGTTTGATTGATTATTTGATTGATGGATTGTTAGTTGATTGATTGAGTGTTAGCGATGCCGGGTGCGTCAGCTACTATGGTCATTAGTCCCGTAAGTGTAGTGCGTGTTTTTATTCTGGAGATGGCGGTGGTCTTCCCCACTGTATGGCGATATCCGCCGCCGACTTGATTCGGCTGGCGGGATTTTCCCTCAACAAGGTATCTGCTAGTAGCGGGGCACCGCCCCGGTGGGGACATGTTCTAAACTCCCGACCGGTCTCCCGGCATCTGTGGCAGTGTAGTGAATGTTAGCGTGTGTGTCTAGATGTATGGAAGTAAGGGGTGAGGATAGAAGAAAGAGGAAGGACAAATCGCGCACGGTCCGTGGCCTGTTTGGTAGAGTACTGCTCCGGCATTCGCCTGGTGTTGATCGGAGAAACCACGGAAAACTATCGATCAGAGCAGGCCGGCCACTAGAATTCTCGCCGGGACAGCGGCTGAATTCGACCTCGCTACCTAGCTAGTATCAAAATTCCTGCCACCATCGGCAGTGTAATCCTGGTATCTCCCGGTCAGAGGCACTGCCGAGAAATCAATTGATGTCCTGAGACAACTTTGTCATTTTCATTGGTACAGAAAAGTCACGGACTGAGTGTAATCTGCAGAAAGGAATGGAGCATGCACGATTTATTTTTGTACTGATTTCATTCAGTGTGGCTACTGGTGTCACTTTCCGGAACCTCTCGGATACTATTGCGATTTGTTCCTTTTCTGAAGTTTCGAGAGTTCTAATATATTGAATTGTGTAGTAAAATGGAATGTGTGCTGAGAAGTAAAACGGTGGTCACATGAACTATGTTCTAATGACATCTGGTTCATGATCACTCCTAACCTAATGTAACGTCATTTCTTAAAACAGATGCGATGTTCAGCTGTTGCATATTCAGCGCTTTTTGGAGCGTTCGCTGGAAATTTGAATTTCCTGCAGAAAAAGAAATGACCGCGTTAAATGCTGGAACTCATTCAACCTCTTTCGATACCGAAACAATACCACGTAGAAACAAACGCCCCATTTCTATGCATTTTCTGTACAGAAAAAAACTGACCAATAAACAGACTTAGGGGTACTGCGTTGAACGTGGATTTGTTTTAAATCCGCTTGTTCGGGCGACCACGGCCGTTTGCTCAATTGCGTTTTACGCAGAATTTTTAACTGAGGTGTGATAAGTGTTTAGGCTACAAAATCGCCGTTTTTCGTTGGTGCGTTTTATAAGTTCTTGGTTTGGTTTGTTTTTCGTGTTTCCGGCGCGTCAACTGCTTTGGTCATTAGTCCCGTTAGTGTAGTGCATGTTTTTTCTCGGGAGATGGCGGTGGTTTCTCCGCTGGATGGCGAGATCCGGCGCCGACCTACCGTCGGCTAGTGGGGTTTCCCCCTAACCAGGACTCCCACCAGCGGGCACCGCCCCAGCCGGAACAAGCTCTAAGCTCCCGACCAGTCTCCCGGAATATGTGGTAGTGTAGTGCATGTTAGTGTCGTATGTGTGTGCAAGGAAGAGGAAGGACAGATCGCGCGCGGTGCGTGGCCCGTTTGTTAGGGTACTGCTCCAGCATTCGCCTGGTGTTGATCAGAGAAACCACGGAAAACTACCGATCAGAGCAGCCGGCCGCTAGAATTCTCCTCCAAACAGCCACTGAATTCGACAATGTATCGAAAATCCTGCCACCGTCAGGACTCGAACCTAGGACCTCCCGGTCAGAAGCGTGCTGTGACATCAGTTGATGCACTGAGGCTACCGCTCCCGGTTCTTCTACACTACGTGTGTAGTGTGTAAGAAAGTAAACAAAATACACAAACAGAATTGCATTCTCCTAAAAAATTTGTCGTTTTGTAAAATATAACTGATGGAGACGTTGAAAAGAAAACTTAAATATATTAATTTTACACACTAACGGTCCTGAATAACCCGCGGACGATTTCCTCGAGAATACGCTGGTTTCCATTCGAGCTTGAGTGACTTGGAACGTGATGTTTAATTCTTCGTTTGTAGTGATGACTGGGAACCATTCTTTGTTAATCAAAGCAGGTTATGATACGTTTTAAAAATTATCTATTATATAAATTTGTTATTGGACATTCAATATTTATTTTCAGTTTATACAAAACAAAAAATATTCAGAAACATTCACCATTATTTTTCGATATGTACACTTGGAGTGTATGTGAAAGAAATGTTGGATTATTTCTAACTGATGCTTTAAAATGAAACTTATATATGGTTGCAAGAATACTGTTAGCAAACGCGTTGTAAGAACAGAGGCAATAAACGTTAAAAATAAAATTATTATTAACATTTTTTTGATCGATCACAGTCCAATGTGAAAGTACACGAAGGAGAGTATCCTTGGGTGATGGATTGAAAGGAGCGATGAGTATGACCCACAAATATTAATATATGTTCTTGAGTTCGACTACTTATTTATTTATTTACATTTTAGTTGAAAAATTGAACAATAGTTTCAGCAATACAACAATAATGGATACATAAAAATGTAATCCAATTAGCAACGGATAAGCTGAAAGCTTTTTATAAAGTCAATAGATCAGTCATTCTGTATTTAGTGTACAATCAAATGTCTTATCAGAACGTTATTGTCTTATCAGTACGTTAAATGACTGACGGTACAAACTACTCCAATAAAAACTGTGAAAGAAAGAGTTAATAAAGAGTTATAATAAAACAATTGGTTCCTTGTTAGAGCCTATCCAATTGATATCTAAGTAACTTTTACAACCAAAACGCCGATTCGGTGGTATAACGGTTGGCGTACCAGGCTGTTGTACCCAAGTTTGCAGGGTCAAACGCTATCGAAGCCGTGCTTTTTCAAGGGCGAAAAAAATCTTTCGGAGGAGAAATAAGCCAGTTGGTCCCATGTAGTATATTTACTGCATGAAAAATATTAAGAGCTAAAATCAAACCGCCTGTTTCGTCACCCAAGATAATACCTCCTTCCTCCGCTAGATGGTGAAACGAGGGCAGGGAAATTTGCGTGGTCAGACGGAAGAGCGGACCTGATGGCCCGAGTCTCGCCACGTAAAATAAGGCATGAACTAACTAACCTAAATCACTTTAAAATCCATTGCTCGATTTTGGGATCACAGAAATACCGGGACTCGGGTAACCGTGAACCGCCTGGCCTGCCCCAACCGTGAGGGCCGCGTCCGGGGCCGAAATCGCCAGCGGCTGGCCCTGAAGACGCGCCGCCGGCGCCGACCGCCGACCCACCGGCGATTATGGAGTATTTATATGCGGCCGCGGCGGCGCTATTTATAGGGGGCATGGGTATGTGCCCCTCCCCCGCCTCCTGGCACGCTCCGGCGCCCGCTGCCCTCCCCGCCTGCCCCTGCCCTGCTGGGTCGTCAAACCGTGGCGTAGGAGCTTATGTCGCGACGTGCGTCTTTGGAATCCGTTCAAAGAAGAAGAAGAAGAAGAAGAAGAAGAAGAAGAAAACTGTGGAGATTCGTTGGTTGGAGGGGGCCAATGTTGAGCTGGTCAGTTTGGTAGTTCTTTTTGTTTTGTTTTCGTTGTTTGTTTTGTTTTGTCTTTTAGCGCCCCATTTAGTTCTAAATGATCCTAAAAAGGCCCCATCTCTGTGGTCTCTCCATCCTGATACTGCCTTGACGGATGATGAGAACTGTTGCAAAGTTCTATATGACGCTTCAAGCGCCTTTGTAACATGTACAAATAATGATAAGAAAAAAATGGACAAGAGGAAACAAGGAGAAACGGTGGAGTCTGAGTGAATGACCAAGTTCAACGTTGAGCTGGTCAGTCGGATTGATTTTTTGTTGTGTGTATTCACTCCCGTTTTCCCAGACAGTTCTAAACATCCCAAGATACATCCCCTCGCCCTGTCACTGCCTCCGCGAACAGGGTGGTGGCTGGAGAAAAGTTCACGTTCTTCCGGGGTGTTCTTGGAATCAGTGGGAAGAAAGAAAGAGAAAGAAAGGAAGGATAGAAAGAAAGAGAAAGAAAGGAAAGGAAGGAAAGAAGGAAGGAAGGAAGGAAAGAAAGAAGGAAAGAAAGAAAGAAAACGATGGGGGCTTAGCCACTTAGGCCCATTATAAGTTAGATTGGATAGCTGGAAAAATTTTTGTGTCTTTTTTTCATTCTTTTTGTCTGTCCTAGGGAGTTCTAAAATGCCCTCAAAGCTCGCCCTCCCCTTGGCTGTCACTGACTTGAGAATATGACGTTGCATTACCTGTCTGGTCTGTCGAGTTTGCGAAGAAAAGAAGAGAGAAGAAAGGAAATAAAAACAACTGCTTTGCTGAAAAGGTTCAATGTTGCACTAGTTAGTTTGATAGTTTGATTTTTATTCGTTTTCATTTGTTTTTCCAATTGCCATAAAGGGTTCTAAAGTACCCTAAAAGTCCTCCCCCATCCCCCTTTTCACTCTGATTGCTTTGAACTGATCAAGGCGAAGAGCATCTGTGCTTCGTAGGACCAGATACACCGCACGAAAGAACAGGGAGCTTTAAACGAATCGTTGGTCGAATAATATGTGTTTTTGAAGAAATGAAAATCCACTACTCAGTTATTTATTTTAACATTTGAATGGATTTGGGAATCTGTGGTGGGAATGAAACCGGAATGTTCAAACCGGGAGAGCTAACAGGCACTATACTACCACACCTGCCGGGAGACAGGTCGGGACCTTACAGCTTGTCACGGCTTGGGCAATGCCCCGCTGGTGGGAGATACCTGGTTGGCGGAAACCCTGCTAACCGATGGTAGGTCGGCGTCGCATCTCACCATCCAGAGGAGCGAAGATCACCGGCGCCTCTCGAGAAAAACTATACTTACGGGACTTTTGACCTTAGCATACCGGGGGCGGTGGCTCAGTACATCAACTGATGTCACTGCAGTGCCTCTATCCTAGGTTCGAATCCCGACGGCGGCAGAATTTTCGACACTAGGTTTTCAGCTAGGCCTAATTCAGTCGCTGTCTGGGGGAGAATTCTAGCGGCCGGCTGCTTTGATCGGTAGTTTTCCATAGTTTCTCCGATCAACACTAAGCGAATGACGGAGCAGTACCCTACCAAACGGACACGGACCGTGCGCGATCTTCCCTTCCTCTTCTTTGCCCATCCTCTCCCCTTACACTCACACTTACATTAACATGCACTACAGTAGCAAACATGCCGGGAGACCGGTCGGGGACTTATAACTTGTCCCGGTTGGAGCGGGTCCCCGTTGGCGGGAGATACCTGTTTAGGGAAAACCCTGCTAGTCGTCGGTAGGTCGGCGCCGGATCTCGCCATCCTGTGGGGGAAGATCACTGCCACCTCTCGACGATAAACATGCACTTCACTTGCGGGACTACTGACCTCAGTAGTTGACGCACCCGGAATCACAATCAATCAACCAACCTTAGCAGCGGACGTCCCGGAATCATAAATTAATCAATGAATCAAGCAAAAACGGAGTGTTGAAGCCAGCAGTGGAGAGAAACCGCTGTGGTTTGTGTGGTTCTATGGCCCGTCGGCGCTGGGGAGTAGAACGGTTGCTGATCGGGAAACTACGGACATAAAGCGCGCGGCGGGGCGTGGCTGCCGCCCTGGGTTGGCGGCTGCGGCCGCGGCGAGCGAGATGAAGAGGCCTGTAAAGCGCGCTTTACTACCCGCCGCAATCCGCTCGGCTGCCGACCTGTTCTCGTTAACTGTCATTTTTACTGCGTTATTTTTAACGTAGACTCCGCCAATGCGCTCTCGGAGGTGATGGCTACTGAACGTACTGCGTTCGGTGCCATTGTACCCAGTGGGGGTTCTGCTCTTGCGTCGGCTGTCTGCGGGAATTGTACCGGAAACAAACCTGCTGGAGTAAGCAAGGGTGGGTTAAAGCATAAAACAGACCAAGCACGTGCTTAGAGCCACGTTAATCAGGGCCCTCAAGTAATGTTTTTAATAAAAAAATAGCTTTGTTTATAAATATTGAACACGTAATAATATTTTTTTAAATTTCAAAACACAGTTGTTTTTTTTTTTAAAAAAACAGTAAAAGTTTTAAGTGAAGTATGGAAGACAAGTACAATCTGCACCCGTATTCTCGAGCTCCTGAATTCGGAACCCTTTCCTTTTACTATATATAGTTTAATAATAAATTACATAACCTTAACATTTGAAAACCAGGTATTTTCCCTTCCGAATAAAATAAAACCAGATGGATTTTCATGGGTAAAAGATCTATAGATCGATTGCGTCGCATTGCTAACAAAATAGGAGCATACATCTCTGCCTCTTCTCCTACTTCAGCTAGCAAAACGAGAGCACAAAATATGCGCTTACTGAACCTATATTTATGCCCAGAAGCAAAATAAGGGGATAGGTATTTGCTTCTTTTGTGAATATCAGGAGATCGGTATTTTCATCTCAGTATTTGCTGACGAATGGACGAAAAACCCTTGACGGAAAAGATTGGTGGCCATTGACCCAGAAGCTGAAATACAATACTAATTACAAGCATATTTTTTTTAGAATTATTAAGTGTGTTGTCAGAGAGAGTCTCGCGTTCTTCTGACCCCAGGTAAGAGGTGCCCACAAATGTATTGGTGTCTAGTGTATGGTCGAGTATGCATTCTATCGGAACGTAAAGGTTAACCGGCTATGGGCTGTATAAAACCCTAAAAACCCTAGAAAGAAAAATAAATTGAATATCATTATTCCCTTTCCTTGGTGCTCAGGGTAGTGTCTAATTGTATACATAGAAACAGTTATGTAAGATAAAATATGTTACTTGGCACTTAATCTTGGGTATCGAATTTAACTGTTTAATATCATCGAATTATGAGTTGTAAAGTAACGAAATACATGTATTACATGTGAATTTATTGGTCTGAACGTTTATACTGGCATTGATAAATACGATTCCTGCACTTAATATTTCATTAAAATTAGGGAGCTCCACTGTTTGGTTATGTGTATGCTTGGAAAAAGCATTCCTAAAATTGAAGGGTCACCAGCAAAAGGTGCTGCACTTTCCCGAAATTACATTTCAATGTAGACGGTTGTATGCGAGGGAATAGCGCTGGTGCATCTCGTGAGTGTACAGTTACTACAAAGCATTATTTTCGATATTCGAAAGTTGGCATTAGATGCAGAAGGTGCTATCTGCGTATAAATGGCAGACAAGGCGCTCAGGCCATCCGTAACAAACATCGTAAAACTCCTGAATAAAGGTTAAAAAGGCAGGTAAATTATGATGATTGGCAAAGTGAAGAATACAAAGCTCATAGGTGCTGGAAAATAGTATAAAAACTATAAGAGGGACGTAGTTCAATCGAAAACACTTCCAATTACGGTAAGATGCAAAATGTGCTATCTGCTGTGGGTACTGCACACCATTGGGGGATTCCAGGGGAAAGGGGGCAAGGGGGCCCAGCCAAGGCCTAGAGATTTTATTCGTTACCTTCTTTTATTTGACAAAATTGATTTAAATATTTATTTATGGAACCAGGAATGGAATTTATTATGTAATTATTTAAACAATATATTGTATAGTACCATATATACGCTACAAAAACAATATACATAAAATAAATATGTTTATTATTTAACAAAAATCTATGAGACCCCCTCCAAAATAATCGACTGTATCCGCCCCTGCTGCACACTAAGACCATTAAACGAAACTTGTGAACACGTTACAAGATTTCCCTTGGACTAAAGTTGCTTTGAACTGGCTTCCATTATGTTGCCTTGACAAGTTAGTGTCAATTGCTTGATTGATGGGTAGTATTTGACAATAAACGTATTTAAACATTCAATTTCTTCAAAATTCATTGAATATTCCAATAAGATTTTATTTTATTTACTGTGTCAGTCAAAAAGGTGCTAACGCTCATATTCTGCCACTAGATTTTTCCTCCAATGACCAATATACTGCAATAGCCTTCTTCAAATCTAGCAATGCTGATGCTGTACACACAATGAGGCAAATGAAACCATTTAGACGCAAAACCAGTGGAGAATTATCAATATTTTGATAATTAAAGTTTTTTTGGTGGTTCCTGTAAAATTAGGTTTTTGTCAGTTAGCACCTCTTGCTGGTGACACCTTCAATTGCTCTGAAATGTCTCTTTCGAACGAACATCCATTATGCAGAACAGTATTATATGAATTCCGGGAGAGCGGTCGGGAGCTTAAGGCTTGTCCCGGCTGGGGCGGTGCCCCGCTGGTGGGAGAGTCCTGGTTAGGGGGAAACCCCACTAGCCGACGGTAGGTCGGTACCGGATCTCGCCATCCAGCGGGGGAAGATCACCGCCAACTCTAGAGGAAATGGAGGAGAATTTTAGCGGCCGGCTGCTGTAATCGGTAGTTTTCCGTGGTTTCTCCGATCAACACCAGGCGAATGTCGGAGCAGTACCCTACGAAATGGGCCACGGACCGCGCGCGATCTGTTCTTCCTTGTCCTCTCCTCGTCCCCTTACACACACACACACACACACACACACACACACACACATTAATACTAACATGTACTACACTACCACATATCCCGGGGGACCGGTCGGGAGTTTAGAGCTTGTCCGACTGGGGCGGTGCCCCGCTGATGGGAGAGTCCTGGTCAGGGGGAAACCCCACTAGCCGACGGTAGGTCGGGGCCGGATCTCGTCATCCAGCGGGGGAAGATCACCGCCATCACCCACAAAAAACATGCACTACACTAACGGGACTAATGACCGAAGCAGTTGACGCGCCCGGAAACACGAAAAAATCAATCTATCTAGAGGAAAAGCATGCACTACACTAACGGGACTAATGACCTGAACTGTTGACGCGCCCGGAATCACGAACAACCAACCAAGTGGTGTTTGACGTTGTCTTGACCAAAGGTTGAGACGACGGCGTCGGCGTCGCGGCGTCCAGGCGAAGTGCAAGTGGACTACGCAGAAGCCCTCGCCTCCAGGGCGCGGCCGCCGAACAGCCTTGCCAAACGGGTCGGCGCGGCGCGGCGTCGGAGGTCGTTGGACGGGGTCTGCCCAACGCGTACGCGCTCACTTTCACTCGCCGGAGGAGAAGGGGGAGGGGCTGTCGAAAAAATACTATAAAAATGGGTTTCGTGTTATTGGTGTCCAAGAAAATGGATCCACCTAAAAATATTCGTTTTGTTTTCAACTGAACCGTTTCATTTTACGGTGTAAGAAGTCTTTTTATTCGTGTTCTCTGTTCTGGCGTTCTTTTAAACTAATTATGAAATGTTTACTAGTAAGAAGATCATATTTTATAATTTTTTTTTTACATACGGATAACTTAAAATTACTACGGGTTGGATGTGTCACTTTTATTGAGGATCGGATATGAATTCTTGCAACCCACTATTTATGTATAAATTCAGCACTTTGAGTTGAATGGAACATAATTTGAATTCCAAAATGTTTCGGCTATGATCTGTCAAAATCACTAAAAAAATTTTTAAATTTAAAAAAAGAAATTTCTTTAGTATTCAAATTTTAAAAATGCTCTGCTGTAAAGATCAGTAGGAGGTTTTTGAAGAGGTGTGAATACTTCTTTGGGGTATCATGAATATATGAATATCGTTGAGAGTGTATGAAAGAATGGACACTTCATTTTGTAACATTTAGTTGCATGTGACGTCAGATAGTAGTAGTACGTATTCAAAAGTGTAGTACATTTTACTCTTTCTATAGTAACGAAACTAATCCAATGCCTCAATTGACTAAGTTATAAATAACAACATATCAGCGAATAAACATAAAATTCAGCATAAATGAAAATGCTTTATTAGAAACATCAAATTGGCCTGACAGTATACCTGCAAGTCGCTCTTAAAAAGTCCTGGTTGTCCCATTGTCAAGGAGAATACACTAGTGGGAATGTTGTGTGATGTGTTGTTGACATTATTAAATGAAGAAATAAGGAAGATCATCTCCGTCAAAAACAAAGTTGGAGATGACCTCCTTTATTTCTTCATACATAATAGTTCAAGAGTTATTTTTTAATGTAATTTTCTGTGTTCCTCTTCGAAATTTTGCTAGTTGACGTATGAAAATCGAACTTTTTTCCACCTCCGTCAAGGACTGTCCATTTTAGTGGATTTTCTAATGAATTCTCAGAGAAGGACTGTCACGTTTCAAAAAGGTAATTTCAAATTTAGTATTTCTTCTTGAGTTTGTTATTCAACATTATTTATTTATTTATTTATTTACTGCATGAATGAGTCGGGTGCTTCTTTATATGCGCCATTTATACATTTCCTTTCTTTTTCTCAGGTGAGTCACTGTTTATGCGATCTGCGCCTGAAGTGGGTGAGTTTGGAATTTTTTATTTTTGTGATAAGTAAATGTGGTGTATAAAATGCGCCTTGCGCTTATCATGTGTAGTTGCGAATCCGCGACCGAAGCATCGTACACTAAGAGGTCTCAGCTTCCATACCCAACAGAGGGTGATTTTCTACGTTATATCAATGGTCATTTCATGGTCGAACGATGGAACTCCTCCTGTTTACTATTTAAATGTTATTGGGATGGACCAGTGGAGGTTTCTCAGAGCAGAGAAGCGAAGAAATTCCAACATAATATATTATTCTTCTAAATGAAATTAACAAATAAAATATTGCTTTGACATTTAGAGAAATGTGTAATTAAGTCGACAGGTATAACATATCTCTCTTAGAAGAAATTTCGAACTTTTCTGCCTGTCTTGGGTTAATCGCCCATTTCTCACAGGGCTCCTGCGGGTAGAAGAGGAAACATTCTTAACGGAGCCTGTGGTCGGAAAAGAGGAATTCCTTTTTTTTCTAGGGCTTTTATCCAGCCAGCAGCCGGTTACCCTTTACGTCCCGATGGGACGCATATTCCACCGTACACTAGACCAACACACTTGCGGGCTCCTCTGATCTGGGGTCACGCGAGGCCCTCCGCAACAACACATACAAAGTCAAGGGACAAACAACCATGCGCAAGGCGGGACTCGAATCCGCGACCCTTCGGACCGAAGCGTTGAGTCGGTATGCGCTCTTAGCCACCTCGGACATCCAAGTTGGCGAGGAATTCCTTCTTTTAGTGAATAGCCATCTAGCGACGTCTTTTTCATGAAGATCAACGCGTACTGGGGTGTTGTAATGCGGCGAGTAAAGGACAGGAGTTGAGACACAGTGAAATCTTACGGGGGCTGGTGGAAATTCCAGTGAAGGGCGCATAGAATCGAGAAATCTTGCTTGTGCTTCCGTAAGTCGACGCACGTAACTTAATTTGTCATATGTTTTATTTGAAATAGTTTACGCTATTGTCTTCTTTTCTCTTCGTGAGAAACATCGACAGTGGAACCGCCTGTGGGGAGTCCCGAAGTTTCGGAATGCTTTGTGCGACTAACTTAATAATGAGACCCTATGTCTCATGTTTGTTACGCTGACGCACGTGGCAGCAGAGCAGAAGAAAGACATGTTTTAATTTACAACGTTGGTAATTACATAGCTTACTTTAACTTAACATTAAAAATGAAAGTAGGCGTCATTTCTATCTAAAATTAAAACTTGACTATCGGTTAAAAGTTACGCAATAGGGTTCTCTAGCCAGAATCAAGTTCAGAAGAATATTATATTTTATTCCGATTATATGTGAGAGATTTTTGTTGAGAGTCGTCTGATAATCAAGGGACTTGGGATGTGTTTGGGTACAAGGTAAGAGCTACTCGTAAATAGGTGTGATGTTCTTTGATGTCTAAGTTAAATTCTTTGAGTAGTTGTTTATTTGTAAAAAATTAGAAAATATTTGAAATAATTTTGAAAAATTGCTTGTAAATTATTTGTAGTTTTCGTTGATTGATTTCTGCTGCTTTTAAGCAGTTTGGAATGGGAGTATAGTGGCAAAGTTATTATTAAATAATGTGAATGATAGGGAAGTGCCATGTGGTACTCCTGCTGGTAAAACGAACCAAGAAGGTTCCATAAGATTGGAATGATTGAATGAAACGTGGCGTGACTATTGATTGTGCTTCCAGATGTGTGAACGGCTAAGGTCATTGATCCCGTAAGTGTAGTTCATGTTTTATCGGGAGAGATGGTGGTGATCTTCCCCCGCTGGATGGCGAGATCCGACGCCGAACTACTTTGGCTTGCGGGGATTTTGCCCAACCCGGTGTCTGCCATCAGCAAGGCACCGCTCCACTTCCGACTGGTCTACATGTGTTAGTTAGTTAACGCCTTATTTTACGTGGCGAGACTCAGGCCCTCAGGCCATCTGACCACGCTTATTTCGCTACGCTCCTTTACCATCTAGCGGAGAAAGAAGGTATTGTTAGGCGACGAAACAGGCGACTTGAGTTTAGCTCAGAGGCTTCTTTTAGGCTTGAGGATCTTTTACATGCAGTAAAATCTACTACATGGGACTGTCGGCTTTACTTCCCCTCCGAAGGAAGGCATACGAAGTGTTTTCGCCCTTAAAAATCCACGGTCTTGAACCCGACGGGTTTGAACCCGCTAACTTGGGTGTAACAGTCCGGTACGCTAACCGTTATACCACCGAATCCGCATTATGCCACCGAATCCGAATGTGACGTTAACATCCTTGACCAAATGGCGCGTTTGGATACTGTGTGGCAGTGTAGTGCATGTCAGTATAAATGTATTTAAAGTACGGGGTGAGGATAGGACAAAGAAGGGAAACGCAAGATCGCCACGGTCCGTGGCTCATTTGTTAGGGTAGTGCCACGGCATTTTCCTGGTGTCGATCGACGAAACAACGGAAAGCTACCTATCAGAGCAGCCGGCCGCTACAATTCTCCTCCAGCCAGCGGCTGAATTCAACCTAGCTGAAACGCTAGTGTCGAAAATGCTGCTGCCGTCGGGACTCGAACCTAGGATCTCCCGGTCAGAGGCACTGCAGTAACATCAGTTGATGTACTGAACCACCGCTCCCGGTGTATGTGACATGCCGGGACATGTTCTACAACGTGGGGTCTTTTAGATCCAGCTCACCTTTTTCATGAAATTAGTCAATTTTAAGCTTAGTAGCGAATGTCAAAAATCCTGCCACCGCCGGGACTCGCACCTCCCGGTCAGAGGCGCGCCCAGCGGCGTCCCGACGCTCTGCGCTCGGCGTTGTCGTCGGCGTGGCGGAGGCGAGGCGGCGGTTACGTCACGGGGCGGCGCGGGCCGGGCGGCGCGCGCTTGCGTTGGCAGGAATGCCGCCTGGCTCCCCCCTCCACGGCCCGCGCCACCTCAACCGAATAGGCCGCCGCGCGCGGGTCACCGATCTCCGCACGCGGCCGGCCCTCGCCTTCGAATCCCAGATCCCGACGGCCCGGCGGTGACCGATTGATTGTTGGATTTATTCATGTTTCCGGGCGCGTCAACTGCTCTGGTCATTATTCCCGTTAGTGTAGTGCATGTTAGTGTAAGTGTGTGTGTGTAAGGGAGAGGATAGGGCAAGGAAGAGGAAGGACAGATCGTACGCGGCTCGTGGCCCGTTTGTGAGGTAGTGCCTCGGTGTTCGCCTGGTGTTGATCGGAGACCCACGGAAACTACCGATCAGAGCAGCCGGCCGCTAGCATTCTCCTCCAGACAGCGACTGAATTCCACCTAGCTTAAAAGCTAGTATCGAAAATGCTGCCGCTGTCAGGACTCGAACCTAGGATCTCCCGGTCAGAGGCGCTACAGTGACATCAGTTGATGCACTGAGCTACCGCTCCCAGTACGGCGGTGACGCGCGCTCTTGGTTGTCCGTTAGCGACTATACTTGGTTTTTAATGTGGCATCTGTGGGTAGTATCTCTATCTTGGCTTGGTTGATTGTTAGTGATTCCGGGCTCGTCAACAGCTTAGGTTATTAGTCCCGTACGTGTAGTGCATGGTTTTCGTCGAAGCTGGGGTGATCTTCCCTGCGAGACCTGGCGCCGACCTACCGTCGGCTAGCGGGGTTTCCCCGATCAGTACTCCCACCAGCGGGGCACGCCCCAGCCGATCTCTGAACTTCCGACCGGTCCGCCATGTGTGGTAGTGTAGTGCTAGTGTGTGTGTGTGTAAGGGTAAGGAGGACGAAGAAGAGGAAGGAAAGATCGCATGCGGTCCGTTTGTTAGGTATTGTATCATGTTTCGCCTGTGTTGATCGGAGAAATAACGGAAAACTACCGATCAGAGCAGCCGGCAGCTAGAATTCTCCTCAGACAGCACCTAAATTCGACCAAGCTGAAAAGCTAGTGTCAAAAATTCTGCCGCCGTCGGGACTCGAATCTAGAACTTCCCGGTCAGAGGCGCTGCAGTGACATCAGTTGATGCACTGAGCCACCGCTCCCAGTTCCAAGATGGAATTGGGTTGACGTTTTGCGTCTTTCTCGGTCCTGCCGCAAGATGTCGCATGATCGCGACCGTATCAAGCAGTGCTGCAGATCAAGCGTCTCTATCGGTAGGACTGAGAATGACTCAAAAAGTCGTGCCGAATTCCATCTTAGAGATACTACCCACAGATGCCACGTTAGAAAAACCCAAGTATAATCGGATCTCTAGCCAGTTTTGAAAACTTTTGAGAATACAAAAAACATAGGTAATTAAAACAATTTAATTTTGTGTATTAATAACGTAAATGTATTTAGTTTATTTGCCTGACTATGGTCCAAACCAATTATACATTTCGTAAAATGTATATACTGATCGCAAAACCGAATTTTTGATATTTTAAATTAATTATCATCTTATTGTTGGCGTTGATTGAGTGGGGTTGCTGGGATGAGGAAGGCCAAAGTAAATTTTTTTAAAATTCTTGGTAAGATGATTTTTCCAATTAGGTTAGTGGTTGCATAAAACGTACGTCTTTGGAATGAATTTGAAGGAAGCTAATGATGAAAATAGGGTGTCACTATGAACTTCCCATTGCTTAATATTTGCTGGAGAGAATACATTATCTGGTTCACAAGCTCATTAAGCATTTGACTAACATTAGAGACCGCGATGCTCAATGTGTGGAAAATAGGAAAATACATTTTTATCCGCAAATGCACACGTGTCGAGCACCATATATTTGTATTCCTCGTATTTCACATCATATGTGAAAGTTTGAAGTAAAGGAGCCAAGTCCTCCAGCTACTCATATTGTTCGCTTTTAAAATTATTAATAGTTGATGAAGCATTATTAAAAACACGATTTTAATGTTTCAGAAAGTTTCTATCGTTAATTTTGAATTGGAAGTGGAGCATTCCTACTCCCACCTCGAATAATTTTGTATTTTTCCAATACACTTTTAGAGATTTTCTGTGAAGAAATAATATTATTACTGTGATTTGTCGAGGTTGTGAAATAATCAAGTTCAATGGTCTATAAACGTTACAGACAATTTCTGTGATTAATAGAACCTGGCCACGTTCAGAAACTTGTAATCATTGGCACGAATGAGTTGTCGGTAATCTTCGTTTTACTTCTTCTTTCGCCTCGCGGTACGTGTCAGCGGGTTAGGATATATATGGCAGAAACTTGTGTAAGAACAATAATGTTTTATTTGATTTATTTATCGACAAAAAGTTTAAACTATACATGAAGTATAGATGCGAAGTATCGCGCGTGTTTTTTCAGCTCCTGAATGTCTTCTCTACCAAAATACAATAAGCACTTGAATGGTGAAAAAAGATAATAAAAAACAGGGTTAGCAACATATGAAAACTAGAAATTTACGCTCCTACTTTATAGAAAACTTGTTTACAACAGTAAACGAACGACAGAATTGATTTTGTAATATTGCTAGCAAAATACACTTCCCCGGCTGTACACATCATTACAGGGTAGTTAAGTCATTCAATGAGTAATGAATATCGAGGATTATTTTAACGGACATTTAAAATAATTGTAATCCCACCATTGGTAGTATCACCATTTAATTAATTAGTAATTAATTTCAAATGTCTTTTTTTTTTTTTTTTTTTTTTTTTTACATTTATTGCGTCTCCTAACCCCTTGTTGGGTGTTGAGCGCTATTGAGTAATCCTCTGTTACTTTGTACGTAAAATCTGGAGTAATTCTCCGTTACTTTTTATTTTTAATATTTCGAGTAATCCTCCGTTACTTTGTATATTTCTGCCCGTCACACGTCTCGTCGCAGTCTGTTGTCAAGAGGACCGCCAGGTAGCATCTCCGCGTACGCACCTCCCACCACGCTCTCAGACTCTGTCTCGTCAGTAGCCAGCGGCCAGAATTGGGAAGGAATAAGGATAGGGGTGGGGTTTAGGACACTTCACAAGGGTTGGACTAGCCCTTGTGAAGCAGCCAAACTCGTTTTGTTGAGCCCTAGGGTGTGGAATCAGAGGCATAATAATTGCATTCCTGGTAGCTCAGATAAAACAGCCCTGCCTCTTAGCTTCCTCAGCACAAAGCATTCTCCATGTGATTCCGAACACAACGGTTTCATTACGCGCGGCGTTATACGTGGCGGTGTTGTGTTTGAGGAGGCAAAGAAGATCCCGTCTTCCCTTTGCAGAAAAATGCGAAGAAAAGATTAGATGATAAATTGTTCAAAGCATAAGCCACCCTGATTGCAACGAGTCTTCTGACTTATGCCCAGTTGTTGAGATTACTAAGTTCCCGAGTCGACCAGTTCTTTGCATTTACAGAGTAAAACATTTTTACGACGCACATGCCAATCCAAAAGAGTGACACTGTAATAGAAAAAAACCTTTAGAGGAATCATGTAGTTTTTTTGTTGTTAAAGATTTTAGTAAGCAAATTTCGAATTATTTAGAAGAGATATTTTAGGACAAAGTTCTTTTTTGTGATGTGCAAACAGAGGGAGTTAATTTAAAAATAAAAAATCCACTGCATCTGTTTTATGGTAATATTATCAATAAATAATCAATACCTTTAGCATTGCGTTAGTGTAGCGTCATGACGCTACCAACGGAGTTGGGCACGTGGCATGCCCCAGGCTCGGACAATAGCAAGCTATGACGCACCAGGTTTTTCCCGGCGTGCGCGTCGCTTGGGTAAGGCAATGGAGGCGGCGGGAAGCGTCGCTAGAGGGCTATTTAAGGGCCGAGCGAACAATAGACGTTCTTCTTTGTGTTCCTGGCTGCGAGGTGTTAGGTCGTTGCAGGTGGTGCTTTGGGCACGCGGCGCAAGAAGCCGGCCGCTAGGTCGTGACGAAGGAGACATGTAATTCGGTCTCAGGGCAGGTGAGGCTACGCACAGCGCACGTTAGTAAGGGGGACGGTGTGGTAGTCGTTCGAATATCATTTCTTGTAGTGGGGTCAATTTAGTTTGTTAATTGTACTGCAGTGTTTTGATTGTTTGTGACCACGGTCAGAGTCAGTAATAAATCAGCTGTGAGTACAACCCACTCGTCTGTGTGTTTATTACATCCTGTATGACGCCACAGAGGAAGGAGTGATTAAAATGGTGGCAGCGGATAACAAGAACCCGGTAAGCATCGCTGTAGGCCGTGATTAAAATGGTAGCAGCAGTTAACGAGAAACCGGTAAGCATTGCTGTAGGCCGTGAGTAAAACGGTGGCAGCAGATCAAGTGAACCCAGTAGGCATCGCTGTAGGCCAAGATTAAATTGGTGGGCGTTGTTGAGCATCACGTGGTGCGGTATTTTAGAAGAGTTGTTAGGACCGGCGTAACAGTAAATAGCAACCGATAGCAACTCGGTGATTAAAATACTGCGGGCGGAGCGACGCTTCAAGAAAGAAGTAGAAGGAAGGAAGGAAGTCGTCGGGACCGGTACGAGCACGCACGAGGACTACGCACGAGCACCAGAACGAGAGGCAGCCGGCAGACAACGCACGGGTAAGCAGTTTTTCTGTGAGGCACGGCACTGGTTGGAGCTATGGCGTACTTAACTAGATTTAAAAAGAAGGGATGATCAGAATTGCTAATGATTTGGGTATTGTATTAAACGGGACGGAAACCGTGATTAAATTAAAGAGTTGATAATCAGCCATGAGGATTTGAGCAGGAGTTTATTGAGGTTTGGGCGAACGACATCGTCAGGATATCGAGGAAGAGAGGGCGAGGGTGGAACGGGAGAAGGCGGAAGAGAAGGCGAGGGTGGAACGGGGAAGGCGGAAGAGAAGGAGAGGGTAGAACGGGAGAAAGATAGGGAATTAGAACGATTGAGAATCGAAAGGGATGCTGAAAGAGCAAGCGTAGGAGGAGCGCGGAAGCACGTGGTGAGGCACGAGTTGAATCGCATCGGGAAAGTATTAAAGTAGGGCAGATTATAGGTCGATTTCGTGGTGAGCAGGACGATATCACGACATATTTAAGTGCCTTTGAAAGTCAGTGCAGACAGCTGAAGGTACCCGAAAGCGAATGGGCTGTTCATATAATTGGATTGTTGCCGTATAATGTGAATAATTGGATTACGTTAGATGAACAGGAGGACGAATGGACTTATGCAACTTTAAAATCAAAATTATTGGAGTTATATAGATTTGATGCGGAAAATTTCGTCAGCTGTTTGTTAAACACAGCAAAGGTAATAATTCCACGTGGGTATATTTGCTCGAGAATTATTAAATTACGCAGAGAATGGGTGTCCGGATTAAGTGTAAACACGTTTGAGGAGCTATTAAATCTGATAGTTACGGATCAGATGAAGCGGAAGGTTTCATGGAAATGCGCGATCATTTTGTTGATTCGTGGGCGGAATTTATCAATCCTTTAGATTTTGCGAAGAAATTAGACGCGTATGAAAATCACAGGCAAGGGTGGAGGAAGTCAGGACCTTTTCAGTCCAAACAGAAAGAGCCGGTAGAAACAAAGGGCGCAGCAGGGCCGGGGAAGGTAATTCCGAGTACGAGCGAGAAGGACAAGGTTGCGGCGCGGCCTGAATTCGAGAAGCGGTTTGTTAGGAAATGTTTTGTATGCCAGTCGCCACAACATTTGGCTAGGCAGTGTCCTAATAAAAAGACCGAAGCTGCGAATCATGTGTGTGAGCCGGAAGCGAGCGAATTGTTTCGTGAACATACCATTGTTGGAAAAATTAACAGCCATACTTGCCGGATTTTAAGAGACACTGGGCTTCGTTTGATTTAGTGGGTGAAAATTTAATTGATGCAGCAGATTTAACTGGAGAATCAATTTGGATTAGTCAACCTTAGATACATTTCCCAAGAACTTACGTGTGGCGCAGATCGTCCTAGAAATACCGAGCGGGCGTGTAGTTACGCGGGCTGCTGTGGTACCTGAAGAATGCGAATTACCTTATTACATTCTCAGCAATCGAACCATGTTATTATTACAAGAGGTTAAAGAGGGCTTTGTAGAACCGCAAGAAATTAATTTAGTGGTTACTCGCGCTAGTGCGGCAAAGGCAGATCAGGTGGGGCCGGAAATTCTGTAGAATCGGTCGTACAGCCGGTGGAGACGGAGCTGAGTGAAAGTATTGTGGAGGTAGAGGAAGACACAGGGGCGACATGTGCCGGGAGCGAAAGTGAAGTTGAACTCTCGGGTGAAATCAAGAATTTGTTGCGAGTAGACGCGGAGCAATTTCGTACGGCGCAGCAAGAAGACGAGGAGATCAGGCAGATTTATGAGGCACATAAAACCGTAAATCAAGCTTTAGGAAAAGATTCTTATTTTGTTAAAAATGATATTCTCTTCAAGAATCGGCAAAGTAAGAAGGGAGAAACTTTCGAAATGTTAGTTGTGCCTAAGGTTTATCGCGGAGAAATCTTAAAGGTTTGTCACGAAACGGCCTCGAGTCATTTAGGTAGCTCGAAGTCAAAAGCATGTATGTCAGATATTTCTACTGGCCAACTTTTTCCCAGGAAATGGAGAAATTTGTTAAAACTTGCAACAGTTGCCAGATAGTAGGTCATGGTGGGGATAAGAGGAAAGCACCTTTAGTTATTGTGCCTACAATTAGTGAAGTGTTCTCCAAATTAAACATTGATACTGTAGGGCCGTTTACGCAAAGTAGTTCTGGGGCGAAACACATTTTAACTGCAATTTGTGTACTTCACGGTACCCGAAGCCATTCCTATAAAGGATTTGCAGACGACCACTATCATAGAGGCTTTATTAGAATTGTTTAGCAGGACCGGATTCCGCGGGAAATTCAAACGGATCAGGGAACATGTTTTACGAGCAACTTGATGGTAGAATTCGCAGAAAAATTTAGAATTCGACTAACTTATAGCTCGCCGTATCACCCGCAAAGTAACTCGGTAGAGAGAATACACCGGACGATGAATAGATTATTCAAGGTTCTATGTTTAGAGGCAGGAGGTGACTGGGAGACGAACCTTCCGGCAATATTGTTTGCCATGAGAACGTCGGTTCATGAGTCTTTAGGTATACGCCGGCAGAGTTAGTATTTGGGAAAAATTTGAGGACACCTGTGACACTTTTGTACGAAAATATTGTCGAAAATGAATCAGAGAGTAATTCTGTGACTGAGTATGTGTTTGAACTCATGAATAGGCTGAAGCATATTAGGGAAACTGCGCATCAAAGATTAGAGGGCGAGCAGCAGAAAAGAAAGGTTGCGTATGACAAGAAGGCAGTTGTAAGAAATTTTAGTGTAGGAGACAAAGTATTGATCTTTGCTCCTAATAGAACAAAAAAACTGTCAGTTCAGTGGATGGGACCGGGGGAAGTCACAGAAAAGGTTTCAGATGTAAACTATGTTGTAAGATTACCTAATAAGAGTTCCGGGAAGGTTTATCACGTAAATATGATGAAACTGTATCATCAAAGGACGGAATATGTAAATTTTGTTGCGGAGAGTAGGAATGAAGAGGAGGCAACTGATGACGCGATTGATAAATATGCGCTAAAGCTAGAAGCGGCGATTTCGAGGTTGAGTCAATGCTGGTAGGTACAGATGTTGCACCGGAAATGCATGAAAATAAAAGCATTAATTGTGGAATTCAGGGATATCTTTTCTGATAAGCCAGGTTTGACCGAGAAAGTAGAAATGGATATCGAACTGATTGACAATACGGCGAAGGTTAGGAGTGCGCCTTATCGCACGTCTATGAGACAAAGTAAGATTCTACAAGAGGAGATTGCTAAAATGTTAAAGGACGGAATCATTGAAAGCTCGGATTCTGATTTCGCGTCGCCCATGATTTTAGTAGAGGCTCCTGGCAAGAAACCCAGGCCATGTATTGATTATCGCAAGTTGAATAATATTATTAAAACTGAATATTTTCCACTGCCTAGTTTAGATGAGAGAATTGAAACGGTAGCAGCTGCGAAAATAATATCCACTTGTGATTTGAGCAAAGGTTTTTGGCAAGTTAGGATGACAGAAAGGGCGCAGAGATATGCCACTTTCTGCACAAATTTCGGAAGTTACAAACCATTACGTATGCCTTTTGGGATTAAGAATGCACCTTATGTGTGTAGTAAATTAATGGCGGCATTACTTAAGGATTGTTCGGAATTTGCTATTCCTTATTTTGAGCAAAGGTTTTTGTGCGATTGGTCGGATCATCTGCGTCATTTACGCACAGTATTTCAAATACTAAGGAGGCGAAACTTCACGTTCAGCCGGCGAAATGCAAGTTTGTCTGCGGAACCGTAATGTTTCTGGGCTACGAAATTGGCAGTGGTCTTATGAAGCCGAACGAGGTAAAAGTACGCGCGATTAAGGAATA
Organism: Teleogryllus oceanicus; assembly: GCA_964035755.1. NCBI lineage: Eukaryota > Metazoa > Arthropoda > Insecta > Orthoptera > Gryllidae > Teleogryllus > Teleogryllus oceanicus. Next base: position 13,218,048 of record CAXIVR010000008.1, read on the forward strand.
TCCGAGACCGAATACAAAAAAAGAAATTAGGAAATTTCTAGGATTAATTTCATATTACAGGCGTTTTGTGCCGAGATTTTCGAGAAGGCTGCGCTCTCACAGATTTATTAAGGAAGTACACGACAAGGGAAAATAGCATGGTCGCAAGTGTGTGAAAAAGCATTTATAGAACTGCGGGAAGCTCTGTGCGGTGAACCGGTCATTCATGCGCCTGATTTCAGCAGGGAATTTTTAATGCAGTGCGACGCGTCAGACAGAGGGGCGGGGATTGTACTCGCAGTTAGACGAGGAAGGGAATGAAAATCCCGTGCTATTTCTTAGCAAGAAGTTTTCTCCTTCAGAGATGAAATATTGCGTGACAGAGAAAGAGTGTGCGTCGATTATTTGGGGGCTACAACGATTAAAACATTATTTAGATGGGAATGTTTGCCTAAAGGTAGAAACTGACCATAATCCTCTGGTTTGTTGCAAAATGTTCCGGAATAATCCCAGATTGATGCGATGGTCATTGGCAATTCAGCATCTGAATATTAAGATTAAACATCGGAAGGGTAGTCAGAATGTGAACGCTGACATTCTTAGCCGTATATACGAGAATCAGCTCCAGGCAGAGTCGGGCTTTGCAGAGAGACGTATGTCCCTCGGCAACGCGTGTGATGTGAGTGCGCGACAAGCAAGTGCCGACACAGTTCACAAAGGTGAAACTGTTGCTGTAAAGCAAGTGTCTCTTGATCGAAAACACGAGACAGCATCTGTGACATAGTGTGTTGTTGTGTGAGGAAGTGAAAAGAAGAAATGAAGCAAGACGGACTTGCAGGAAATCAATAATTTATGACTTTTGCATAATTATATTCACGCAGAAGATAAAAAGAAATTGTATATTATTAAAATCTGAATGTGTAAGCAATTAGTAAGTATTTATGTGTAATGGATAGAGACTCACAGAAGAATTGAAAACTGTATATAGTTCGTGATGTGACGCAAGTCAAAGTGTGCATGTTGTAAATTTGGCGAAAAGGTATATTGCAGATTTGTTTATGTAATGTTTTGAAAGGGTTATACGGTGGATTTGTTTTTTGTGATATTTTTTGGAAGGGTATCTGGTGGATTTGTTTTTGTAATATTTTGGAAGGGAGAAGAAAAAATCTTGGCTACCACATCATAGCGTTAGGAAATTGGGGTAGTAGATGAGTGTAGTTTGGTGTTATTGTAGTTATTCAGCTGATATAAGGAATAGAAAAGTAGGTTAGTAGGGTTGGAAAAGACAATGTAGTTGATGTAATTAGTTAGGTTAGGCGCAGTTGTTTAAAATGTGAGCCAACTGGCCTAGGGCATTAACTTTGGGGAATTTTGTTCTGTGTTATTGGCAACTGCGAAAAAATTCCTGGGGGTATATAGGAGTTTGTAGCGTCATGACGCTACCAACGGAGTTGGGCACGTGGCATGCCTGAGGCTGGGACAATAGCAAGCTATGACGCACCAGGTTTTTCCCGGCGTGCGCGTCGCTTGGTAAGGCAATGGAGGCGGCGGAAGCGTCGCTAGAGGGCTATTAGGGCCGAGCGAACAATAGACGTTCTTCTTTGTGTTCCTGGCTGCGAGGTGTTAGGTCGTTGCAGGTGGTGCTTTGGGCACGCGGCGCAAGAAGCCGGCCGCTAGGTCGTGACGAAGGAGACATGTAATTCGGTCTCAGGGCAGGTGAGGCTACGCACAGCGCACGTTAGTAAGGGGGACGGTGTGGTAGTCGTTCGAATATCATTTCTTGTAGTGGGGTCAATTTAGTTTGTTAATTGTACTGCAGTGTTTTGATTGTTTTGTGACCACGGTCGAAGTCAGTAATAAATCAGCTGTGAGTACAACCCACTCTCGTCTGTGTGTTTATTACATCCTGTATGACGCCACAATAGCCTTAAAAAGATTTTCTAAAAATTTCTTTGTTTCTTTCGTAGCTTGAATATTATCGGAATGACACACGAAAATAATTATTTCCTGTAGCACAGAAAGCCTCAGAAATGTATTTCGTCGCTGCCCAAGAAAAGAAACATATGAAACATCGTAGGCGTTAGTTTAATTGAAAAATATGTGTAGAAAATGGAAAAATATTTTTGCTAATAAAAAAATCATAAAGATAGTGGACACGTCAGTCTGTATTAAGTGTAAAAAAACTGTGTAAAAAAGTATTTTTACTGCGAAGTATACAATGCCGCTCAAATTACACCTCTCGCAAAATGACAATATTTTAGATGTGTCTATTCTCTTGTGTCTATACGAAAGGTGCACTTGCAAACCCTGCATGTTGCAGCGATTAGATTACTCAAATTTCACCACTTTACAAGTTTGCGTCGTTTGTCTTTTGCGTCAGAACAAACTAGATTTTTTTCAGCTATTTTTTGGCAATATGCTTATTGATCCAACTCACCAATAGCACAAGTTACTGGATATTGTGGAGAAGCAGCCATCGTCAACAAATTAATGAGCAACGACGTGGTATATTTCAGAAAAATGTATTAAGAAATTCCTTCATTTCGTATGGATTGATGATTGATTGACTATTCAGTGTTTCCGGGTGTGTAATCTACTAAGATAATTATTTCCGTGAGTGTGGTGCAGGCTATAAATAGAGAAGTGGCGGTGATCTTCCGCCGCTGAAATGTGAGATCCGTCGTCGACCTGAACGCTGGGTTTCCCTCTCCAGGTGTTTCTCCCAGTCAGGCGCCGCAACATACGGGCCAAGATGTAAGTTCCCGATACGCGGGGTAAGGTATGTGCGTGTGTGTGTAAGGTGTACGGAGGCGGCAAGAATGGGAAAAGAAGGATCTGAATAGGTCAGTGAGCCGTTTGTTTGGGTGCTGCTCCGGCATTTGCCTTGTATTGATCGGAGAAACCCTGTAAACCCACCATCAGAGCAGCTGAGCTAGCTGCTAGAATTCTTTTCCAAAACGTTATTGAATTCTCCTGGCTATGAAGCTACTAATCCACCACCATCACAACTCGACGGTCCGCAACACTGCAGAGACAATGGTAGTGCTACCTCTGAACCATCGGAGCCGGTACGGTGGTAGACTGTATGTTCGAAATGACTCATCCCGACGTATAGGTTTCACAACTTGGAAAAATTCCTACCTTGGTCGTGCTTCGACTACCAGTTTAATTTTTTTTTCTCGCTAAAGGCCCCTCTTCGAGGCACCTCTGACCGCCTCAAGCAAGCGAAGTCTCAAAGCATTGGTCGTGTTATTCCTAACTCAAAGATTTCATTACGCGCGGCCTTGTGCGGGGTTCGAAATGAATTCTAGGCTGCGAGCGGCGGCATTCCGTCGCGACGCGACAAAGAAGCGCGGCCTGTTGTAATGGCGTAACATTCCGTCAGTCCTGGGAATCGTACGCGCACTCAAGGTCGCAGAGACGACGCCGAAGTCTACGAGGTCGCGCCGGCAGAATTGTCTCGGAGGCAGCATTGCCTTTTATGTATACAGCGACTCTGACCGGTTGACTGGTTGGTTTTGATTGATTGATTAATTTTTTCGTGTTTCCGGGCACGTCAACTGCTTTGGTGATTAGTCCCGTTCGTGTAGTGCATGTTTTTTTCTCGGGAGATGGCGATGATCTTTCCCCGTTGGATGTCGAGATCCGGTGCCGACCTACCGTCGACTAGTGGGGTTTCCCCCTAACCAGGACTCTCCCACCAGCGGGGCACCGCCCCAGCCGGGACAAGCTCTAAGTCCCCGACCGGTTTCCCGGCATGTGTGGTAGTGTAGAGCATGTAAGTGTGTGTGTAAGGGGTGAGGATATGACAAGGAAGAGGAACGAAAGATCGCGCGCGGCCCGTGGTCCGTTTGTTAGGGTACTGCTCCGGCATTCGCCTGGTGTTGATCGGAGAAACCGCGGAAAACTATTGATCAGAGCAGCCGGACTCTAGAATTTTCTTCCAGACAGCGACTGAATTCGACCTAGCTGACAACCTCTGCCGCTCCCGGTGACTCTGGCCGGGAGCACCTAGGCTTTGAGTTCAGACGGTGGCCGATTTGGGATACTATCTCGATGTATGTATGTACTTTGGCGTAATACGGTAGCATCAGACGACGCCTGGGCTTACCAGCAGCGTCCGGACTTTGCGGCCATGGGTTACGGAATAGGTATGGCTAGCACATAGGCATCCCTACCCCGTGTTCTTGTCTTCTCAACGTGAGAAGCCAGTTTTATCAACGTCACACAGCAAAATAAGCTGGGACCTTGCGAGGAAAACGCACACTATCTTGCCCGACCGGGAATCGAATCCAGAGTCGCGTCATGGAAAGCGCACACGCTGACCAATCAGCAGTCCGCGTGGGCACTACTAGACAGCTGGGTCGAATCCAGCCGTTGTCTGGAGAGGAATTCTGGCGGCCGACTGCTCTGATTCCGTGTTTTTCCCGATCAACACCAGGCGAATGCCGGAGCAATACCCTAACAAACGGGCCACGGGCGGCGCGCGATCTTTCCTGCCTTAACCTTCTCTCTTCCACCCACTTACACTCACACCCACAAACGTATATGCACTATACTGCCACATTTTTCGGGAGCTTGGAGCTTCTCTCGACCGGAGCGGTGCCCCGTTGGCGGAGATATCCTGAAGTGCGAAACCCCGCAAGCCGACGTAAATTCGGCGCCGGATCACATCCGGTGTATTATATACTACACGTACACCAGCGGTGTACAATATGCACTATACGTACGGGTGTAATGACCAGAGTAGTTGATGCGGACATATCCGAAGTGCGAAAGCCGGCAACCGGGTTTAGCGGTGTATAATATGCTTACGTATACCAGCGGGGTTAATATGCACTACACGTACGGGTGTAATGACCATAGCAGTGACCGCCGGAAAAATCAATCTACGTGGACGGTGCGGACAACAGACAAAACACGTCGAGAAACAAGGGGCGACGCTAAGATGCAATACGAAGATGATGAAAAAACGTATTGTCAAACCACAATGTCAAGAAGGAGATCGAAGCCGTTTGTCGTACCGTCTGAGTTTGTCCATTTCTTGCCCATATACGAGTACATGAAACGATACAATACTATTCAGATCTGTAAACAAATCCCAAACCCACGTTCCTAGTGGTACGAAGTCTCCGAAACCTGTGAGGTTATTGACTGTGTGTAATACATATATAATAGTTACTATATAACCAAGAAATTCATACCAGCTTCGCGTGTTTCCTAACAGCAGAAGCGTTCAAAGATCATACGATTGTGTAGTGATGGAGATGGAGCTTTAGGAATGATCACGTAAGGAGTTCTAGAATCTCTCTCTTTGAAGCGATCTGTGCTATGTTGGTCTGGATGCACATTATTCCCTTCAGGGTATCGGGTTGAAATCTCAGTCGATCCTTGTGGAACTTCTGGTGGACAAAGCGGTTCGAGACAGGTTTTCTCGGGATTCTCTGGCCTGCCATTCCACCAGTGCTGTATCATCGTATCATATCAACTATCTATCGGTCATTCATCATAATTATTATAATAATTTATTGCTGCAAATGAGCGCACACTAGGGGGCAGTTGATAAAAAAGAAGTACAAATATAAAAATTAGAACAAACAATACATATAAATATTAAAAAAGATAAAAATACAAATACAAATAAATAAACGAACAAAAATAAAACAAAATAAAAAACAAATACATAGGTATAAAACTATATGAAATGTTACATTCTTGGCTGTGGGTGACGCCGCGTTAAGTGATCTGGTGCCAACGTTTCGATCATCATGTCGTGATCTTCATCAGCCAAGAATGTAATATTGACTCTGGCCGCGGAAGCCTACGACTTCATATATGAAATGTGTCTATCTCTATTCCGTACTCATCTCTTGTCATCACTTGGCTTCACTACATCTCCCTTAACGAGTAATTTATTCATTATCGGTAGATATATTCATCGCACTTTGCCTGCACTTTAATTGGCCTTCACTACACTACACTGCACATCCCTGTACTTACACTTGCGCTCTCAAGAAATCTCGAATGCACAACTCTCGTGCTTCTGGGAAGGGTTGCTAAGACTTCAGGAGATAAATTGTTCCATGCAACAATGATACTATTCACAAACCTGAATTTTCCTCTTCCTGTTCTTTGCTTTCTGCATTTTATTTTATGTAAATGGTCACCCCTGCTTAATTAGCTTATTTCATAATCTTTATAGCACGAATGATGGTACGCATGTGCAAATAGATGACAAGTTTCCCATTCGCTGTTGATATAAAACGACCTGGATTCTGGCGCAACGCAATTTAAGGCCAAATAACTTGTTGCCAGTTTGTAATGAAAAATGTAACAGAAAGGGAAATCACTGAATTTTATTGACTTACTATGCAGTTATCGAGGAGGAGTGTACTTATGTTTTGCTAAGAAACATTTATTTTTCGAACAGAATGGTTTTTCTAAATGCAGTAATATAATATTTAAAAATAATGCTAAGTTGAATACATTACTTATAATTCTGTATTATTCTTCAGGTTGCATTATAACAATGTCACTACATAGTATACTTATTTACGTCTTTGTTGTAGTTTCTGTTATTTTTCGAGTTCGTTTTGCTGTAGTTGGTGTTATATTATATTCGTACGTACATATGGTTAATAGTTTTCAATGAATGTAATTATATTCTAGTAAATTAGTGTTAGGTAAGAAGGATACTGGTCGAAGTGGGGGTAGTTTTTCTCGACAGGATATTTTTTTGGGGAAATTTTTGTTTTCTTTGAAACGTTGGTGTGGTCTGGGTTTTTTTTCCGAGAAATGTATCTCGTATGTTTTTTGATTCTGATCAGCCGGTACGCTTTTTCGTTTGATGACGCAAATGAACTTCTATTGTGCCAGACAGTGCGGCTCTCGGAAAGTAGCAGCCTTCTGGGATTGAGGGCTTGGAAGAGGGGATTTCAATGCAAAAGAGGTTTTTTTGTACCCAGCAACACCAGGCGAGTGTACTGTGGGTCGAAACAAAATCGAAACCTTCATACTTCATAACATTAGGTGAGGTTTATGCGGCTTAATTAAATTCTGATGTTTTTGATTTCCTGAATTCAAAGACGATGGGTGTATTTATTCACTAAAACGTATTGTAAGCATTATTTTAATTTTGTTAAGTTTATTTGGTAATCCAAAAATCATTAGGTGGTTAATTGATGATATTAAGGAAATAGACCCAGTGCGGTCGAACGTATGTATATTGTTGGGGTCCTTATTTTCAGCGTTACCACATTTTTCTTTATTGACTTCACCTGCTAGGGACAACATAAATTACATTTTAACGCTTCTGGAATGAATGAACTCTTCTCGAATTTCCCCAGTCTGTTTTTGTGTAGCAACAATCATTCTCCCGATCATATTTCTGCTTCCTTACCCCTTATTCTCGAAAACTTTTTTCTAAGTTATTCCCCGAATCTCTCCACTTCGATGATCATTTGTAACTTGGATCTTTACTCTTAAGTGTTTTTTTAAGTCGCTTCAGCAAGAATTTTGAAAAATATAAATCGATTTAACGGGATTTTTTTGCGAAAGCACGTCAATTTCACTATAAAAAAAATTTTGTTGGGAAAAATCGCGAAAAAAATAGTCCCAAAAAATCAATGCGTCAAGAAAAAATTGGACACGTTTTATATGGAGTGTTAGTCGCTTTTGTCGTTGATGCGAAAAAAGCTTGGCTCTAGAAACTGTCCTCACAACAAAACCAGGTCTTCGTACCTAGCGTTGATTTCACCCGGCCCACTGCGCGTCAGGGCGGCTGTCGCGCGCGATGTGAATAACGCGTCCTTTTTGCGAGCCCTGCGGGACTCCAGTTGGGCGCTTCTTTTTCGCCCGCGGTCGATAAGCAGCTCGAGGGAATATTTGGGATCAGATGGGCGCTCGCTGCCGTTTTTGCGTCGTGCCGCCTTCCGATCCCCGGCCCACTCGCTGCCGAAGGAAGTCGATATCCGCTGCACGGCAGGTTTATATGCAGAGGAGATTGAAGGAGCCGTAGGTAATTGATAATCTTTAGTCGGTTGGTTGGTTGTTAGTGATTCCGCTCACGTCAACTAACGAAATCATTAGTCGTCTTAGTATAGTGCATGTTTTTTCATCCTGAGGTGACGCTGATCTTGCCCCGATGGCGAGATCCGGCGCCGACCTACCGTCGACTAGTAGGGTTTCCCCAACCAGGACTCTCCCACCAGCGGGGCACCGCCCCAGCCGGGACAAGCTCTAAGCTCCCGACCGGTCTCCCGGAATATGTGGTAGTGTAGTGCGTGTTAGTGTGTGTGTGTGTGTGTGTGTGTGTAAGGGGAGAGGATAGGGCAAGGAAGAGGAAGGAAAGATCGCGCGCAGTCCGTGGCCTGTTTGTTAGGGTACTGCTCCGGCATTCGCCTGGTGTTGATCGGAGAAACCGCAGAAAACTACCGACCAGAGCAGTCGTCTTCTAGTATTCTCCTCCAAAAAGCGTCTGAATTCGATCTAGCTGACAAGCTAGTGTTGAAAATCTTGCCACTGTCGGGACTGGAACCTAGAACCTCCCGGTCAGAGGCAATGCAGTGATATCAGTTGATGCATTAAGCCACCTCTCTCGGTGATAATCTTTACTTTATATATTTTTGTCGGAGATAGTGCGTAGTAACGTTTTGTAATACTAATAAACAATGATTCTAGGAGTAGGTGTCTTTACGTATTGTAGTGCTTCAAAGTCGGGTATAGAGTCGACGTTACGAGAGAGAAGAAAAACTATGTTTTTGCTATAAAAGTGCTGTCCAAGCCAGCAGACAGTTTGATAAAAATAAATTAATTTTAAGCAATTATTTTAAGATCGAAATAGATAGCAATCAGCCGTGAGAAATGGGTCATGTTTTCTCGAGTCCTCTTGTCTATCAAAGCAAATCTCCCAGCGTGACAGAAAACTGTAGATTTCTGTTGCGAAAAACGTTCCTCAGCATGAACACTTGTGCATCATGAGGGCGTGCCTTGTCGTGTGACTCAACAATTCTGTTTAACTAGCGTCAGAATCTCACTTTCCGTTGCTAACTTGAGTTTGCGAAAGTGTGTAGTTGCGTTGACAAGCCTGCCTGTGACGAGTCAGTTCTAAAGCTATAGTCTCAGAGTCAGATTTAAGTACAGCGAACCCCCAGGCACATCATGTTGTGGGTCCCCTCCGGAAAAAATATCCTTCAAGTTTATTAGACACACTAATTACAATATAACTTTTCTAGAAATACAAATAAAAATAACAAGTTGACTAGAGAATTGAACAATATTTTATTTTTTATTTAAATCCTTTTTATTTTTTATCTCGAATAGATTTTTTAAAGATGTACTTTTTCGATTTATTTATTTCATTTTTTCCAGGGTTCAAGTAAGCAACTGTTTATTCGCATTTTACTTGTAAAATACTAACCGTTACTTCTAAAATTGAAATGCTGTTCTCTGCGCTCTTATGAATGAATCCACACAGTGAACGTTTTCAGTTCAACATGCTTCTGAACTTGTAAACAACGAACTGCATGATCAGGCCATACCAGTCTACGTTCTTGCGTGTTAAGCCATCACTACAACCCTCAATAGTCAGCGAAGTTACGTTACGACACTGCAACGGAAGCTTTAGTATCATTTGTGCAACCTTTGTAATTATTACGTCATGTTCTTTTGGTGAAGTGAGTGTTCGTTTTTGTTTAAACGTGTTTGTGATTTCCATTATCACCTGTGAACGAGAGATGCTTTCGAGCAGAAGAACCGCAGTTCTGCTAGTATGTATTAATATGATCAGTTAATTGTTTTTTAAAATTTTAATTAAATATTATTTTTATTATCCCTTTTCTTGTAAATAAATTTTGTTTGAACTATTGCTTTACCATGGAAATCTCACAAAGCAATGAGTAGGAAAGTGATGCTGTATTAAGAACTTTTAGTTCTAAATGTAATAATCTAAAAAGTATTTCATTAGCATTAAAAAAAAGTTCAATGATCTAAAAAAATAGTATTTTTTTAAACTCTTGCCCCTTTTAATTTTTTTTTTAATTTTCGAAGAGTACGGTGTAACACTGACGTGAAAGTAACACAATTAGTATACCGTAAATGTGTTAATTAACAGATGAAGCTCAATGTACGCAAACATATTTTACTTTTAATATTGAATGTCGATGTCTTTGTTTTCATCAGCAGTACCATCAGGGACTTGCCTGTCTCAGAACTTGATGGCTCCCGATCTTAGCTGGATGCCATTCTCTATCCTTGGGCTTTGTAATCCGTTCTTTTTCACCTGGGATTCCGTATTGGCGAACATTTGACAATAATTAGGGGGCGGAGTTTAATGAAATGCTTCCTTTATTTTCACTTTAGCACAATGTCTTTTAGTATAGACATTAATTTTATGTTATGACAAAAGGAAATGACCCAGTTTAATACGACTTTTTTTGACATTTCTCGTCGATTTCTACCAATAAATCATTTTTTACATTTTCCATCATTTTTAAAGCTTTTTTCACTTATTTCATCGATTTTATAGGCGCGTTTTAATGGTACTTGCTTCAAATGATATTTACGAGTTGCAATAAATTTTCCCCACAGAATTCGTGAGTAGCCTATTCGATTCCTTTTCTCAGAAATCGTAATGTCAGTGAGTATGTAATCTAAGGTTCCTACGAGCGTATCAGAGCCATTGTTTTTGAGTCGATTTCGCGTTTACTAAAGACAGAGAAATCTTAATACATACTGCCAAACCAAATTTTTCAAGCTGAGTTTACTTGAACGAACGAAAGAAGTCTTGATTACACCGTATCAACAGATTGTTCGTATGAATTGGTTTTGATAAATTTTTACATTTTTCTTCGCTTTTAATGACTTTAAAACATTTTAATGATCATTTTTGGCGAAGTTTTAGGTCATCAAAATCCGCCTAGTCATAATAATTTTGATTATATTCTCATTTTTAATTTAAATTAGTGAATTCTTGCTTTTGGTCCATTTTATTTCCTCTGTATTGGCGTCCAAATTCAATAAATATTAATGAGTTTACTCAATATCAACTTGAGTTGAACTTCCTGACATACTTGTTAAGGACACTGGTATGGCTTGGCGTCTGGAGTGCCGTAACGGTTTTCTCTCGGCAGGCGGTCAAGAATTTGTTCCTGTGCGGTTTATCGAAAGCGGAGTGGATAGAAAGGGTTGGGTTAACGGTTAGAGCTTTGGGAGAGCCCTGACCTAAAACCTCATTCCGGGAGAATATTTTTTCCGTTCCATAATTATTTGAAATGTAAATAAAAATGAATATTGGAATACAGTATAAATAAAATGTACAGTCTATTTTGTAACAAAATTGTAATAATCTAAAAGAAGTTATCAGTATTTTGGAGACAAATTCAAAGGATTATGCAAAACGGAAGGATTGACATTATCTAAAGCAATTTAAATGTATTTTCTTGGATGTTTCTCTTATTAAATTAGTGCCACTTCTCCGTTAAGAATAGTTATTTTCATAATATGTTAATACGCATATTTCTATGAATTATGTAGTAAGTACTGGAGATAATCCGTCGAAAATAATGAGACGAAATAAAACTCCGCAAGTAATAATTTCTTAAATCTAGTATTAATTTTTTTCCCTTCAAAATTTCCTTTTCTATCAGTAAGAGGTTCTGCAATCGCGATCCTCTAGAGAATCGCGAAGCAGTGTACAGTTTTCGTGAGACCCTGTAAGCGGTTCATCAGGTGAAATTTTGAGGTATTTGGGTTTGTAGTTGTTAAGTTCCACAGAAAATTAAAATTAGTTTCTCTGATGCTTGTTACATTCTTTTAGATACACTGCGTTCTCGGAACCCAATAGCGTGCGTATCAAAGAGTAGGTCCACTGCGTTCTCAGAGGTCCTTCGACCGGGAGAGGTGACTCAGTGCTTCAACTGATATCACTGCAGTGTCTCTGACAGAGAGGTCCTAGGTACCAGTCGTGACGGTGGAAGGATTTTCGATAGTAGCTTGTCAACTTGGTCGAATTTAGTCGCTGCCTGGAGGAGAATTCTAGAGGACGGCTGCTCTGTTTTCCATGGTTTCCATGGTTTCTCCGATCAACGGCAGGCGAATGCCGGAGCAGTACTCGAACAAACGGACCGCGCGCGATCTTTCCTTCCTCTTCCTGTGGTGTGTGGGTCGGTGCAGCACTTACAAACTTTAAAGGAATTCAAATATTTCAAAATGTCAAGTATTCCGCCTATGCCTTACAGTACATCTCCAATATTCAGTTTTATACAGAATTGAACATCGAGACTATCTCTTGGTATATTTCATCACTAACAAACAAATTATAAACTAACTTAAACCTGGTCCCTAATTCTGGACTCTACAACTTGAGAAAGTCCAGTAGCGGTGTCAGCGAAATCAAATCACGTCTCCCTAATAATCAATTCAGAACACCATAACTATCATAAAAAAATCTTAAGCTTACACCTTCCCCTCAACACACCCTCAGCTCTACTCACACCTCATCCTTCCCAACAATTCATTGCGCTGACCCTAAAGTTCCCTAAACTAAAGAGGGAGGAGAGATCGCGCACGGTCTGTGGCCCGTTTGTTAGGGAACTGTTCCGGCATTCGCCCGGTGTTGATCGGAGAAACCACGGAAAACTACCGATCAGAGCAGCCGGCCACTTGAATTCTCATCTAGACCTGAAGGGGATCTAGTTATGTAGCTAGTGTTGAAATTCCTGCCACAGTTGGGAACTGAAACTGTTCCGTCGGGACCTCTCGGTGAGAGGTACTGCAGGGACATCAGTTGTGGCCCGGCTTGCCCCGCCCGGGTCACCCCACCCGGCCCGCCCGACCCGCCAGCCGCTCCGCCCCGCTCCGCCCCGCTCCGCCCCGCTCCGCCCCGCTCCGCCCCGCTCCGCCCCGCTCCGCCCCCCCCGCCCGCCCCCCGCTCCGCCCCGCTCCGCCCCGCTCCGCCCCGCTCCGCCCCGCTCCGCCCCGCTCCGCCCCGCTCCGCCCCGCCCGCCCCGCTCCGCCCCGCCCCGCCCCGCTCCGCCCCCCCCGCCTCCCCTCCTCGCCCGCCCCTCCCCGCTCTGTCCCGCTCGGCCCGGCCCCACCCGGGTCCGCCCCACCCCATCCCGCGCCGCGCTGCGGTTTGCCGCAACCTCACGCCCGGGCGTCCTCTTGCCTGGGCTGGGGCGGCCGGGAGAGCGAGCATCACTGGACGCGCTGGGTCGCCGCGAGGGCGTCGCCTCACAAAGCGCGCGCCGCCGCTAATCGACGCCGTTTCCCCCTCCCCCCGCCTCCTCCACCGCGCCGCCAATGCGCCATGAAAGCGGAGCACAACAGCGCAGGTGGAGGGGGGCGGGGGACCGCGATGATAGCGGTGCCGCTCTGCGACAGGTGAGGGCGGAGGCCGCCTCGACAATGGAGGGCGACAGTGACGTGCATCTTCTTCAACGCCCCCTCCCTCCGCGATGTGGGAGGTCAGAGGCCGGCTGCCGTGATGGGCTGCTTTCCGGGTTTCCGATCAATGGCAGGCGTGGGCCGGAGCAGTCCTCTCACAGACAGGCCCGATCTTCCCTTCCTCATCATCTCCTTTTACACACACTTACATGCACTACACTACCTCTCATGTCGTGTCACCTACTAGCTGTTCTAGGTTGGGCGGGTAACGTACCTCGTGAATGATGCACCTAGAGAGGAAAATCCCGCAAGCCGAAGGTACGTCTGCGAGGGATCTCGTTTTCCAGCGGGTGAGGAGCGCCACCATCTCTCGAGGCGTGACATGTACTATTCGTACGCTACACAATAGAAAAAATAAATGAACAAGAAGAATGAGAAAGACAAACAAATAAGTAATATCAACGAATAATGAATACTTTACATTCTTTTTTCTCGCGTTTGATACCCCACTTGCAGGCAGTTCTACGGTTGATTGATTAATGATTCCGGGTGCGTTAACTGATAATTCAGTAGTCCCGTAAGCTCAGTGTATGTTTTCCTCGGGTGGTGGCTATGATCTTCCTTCGCTGAATGGTGATAATTTCCCAACCCCGTAGGTATCTCCTACGGGGGCACCGCCCAGTTCGGAACAAGCTGTCACACACACACTTACACTAACATGCACTATACTACCTCACATTCCGGGAGACCGGTCGGGAGCTTAGAGCTTGTCCCGGCTGGGGCGGTGCCCCGCTGGTGGGAGAGTCCTGGTTAGGGGGAAACTGCACTAGCCGAGGGTAGGTCGGCACCGGATCTCGCCATCCAGTGGGAAAAGATCACCGCCACCTCCCGAGGAAAACATGTACTACACTCACGGGATTAATGTCCTAAGCTGTTGACGCGCCCGGAATCACTAACCAACCGTTCAACCGGAACAAGCTCCCGACTGATCTCCAGGCATGTGTGGTAGTGTAGTGCATGTAAGAGTAAGAGAGTGAAGATGTGGCAGCGAAAGGGAATGAAAGATCGTACGCAGCTCGTTACCCGTGTGTTGGGTTACTGGTCCAGGTACCAGATACTAGCATTCACCACGGAAAACTACCAGAGCAGTTGACCGCTGGAATTCTCCTCCAGTCAGCGGCTGAATTCGGGCCAGCTATCTAGCTAGTGTCGTAATTTCTACCGCCGTCGGGACTCCAAGCCTAGGACGTCCCGTTATAAGCCCAACAGTGACATCAGTTGGTACCCTCAACAACCCTAAGCCTGTGCAGTCCTTAGAGTAAAATAAAAATGTTGTCATGTATTTTCTAAATTGTGTAGTGAATACATCAAGAAAGAGACTGACCCAACGGTGTTGCGTTCCTTTGACAATTCTAAAAGGTATTCGTTATTTGCTCTCAGGTTGACAACAAGTACATAGAGTACAGCTGCGGTGTTGACACTGCCCTGCGAGGCAACTGCAAATGGCGGTGGAAGCCCCGGACAAAGGCTGGGGTCTCCGAGGAGTTTGGCTTTGACATCCCCGCGGCCGCCTCCGGTCGTCCGAAACGTCGAAACTCCACCGCCCCCTCCTCTACACCCGCCCCCGCCCGCCTCCACCGCGTGATTAATGGGCAGTGTTGCCAGATGCATCGGAAGTAATTTCCCTAGATGGCGCGAGGAATTTCCCCCAAAAGGCATTAGTCCTCTAGTGTCAAATAATGTTTTTTTTGTATTTACACTAAAGTGTAAACTTAAAAACGAATCTCTAGGCCCTTGTACATTAATTCTTAACAGATTTTGCCTCATGAAGTTATCAAAGAAGAGTTTATAAGATAAACCAGCTAAATACAAGGAATATTGAAGTTATGTGGAGTTTGAGAAACTTAATTATACCCGCACTTTTCTTGAGTCTCGGAATACCTACCCGCACTTCTTTACTAACGTTAGTTGAATTACGTCATAAATAATAGTAACGAGCGTTGTTCAAAAAATCTGATGACCAGAAATGTTCAAACCCAAATTATAGAAACTATTTTGAATCGAAAAACAAGCTACAGATTTGATGTTATAGTTTTGTCATCGAAATCATCAATCCCGCACTCCTTCCTAACGAAATGAGGGCTCAAGAAAACGTGCGCGTATAATATCAGTTGTGTGAGTACCATTTAACCTCTTCGACATTTATTAATTTTCTAAATATATTATTCTACAGTTGATGTAAATATTTAAGTTACAAACTTTTGATCTGAACAAGTAGGTTTTTAAATAAATATATAATTATGCCACTCTGTAGTATCATTCAACTAGTTACTTAAATATTGTATTTTCCAGAAGAGTTTCCAACGCAATTTTCTTTGTTTCTTAAAAAAAATTGTCTTTCTTTTCCCTCAAGTTTTTCTTTTCCACATTTCGACTCCCGGAGCAGTTTATTTCTCCATTTTTGGGGTTAAATTCCCCCAGTCTGGCAGCCCTGCTCTGCGACCACCCCTTTGCCCCACCCACGTGATTAATGGGGTTGCCACAGAAGCCTCGCTGAGAGCTCCGCCACCAGCCGAATTCCCAAATTGCTTCCGATGATTTGTTTGCAAGATCGGCTCCGACCTACGTCCCGAGGAGTGCACTCAGACGGTCTGAAAGGTCACAAAGTCTACACATCGCTTTAGGAAGAAACACGTTAAATATGGTGTAGTTTTGTGACTTTTTCGATAACAACGCAAAGTTTGTGACGTTTAGGTTTAAATAAATAAACCGTAGATGTTATGGGTGGGAGCGATTTCTGGAGTCTTCTTCCGAGATGGGTTTTATTATCTCGTTTATTTGGGTGCTTCTGCTGATTCACCAGGCTGAGCGGTGAATATCAAGGCAACGGGTGAGCGTTCCTGTTATTTGGCGATACCGGCAGTGCACTACATGATCATTCACGTAAATTTCGAAATATTATGTCAAAATGTCAGGGCGATGAATTTAAAATGTCGTTAGATACTATTAAGAACGCTGTAGTTCAAGTGGGCGTAGTGTAGATCGTAAAACAAAGCAATTGTTATTTTCTGTACAAAATACTTCCTATCCGACTGGTTTTTATCGTAATATTCTAATAATCTGGCTGAAAAATTGACCGTCTAAATGAATATTGAAGCTAAAAAGAACGTTTGAAAAGTATTCCACTTACTACTCCCACCACTGCACTTCACTGTTACGTCACTAAATTGAATGTTGTTATCGTATTTTTCTGTTTTGGTTACCAGTTTTGTTGAGCGACGCGGGAGTAGAATGGAATGATGATTCTGTCTACACTCGAGGTCAGTATATAAAAATAAACACGTAATCTCTTTCAGATTTAGGTGTCACTTAAATAATTACACGTATTTGTGGGAACACGAGCGAATTTGTAAAGAGATATTTTCAACTTCGGATATTCATTGATCTGTTTTTGTAGCCGAGTATTGTTTCAAAACCTTCTGTTTACTGAATAAGCAATCTGTATTGCTAAGTGGTGTAATTATTGACAGCAAATTACATGAATATTGTCACGTGACGATTGTAGGTAGGCTTAACAATAGATTTTGCTTATGTGATACGTCATGCCTACTCTTCTTATATGACTTTCAAATGATTCAGTAACATCATAGACTTTTAGATTCGACAACTTAAAATTTTCTCTTGCTATGCTGTGAAGGAACTTACTCACCTAATAGTCAGGAGAAAATTATTAGTCGTTTGATGGGATTATTGTTTGAGTGGAACATGCTCATTAAATCCTACTGCTTTCACATATTTAGCAAATGTAACAGAAGAGTTAATGTTAGAGTTAATAGAGTTTTTGTAAGAAGCGAAATCCCAAGCCATCAAACGTCAAGATTGTCGTCAATAGCAACTAAAGTATCCCAGAACAGTGAGTTTTTGCGTGTCGTACAGACGAAAGCATACGTAGAGCTACGAACAAATTAAAATTCAAAAACACAAACACGGAAATACTTTTCTTGAATGTTTTTACTTTCTCGCTATGGAATAGAGCGAAAGTTATGTAATGCTGCGCGAAAAACGGCGAATTTTCGGCACTTTGACAGGTCGGAAAACAAAAGAACGTCATCCAGCGCCTTGAATTGCAAGAGATACTGATGAAGCCATTTACAAATGATCTCACTGTATGAATGAATGCCTTATTTTACGTGACGAAACTCAGGCCATGAGGCCTGCTCTTCCGTCTGACCACGCAAATTTGGTTACGCTCCTTTCACCTACTAGGGGAGAAAGAAGGTATTACTTGCGCGACGAAACAGGCAATTTGAATTTAGCTCAGAGGCATCATTTGAGCTTGAAAATCTTTTACATGCAGTAAACCTACTGACATGGGACAGCCAGCTTTACTTCCCCTCCGAAGGAAGGCGTGCGAATGATTTTTTCGCCCTTAAAAATCCACGAATTGCAATCGGGTTTGAACCCGCAAACTTGGGTATAACAACCCGAAACGCTAACGCCATCGCTGTCACCAACTGTAATCGAACGCATCGACAAAATGAGTGCATGGATGGTAACTTGTAGTTATGATGCCAGCAATAGCCAAGCCGAAGCTATCACAGCGGTCCCTTCTTATAGTAATCTTCTCTGTAGTTGTAGACTCATTGGGTGCGAACCTATTACAACAGTCCAGGCGGTGAGTGAATATTGATTCGGGACACGTCCATTAGCGCTTGCTGGTTGTTTTAGGCCCTCGAAATCTCAGTCCCCGGGTTCGATCCCTGGCTCATTTAAGAACGGCGGGCAAAGCCATTTTACGCTACATTTCCCCACAATTCACCATTTTTTCTTGCCTCCTACTCCATTATCTTCTCCTTGTTATTCATTACTTACGTCATTTTCAAAATAATTAAACCTGAAGAAAAACCCTTTACCGAGTAGCCGCGACGATGGCAGTGTTGAGATTCTGGCTTGGGAACTACAGTACCGGCAACATATTAGCGGCTGACAGTTCAATGCGCTGTTGCTACACATTACTACACACATGGCAGCACCTACATCACAGATAAATTCAATCTAAAACATAACACTTACTGACAGGCTATGCCACGTTTTGATACCATGTTCATAACTTTCCCCAAAGTCGAACCTTATCGCCTCCGCGACTTCGTGTGAGTCAGATGAACGGCAACGCTGAACCTGGCTGTAAGAAATAAACAAATCCTCGCAAGCTGATTGCTTCAGAGCAGGTCACATGACGTATCACATCACGTGGCGAGGGAACTGTCAGAGTCGCTTATATGCTGCCGGTACTGTAAGCTTATTCTGTTGTCCTCTCGAAAATGCATGCCACTTCATAAATATAGTATAAAAAATTTAGTTACCCCGAAATTGAATAATTGTGTATGATATTTTACAAATTCAATTCCACAATTTTTTTCTATGGATATGTGCTAACATTTGTCATGACCTTTGTCAAACAAAACACTCAAGTTTGCAGTAATAATGCTATGTAAAAAATCCTGTAATTTGTGTGAAGAAGTATATCTTCTACAACCATGTCATTCCAGGGAAGCTTTCATAATCCATTGTATCTGAGCTTTCGTTAGCTGATGCAATGAAAATGTTCTGTGTGAGTCAGGCCACTTCTAACAAAATCTGATTCACTTAAATATTTCTTTTGTTCATAAGTACTGCAATTCGAAACTTCCTGTCACACATTTTGCATGAATCAGTTTCCTTCTGATTCATTTCTAGGATTGTTTTTGTTTTAGATATTAAGAGAGTCTTAACAAAAAGAAAAAAAAAAAAATTTCTAGTAACCAGCGTTATTCAGAATTCTGTATATAATAAGCAAAGGAAAATGGCGGTTTTGTACCATTCATAAGAAGTCAAAGATAGTAAACCCCATATACTGCGATTTTTCCAAAGCTGTCTGTGATATTTCATCAATTGTTACGGTGCCATCCAATCGGGGCCTTACACGTCACAACAGTGACGTCACTATGGTAGTCTCCAATCGGGATAGGTGGCTCAGAGCGTCCACTGATTTCTCTGCAGTGCTTCTGGCCGGCAGGTCCTAGTATCGAGTCCCGACAGTAGCAAGATTTTCGTCACTAGCTTCTCAGCTAGGTCAAGTTTCGACACTGTCTAGAGGCCGGCTGCTCTGATCGGTAGTTTTCCGTGGTTTCTCCGATCAACACCAGGCGAATGCCGGAACAGTCCCCTAACAAACAGACCGCGCGCGATCTTTCCTTCCTCTTCCTTGTCCTATCCTCACCCCTTACACACACTTACATCAACATGCACTATACTACCACACAAGCCGGGAAACCGGTCGCGAACTGAGTGCTTGTCCCCGCTAGGGCGGTGCCCCACTGGTGAGAGATACCTGGTTGCGGGAAACCCTAGCTAACCGACGGTAGGTCGGCGCCGGATCTCGCCATCCTGTGGGGGAAGATGACCGCCATCTCCCGAAGAGAAAACATGCCCTACATTTACGGAACTAATGACCTCAGTAATTGACGCGCCCGGAATCACTAACAATCAACCAATCTACTATATTGCGGTTTCCACAGAGCTGCGATTCAAGGATATCATTTGTTAGGGTGTTATCCAATCGGAAGGTTGAACGCCACCATTGTGACGTCACTTTCGTGTAAGGCCCCGATTGGAGAACACCGTAACAGCTGATCAAATGTCAGCGGCAGCAAAGTCAGAACCGCAGTATAATACATCCCGAATAGTGAGGTGGGCGGTGGCGTTGTCCCCGGAGCGGCATCGCGTCGGAGGCATTTCAGGCGTCGCCTCCGCGGGTCCACCGGCCCTTGACCTGCGGCGGGCGGGCGACGCCCGCATTTGCATAACGGCCCCTCGCCCCGCCCCGCCCCCTCCGCCGCGCCGCGCACGGGCATTGTCATCCTAATTAGACGCCTGCGCCGCAACACCCGCCTCCGCCCCTCCGCCTGCGCCGCCCCTGCGCCTGCTGCCAGCCTCCTGCGGGCCGGGGCGGGAGCTCAGCGCATCAACTGATGTCACTGCAGCGCCTCTGACCGGGAGGTCCTCACGCAGCAGGATTTTCGACACTAGCTTTTTGGCAGGTCGAATTCAGTCGCTGTCTGGAAGAGAATTCAAGCGGCCGGCTGCTCTGATCGGCAGTTTTCCGTGGTTTCTCCGATCAACACCAGGCGAATGTACCTACCAAACGGGCCAAGGACCGCGCACAATTTGTCCTTCCTTCCTTGTCCTATCCTCTCCCCTTACACACACACCCACTTACATTAACATGTACTGCACTACCACATATCTCCGGGAGACCGGTCGGGGTCTTAGAGCTTGTCCGGCTGGGGCGGTGCCCGCTGGTGGAGAGTCCAGGTTAGGGAAACCCCACTAACCGGCGGTAGGTTAGCGCCGAATCTCGCCATGTTTCCCGAGAAGATCGCCGCTATCTCCGAGAAAAACCTGTATTACACTTAACGGGACTAAAGACGATAGCAGTTGACGCGCCTGGAAACACGAAAAAATCAATCAATCAATTTAGACCAGGCGCTTTCGAACTGCTTTTGTCCACGGCTCCCTGGACCTAAACAAAATTTTCCGCGACTCCCCTGGTAACAATAAGTTTGAAATATAAGGGTTCATGTAGGTCTTCTAGAGATTCAGCGCAAATGATTAAGTGATATACACTTGGGTTTTTCTTACGAGGCATCTGAGGGTATTATCTTCAAGAAGTCTTTCACGGTCGTGCCGCTAGAGTCGCTTGATCTGCACCACTGCTTGATACGGTCGCGATCATGCCACATCTTGCGGTCGGGCAGAGAAATACCCGAAAATTGTGCCATATTCCATCTGGGGGATAATACCCTCAGATGCCACGTTAGAAAAAACAAGTATAATATGCTAGTGGTAATGTACTTGCCAGGTTCGATTAATCCACAATTAATAAGTGAAATATATCATATACATTACAAATAACATGTAGTGTGATAATACAACATTATTTTGTGACATAAATGACAAAAGGATTAAAGTAAATCAAATATAAACATCATTTTTAATAAACCACCGCGACGCCCCTGAGAATCGCGACGCACAGTTTGAAAACTCCTGATTTAGACTCGTCGACCTGCCGGGGCGACGATTTTGACATAAATGACAAAAGTATCGACATGTCTCGGACGTCTTCTTTGGGTTGGACATCGACGACCTTATTACCGGGAGAGTTGTCTCAGTGCATCAATTCATGTCACTTCTGTGCCTATAACCGGGAGGTTTTGGGGTTCGAGTGTGACGGGAGGCAGGATTTTCGACACTAGCCAGATAGCTGAGTCGAGTTCTGTCGTTGCCTGGAGGAGAAATCTAGCGACCTGCTGCTATGATCGGTTGTCTTTCGTGGTTTCTCTGATCAACACTGGGCGAATGCCGGAGCAATGACCTAACAAACGGGCCACGGACCGCGCGCGATCTGTCCTTCCTATTCCTTGACCTATCCTCACCCCTTACACACACCTACACTAACATGCACTACACTACCACACATGCCGAGCGACTGGTCGGGGGCTTGGAGTTTGTCCTGGCTGAGGCGGTGCCCCGCTAGTGGGAGATACCTGCTGAAAACTTTCATGCCTTTCGCAGTTTTCGAACCCATGATTTTTGGCTCCGCGTATATGGACGCTGCCAAGACTATTCAACACAGGCCGGAATGTTACTTTTCCAGGCGAATGACTGACCGTTTGTATGAAAGTTTATACAAAGGTCTTTCAACTAATTGTGACGCAAATGTAACACTTTAGTAAACGGGTTTTGGGATATGTTGCGTAAAATTTGGAAGTATTCGAATGAACAGTTCAATCATTTTCTGGGAACATACATACAATATTCATTGTAACAGATATTGGCACTAATCCAAAAGCAAACTGCTCTGCATTAGAAAAAAAATATTTTTCCTGGCTCAAAATCTACATCTTAATAGTTTGGCGTCATTGTAACACGGGTACAATAAACCACAACTAGATCGCGGCCTCCCAAGTTGAATGTCTGCACGCGCTATCCCACCATCTCTGCGACCTCTTTGTGCGTGTAACGGGTCTTTCTGCAGACCTGCCATCGTTGCGCAAAAATTAAAATCAACAGGATTTATTCCCTTTTGTCTGGGCGCACCTTCACGAGCAATAATTCTCTGGAATAATAAGTCAGAAAAGAAGTGTCTTGCTGTGTAAACGTGCCAGAAAATATCTCGGACATTAATGTCACAATTTTGCATTCATCTCTGCCAAGCGTCTATGATAATATCAAGTGTATTTGCACAGTAAGGTGGCTGATGATTTGAGGCATCTTTTAAAATTGAAATAAAAAAATATTTATTGCCTGTTCGGCATATGAGGCATTTTGATGTAAATATTTCATTAACTATCACATTTCACGTTTGTCAGGGAAATGCAAAATGAAACCACAATTTTGCACGTCACGATAGTCACTAGCCGTCACTTATGGGTAAGTTATTAACGTCATTTTGCCCGTTATTAAAATCACTTGGAATGTAGACAGAGTTACTCCCTCATTTGTCTATAATAACTAGGGGCGGAGTTTGATGATCTAAAACATCGACAAAAACGATCAATAAAATGCTCTTAAAATTCTTTAAAAATGACCTGAAACCAAAGAAAAATGACGTAAAAAATCTTATCAAAACCAGTGCGGATGAACAACTCAAGCTGTTGGGTACGGTATTGGTTTAATCGAGGCTTTTTCCCTTCGTTCGAGTGATCTCAACTTGCAAACTTTTGGTTTGGAATGTTCTTTACCCGGGAATGGCTATCTTTAGTTATTTTAAAATCGTCGGAACCAGCAATGGCGATGATATACGTCATATAAGAATTACATACTCACAACTTTTATCAAAACAATTTCTGAGCGAACAAATCGAATATGCTACTGACTAAAATATTATTCTACTATAAAAAATATTATTTGAAGCCAGTATCATTAAAAATTACCTTAAAATCGATAAAATCAGCAAAAGTGTATAAAAATGGCAAAAAGGTAAAAATGATTTTAATCGAAATCGACGAAAAATGCAAATAATGATCATAAAAATGGGTATTATTTTTTGTCATAACATAAAATGAATTCTATACTAAACGGCATTATTCTTAAGCGAAAAGAAAAAATGACATTCCATTAAAATTCGGCCCCTAACTAATAACAATTATCTCAGTTCCGTCCGGTGTGCCAGACAGTATTTATTTACTATCGTTTATTACTATACCTCAGATATTATTTTCACACGAACGCTTGCTGACTTGGGTGTAAAAATCGACGAATCAGCAACCAATTAGTTATCAAACCTTTCAGCTATCTTTTTCTCCATTTCCTAGTACCATAACCTTCTTGAAATATTTAACATTTATCACCAGAAACTGATACATGGCTTTTCCTACCCATTATAAAGTAATGAATTTTTTTTAAAACTAGTGTTGTTTTTTCAACTATGTTTCAGAGACAGATGTGAAATTATTGATGCTCTAGTTGGGATTCAAATCTTCACGTCTCTCAGTACCTAACGTTCTGCAAACATTTGAGAAACTTCTTACATCTTCAATTTCTAATTCTCTACGACGTGCCGAGGTAGCTGTTCAAATCCCAAACTGCACGTACCTGATGTTCATCATCTCTATTACTAAACGGGAGCGGTAGCTCAGTGCATTAATTGATGTCACTGTAGCGCCTCTGACCGGGAGGTCTTAGGTTCGAGTCTTGATGGCGGCAGGTTTTTCGACACTAGCTTTTCAGCTAGGTCGAATTCAGTCGCTGTCTGGATGAGAATTCTAGAGGCCGGCTGCTCTGGTCGGTAGTATTCCGTGGTTTCTCCGATCAACGCCAGGCGAATGCTGGAGCAAACGGACCACGGACCGCGCGCGATCTGTCCTTCCTCTTCCTTATCCTCTCCTCTCCCTTTACACATACACTTACACTAACATGCACTATACTACCACATATGCGGGGAGATCGGTCGAGAGCTTAGAGCTTGTCCCAGCTGGGGCGGTGCCCCGCTGGTGGGAGAGTCCTGCTTAGGGGGAAACCCCACTAGCCGACGGTAGGTCGGCGTCGGATCTTGCCATGCCGGGAGAAGATCGGGGAAGATCACCGTCATCTCCCGAGAAAAAACATGCCCTACACTAACGGGACTAATAACCAAAGCAGTTGACATGCCCGGAAACACGAAAAAATCAATCAATCTATTACTAATTTCCAAAGCGGACAGAAATTACAAGAAAATTATGCTTCATCCGGACATAAAAGGGGTATGTATGGTTTTGTTACTTTATCAAGAAATAGAAAAAAGTTCAAAAAATGTCATCTCTATTACTAACTTACAATCACCAGAAATTACAAGACTGCAGCCTACGGTCACGTGAGGGTTTGATTTGTACTGAAAATGCAAATATTTAATTGTGTTTTTGCTCCTATTCTCATACTGCGTGTACCGGCTGAATTCTCGTAATTACTGCGTCACTGATTGCGCCACGGCTGATATTATGTAACAACAAGGCTCCAAGAAAGAGGCCATCCGATATTAAATATTTACTATTCCCGTTTTGAATTATTGAAGAGCAACGTTTCTTTAAATATATCTGTTACATTAAGAACTGTTGTAATGCATACATGCTATACTACGTTATTGCAGATTGTAAAAATATTGTGGAAAATACTCATTTATTGCATTGTTAAAAGAAGTATTTTATTTTTTCTTCTTGGCCTGTGTGCATGCTACTTTTTGGGAAACTATTTTGTTTGGTTTTGTGCATTAGCATTTTTGCTGCTGATAGGAAGTAATGATTTGACGAAGAATGTCGGGTGCTGTCGAATACTGAGTGACCACCTCCGTTTAGCAGCCCCAGCCGACAGATCGCGCCAGAACTTTTTTCGGTTGAACATACACTGAGGCAATTTATCGCTAGTGCTTATCGCTACCCGCTCACCATTAAATACTTTCTATTCACGTGTTGTGTTATGAAACACAACTTTTTTTTATATTCTTGGTATTACACGCGCAACGTTTATTGACTGTCGGCCTTCATTCCCTCCTTCCCTAGTGCAATAAACAGTAGAAGGTAAAAAAATGACACTGCAAGCCCTGAAAGCTCAATTCCAAATATAATATCTTACGTACTGAAGTGTGAAGGAGGCTGTTGAATTTGAGTACTGTTGATCGTATTTTTTCTCGAAAAAATCTAAAGAAAACATGGCAGACACAGGCGGAATTCGACCTAGTTACACCGTCAGAAATTTCTGCACTACTTTTAATGTAAAAGTAGATGAAAGTAATTTTCATATACGAGTATTAAATTAAATTTAATGACACGAACAGTACTTTATTTAATAATTTTAATTTAATAAAAATTACATTCATCATTTAAAAACCTTAAAGGTACATTAAATCTGCATTAATTTTATGTAATTTCAGTGTATGTAGCTAGTGTCAAAAATGCGTCACCGTCGAACCCTAGACACACAGTCGCTGTAAGAACGTCGGCAATGTGGCTTTGTGCTCAACACAGACGGATGCCGTTGTTAAAATTAACCCAGATAGGGAGACAAACATTTTTATAAAAATGGATCTGTTTTTATGCCATGAAAATATCCATACGTAAGATAGAGTTAAATAGTGGTCATTTTGAATAGGACATGATACTTTCATTTTTATAATATGAAAATGTCAAAATAATGGATTTATTTAATTCTCGAATAAACAAGCCGTCAAAAATGTTTGTGTCGAACGAAGAGAAATAAATATAAATGAAATATATCGCATGTAAATATAAAAGGTTAATTGGAAGCCCAGAAATATATTGTCCCTTCACTTGTTTAAGGCAGCGCGCCTGTAGTAATCGTTCACTGAAAACAAAGATATAGAATATTTGGGTGATGCTGAAATCTGTATTACATTAGAATTTCAGCATTCGTTAGTGGGGCTCTGCACCAAAAGATAATGAGATGAGAAAGAAGTATATTATTCCAACAGTAACATAGTATACATAAGTGACAAGTGGGAAATTAAAAATGTCATTCTAAGCTTATGAAATTAATCTGAGTAAAAGAAGTCTTGTGGGAGCTGTTTTAGAAAGTGCATTTCTAGGCGCTTTACTTTACTCATTTAAGAAGTTACTCTATTTCGATTTCTAAAGGTCTTCGACTCATACAACACAGATATTGGAGTCAAAATAACCGAAAACAAATCATCATCACCATCCATATTACGCTGTAAGCTTAACACAAAATAGTAAGGGAATGCATATTGTAAATTTCTTTGGAGAAAGGGTATCTGTGCTTCTTTGGTTCCTGTGCCTGAATACTGTGTACATGTGTCGACCGACGCAGCTGTGCAAACGCGATATCCACACATAGCTGACGACGCATCGGATGCCACCAAACCAGAACGAGAGTGCGCGTTTATTGGCACGCTGCCTAGGTTGCTCAAGGCCAGTCGCCTTGCACCGGCTCTGAGATTCCTCCTCCCCTCCCCCCTCCACGACGCCCACCCACCCCTTCCCTGGGAATCGCGCGCGCTCGACGCGCCGCGCCGCGATTGGGGGTAATGAGCGGAAGTGCGGACTCGTCCTCCCGGCCGCCCTCGCCGAATCCCTTCTCACGCTGGAGGCGAGCCGGACGCGCGTTGCGGATTTGACGCTCCGTTGAGCAGGGGACTCCAAATCCATCCGCCGCCGTTTTCCGGCTGTCGACAATGTCTGGAAAGGTCGGATTCAGCCGCTGTCTGGAGGAGAATTCTAGCGGTCGCCTGCTCTGGTCGGTAGTTTTGTGGGGGTTTCTCCGATCAACACCGGGCGAATGCCGGAGCAGTACCCCAACAAACTGGTCGCAAACTGCGCGAGATCTTTCCTTCCGCTTCCTGTCGTCGACCCTTACTTACACTCACTTACACTTACGTACATACAATATCACACATGTAGGGAGACCAGTCGGGAGCTTAGAGCAGAGGTGCACAAGCGCCCCATTTCAGCTCTTCGTGGGACGCTGGCAAGCCCGCGCCCCACGCCCCACGGCGCCCCACGAGAACCAGGAAGTTGGCATAATCCCGACTTCCCGTCACTACCCGAGCTGTCCTTCACTTTTCTACTCTTAAGATTTTTCATTCATAAATAGTCAGTCGCAAGGTTGAACTGAGGGTGTGCAAATCATGGCAGGTCCCGAACGAAATCGAGTAGTTGCGAATCGTCGGTTCAATGCTAACTGGGAGCACGAATTTTTATTCACGGAGAGAAATGGAGCAGCAACGTGTCTCGTATGTCAGAAGATAGTGTCGGAGAAAAAAGTAACAGCTGTACGACGACACTACAATACCCATGAGGAATACCACAACACGTCAGGCAATGACCGAGAGAATTTGATAGAAGAACTTCGTGAAGCACTAAAAGTAAGTAAGCTTTATTCTTCTTGCAATTTCTGATGCCTGTATACATTTTAAATTAAATTAATATCAAAAAAATTATTTATTTATAAATTATTTTTAAAATTAAATTTTAAATAACACGTAAAATATATTTATTTTTTAATTTTTTTCCTGTGTCATTGTTCTTTACGTTGCCAATAGTGTGCATGAGAATCGTTGTGTGAATAATAATTTTAGCTAGCTGACAGTCATTTCATATCTTTTTCAGCGAAATAAAGCAAACGAAGACAGTGATGCAGCTCTAAGAGCCAGTTACGCCGTAGCAGTGAACGTAGCAAAGGCTTCAAAACCATTTCGGGAAGGAGAATTTATTAAACAGTGCCTCATTGACGTTACTAACATTTTGTGTCCTGATGTGGTAAGCACATCAACACTGTTTGCTTGTCACGTACCACAATCGCAAGAAGAATTGATGACATGGCTACAGATTTGAAACATCAATTGAAGGATCGGATAAATGATTTTATTGTATTTTCTTTGGCACTGGACGAAAGTACTGACATTCAGGACATTGCGCAACTAGCAATTTTTATTAGGGGTGTTAGTGATAACCTTGCCATCACAGAAGAATTATTATCATTAATTCCCCTCCGAGGTACAGCGAAAGGTGAAGACATTTTTTCTGCCGTTGTGTCTTGTATGGAAGAATTTAACCTTCCTCTGGATAAATTAACAAGTGTGACGACGGATGGTGCTCCGGCGATGACAGGGAAACGTCAGGGATTTGCTGGTCGCGTCACTGAAAAGTTAACTGCGATGGGTTGTAGTCCTGTACCGTTCATCCATTGTATTTTGCATTTGGAATCACTCTGTGCCAAAACATTAAATTTAGGGAATGTAATGAATGTTGTTGTGAAATGTGTGAATTTTATAAGAAGTCGCAGTCTAAACCACCGGCAATTTTCCGAACTTCTGGAAGCTTGTGACGCTTCATTCAAGGACTTGCCGTATCACTCTGAGGTCCGATGGCTGAGTCGGGAAAGTCCTAAAAGTAGTATTTGAACTACGAAATGAAATATCAATGTTCTTGAAAGAGAAAAATAACCATGTGCCTGAGTTGAACGATACAAACTGGGTGTGCGATTTAGCTTTCATGAGTGATATTTTTTCTCACTTAAATAATTTGAATATCCAACTGCAAGGAAGGAATGAACTAATTACAAACCTGTTTGATCGTATCGAAGCGTTCCTCAGAAAATTACAGTTATGGAGTTTTCAATTAAAACAAAAAGATTGTAAACATTTTCCTGCTGTAAATTCTCTAAAGAAAGAAGCATATCATCGAATGCAGATGTACTCAGAGGAAATTAAAATTAAGGAAGAATTCGTGCAACGATTTGCAGATTTCACTGCTCTTAGAAGTGATTTCCGACTTTTTACAGCGCCCTTCTCTGTACCTATTGAAGAAGTGTCGGATGAACTTCAAATGGAATGTATTGATCTTCAATGCGATTCAACTATGAGAGACGTGTTCGATAGAAAAAGTAAGGAAGAATTTTATGCTGGAATCAGTAAGGACATGTATCCAAAAATTCGTGCCGCAGCTGCACGGGTACTATCAATGTTCGGCTCAACTTATATTTGTGAGCAGTTTTTCTCTTGCATGAACTTACAAAAAACCAAATTCAGAGGCCGAATGACACTGTCACATCTGCAGTCGACACTGCGAGTGGCAGTGACACAAACACTCTCGCCAAATATTGATTCGATCATTTCTCTAAAAAAAAGTGAAACTTAATGTGACTTTTATTCAATAAAAACGATATGCTTGTGTTTCTCAAAATTCTTTGTTCTCTTTATCATTGTCTCAAACAATGTTTCTATTTTCTTCCTTATATAAATAAAATTATTAGCATTGAAACATTTTGAAATGTATGGTCAAGTGTATTACAACAAGATATTCCTGGTTAAATTTATAAAGTATAATTATTAACAACAATGATAGATCGTTAAAGATTCTGTTCTTGTTATTTAAATAACAAATATTTTCAAAATCAGTTGCAACGCTAAAGATTGTCCATGAAATTTGTGGGAGTTGTTCAACAATTTAATCTGAAATAACAGTATAGAAAATTAAACCTCCTCTCCAGAAACTACATCTGTTATTTCAAGTCTTTAGTTGTCAAATTCAACTTAACGCATTTCCGTCTTAAGAGCTACAGGGCGTTCCTCCCCTAGGGCTCGGCAGCGGTCACTTGCCCCAAAGTGAAAGTCACGAGAAGCCGGTGGGGCGCGGAAGGGCTGCCACCGCTTTCGTGGGGCGCGGCGGTGGGGCGCTTGTGCAAGCCTGGCTTAGAGGTGAAGCGGCTGAGGCGGTGGTATCCTATTGAGAGATGTCTCATTCGGGAAAAACCCGCAGACCGACGCCGGATCTCGTCATCCTGCTGAGAAAGACCACTGTTATGTCTCGCAATTAAAACGTTCACTGCACTTATGGGATTAATTTTTTTAGTCACTGACCCTCCCGGAATCACTAATCAATCAATCGTTTCGGCACACAATTGTGCGACTTTTTTAGTGTAGCCTCACTCTCTGTGGGGAAATATTTTGGTTGGAATAATAAGTTGTTTCTGTCTCTGCTCACTCTTTCTTCCTCCCTTTCCCTTCATCATTCTCCTCCTTCCCCGTCTTATCCTCTCCCTCTCTCTCTCTCTGTCTCTCTCTCTCTCTCTCTTTCTCTCTCTGTCTCTGTCCCTCACTCTCCCTTTCCCAACAATTCCTAAGCTGAGGTCCAGCCTCAGAATTGCGTATTCAGAGGCCAGCGCCCTGAAGTAAGGATTGATGTAAAAGAGGAAGGTCCTCGCAGTCACTGGGACGTTGCTTTCGGTTCCCGTTTCGAAATTCCTTTAGAATGGAAAAGGAGTAATCTTCTGATCAGAGCAAGCAACCTGTAAATCTCTCATTCATGCACCGTCTTCTTTTCATATATGTTACTTACAAAAGTGGGGTGAAAATCTACCACAGTTGAAATTCAAAACCGGAATTTTCCGGTGAATCAGTTGAGTGTGAGCGCTTGGTTACGTTATTTACTTAGGGGCTAGAAATAAAACGTATGAATTCACGTTTGTACATTATTATGCCACATCATTGTGTAATGCATGAATGTGAGCCAATCGGGTGCCATTTCCCTCATTGATTGATTGATTTTTTCGTGTTCCCGTGCAGTCAACTTCTTTGGTCATTATCCCGTTAGTGTAGTGCATGTTTTCTCCGGAGATGATCTTCCCTTGGATGGCGTGATCCAGTGCCGACCTACCCTTAACCCCTTAACCAGGGGTTTCCTTAACCAGGGTTTCCTTAACCAGGGTTTCTTAACCAGGGTTCCTTAACCAGGACTCTCCCACCAGTGGGGCACCGCCCCAGCCGGGACAAGCTAGAATCGTACTACCGATCAGAGCAGCCGGCCGCTAGAATCCTCCAGACAGCGACTGAATTCGACCTAGCTGAAAAAGCTAGTGTCGAAAATCCTGCCGGCGTGGGGAGTGGGAACCTAGGACCTCCCGATCAGAGACGCTGCAGTGACATCAGTTGATGCACTGAGCTACCGCTCCCGGTCATTTCCCTAATCCAGGTGTCTCCCCAGGGGGGCTTAACAAGCTCTTAGCTCCCGACTGGTCTTCTGGCATGTGTGGTGTGCCTCTGTCAGTGTGTGCAGGTAAGGAGAGTATGAGACTAAGTGAAGGAAGGAAAGATCTCGCGAGGTCCGTGGCCCGTTTGTTAGGCTACTGCTCCGGTATTCGCCTGTGTTGATCGAATATCCTACGGAATACTCCTGATCGGAGCAGCTGGCCGCTAGATACTCCACCAGACAGCGGCTGAATTCGACTTGGCTGCACGGCTCGCTCTTGCCATGACTTGGCGACCGTTGGAGGTCGCCGCCCGCCACCGCGGTCCATAAGCCACAGGGCACAACCGGAGACCGCATCCGGTCCGCGAGCGCTAACTGTCCTGCTTCCTACAGGTAACTGGACTCCACCATGTGATGCAAGGTCAAGTGCGTCTTCCAGCGGGGTAGCCCAAACGCTCTCACGTGCAGTTCGTTGCACTTTGAGTGGTCTGGAGAGATGGGAGAGACAGAGAGAGAGAGAGAGACAGAAGACAGACAGACAGACAGACAGACAGAGACAGAGCGAGAGAGACAGAGAGAGAGAGAGAGAGAGAGAGACACCTCACGTACAGTTCGTTGCACTTTGAGTGGTCTGGAGAGATGGGAGAGAGAGAGAGACAGACAGAGAGAAGACAGAGAGAGACAGAGACAGAGACGGAGAGAGAGAGACAGACAGACAGACAGAGCGCGAGAGAGAGAGACAGACAGACAGAGACAGAGAGAGAAGAGAGACAGACAGAGAGAGAGGAGAGGAGAGAGAGAGAGAGTAAAAAATGCCTACCTCATCGGTTCCCCTGTATATGTCGCGTAAGCTCAACTTACAATCTGGCAAGTCCAAAATGTCCCATTGTGCGTGCTGACTAGCACTTCATTTCGTTGAAAAGATTGTGTGAATTTGTACGTTTAAACTTCTTCTTATGAATTTATTGACATTAATGGAATTACCGTTTGTCATTGCACATTGATTTTAATTATCATGCAAAATAACAGTTTTCGTTCGCTGAGTGCAAGCACAAAACAATGCTATTTTAGAAGTATCGATTACAGGGGCGTCCCTCCCAATGAGCTGTACGACGCCGGTTCAGGATTAAAGCTATCAGTGCTCATGCACGTCTACTGCTAATTAATCCCGTCTGCGTAGTGCTTGTTACGTCACGGGAGGGGACGATGTTCCTTCCCCTCTAGATGATGTGATACGGCGCCGACCTGCACGCCGGTTTGCAGGAAATTTCATTTCTCATAAATCTCCTCCAGGGGGCACCACCCCAGCCGAGACAGCTCTAAGCGCCCGACTGGTCCAACGACACCTAATTGTGGTGAGTGTAAGTGAGTGTATAAGAGAAGCTGTATGTGTGGCGTCATATGGGTGTAATCAGTACACAGACGACAGTGGGTTGCAATAACAGCAGGTTTATTCCCAATTTAGACTGTAGTCACAAATAACCAATGCACTGTATACAATTAACTAAATAAATAAACCCCACTGCTAGGAGAGATATTTACAACGGCTACCACACCGCAACATACTACTTAATGTTTCGCCGTGCGTAGTACCGCCTGCTCTGAGACCGACTACATGTCTCACTAGTCACGACAATAAATGCCGGCTTCTTGCGCCGCGTGCACGTTCGCACTCTCACGAATGACCTACGCTGCTGCCTCCAGGATCACAAAGAAGGAAGAGCTATTGTTCTCACGGCCCTTAAATAGCCCTCGCGACGCTGCCCGCCGCCTCCATTGCCTCCGCCCTGCGATGCGCACACCCTGTCAGAAAAACCCCGTGCATCATCGCTCCTGCCTTTGTCTACGCATCCAGTGCACACCACGCACCACGTGCCCACACTGTTTTAGCGACACGTCACTACATATGCTTTAAGCACCCGGCTGGTCCACGACATCTCATTGTGGTGCATGTGAGTGTGTAAGAGAAGAGATGTGTGTGTAAATGAGGGTTGAGCTTAGGGCAAGGAAGAGTAAGGGAAAGTCGCGCGCGTTCCGTGGACCCGTTGTTACGGTACTGCTGCAGCTTTTTCCAGATATTGATTGGAGAAACCACAGAAAATCCGATCAGAGCAGCCAGTCGTTAGAATTCTCCTCATCAATTGCTGAATTCGACCTAGATATCTAGGTAGGGTCCAAAATACGCCACCATCAGGGCTAAAAGATTTAAAGGTTGTTATTTAACCTAACTGCATTTCTAACATTTCAGGACAAATTAAAAATATTATTCTTCACTAGCTGTCGGAAAGCAGCTGTACCTCGGTCAATGAGCGTGATTTAAACGCCGTCTCAACGTGTGTTTTATTAAGCAAGTGCGCCTAGTAATGAGCTGTGTCAAGAACTTCGAGTTTCAATGTTAATGTGCGGTTGCTGTGCAGCATGAAGGAGCCTCATGCGTTTCGCGTGGTCTTGGTTTCTCTCTAAATCATCTGGTGGCGCAAATTCCCCGTGCGCTTAATCTTCTGGTTCGCACTTCCTCAAGCGATGTATTGTGTCCCTGTGAAGGCGCACAGGTTCTTCTGTACGAGTGGATAGGTTTTTTCTTAGACGGACATAAATCCAAGGGAAGGAATCAGGAAATTCACCGCACGCCAATTCATGGCTGCGGATTTAAATTTGTGGAGCAGTTAATCAAAATGTTCCTAGTAAAGTAACATTTTATTTAATTTTTTTGTAAAGTAATTAGTGGTTTATGTTAATGTATTATGCCCATCAAAGATTTCTGATCAAAGAATACGAAATTAGTGTATAACGCGGAATTATAAATTTAGGCTAACTAAAGTCAAGATTACGAACCTGAGATCAGTCACGTAATAATAATTATTAAAAAACAAGAGTTCTTATAATCCTTTCCTTTGTATTAACTACTATCAAAGTTATAGAATATTTAACTGTTTCGTTTAAACTTGCACACTTTCGATTGCATACACTTATTGATCCGATAAATGTAAGGCACTAGATATGTAAACAAATTCAATTGGCTCCCTATATTTTCAACCAATGAGGACATTTGAGCCTCAAAACGTGGGCAATCAGAGTACTTATACACCCACTAACAAAAGTTATGTGTACAGAGTTTCTATACAAATTAATTGTTTCTACTTTGCTCCACAATTACAGTTTTTCACTTACAAAAATGACATGAAGCAAAACCGTTAGGTTTGATCGAAAGCGCTATTTGTCCATATGATAGTCCACGTATTTGATTTTGCATTGATCCGATTAAAGAAAAGAATCTGGGATAGAATACTCTAGAAATTTTAGGATGTCTACTCGCGATAGTTACTGGATCCGTGCATTGGCGAGGCGCGGGTCACAACGCGAGAACAATATGAAGGTGGCGTGCAAGATTAACATAGAATAGCCACTCCGATTACTAGCCATTTGTTCAACCAGTCATGAATTTGTAAGATAATGAAAGGACTGGTAATATACGAGGCGTGTGCGAAACGAAATCCTTCAACCGCCGGTATTAACTAACAAACATAGTTTGTGAAAACATGTACAATACTTTAT
Organism: Teleogryllus oceanicus; assembly: GCA_964035755.1. Lineage (NCBI taxonomy): Eukaryota > Metazoa > Arthropoda > Insecta > Orthoptera > Gryllidae > Teleogryllus > Teleogryllus oceanicus. Next base: position 13,252,982 of record CAXIVR010000008.1, read on the forward strand.
TTACTAACAGGGAAATCATTTTTTACTCGCTTGCTGTCTTTGTTAAAAAACTCTCAAAGACTTATTTTTTTAAAATAAATTTATTTTTACCTTTTCGACATTCTATTGCATTTCAAGGGTTTAATATCATCACATAATTATAAGTTCTTAACATATACATTACATTTTTTTTTTTAATTTTAAAATTACATATTCTGAATCTGTCGCGTGCTGCTGGGATTTTTCAGTTTCCTTTCCTGACATCTTCATCGTCTTGGAAATGTTATGCTGTTTCATCATGTAAAGAAGAATAAGTCGCGAAAAAAGCAATGAACTACTGGCGCTACACAATAGAACACACTTTATCGTACTTGTTAGTTTCCTATTCTCGTGCATGTGGGCTAGCTTTTAGGTCCGGAGGAAAACATGTATTACACTTACGGGACTAATGACCTCAGCAGTTGAAGGGCCCTGAAACACGAAATAATCAATGTATCACTACTAGTTTTATTTGGACTTCCAGAAAGAGTTTTGTGAGTTTTTCCTCTTTCTATAGTAAAATAGACAACAAGCCTTAAAACTTCAAATAGAATGTACTATTCATTCATCACCGTTAGCGGTGAGTGAAAAGGTTTCGTAGATTGCCTGCTCCGATCGCAAGTTTTTCATTGTTTTTCCGACGAACACCAAGTGAAGATTGGTTTAGTACATTAAGAAACGGGCCTCGGACCGCATTCAATCCTCCCTTTCCCTTCCTTGACCATATCTCCCCCGTACACATGCATACACACACTTTCACGACTTTTTCTGCGTACATACCAGAAAATTGGCAAACACGCTCCGGAGTTTGTCCCCACCGGGGCGGTGCCCAACTGGAAGAGATAATGGTAAGTGGAAACCTCCGTACGTCGACATCGACCAGGAGAGGTGGCTCAGTGCGTCAACTGATGTCACTACAGTGCCTCTGACCGGGAGGTTCTAGGTTCGAGTCCCCGCAGTGGCAAGATTTTCGATTGTAGTTTGTCAGCTAGGTCGAATTCAGTGGCTGTGTGGAATTCTAGCGGCCAGCTGCTCTGATCGGTAGATTTTCGTGATTTCTCCGATCAACACCAGGCGAATGCTGGAGCAGTACCGTCAAAAACCGGCCACGGACCGCACGCAATCTTTCCTTCCTTGTCCTATCCTTACCCCTTACACACACATTAACATGCACCATACTATCGCACATGCCGAGAGACCGGCGGGAGCTTAGAGCTTATCCCGGCTGGGGCAGAGCTTGTCACGTTGGTAGGAGATACCTGGTTGTAGAAAAACCTCGCTAGCCGAAGGTAGGTCAGCGCCGGATCTATTATATTATTATTATTATTATTATTATTATTATTATTATTATTATTCAACTATTAATAGTTAAATTGTTGGGAAGGGATTATGAAACTCAAGAAAGCGTGCGCAGATGATTTTCTCCCCCATACGTCATATACAGTTTTTGACTAAATAGGGAGGATAGGACAAGGAAGAGGAAGGAAAGATCGCGCGCGTCCGTGGACCTGTTTAATAGGGTACTGTTCCGGCATTTGCCTGGTGTTGATCGGAGAAACCACGCTGTAGAAAACCTGTAGAAAAATTATTATTATTATTTCATCATTCAACTATTAATAGCTAAACTGTTGGGAAGGGATTATGAAACTCAGAAAGCGTGCGCAGATGATTTTCCCCATACGTCGTATACAGTTTTGACTAAATAAATAAATGAAATAAAATAAATAAAATAAAAATTTTAAAATCTTGCCATCCAGTTGGGGAAGATCACCGCTCCCTACCGATGAAAAAACATACACTACACTAATGAGACTAATGACCTTAGTAGTTGACGCGCCCGGAATCACTAACAACCAACCAACCGACCAATCGACTCCCGATCTCTCTGTAGAGGAGAAGCCACCACCTCTCTCGTTTTCAACGCGCACCCCACTCACGGGATGAATGACCTGAGCAGTCGACGCGCCCGGAACCCCGAAGTAACGACTCGCGCACCGCGAGCGCGGTCGGGGGGTCCCGGGGGCGCGGCGGGGCGGGTTGCCGGGCCGCGGGTCCGGGGGGGGGGGGCCGGGGCGCGCACGGGAGATGCGTGCGGCGCCGCCGTTCCTCACGCGGCCCTTGAATTATGGATGTGCGCCCGCACGCGAAAGCGAACCCCCCGCCTCCCGGGCCGCCTCGCTCCGCAGCTCCTCTGGCGGGAGGAATTACCTACTCCGCGTTCGGGTGGGAGGGGGAGGGGCGGGGGCGAAGTGTGCGATCGCAAGTTTCAGTCTGGGCTGTGCGAGGTAGATAGTTTCATTGCGTCATACAAACACAAATGTCTGGTGAATACTATGATATATTTCACATCGCCATTTTTGCTCCAATGATTTATTGAACATATTAATCTATTATCTATTAAGGAGTACTTGTTCACATTCAAACTCTGTCTGTCTGTCTCTCTCTCTCTCTCTCTCTCTCTCTCTCTCTCTCTCTCTCTCTATCTATCTATCCCCCTTTTCATCTCTCCTTCCTTTTGTTAACTACTCGTTCGCTCGCTCCACACACTTACCAACTCGTTCATTTACCTTCTTCTCTTCACCACTCTTTAGTCTCTCACTCCCGGCTCTTCACTGCTAGCGAACTCATTAATTTTCACTCTCACTTGTTTAGTCTCTTACTTTCTTCCAACTTAGGAGAGTAGGAAACTGTTTTCTCATAATTTTGCGCGTACGATGTTTTTCAATTTAATTGGTACTGTAAGTCTTGTAGCTCAATAGTGTGTTACTCTCCATGGTGTGAAGCTTAAAGAAGTATAATAAAAACCCATCTGGTGTACTTGGTGTGATGTCTAACCCTCAAACCCTATTCTTTTTCCGCACTTCTTCAGTTGTCTTTGAGAACGCCTAGCTGGGAAACAAAATTTATTCTTTGTAACATCTGATCTATTTTAACTGATTTTTGTGCTAAGTAGAAAAGTAAATATGGTGTGTAATACAGTAACCTAAAATAAATTTTCGTCCTGAAAAAGAAAGTGTGCTTTCTTTGTACCTAAGCATGATAAACTGTAGGGGAAGGTGGGACATAGTAATAGATTTTTTTCATTATCCTTTCAAAAATAGCGGCGATTTAGACCATTCTTATTATAAGTGTGTCAATCCGTACCCACATAAGTTACTTGTAAAATGTAATAAATCACAATTTATAAGTGCTTTAAATATTTATTTCAAAAATAAATTGAGAATATCGCACCTTTCAACCGCTTTACCCACTCAGGGGTAGATTGACCACATTTTCATGAATAAAATACCACTTATGGAAAATATCAGTAGTAATTTATGAATTCCATCTTATATTCACTTTTGCGTTATAATATTTATTTGAGAATCCAGAAGTAAATATTTTTTTTGGTATTTCACTTTAATTCCTGAAAAATCAGGCCAATACCATTGTAAAACAGCCTCTTCGTGGCGCCATGATTTTTGGGTGCTGGCAAATGCAATATTATAGAATTTACTTGTACAGATGCATCATCTGGGAATCATAGAAAATGTATGCGTATACTACTTTGTAGATTTCCTGTAAGTGGGAAACTCATTGCGCTCTTACCCTTAGTGACATATTATTAATATGGACCTTTTAAAGATGAATAATTTAATAGGAGATTTCATGCTAACACATAAAATCACAGTTAATAGATTCACAAAATTAATATATTATTCAATATTTTGTATACCCTATTAAAAAATTTAAAATTAGAAATATCTTTATTATTTACTTTATATTTTATGGTAGTAGTAGGGATTTCTGTTTCAGAAACGTCCGCTACCGGTAGCCGTTGAAAAGTGAGTCAAGTAGTCAGTGTGTATATCGAAGGCTCAGACAAAATTTCATATACAAGAGTAACAACTACGACTGGTCCACACAACCCCATGGTTCACTGGGCTCCACATTCTCTAAGAGAATCCAAAAATTTGTTCTTTAAGATTTGCAAATACATTTTCTGCGAATTTCATGAAATGTGAAGAATCGGCCAAATACAACCTGAAGTTCCAGGAAGATTGTGAGTGTTGTAAGACGTTTTGGAAATTTGTCCGGGAAGTTCGTCATTTAGTAGTATGAGCAAAACATCAAATATATAGTACAATACCATGTGTAACAACGACAGGGCCGTGAACTTTCTAGAATTGATTGAGAGGCGTCTAGACTTCAGGGTCCTTTACGTTTCTCGTACCTGCGACGTGGGAGCCTGTTTTACTTCTTCCCCAAGAAATAAGAGCGAACGATAGTGGCCCTTCAAGAAAATAGCTTTGACCTGATTGCCATCATTGTGAATGCGGGTATAAAAATGCCCTTTGTCGTAATTACCGAAGCGGCATTTCAGAAGGTTGTGGAAATATTTGAAGTTTCCGTGACCCACGAAAGAAAGGAAGTAGTATTTAGTGCGATCGCAAAAGCGTGAAAAGCATCGCTGCTCCTTTGGATTGTAAGAGTTGTCGGGCGAAGTTCCCCAATCCCCGAGGGTGGGGGTGGGGGTGGGGGGGGTGGCGCCGTGTAATTGGCGCCTAAGCGGGCCGCGCTCTAATGAGGGGCTCGGGCGCGGGCGCTTTCGTGACCGGACGTCGTTGGCGGAGGCGCTGACGGCCGCCTCGGCGCCCTCGCCCGCGGCCTCGCCCTTGCCCTCGACCTCCAACTCGCCCTTCGCTCGTCTTCGCCCGCGCATTCTCTCCGCCACCCTACCTGCCACTCTCACCTCCCACAGGGAGCGGTAGCTCAGTGCATCAACTGATGTCACTGCAGCGCCTCTGACTGGGAGGTCCTAGGTTCCCACTCCCCACGGCGGCAGGATTTTCGACACTAGCTTTTCAGCTAGGTCGAATTCAGACGCTGTCTGGAGGAGAATTTAGCGGCCGGCTGCTCTGATCGGCGAATGCCGGAGCAGTACCTTAACAAACGGGCCACGGAGCGCGCGATGTCCTTCCTCTTCCTTGTCCTTTCCTCTCCCTTACGCACACACTTACACTAACATGCACTACACTACACCACATATTCCGGGAGACCGGTCGGGAGCTTAGAGCTTGTCCCGGCTGGGGTGGTGCCCCGCTGGTGGGAGAGTCCTGGTTAGGGGGAAACCCCGCTAGCCGACGGTAAGTCGGCACCGGATCTCGCCATCCAGCGGAGAACTCCGCCTTCTTTTTTTTATTTCTTTAAGGTTGCATTAACGTCTAGGTCATTAGCGCCCGCTATTTGAGTTAACGCTATGGTAATTATGAAAATGAAACGAAATGGTGATCTCTGTGATTTGATGGGATCTGTGATTTCAAAATAGTTCTTTTTATAATTGATTACGCTTATTTAGATGATATAAAAAGTAATTCAATTATTATTTTACGATTTTTGTATGTCTGTTCGTCCGAGGTGAGGTCTGGAACGGCTGGACTGATTTTGATACGGCTACCTTTTAAATATTTTTTTGTGAAGACGACTGTTGTAATTTTTATACAAAACTGCAGATTTACCCCGATCCTAATGAGATTTTGTAAAATTAACCATACCCTCCGTTCCTACCTATTAGAGCTGAATTTAAGTGCGCACTTTTTCACCTTTTGCGAATATTTCTAAAAGGGTGAGTGAAGGAACATTAAACCTATCTGAAAGCTTCAAAAATACTATTAATTTTTTCTACATTCATTCCAATTGTGCCATTACGCTTTGAGAAATTTCAAGTGAAAACTGTTACTGGTAGTATGACGGACGTATGCAACAATTGAGGAGCAACTAATCAAACCGCTTATTGTTCACTGGAGGAAAAAATTGAGTTTGATAAGAAATCGTGTAGTTTTTAATGCGTTCTACACGCTGCTGCTTTCAGATTTCTCCAAAACATTTAATTTAATGTGTTACGAGGGGTTTGGACAAATCTGAAAGCAGCTGCGTGTAGAACGTATTAAAAATTACACGATTTCACATCAAACTCAATTTTTTCCTCCAGTGGACCATACGAGTTTTAATTATTTGCTCCTCAGTTATTCTCACATCTATTTACAGCTGCCCATAGCAACGATGGTGGAAGCAGCTGGGTGGCAGAATAGGGCGAGCAGGAGCGGGGCCAAGCGAGGCAGAGCAGGGTGGGAATACACTTTAGATAGAATTAATTCTTTTCCTTCTGTAATAGATGAGAGTAATATATATCCAGAAAACAAGGGGTATTTCAGCTAGATTGAAATGTATATTAAAACTTACTTCCAAAAGATAAATTAAGAACAATTGAGAATACTATAAAAATGCATTGTCATCATTTGTTTTTGAACTCTTTTTCCTGTACATGTGTTTGGTGACAGTATTTTCGTACAGTAATGTGTAAAATTCAATGACGCAAATATTTAATTTTTAGAATATTTTTTTGTTATCCTATTCAGCATTATATTTATAGCGCATATATTATGTGATCGCTCATTTTACCGCAAGTCTGAGATTCTGTGAAAATATTACTATTAAAGCAACCAGGGAATCATTTATAGGACGTTTGGATGTAACGTATCTTCTCGAGGCGAGTAAAACAAACTAAAAAATTATGAAAAAAGAGCTTCGTTTTCACGTAAGTGGACGTGGTAATTTCCTAATTTTTTGAGTGGGAGGCTTGTTAACACATTGCCAGTGTTGAAAAGAAGTTCTCTTGGAGACCACACTTTTTTTTCTTGCCGATATTGGCTTGTTTGGTTGCTTTTCTGTCATTTGTCATTCGAATTAAAACGTCAGGCGCTAATGTGTCATGTCGGTTTTTGTGGATTCATTCCCGTGTTCTTGGTCAACTGTCGGTCATCTAGGAAGTACATTCCATGTCAAAACTTTTGTGAGGTTCGTGCATCCGCCTCGTGATGATGTTTCTACGAAACCATTGCGTGAATCACTGGCTTTTTCGTTGTTGTTCTTGTTATTGTTGTTTTTGAAAATTCTTACGTCTGCATTGATGCAACGCGTCTCCAAACCCCTAGGACGGCGTTAAGCGCTTGCTGTTTACTTAGGGAGTATTCCTCTTTTAACATTTATTATTATATTAGTCTTCTCTCCAGTCTTGTCGCAGTCAGTTGTCAAGAGGACCGCCAGGCAGCATCTCCGCGTACGCGACTCTCTTTTACGCCCTCCTGCGTTACTAACCAGCGGCCAGAATTTGGAAGGAACTAGGAAAGGGGTAGGGTTAAAGGACATTTCACAGGAGTTTTCCTAGCCCTTGTGAAGCAGCCAAACTTGTTTTGTCAACAAAATTCTTTAATAGCTAAAACAAGCAATTCCTCTTCAAATTTAAAACATTTAGATTTATTTATACATATACATAATTGTATTTTAATTTATCTACGTTGTATTTTGCGTGACCACATCGATATTTTTTTAAAATATGTATTTCTTAGGTTATATTATTTCTTTTAGGAATTCTACAATCTATTCCATCCATTCAGTACAGTTCTCTCTTAAATATTCTTTTTGACCTCCATTCCTGAACATTGTACATGATTTTTATATCGTGTTATATGGAACGATTTCTCGATGCATCGAAAATTTTGCCGATTATATCTTAGCTCTGACGGGAAAAAATCAATTTCATGCGGGTGCTTGTTCGAGGTCACGGGGTCGAGTTCTCTTAATACAAACGATGGTTTGTATCGTTTACAAGGAAGATTTCCGGTATAGCCCTGAAGAAGGCCACAGCAAGATGGCCGAAACGTCAGCTCCATCGACCATGACGCGGCTTATCCCGGACAGCCAAGAATTCATTGACTTCAATGTGTTTAATTTACTGTGGAAATGTCGGCTTGTTGAAATCTATCAGCCTAAGTGAAACTACTTTAAGTCTGAGTCCACAGCAAAGTCAGATTTGCAACACTTCCCAGCAATAAAGATTACAAAATCGAAAAGAGCAGAACCTAAATGACACATCACTTCAATATCGTAGAAAATTCCAGTATTCAAGTCTGTATTTTCGAATTTTATATCCTATATTTTCATTTCTTTAGATGAAGATTTGCAGAACCCCGCGTTTTGAAAATATTAAGTCTAATATTTGAGAAGAAACCATTTAATTACCTGTGACGTCCTCTGATGTGAAAAACAACAAGACACGGAGTTCTTTGTACAGGTTTATTTACAATTACTGTATTACAATATTTACATACTCCTCCGGAAACTACCGCTGCACTCCACAGCACTACCATTCCTGAGGCAAGCCGCCTCAGCCTGACCCAGCGTACCCCAGCGTGCTAACCTGTAGCACCGCTCCGGCATCTGCTGTAGCCACCCTCGCAAATCTGCGACCACCCCTCACGGATCTGCAAAGTGCCTCCGCACCGCGATTCGGCCCAAACTCGAATGAATCGCCAACACTCTACCAGCATCTATAACGAGGAGTCACGTGACAGACCTCCCACGCTGAAGACCCGCGGACCGCGTCACCTCATTACAGAGTTTTGGGCCAGTCGCACAATGGGGCCCGCGGACCAGCTGCAGACGATCTGTCCTCACACATCATTCTGCGCTAACTGACACCTGGATGTTCCCACACACGCCCCCGCCGGCTTGCACCCTCGAAACGACCGCTCCGGTTGCACCGCCACCCCGACGCCTGGATCACCCCCTCCCGCCCCCCTTGTGCAGTCCGACGACAACTGAAATGCTACGACGTTACATACCCATTAGTTTTCCATATAGTTTTGCCTTGATTTGTCTATTGAAAGTTGATCCTCCCGCGAATATCAAGCTGAAGTGTTGTCTATTGTTCTTTTCCGAGAAGGTGTTCCCTCTTGTACCGAGAAGCGCGTGGTATGGTTGTCGATGTATTTTGTCGAAAGCGTGGGCTTGCATCCTGTCAAGGGATTATATTAGTTTTTTAATACATTCCTCTGAGAAAGATTTTATTTCAAACAATATTTTTAAAAGTAATATTATTAATACTATTACATTAAAATAATGTAATATTAAAATACTCATAAGTTACTTGTGCATACAAGAAAGAAATGAAATTAAATGTGGAATGAATACCGCAAATATACACACTCTTTCGTTACAATAGCCCAGAAAATTAAGTTAACACAGAAATTGTAAATTGGATTTGGAGTGATGATGATTTTATGAATAGATGAAAACATTTCAAAATTAACATAATTCCTAAAAATAAACTTAAAATTGGCAACTATGTGAAAAATTAGGGTTGAACTAGTGAAAAAGAGTATTGAGTTCAGCAGCTTCCAATGAAGCAGATTCGCATAGAACAGGTAATCTCTTGCAATGTTATGCAATAACACAATTACATATTGATAATGATAAAACACGCATCAAGTTTTGAAAGAGAAAGTATCAATTTGGCAGAATTATTCATGACAATTAAGAGCAATTATTCAGTGTTGAACATTAGATCGTGAATTTGAATTTTACAAGCGGAGTGAAATGTTGCCATTTTGTAAAGCAGTAAAACTTTCAGTTTACAAAGTGAGCTAACACAAGTAGTAATATAAGAGACAAGAAGATTCAACTTGCCCGAAAGGGAACAGCTTTGTAAGTAATTCGCGTTAAAATGTGCTTCAACGCCTTACTAAATGAATCCATGTAGAGATGCAATAAATTCATTTTTCTTGCAAAAACATAAGCGGCTACGATCTACTTAGCTGCGCATTTGTACGAAATTCCCAACATCTCGAACTCAATGTGTTACATTGCAACAAAGCTGAATAAACTTGCATTGCCAAAATGCAAATATCTGCATGACTCCACGAAAGCAGGACACGAAATACAGCGCGAACCAATGGAGCCCCGCTCCACTAGCTGTTTTCCTCCAAAAAACGGTTGTGGGTGTGATTCCAGGAAAAATGCAAATATCTGTTGAAAAAATATAATAAGGAAAAAAATTAAACCTTGTTAAAATTAAGACACTCATATTATGTTTTAAAGAATGGCTAACGAAGATTTTAAATACAAGTTGTAAGATAAAATATCGATGTAGAAAGTTCACAAAACGATAGGAATGGGGCGTTATCAGGCACAGTCTAATGTGTGTCGCCCTCATACGGCGAAAAGTAATACTTCATGAAGACGCACAGTGTCATCGTATCCAATTATGAACGTGTAGAAGTTTATTCTAGAAAGTCGCTGCGACGTAGTAATGTGCTTTCTGGAAAGTTAACACAGGCGGAGTACTGCCAGCATGAATGAATTCTATGAAACTCAATAAGGAACATGAGAAAACAATTCTATGAACAGCAACTGTTGTTGAATACGCATACAATGACGTTTGCACAATTACTTTAGGTCAGACTTAAAAAAAAAAAAAATTACAAAGCAACATTGTGAAAAATAATTATATTTTTGAAGTTACTTGTTGAAAACGTGAAAACAAAATCATACATCCATATTCGTGAATGGTTCACTTATTGAAAAAAATACATTATGAAAATATGACTTTTAAATTCTTCAGTTTTCTTTGTTAATGCACACTTTTCCGTTATCATACACCAAACGCAACGAATAGCAATATTTTCAATCACAGGATCTTTTCCCAGATGATTCTTGTAATCAAGAGGTTATGTGGTGAACGAAGAGATTTTGACACAAATTTCTCAACATTCTTTTTTTTCTTTCATTCCATTATTGCTGCATCATTACCCGACCTTTACAATCATTTCCTGAAATGATCTACCTTTTTGAATGGGTTGGGCCAGCCACCACGGTTTCATCGTACCCCACCCATTCGGGATGGCGTCTTCCAGTATAAACCTCTGTCTTGTTGTCCTAATTCTTTCAAGCCATTGTTGGATCCTAAGTAAGTATCGAATGCGAGGTTGTCACATGCGAGCAACTACACCAAATTTAGAAAAAATCATCGTAAAGAATTACAACTAAGGAACGGAATTTATTGTAGTAAACAAAGAGAAATATGTATGTATGTATTTTTTTGTTTTTCAAGGTTTAACGAAATATAAAATACATACGTAGTATAAACATTGTCGTTTTTGGAGAGCCACTAAAAAACGCTGTTACTTTTTGGGCATGCACAGCATGGTAAAAATAAAATTTTTGGTACAAAGTGAAACGAACTGCACGAACAAAGTCAAACTGAGAATGCAATGAATAAATAAACTGAAATGAAAAGAAATAGCTGTCTAAAGAAAAACAATGCACGAGTGACACACGTGGTTAAAGTGATTTTATTTTGCTTCTACGATTACGCCAATGGGCTTATCGGCCTCGTGTCGCAACCTCTCCTAATCACGCAAGAAAATGCCAGTTTTACCAGTCGTATCACAAACAACAAGATGAGCCCGTGCGCAGTGCGCACGTGAAATGTCTGTCTTCCTCGTCGCGTGACGTCAGTTGTGTCATAAGCAGTGAAGCCTTCATTATGAGCATTCAGTCAGAACGAGCAGAAACAGATTAGGCGGAATAACACCATCACATATTTGCATTTTTCATTCAAAATCGAAACTGTTTCATTGTTTTTAGATTTTCCCCAAATTCCTGGTTATCCAGGGTTATCAGAATTTTTTTCCCAGCGGAGGACATTTTGCCGAAAAAGAGGAGGACATTTTAATGAAAAGGAGGACACTTTACATTTTTGTACTTCACGATGTATAGACAAATACTCAACAATTTTAACCCATTAATAGTCTTACCATTAATCGTATTAGTCTTTGCGTCATTAAAATTGAAAGCTTCCGACTGGATAACTTCTCTCCCGCACTCGTTCTCTCTCTCGCACTTCGTTATCCACCTAACAATAAGCATAAATAAGTTTTGTATCAAAATAAGCCTAATGATCTATTTTTTATTGTCCATTTATTTGAATAACATATTCAAGACGTGAAGTCCCCTTAATGAATTAAATCACTTTAAAATTATGCCAGTATTACTTTCAATTCAACAGGACTAAAAGGAGGACAATCCATGTAAATATGAAAAGGAGGGGTAGATGAGGACAATATTAAAAAAGGAAGACATGTCCTCCAAAAGGAGGACAGATGCCAACACTGTGATTATCTAACGACACATGTGACTGGCGGAGGCTGCATATATACATATTCTGTCATATACCACCTGGTCTGAACTGGAGAATCAAAATAAACTCGCACAAATCCCAAGCACAAGTATTCACACTTTGAAGTCGATATCTCCCTCAACCAAAATACAAAATGCAATAATAAAATGGCTTCCCAAGTAAACTCAAATTAAATATTTAGGACTGGCTCTCGATTCAAAATTAACCTGAAAACACCACATCAAGGTAATCACAAATAAAACTTTTGCAAATATTGCTAAACTTTATCCTTTCGTAAACTCTAAATCATCCCTGAGTACTGAAGGTTTTCAATTTTCTTTCAGAATCTCCAACCACCCTCCTCTTAAAACTCGGCAAAACTACCTTAAAACCTAACCGAATAGGCTCATGCTTTCCCAAAGACAAATTCAGACCTCTATACAGGATGTTTAAAAAATAGAGAGGAATATTTATTCCCCATCTGTGGACAATCAAAACAGTTCATTACAACTTGTGTCGGGAATTGCTTTATTTCCAAGTTACGGGCTTTATAACGCTGAAATTCACCAGAACGTTTTTCTTTCCGCTGGTCGTTGTCATTACAGAAGATGTTCAAAATGTCCATCCTCTACTTGAATACAGACCTCACACCGATGTCTCATTGACATGCGAACACGATCCTAAACTCCAGGAGTATTGCGGATGTATTCGCAAGGTTCGATTCCGAAGGGATTCCAAATCAGGCATCGGAGACGAATACGCCAATGAATTTAAATGGCCCCACAAGTAGAAATCGAGACGGTTCAGATCAGGTGTACGTGGAGGTCAAGCAATTGGGCTGCCCCTACCTGTCTATCCATCAGGAAACCTTCGATTCAAGTACCGTCGAGTCATACGACTGAATTGATTGATTGATTTTTCGTGTTTCGGGCACTCAACTGCTTCGGTCATTATTCCCGTTAGTGATGCATGTTTTTTCCTCGGGAGATGGCGTGATCTTCCCCGCTGATGCAGATCCGGCGCCGACCTACCGTCGGCTAATGGGGTTTCCTCCTAATTAGGACTCTCCCACCAGCGGGCACGCCCCAGTCGAGACAAGCTCTAAGCTCCCGACCGGTCTCCCGGAATATGTGGAGGTGTAGTGCATGTTAATGTAAGTGAGTAAGGGAGAGGATAGGACAAGGAAGAGGAAGGACAGATCGCACGCGGTCCGTGGCCCGTTTGGTAGGGTACTACTCCGGCATTCGCCTGGTGTTGATCGGAGAAACCACGGAAAACTACCGATCAGAGCAGCCGACCGCTAGAATTCTCCTCCAGACAGCGACTGAATTCGACCTAGCTGAAAAGCTAGTGTCGAAAATCCTGCCGCCGTCAGGACTCGAACCTAGGCCCTCCCAGTCAGAGGCGCTGCAGTGAATCAGTTGATGCACTGAGCTACCGTTTCATACGATTGAAGTGCGCATGAGCGCCATCAGGCAAGAAGTGAGCGTGTTGGCGACTGATCAGTGGAGTGTGTTCATAAACATGAGGTATGGTGTTTTTCAAGAAGTTTGTGTACTTCTGACCCGTAAGTGTGTTTACAAGTACATAAGGTCAAACTAATTACCACATCGATTACCAACACTGGCCCCCATGTTGAGAGAGAACCGCACCTGGTGATGAGTTGGAACAGTTGCACGTGGGTTTTCATATGCCCATACATGCTGATTGTGGAAATTTGTAATGCCATCTTGTGTGAACTGTGCTTCATCTGTAAATAATACTAAGGCAGAAAAGTTCGGATTTGCACCACACTGCGCAGAACCACTGGTAGAACATAACTCGTGCAGATGACAGGATTTGTACACGTTGCAAATTATAAGGATACAACTGATACTCTTGCAACAGTCTCCAGACAGTCATATGAGGAACATTCACTTAACGCTAACTCAGAATCCCTCCCCTACAGATGGAGTTGTAGTTTTGTCGTCCCCTTCCCAAACCAGAAGAATTAAATTTTCATATACCCACAGACTTCCCCCCCTTAAAAACCATTCACTTGTAACGCTAATCTCCGTGTGCTGATAATGGGTATCTCTTCTGGTAGCTCAGAATTGCCGTCCCCCTTACAGAACATGAAATGCATGTCTGCCCGATCGTGTTTTGAGTACATGACGCACAGTCGAACGCCAAACATAACACTGAATGTTGACATCGCCTCGGAATGAACTGTCAGAGTGTCCTGTTAATGTCTTCTTTCACAGCAACGACTTGCGACGCAAAGCGTTCCGCTGAATTTCAATATTGTGAAATCCATAACTCGGAAATTAATCATTTCCGGACACATATTACATTGAACCAATTTGTTTGTCTACATATAGGGAATACAAACCTGAAATTATGCTCCCTATTTTTGAAACATTCTGTATAGTCTTCGTTTGCTCTTAATTCAAAGGCGGAAGAAAATCTAACCTCGTCATCTCATTTTTCTCCATCCTCTTTCTTCTCTTCCACATCGAACGTTCTATGAATCCTATATTGTGCTAAATTCATTTGACGGTACTACGCGAAAAACAACAACATAAAACAATTTGTACCATACTTGTGCAAAAATATACAAAAAATTAATAGTATTAATATATGCTACTAAATATTCTTGAAATCACAGCAATAATATTTCTAGTTTCATAAAGTATCATTAAAGAAAATAAGTTGTCAGAACATATTAACAAAAATGAGATAAAAAAATACTGCACCGCCCGGGAATCGAACCCGGGTCGCAAGAATGGGAATCTTGCATGATACCACTACACCAGCGGTGCTGTTGAAAGTAGGTTTTGAAAGATTAGTATAATTTTCCATATGTTACTATCCACACATGGGAAATTATATTAGCTTTAAGATTTCAATGTTTGTCAATTTGAAAAATTATGTTTTAACGAATGTTCAACAGAAAAATGTTAAAATTGATTTAAAATTTGCCGATACCTGAAAAATTTTAAAGTCATGTGATCTTTCTTGAATGTGAATGACTATCGAGAGAAAAAGTACGACAAAATTTTAAAAAAAAACAGTAAGAAAATAAAAAATAAAAAAATTTTTTTTTTAAATATTTGTAATTATAAAGTAACGTCTTGTTTGTACAGTCATGATTTTCTCAAAAAACATTATTTTTGTGGAAAATTGCTACTATCGCAAAATATTTACAAGATAACTAAATAATTCCATTTAAATAAAACCTAGACGAAATGGCCTTGAAATTAAATCACAGCACATATAGACGCTCGGGAACCTTCTAGCGGCTAGTACTTCCGAGCTATTAAATGTGCTGTGAATTTCAAGTAAGCCATTTCGGCTAGGTTTTATTTAACTGGAATTATTCAATTATCTTGTAATAAGTATATTTTGCGTCAGTATCAATTTTCTACTTAAAATTAATCTTTTTCGAGCAAATCATGGACTGCACAAACAAGACTGTTATCAATTTATTTTAACGAAACAATGATATATAACGGATTAGTTTACTTTGTATTGTATAATTTTTTTAAAAACTTATTATGCCTGTAATAGTAATGTACTTCAGCTTCCGGTCAACCATCTCGATGATTCACACCCATCTCGATCAGGTTTTTGTCCAGTTTCCCTGATCCATTGAACGAATGCTGAGAGGGCCCCTTGATTTGCTTCTGGACGCAAATGTAACCACTAAACGCACGTTTTGTAGTGGTAGCAGTAGAGCCGAGGGTGAGTTACTATATTGTTAGCAATGCAAAAAATCAAATCTGCAGTTCGTTTATTGTTGCAAATAGTTTTTTTATAATTCGGGAACGAAAATTCTAGTTTTTCAAATTTGATAATCTCCGCTTTTCTAAATTTTATTATTATGATGATTTTATTATTATTATTATTATTATTATTATTATTATTATTATTATTATTATTGTTGTTGTTGTTTTAACTTTCAACTATTTATCGTTAAAATGTTGAAATGGAATTCTGGTACTCAAGAAAGCGTGCGCAAATATTCTTCTCCCCCATACGTCATATATATTTTTTCCGTTTTTTAGATAGATAGATAGAAATTTATTCTACAATTGGGCAGATGATGCCCGGTGGCAGAATGCAAAATTACAATTACAAATAAAATAATAATATATAAAAAATAAATATAAACAAACAAATTGACTTTGTCATTTCCTATATATGCAGATGGCATTTACATTCCTATACTAAACATTAAAATGCATATACACTAACATATAAATGAATAAACTTACATATTACACAAATATACATACATACAAACATATGTGCGTGTATACGTACAGAGCGAAGGAACCTCACATCACTTCAAATGAAATCACTTCACTTATTCACTCATGCATTGCATATAACTTTATCTAGATATTAATTGTTCTATACTTTTTACTGTAGACTACGCATAATCGCACCTTTCACTTCACTTCATTTCACTTCACTATACGTTTTCACCCTATTGACTAATTTCCTATATTTTTTTTTTCTAAAACCTCGCGCTGAGCAAGGAAAGGGCTCAAAAACTGCCGCAGGCAGACAGAATCAATCTAATTAAATCAAATGAAAACCGTAGATGTTTCTGCAGTTGCGAGGCGGAGGGCGTTCGTGTGAGGCTGCTTCGGGCTCCGCGCCTGGGGTCGCGTGCGTTGCCCCCTGACCGCGCGCTTAATTGAAGTCGTGACGAATTTCGCCAGCAGCAGCGAATAATTAAGCCCGCGCGGGCGCGGAAGATAAGGGATACATTACGCGTTTCGGACCCAATCACAGAATCAGCGCGTAATGAAGTGAGGGTTGTCTGCGCGAAAGGTTCTTCTGTTTCAGTTTATGTACGTTTGAATCTATCGACATTTTTTTGTCTATCATATTTTATAATTTCTTATAACTGTATGTGGAAATGTAATATAATTTAAAATACCGTATTTAATTTTTAACAGTTCTCTCTCTCTCTCTCTTACTTTTTGGTTCTCTCTCTCTCTCTCTCTCTCTCTCTCTCTCTCTCTCTCTCTCTCTCTCCCTCTTTCTCCCTCCACATCCACATTTTTGCAACCCCCTCCTGAATCCTGAGTGGTCATGGGAAATGTGTCTTTTGAGGATGAGAGATCATCTGGTGTATTTTTTTCGACGGAAGGATCACAATGAGATGTGGCCCGTTGTAAGAATACCAGCATTCGTCTGGAATCAATTTGAGGAATCCAGAGAACGACTTTTCAGACTACCCTATCTGCAGAATTCCCATCCAGGTAGCCATGCTTACAGCTAATTGGCAGGAATGACTGTGGGAAAAATAGACTTTTTAACATATTGCTTCTATAATTGTCACCTTAACTGTCACCTTGTTGGATGCACTTACAATCGGAGAATATATTCCGCAGACGTACAAATTTGTACCAAATTGTATCCAAATTGTGACCATGTTACTGAGTAACAATGTATTTTAATAATTAAATTAGTTCAAAGAATTAGTCGCCCCGATTGCTTCTCTTAACTAACAAATGACTTTTAAGATACACCACTTTTCTTGTGCTCCAATGATATGTAGTTTGAAATAAACGTGAGCCAATAAATTCACCCCAAAATGAAAATTTTTCTGCGTATCAGTGTGTTGAACTTAACTACAGAAAATGGAGAGAATGCATTGCCCCCGTCCGTAATTCCACAAGCAGCTGGTACTTGCGTGCTCGCGCAGGTGTAACAGCAGCAAATTCAGTGCTGCTGGTTCTTCGCAGAGCGGAGGTCACCTCGCCTTCTGGGAGGTCAGGGGTGTCCAACCAGGGGCTTCTAGTCACGTGCGGTTCCTCTACAAACGCATTTCGGACACATTTGTATAAGTCTTTTTTGAATTCCTTCTTGGGAAATCCAATGAACGCATGAATTCGAAATCACGTGATTTTTGTTTGCAGTACTGTGACGTTCTTTCTACTTTTAATACTTATTTACTTTTGTTGCCCGTATAGTAGTAATAAATCTTGATAATTTTTTTTTTTTTTTTCCCGGTATATTTCTTACTAATTTTGTAAAATTTCATGTACTTTAATTTTTGCTCATGGTTCTCGACATACATGTTATCTTCTTACCTGTCGTATGAGGACGTGGAATTCTATACATAATTATGATTCCTGGAAGTTAAATTGATGGAAACCATTAATTTGAATTGATGACAACTAACGACAAATTATCATCCCTTTTTCAAAATAGTAACTTACCATTTATTAAAAACATTATTATACTTATCAATGAGTTCATCACGATATAATCTTTTTATGTTTACAATAATTGGTAATCCCTTTCGGTCACGAATGGTAGTTAATGGGCTTGCTGTGATCTTCGCACACAAGGCTGATTTCTCGGATGACACCAGATCTTCTGACTCGATACCGTCCATTACATGTCCGTGTTGATGACCCTCCTACCGTAATCTTCCCTAATGTCAAAATTGGTTGCAAATGTCCCGGGAAAATTATAAGTTATGGTAAATCCCGAGTTTAGGATGGCACGGTTCCTTTGATTCACTGATTCGGTTCATTAGAAGAGAATCGACTCCATGAACTGAATCCTTGTTTATACGTAGTTGTCGCATGTAGTTAAGTTCATGATGTTACAGCAATAAATATAATTATTTAAAATAAAGGTACATCGGGAGAATAACTACCCCCTGCTTCAATGCCCCCCTGTACGTATAAATCTTCGTAGCAACGTACTCTCATTAAGTGAACTGATTATTCGTATTTTTCACGCTACAAATTTAATTTTATAACCTACACAATTCTTTAACCAACGCATTTTTTTCACCAAGTGGTTCGCGACGTGTTACCGCACGTCGCTACCCGACGGATCCAACGTGCTACGTTCGCGAGGGCCTTCCGGCCCTCGCTCTCGAGACCTGGTTCGCGCCTCCGCTGTCGCTCCGGCGCTCACGCTGTATTATATACCTCCATCACTTTTAAGAGAATTTATTTTAAAGGGAACACTTAAGAAAATTCATCCCTTCCATCTGAGTAGATCACAAACCTATTTGAAGAAGACTTGAAATGCGAAAATACACACAATTCCACGCCAACAAATTATCAGGTGACTTCTTCTCATTTAACATTGAACATAAATAATTCAGTTGTTATAGTGAACCGCGCAACTATAAACATAGGAATCGCGAGAAATAATGAATCATAAAAGGAACCAAAGGAACCGTTAGTATCGTGAATATCCAAAAATTGCAAATACCTTATTATACATTCGCACTTTCCCTATCCTATGTCTCAGATGGACTCCTACTCGCGACTGTCTACATTCAACACAAGTTGTTAAATTACCATCTCCATCTACGAATCTGTCCTATCTTAAATTCGTCACGAACACGAAGTCTCTTTTAAATATAAATTTCGATTTGCGACACAAACTAGCATTACATCGTTAACTTATTAAATTGTACAACACTTAACATTTCGAAACTAATTATACCTCACTCACTTCCCTATACTTGAAAAACTACACTCAATCTTACCTGAAAAATATTCCTACCCTTTTTGGTCAGAGCAACCGTTCTGTTCGAAGTGGCGAAAGAGAGTGAGTATTTTGACATTTTCACAAAACCACCACTTTCACTGCCTCCTCCGTCCACCCTTTCTAGAATACCTCGGGGCCTTCCTTTCTCCCAAATGAATGGCATCATATCCGCGCATGGAATATAATTTCTTGTTTATCGATCGCCCTGACAACGTATACTCGTCGGTTATAAGCTTTCTGTGGGCATTTATTTATGTCACATTTACAATGTTTGGCGCCATTTTTTCTGTTCCCCCCCCAAAAAAAACGACAACAGAAAAAACACGGGGTTGTGGCTTAATACAGTACCTTGACCAAATATATATCGTAATTTATTTGTTCTAGTTTTCGCTTTTAGATAATATCTTTCCCTTAATTTTATTCATAAATGTATGTCTATATTTTGAGCGTAAATATATCATACTCAGTATCATCGTCGTCGATATCATTAGAGCAACAGCACAAGTTAGGCTTATCGAGTGTCTATACATTTACTGCTACATGGGATGATACGCAATCAGCGAAACTGTCTTTTGTCGACATTCTCTTATTTGATATGTGAATATGAATTTTCATTAAATGTTTCCTTAGTTTTAAAAACCTTGGGCCGGGAATCAATTGTCTCATGACATTCCAGACCGTTGACAGACTTTAAATGCACTATACAAATGAGGTTATTTTTTTAAACTTTACTTTAAAGCAGGGTGGCCACGTCTCAGAAAGTCTGAAAAATCAGGTAATTTCATCGCTCTGGAAAAGTCAGGGAAATAGCAGGGAATTTTTGCAACAAAGTTAGAAGACAGGGAAAATTTTGAGAGGGTTATAAAACTAGATATTAGTCCTTAAAGACATTAGTGCAACGATATTGTTTGTTGTGTTTTATTTTGTAAGAAAATATTGTTTATTTGAAATTTGCCACGGCAAAATGAGAGAATTGATCAATCTGTAATGGTAGCTTCAATTTTTCTTTAAGTATGTGAAATTACAATTGTAGAAAAAATTAAAAATGACGGAAAACCAGGAAAATCAGAGACATTTGTTCCAGGAATGATGCCACCCTGTAAGTAAATGCATTCAACGTGAAATAATTTTCAGTGGTTAACAACAATGAACCAGATGTCTGTTATATTTGTTTAATGTTAGAGTAAGACAAAATATGAAGTAAAGTGGACTAAAACGTGTCGGACTTTTTCGTGTTATTTCTCGAACATTCCACGTGACGGTGAACGTTTTTCATTCATTTTACGTACGTACGCGGCCTCTTGCCTCTGTTGGAAACCCTGGTATAGGTCACTGGGAAAAACAAGATCTTGTTCTCACCCGCTAGAAAATACCGGATTTAATAGTTTGTATCAGTATTAATTACTATTCAAGAGATGCTAATCGTCGCCATTATGCCTCCCGCTCTCAAGCATACAAGCCTGGGAACAGATACCGCCTGCGCCTGGAAGGAAGTGGCAAAAGGAGGAGGAAATACTCAACTCTGCCTGTCAGAGCAACATACAGAGATTTCTCTCTCTCTCTCTCTCTCTCTCTCTCTCTCTCTCTCTCTCTCTCTCTCTCTCACTCACTCACTCACTCAGTCACTCACACACACACACACACACACACATACATATATACATACATACACATGGTGCAGCAAAGTAGCTCGGGCTCAGACCAGACTTCCAAGCAATGGTGCTAGATGGCTTCGAGGGACCATTTCAGGATGTTAGATTATTTACATTTCATTTTATTGTACTAATAGAAGGCTGAAAATCGTATTTCGAAGTAGATCTTGCCCTGAAAATGCACGATCTTGCCTGATGATTAACCGAACGAAAGATTGACTTGACATATTTTCCATTCGTGTTACCCAACATGTTAAATACGTTTTTTCAACATGATAAGAATTAATATGTTAAGTCTATTGTGACGAAAAGAATTCGTATCAAATTGAGTGTCACCCGTACGAGACCATAATGGTTTCATCCAGGGCCAATCTTTGATAGGATATGCCGTGGTGAATACGAGTTATTTGAAATTTACTGATGACATTCTCAGGGAAACGTGCTGCAATCTGCTGGTCACCCTGCAGATGTGCGCTGTATGTTTCATCTAGAGGGCATATGAGCTGTCACTCAAGGAGACAGAGCCTCTAGAATTTCTGTTATCGCTGAGTCGCCGGCGGCTTCATGGACCCTTATAGGGATCTGAGCTTGGGCGCCCGCCACCTCAGGCACTGAGTACAATGTACATGTTCACTGTTACATGTTGGAGTGAAGCAGTTAGGGTATGGTAGCTAGTAAACTATGGTAAAGTTCCATGTTACCAGCGGAGACTCGGAGATTCAAACGCAAGTGTAAGCGACGAACTCACTAGAGGTCAGTTGGTTTCGCGGTACAAGATTATGACCACGATCTATTGTTATTTGACCCGTTAGATTTCTTTAGTTGATTCAACCTGCAGATAAAAAGCACAATACTGTGGCAAATAATTGTAAAAAAGTAGGTCAGTGTTGGCTACAATTTTGACTGTAAATCCTTTTCATTTTAGAGAATATTACCAAATACTCCTTGGCACTGTCAGCAACCATTCATTACTTCTGGAAAAACTGAAAGGAAATTTACAATATTTTTTTCCATTACGAAAAGTGTTTAATATATTGTACAAGTGAGAGGTCATTTAATTAAGATACACAATATCTAGTGAAGTTGGTAATGAAGCTAAAGAGTTCATTTGTTTAAAAGTGGCGATGACTTCCTTATTTCTCTCGCATTTAATAAAATCAGAACCCAATAATAATTGCGATGGCACCGTCCCTGACGTCTTTACTCTAAGTTAAGACGTAAGGGACGGTGTCATCACATGACTTTCAAATGTTAAACTCAAAGAAAATCGGTAGGGGCAAGCGGTATACTTCGAGAAGAGAAGACCATTCAAACGGCTCTGCCTGACGTTCTCAGGCTCAGCACGGACATTAGATGTGAGAGAAAGACAGATTTCTCCTTAATCCTCGCATTTAAGCAATTCGTGAAAGGAGGGTGATGTGGTTGGTTCTACCGTACGGTTCTTGCACGTCCCATCGGTTACGGCTGCGTGCACCGCTGTTCACCTGTCTCCTGTTTCGCTCGCTCTCACGCTACTTGTATGACACACGAACAAGCACACACGCATAGAAAAACAACAAAGAAGACTGGAACGAAGCTTTGAAAGAAGACATTATCCATCATACGGGACAGAAATTACCTAAACATTTCTTAGCACTTCGCCTTAATACTAATATTTTATACTAAATACGTTGTAATACTATTAATAACTATTATAATGGATAATTAATATAATAATGTTAATAATTAAAATAAATAATATAAACAATAATACTGTGCAAATGAATGAAATTATAACTTATTATTTCAAATAAAATACTTTATTTTAGACATTTAGTATTAAGATTATTATTTTATAATATAATTTTATACTTATATAGTTATGTTACATTGTATCATACAATGTTTCATCAAACTTTGAGGAAAATCATTCTAGAATAGATTGTTCTGGAACAAGATTCCTAAAAGCGAACAAACTTACTGCGTGCGACAGAACTCCCTAAGGGAGTGGCTGGAGCAAGGGAGCAGGCAGGTTGTACAGACGGTGGTGGCTGTCGAGATTCTAGCCTCATTGAAGGCACATTTCGTCCAACCCAGTACCCCGTGGTTCCCCGTTCCACGAGCCTGGCTCGCAGATCCCCGAACCCTCTGGCTCGCAGACAGCCCGAGCGCATCGCAAACCAGACTCGCTGCTGAATCGATAGTATATCCACCTCTGGTGTGTCTTTCAAGGGTTATTAAAGGGTTTATTAGGTCTCGAGGGTGGACGCTAAATGGCTTGATTATCATCCCTTTCGGGACATTAAAACCGGACCCGAGGTCGCTAACACTGAAGGACCGAGCTGCCTCGGCTAGATGAGTAGCGGATTCGATTTCCTCCTCGGGTATATATGTTTGTGTGCGTTTGTGTTGTCGTTACGTTTCTTCGTACAGTTCCCCCTACAGTCAAAACAATCACTGTGGTCGCTTTATGACCAATTTGGTGAAAAGTATGTTTGTTTGGACCGAGGCCCCCAGCCGCCTGAGAATAGTCGATGATGACGCAATGCGCCCGAAAAGCTTATAAATAGTATCGACAAAACAACCTTCAAATCATTTACATGATGCAATGTCGTTAACGCCGCACCATTTCCTAACATTGGTAAAAAAAAGTCCTAAAAATCAGATCCTCTAGCCGGTATACATCAGAAAGCGTAGCCCCCAAAAGCATCTTCTCAATTTCCTGGAAAAGTCTGAGGCTGCTTCGTCACCTCAAATGCTACCAGATATCTATTCAGGTATCAGTCAATAGCACCATCCTGATACGATACCTCACACTACCGCCAACCAATGTTATTTACTCGTTAGCTCGACACAATCTACAATCAAAGGTTCTGAAATCGGTCACTCATGTCGCGGATACGAACTCAACCTACGCCAATACAGCTGACTGTTCGGAATGTTGCCTTGAGTCGTGAGCGCACGCGGTGCAGATCATGTCGCAAATACAAATCTCGCTACCGGATTGCGGCTGTCGTTCACCGAATAACGAATTGTGACCGCCGACGGACGGATACCTTTATGTTCTTGCGACTCAGCTGGTCTCCAGACCAGTAGACTCGCTGCTCGTGGCAGCCCACGACTCGCATGCGCCGCGAACACGTGTTGCGCTTTGTACGCGACTCTTGTTTCCGCACGCAGGCAACTGGCCGTGGCGATGGTCGACGGACCTCGCCTTGTTTCGCCACGATTTATCTTAGATATCTGCGATGACCGTGGTAGACGCGAAAAAGGGTTTTCATATCTGTGTAGAATTCATTCACCTTACTGATAAAATAATGTTTCTATTTCATACCCCGTTGCTTCTTATTTGTTGACGTGACTGCCCAGGAAGTAGTATATTACACGATCCACTAATGTGGTTCACGCTATTAAAGAGCTTAAATAATTATATGCATTTAAAAAAACTTGTATTTCAATATAAAAGTGTTTCATTTACATATTTATATTATTTATAGTATACAGTTTACGGACAGTTGATTATTGATACATTATTGTTAACAACAGAGGCAGACACAACATTCACCATCTTCCAGTCCATTTCAAACAATCGAATAATCAAAGTGAACGTTTAAGAATGGATTCCGTTATTACTCTGCTTTTAAATGTTTTCTGATTTGAAGCCGATACCATTGATGGACGTAAGTATTCTAGTGTTTTCTGTTTTATGAGGTGATAAGCGAAATAGCTATAAAAAAAGTGAACGACCGAGAAGTGTTTATTACAGGGCTCGTTTAGAAATTCCGGATTCGTATGCAACAAATAAAACAAGAATTAGACTGCGGATTCCATAAACTGTGAGTTGAGTCTCTGGATAGAGGTCACATGTGAATTTCAGTGCCGCAGCTTTTCTCTTAAAGAAGCAGAAGGATTTCGCGGGCGTAGTATACAAGACGAAGTGGTTGCAGCTCAGGGTAGGAACTTTTCCATTGCAGTGTCCGGATCTGGAGGTTCTAGCGTTCGAGTCTCGACGGTGGGAG
Organism: Teleogryllus oceanicus; assembly: GCA_964035755.1. NCBI lineage: Eukaryota > Metazoa > Arthropoda > Insecta > Orthoptera > Gryllidae > Teleogryllus > Teleogryllus oceanicus. Next base: position 13,278,163 of record CAXIVR010000008.1, read on the forward strand.
GATTTAAAATCCTAGCAATAAGCTTATATCGAATTCAACCTGAGTCTGAAGGAGAATTCTAGCGGCCCTGCTGCCCTCTTCGAAGGTTTTGTGTTGTTTCTTGTATGAATGCCAAGTGAATACAAAAACATTACGTATACCCCAAGAAACGGGACAGTTTCGGCGCGATTGTTGCTTCCTCTCCCTTCTATCCTCACACTCTTACACACTCTTACACTTGCGTGCACTACACTACCACACGTGCCGGGTGTACAGTCGGGAGCTTCGAGCTTGCCCCGAGGGGAACGGAGCCCTTCTGGAGGGAGATACCTGAATAGGGAAAGTACCGCAAGCAGACGTGTAGCTGCCACGGAAATGGGTCTGAGGCGGATCTCACGTTTTAGTAGGGAAAGAACGCTGCCATCTCCCGGATTATAACATTCACTACACTGTCACAACTGTTTATCATAGAAGTAGACGCACCCGGAAACAAAATATTCAGTAAATCCGGCCTCGTAATAAGCGATGGTAATTCGACATTCTGTAATAAAATCCGATGACGCAAGAGTACTGACCAAGAGCGCGAATTCCAAGGCTGCGGGATCGAGTCTCACAGCCTTGGGGTGTTTCTCTCATGTGATTCTTGCGTGATTAGTGACAATTAGTTGTCAATGATTATTAATCCCATCTGAGCCTTCATTCCATCCAAAACAATTTATTACTCATCATTTACCCCCCATGGTTACCCGCATCGTCATTCATCCACTCAAAGACAACGCCAAACCATGACCGCAGTCGCCCTGGAATTTTGCAAAGAAGTCAGCAAGTATTTAAAGAAAATAACTTTCTTATTAGAAGTCTTTTTTAATCGATCGTGTGATACTATGGAATTCGTTGGGTTTCCCACACAGTTTCAGCTTTTAAGTCATTCATCAGTGAAAGAAACTGTAATCCTTACTAATCTTTTTTGTTAATCGAATAACTGAAGAGTTTTTTTTCGAATCTTAACTGGATTTTTGTATTATACTAAAAGCTGCAAACTCTGAATAGGAGAAGTGCCGGTTGCCAAAATAACAGAAAGGAAGCGTATATGCGCGGGATATCCGAAACAATACGTTCCCACTAACTTCGCATTAATGTTACAAGAACAGAATGACGCTATATATTTTCTAATTTTCCCTTTAGAAATATTTGTACGTTCGAACAGCTGTAAGAATGTAAGAATGACAAACCCCTTTTTCCTGGTAGTTACTCATTTTGTTTTCATTTCTTATTTTTTACATTCCTCAATGTTGCTTTTAATAAAATTGTAGATTGAAAACGAATGTTACCATAGTTTTACAAATGAAATTGATTAACATTTGGATATTAGATAAATTGGCTTCCTTGGCCAGAGCAATAGATATTGGTCTTGGCTGTTAGGAAGACGCCGCGAAACGTTGACAACTGTGTCTAGGACGCTGCCTCTCCCGGGCAGTCCGGATTTTAGGTCCTAACAATAAGAACCCTAGTAAAGTGAACCCAAAACGATACCATTTAACTATAAATAAGTTGAAACAAATACCAAGTGCTGTTTTTAAGTGTTTTATCCGTTAAACGAATTCCGTTTGGGGTTCTAACATATTACATCAATTTTATGGGTTATAAGTACAACAACCTAAAAAATTGAAGAGTTATTTCGTATGTACGTGTCCCATTTCCGTTTGTTTTCTAGTTTTGCGTATCAATATATTATCAAGAAGTTTCTAAAACAAGCTGACATATTATGTTTCAAAAATGTGTATTACGCATCTAACATGGAACCAGAAGTCCATTAAATTCAGTCATGAACTATAAAGTAGGTTTGAATACTTTGTGTTCTAGAAATAGTTATTTACATACTAGTACGGAATATGGGTCTGCGGGACGAAAGAAATGAGTGTGCCACATTTTCGTCGAATTCTGTAAATTATTTTTTTAAATACGAATTCACGGAAACTTACGAATTACACTCGAGATCGAAACCCTAGCCTACTGTCCCCATACATCGTTAATTTTCTACTGGGAGTATAAATTCCCGGATGGGACACGTAGGCTTTTTGCCTTCATTCTCACTCCCCGCAGCCAACACGCTCGCTTTGTGCTATTGGTATACGGATCCCGTCGGAGGGAGATCATTCTCTTGAGATCACTCTCAAAATGTGAGGCGGCAATTATATTGATTGGTCACCTCAGTGTTTTGTTGACTTTGCAGTACTCAATTGTTTAATATGAGCATGGCTTCTGTGCGGTACGCATACGGCAAAGTCTTATTTTGTCCTACGCGTACCGCAAAGTCTGTATTTTGACGCACGCGTACGGAAAGTATTTCTTTCGGCGCACGCGTATAGCAAAGATTCACTTTGGCGTACGCGTATGACAAATTCTTAATTTTGGCGTACGCATACCGCAAAGTACCAATACCGCACTTATCAATCAACAAACAGAGAAAGTAAAAATTAGTTTTCATGAAAGAGTGCTGAAAATTACATTTCTAGAAGATACGTCACGTTTGAAAATGAGCTCCTCAATTGTGCGACGACCTGCCATTGAGTGGCTTTGAAAGGACGGCGGTGCGGCGGCATCGGCCGAGACCTGGGTGGGATCCTCGTGGTGTTCCAGCACGGCTCACCGGGAGAGATGGCTCAGAGTATCAACTAATGTCACTGCAGTCTCTCTGACCGGGAGGTCCTAGGTTCTTATGGCAGGATTTTCGGCACAAGCTTGTCAGCTAGAAGGATTCAGTCGCTGTCTGGAGGAGAATTCTCGCGGCCCGCTGCTCTGATCGGTAGTTTTCCGTGGTTTCGCCGATCAACACCAGGCGAATGCCGGAGCAGTACCTCTAACAAACGGGCTACGGATCGCGCGCGATCCTTCCTTCCTCTTCCTTGTCCTATCCTCTCCCCTTACACACACATACACTTACACTAACATGCACTACACTACTACACATGCCGGGAGATCGGTCGGGGACTTAGAACTTGTCCCGACTGAGGTGGTGCCCCGTTGGCGGGAGATACCTAGTTGGGGAAAACCTCGTTAGCCGACGGTAGGTCGGTGCCGGATCTGGCCATTCAGCGGGGGAAGACCCCCCACTTCTCGAGCAAAAACACGCACCACACTTGCGGGACTAATGACCTAGGCTGTTGGAGCGGCCGGGTATCACTAACAACCAAATCAATCCTCTAACAAGGCAGGCGGCCGTGGCTGGAGGCGCTTCGCCGCGCCCTCTGTCGAGCTGCGTCCTCCTCTCTCTCTCTCTCTCTCTCTCTCTCTCCTCCGTCGCCGTGGAAAGTGCGTGTCATCCCAGCGCTGCGTAATCGCCCGCGCCGCGCCGCGCCGCCTCCCGTGACTCAGGAACCGGTTCCCAGGACTCCGCTTCCTTGTCCCTGCCCCCTCCCCCCCTCCACCAACCAACCCACGCGCCTGTGATACGACCGGGGGGCATTCCTGTATTATACGGCAGGATGGTCGATTGGGTTCAAAAATCGAAACGAATATTCGAATCGTAATTTACGTTTGCGATTCGAGTACTTGATTAGTGCTTGCGAGCACGTCAACTTCTAAGGTAATTAGTCCCGTAAGTGTAGCGCGTGCGTTTTCCTCGAGAGGTGGCAGTGATTTTCTTCCGCTGGATGGTGAGATCCGGCGCCGAACTAACCACCGGTTAACGAGGTTTCCCGCAACCAGGTGTCTTCTACCAGCGGGGCACCGTCACATTCGAGACAAGCTCTAACCTCCCGACCGGTCTCCCGAAATATGTCGTAGTATGGTTCATGTTAGTGAGTGTGTAAGGTTTGAGGACAGGACAAGAAAAAGGAAGGAAAGATTACGCGCAGTCCGGGGTCCGTATGTTAGGGTACTGCTCCAACATTCGCCTAGTGTTGATCGGAGAAACCACGGAAAACTACCGATCAGAGCAACCGGCCGCGAGAATTCTCCTCCAGACAGCGGCTGAATTCGACTTAGCTACGTAGCTAGTGTCGATAATCTTCCCATCATAGACACTCGAACCTAGGACCTCCCAGTCAGACGTACTGCAGTGATCAGTTGATGTCATGAGCCACCTCTGCCCGTTTGTGATTCGATTAATTGATAACCATGTAACGATTTGATTTTTCATGAATCGAACGGATTAAATTGAATTATTCCCCTCCCAATGTTATCTCTTGAGACTCATTCAAGTTATTAGAAATATTTTAATTTTAAATGTTTTTGCGCCACTTTTTGTTCCTTCATTATAAAATGAATAAACACTAAAAAAAGCATAATCATGGACATTGGATGTCGTAAATTTGAAATTTTAATATGTTTCTTTTTAAAAATATTTCTTTTAATTAAAATTGTGTAAATTAAAACGCCAGAATTCTATCAATGCAACGCCCTTGCAAAGTAATTGAACTTGTAAAGGAAAATTATATTAATCAAATTGAAATGAGTTCTGAAGAAAATCTAGCTTCAAGATTTTGACACTAGAAATATGTTACAGAACTCGATCTTTGACCAATGTTTTATTCATGTTTCACATGTCTCATGAAATAAAAGACGCAATTTACATGAAAACGTTTCTTTCTTTGTTGCAGGTGAGTGCCAGAAACATCTACGAAAATACGAGTTCTTTTTGGTGAGTTAAATTGTGTATTTCGTTTTTGAAATTTATTCAAGATACGAGTGAGAATACGTCCATCTCAAATAAGTCCATCACCAGTGTTTTGTTTTTATATATTTTGTTTTCTAAGTCTTTACCCTATTTTAATAAAAATATATCAATGTGAAGGCTAATCAGTTGTACCAGATATTTTTGTCAGTTGTACAGGACTCCAATTTGAAGCAAGAGCCAATGTTAGTTTGTCAAAAATTGACCAAAAATATTCACAATTGGTTTGCTGTAAAAGATTTGACGTTTTATTATTTTACTTTTTTGCATGGTTGACTTCAGTGCCTCCCGTCTGCAGGCAAATTCAGTTGGTAACCACTGTGATCTTGAAGACCACGGTCATCGCAATTTGCGATTATGTTCGCTTAAAAACAGCTCATTCGTTTTTATTTCCTGACCAGGCGACGAATTTTGCTCTTTAATTTGTTGTTTTATTTTTGTTTTTCTGGTTTGTGGTTTAAACTGTGCACAGTGTGAAGGCTTATTTTGCGACATTTTCACAGTGCGCATTTCCAGTTCTCCGATTGTATTGAAAGCCACATTAAATCTCGTTTCATCGCCAAACCCCAGAGCATAGATCTCGGGTGGCCGAAAGCATTAGGACAAGAATCCAGAACAACTTTGTTAAACGGCGTGTATAATTGCACGGCTTTCACTAAGTCACTTAACCTTTCACACGCTCGTCACTCGTTTTCTTCTGAGAGGAAGCGTTATCGTCAAGTGGCGTACGCATTGTCGTTGGCGAGTCATGCACAGAGACTCTCACATCGTGTCGCATGCCAGAGAATTGTGCGAAAATAAGCCGTTGTTTGCAGCACATGAACGTTGCTTAGAGGTTGCTCGTAGACGCTAAGAGCCCGGAGTTCATGATAATTCTAGAGCTCTGTAGAATAAGGGGCTATCCCACACTGACATAGTTTTGAGATAATGAGGGCTTTTACCTAACGCCCCCCATATAACTCAATTTATTTTTAAACTTTTAAACACAGAACACTTGCATATAAGTCCATACTGGATTTAAATAACATATTACTCTAAAAGAATAATATTTGAAGTTTCGTATAATGCTAATAACTCAATTTCACACAAAATGTGGGGTAGTCCTTTTTTCTACTGAGCCCTTCAATTATCGCTTCGTAATTACGAAGATTCGTATTTTTCTCCTGATCTAGTTTTAGTAACATGTATAAATCAAATATTGTGTTTAGGCGAATGAAATTAGATATTCATTCCATGAGATAGTAAAGAAAGATTGTTCAGGGTCTATTCGAAAAAAATGTTGAAGGAATGTAAGTTAGTCGTAGTATGAAAGCTACAACTTCCATACGAAACAGACAAGCCTTGGGAAGATCCAACCCGGCAGAAAGGATCTATTACGAGGCCTTGAGAGATAAATACACGAACCTTGACGCGGAGATGCCAACACAGAAGATTGCAGTAGGCAAACGATCGATCAAGTCAGAGTATGCACAGAGTAAATAGTAACATAACGTATATAATTTAAGTGAAAATGATGACATGAACAACTTGGTTAGGGAGCATTGAAACAGCCGACCTGGGTGGCCGATGTGGCTAAGAGCATGTACAACAGGTTCGAGTCCCGCCTTGGGCATGGTTCTTTGTACATTGTTTCTCATGTGTGTGAGTTGTCCCCGACGGCCTCGCGTTCTGTCGAGTCCAGATCAGAGGAGCCCGCAAAGATTATTGGTGTCTAGTGTATGGGCGAAAATGCGGACATTTAGAGTAACCGGCGCGACAACACATACATGAGAGATATGTGTCAACAACTCGACCCAAGACGGGACTTGAACCGGCGACCCTTTGGACCGAGGCGCCGAGTCGGTACACGGTAGACCCGTCGGCTATCCAGGCCAGCGGCAGAGTTCTCACTTTCATCAAAACGTGTTTATTGATTGATTGATTTTTTCGTGTTTCCGGGCGCGTCAACTACTGTGGTAATTAGTCCCGTTAGTGTAGTGCATGTTTTTTCCTCGGGAAATGACGGTGATCTTCCCCCGCTGGATGGCGAGATCCGGCATCGACCTACCGTCGGCTAATGGGGTTTCCGCCTAACCAGGACTCTCCTACCAGGGGGGCACCGCCGCAGCCGGGACAAGCTCTAAGCTCCCGACCGGTCTCCCGGAATATGTGCTAGTGTAGTGAATGTTAGTGTAAGGGGAGAGGACAGGACAAGGGAGAGGAAGGACTGATCGCGCGCGGTCCGTGGCCCGTTTGGTAGGGTACTGCTCCGGCATTCGCCTAGTGTTTATCGGAGAAACCACGGAAAACTACCGATCAGGGCAGCCGGCCGCTAGAATTCTCCTCCAGACAGTCAAAACGTGTTGAAAAGTGCAAGTCTTCCCCCGCGGGGAAGCGCCAGTGGGCGTGGCGTTGCGCGGAGGCGTTGCGCAAGAGGTGGCGGGGTCCCACGGCGTGACGAGGCGTGACGAGGGAAGGTGCCCGGCGCGGCGCGGCGCGAGTCCGCCGTGCGTGCGCGTGCCCTCGCGTGCGACGTGAACACGCTTCCCGCCTCGGCGGCGGGGGCATGGCACGGAGGCACGCGTGCGCGCCTGCACGCTCGCACGCTCCGTGCTGCGCAGCGCAGCCACCGCCATTTCGTATGCAGCGCGCAGGCGCCGCCGCCGTGCGCAGTCGCCCGTCACGTCTCGTCCCGTCCCGTCCCGCCCGTCTCGACCCGTCCTGTCCCATCCCATCCCGTCTGTAACGTCGTGGATTAATCACAAAGAAACAGACACGAGTGGGTATTTACAATTATTTACAATACATTATGTACAGGATCTAAAACCTCACTCTAAGGCGTTTTTCGGAGCTACCTGCCGCAGCCCCTCTCCCAACACGCGCCTTGCGGCCGCGCCTGCGAGTAGCCAACTCGGCCGATTCGCAACTGGGCACCTCATGTGCCTCGGCAGACCATCTGCCCTGAAGTATAAGGCATACTTCACCGTGTCCGAACCTCGAACACCTACTCGTGCCTTCAGCACTTCCGCGCCAGACTTGGCCGGACAAATTTTGCGGTGTTTTGCCGCGAGGAAACCAGAATCGTTACCCCCGAGTTAATATACTTGTGCAGTTTTGTGAACGCACGTAAGGTGCAATGTACGTTCACGCCACTCGCGGTCAGCCATTCCTACCCTTACGGGCATCATGGCCAATCCTGCAACACGAAAGGAAAAACAGATCAGTTAGATTTTAGCCAACTGGCGCGCGCATTGCGTGTGCTGAAGACGTTACCCCGAATGGTCCTGCGACGCACCTTAATATAGGCCCGAGTCACATGACCTCCTACGTCATCTGCCCCCACGCACTCGTCTTGAAGCGAGTGCCACCGACGCCGCATTTTGTGCCCGGCGTCTGGGATTTCCGTGAGGGGTGGCCTTTGTTCGGGAGCCTATATTTGGCTCCCTCATCCCCATACCTTGCAACTCAGGAGCAGGGAGTCAAGTCTATGACGCTACACATCCTATATCATCCCATTGCATCCCATCCCATCCATCCGTCCTGTCCGTTTTTCCCGTCCGTCCCATCCTGTCAAGTCCTGTCCGTCCGTATCGTCCACTCCCATCCCATTCCGCCTTATCCCATCCCATAACGTCCTATCTCATCCCGTCCCATCCCATCCCATTCCGTCCCGTCTCGTCTCCTCTCGACCCGTCCCGTCCAGTCCCATCCCTTCACGTCGCCTCTCAATTTTGCGCTCCACCCATGCCGTGGTGTGAAAGTCGAAGTGTACATAGTATATAATGTAGATGCTGTGAAGTATAAATGACCGTATGAATGTCCGGCGAGATATGTGTAATAAGTGCGAATGGGAGAGGGAGTTGACGAGTAAAAGGGTAAAAAATATTAATTAACTCAATTTTAATTTATTTAAAAAATAAATAATTGTTGGATCGGACAATGTGCCATTCTGTACACAGGTTAAGGTAACGCTAGCTAGTATAAGGTATTTTAGATTAGGCATAGCTTTAAGGGGTTTGGGAATGCTCAGTTAACCGGATTTTTTAATAATAAAAGAATACTAGACTTAGTCCTACATTATTCATACAAATACATCAATCCAAACTCACATAAGTTTTATTCAGGTGGCCCATGAATTATGGGCCACTCTCACAACTTCTAAACGATTTGCAATATCGAAATGCAGTTTTCGCTCAACATCTGTATACACAAGAGTCCCACAAACTATGGGCCACCCCTGTAACTTAGAAACGGTTCACGATATCGAAATGCAGTTTTTGCTCAACAATGCGGAGTCATGGGGCAAGTAATATGTCGTGGAGATATTTATTCCAGAAATTTATTCACCTTTAATTTTTGTAATGGACTAGAGATATTTTATTAGCTATGGATATATCATAAAACGAGAATAAAATGACGCATATTATGTTAATGTTTGGTAGTAATTTGAGTATAAAATGATATTTCTTGACATATGATTGTAAACCAAAGGGACAATGTATTTCCTGTAGCAGCCCTTGCGTCTGTGGCCTTTGGCGATGGCGCCGAGACTTACGGTGAGACTGAGAAAGTGTCAATGAGTGATCGCAATTCTCCAAATGACGAAATTGTTGATTGATTCTTAGTGATTCGTAGCGCGCCAACTACTATGGTCATTAGTCCCGTACGTGTAGTGCGTATTTTCGCTCTGGAGGTGGCGGTGGTCTTCCCTCGCTGTATGGCGAGATCTGTCGACGACCTACTGTCGGCTAGCGGAGTTTTCTCCAACTGTCCCCCACCAGCCGAACACCGCTCCAGTCAGGACAAGCTCTGAGCTACCGACTGATCTCCTGGCATGTGTGGTAGTGTAGTGCATGTTAGTGTAAGTGTGTGTAAGGGGTGAGGAGTGATAAAAGAAAGAGATAGGAAAGATCGCGCGCTGAACGTGGTCCGTTTTTATGGTACTGCTCCGGCATTCGCCTGTTGTTGATCGGAGAAACCACGGAAAATTACCGATCAGAGTAGTCAACCGCTAGAACTCTCCTCCAGACATTTGACCGAGCTGACAACCTAGTGTGAAAATCCTGCCACCGTCGGGACTCGAACCTACGTCAGAGGCACTGCAGTGACGCCAAATTGTGCTTTTGTTTGTTAGAAAAGCCTTCAATTGTATTAACTTAATTTCAGTCTTTTGAATTTTTTATTATGTAGGTTTTCCAATTTACCCTGGTGTGAAAATTCAGTCCTACGTATTTGACAGTTGGACTTGCCTCGCCATTTGCCAGTCTCCGCCGCCGTCCAGTGCCCTGGGCGTCCTCGCAGCGCCCTACGGACGCGAGTGTGTTTTCCGACGGCCGTCCCCCGCATGCCGCCGCCGCTGCTTCGGTCACGCCTTACGTTTTGTATGTGTTTCGATTTAACGACTTCCACATCCGTGCGGCACGCAAGCGAATTGCCCGCTAACAAGTTGAGTTGTTTGTTCCACGTGCGCTCAGATGTTCAAAGACTACATGTAGGCGGTAGCGGCCGGCAATCGTTGTTGTGGCTCGCAACGCTGTGGTGAAGTTCGTAGTTTTGTTCCCTCGTGTTGTTTCGTGTATGTTGTGTAAGATCTGAGTGATGTAAATGATATTATGTGCTAGGCGATCCAGAAACTATTTTGGGGAAAATTCCACTTCGGACGACCATGAATAACGTTGAAATTAAAATAAATAATTTTAATTATTTAAATTTGTTCAAAGATTTAGACGCCCCGACTGAGATTCGAAGCTGCGCCTCCTGGTTTATACTCAGCTGCTCTGGCCACTAAGCTACAGAGACCTTCAATCCTTCGAACACTTCTCACGAGCGCAATTATCGCTTCTTGTATGTGTATAATATCCCAAGGTGACGGGGATGGTGATAATTATATACATACACTGAGCTCCACTCTCGTTAGATGTAAAATGGTTAAATAATGAAAAATAGTTTGGATGTACATTACTGTAAAAATGAGGATAATGAGATAATTTTTATACTCATTAGAAAAGTCACAATGTTACTCTAGTACTAATTGTACGGTACCTACTCTGTCGAGTCGTATTCTAAATGGTCCGGTGACTTGCTTGCAAAGAGGAAGAGCATCGTGAATATTTAGAAGTAAATGAAAATTAACTATCCAGAGGCCTGGACGGGCTGAAAGAAACCTTGACGTGATGACTAATAAAGACGATGGAAGCGAGCAAACGAACGGGCAAGCCAAATTAAGTCATTTGATGCGTTTAAGTTTTCGCAACAGAATGTCTGACATAAGTGTCTGATCTGGGCCTCGCGGGATAGAGAGGGCCCATGACACGCTAGAGGCCGCCACCTTCCCTGTTCTGACTGCGTCTCCGTATCCGATTCAGTCTCCAACTACAACTCCGTATCCATTCTTGTCTCCGTCCTTGACTCCGTTCTCGTCTTTGTCTCTGACTCCGTTTCCGACTCCCTTCTCTTCTTCATAACTCGGCCCTCATTCTCTCACCGGCTCTTGTCCCCGTCCTCGTCCTGTTTCCGTCCTCGTTCCCGTCCCCGTTTCCATCTCCGTCCTCGTCCCCGTCCCTGTCCCCGTCTGCGTTCTCGTCCCCGTCCTCACTCCGCCCCGTCCCTGTCTTCGTCTCCGTCTTCGTTCCGTCCCCGTACTATCTCCGACACCCGTTCGTCCTCGTCATCTCCGTCCCGACTTCGTCCCCGTCTCCGTTCTGTCCCGTCCGCCCTGTCCCCGTCCTCGTCCCCTTCTCCGATTTCGACTGCGTCCCTGACGCGACTCCGCCCGTACCGCCTGCAACACATTAGTCGCCGCCGCTATTTGCCACTGCGTCCGCTGGCGCCCCCGGCGGCGGAGGCGGCTTTCACCGACCACGGCGGCGGCGGCGGCGGCGGCGGCGGCGGCGTGACGCTTCGTCAATGGAGCGCGCAAAGCGGCTCACGGCCTGACCTGGACGGCCCCGCCCCCTCCCCCTCCTCCGCGCTCCAACCGCAGCCTCCGCCCCCCCCCCGGCGCCGTCTCCCGCGAAGCAGGTGTCCACCGCCGACGCCGAAAACACGGGGCAATGAACCGACGTGCAGACAGGGCCAGATGACATGGTGGAGAGGGGAGGCCTTCATGTACCCAGTTTAATTTCTCGTCTGCCGCCTACCTAATATGTAGTCAGGATTAAGGTTTGTTATGCTGCGGCGGAAAGTGCTGGGTTTTCGGTAGAAAAGCTCGTTTGTTTGGCCCTGATATCAAAAAAGTGGATGATTTTTTTTAGCTGTAGTAAATTACTTCCTCTAATACATTGTGTAGACACATTTCACTTTTTGTGGGTCCTTGGTAAAAAAAATAGTTTACGGCAAACTTTTGTCTGATTGTCCGCCTGTCTGTGGACAATTGATATCTTCCCACCGACCAACTGATATTTTAATTTTTTTTGACGTAGTACTTTACATAAAGCTTCAACAACATTTTCAAAATTTTCCGAAAAATGGAGCAATATTTTTCACATTATTTTCCTCTCTGTTACAGCAAAGTATGCGTAAAAAAGGTGCATGTCATATTTTCGTTGAATTACTGAATTTTCCAAAACACTACAGAATTAACTTTTTTTTTCGATGTCTCCCTACAACTATCGTATTGAAATCTAGATTTTTTTAACGAAATCTGTTCTTCAAAATTATGTCTTGAAACAAAATCATGTAAAATATGTGAATTTTGGAAAATTACACATGAAATGTCTGGCACTTTTTTACCTCTGAGGCTGATGGTGTATGGGAAACGTGAATGGCATACCAAACCTTTAATTTCTGTGATCGAACACCTTCGTGGAAAAAAATTGCTGGTTTGAAATAATTTTACAGGTTCAAGTTTTTGTTTAATATTAGGCAGTCATTACAAATAAGTTGCGAAAAAGTACGCGCTATTGTAGCCACTCTAGATTTAATTTATTATTCTCCCCTAGGAGCCATACCCCTGTGAAGGTGCGAATTTATAAAATAGGTAGCAGAATTTTCCCCTCTTAATGATACGAGATATTCAAAATGTTCTTTTAATGATGGAGTTTTTTTCATCACGGAAAAGTCACACTCCACTTACGTTATGTATGTAGCAACCATTCAACAAATTCACTTTCACTGATTTACACTTCAATTTCTTTCTTCAGTTCACCTCGGCATTGACAACTCTCAACTGTACTTGTCCTTTAGTGTTTGCTTCACGGGCTATAAAAAATTACTAGATACGAACCCCGTCCGCTTATATCGGTATGGGCGGTAAGATAACACACAACAACGAAAGGGTTGCATTACCACGACTTTTTTGCAGGACGACTACAAATATTCAAAATATTTTAGAAGTTCGCGTGACAATTTTTATGGACGTTTAAACATCGTGAGTTGAACGAAAAGGACAACCAAGTTTCAAGCATGACTGCTTGAAACTTGGTTGTCCTTTTTGTTCAAGAGCGTTAGGTTGAATCTTTGAATATGATTATATTCCATTGTTTGAAAGATTTATTGTCCAATGTACACAATTTAGAGAAATAGTATGTTGTACATTTTCATACATTATAATAAAACATTTTATTAACATTATTAATTGACATCTGGTAAAAGATCAACTATTTCCTGATACCATCGAATGATGAAAATAGATGACTGCGCTATTGCGCTGCCTATGCAGCTCCAGCCAACGAGCTTCATGTACCAGTTTGCGTCACAATGATAGCGGAAATTTTAAATGCCGGCAGATCGCCAAATTATCAACTTTTAACAAATCTTTAAAACAGATATATGAAGCATTTTTTAAAATATTTCATCGTCTATTTCAGCTACACGATCATGACTTTATTTTCGGTTGGTAACCATTGCAAATTAGCACTTCATGCCACTTTCAAAATGTTTCGCAATGTTTCTGCTTGCCAGGCAGAATGGCCGCGAGCGTCTGGCCTGGTTTCTCAAAGGAAGTGCCTGTTTTGTGGTCACATGGTTCGTGTCTCATCTGGTGCTTCGTGGAACGAGCAAAAGTCGGTGCGCCGCCATGCAGAACCAGCTCACCCACGTCTTTTCATCATAAACTATAGGATATCCGGCGCCATCTGGCGACGTTTCGGTGGAATAACGGTTAGCGTAGCGGACTGTTTACCGGACGTTTACGTTTCGGTGGTATAACGGTTAGCGTACCGGACTGTTGTATGTTTCGGTGGTATAACGGTTAGCGTACCGGACTATTGTACTCGACCGTTGTACGTGTCGGTGGTATAAGGATTAGCGTCTGGCCAGACTGTTGTACCCAAGATTGTGCGTTCAAACCTGATCGAAGCCGTGGAGGGCGAAAAATCCTTCGTACGCGTTTCCTTCGGAGGAAGTAAAGCCGTCTGTCCCATGTAGCAGATGTACTGAAAAAAAGGAAAAACAAGAAACCTCAAGCCTATAAAAAAGCTAAATTCAAATCGTCTGTTTCGCTGCCCAACATAATACCTTCTCTCTCCGCTAGGCGGTGAAAGGAGCCTAGCGAAATTTACCCCATTGTTGATTCAGTGGTGAGGTGTAGTTGACATTTACATAATTGAAATGATTGAAGGCGTTGTCATTGTCAACAATAGTTGTTAGTAATACTATTGTTGACAATGACAACGCCTTCAATCATTTCAATTCGAAATTTACCCCGTCAAACGAAAGAGGATGGCCGGAGTCTCGCCACGTAAAGTAAGGCATTAACTAACGAACTAAACCAGGCTCTGCGGCGAAATTGCTCGGCTCCGTTTGTTACCGGAGCGGAACGGACGCCGGACGTCAGCGGTCAGCTTCGCGGATCGCCGTTGATTAGCGCGTTGTCGACTGGACGATCTGCTCTCAGCGAATCGCAGCGATGTGGAAACGGAAATGATCCGGATGCAGTGTGCACCGTGCTTAAAGCGCTCCATACATCTGCAATCACCGCCTGCTATAGAACGATTTTCCTAAGGATGAGCCGAAGTGACAGCTAGTGCTGGCAACATAACTGAAGGTTCTGTGGTCGTTGTGCCCTCCAACCCATTAGACTCCCGTCCTGCATTCGTTAGTTTGCAGTTGGCTAACTTGTAAACGGCTTCGACGCTTCCTTTTGTGATGTCCTCGTCCGACGAAAATATAGTGCGCTTTGAATATTAATTGAAATTAGGAAGTGCAGTGTTATGCGCTCTTCGTAATTTTTTTTCTATTAACATTACATTGAATGTACTTCTTGTATGACAAATATTATGTTTATTTTAAAACCGAGATGCGTACTAGTGCATGTGTTTTCGTCTATTGTGCTGTTGTGTGGCGAGCTGTCATTGAGAACTTTCTATTTACATTCGTGGCAGTTTTATTTCACTGATTGTGAGAGCATATTAAGAGATTTTCCACATACGTAATTAAATTTAAATATTTCCCGGACTCCGTACGTGCATATACCTCAGCGAAACTCTTAGATTTCTGCATAGGGATGTTTTCACAGGAGCCATAACCCAACACTACGAAGAGACGTGGCTGACAGCTGTCGCGGCGGAGGAATACTTCTCAGAATTACATGTGATGTTTACTTGTTACGCGAACTGTCACTTTGGCTCATCCTTGGAAAATCCTTCTATAGCTTGACTGGCGCCGCGCCGCCACTTGTAAATCTGTCGCCATAAGGAAATGGGGGCCCAACAAGGGGGCCACTAACGTAATGATAGTCATATCGGGAAATGATACTTCACAAGATGTAATCATCACCGTGTGTAATCATGTGATATGTAACATGAAATGATACTTCACAAGATGTAATTAATCATCACCGTGTGTAATCATGTGATATGTACCATGAATGATACAAGTTTCGTGATCAAGATAAATGAAATTTGTTCTCAACTGTGGCAGCAGAGTGCGCTGATATCTATATTCTAATGTACAATACCATGATGGTATATTCTACTCTAGACGAACCAAAGCGAATAAAAAAGATGTAGTAATATGGGTATTTACCATGAGCATCACATTCAATCACCAGAGTTGGAACTTCCTCCATTTATCGTAATCTTAGAACGAAACGTGAAAAAATGCTCTTTACACTTAAAATGCCCAGGTAGTGTGATTACATTGACCATGTATTCTATAGTTTTACAATGAACGGTGCAAAAATTCACGAATATATAGAGTAAGAGATTTTTTCCGAGCGCGTCAACTGGTATGATTCTTACAAAGTCCCGTAGGTGTAGTGTCAGAACATTCCGATAGAGGGGTGTCTCCCCTTCCTGGGACTTGAATGATTTGAGATACCGGTGTGACAACGGCTAAGGTCATTAGTCCCGTAAGTGTAGTACATGTTTTATCGCCATCGATGGTAGCTGTGATCATCGACAGCTGGATGACGAGATCCAGCGCCGACCTACACGCCAGGTAGCGGGTTTTTCCTCAATAAGGTATCTCCCACCAGGTGGGCACCGCCTCAGCTGGGAAAAGCTGTAAGCTGCGACCGGTCTCCCGGCATGTGAGGTAGTGTAGTGTATGTGAGTATAAGTGTGTGTAAGGGGAGAGGATAGAAAAGATCGCGCGCAGTCCGTGGCCCGTTTGGTAGGCATTCGCCTGGCGTTGATCGGAGAAACCACGGAGAACTACCGATCAGAGCAGCCGGCCGCTAGAATACTTCTCCAGGCAGCTTCTCCATTAGTGTGGAAGATCCTGACACCATCGGGACTATCTAGAACTGTTAACATTGCAATGAATTAATTGATACCCTGAACTTGAATGATTAGTAATTCCGTGCGCGGGCACTCCGGGCTAAGTTCATTCACCCCGTAAGTGTAGTACATGAAGGTGGTGGTGATCATCGCCTGCTGGATGGCGAGATCCGGCGCCGACCTACATGTCGGCTAGCGGGGCCGCGGGAGCCGGTCCAGGGTGAGACGTGAAGAGCTCGGCCGCGCGAGGCTCCGCGGGGCGTTTTGGCGGCCCTGGACGCGGCCAGCGGCTCCGCGCCGCCCGGGACGCCGGTCACGCACCCGGGCGGGGGCCCCCCCCCCCCCCCCCCCCCAGCGGCGGAGGCTGCACCTGCCGAGCAGGGCCCAGCGGCTGCCTCCCTCGCCACGCGGCCGCGCTTGGGGCAGCGCCGCCAGCCACTCACGCTCATTGCCCGCCGAGATCAGCTTCTCCAATACTTACGTGGATTCTGTTTGGGGTCTTTTTTGACCCCAAGTGCAAATTATGTTTTGCAACACACCAGGGTCGTAGCTTCAGATGGTGTCTCCCGGGGCAAAACTAATGGTATCACCCCATTACCCCCCACACAAATTAAATATAAAAATATCGTCGAAATCGAGACTCTTTGAACATTGAAAAATAGGTGCTTACCGCTTATAGTTTCGCATTGTAGTTTACATTATTTCTTTGCTTTGCTTTCTTAGTATTTATGATTTAAATGTATACTTATATTTTTTAACTAAATCATAAAAATTATGTAATTCCAGCAATAAAAATTTGGAATTACTAAAATAACAAAACTGTTAATATAAATAATTTTAAGTAAATATTTAAATATATAATTTCAATTATAAAATATTTATTGGTGTCACCCCTAGAATGTTGTCAGGACATTTTTTATATGTATACTTAAAAGAAATAAAAAAAAAAAAAAACTATAAAATAGTTTATCATTTTAAAAAGATTCACGTTTATCTTTTAATCATAGAGTTCCGGGTCATGCGATTTCGTCATTTAAGGATAAAAATAAAAGTATTTCGCTGTACCGTGGATTACAAATACATCCTAATTTCGTAATCTGGGTTTACGTATACCATTACAAATATCATGATCCCATCTTCAAATCACCGTCCTCTACCCTGTGTTCCAGAACCGTTGTCCATATTGCACGGTACCACTACTTGCCGTGACATTGTGAATAAGAAGCCGTGATAATGAAATTATACATTTTGAAATATCGGCACTATTGAATACTTTTTTAGTCTTAAATGATCAAATACCTGATCCTAACTCTGTAGAATACTTGAATATTTATAAACCAATATAAAATGTTTTTACAAAAAATTGGAACTAATGCACAGGACCCCGAAACATGTGGAGTCTGCTTATGGATTATTCCTGTCCCGGATGGGACCATGGCGGATCCAAGGGGGCATGCGGGCCATGGTTCCCTCCCAAAAGATTTTACTTGTTACCTCCCTTTATTTGGCAAAATTTATTGAAATATTTGTTGGAATTACGTAATTATTTACAAAATAATATTGTATAGCATCATCTATACACTTCAAAAATAATAAACAATGTAATAAGATCGTAGGCTTTCACGGCCGGAGTCAATATGAGTCATCTTTAGAAGATGTCCACCGCAGCTGTGCACGAAACGTTTGGTTCTTCAATGCCAACTGGACCACGGCCTACCAGCCCGGAAACCTTTACTCATAATGTAATAAGAATTCTGTTTATTATTTAACAAAAATCTATGATCTCCCCCCAACCCAATGATCTGCCCCTGGATGGGACAGGGAATCGCATGATTGCATGTCGCTGGTCAGGTTTCCCTCTTCTCTGCTTCCCAGCTAATGCCCTTTCACTTTTCGTTACCTGAGAAGACACAGCCCGACTGCATCCCGTTTCGTCCAACCGGTTTCCGGATGAATACAATTTGTTTTAAAGTTTGTATTCATAAGAAGTGCAAATAGATGCTATTGCACCAGTCCAGAGGAAACCTGGAACACACGGGAACAGAGTCTTCGAAATTGTGTCTGTGAGCGAGGTAAGATGATGCTCGTGATAGGAGGTTTTAAGTTTTGTTTCCACAAACTTGCACGCGGTGGTAGTCAACGTTGGTAATTATCCAAAAAGACATGCAAATGTTTCCTGAACACAGGGAGAAGGGGATATATTATAATCGATCAATGTAATACTGAGCATTGGTAAACATACAACACGGTAAAAGTTACCATTCATAAGAAACGCTAACAGATGTTTTCATATCCGACGAGAAAAAAAGTCAAACGTAGGTTAACTGGCCAAAACTTCGAGAAGTTGGGCCCGTATTGCATTGAATCCGGATGTTGTAGGTGAATTATCGCGTCATCTCTCCAGTCAGACATGGGTCATACGATTAAAATGTCGGAATGAGACAACCATTTATTTATTTTATTGTGTGTGCGGAATTTATGTGGGGAGGAGGCTATTTTGCCAAAACCGTTTTGGGCGAATACGGATTTCGATCAAAATTTAAACAATTTAGGTTAGAATTAATGATTGATAAATGTTGGCATTTTAGTAACAAATAATACTTTTAGTACTGTAATGATCTGCCAGTTCTAGTAAATGGCGTGGTCTTTCAGAGACCAATGAATACCAGAAACCCTTAAAATAACTGTTCAAAATGTGGACGTAATACTCTCTGTTCTGTACTTAAAATGAGAACATAAGAGAATTGTCTCTGAGTTAATTCACTTTTATAAAAGACCCATGACAGGCAATGCGCACATGAGATTATTTAGGCTGCTGAGAAATGAGTGACGTAAATTAGACTAAGATACGAGTTATCTGTCAATTTGAAAATTTTAATTTATGAATTTCTGAATAATCCCTTTCTACAAAGGGATATCAACCATTCGTAGCATAAAGTTTTTCTTTATCTCCTCATATATGAAAAACATAAGTATACTACTGTATTACTTTTTATAATTTTTTTCTCCAGAAGCTTTGCTAGTATCCGAGAGAAAATTCTCGTCAGTATTTATCACCCGAAATAATATTGGTACAAGAAACCGGCTCTGAACCAAATAATTGCGACGAAATGATGCAATCACAAAGTATGTGAGGCGCCAACAATTCGGTCGCTCGATTGCACACCTGAGAAGGTGGTAGGGGGCGTAAAATCCTCACCAAATAAAGTGAGAGGGAAGCATTAAATTGTCTCACCTTACAGCAAAACTGCGAGGGTTGGCTTTATGGGCTTTCAAGGCTAATTAAAAAGGACCTCCTCATTCCTTTTAGAATACCACCCGTACTTTGTTAAGGTCTACTTTCCTTCTCACTTCAGCATTAGCCCAAACCAGGGTTGGGGAATAATGTAAGGAGGGAATCATCATGATAATGGGGAGAAAGGAGAGGTAAGGAAACGAGAGGATAAATATACTGCGAACTGTGTTACGTTTTCGACATAGAATTCTAAATAAATAAATAATAAATAAATAATAAATAAATAATAAATAAATAATAAATAAATAATAAATAAATAAATAAATAAAAAAAGAAAATGGACGAGTTACTTGACTGAATCCCAGTCGCGTGTGCGGGTCGTCCCGATGTCAGGGGGGGAGGGGGGAGAAGCGATCGGTTGGCGCGTGACGAAAGCCGAGGTGACCCAACAAAGAGGCACGCAGGCGGCTGGCTGTTGTGGGGCGGCGCGGGGGTGCGGGCGAGGCGGCACGGCACGGCGCGTGGGCGCGGCGGATAGCCCGCCTATGACGTCACGCGCTCTGGGCCTGGCCAGCCGCCCGTGGCCCTCTCCAACGCCCTCCCCCACCCCCCACCAAGCACCCCGCTGCGACCTTGGCTCCGCGGCGGTCTCTCGCGGCGGTGGGTTGAGTCGGGTACTCGCAGGGCGGGATTAACGAGTAAGCCACTGTTCGTGGAAGTGCGGACAGCCGCTCTGTTGGATCCGGGAGGGGGCCCGAAGCCAACGTTTTCGTATAAAATTAAAAATAATTGTGAACGGGAGGTCGATATGAAATCACCTCCCTCCAGGGCTACCCCTTGGCAGGGCAGTTTTTCAAGATATGGAAATGTAACTGCTTGTATTAATGTCAACGTCCCATGTGGTCTAGTGGCTAGGATACCTGGCTTTCACCCAGGAGGCCCGGGTTCGATTCCCGGCATGGGAAAGGTATTTTAGTTACTAGTAAACTAAATGTGACACCCGATAATGAACATACATACTGATTCAGAGTGAGTTTCGGACTTGACAAAGAAGTTCCGAATGATGCAGCTCAAAAGAAAAGGAGAAGAAGGGAAAAATCCTCTCGGCTCCCCCCAACAATGAAGATACCTTGTATAATCGACTATCTCTTATTAAGGGTCAGTAATATTTGCTATTGCAATGTTCGACAACCGTCACAAGCACCAAATTTCATTAAAACCATTTTCTGCAAATTTTAGTAGATGACCTCCTCTATGCGTCACTGCTTACGACAGAGCTGACGTCATGTGAGAGCAAAGCTCAATGGAAGAGGTCTCCCTCCCTTAAATATTTGCTTTTCACATATTGTGTTATGGATCAGCAACTTTTTTGATGTTTTTGGTTGTAAAGAATTGTTGTATTGTGATCTACAATCTTTCTGCAGTATTCGCAAAGACTGTTTTTTTAAACATATTGCAGTGCTATATGAGTTCATTTATTTGTTATTCTGAGTAGTGTCCGGTTCTTTTTTTTTATTTTTGATATTGTTCCGCGGAATGTTTTTCTTTCGCAGGCTTTAAAGTTATTGGTGGTTTCGAATGTCACTTTACTTTTCTAATTTAGCATGATCATTGTATTCAATAAATACGTGCATATCCTTCAATATTATTAAAATGAAAACGTACCAACTACTTTGAAAAAGTAATAATCAGCCTGAGCCTGCTCTAAACAGGAGACTCACCATTACTCTAGATAAATCAGACCGAAATTATCACAGGTACAAAGAATCTCGAAAATATCTTTTCACTTGTTAAAGGATCAAACACGAATCAAATGTAAGAAATAAAAAATACAGAATACAATGTAAATGAATGACCGCGTTTACCAGCGAAATACAGTTAAAAAAACAGAGTGGCAACTACATGATAAGCACTAGGGGCAGATTTTAATGAAATGTCATTTTTTCTTTTCACTTTAGAACAATGCCGTGTAGTATAGAAATCCATTTTATAATATGACAAAACGAAATGACCCATTTTTATACGTCTTTTTTGTTGCATTTTTATGGATTTCATTTTTTAACTTTTTCCGACATTTTCGCTGATTTAATCGATTTTAATGTCATTTTAATGGTACTTGCTTCAAATAATATTTACGAGATGCAACAAATGTTCTCCACAGAATTCCTGAGTAGCTACACCTGGTAGCCTATTCGATTCTTCGCTCAGAGTTGTAATGTAGCCATTGTGAGATGTAACTAAGGTTCCTGTGACACCTGTCAGCTCATTGGCATTTCAGCTGACTTCGGATAAATAGACAGAGATTTTCTGGTAAAGAACAGCCCAAACTAAAAGTTTGGAAGTTGAGTTCACTTGAACAATAGAAGCCTCGATTACATCAGTAACATATCCAACAGCTTAAGTTAATCTGCATTGTTTTTGATAACATTTTTTTCGTCATTTTTCTTTGTTTTTAGCGCATTTTAAAAACATTTTAAGAGCATTTTATTGATAATTTTAGCGATGTTTTAGGTCATCAAAATCCGCCCCCTAGTAAGCATATTGTTTGACGAGGAATATATGATGTCTATTTCGGATAGTCCCAATATTCCTAGATCGTTACGGCATTCCCCAGGGCTCACGCCCGCTGCTACTAAAGCTTCTAATTTATGTATTTCTGATGTTCTTGCAATTCTCTGTTCCGATTTTCAATTGCATATTTTGTTATTTTTCTGATGACAATCTTGGGAAAAGCAGATTTTCAGTTAATCGGGGCACGAATAATCGCCAGTCTACTGTAGTACATGTTGCGATATTGTGTTAATACCATCTTTCCTCTGGACTGCGTATACCTGAAGATACATTCTCGATGATGACACCATCTTTGCAGTAGTTGACTCACAACGCATTTCCAAGCGTGCTCGAGTCAACAGCTACGTTAAATACTGTCACTACTCCACCTGAAGCCAACAAAATGGCGGTGGCTCGTTCACAAGTTGTAGCTATTTTCTGAACAACGCAATTCGCCGTAGTAAGACTGTGCCTTGAGGCTCGCAAAAATATCGAAACTTATTCATCCGGAATTCACTAGTGGTCTTAAAGTATCCAGCTAGGCTCTAATTGTCGTACAGAATAATAGTCCTATTTGAGGTGCAGGTTTTATGTTTTCAAAGAGTTTCGTTTCTGACTGAGCAACATTCAAATCATTATTTAAATGATCTACTGGATAAGGAACTCTGATAGTATATTCAATAATAAAATAATAATTCAATTTTATTTACTAACGTTTCGTCCTTTTATGCTGACCGTGCTTCATTTTGAAGTAGAAAAACATCTAAACGTTATACCAGTTAGAACTGAGCAATCTTACAAGACAAGAAATATTATCATTTTGTAACCATGCACTTCTTTGAGACCGGACTGGTTTGCAGGGCCAGGCTTTAGACTCCGAATCATTTTGAAAAAAAAAACAACAAGTGCATGCCGCACAGACACTAGTTAATTCTTCAAAGCACGCACATTCTTTTCGACAATTTCCACTAAATTAGGATATTCTCATGCACTTTGTATTATTCATGAATGCATTTTGCATTTCGGGTCGAATGTCAGACTTCGGCCCCGCTAGCTAATGGTACCCCCGTGCCTGGACCTAGTTTAACTCGCACGTTCGCGTGGGGGGGGGGAGGTAAGAGAGAGAAACATGTGATGAACATGACGTATTCCCTTCACCGTAACTAGCAAAAGGCCTTCCACAAAAGCCCGAGAACCGAACGCGAACAGGAACGTAAAGAGAGTTAAAAGACGGACATCTCAGGCAGGCGTTCACAACACGACGGAAACGGGAAGGATGGTCAACATTTATCTCAGCCCGGGAACGCGAAGCCTCTTGACCAAAGAAAGTGCAGCAAATGGCGAAGCTTTCCAGCTGATCGAGCGCGTGACAGGCGACACTAGTCTAAAGCGGAATTGAGGGTGTAGGACGATATTGAGGTTAGAGCGTGGATTTGCAAGGTTGTGGTTTGAGACGGGTTTTGTTAGTCATTAGTAAATCAATATTGTTAGTCATTGTTGAGTGTTTTTAGTATTTATAGTACACTTGTTTTTTCTATTCATATTAATACTTAGAATTAAAATTTCTTACAGATTTTTAAAAAATTTCGTTAAAGTACATTGGAGCTGTTTATTTATTGAAAAAAATTATAGTTTCTCGTAGTTGTATTTTTCGTAAGTTCGTTGTAGTTTTGACAATCTTCGTACTTATGATTTTATTTTTTCTAATTCATATTATTTCGTTAAAGTATTTCTTTTTCATAGCAGCTCACGCAAACACATCAGACAGCTGGCAATACAAAGAGTGAACACAGTAGCATAGCTAGAAATGCTTTGGCTTCGGTAACTGATTCTTAAAGTTCTCGTTTTAGCCGCTACTGGTTCATAGCGCTACTGGTTCATAGCGCTACTGGTTCATAGCCGCTACTGGTTCATAGCCGCGGGGTTAAGCTCGGTTTAGCGCTGGTTGGTTCATAGCCGCTACTGGTTCATAGCCGCTACTGGTTCATAGCCGCTACTGGTTCATAGCCGCTACTGGTTCATAGCGCTACTGGTTCATAGCGCAGTTCCCTCTCCCCGTTGGCGTTCATTGTGACGCGCACGTACCTCCCGTTCCGTTCCCGTCCTCGCCTTCACGTTCCCGCTCGCGTTCGCGGGCTATTGTGGACCGGCTTAAACTCCGCCTGCCTGAGCATAGTTCATCGTCACGCAGCTACAGAAACTGAGATGAATTTTTGAAAAGAAAAGCTACAGCACTTTTCTTGCCTCGGCCGGGAATCGAAGTCGGGGTCAACGCACGTAAAGCTAGTACACTTCCCATGAGCCAGCTCTAGACGCTTCAATTGTAATAGATCAATATAATATTAAACAGACCACGATAAAAGTACACATCATTCACCGGGAGCGGTAGCTCAGTGCATCAACTGATGTGGCGGCAGGATTTTCGACACTAGCTTTTCAGCTAGGTCAAATTCAGACGCTGTCTGGAGGAGAATTCTAGCGGCCGGCTGCTCTGATCGGTAGTTTTCCGTGGTTTCTCCGATCAACACCAGGCGAATGCCGGAGCAGTACCCTATCAAACGGGCCACGGACCGCGCGCGATCTGTCCTTCCCATTCCTTGTCCTATCCTCTCCCCTTACACACACACTTACACTAACATGCACTACACTACCACATATTCCGGGAGATCGGTCGGGAGCTTAGGGCTTGTCGGTGGGGCGGTGCCCCGCTGGTGGGAGTCTAGTAGGGTAAACCCCGCTAGCCGACGGTAGATCGGCGCAGGATCTCGCCAACCAGCGGGAAAGCACAGAAAAACACGAAAAAATCAATCAATCAATATATATATCAATCCTTACACTAAGAAGAAAAAACGAAACGGGATGCAGTCGGGCTATGCCTTTTTTGGGAGGGAGGTAGGAAGTTTGGGGAAAAGTGTCCGCGGGATGCAGTCGGTATACGCCCTCTCTACCAAGCGCAGAAGAGAGTCGTGGCGATCAACAGTCACGAACGTCGGGGGGGGGGGAGCCCGAGGGTGGCGGATGGCGCGGGCAAAGCCCCCTGTCTGCGCAAGTGTGTCACGGCCCACTGGTTGCGCCCCGAGCGGCCGCTGCAGGTGCACCGACGCGCAGTGGTCCCGACTGACAAAACTGTGGGCACAAACATTTTTTAACATTCGTGCATGGACTTCCGTGCCTTGTTGACTGATGGGAAAGTCTGCTGTGCGCGTACGGTAGTGTGGCGTTTTACGAAGTGAGTATAACCCTGGGTGCAGCGAAGAAAATTCTCCTTGTACGATTTTACTCCTTTATATTAGTTCGTGTCAGAATCTCATAAATCGGACAGTTTTGAAACCCTGAGTGTTTTTTCTCATTTTTCCCTCTTCAGTATCCCTGGGGAGGCGGGAATTTATTCAATTGCTCGGGTTGCAGTGATTGCTTCAGATGTTTAAGTTTACGAAGTTTGGGGAGGGCTTTAACTTAAATAAACTAACTTATGATTAACTTAAAACTAATTAACATGCCTCTTTGGACGTCGTTACTTTTAATAACAAAGGTTTTGTTTAAGCTTTATAAAAGTTTTTGATATTGTTCTTTTTTCTTTATTTTTCGTCTTTTTCATTCACTGTTTGGTTGGTTGTGATTCCGGGTGCAAGAGCTTAGGTCACTAGCCCAGTAAGTGTAAGGCATGTTTTCCTCGGGAGGAGGCAGTGATCTTCCCCAGCTGGATAGCGAGATCCGGCGCCGACCTACCGTCGGCTAGTGGGGTTTCCCTCTAACCAGGACTCTCCCATCAGCGGGGCACCGCCCCAGCCGGGACAAGCTCTAAGCTCCCGACCGGTCTCGCGGAGTATGTTAGTGTAAGTGTGTACGTAAGGGGAGAGGATAAGACAAGGAAGAGGAAGAACAGATCCCGCGCGGTCCGCGGCCCGTTTGGTAGGGTACTGCTCTGGCACTCGCTGGGTGTTAATCGGAGAAACCACGGAAAACTACCGATCGGATCAACCGACCGCTAGAATTCTCCTCCAGACAGCGACTGAATTCGACCTAGCTGAGAAGCTAGTGTCGAAAATCCTGCCGCCGTCAGGACTCGAATCTAGGACCTCCCGGTCAGAGGCGCTGCAGTGACATCAGTTGATGCACTGAGCCACCGCTATAGGTTTATATTCCCATTCTCATTCATGTTTAACCGAGAGTTTTGTCCTTTTCTCGTGCGTCTTTCCAAGCAGTGTGGGTCCCGCCCGGCGCGGCGCGCAGCTCCCAGCCTCGCCGTGCAGCCAGCGGAGTGAAAGGGCGCCGGGGAGGGGCGGTCGTTTTCGTAATCGCTTGCGTGGAATGCCTTCAGAAATACACTGCCCGCCCTCCCTCTCGAGCTCGGCCGGCAACGCGGTCGGAGACGGAAGGAGTTCAGCTGACGAGTCAACTCATGATTCCTTCCGTGTAAATGCGCGACCTTCTTTCATCCAGACACCGGGAGCGGTAGCTCAGTGTATCAACTGATGTCACTGCAGCGCTTCTGACCGGAGGTCCTAGGTTCCCACTCCCCACGGCGGCAGGATTTTCGACACTAGCTTTTCAGCTAGGTCGAATTCAGTCGCTGTCTAGAGGAGAATTCTAGCGGCCGGCTGCTCTGATCGGTAGTTTTCCGTGGTTTCTCCGATCAACACCAGGCGAATGCCGGAGCAGTACCCTACAAACGGGCCACGGACCGCGCGCAATCTGTCCTTCCTCTTCCTTGTCCTATCCTCTCCCCTTACACACACACTTACACTAACATGCACTACACTACCACATATTCCGGGAGACCGGTCGGAGCTTAGAGCTTGTCCCGACTGGGGCGGTGCCCCGCTGGTGGGAGAGTCCTGGTTAGGGGAAACTTCACTAGCCGATGGTAGGTCGTCGCCGGATCTCGCCATCCAGCGGGGAAGATCGCCGTGATCTCCCGAGAAAAAAACATGCACTACACTAACCGGACTAATGACGAGAGCAGTTGACGTGCCCGGAAACATGAATAAATCAATCAATCAATTTATCCAGACAATATTTATAACTAGCGAACAACTAGTATTGGTTGCCAAAAATGAAGATGACCTACAATGATTTAATAAACTCTGCAGAAACTATAATTTGACGATCTCCATCAAAAAAACTAAAAGTATGACATACAAAGTCCGGGCAGATGAATAAAGAGTTAAAAGAACAAGTCATGAAAGGAAAAAAATTTCCGGCTTCCTTAAATTCCTCAGTGTGGTGCAACAAATATTTGAGACAAGACTCAAAAGTAAGAATATATAAATCAGCGGTAAGACCGATTTTAACATATGCAGCAGAGACACGAGGTGAAATAAAAAGCATGCAACGTCAGCTAGAAGTGATAGAAATGCGTGTGTTGAGGAAAATTTTAAAGAAAACGTTCTTGGATAGGAAATAAATAACATTAGAACAATATGTGGAATTAGTCCCATTACCGAATGGATAATATCACGTAGGAGAGAATGGACTCAACACATTGATCGAATGAATGAAGACAGAATTGTAAGCATCTCGAGAGACAATAGACCTGTGGGAAGAAGATATCCCGGAAGACCGAGGCGACGATGGCACGAATGCTTTTAAATCCAAGAAATGGCCTACTAAGAAGCAGAAGAAATAAGCTAAATACCGGGCGTTGCCTGGACTTCCTTCACATTCAGTCCTTGCGAATAGGAAAAGATCAATTTTATATAAACCGTAGTGTTTAATATATTTAACGTAATTGTTCAAATTTTATAAAGTACTACAATTTTCTTTCATTTTATTTTTGAACGCGTAACTATTAGATGAATTTTCTTTAAATCTTATGACCGCTTCTGACCTCTAGCGAATAAATTAGGTTCCAATTTTGCTGCAGCACTGCTGGGCTATGGCGGAATATGTTAGGAACCACGTGCTCAAAGCGAGAGACGAAAAATGGTCGCGGTGCATCTACAAACATATTATTTAAATTATTCATTTTCCGCATTTGGGTTGTGTTAGTCTTTACCAAATTTTGCAAGGACACTGCGACAATCCTGAATAAGAGTCTGTAAAAATATCATATCTATTGATTTGCTGCTTTTTGTGGTATCGTTGTCGGTTACACATCGTTGAATTCACGTTTATTAGTATAGATTTCTATAATTTAACTATTAGGTCAGGTTGTATTTACACAACTGACGAATGTCGAGTAGAATTACGTCATTAGTTTATTTGAATTAACAAATTATTTCTTAATACTTAAACCAGCGTTGACCTAGCGATAATATTATTCGATAACCCAGTTTTACAATATATAGAACACAGCTAACTAGTATATAGATTACGATATAGATTATTATATAACAAAACATATTTTATAACAAAATGTGTGGATAAAGTTATAATTCACATATCTCTCAATTGATATTTCATTCTGTTAAGATTTTTTGAAGAACATATTTGTAATAGTTTCATCGGTTTGGGGAATTTTTAATTTGTTTTTATACTTTCCGTACTGGTTTTTGCGTTTGAAAGTTCTCTTTTCCTGCTTCTCATTATTTAAACCTGAAGTGCTTCCGAAATTCCCGACATCAAGTTTTTGTGGTTGATATCTTCGGTCTGCGAAGTCGCCTTTGAAAAGTGATTCTCTCCCGAAAGAACAAATGATTGTGTAAAAAGAAGAGCAATTGCGTTTTTCGGTAAGGGTTTTGCACGTTGTACACTTTTTGTAACCAACCACATCTAATCGAAGAAGTTTCTTCATCTCCATGATCCGTGGCGGACCCACAGGAGGGGAAATTTTCCCACTCATTAAAAAAACAATATAAAATGAAAATAAATCTCATGATCAAACAATATTATTAAACTAAAGAATTTTCGGAATTCACGTATAAAATTTTGCACATCAAGATGGTTACGCATAAAATCTTGTCGTGCGACATTTGTCACCAAAATGGATACAAATTCGTTATATATATTATATAATTCATAATAGATAATAAATTAATAAGGTTGTAATTCAAGTGTTAGCAAGTTACACAAATTAATTTTAAAATAGTCCCATCATTCCAGTTCAAATCATCCTTCATGCACACAACGTGGTGTGCTTAACCATGATACTAGATAAGACTTATCTTATTTTGTATCTTATTATCTTTTATTTATATTTTCTTTCCTTTACATTTGTATACTGATGACAGCAAAGCCGTCGAAAGCCGACTATGTCAATAACTATACTAAGTTAACGGAGATGGCCTCTTTTATTTCTTCGTTTAAGAACGTCAACAACACCGCATCAGAATTCCCACAACTAAGATAAGTATCACACTGCATGTACATAAGTACGAAGCGAATTTTTGTGATTTTGCATTTTTTTACGTTGCTTGTTTTTCCTGTTAATGCACATTCCAGTAATTATAGGAGCATATTTTGCATTTTCATTAAATTGAGACTTATCTTTAAAAAGAAGTTTCATGTTTTCATAGAATCTATTAATTTGTGAGAGTTCATTTATTAGAAAGAGCTTCTCCAAGTTTTCGTTTCTTTCTTTTTTTTTAATGTTTTTTCTCTTCTCTATAGATGATAAAATACTTGTGCAAATGTAGGATATTTCTTTACATAATATTTTTTAAACCAGGCAGAAAAAATGAAACAAGATATTTAGTGTACTTCACTAAGGGGCATATATACTGCAATTCTTTATCCCGAAATAATCTAGGTTATATTATGTTTGCAAAAAAGTATATTTTTTCTTTGTATGCATGCTTGTCCTGAATTATATAAAGAAACGTTTGTGCAGGAAATGAAACTTTTTAATTTTAATTGCATATTAAAGTGCATATTTTATGTCATAATTGCATATTTTAAAAACATATTTCAAATCAAAATTTTATTTGGGCCATAAAAGATTGTACGTCTCATCTCGTTTTTAAAATTCCCTCCTTTGCATGGCCGAGGCCCGCGGCATGGAGTCCGTGAGTGCCCATTGGCAGCATTGTCGGGAGGTGTGGTATATTTGTTCCTGCTTCCATTGCGCGTGGAAACTCTATCAAATTTCTGGAAGTAGCACAAGAATGGATTTTTCATTGATTTCTGGAGCCGCCTTTAGCGAATTGCTATGTAAAAATTCTTCCCATGCCGGGAATCGAACCCGGGCCTCCTGGGTGAAAGCCAGGTATCCTAGCCACTAGACCACATGGGAGGATGGAGGAGTGGTTGCGATTATAGTCTGTCTTGATGGGAAAGTACTATTCAAGATTGCTTCTTTTGGACTTTTCTAATTTTGGTCAGATTTACTGCTGAACCTCTTCCCGCTCATTG
The DNA here is from genome assembly GCA_964035755.1 of Teleogryllus oceanicus. Taxonomy (NCBI): domain Eukaryota; kingdom Metazoa; phylum Arthropoda; class Insecta; order Orthoptera; family Gryllidae; genus Teleogryllus; species Teleogryllus oceanicus. The sequence continues at coordinate 13,308,533 of CAXIVR010000008.1, forward strand.
GGTATAAATGTGAGCTGAAACGTCTCAATGGCGGTTTTGGATATTCAAGGAGTGCAATAAACGAAGTGGATGTCAAACCAGGAAACTGTCGCTCGCGCTATTCCATGCTATAATAATTTGTTTTCATATAATCACTTGACCACACATCCTATGCTTTTAAAGAAATTAATATAGTTAAACAAATGGACATAATTAAACAAACATTAGCGGCCTCTGTTACTAGAAATCTGAATGAAACTTTACATTTGCACATTTTTTCTCTTAAATATGAACTTCTTGTGTTCTTAAATCAATACTACCTTATTTTAATTTTTTTTTTTAAGAATCAAACATTAATAAATAATTTTTTTTATCGTTAACCGTTTTTTATTAAACGAATTGCCGCTTAATGAAAATAAAATATTACATCATAAAATTGATTATATTTTAAATGTGTAATTAGATTTCAGTTATTGATGTTCAAAATTTTGTTGTAGAATACAATTTTCACAAATTTAAAAAGAAACTTCTTTGTTGGTCTGTGAACCCTCCCTTTAATCAGGCGGTGTGTGTGTGTGTTGTGTGTGTGTGTAAATTCCCTGACCCTAGTGACCAGTGCGAAAGGATGACTGAACGATCCAACCACCTGAATGACGTGCCCTCAGGGCCGGATTAACCAAAAGGGGGTCCCTGGGCTAACAAAATGTGCGTATTATATATATATTAATATATATATATATATATATATATATATATATATATATATATATATATATACACATAATCTAAATAGTTTACATACAAATATTACAATCGATATGAATTTTTCTTGAACATTTTTTAAAAATGAAGTTGTTGAAATTAATTTCGCGTAAAACATCATGCTCAAACGAGCCACACCAGCCTCATCCTTTTATTCACTACCACCGCAAGTCAAGACGAAAATTTGCTCTCGCATATTTTTTTTCAGTTTTTATTTTTTTCAATTTTCAGTTTTTGTGGGAGATCCTGGGCTAAAGCCCCTCGCAGCCCCGCCTTAAATCCGGCCCTGCGTGCCCTGCGGCAGAGAGGGCCTGCCAAGAGAGCGACTTCCGTTTTTTGTCCCTCTGCCCTGAACTGGTCTCGCGGACACAAAGCGTGGTCCGTAACGGTCAGGGTGAATAATAGTGGGATTAAAACCCAACTTTTTACCCTCACTTTGTCAAGGTTGGCACGTTTGTTAAGGCGTGAAGGTCAAAATGAGCACTGTACGTAAAGTATTGACATTATTGAAAACGAGAGACAATCGCATTGCTGAAAAGCTGAATCACAATTGCCTACAACAAAGGACTTAAAACTGTTTTCAGATATTGAATTACGATAAAATACATTGCACAATACTCACATACTTCCTGTGGATTCCAACCTACAATTCTACGAGAGAACGGTGTTTGTAACAGCAATATGTGTTGTTTCTGACAACTCTTGAACCCTCCGGGAATCGAACCCAGGGCTCTAGAATGAGAATTTTACTTAACACTACTTCACTAGCCTTGTTTTGTAAGATAATCTAGTTATGTAATGTTTATCAGTCCGTTACATACTCATTTGCGATTACTCTCCTTTTTTCATAGGGAAAAGTGCTACACATGTTAATGTGTATTTTCGTTGGTTGCTTTAATAAAAAATACTCATATTAAATCCTTTAATTACTATTAGTTAAATGTTGATTAAATTAAAATTTAACCAGAATATACGGTTGAATTATAATTTAACAATAAAAAACTTCTAGGATTTTAATAATACACAAGTGAGGAGTATGTATAAAATAATAAACAATTATTTAATGACATAAAACCGGTTTAGATTGAATTTGATAATAATACATTTTTCAGTTTCTTCTTGTAATATATTATCATAATAAAGATATACTATCTAACCTTATATTTTCATTTTAGCGAGCCTCACGTACATGTGTCATTCAAGTATACGTGTGTACGAATTGAAATTGCGTAGTATACATGGTTTTCATTTATTCCTCATTTTTAAATTACTAAAATTTCTGGTATTTAAATGACTTGCCTTGATGTTCCTCAAATTTGCCAGAGAGCGCAGGAAATTGGCTATTGCATTTTAATAATCAGGTGGAAATTCAAAGAAGTGAGTTTTTCAAGCTTTCTCCAATCACATATTCAGCTAGTTCTGCAGTTTGATTTTGATAATTAATACTCAGTATTTTCATTGATCTGTTAGGTGAGGTCCTGTACTAGATGGCTCTTGCATACGTTTTCGAACAACACATTGCTTCAATTTGATTCAAAAATACTCCCTCGGTCCTCTATAAACAATTTATTTTACTGCGATAAAAGAACGATTTTGAGAAAGTGTATTTATCCAATTTGACCGATAATGTTTTTGTGACGTCACATTTCCAAATACAGGCACACCTGCACATGAGATAAGTGTAGAACGCAGAGTGCAGGGCGATAGGTTGAATGCACTCATCCATCAGGTCCTGCATCGCTGTCTAACGCAAGATAGCAGCTTCTCTGCAAGTTTTTGTACCTCTCACTTTGCTCGATAGGAGAGAAGGGGAGAGGGGTAGTTATTTTGTCGGCAATACTATCAAATCAACTTTATAGCTCGTTGGCGATGCACATATGTAGTTACTATTATATGCCAGAGCTAACTTGTGCAGTTTTGTGAACGCACGAAACTGCAATGTACGTTCACGCCACTGCGTTGTGGCCATTCCTACCCTTACAGGCATCTACGGCCAATCCTGCAACATGAAAAAAGAAAAACAGATCAGAAAGATAGGTTCGAGTCCTGACGGCGGCAGGATTTTCGACACTAGCTTTTCAGCTATGTCGAATTCAGTCGCTGTCTGGAGGAGAATTCCAGCGGCCAGCTGCTCTGATCGGTAGTTTTCCGTGGTTTCTCCGATCAACACCAGGCGAATGCCGGAGCAGTACCCTACCAAACGGGCCACGGACCGCGCGCGATCTGTCCTTGTCCTATCCTCTCCTTACACACACACTTACACTAACATGCACTACACTACCACATATTCCGGGAGACCGGTCGGGAGCTTAGAGCTTGTCCCGACTGAGGCGGTGCCCCGCTGGTGAGAGAGTCCTGGTTAGGGGGAAACCCCACTAGCCGACGGTAGGTCGGCACTTGATCTCGCCATCCAGCGGGGGCAGTACACCGCCATCTCCCGAGAAAAAACATGCACTACACTAACGGGACAAATGACCAAAGCAGTTGACGCGCCCGGAAACACGAAAAAATGAATCAATCAATCAATCAGAAAGATATTAGCAAACTGCCGCGCGCATTGCGTGTGCAGTCTCATTTCGCTGTTTCAGAGTTCTCTTACTCCAGGAAGTACTTAGGTTGCTTATACTCCGCCCGTTTATCGGGTTCGTTTGAAGCGACCACTGAAATGAGAATATTTTCCGAGTCAGCTGCATTTTTAAAGAACTTAGTGGTAATGCTTTCCAAGTGATTTGTGAGCAGTGGCATTGAAGTCTCGCGAGACAAATCTTTTATGAGCGTACCTGGGAGCGTAGAGGGCGGCCCTTTGGCATTCATTCTGAACCACTTGCAGTTTATTTAAATAACTTTCTGCTGCAAAGTCCAGCTAAGACATGCATAGTCCATTTGCGGCCTAATAATTGCTCTATTATCTGCCAGCGACCCGTAGCTTCTTTTATATGCCCCAACCAGGTATCTCCCATCAGCGGGGTACCGCCCCAGCCGGGACAAGCTCTAATGGGAGTGGTAATGTAGTGCATGTAGTGTATATGTAGGTAAGGAGTGAGGACATGGCAAGGAAGACGAAGGAAAGATTACGAAATATTGACAACAACGCTCGTTACTAACTTCATTTATAATTCAACTACGTAAGGCAAAAAGAGGAGTAGGATTTCGGTGAACACAAGAAAACGTGGGCAGAGAATACGTCTGAAGCAACGTGGGCACTTTGGCGGAGATAGCCACGCCGGCAGATAGTCCTCAACCAGGTGACTCACGGTTACATAAGGCTGACATAAGACAGTGCCCGAAGGCACTCCTAGCAGTCGCAACCGAAACTCTTCCGTGAGTTCCGAGTTTCATCGGTGATCGATCGAATGAGCAATTCGAAGAACTGCGATGGAAACACCAATTCTTTCACTAAATGCAACTCTGTAAGATTTGTAGCACTTCTATTTTCCTGGTACTTACACATCCAACATATCAGGAGAGTAAATGTGAGAGAATACCATCAGGTTTCATGAGGTATTTTTAATATATTAAATATGATTATTATTATAAAAAATAATTATACATTAAAAAAACAATACGTCATGAAACCTGATGATATTCTCTCACATTTACTCTCCTGATATGTTGAAAATATATATACATATTGTATAGTGTTTATTACACTATACATATTGTATAGTGTTTAACGTTTGTAAGAACGGCAGTGCATTTTGTAAATTGGTACTTATATACGACTATTACAACAATTTCGATGTGTCGCACCGCTGGTGTAGTGGTATCATGCAAGATTCCCATTCTTGCGACCCGGGTTCGATTCCCGGGCGGTGCAAGTTTTTGAAAAGAGTCTATATGATCGTTTCAATTCTTGTCCAAGCAAATAATAAAATTACCAAATGAAAACTAATACAGGTATGTCGAAATATTTGAATTGATCTCTTGTATTACATATGCATAAAATAAGCTTTCTAAAGCCAGGTATTTGTCTTGGCCATGCAAAAATAAGGGCGTATTAGAAGTTATCGACCTAATGCGTCAATGCAGTCGTCGTCAGAAAATGAATTGCTTTAAAATAAAGCAAGAGGCTCCCATGGACATATTTGTTTTAAAAGTTTATTTGCAGTCATAATCAGAACATACAAGTGGGATTCAAGAACTGATTTTTCGATCTTCACTCTTGTTGAAAAAGAGCATTGATCCATTTTGGACCGTTTCAGTGACCTAGATAAAACACAGAGGCTTCATGGGATTATTTGTATTTACTCGGCGATATCTCGAAGATGTCTTAGCTGAGATGCTGGACTGTGCTATCTGTGTATGTGTGAATTATTGTCGCCTTCGCCTGTTGTCGCAATTGAGCTGAAACGCAGTTCTTCAATCCTTTTCGTTCCTTCCTGACTTTTCATAAATCTGCTACGCCATGACGTTGACCCAAATACATTTTCAGCGTTCTTTCTTCTTGCAATAATTTTAGCTCCTATAATAATCAATTATGTAGAAAAATTAATTCCTGTTTTTCAGTGTACGAAAATTTGATTTTTCTAATGCTATATACTACATATTCAAACAGTTATAAAAATTCGCATCCGTTCTGTAAGACGCATCCTGATTTTGACTAGTTACTGAAGGAAAACAACCTTATAAACCGGCCAATTTTGTCAAAATTTGAAAAATTAATTCCTGTTTTTCAGGTAGTGTTTCCGGGCGCGTCAACTGCTTTGGTCATTAGTCCCGTTAGTGAAGTGCATGTTTTTCTCGGAAGATGGCGGTGATTTTTCCCGCTGGATGGCGAGATCCGGCACCGAACTACCGACGGCTAGTGGGGTTTTCCCTAACCAGGACTCTCCACCAGCGGGACACCACCCCAGTCGGGACAAGTTCTAAGTTCCCGACCAATCTCCCGGAATATGTGGTAGTGTAGTGCATGCTAGTGTGAGTGTGTAAGGGGAGAGGATAGGACAAGGAAGAGGAAGGATAGATCGCGCGTGGTCCGTGGCCCGTTTGGTAGGGTACTGCTCCGGCATTCGCCTGGTGGTGATCGGAGAAACCTCGGAAAACGTCCGATCAGAGCAGCCGGCCGCTAGAATCTCCTCCAGACAGCGACTGAATACACGATACATGTGAAGCTTGACTGAGAGAAGACTTATCAGATACGACTTTATTTGGTTGGTGGGTGAAAAAAAACAACAAAATTTGAATAAATAGATCGATTGTCGCAAGAAATTGGAAACATCCTCCTAAATGCTTTTGCGCGGATGAATGGATTGCATTGTTTAATTCAAGACGACAGGATACATTAAAAATGAGTGTCTTATATGAAACGATGACTCAGTTGAAGGAATTGTCGTTTTCAATTCGTTGGTGTCAGATTGTTTCGTGTTACTATTTAGTGACATGAATCATCAGGGATCTCAATTTGTTTACGTCCGTCAGCATTCGCCAAAGTTATAGCATCCTTTTTCATTACTTTATCAAACCCATTCACAGCAGTGAATTTTCGCTATTCGCTTCGGAGGTTTTCATGACCATTATCTTTTATTGTGTGGAAGATTACAATATTTTTCTTCAAATGAGTTCGTTTACCAAAGTTGTTGAAAAAACATTGAATGTTTCACTCGTTTTTCTTGCGTCATCAGTGAAACGAACACCAGTTATTATACCTTTTAAGTTCATCTGTTTTGTTTTGATTCCGAATACTTGGTCAATATATCGGTGTATCACAATACGTTCTGTGTATGAACAAGATGTTTTAATTTGATAGCAATCTAGGATGGTGGTAATCGCGCAATCTGATCTTTACATTTGTTTTGTATTTACAAATGCGAGTTCAAACCCGATGGAAGTCGTGTATTTGAAAGAGCGAAAAAATCATACGTATGTCTTCATTCGGAGAGGAAGTAAAGTCGGCTTTCCCATGTTAGTAGATTTTTTTGCATGTAAAAGATCCTCAAGCCAAAATGAAACCTCTGACCTATAATCAAACTGCCTGTTTCGTCGCACCTTCTTTCATCTCTAGTAGGTGAAAGGAGCGTAACGAAATTTGCGTGGTCAGACGGAAGAGCAGACCTCATGGGCTGAGTCTCGCCACGTAAAATAAGGCATTCATTCATATCATTATGTTCCCTCCACTCTACGCGGAATACTATGACGTCAGACGGTCGGAGAACTCGAAGGAGATACTAGAACAGGAACTGTAGGCAGTCTAAGAATGCACGATGCAAAGATGTCCTAATAGTTCAGTCAGTAAATGCTCGCTTACCACTTGATGCGTAAGAGGAAATGTTATGAAAGACTTTGAAGACGCTCAGGCTGTAGCATTTAACAACACAATTTTGGACATTATTTTAAAAACGGAATTCTGTAGAAATATTGTGAAGGCTGTTCTACTGGGCATGCGCTAATTAGGCCAAGTGTATTTCACATAACTCTCATATTTGTAACTTGGGATAACCGTGACCCTCACCTTGATATCTTCTGCCAGAATCCTGTGGCAGCCGACCTGGTGGCTAAGTGCGTGTACAGACTCAGCGCTTCTGTTCCAAGGGTCGCGGGTTTGAGTCCCGCCTTAGGCAGGCTTATTCTTCGCTTCTCTCGTGTATGTGTTGTCGCAGAGGGCCTCGCGTTCTGCTGACTCCAGATCAGAAGAGTCCGCAAGTGTGTTGGTGTTAGTGTATGGTCGAATATTCGTCCTATCGGGATGTAAAGGGTAACTGGCTGTTGGCTGGATAAAAAAAAGTAGAGGGATCTTGTGGGAGTGTGTATTTTAATGTTTTTTAGAATCAACTAAAACATTCATTAAGCATTGCAGATGAATCGAACATTCTCATCATTAATAGGTCACATAACAAATAAAAAGGCAAATATAAAATAGAAATAATAAAAAATGAAAAATAATATATACTATATTGATTTCTTAGATTAATTAAACAGAAACTAACTAATTCTTTTCTCACATTTCTTCTGAAATTTTGTGCCATACATTCATATTTATATTTTTATTTTTATTTCTTGCTCCTTGTTTCTTGAAACATTCTTCAAATTATGTTTACTTTTTCGTATAATATTTAAGACTTACTAACTTATCTAAATACTTATATCTAAAACTTATATCTTTTACATTGGGTGAGAATGCTCTATTGGGTCACATAGTGAGGTTTTTTTAAGGATATTTATTTTAGATTTTGGTATTGTGTTTGGGGTTTTGCAGAGCCTGAAAGTCGCAAGGGATGGTGGGGTTTTGGAATACGATGGAGAAAAAGAAGAGCTATGAATTTTCAATTCTCGGAACCGGGAGAGATGGCTCAGGGCATCAACTAATACCACTGCAACCCTCTGCCCGGAAGGTCCTAGTTTCGAGTCCCAACAGTGACAGGATTTTCAACTCTAGCTTGTCAGCTAGGTCGAATTCAGTCGCTGTCTGGAGGAGAATTCTAGCGACCAGTTGCTCTGATCGGTAGTTTTCCGTGGTTTCTCCGATCAACTCCAGGCGAATGTCGGAGCAGTGCCATAACAAACGGACCACGGACCGCGGGCAATCTTTCCTACCTCTTCCTTGTCTGTCCTCCCCCCTTACACACACACACACTCACACACACACACACACAACTCACACTAACATGCATTACATTACCACACATGCCGGGAGGCCGGTCGGGTGCTTAGAGCTTGTCCCGGCTGTGGCGGTGCCCCAGGTGGGAGATAACTTGTTTTTTTGTTGTTGTATAATTCAAATAGTATAATTAAAGTGTTGTTAATTATCCTGTTGCTTTTTGAACTTTGTTTCTCCAGAGAAATCTCAATTAAAGATTAATAAACGAGACTACTTTCAAACTGAATCTCCGCCACGGGAACTTTAATGGTTACTTATCCAGTTTAATAACGGATGGTTTGGGGTTAACCTTTGGTTTACTAGCGTGAAAAGCCGGGAACGGTACCACAACGTCGTCTGTTTTTGACGCAACACACATTTTTCCGTGAAATTTCTCAATTTTAACATTCTAGGAAACAATCAAATTAATTGTTTTTCAAATCATTTTCATGATTTCATCATTTCAAAGAACGATAAATTCTCGTTTTCTCCAAATAAATGCCCACCACTGCCCAAACGCATGCGCGTTTTTCGCGGCTTCGGGTCATTTTGACCTGTACGTTGTAGAACATAGGTTAACTTACACTGTCAGAAATTACATTAAATTTAATTGTAGTTAACTTACTTGTGTACATTTAATTTAATTCTACACGTACATTAAATTTAATGTACACGTACATTAAATTTAATGTACTCGTACATTAAAGTTACTATACGTGAACATTTAATTTAATTTACGCAGATGAAAATTACTTTCATGTCCTTTTACATTAAAAGTAATGCAGAAATGTCTGAGAGTGTGGATGTTTTCTGTCGATGCCGCATCCCTGCGGAGGAGTACCTGCGGCGCTGTGTGTGTCTTGCGGAAGCGCGCCGCGGCGCAGGCGTCGGGTGGGCGGGTCGCTTATCGGGCGCGGGCGGGAGATAAGGCAGGCGGCGGCGGAGGAAGCCTCTGCCAGTCGCCCGCCGCGAGTCACCCGCCGCTCACCTGCCGCCTGCTCACCGCCTCGCCGCCCGCCTTGGCTCGCTCGCACCCCACCGCGCCCCTGCATGGCTGCCCCCAACAGGTAGAACTACAAGGGGCCGCTTGGACAGCTAGTGCTGGCAACACAACTGTGGTCGTTGTGGCCGTGAGCCTATTAGACTGCCCTTTCTCCATTCGTTCGTTTACAGTTGGCGAACTTGTAAATGGCTTCGACGCTTCCTTTTGTGATGTCCCGTCCGACGACAATATAGGGCTCCACGGGAAATAATGGAAATTAGGAAGTGCAGTGCTATGTGCTCTTTTGTAAAAATTCTCTTTTATGAACATTTCATTCAATTTACTTTTTGTGTGATAAGTGTGTGATTACGTTTATTTTATTTTGTGTGATTATTTTAAAACCAAGTCTTGAATGTGAGATGCGTTCTGGTTCACGTGTTTCAGGCGCATGTGCTGTAAGGTGGCGAGCTGTGTTTACATTCGTGGTAATTTTCTTTTACTGAATATGGGAACATGTTAAGAAATTTATCCACATACGTAATTAAATTTCAATATTTCTCGGATTGGCGTACATGCATATGCCTTAACGAAACTCTTAGACTTCTGCATAATAATGTCTTCACTGGAGTCATAACCAAACGCTTTACGAAGAGGCGTGGCTGAACAGCTGTCGCGGCGGAGGATTACTTCTCTGGATTACATGTGATGTTCACTTGTTCCGCGTACTGTCATTTTGGCTCATTCTTAGGCAGATTCTTCTGTATAAGGTATCGCGGTGACAGCTACTGTTTAGAGCGTAACTACAGGTTATGTCCATGTCCTAATATAGTTAAATTTGTTCGTTTGCAGCTGGCTCACTTCTTGATGCTTTCGACGCGACCCTGCCATCTGAATTTGACATTCAACTTCTGGCCATACGTGTCCAATGTGACTTTTTTTGTTTTCCGACCTGTCAAATAGGACCCTCCTTGGACTAACTTCTCTCAAACCCCCCCCCCGGGGGACAACGTTGGCAAGAGGTGGAACGCAGGAAAGTTGACGCTTCTCCCGACTCGCACGTTCAGGGCCTTATTGTGTACACGACGCTGACGGAATACAGGATTCCTCACAGAAGTTATTATCGTCATTTGACCGACATAGAGGAAATAACTGGTGCGGTTGAAGTTAGTTAACCGAGGCGATTTATAAGTGAGTTTGTTATTTGTAATACCGGTTGTGTGTCATTCAAAACTTTCATAATACCACCTTCATATAAGAAAAAAACTACTTCTTGGAGTGTGAGTATTCGTATGCTATCTTCAGCTTCTACTCATTTGTTTTGATTTTTCTTACCGGACGCCGGACTGTAAAATCGTAACGGACGCCGGCTGTTAAGAGTGTTTTTCCAATGTTTCTGTTTGGTTGCATTAAGACGATTTCTAAAACGATTATTAATACGGAAAGCAATAAATGATGGCGGATGAGTGGTCATTATTGCGATCCATGTTTCACTGACGTTCCTCATGATCGCGCTATGAGTGATTCGTACCTATGAATCGTACCTAGTCATATATTGACTAGTTTTATAAGAAGATGATCAATCTTTCTATTTTTATAATTGTATAGTTTGTTGTGAACCAATCGTTTTGTGGCTGATAGTCTTTAAAGTGTGAAAAACTGTGAAAAAATGAAAAACTATTGAAATGGCGTTTTGATGTACGATTCATAGTGACTTTCATTTTTTTAAGTATACCAGTGCCTAAACCTGTGACCATAGCTGGAAATGGGTGAATGATTTGATGGAAGTAAATATGAAGAAATGACATCCAATCACGGAACAGCATGCATCACGGATCGCGCGCGATTGTACTTTCTCACTCATTGGTGCGTACGATTCCAGTCCTAAACTGCTGTGTTTGTTTCATTTCCTTCCACCACAGTTCCTCTTTGGAAGTGGAAACTTAGAATATCGCTTTTGTGCGCACATTCTTGTGCTACTGCCTTGATGCTTGAGTAGTCACATGGAGGAATTTTCTTAAATAACCAGCTAAAACTAAGTTAATTCTAGTTTAATCCATCTACGAATTATTAGTGTTTCAATCCAAATTAGATGTGTGCAAGATAATCTTTTTTAAAAATTTCATTCTTCATATTTTATTTATATTATGTACGTAACCATTCTTTCAACCCATTAATCCCGTCTTACACTTCAATTACACTTCAATTTTATGTCCTGTCCGCCACGGCTCTGACTTACCTGTGAGTGGCTCTTGATAGGCGGCGGAGGGAGAGGGTGCCGTGGTCACTGGTTTGTTTGTTTGTTTGTTTGTGCTGTGCAGGGGGGAGCGCTTGCGCAGCGTATCCAACTTCAGCCAATGAGCTTCAGACACCAGTTTGCGTCACAATATTAGCGGGAATTTTAAATGCAGTCAGATACCAAAATTATCACATCATTACAAGACATTGAAACAGTTTTATGAAGGATTTGTTTAAAATATTGCATCTTGTACGCCATGTTAGTTTTGGTTGGTTTCTCAACACTTCTCGCATCGTCCATGCAACATGGCGGCCATTGTCTGGTCTGGCTTTTCAAATGAAATGCCCGTGCTGTGGTCGTGACGCAAACTGGTGATGTGCAGAACCAGCTGAACTCGGTTCACAAATACATCGTTGTTTAAAATAGCGATGTTTTAAAGACGATGAAACATTTCGAAGTAAAATGTCCTGACTCAAATGTGATACATAACACGTCAATATTCGTTTAAAGTATACTCTGGCTGAAATTCTCCTAATGGCTGTCATCTTGTGTCTGTCTTTGTAATTTTCTAACGAATGATGTGTGTAGTCAAGGTTCAATTTGCAATTTAACGATATTAGCACGTCCAAAATTTTTTTTTTAAATGCGACCACTATTCGAGTTAACGTTACGGAAACTGTGAAGATGACACGAGATGGTGATGATAAGGGGTGAAAGGACGATCGCGAATACAACAATGTCGAGGCGGGACTTCAACCCGCGACCCCTCGCTCCGACATCGCTTCGACACTATAACGCCTTAGCGATATCGGCCATCGGATCGGCAGCAAACGATTTCTTGCCGGCTGGGAAACGACAAGAGTGACAGTTGTCAATGACTGTTGATTGCAAACAAACCACAAATAAATTAGATACTCGAAATTTTATTTACATCATTTTTTTGAAAACATCGATGTTTCTGCACAAATAGATTGAAAATAAAGCAAAACATCGATGTTATAATATCGATATTTCTATATTGGTTTAGTGGTGAGTTGTAGTTGACATTTACATAATTGAAATGATTGAAGGTTGTCATTGTCAACGATACTATTTATTTCAATAAGAGCAGCTTTTGATGGCTTAGGCATCATCATCAGTTTTCTGCTGTCTGGGAGCCACAAGAACGACTAGTCGTTGATGATGATGGCTAAGTCATCGAAAGTTGCTATTTGTAAAATAAATACTTTTGTTGACAATGACAACGCTTTCAATCATTTCAATTCGATATTTCTGCTCGAAGTTATGGATGTATTAAAATGATAGAAGTTTATTTGTATGCCATCCCCTGTGCTGTGTGCTGATGTGTTGTGTGTGTGTGTGTGTCGCAGCCGGCCGCAGTCGCTGCACGGGCTGCCCCCACCGCCCCATGGCGCCTCCGCCGCCGCCGGCCGCCCGCCGCCCCCGCTGCGCCCGCAGTCGCCGCCCGCAGCAGCCCCCGCCCCCCGGTGAGTGCCACCCACTTGTTTCACGCCTTCGTTGTTATACATTTTATACAAAACGCATTCAAATACCGTCTCTATCCGAACTCACGCTGTGCAGAGACGCAATCCACAACACAAGAACAAAACACAACTATCCATTCCATATTTTTCTAAAATTGTTCTCAGAAATGGAATAAACAGAGGTGCCTTAATAAGTTTCCTCAGCCAATGTATTAGATGTACGAAATTAATAAATAATAAATTAGTATAATAAATTAACAATGAATAAGTTAGTTTTTTACACCACCAATACATGTGACAAAGTTGTTGTTATAACTGAACCATGAAAACCTCTTAAAATGTAATAAATAAAAAGAACAGTTATAAAAACAGATAAAATGGGAAACAAACAAAAAGCAAGCGAGAAACGAAAAGAAGAAACAAAAAACAACAAGAACAAAAAATAATAAAAATGGGAAACAAAGCAAACGAAAAATGAACAAAAGCAAGAAAAAAACAAACAAACAACAAAAAATGAAAAACTAACGATAACTGAACAAAAAATTAACACAAACGAACCACAAATAACCAACAATAAATAAGTGCTCAACCAACATTAATATACCGATACGTAAGAATTGTACCAGAACCGATTAATATGGGAAGGACTCTAATTATAGCCCTTTATATTATTGAAATTTAATACGATTTCCTGAATAATATTTAGATAAGGAATATACATGTACGAAATTAATATTAATGTAAACTGTAACGTTTTCTGTTATGGGAAAATTTTATACTTGGTGATAGCGCTAAATGAAATTTGCAAATGCTTCTTGCTTTTCGCTTACTTTTTTGAAGGATGCAGTGAAGATGAAATTATCAAAATTTGCACTGGATGGGTCAAAATAATTTCGCCATAATGGCCGACAAAATGGCCGGCGAATTCGATTTCGAGCACATCTGCAGGCCGGAATGGATTCCGATATGTTGCACTGGAAGGTTGCTGAGCATCTGCATTAATTATAAATTAGAATAGAATGAAGAGCACATACAATGGAACAGTTAAATAAACATCACATAACCTACATGATGATCATTACTGGTTCAGCCATCAACTACTAGCACTCCTCATCTAGAGGAACGGTTACATAGAGAGTCAGGTAGCACAAAATACGCTCTCACGTGGACAATGGCTACAATACTTGGCATTCCCCCCGGAGTCCCGAGATGGATTTCTGGCTTGGGAATTATTTTTGTTAGTCGGCTAGTCTTTTGAAGCACCGCTGCGAATTTCTGTAATGACTACGATACAATGCCGTTTTCAAAAATGATTGAATCTAAAAATGTGCTCATATTCTTGTGGTTTAGCAACAAATAATTAGTTATTATAATTAGTTCAAACGAATGATAAGCGACTAGCGAGCACTACTAAAATATTTTTAGATATTGATGAGCGAATAATACATTTTTTTTGGAAAAATTATTCGTCTCTTGGTTAGTTGTTGAATAATTAATGTACTTTCTAAAGTGGACATGTTCTCTCGGATCTTCTCAAACCAACGAAACATCCGAGATGAAACCTACCTCGTGCACTTTCGCCTCCTTCCTATTACGATGAACTCCTTTGTAACAAAGCGTAATATTGTAAATAGTATTTAGCTAGTGACTATACATTGACTGCTCTATGTATAACATCTAGATTTAGGATTTGTGTATGTGTATCCCATGAAAATGTATAACTAGTATGTGAATTTGTAATTACTGTATTTTTGTAACTGTGGTCGCCAATGACCTAGCTGTTTATAAGGCGACCTTAAATAAATAATTAAAAAAGCGTAATATTCTTATGGAGACGTACCTTTTGTTGCAATAAAAATTGCTTTTATTTATTTTACGTAAAAACAACAGTTAAAACTGCGTATGACGTGCTATGGGGAAAAGTGAATTGTGTGCACATTTTCAAAATTCTGTGATCCCTACACTAAGTCATATACTACTTAAATTTTGAAAAAAACACTCCCATGTAATAAAATCTATTTTCAAGGATAAATAAGCAATAAATTTTGTTTATCATGTTGTGCTTCGGAATAATACTTCCTGCCGCGACAACATGGAAACGATAATTTGAATAATTGTATTTCCCACTGAATTCTAGAAGACATGCATAGAGAATGAAGTTACATTTATGTCCAGAAACAAAACAAGGGCCATCTCAGCATTTGCTCAATGGATCAGGAAACTGGACGAAAAACCTGATCGAGATGGGGCTTCAGCCTGGTTGTTAGAGACCGGTGCCCCTTCCCCAGAACCCTCCTTCCATTCAACACAGCGTGTTCTTTGTCCTCCTGAATCGACTCCGAAGAAGGTTGGTTCGGGAAGCACTGTCCCATGTGGTCTAGTGGCTAGGATACCTGGCTTTCACCCAGGAGGCCCGGGTTCGATTCCCGGCATGGGAACATTTTATTAAAATTCAGCTAAGCTATTGGAGCATTCGCTTGAATTTCTGCAACAACTCCGCTCATGATCGTGTAATCCAACTCGATTTGTTGAAGTTGAACATATCACTTTAAACAAATCTGTTCAAATAAATCTTGAGCAATTGACAAGGAGTATTGAAAATTAATATCTTGACATATTGAAGGATTAATGTGCAACTTTTTTTAATGGGTTTTATTCACAGAGGGCTCAAAACAGGTGGTCAGTCTCCTGATGCGTGTCAGGTTACTCCTGAAATGGATGATTCTCATAGATGTTCTTAAACCGACAAAACTCCAAACAAAGGACCGTAACCTATCTTGTACACTTTCACCACCGTACTAATATAATGCAGGACAAGCAATTCTTGGTATTAGGAGACAGTTCCTTTCTACTGCAATAAATATTGGATGCGACTGAAGTTAGATGTCTAAATGATCTTTTCCAAAAAAGAAAAACCCGCACTCCATTGAACGCCAATTGCTTTTGTCGTCCCAATTCTCAATGGAAGCGTTGCTATGGGACATAGCGTCCCACGTGGTCTAGTGGCTAGGATACCTGGCTTTCACCCAGGAGGTCCGGGTTCGATTCCCGGCGTGGGAATGTTTTTTTTTCTTGTCGGCAAGGTTACTAGAGCATCCGCTACGAATATCTTCAGTGACTCCGCTTACAATGCCGTAATCCAATTCGATTGTAGTGAATAATGTAGCCAATTTCTTGTAGTTAACTTCGGCATCTCTGTAAGTTGAAACAAATCATGGACGACTGGCAAGGAACGTACAAAACTATATTAATGCCACAGTATTTCGGGAAATTATAGTTGGATTTTCAGGATTTTCAGGAATAAGGATTACTGACCGTATATAATTCTAAAATAAATTACAATATATTTTTAATTAAAAAGCAAAAACGTGTTTTCACTTATTGAATTTCAGGTCACATAATATATTTATTCAGAATACATCCCTAACGAAAACCTAATAGTAAATGCTTTTATGTAGTAAGGCCAGAAAGTAACAAATGAATGTCGAACATGACAAAGGTCGCTCACTACATTTCATTTAATCTGAATTGTGTAATATTAAGTCAACAATAATTTCTTTGGGTAACTAATGATTAAGTTGCACCCAATCTTGAAAATTCTTGTTGAGGATAAATATTTGCTTTCGTTACGACTCAGTATGTTTTTTTCAGTAGTGGAGATTAATATTGTCGAGCATTTTACAGAAAATTAACTTGCAAACATTTACCCCGCATGCAGCGCAGATAATAAAATTTTGTGCGAGCAACTGAAATCCTATTGTGCAGACTTTAACTGAATGGAAACGCAAGCAAAACTTTATTCAAAGGAATTTGGGGCGCAAATCAGTTGGACGACACGCTTTATGTATAGCTTACTGAAGGTGACATAACCTCACAATGTGCAAAACCGCGTTGAAATGCGAAGTGTTCATCATAATGCTCCATCTCAAAATGATAAATGAGCTGCAGCTGAAGGAGAAAGGAGGAGTAAAAAGAAAGATCAGAAGACGAATATATTGAGAACGAATGAACGACGCGCGCCACATATATATTTTCAAGGCGCCAGCTTCCGCTTTGCACCGAAAATATTTGCGACGAATGGTGCGCAACGCAATACTTTGTAAGTGTGCCTGTTTTTAGCCTGACCTCCAGTCATCACTCATTGATCTAAACTAGGTCGAAATGCAACCGAAAAAGCTTTATACGTCGTTTAAAAGTCGAAGATCTTCTTTCTCAAAATGAATTCTCAATGTCGGTTTGTTGGCAATAGAAACTGAACTTGAATGAACACTTATCTACCTTATATTTATAGAGAATAGAACATTGCTGGGGAGTTGGGAATTGTGTGGTTACACGAGATCACCAATTCGTCGGATCCCTTTTCTTTCTCATAAAAGTCACCATATTGGGGAGCGCAGACGCAGGTAAAATTCCAGTGTTTAACAGCGTCTTCTCTCACGAGCAGACTTTTATTTGAAATGTCAGCTGAAATAGGAGGACATTTCTTTTTATGAGTTGTAAACATTGGAACAACAGTCTTACCTGGATAACGTCACCTCAGCTCAGTAATTTTTCTTGGTCGATATGTTCAACGCAGCAGGTGTCTTCTTTTACGACGAATTTGCTCAGTTTGCTCTGATGTACTGGAGTTCCTATCTGGTCACTCCTCTGTATTTTATCATTTCACTGGAACAGCGTATATAGAATGTCTTGTAATTGACCTGACCCGGTCAACGTCACCAGTTGTAGCGTGACAAATGGAGGAAGGAAATTATTTTCTTTCCACTTCACCATTAACGGATGAGCTACGTTCTGCAAGTTTGAAGCAAGTGAGAAGCCTCAAATTTTTCTTTGTCAATTTTTTGTACTTTATGTTGCTACACACTCTGTTATCGTTACCCTACTTAGCTTTGACCTTGCTCGAATATAGCCAATAACGTAGAAGGCAGAAGATATTTCATGCTCTAGATCTTCTGTACAGACTCAACTATCAAAAACTAATCGATCAAACATGATTAGTAATATTGTAATGAAGTGTATTGAACATTTTGTAAATATTTGTATATCATTGAAAATGAATCCACGAAGAACTGTCAAGGTAGTTTCTTCCAATTTTTTTTTCTTCAAAGATTGATCACTAATAGTAGCTTCTTATTATTGTAAATAAACAATTGCAAATATTTATTTTAATGTTTTAATCAAGGATTGGCGTCTAGGTTGCCGGCAGTATTGTCAGTAACTGGACATTTCGCCCCTCTTTGGTGAATTTTATTAATATGTTGAGGTAAATTCCCATATTCTCACTTCCCGCTTCGCTTTTCCTTTCCTAGGATTATTTCAGTCAAGCCACATAATATTTGTGAGACGTGTTTGAAAATCGCATTCATTGAACATATCACCTAATTAGGATGTTGGCACATTCCAGAACGAAACTTACAAAGACGTTTTTATTAACATATCAAAGAGCCAGTGTAATTTGATTAGATTTTGTTTAAATGAAGCGAGGAGTATTCTTTATAAAATCCTTCAGTGTGCTTTTGGGTCTCGCCAGGTCTCGAAAGTGCAGTTTTTCTTAACATGGTTGGATTCGCAATTGCCGTAAATCTGTGAGGTCGCTAATTCACATTCGACATTCATTTGTCTGATTTCAATGTGCTAATATGCACCTAGATATCGCTACCATCAATGTGCTAATATGCACCGATATGTCGCATAGTAAATTATAGCAAAATTTAATGATATTAGTTATGTAAATGTTTTTGATGTGTATTACAATATAACGATGTGTTTAAGCCAATAACATTTACATTCATTCAGTTATACTCATTTGTCGAATTTTCATGGCCGGCAGTCTTACTCCTTATGTCTTTAAAGTTACCAAAATTTCGAGGTCTGGTTTAAAAATAAGAAATGATACTTTGTTTACTCCTGTAATATTGATAATAATAATAATAATAATAATAATAATAATAATAATAATAATAATAATAATGTCATTGCAGATAGAACGAGATTCATGTGTTGAGATTTTGCTCCTGCTCCAACTCCAGTGTTACCGCAAATATACCTAGGGGAAATGTCAACGCAAATCCGTCACTGTGGGAACTCGCACCTAGAACCTCCGCGTCCGTGCAACTTCATTTCCGGGCTCCCGACTGCCTAGTATGACGCAGCGGGCGCTTATCAGCATCTCGCGCCCCACGCGGAGGGTGGGGTGGGGGTCGCAAACCACGCGACCGTATCGGCACGTGGAGCCCATGTTCGGAGCGCGACCTCCAATATCGTAAGGTGGGAGACGCTGGCGGGCGGAGCGATCGAGGTGTGGGGCGGAGAGGGCGGCAGGTTCGGGGGAGGGAGGTGGCGGGACTGGGCGGGGCGGGCAGAGCGGGACGGGGACGGGAGCGAGGCGCGGGCGTGAGCGGGGCGGAGGCGGGGTGGGAGCAGAGAAGGGTCGGGCGGGGGAGGGGCGAGGCGGGGACGGGAGGATGCGGAGCGGGGGCTGAGCAGGGCAGGCACGGGGCGGGGGATTATCGGGGGCTGAGCTAAGCGTGGCGGGGCAGGGGCGGAGCGGGGCGCAGGTACGGCGGGAGCGGGGGAGGGACGGGGCGTGGGCTGTACGGGGCGGGGCGGGGGAGGGGCCAGGCGGGGGTTGAAGCGAGCGGGGGCGGAGGCGGGGCGGCAGCGATCGGGAGCGGAGGCGTGGCGGGCGGGACGGCGCGGTGGCGGGCGGGTGCTGAGCCGCGAGGGGGCGCTGGAGCGCGTTTCCGCGCGCAGCCAGCGACAGCTGCGTGGGGTGTGGAGCCCGCGATCGGCGCTCCCCCTGCCTTCATCCAGGCGCAAGGAAAAACATGTTGCCACATGCCGGAAGGGGAAAGCCATTCTACAAGGTAGCGTTTTCACAGGTACGCTCCACAACACATCCGTAGTAGAATGACAAAACTTTTACTTATTTGTACTTGGCATAAATTTTAATAGTTTGAACGTACATTTGTATAATTTTTTTGATCATAAATATTATTATTTAATTTATCAACATATTGAAAAATCATGTAAGTATATTTAAGTCATCAAATATGAGGTTATGGGTAAAAGGCAAAAAAGTCTTAAAGCAATATGGTTGTGGCAGACGTGGTTTTTTCATCATTCATGACAATCTGATTTGAATTATAGAAGCATATTCAGTGCCTCATGTTAGTATTTTAAAATTAACCTATAATACAAAAATATTTCGTTTTCATCATTCCGACGATTACACATACAATGTATGTAGCTCTCTAGTTGATGGTGAAACCGTAGAGGTTAGGTTGTAGTATGTACGCGGTTTATTGCACATCAGCACAGCGATCGATACATGCCGCCTCCGAAGATAGATGAGTTGCAGCTTATTATTGGCCTGTAGGGACGGGTGGTAAGAAAAATCGTCTCGAAAAAACAATAATTTTTTTGAGATACACTGCCGTGCTTGGGGCATTTTATATGTATATTTAAACACTATTTGTTTTAATTTCACGAGTGGAGTAGTCAGCCTAATGACTTTCAGACATCCGATGTTTAGAAAAATGTCTATTTTATTTTAATGAAAATATTTAAAGGCAATGAATATATGTATATAAATTATGGAAAATTAAACATTCTGACCATTTTTTTGCCTTTTTTCGTCTTTTGTGACATAAATGCCTTTTTAGACATATTTTTCTTTTTAACTGCCGGTTTTCTTAACCTTTATGTATATTTCTTTTTAGTCTTGGTTACAAATACAACTTTAAATCATTTTAGGCTCTACTAATCACTAGTTAATTGTCTTCTGGTAACAAATTTTCATTTTTTGTCTCGACTGAAGCTGTACTTGGGTTTGCACGACACATTGAATTTTTGGAGCCGAAAACGGAATTAAATTAAATTAATTTAAATTATTTAAACAACAACAAAAACAACGTGGTCTCTGGGCACTTTGTTGAGCGGGGGCGCTTAGGTGAGCGTTGAGCATAGATTCGCGACGTCATCAAAGAACTCGTGTTTCAGAGCGCAAGGCGATGATCCCGACATTGATATCTTTCCGTGCCAGATGTTATTCTGGGAAAGTGTGCAGTTTGTAGGCTGATCATTAGGATCTTTATCTCTGCTGGGCGTGGGGTGCGTCTTCATTCTGCCCGCAGCTGTCTGAGTCGTGCACCACGCGAAGTACCTCACTAGTTCCTCATAGTATGGTAATTGTGCTCAATCGTGTGAATATACCAAAACCACTTACTGACTAATGACTCATTAATATTCTCTATTGATTGATTGATTGATTTTTTCGTGTTTCCGGGCGCGTCAACTGCTTTGGTCATTAGTCCCGTTGGTGTAGTGCTTGTTTTTTCTCGGGAGATGGCGGTTTCCCCTCGCTGGATGGCGAGATACGGCACCGACCTACCGTCGGCTAGTGGGGTTTCCCTAACCAGGACTCTCCCAACAGCGAGGCACCGCCCCAGTCGGGACAAGCTCCTGACCGGTCTCCCGGGATATGTGGTAGTGTAGTGCATGTTAGTTTAAGTGTGTGTGTAAGGGGAGAGGATAGGACAAGGATGAGGAAGGACAGATCGCGCGCGGTCCGTGGCCCGTTTGTTAGGGTACTGCTCCGGCATTCGCCTGGTGCTGATCGGAGAAACCACGGAAAACTACCGATCAGAGCAGCCGGCCAATATTCTCTATTGTTATGTTCCACCACTTTTAAGTTTATCCGGTGCGTTTTTTAAGAATAATTAATGCCTTTTTCGGCGCCTAAAACGTAAGTTTTAATGCTGTTCCTAACTTTTAGATGTCGCCTGCAAAATGCGAATCTCGTCGGGCTCTCGCCCTGCAGGGCCCTGTGCATGCGGGCGAAGGGCTGCTGCGGAACGTGGAAGCGTGAGGCAGGCGCCCTTGGGAGTCCCCACGCGCAGGCCCTAGGGGAGCCCTTCCTCCCCCCTCCAGCCCGCTCGGCGGCCCTTTATCGCCGTCTCGGGTTCCCGCCCGCTCGCCTGCCCGCCCCTGCCCTGTCGCCCGCTGCGGGGCGGGGACCCACAGGCTCTGCAGTGCGGGAAGTTCACAACGGACGCTCTCGGGTGAATTTTGCAGCGGAATCTGGGAGTCGAAGGAAGCACCCGGCTCCAGAATGTTTCCCCCCACTCTCAAACTACGCAAAGGGCTAGCTCAGAGGTTCATCTTTCACGTAGGTTGCTTTGTTGTTAGTAATTCCGGGCGCGTCAGCTACCGAGGTCATTATTCCCGTAACTGTAGAGCATGTTTTTCCTCCGGAGTGGCGGTGTTCTTCCCCCGCTAAATGGCGAGATCCGGCACCGACCTACCGTCGGCTAGCGGGATTTCCCTGAACCAGGTATCTCTCACCAGCGGGGCACCGCCCCAGCCGGGACAAGCTCTAAGCTCCCGACCGGTCTCCCGGCATGTCTGTAGTGTAGTGCATGTTAGTGTAAGTGTGTGTGTAAGGGGTGAGGATGGGACAAGGAAGAGGAAGGAAAGATTGCACGTGGTCCGTGGCCCGTTAAGGTACTGCTCCGACATTCGCTTGATGTTGATCGGAGAAACCATGGAAAACTATTGATCAAAGCAGCCGGCTAGAATTCCTCTCCAGACAGCAACTGAATTCGACCTAACTTAAAAGTTTGTGTCGAAAATCGTTCCACCGTTGGGACTTCAACCTAGGACCTCCCCGGTCAGAGGCACTGCAGTGACATCATTTGATTCACTGAGCCACCTCACCCGGTATCTTATACTTTCTGAGTTAAATGCAGAGTTTGCTGGTTGTTCTAATATTCTACATTTTGGGCCAATGAAGGTATTTGATGAGTTCTGCAATATTATGTAACTACGACGTTAATGAAAATATTGCAATTTTTCGTTCGATTAAGAACATATTTGATCATCAATAGCCTTCATATGCTCATATGCGGATATATTTTATTTGACTTGAGTGTTTTATTGTTTCACTGTTGTCGGCTATTTTATTTCCGTGATTTTTGAATTGTGATTTTTTTCACAAACTGTGTCGAAACCTAGAAGCAATTTAAACTAGCGCGGCTACAGAATGGCACAGACTTTTTGGCACTAGTTAGTTTCCTTTATTTTTCAGCGGGCTACCTGTTCCTTTCCCCCATCCTCTTCCCAGCTGCTATCTATCGGCGTTCAAAAGACCTACCAGGGGCTCTTGCGGTATCTACCGCTCTCTGGGGATATTCCCAGTGAAGGGCACCTTCACACTCCACGAACATCGCATAGGCGAAAAAAAGTCTCTGTAAACACCGCAATAGACCTATACAAACATTATATCCGGCCTATTACGACCTACGCCTGTCCCATCTGGTTAAATGTCTCAAGAACCAATTTAAACAAAATTCAAATCATTCAAAATAAATACCTCAGAACAATTACTCAAGCCCCATGATTCGTTTTAAATCTACAGTTGCACAAAGAATTAAATATTCTATACATAATCCCGTTCATTACCAACATCTCCACCGGGAGGTCCTAGGTTCGAGTCCTGACGTCTGCTGGATTTTCGACACTAGCTTTTCAGCTAGGTCGAATTCACTTGCTGCCTGGAGGAGAATTCTAGCGGCCGGCTGCTCTGATCGGTAGTTTTCCGTGGTTTCTCCAATCAACACCAGGCGAATGCCGGAGCAGTACCCTACCAAACGGGCCACGGACCTCGCGCGATCATTCCTTCCTCTTCCTTGTCCTCTCCTCTCCTCTTATACACACACACTTACACTAACATGCACCACATTATCACATATTCCGGGAGACCGGTCGAGAGCTTAGAGCTTGTCCGGCTGGGGCGGTGCCCCGCTGGTGGGAGAGTCCTGCTTAGGGGGAAACCCCGCTAGCCGACGGGAGGTCGGCGCCGGATCTCGCCATCCAGCGGGGAAAGATCACCGCCATCTCCCGAGCAAAAACATGCACTACACTAACGGTACTAATGACCAAAGCAGATGACGCGCCCGGAAACACGAGAAAACCAAACCAAACCAAACCAACATATCCAGCAAATTCTACTCATATATTAACCAACACGACCCCCTATCCCATTTCAACCTCGCTCAAATCCCAGACTCCCGTACAAGAATGAAAAACAGGTTCCCAATTGAAGCTTTCTTGAATGTGCAGATCGAGTTGGAGAATAAGTAAGGCGTTTCATGATCTGCCTTATCCTGAGTAGTTAGTTTTAGAATTTAGTTTAAGGTTAATTTAATGCCAATAAAAAGAAAATGAAACGATCGCGTAGGTGTATCACATGTCCATGGGAGCCTGGGGTCACATTTGGATACTACCATTGTTGGAGGTGTAGGGTTTCCGATCCTCAAATACACACAAAGATTGTACACATCATCTGCACACTTACCTGTCAACCAATATTATGGTGGGATTACGGTAAATATGTTAAAAAAGAGGGACTATCTTCTTTCGTCTAATAAATGAAATTTCAAGTATTCTGACCATTTCATATTGTTGAAGTTAAATGCAAATATTGCATGCATTTTGAAGCGTGATTGTCAAAATATTGATAGCATGAATGTCCAAATAGTGATGAAGCACTGTAACTGTTTGTGGTATTGTTCGGAACACGTAAATAACAGAATGATCTCTCCTTGAGTAGATTCGATTAAGAAACGATATTAAATAGCCAAGATATAAAATAAAAAAAATATTAACGGCCAATACGCAGTTTTAGACCGTTATATCTAAATCTAAATGTAGTTTATGTAATATTGTGAAGTTATGGAAGGAGTTTTTAATTAATTTCAAGTGTATACATCTCGTGTCTCTGTGCAAGCAATACCTGACTGTGGGACACCTACGGTGGTCCTAAAATGTGTCAAAGTTAGTGAAGTGATCCATTTTCAGACCTTTTTCTTTAACGAGAAAACTATTAAATAATTATTTTCTTCCTGTATATCAGAGTAAACTATGTATTATTTTCCTGAGGCTTTTCCCAGTTTAGTGGAGGTCAATTTCGACAACCCGCACCCGATATCTTCTTAAGGACACCATAACTTTAACACTAGACACACTTCCGGGCTCTTCGGTTTGTAGTCAGCAGACTCACAAGGTCTTCCAAGGCAATACACGTACACGAAAGACAAGGGTCAAAGAACCATGCCACAGGCAGGACACGAACCCGCGACTATTCAGACCGCGATGTTCACTTCACACGCTCTAGCCACCTCGGGCATCCATGTCGGCATGAGTGATCTATATACATTTTATGTACAAAATAGCACACTAATACTGGCATTAAAACATTTCTTTTATAACTTGAAATTACACATTTCACCGCTCCTCCTGAGTGTGTCCGAATACGCAGGTGTCCAATATAGAGGTCTCTTAGTTGACAGGTTGTACTGTATTTGAATTGCGCGCCCGGAAGCATCCAAGAAACCACGTGTACTCGGAAACGAAGCTTGCCGATTACTCCCAATTTCTCATTTTTAGCGAGTTTTTGGCGATGTAATTGAGGGACACTCTGATTATGGGATTTGCCACGCAACACACGAAAAAGGTTTCATGTGACGAAAGTCGCAAAGCAACGTAACGTGACAGGGTCGATCACTATCTCTTCCATAACCGGATAGATACTTTCGACGTGTGTTGAAACAAGACATACGTGCACATGTCAACCGAGCCACGACTAGTGTGTAAATGTGCGTAGGGGAATGGACATGGAGGGGCCTCTTTTGGAAAGGTTTAGACTACGCCCTGACAGATAACTGCCTGTTTCCCGGGAAAGGAGGCGACGACGTCAGAAAATCAGTAGATGAAACAGTTTAATTCGCTTTAGTATTCACACTATCACCAAAGGAATAACGCACAAAAAAAGGTTTTCACATTGTACTGACATAGATCTCTTCCCATAAGGGAATCACTAGAAACGAAAAAGCTGACTTAAGTGTAAAAAACGCAACCCATGTATTGAACATTGTCCATCATGTACATTGTTCTTCAAATGGTTTTATAAGAACTTCGTATTGTGTAAGTGTATTATTAAGATGTGGGATGACCTCTGCAAAGATTCAATATCCAAACTCTCTATATTGCATGAAAATCTGTAACAGATTCAAATATCCTAGACACTACATTAAGAAGAAAAGAACAAGTTATTATTACAAAATTAATAATGGCCATTCTTCTCTTTCTCGTTCTCATGTAATAAGAAAAGAAAACGATACAGTCACATGCCCAAAATGTGGAGAAATGTGATCAACATCTCTCATTTTCCTTGAATGTTTAAGCCTCCAAAATCTAAGAGACTCTTGGCATCGATATACATACGAAATATTTAATTTAATTGAAAGATGCATGTCGATTTTAAGTTATCTGAATATTGCAGGTGTTCCGACGCTTTTTCGTATGGTAATTTTCACGAAAAAGTGTAACCCGTGATGAGGATGGGATTCGAACCCACGCGTGCAGAGCACATTGGATTAGCAGTTCAACGCCTTAACCACTCGGCCACCTCGTCTCACGTGCTTGGTCTATTTATTTCCTTTTACCTGTACCTTCAGAATCAAATAACGAGAACATGCCTAGGGATTGTGGTGAATCCTGAAGGAAGTCTGCAACCACAAATCCACCTTGATCCAGCACGGTTTTTGATCCTCGGTTCATAGAACCGAAAAGCGAATGTGCATGTCAGAATGCTTCAGGTTGCTCTCTCCACCAAAATCTGCGACGAGGATGGGATTCGAACCCACGCGTGCAGAGCACATTGGATTAGCAGTCCCAAAGCCTTAACCACTCGGCCACCTCGTCTGGGTTGTTTTGTTTATTTATTTCCATTTTACCTGTACCTTAGAATCACATAACGAGAACATTGCCTAGGGATTGTGGTGAGTCCTGAACGAAGTCTGCAACCGCAAATCCACCTTGATCCGCTTCGGTTTTGATCCTCGGTTCATAGAACCGAAAAGCGAATGTGCATGTCAGAATGCTTCAGGTTGCTCTCCCCACCAAAAATCTGCGACGAGGATGGGATTCGAACCCACGCGTGCAGAGCACATTGGATTAGCAGTCCAACGCCTTAACCACTCGGCCACCTCGTCTTCCGTTATTGAAGGAACTATTAAAATTCTCTACTTTTGAATCTGAAACGCTTATTCTCCGTTTCATCACGCCAGAGGGTATTCGGACACTCATTTCTGCCAATTCATATTCGGAGGCGTGATTCTTGACGTGCACAAATAATTTCATTCATTCACAAACGTTGGCTAACTTGGTCTTCGCTATCGTACTCCCAGAACTGCCTTTATTTTTTCTTCAACCTACTGGTGTTCGCACAAAACCAATGTGTTTATTTAATTTGAATTGAAGAATCGAACACTTGAAACCTAATTACAGAAATATTTATGCATTATAATTACATTCAGAGTCGCAAATTGTGAATTAATTGAAAGGTACTGAAAATGAATATCGTAGATTCTTTGACACTCGGCATTTTGGTTGTCTGTAAAGTGACGATACCGGAACAAACTAACTGAACTAACTCTTCGAGAGTGCAGGCGTTCAGCTCATCCGGCTGTCTGGAAAGTAAATTTCGCAAAACGATGCGGTCTTAGATGATGCCGAACTAAATAGATTTACTCTGCAATTTACATTAGTATACTTCCGGGTTTCAATTAAAACAATAAAGCCCATTGAAAAGTTATATTTATTTAAATATTTTTTTAAAAGAAGAAATGGATGAAGAAAAATAAAGGAAAAAATTTGTTTTACTTAATTGGGAAAATTCATTAATACACTCAATATTACCGAAGGAGTACCGAAGGAGAAAAATAATAGGGAAGTTAATAAATTCTAATTATGATTTATTTATACTGAGTTAATAAATTCTAATTATTGATTTAATTATATCAGTTGAAACAATAAATAATGTTAATTTTGACATATACCATTGAGAAAACCCTTTCCAGGAGCGGGTGACAAATAACCAAAGTGGAGAAAGGTGATCGCAATTATACTAGCATCATTAGTTGGCTATTCCGACAGGAAATATTTTCGGTCGCCATATTGCGAATCTACTGCAACCCCAATATTCGCGCAAGGCGACTCCACACATTCACCGAGCTGCAAGCTACTGCTCGCCCAATCCCCAAACAGCGGATGTGTTCGGCGAATGTTGGTTCCCTTTGATGTGTCCTAAAGTCCGACACGCGGTGGGTAGGGCGAGCACCGAATGTTTGTCACTGGGCAAATAGCAAGCGACTCATCCACTCTACTTGGGATTCGGCGAGCGGTTGTTTGCTACTTGCCGAAGAACGAAAGAGTGGAGCCGCCTTTACAGAGTAAGCCTTTTCTCGCATGTGGCACGCGAAGAGATGTTCAGAGCATGTGCAGAAGGCGTAGATTCCTCTCCTTGCTTTCCTTCCCCTTCTGCGTCGAAATGAAGTTATAATCTCTTGAGATGAATGTTAGAGCTCATGTTCCGTTCTGTAAATCACTATTATTATTATTATTATTATTATTATTATTATTATTATTATTATTATTATTATTATTATTTTGGTTGCGAATAGGCCGTCTCGGACCCCACATACATGCACTTTGCACTTACTGGGGCTCAGTATCATTTTAACTCCTTGCAAGTGCATGCGATTCATCAGGGGATCAGCGTTAGGCTGAATCCTATTTTTATCTCCCAGGGTTGTTAGTCCTGGGAGGATGGAAGATGTATTAATGACAGATAAATGGACAACACACACATGTAGACATCAGACAAACACACACATGCCCGAGGCGGGACTCGAACCCGCGATCCTTCCGACAGTACATGAAAATCCACACCAGGTTGCACCCAGCTTCCTTAGGTGTAGATTCAATGATTTGATTGGCTGTATACCCTCCTTGCGCAAAATGTGCGCCGAACACACTTCTGCCTAAGAGCTAGCGCCATTTGCTTTGGCGCAGTAGAAGCACCAGACTACCTCCTTCATGTCGTCTTCTGTCTACCTAATACTATTACTCCGGGCCTCAGCCTGATCTGAGTTCCTTTGACTTACGTTTGTAGAATGGCCAGATTCGAAGACGGTGTTATTTGCTTGGCTGTTGGGACATCTTTAGAGCAAGGCACGTTATAAGTCTTTCCTTGTTTTAACCATGTTGCTCGTTATTAACATTTATTATTATTATTTTATTATTATATTATTATTATTATTATTTTATTATTATTATTATTATTATTATTATTATTATTATTATTATTTTAATTATTATCATGATTATTAACTACTACTATTAAAGTATTTTTACTTAATGAAATTCGATACTGCAACCGTGTTCCGTATATCAATATACTTTAGAAGTTTGTTAAAAAATACTTGCATACGGACGGGCCAGTCCCGTTTCTGATATCCACTCCATTCTGAAAAAAAAAAAAAAATCCCTCGCGCCAATGTTCCCCCTAAACTCCGCCTCCGGGAGAAAGTAAAAAGGGCGGCGGAGGTGAGGGCGACAGTCGCGGGCGCAGATATATCGCCCCGCCCTGCCCCGCCCCTCCGCGCGCATGCGCAGTGGGTGGCGGGGCTCCTTTATTTATGGGCGCAATAAATCGCAACTTTCCCTATTGGTTTTCATTGTCGCGGCGCAGCGCGAGCTTCGCGAGGGAGCCGGAACCTCAGCCAGACACGACACGCGTGCGGTTTGGACGCGTGGGCGGAGGCGGGACAATGGGGAGGTCGGTGGGAGGGGCGCGGAATTAAAGGCGTGCGCGGTTTGGGTGGAGGGGACTGTGGGCGGTCGAGATTGTGGGCCTCGGGGACTGAGGGTGGCGGGGAGTGTGTTTTACTGAGATTGTGGCAGGTGAGGATTGTAATGTCGGCTACTGTGGTCGGCGGGGTCTGTGAGTGGTGAGGACTGTGTCTGGCGGGGATTGTAATGTCGGCTAATGTCGGCTACTGTGGTCGGCGGGGTCTGTGAGTGGTGAGGACTGTGTCTGGCGGGGATTGTAATGTCGGCTACTGTGGTCGGCGGGGTCTGTGAGTGGTGAGGACTGTAGCGGGGATTGTAATGTCGGCTACTGTGGTCGGCGGGGTCTGTGAGTGGTGAGGACTGTAGCGGGGATTGTAATGTCGGCGACTGTGGTCGGCAGGGTCTATGGGTGAGGACTGTGCTGGCGGGATTTTAATGTCGGCTACTGTGGTCGGCGGGGTCTGTGAGTGGTGAGGACTGTAGCGGCGATTGTAATGTCGGCGACTGTGGTCGGCGGGGTCTGTGAGTGGTGAGGACTGTAGCGGGTATTGTAATGTCGGCGACTGTGGTCGGCGGGGTCTGTGAGTGGTGAGGACTGGTGAGGACTGGGATTGATTGATTAGTGTCTCCGGGCGCGTCAGTTACTAAGGTCATTATCCCGTAAGTGTAATGCTTTTTTTAATCTTCCATGATATTCTCCCAAACCTGGACAAGCTCTAAGCAGCTCCCTTAGTGTATGACTAAGGGAGGATCATCTTCCGTGCTTTTTCCCCAACTCGGACCTCTACGCTCCCTACTCGTTTTCCAGCATACGTGGTAGAGTAGTGCATATAAATGTGTGTAAAGTAAGGGGGTGAGGATAGGACAGGAAAAGGAAGGAACATCCGGCGGCATTCGCCTGGGTTATTGGAGAAACCACGGAAAACTATCATCAGAGCATACAGTCCCTAGAATCTCCTCCAGACAGCAGCTGTGCCCGATACAGCGGTCTAGCAAAAAAATCGAAAATCCCGCCATCGTTGGTAACGGAACCCTAGCATCTCCCGGTCAGAGGCACTGCAGTGACACCCGTCGGTGCCCTGAGCCACCTCAGCCGGCGAGTGAGTGGAGGAGTGTGAGCGAGAGAGGTTGTGAGTGTGGTGACTCCGGGCAACGGGGTTGTGGGCGGCGAGCTGTTTAAGCGGAGTGGGCGGGGTGACGCGGCGGGGGCGTAGGCGCTGTGGCGGAGGTCGCGGGGCGTTGACCAAAACCTCAGCTCGACACTCGCGCGCTTTCGAACGGGAGGTGGAGTCCAGGTCAATGTTGAGCATGCTGAAAGTACCCGGCGGAATGTGAGGCGGGGTGAATTAATGATTGTTGGATTGGTCGTGATGCCGGGCGCGTCAACTACTATGGAATTAGTCCCTTAGATTGGTTGGTTGGTTTTTTCGTGTTTCCGGGCGCGTCAACTGCTTCGGTCAATAGTCCTGTTAGTGTAGTGCATGTTGGTTCTCGGGAGATGGCGGTGATCTTCCCTCGCCGGATGGCAGATCCGGCACCGACCTACCGTCGGCTATTGAGGTTTCCCTCTAACCAGGACTCTCCCACCAGCGGGCACCGCCCCAGCCAGGACAAGCTCTAAGCTCCCGACCGGTCTCCCGGAATATGTGGTAGTGTAGTGCATGTTAGTGTGTGTGTGTGTGTGTGTGTGTGTGTGTGTGTGTGTGTGTGTGTGTGTGTGTGTGTCGGGGAGAGGAGAGGACAAGGAAGAGGAAGGATAGACCGCGCGCGGTCCGTGGCCCGTTTGGTAGGGTACTGCTCCGACATTCCCCTGGTGTTAATCGGAGAAACCACGGAAAACTACCGATTAGAGCAGCTGGCCGCTAGAATTCTCCTCCAGACAGCGACTGAATTCGACCTAGCTGAGAAGCTAGTGTCGAAAATCCAGTCGCTGTCAGGACTCGAACTTAGGACGTCCCGGTCAGAGGCGCTGCAAGCCCCTTAGACGTGACTCATGACATCTAGAGGTAAAGGAAGTTTACACCCCAAAAGCAAGTGTAGTGCGGGTTTTTTGCGCGTTAGGTGGGTGTGTTCTTCCCCCACCGGATGGCGAGACATCCCGTCGGCTAGATGGGTTTTCCCGACCAAGTATCTCCCACCAGGACCGCCCCAAATAGGAAAAGCTCTAAGCTCCCGACCGGTCTCCCGGCACGTGTAGTAGTGTAGTGTTAGTGTATGTGTGTATAAGGGGAGCGAGGAAGACGGACGGGTCTCTGATTGGGAGGGGGTGGTTCTTTGGTTCCATTCCAGGAAATGGAGTTTTTTTGACAGAAGCGAGATCGCTAGGTGGAGTTCGCTTGCTATCTGGAGGAGAATTCTAGCGGTGGTCTACTTTGATGTACAGTTTTCCGAGGTTTCTCCTGTTAGTACCAGGCGAATGCCAGAACAGTACCCTAAGTAATGGGCCGCAAACCGCATTCTTTGTCCCGCAATCTCTCTCCCTCATTCATGATTCCTCCTTACTCTTTACTTACAAACACCATCCCCTACTGCACATGTCATGAGTCCAGTCGGGGCATTGAGCTTGTCCCAACTGAACTTGTGTCCCGCTAGCGGAGATACCAGGAGGCGGAAGACATCAATTTGCCGACGAATAGGTCGGAATCGCATCTTTTGTTCTAGCAGGGGAGGTACACCGTCGTAATCACAGCACGTGCGGGACTAATGACCATGTCAGTTGACGTTCCTGGAAACCCAAATTTAAAACATTTTTGAAGATTTATTTTCAAATTGTTTGTCCACATAAAATATAAATTAATGAATGTAGTTCGGCGCATGAGCCTCTGACGAAGCCTGGGACCAATGGGGTCCCCGGCCTTGCGGCCATGGGTTTCGGGGTACGTGTGGTTAGCACGTACTACTCGCGCAACTTTTCTTTAACGATGGTTTGAAGAAAAGCGGACGGAGTGGGGATATTAGTTAGAAAGTCGGCCACGAGAGTATTTACGTAATACTAACCTCTGGAATATCAAAGTCAACATGCTACGCGTGCGGCCAAGCCATCGCCCTGGGTAGGCAAGAGCAGAGTCACTAGATAGGAGTTTTCGGTGCCTTCCTTGACGGACCTGGACCTGCCTCAGCCATTTATTTAGACAATGGTAATAAAGCTGAACAGAAGTTCTCGACTATGAAAGAATCTAGTTTTGACTAGCTTCTGTTTCGCGTCAACAAACTTTTATTCTTGGAATGTTGTCATCAGTGCTCGCTGAGAGCTTTCGTCTTCAACTGTTCCTTGCTCAAGGGAGGGGGAAGCAAGGTCATCGTTCAAGAAAAGTTGCGCAGTAGTAGGTATCCCTACGTCGTGTTCTGGTCTACTCTGGAGTCTACAGGAGCAGTCTACGAGGAACCAGGTCGTTTGGCGAGAGAGAGAGAGAGAGAGAGAGAGAGAGAGAGAGAGAAGGAGAGAGAGAGGAGAGAGGAGGAGAGAGTGAGGAGAGAGAGTGAGAGAGGTGAGAGAGGAGAGAGATGAGGAGAGAGTGGAGAGTGAGAGCGAGAGCGAGAGCAAGAGCGAGCAGAGCGAGAGGCGGGGCGGGGAGCGGGGCCGAGGGTCGCAGCCGGGAAGTTTGGAGGGAGGTGACGGACGGGGCCCGCGCGGGAAGTGGAAGGCGGCCCGGAAGAAGCACGGGCGGCGCGGCGCGGTGCGTGGGCGGGGCGGCGCGGGGCGGCGTATGCAAATGCGGCGGCACGTCCTCCGCCTCTTTTTATGCGCCGCCGGAGCTAACGACGCCCCGCCCCGCCCACCGCCCGCCCTTTTGTTCCGCCGGGACTCCGCGCGTCCGTCGTCGCGGTGACTGTGATGGGTGGGGCGGAGAAAATCGTGGGGGCTGGAGGAAACGACGCGGCGGTGTGGGGGAGCAGTGATGGCAAGGCAGTGGGCGGAGATGACGGATGAGGGTGTGGGTTGCGTTGCTGGTGACGGCGGGTGAGCGGAGCTGACGGGACAAGCAAGGGGCGGGGCGGGACGACTAGGGAGGCGAATGGACAGGCGGGGCGGTGGGAACGGCGGGGCTGTGGGACGGCGGGGCTGTGGGACGGCGGGGCTGTGGGACGGCGGGGCTGTGGGACGGCGGGGCTGTGGGACGGCGGGGCTGTGGGACGGCGGGCTGTGGACGGCGGGCTGTGGGACGTGGGGCTGTGGGACGGCGGGGCTGTGGGACGGCGGGGCTGTGGGACGGCGGGGCTGTGGGACGGCGGGGCTGTGGGACGGCGGGGCTGTGGGACTGTGAAGCTGTGGGTCGGCGGGTCGATGGGAGGGCGGGCGATTGAGGCAGAGCATCCGAGTACGATGAATGCGGAGTTGGAGGAGACAGCAGTGAGGGGAGAGTCGGTATTCCAGTACACAATGGTCACGGCCTTCAGTACTTCGTGATGAAGAATGTTTCCACACTCATGCACGTCGATGAAGTGACGTTTGTCTTTTGTTCGTGACATGAAAGAGACATGAGGCAAGAAACAGTTGCTGCGGGAACAAATACTCTATAAATCTGCGCCTGATGTATTCATTTGATGTAAAATAATATTTTATTAGATTGTTCAGTTTGAAGACAAATGATGTTTTGGGAAATTTGAAATATATTAAGAAGCTACAAAAGCTCGAGGTTGGTGATTGATTTATCCCTTCGATTTGGCACATCTCTTGTTTGATAGTTCGAATTCCACAACGTCACCTGTGCTCGCATATGTGCCCGGCTGATCGCTACTATTCGGGTCAGAATCGCTATTGCCTCTGCGAGGGCGCTACCTCACATGAGGGCACTGTTTTTCGATCACGGTTAAGTGCTTTACCATAGCGGCTATTACAAATACGTAGCTTGGCGAAAATCAGCACCTGGGGAATTTCATTCGAGTTCCCATTCGCAATCGAGCTCGTCTTAAGACGGCTCCACACATTCGGCATTCGCGAGAGCGGCTAGTGCCGCCCAATCAGCCTAGGTTCGGCGAATGTTCGCTCCCTTTGATGGTCCAAAGCCGAATGTCGTCACTCGGCAAATAGCAGCAGCTCATCACACACTCGGGTGCGGCGAGCGGTTTCTCGGTGTTTGCCGAATAACGAATGTGTGGAGCCGCCTTTACCCGACGTTTGGTTAGATAGATAGATAGATTTATTAAAGTTTGCTTTGAGCTAATGCTCGGTGGCAAACATTATTACAACTAAATATACAATTACGAAACTATTACGAATATTTACAAATATAATTACAATTAGAATTAAAGATTTATATCCTAGTTATAATTAATTTTGAGCTATCTGTAAGTTGACTTATAGTTTAACACTTCACTTCACTTCACTTCATTTCACTGCTCTGCACTACACTGCACTGTTGTGAAAATTGCTGTGTTAGCTGGAAGGGATAAAAGCGGACAGACAAACCTGTTACGTTCGCGGGGCGTGTGTGGGCCACTGAAGAGATCTCACAGAATATATCAATTATAATCTGCATCTGCGAAATAAACGCTGTCACGTGCGTAAACATGCCATTACCTCCGCGCGAATGCGCATGCGCACTGCTTCAATAAGTATTTGTAATCCTAAAGAGCACGTAATCTAATACTCAGATGTCACTGAGCGCCTCTGACCGGGAGGTTCTAGGTTCGAGTCCTGACGGCGGCAGGATTTTCGACACTAGCTTTTCAGCTAGGTCGAATTCAGTTGCTGTCTGGAGGAGAATTCTAGCGGCCGGCTGCTCTGATCGGTAGTTTTCCGTGGTTTCTCCGATCAATACCAGGCGAATGCCGGAGCAGTACCCTAACAAACGGGCCACGAACCGCGCGCGATCTTTCCTTCCTCTTCCTTGTCCTATCCTCCCCCTTACACACACTTACCTACATGCACTACACTACCACATATCCGGGAGACCGGTCGGGAACTTAAGAGTTTGTCCCGGCTGGGGTGGTGCCCCGCTGGTGGGAGAGTCCTGGTTAGGGGAAATCCCACTAGCCGACGGTAGGTCGGCGCCGGATCTCGCCATCCAGCAGGCGCATCTCGCGAGAGAGAAAAACATGCACTACTCTAACGGGACTAATGACCAAAGCAGTTGAAGCGCCCGGAAACACGAAAAAATCAATCAATCAAAAATAATACTCCGAGTCGTGTCTAGTAGGTATTCAGGCACCTAAGGCAAGCGCAGAAATTGCACTCCTCTCGAGATATTTCAAAGTCGGGTTGTTATTTTTTGAGCGTATATACTCTAAATAGCGCCCCTGTGAGTGTCGACTACGGTACGTGCCATGTCTGCCTTACCGAAGATACACTTCTGTTAATACTGTTGTTTGGGACGGCGAAATAACGTCGCTGATTAAAATAACGAGAATACTGAATTCTCAGCTTTCAAACATGATCAAGCAAATCCATGCAGCGAATAACAATATCACAGTCCTGCATTTTACCGTACATAAAATAATAAGTTTTCAAATTAATTAGTTTAGTTCATTGACGCGATAATGAGCAATATGAACAATAGGGACGATTCACGATGATGGATCACTGATCACGTTGGCCATCAACAGCCCTTTCACTCCTGTCACCCCGTAGAGGAATGATAGGACTTTCCTGTGTGCCACCCCTCGGTAGCTGCTCCTCTCTCTTGCTTTCTCCTGCGCTTGTGTGTTGTTTTCCTTTACTTGTCCTACCACCTTTTTTTCATTTTCCCCTCACCAGTAGCCCTGGCGGGGCGGGAATTTATTCCAATTCGGGGATACATGTTTTGCGCTCCAACCTTCCGGGTTTTGGAGCTAGATAGGGCAGTAACTTAAAAAAAACTAACTAAAACTAATCTTAATCTACTTAAAACTAAACAGTGCCTCTTTGGGCTCTTTGTTTTATTTACAAAATTTTTAATGGAAGGGTAATAAGTTCTTTAAATTGTTTATAATCTTGTTTTTTGATTTTATGTTCATTCACTCGCACATTCATGCTTATTCTATATATACAAACTCATTCACTCGCACATTCATACCGCACTTCACTACACTAGCACTACACTGTACACTATTTACACTTGCACTTTTTCGCCACGGCGCCGACTTTACTCAGGGTCCTACCACCTCCCGCGGTCATTCCACAGCCTCCCCACCCCGTGCCGTGCGTCGCCTGCTGCGTCCCCGCACGTGCCGGAGTTGCAGCCGCCCCCAGGGTGGGGGTGGGGGGTGCTCGTAAGTGGCAGCGCGAGAGGGCGTGGCGGTGCTGCGGCCGTCGTCAAAGCCCTGCCCGTGCCCCTGCCCCTGTTCCTGCTCCTAGGATCCGTCGCCGCGGGCGTCGGGGCAACTTGTACTCTGCGCCTCCACCACGCCCCCTCCCCCGGCCGCCAGTTTCGCCCCTCGCGGCCGTACCATAGAGAAATGATATAGCTTCTTCAGTCTACGGCCGTACCCCTCGCTTCAGTCGCTGCCTGGAGGAGAATTCTGGAGGCCGGCTGCTCTGATCGGTTGTTTTCTGTGGTTTCTCCGATCAACACTGGCGAATGCCGTGCCGTAAGAAACGGTCGCGCGCGCTCCTTCCTCTTCCTTGTCCTATCCTCTCCATCTGCACCCTCCCACACACACTCCCTTTCACTAACATGCACTCCACTTAAGGGACGTCTTGACTTCAGTAGTTGACGTGCCCGGAATCACTAACAACCAACCAACCACCCAGCCGTACCCCTCGCCCGACTTTCCCGCCAAAAGCTCTCACACTATTCAAGAACAGCAGAATAAAACTGGGAGAATATTAATATTTGAACACTAATCACACCGACTCAGAGAGGGCATCAGATTATGACACTGCAGTGCCTCTGTGCCGTGATGTCCTCGGGTTCGTGTCCCGACGGTAGCAGGATGGCGACGCCGCTGGCACAGAACACTCGGTATATGATCGTATAACAGTCGTATGACGTATGACAGTAAACGGAATGACACTATCAAATATTTCATTGTTTCCGTCTAAATATATTCTTTTTTATTGTCTTTGGGTTTTTACCGAGTGCTTAGATATCTAGTGAAAACAAAGACACCTCTTGCGCGGGTTGGAAATTAGTGACGAAGATTAAATAACAGTTACGAATAGTGCGAGAAAGTATGCGCTTTTGGAGCACACCATGTTTTCCTGACATTCCGTCCTGATTCATTCTCTCTTATCTTCCCCAAATGTTTACACCTGTTGGTTGGTTGTTAGTGATTTCGGGCGCGTCAACAGCTTAGGTCGTTATTCCCGT
This sequence comes from Teleogryllus oceanicus, assembly GCA_964035755.1. Lineage (NCBI taxonomy): Eukaryota > Metazoa > Arthropoda > Insecta > Orthoptera > Gryllidae > Teleogryllus > Teleogryllus oceanicus. The sequence continues at coordinate 13,346,475 of CAXIVR010000008.1, forward strand.
AAGTGTAGTGCATATTTTTCCTCGAGAGGGGGCGGTGATCTTTCTCCGCTGGATGGCGAGATCCGGCGCCAACCTACCGTCGACTAGCGGTCCACCTTGGACCGTCATTTACTCGCTCCATTTACATACTCACTACGTCCGCGCTCTTGCCGTTTGTTTCTCAGTTCTGAGCCCACACCATAGAGTATAGAATTATACCTCTTTGGTCTATGCCCACACCCCTTCTCTCGCTTGCGTCTTTTCCCTCGTCGCTGCTGCACCCTCAAACCTCACCCCACCTCGTCCGCACCCTCATATCCGCTCCGCCTTCCTCCTCATGGCGAAGCCCCGAAGCCCTCCCATTGTGATTCACCTCGCGCCGAGGTCCTTCCGACCGGGCCCGCGTTCCCTAACGACGACCTCCGGCCTAGGCCGAGGCAAGGAGGAGAACTTCTGGGTCCTAATATCGGAAAAAGCCAACATCTACTTCGGACAGACCCGAGCGAAAAGCCTGGCAAAACAATCATCTGACAAATCTCGTCGTAATTAGAGCATATTACGTAATCCTCCATAGGCAAACAACTTCGCTAGGTTTTAGCTCACCCGCTAATTTCTTCTTTGTGAGCTACCCTACCTGAGAGTGGGAAGCTTTTGCACTGGATAGGGATGTTATAGCTTTCAATAATAATAATAATAATAATAATAATAATAATAATAATAATAATAATACATAGGCGTCCGGCCAGGCAACGACACAAGCAATGGAGAGAGTTGAAACCCTGTCGGAGAACGTGGATTAAAAAAGTTGGTAGCATCGGAACTCCAAGTGCTGCCAAAAATGCCAATCAATTCTGTCGGGGGGGGGGGGGCATCGGAAATGTATTCAGACTGGGCATAAGATCCCAACCCCAATTCACGATCACCTTTATCTTAATGACAACCTCGGAAATGGTGAGCATAAATTCGGAAAATGCTAATGCACATGCTAACACATACTTTAAGGTAGCCTTTAAATATGATATTTTTTTTCAATAGTTTGATGTGTATTTTTTATAAACACGATCTTCCATATCGCAGATTACCTACCCATCCATCGTGAAAACTGTTATTATTGAGCTATTAGGAAAAACAATCCGTGTTACTCGCCTTTCTGGCAATCATTATCTCTTGTTCGTGCATTTACAATATTGTGTGAAACTGAACAGTGAAATAATAATATATTAAAACAAGAAGTTCAATATTTCCTAAATTAGGTTTCCTTTTTTGAAAATTGAATTATTCTTTTGCGAAAGTTACTTAATTTTTTCGACTTTGAATCTATTTTCTCTATAATTAGCATAGATTTTCCTTGTATGCATTGAGGTATTCAGAAATTGAACTTGAAAAGGTATAAAATCTTTCGTTTGTCAAAGGTGTAACACTTGCACTCCGTGAAGTATTACATAGCATCAAGTACAAGTAAATTCTATCTGCAAAGTTATCGTCGTCCTCCCATGTGGTCTAGTGGCTAGGATACCTGGCTTTCACCCAGGAGGCCCGGGTTCGATTCCCGGCATGGGAAAGGTTTTTACCTCCAACTGCGCGAAATGAGTTTCCGAAACACAACCACAAGCCGATACTGAGTGAGTTCCAGAAACAGCAAATCCATACGTAGATTGAACTTACGATACAAGAAAAAAAAAACAACTCCTGATCACTCCTTCAGTGAGTCAGTAAGAGATGGCAGACCATTTGATGCAGGCAGGCTTTAATTGTGAAAACACATTAAAAGTGAAGAGAGCTAGTAGGCTTCACTAAAATCGATCATTACGTCGTATTGGTTACAGTTCAGAGTAATTATTTTAAAAATTAGTTATAATACAGAAGTTACAATTGGACCATAGGTGTTTACCTTTCAATTACTTTATACACGGAATTTATTGTTCTCCGTGTGTGTTAACGTAGGCATACAAGCGGGGAATGCAACACATGGGAATAATTAAGATTGAAGAACCGATAAACGTCGACGCAACTTTATCATACACTCATATCATCGCTCTTAGGCTTCGAAGACCGTAGTAGTTGACCTAAAAAAAAACCTTCATATAATCATCTTTTTATAATTTCGAATATTTTTATGGATTAACTAATAACGTAAAATAATTAAAATTGTTATTAATTAATTATTTAAAATTCACATATCCAGAAGATAATACAAATATGCATTTCGTGTATTTTTATGGGCTATAGTTAAAGACTTCAGTTTTTTAATCACTGCAATAATATTTCTTGTTTCATAAAGTATCATTAAACAAAATAATTTCAGAACATATTCACAAAAATTAAATTAGAAAATATTGCACCGCCCGGGAATCGAACCCGGGTCGCAAGAATGGGAATCTTGCATGATACCACTACACCAGCGGTGCTCCTGGAAGCCATTGCTTGTTATCAGCAAACCTGAGATTCTGATGACAAGTCATCTTTTAATTTGTGCATTCTAGAAAAAATCCACTTGCACCGCCCGGGAATCGAACCCGGGTCGCAAGAATGGGAATCTTGCATGATACCACTACACCAGCGGAGCTACAGGAAGACCGTTTAGAAACGGTAGTATAATTTTGAAGCCCCGTTTGTGAGTCGTCAGGAAGGAATGCACAGCAAACCAACGAGGCAAGAGTTGGAAGTGTCAACTTCACTTTCAACATGTGTTAAAATAAATAATTTAAGCAATTTAATAACATTTTACGTGCAAAATGTCAGAGAGGCATCTAGTCTAAAAGAACACCGGTATTAACTTTAAACGACGCAAGTGACGTAATACAGTCCCGGCATTATATTGTTTCATGATTTAAAGCGTTTGCTTCATAGGGAATTTTTCCAACTTGTTTACACTTATTTCCAAATTATGTAGTGCCTAACAGCAGTTACGAGACTTGAAGAAGCAATTGGACGAATATAGCTGCCGAGCTTCTATTTATCCGACCATCATAGTGGAAAAAGTAACTCTATGTTTTTAACTGTGTAAATTGCCCCCATTTTCCTGCGCGTACAACTAGGTGGCCGTTATTAAACAATTTTGCATGTACTTTCGCAGTATAGTTTTTGCTGTACGAGTATGTCATTGCAAATTCAGGCCCGTCCCTTTTTTTAAGAATTAGGTGATTTTATACCATCCGGTAATTTGGTGCTTGTTTGAAAATATTAAGTATTTTCTTCTTTAAGCGTATATTTAGATGCTTTTGCAGCGTGTTGTCCATATTTTATTCGCTAATGCTGAAATCTTCCTAAAAAAAAAGTTTGAAACCCAATCTACAAGTAATCGATATTAACTGGAAAAATGATATTTTAGCAGCTGTATCGGCTGGTTGGAGTTAAAGATCATCTTATTGTTCTTCCTTAAAATTGATTTATTCATAGCATTATCAATAGATTTTGCAATTTATTGTTATAATTTTTGATAAATCGCTGTTCAGTTTTTATCAAATTTCAGAGAAACTGAAGCGTCATACAAATCTGCATAAACAGGGAGTACACGGATCGAAAAGAAAGCGGCACTGTTTGATTCCTGAAATTGCATATTCCATGAATGTTTGGATCATTTACACTTTCTCGCTACGGAGTGGATAGAAAGTTAAGGAATGCTGCGCGAAAAAACTGCAAATTTTCGGGAGAAAAACTCTTTATTACAGAGCCTTGGTAACGAAAAATCCTGTTGCAGATCTTCATTTATGACATGTACAAATCTTGTCATATTTTTCCTCCTCAAAGCTCGCGCATAATAAATTAATTTCACACGTCCGTCGCTTTTCCCTGTGCCAAAAAATTTTTCCCATGCCGGGAATCGAACCCGGGCCTCCTGGGTGAAAGCCAGGTATCCTAGCCACTAGACCACATGGGAGCACACAGTGGTTGCGGTGGCCTTCTGTGGAACCCAGTCCTGAAGTCAAGCGTTTTGTGGTCGGTGACTAAGCCTCTTGCTCACGTGTAGGTTATGTAACGTTCATTCAACTCTTTCATATCGTGTATGGTTCTTTCCTTTCTAATTTATAATACATTCACAGATCCTAAGCGACTTTTCTCTGCAACATGTCGGAAACCATTCGTGCCTTCAAATCGTCTCGACGTCGAACATAACTCGGTGACTATTACAGCGAACTCACTTTGGCTTAGGCTGTAATGCGAGGTCTCTCACCCACTTCAAATGACATAGCGAAGAGTTCTCCATGCCCTCATTATGCACTAAGTGGAGTAGTTCTGTAGTACACCATTCTGCTCGCGGGTTCGTGTTGTCGTTCTTGTGTTCTCGTAAACCGAGCCGATTCCATCCTCAGAGGCATCATAAAGGCCCATTCACAAAGCATAAGCATGGCGTTAACATAAAAGTTAGGACTACGTCTACAAGTGGACTCATTCACAATGCGTTCACATAAGCATAACACGTAAGACGTTAACTTAAGAGCTTGCAAGCTTCAAGCTTCTGTGCTTATGCTTATGTCAGACATAAGGAATGAGCCAATCGCAGTTCGATAACTCAGAATCGAAGTCGATAGGCGAACTATTCGTGTGCTGCGTGGTTGTGGTTGTCGTATTTGTTTTGATATCTCGAAATCGATTCTCATATCAATTCTCATACCAATAGAAACTCTTATTTTGCCTATGTTTATGTTCGACATTGTGAATACGCTAACTCTTCGCTTATGTTAATGTCTATGTCTATGTGTTATGCTTATGTTTGTGATTGCATTGTGAATGAGCCTTAAGGGGCCAAACGTTCTTTACATCAGCACCGTTATAACATCTTTCATCCTTAGTCACTTCTATTGTATGAAGTAAAAGGGGCTGGTGAAGTCCTAATTACGTATCCTTGACTACTGCTTGGCGAACGGAGAATATTTTACACCGACTGATTTCTAATAAACTAGCAGTAGTTCTCGAACTTTTATGCGTGGCGACGTTGAGAACGCTCAAAAATGCACAACGCGCAAAATCTGAAACAGCACGCAGAGCGTTACAATGAAGGAATTTGCGACATCATGCCTTGCGGCATACTGACATTAATCCTTCCTTCATTGGTTTAGGAGACCGAAAATCAGAACTATTCATAAGTGACGGTTTCATGATAGGTTGGAGTTAAAAACCTTTCCCATGCCGGGAATCGAACCCGGGCCTCCTGGGTGAAAGCCAGGTATCCTAGCCACTAGACCACATGGGAGCGTGCAAAGTGTGCTCTGAACGAAAGAATTCAGTACCTGTGGACAAAAAAAAAGAGCATCGCAGAATATATACAAAATAAAAATCAAAGAAATAGTGAAAGAATGACAGTTTTATCGGTTGAATTTTACCCTTCTGTGTAAAAACGAGTGTTTTGTGGTCACAGCCAGTCAGGTAAAACTATCACGAACGAATCTCGCGGGCTTCGGATTTTGTCGGGATACGTTTGAATTCCGCGCGCGACAATTGCTATGGTCATTAGTTCCGTAAGTGTAGTGCCTGTTTTATCGCGGTAGTTGGCGATAATCTTCCCCCACTGGCTCGCGAGATCCGGCGCTGAACTACTCGTTGGTTTTCTTTTCGTCGCTGAACTTTTCGCCGGTTACACGTCGGTCGGGGTTTCCCTAACCAGGTATCTCCCACCAACAGCGTACCGCCTCATCCGGGTCAAGCTCTTAACTCCCGAACTATGTGATAGCGTAGTGCATGTAAGATTAGGCGCGTGTGTAAGAGGTGAAGATAGGAGGAAGGGGAAAGAGATCGCGGTTCGTGGCCCGCTTGCTAGGGTACTGCTACGGCATTCGCCAGGTGTTGATCAGAGAAACCACGGAAAACTACCGATCAGAGTAGCTGGCCGCTAGAATTCTCCTCCAGACAGCGACTGAATTCGACCTAGCTGAAAAGCTAGTGTCGAAAATCCTGCCGCCGTCACGGCATTCGCCGGATTACGTGCTCTTTAGGATTACAAATACTTATCGCAAATACTGCGGCCGTCAGGACTCGAACCTAGCACCTCCCGGTCAGAGGCACTTCAGTGACATCAGTTGATGCCGTGAGCCACCGCTTCCAGTGAAGTCTTTTAGAACCTGTAATAAAAATCGTTCAGTGGCCTGAACGGAGCACACAACGCGACGGCAGCTTCGCTGCGTTGGCAGCCCAGGGCGCGAGGGCGCTCCATGTAACCCGGAACTAGAGTCCCTGGATTCAGAGAGTAGCGCATCCTGAAAGTCCGCCGCCATTTAATAACCTTACACTCGATAGGCTCCACCAGGCAGCGTTGAGGAGATGAGGACAAATGATATCAAACGGAGGCATTATGGAGAGTGTCCAGTGTATGACTAATGATTTTTGGTAGATTTCCAACTGCTCCACTGTACCGCCCAGTTCAGCTGGATATAAAATGGCGGAGTCGGCGGTACAAGGGAATGCGTTACTCTCTATAGCGAGGGTCTCTACCCCGGAAGCAGCGGGAGGCCGAGGGAAACGTGCGTGTTGTGTGGGCGTGGGGCGAGGCACGGCGCAGGCCGTGCCTGGACCCACCCCTCCCCACTCGGCGGCCTGCGCCGACGCACACTCAGCCCCTGCTGTCAATGGGACGGCGCCCTTGCGTGTACTCTCAACGGAACCATTCACTAAATGCTACACTTGGGTTATTTCAAATGCCTGGCGACTGGAATGTATATTCCGTAGATGGAATGTCTGAATAAGACACGATTGTGCATTTTCAACTTGTGTTAAAAATACAGATGCTCCATTATTGGATTTTATACATACGTCATTCGATACACGATCAACACCAGGCGAATGCCAGATCAGTACCATATCAAACGGGCCACGGACCGCGCTCGATCTTTCCTTCCTCTTCCTTGTCCTATCCTCTCCCCTTACACGCACACACTCACACTAACATGCACTACACTACCTCACATTCCGGTAGACCGGTCGGGAGCTTAGAACTGTCCCGGCTGGGGCGGTGGCCCCGCTGGTGGGAGATACCTGTATGGGAAAAACCTAGTCGTTAGGTCGGCGCCGGATTTCGTCATCCAGCGGGTGAAGATCACTGCCATCTCCCGACGAAAAAAAAGCACTACTTACGGGAATGATGACCTAGGCTGTTGTCGCGCACGGAATCACTAACCAACCAATCAAGCGAGGTGAGGTTCTCGCCAAAGGGAAATACACTGTTAACGTGAGTTCTTCGAGCACCAAGGTCCCTGCTGACGTGCCTGCAGCGCACAGCGTTGTGCAAACAAACTCCCGCCTACTAGGACGGTTGCTTTGTTTGTAAAGACATTCACTTCCACTTGAATTTGTTCACATGTGAAGGCATTACACGTATGATATAATGTCGTTATTATTTCACTAGTCTAGATCGTTAAATGGAAGAAAATTCCATAATGTTGGTGTTTTTTAAAATTAAAGTATTTGCAATACAAATACAGGTGTAACGCAAATTGAATGAATTTGTTAATTAAAATTTTCTCAAAGTGTTTTTGTTCAAAATATTTTCTATGCATTTTTTGGATTTTGAGCAGACAGTTCATTTTTATTGCTGAGTGGGGAAGCTTCAAGCTTTTGGCCGTAGTCAACACAGCGATAATTTTTTTTACATTCAAAAGTATATACCTCAGCTCTGAATAAATATTTCAGCACTTCATCCAACTCTGAATAAATACGAATTATTGATTCTACAAAGAAGTTGTTCATATTCATAAGGATCTTAGGTGTTATTAAAAATGTGATGTTTTGATTTGAAATAAGTGATTCTAGGAAATGAACAAGAGATTAAAATGTTTCGAAATTAATTTCAAATTATTCAGTTATTTTATAATTTACATGTCTCATGGCTTATTTGGCGGTATTATTCTGAACATTGGACAATAGTGCCATGTGACACTTTACTTCCCTTCCTATCAGACAGTAATAATAATGGTAATAATAATAGAAATAATAATAGTCATAATAATAATAGGAATAATTATATAAAGAACATTAATATTAAAAACATATTAATACGCCCGAGACTTCTCATGACTCTCGTATTTAAACACAATAAAAAATATTAATATCATATTACAAAATAATTACTGTTGCTTGTTACTACATGTCCGATTTTTCAATCAACTCGTAATAATGCAAAGCAGATAATGCTTCTTCAGGACATTCCTCTAGTGAGATATTGCTGAAATAAGAGTTGCGTTGTACTCTTCAGAGTGGCTACGAGTTCAATTTTGTCAATACATACGCCACACGTACTGCTAATCTTAGTTTTGTTACATTATTGTTTTACGTTGACGTGGCAGCTGTAAGTGCCAGACAAACTCCGCTTTTACCTACCCGTTAAGCTCACTCAACTCATGAGTGCACTCTCCGCGCGAATTCCTCCGGAACATGGTCTTTTCCCCTGTCGCACTTCTTGCACGACTTGAGCGAACGCCCAAGTTTCTCGACAGTTCTCGAGTACCATCGTTCACCGCCCGCTCTGCCTGCCGACGAGTAATCACACGTCACTTATACAGAAAATACCGCGCTCTCCGTTCCCGCGTCCTCGTGGTTTTTGTAACAGACGTTCGAGGTCGCAGGTATCGCCTCGGGGCACTCGCGGCGCGTAGTTCGCGCGATGCTCCATAGATGGCACTGGAATCCGCAACGCCGCGGATCACAGCTTCCGAGTTGGTGCTAAGCAAGGCAAAAGAACACCGATGTTTTTAAAACATTGATTTGTTTTCCACCAGAAACGTGGTTGTATTAACATCGATATTTTGCTTTCGTTGTTTTCTTCACATCAATATTTTGTTGAAAAAACATCGATGTTTTTAATTTTTTTTAAATAAAGGGGTTTTAGCACGTTGTAGAGTAGCAGCAATATCGTTGTTTTGCGTCATTCTCTTTATCACGCTGCACATTTCGCCTGTGAATCTGAGGAATTTGGGAGCTGTCGTATTATGAATGTATGTTATTTATTGCCAGGGGTTTCATCTGCCTGAATCGTCATCGATCATAATTTTTACATACTACTAACATGCTAATAACCAAACAATAAAATATATTCCTGTTACGTACTGTAATTAAAAGTGGATAGGAAAAGGGCGTGTTTATTAGTCCATAATTAAAACAGCGATGTTTTCTCTCTGTCATCGACATCGAAAACAATTTAGAATTAAGTATCGAAACACCGTTGTATCGATGTTTTGGTAAAATTTGCCGTCACTGTGGCGTAGCCATGTAGGCTGCCGGAACTTAAGCAGATCTATTGTATCCGCGGAACTATACGGCGAGTTATTCACAGCTGCCTGTGAAGTAAAGCAGCTGTTACGATGTCGTCCAATCAGCAGGTTGAACGTCACCATAGTGACGTCACTGTAGTGACGTGTAAGGACCCGATTGGATGGCGCCGTAACATCCGATGAAATGTCACAGGCAGCACTGGAAAACTAGCAGTATAGAAAGGCATGACATTGCGCATCTCTCTGAAAAAGATGTTACTATACAAAATCAGTGAATAAGTCGAGCCATTTCGTAGACAGGTTCACTTTAAGGACTACTGCAAGTTAGTTTCTAAGATATTGTTTGTAATAAATTTGGTGAAGTTATCACCGTACCCACATACACATACTTCTACGAAAAGTGTTGATGTTTGCTTAATTTTCTTTTTTATAGTTTAGGTAATATGACCTGTTACCTATTATTAGTTATCGTATTTTCATCCTTCACTACTACGAAATCAACGAATTAGCTAATGAAACTCGAAAACGTTTTGGAAAAAAATGTACTCGTTTACCTTGAAATAAAAAGAAACTAAGAGAACTTCTTATTAACATTTTGCAGCGTCTTCTAAGGCGAACAGAGAAAAGATAAATCCAATTAAATTTCATTTTGCCATAGATTCCCGCATTACCTCCAAAAAAACTTCATTCCGTTTTTAATTTCGAAGTTTACACTCGCTCATTCTATCTGAGAAGTGAAGGCGATTTGAATGTAGCACAGATATTTTGTCCGAGAAAATACTGACTTTCAAACAAAATTTTCGTCTAATTCTTTTATTATGATATTTAAATGTCTTGATCGAAATGAATCAGTCGGTATAAACCGCCTACGAAAATCAACAACTTTGCAAAATTTACGAGACGAAATACTGGAGGGTTTATAATGAATGTTTCTAGAGAATGTTTCGAGAGAAATACTTTGAATTTGAACTTGGTATCAACGTCGGAAACTTTTGATTTTAACCAAATTTCATGTTTTTGTTGTTAACTGTATTAAAATAAAGTCACAAACTTTGTATCTATTTTAAACATATTAGTAAAACTGTTTTGAAATAATTGTTGTACTCTAGATATTTGTACCCGTCCCCACCTGCGGGAACACTTTTGTCACTGTGGCATGTTACCGGCCCTCTTCATAAACGAGCGGCGTGTGCACAATACGGAAGGTGGGAAGATACGCATTGTGTGAGTGGTGGAGGGAGGGGGGCGGAGTGGGGGGGGGGCGGGGCCGACCACTGCGTGCGGAGGGAGCGTTCAGTTAGCCGACTGCTGCTCGCTTCCATTTCAATTTCCTTCCGGTCCAATTTTTTGGGCGCGTCAATTTTTCGCACGCAGCAGCACAAAAATTGACTTTTGTGACAGACGTCTACGGTAAAAATAACCAACTACAAACAAAACTGACACTCCAACTTGTTAACTTCCTTAAAATTAAGCAGCCTGGAGTTATTCTTTTGCCTATTCCGCAATTTTTGTCCTGTTAAATTTATAAATGTCTTTCTTAATTTTATATCCTCGGATTTTAATCGTTGTGTTTGATTATACTAGTTTAACTCCCACTCATCATTTAGTCTTATTTAAGACTAGCGGAAGTAACCGGACGTTGTGCTGGAATTTATTTATCATAATCATCTTATGAAACACGATGAGGATGGGATTCTATTTATAAAATGAAAGTAGTTTTGTTTCCATCTGCGATTCACCGCCTTGCTTAGTTCTTCTATTCAAAGTCCTAACGATATGAAAAAAATGTCGCCCAAATTATGACAGACAAAATTCTCTGTCAGTGAAAATGTCAACGAAGTGGAGATCGACTTGGACAGACCAAATTGTAAAAGCGAATGGGCCTGTACGTACGATAAATAACCACAATGAGGAGTATAAAAAGGACAGTTATTTTGAAATTATAAGTACTTGAATTTTGCTAAAACAGAAGATAGTCCATTGTTGTCTGCACACATTAATTTGCAATTACACAATCACCTTGCACTCATTACATTCGTTGTATTCTTAGTCGTCCCTTACTATTAACAATATAGGGAACTTTAATTGTTTTAAATAAATATGCAAGGTTATCATTACACGAATGTGTGCATGAACTATTGGAAAAAATCAGCAGGGCAATGGAATACTTGAACGATGTCTTAAAAACTATTGAAGTAAGGAACAATCTTAGAACACCTTCTGTTGCCAACCATAGCGGCGAATTCCTCTATAGAGAAGTTAATGTTGGTGTAATTCAAGGACCGACTTCCGTATTGCCGTACACGTTCAGGAGCTGTACTTTGCGCAATCTCGCTGTGGCAATAAATGATCACCTCGCCCAGGCTAAGTACGTTGCCCTTAGCCATTATACAACTCGTAAAGAGCAATTAGCCTCGACGCAGTTGGATCCCGGGGTTCCTAGTCAGTCACCCAACCAGGAATCCGCGATATCTCAAACTCGCTTAACCTTCGTGACTTCACGTAGTTAACGAATTCGACTAGCGACGCCGGTATCGCAGCCGAGGCCTTTCAACAGAAACTCTCAGCATTCGTCGGGGAGGCCGATAGAAACCACGGAAATCCCGTCAGGATGGCCGGTCCAGCCTACTAGTGAAAAAAAGGAAAGAAAGAACCACACACACACACACACACACACACATATACATACACGTACACGTACACATACACATACATACACGTACACGTACACATACACATACACATACATACACATACACATACAATACACATACACATACACATACACTACACATACACATACACTCACATACACATACACGTATGCGTACACATACACATACACACACACAAAGGGAATGGGCCGCGTCTGCGTGTGTGGGATCGTCCAGTGAGGGCTCCGTTGGCCGCCGCTCCCTTCCAGGTGGGCCACGCCCGCTGCTTCCGGCTGCCCCTCGCCCCCTCGTCTCGCCGCACGTCCACCAGGGACGCACAGTGGGTCAGAGGGCTCCGGAGTTGTTTTTTTTCTGTTTCCCCTCCACGGTATTCCTAAGGAGGAAGGGAATTTCTTTACTAAATGGCTTACAATTAAACTGCTGTCTTGCGGCTTACGCAGCTGAGAGGGAGGGATTTCCTTAAAAATTAGCTCATACTAACTAAAAATAACTTAATTTTAGCTTAAATATAATTTGCTAGTTATTTGTAGTACTTTAGCATACCTAACTTCAATGGAATGATTATTATTTTTTCTTAATCCTAAGTAATGTTTTGTTTTTCTTTCTCGGTAAATTTTCTTTTATTTATTTTTCCATTCACGCACATTCTTCTTGCTTCTTTGTACATAACATTCATTTTACTATTCCTTCGACAGCACTACACTGGTAGTCTTCTGAGTGTCCGAGGAGCTCAGGCTAGTGATGGAAAATTTGACCAAAATATCGATACATAGCTAAAGAGTTTTCGATGTCGATGAAAACATCGACAAAGAAACATCGATGTTTTAAACATAGACTAATAAACTTGCTATTTTCCTATCCAATTTTAATTACAGTACTGTGGGACTTCCCTGGATTGAGTGGAGTGAGTCTGATTCAAACCTGTCAAAATTTCGACCTGTCAAAACGTTTGAGGGCCATTTCTAACACTACTATCGATTCAGCCAACGACACGCCTACCGATAACATACACTCATAACGCGAGCAGCTCCCAAATTTCCTCAGATTGCACAGGTGTTAATGAGGATGATGCAAAACATCGATATTGCTTTATTAAAAATAAAAAAATCGATGTTTTGGCAACAAAATATTTAGTTACTTAGTGCCTTATTTTACGTGGCGAGACTCGGGCCATCAGACCCGCTCTTCCGTCCAACCACGCAAATTTTGCTACTCTCCTTTCACCACCTAGCGGAGAAAGGAGGTATTATTTTGGGCGACGAAACAGGCAGATCTCAATTTTGCTCAGAGGCTTCTTTTAGGCTTGAGGATCTTTTATACACGCAGTAAATCTACTACATGGGACAGCCGGCTATACTTCCCCTCCGAAAGAAGGTGTCCGACGGATTTTTTCGCCCTTAAAAATCCACGGCTTCGATCGAGTTTGAACCCGGGTACAAACTCGGGTACGACAGTCCGATACGCTGACCGTTATACCACCGAATCCGCAAATCAATGTGAAGAAAACATCGAAAGCAAAATATCGATATTTCTAGTGGGAAACATCGATGTTTCAAAATCAACCCTAGCTCAGGCCCATTAGGGGGCGGGGTCGCGTTCCCCGCGTGCCTGGGTCGACGGCGACTCTTCCCCTCCGCGTTCGGCTGCCTCACTGCATGCTGGAACAAGGTAGCGAGCGTGTTGTGAGGCAGCACGCTAGGTTCGCACAGTGCGTTACAGGTGTAGCGTACAGACTCGACTCCTGCTCCTGAGTTGCAAGGTATGGGGATGAGGGAGCCAAATATAGGCTCCCGAACAAAGGCCACCCCTCACGGAAATCCCAGACGCCGGGCACAAAAGGCGGCGTCGGTGGCACTCTCTTCAAGACGAGTGCGTGGGGGGGGGCAGATGACGTAGGAGGTCATGTGAGTCGGGCCTATATTAAGGTGCATCGCAGGACCATTTGGAGGTAACGATTCTGGTTTTCTCGCGGCAAAACACCGCAAAACTCGTCCGGCCAAGTCTGGTGCGAAAGTGCTGAAGGCACGAGTAGGTGTTCGAGGTACGGACACGGTGAAGTATGCCTTATACTTCAGGGCAGATGGTCTGCCGAGGCCCATGAGGTGCCCAGTTGCGAATCGGGCGAGTTGGCTACTGCAGGCGCGGCCGCAAGGCGCGTGTTGGGAGAGGGGCTGCGGCAGGTAGCTGCGACAAACGCCTTAGAGTGAGGTTTTAGTTCCTGTACATAATTTATTGTAAATAAATTGTAAACACCCACTCGTGTCTTTTCTTTGTGGGGTAGATCCCTACCCCGACGTTATACAGGGCTTCAGAGCGCCACATACGCTCTTTTGGGAATGATGATGAGTCATCAACGTCATCTTAATGAATTTATTTGGATAAGATTCTGAAAAAATCCGTTAAGTTGACGAAGATGACTTCAGTTTTTTCATTATCTTCTGGGATTGCGAAGCACGAGCAATATTTGTTGGTGCTTGGTGCAAGCGAATGTCGGAGCAGTACCCTACCAAACGGGCCACACTACCACATATTCTAACATACAGTACCACATACACTACCACATATTCTAGGAGACCGGTCGGGAGCTTAGAGCTTGTCCCGGCTGCGGAGGCGCCCGCTGGTGGGAGAGTCCTGGTTAGGGGAAACCTCACTAGCCGACGGTAGGTCGGTGCCGGATCTCGCCATCCAGCGGGGGAAGATCACCGCCATCTCCCGAGAAAAAACACGCACTACACTTACGGGACTAATGACCAAAGCGGTTGATGAGCCCGGAAAGACGAAAAATCAATCAATCAATCAATCGTCTGAAGAAAAAAATAGTTGGTAGTAGAAGTTTGGTAATTTTAGGACTTTAAGTTGGTATCACTGGGATGGGCCCTGACCATCTGGATGATAAGCATTATTGTGTTCATAACCTCAAAATGAAGTTGAACGATGGCAGTCGACCTGAAAATTCCACATTGGATGAACAACGTTCTGCGATTCTTTTTTACTTGCTGAATGTGAAAAACATCTATCTGTTCTCTAGAATGACTTAAGTGTATGGTGAAAGTTGAATGAACCGCGGGAATTTTTACAAATGAGTAGAACAGTTCAAAAGTGTCTGAGACTCGGGGACTGACGAACACCGTTCTGGCCGCGTCAGCACGAAAAGTTATGTTGACGGTGTTTGGGGATGCTGTAGGTGCGTTTTTTGTGTTTATCTCGATGAACAACGTACTACACAGATATGCTTTTGAACAAGGTGAAGCCAGTCATCAGAGAGAAACGTCGTGGATCCTGAGAGGAGAGGTGTGATTTTCCAGCAAGACAACGCACGCCCTCACACTGCTCAACAAAGACAAAATGGGTTGGGGTATTACCTCATCCCCCTTACAGCCCCAATTTGGCACCATCTGATTTCCTCTTGTTTGGTTCACTGCAGGACGTTTTTGGTGGGAAGATGTTCTAGGATAACGAAGCTGTTAAAAAAATTTGTGGGAAATTGGTTGAAACACCAAGATAAAGAGTTCTTTGCAGCCGATGTAAAAAAGGTGGTAACCCGTTGGAACAAGTGCATAAATGTTGGTGGGAATTATATGGATAAGTAGGAAAAGTTCTGTTTTGTAAAAATAAACATTTATTTCTCCAGACGAATTTGTCTTTTTAATTATTGAATGCTCCCCGTCTACACATAATTAATCTGTGTGCGGTTCCGTAGGTCTATCTTCATTGCTTAAATTTCAACTTTTGTTGATTTAAAAATAACATTTTCCCATTTACTCGCAAATCACTGCCTCCTTCGCGTTTATTTGCACAAAATACGCAGAAAATTCATACGTTAATTTATACTACACAATGTGTTTATTGTATCCACTCCGTACATTGACACATTCACGCCACGGCACTGCTGAGTGACTTGGAAACCCCTGCAGTTGGAAACCTGGGATGTCTTGCTCCCTAGCTCTCGCCCTCTTCGGCTGTGACATAACAAATGACTTCCGATGCGAAGGGCTTCTGGGAATTCTCCACTCCTGTGGCCTTCGGAAAACAAGGGCCACGTCGTTCCGACCGCGGAGAAAGTTTAAACGCACCGCAGCTTTTCGACACATATGGTTCTAGTTATTTGTGTGCTTTGAATGGCTGGCTGTTGTTTGGCGCAATTCAAGGTAGTATTTTATTCTTGGAGGGGAGGGGGGGTTAAACGAACAATTCGAGTGTCATTTTGATGTTTTAAAAAATATGTATCATTAAGACTTTTATCTACAACGGTTAAGGATTATTTTTCATTATATTAATGGTGTTAAATATTAGTGGTTGTAATAATCATTCAATTATTCAACCACTTTTAAAATAACTTATAAACTAAAAACGTTTAAATAAATGGATTGCCATTGTAGTACGTAGATTTTATATGTCCTTCTTACGTTCTCCTTTCGTTGCTGTGGAACTATAAGCTAGAAATGTGTTAGTTTTCTTAAAACGTATTGCCTTTAATACCTAATGTACGGAATGAAGTTCTTTACAGGGCAAAGTTGAGTCAGAACAAAATCGAGAGAAAAAAATTGAGCGATCAAGAATCAAACATAGCGTAGTTGCAATTCAGAAAGTTATTACAAAGCCTAATGTCGGGTTTTTAAACGAGAAGTAGTGTGTTTCTGAAGCTAAAATTGTCCAATAAAATGGGACTTTGGATACGAGTATTTTGAATTTATATGGTTGTTTTTTAATTATGGTTAAATAATTGACAATATATTTGTTTTAAATATGAAAATTTGCGTTTTTTTGTTTAAATCAATAGTTTCCGGAAATACTTTCTGAACCATTTTTTAACAGGTTTTTTCGTGAGAGCTCCGACCCATGACTGAAACATGGGTCCCTATTAATGTTTAAACGTTGAAATGTGTAACTAGCGTTTATATTAAAATAAATTATAATCTGTACTATTTAAACTATTGAACTACCTATGAACTCATTTAAAATATTGATTGAACAATTATGGGGACCTCTATCCATTGTTGGTCCTGGGCGGGTGTTTGGTCAGCTTATGGGTTTTTGGTCCACTTCTGAGTGTTAACAGTGTCACTACTTTCTTTAACAAGTTCCAAATAATATCCTAATGGGTTTTCTGCTACCTCACCGTTGCTGATAAAAAAATATCTGCGTGCGCAAAGCGGAAAAGATAGTTCTCAATTTTAACGTAAATTTGCCGTAGCGGATTCATGAGCTTGGAAGTGCAGGACCGATCGGGAGTGTTCTGTATCGACATTTGCGTCGTTCAGTCGAGAACAGCAGCTGTCTTTTTTTTGTCCCCTTGCAAGTAGCCCTGGCAGGGTAGTCTTTTTTGTGATGTATAAACCACAGTTTTTTTTGCTTCTATGGTAAGACATTACTGAAATTATCTCCCGTAACTTAAATATTGACTATTCTGAAAGAAAGTTTTTTGACTATAAACTAACAATAAGATTCAATCATAGTTTTCTTCTCTAATTAATTATGAATTTATAATAAAGTGTT
Organism: Teleogryllus oceanicus; assembly: GCA_964035755.1. Lineage (NCBI taxonomy): Eukaryota > Metazoa > Arthropoda > Insecta > Orthoptera > Gryllidae > Teleogryllus > Teleogryllus oceanicus. Next base: position 13,363,825 of record CAXIVR010000008.1, read on the forward strand.
CGAAGGGGTTTTGTGGATTCTGATTTCATTCATTCTTACCTATTTTACCATGCTATACCATTTTATCTTACCATAATTTACTTTCATTCCTATTTACAGCACTATCGTAACTGGCGTAACACAATGTTTCTTTATACTGTTTCCACTCGATTAGTTGTAAAGAGGAGTTACTCTAAGAAGGGAGCACTTTGACAGGTCGGGAATCAAATACTTTCATTCCTATTTATTTATTTATTTATTTATTGATTTTTCGTGTTTCCGGGCGCGTCAACTGCTTCGGTCATTAGTCCCGTTAGTGTAGTGCATGTGTTTTTCGGAGATGGCGGTGATCTTCCCGCTGGACGGCGAGATCCGGCACCGACCTACCGTCGGCTAGAGGGGTTTCTCCCAAACCAGGACTCTCCCACCAGCGGGACACCGTCTCATCCGGGACAAGCTCTAAGCTCCCGACCGGTCTCCCGGAATATGTGGTAGTTTAGTGCATGTTAGTTGTGTGTGTGTGTGTATAAGAGGAGAGGACAGGACAAGGAAGAGGAAGGATAGATCGCGCGCGGTCCGTCGCCCATCCATTGTATAAGACGCATCCTTATTTTGACTAGTTACTGAAGGAAACAACACTTATAGACCGGTCAATACGGTACACGATACATTGATTGATTGATTGATTGATTCGTGTTTCCGGGCGCATCAAATGCTTTGGTCATTAGTCCTGTTAGTGAAGTGCATGTTTTTCTCGGGAGATGGCGGTGGTCTTTCCCCGCTGGATGGCGAGATCCGGCGCCGACCTACCGTCGGCTAGTGGGTTTCCCCTAACCAGGACTCTCCCACCAGCGGGGCACCGCCCTAGCCGGGACAAGCTCTAAGCTCCCGACCGGTCTCCCGGAATATGTGGTAGTGTAGTGCATGTTAGTGTAAGTGAATGTGTAAGGGGAGAGGATAGGACAAGCAAGAGGAAGGACAGATTGCGCGCGGTCTGTGGCCCGTTTGGTAGGATAAAGTTCCGGTATTCGCCTGGTGTTGATCGGAGGAAACCACGGAAAACTACCGATCAGAGCAGCCGGCCGATAGAATTCTCCTCCAGACAGCGACTGAATTGAACATAGCTGAACGTCATGCAGAGTGAGGATATTACATAGAGAGTGATGAAGCCATTTAGAAATGAGCCAACTGTAAACAAACGCACTGACAAAATGAGCGCATGAACGTAAACTGCAGTTATGTTGCCAGCCAGTGCCAGATTACCGAACAGGCTGAGTAGGCTACAGCCTGGGGCGCGCAATTTTTGGGGGCGGACAAATTTCAACGGATTCAAAATTCTATGAGGCTAACTTTTGAATGATTTTTATAGAAATATTTCTTTCCGTATTTGTAACAAAAGAATGTGTTAATTAATCAAATATATATTCATTGATATATACAGATAAAATGAATACAAAAAGATACATTCTTATTCTAAGGATCTATATTTATTAAATCATTATCGTGTAAGAATTATTTATACGTATATGTATAATGAATTATTCATACGTACATTTGTGTCGGTTACAAATATCGTACAACAATTTTTTGTTCAAAATAAAAATAGCTGTAATGTTTATTAAAAAAACAAAATAAAAGGGATCAAAACATTTGACAGCCAAGGGCGCACCTAAGTAAAAGGAGGCACTGTTGCAACCGTGGCTGTCCTAGAGGTCCCTTATAATAATCCCTCTATGACAGCCAAATACGCATAGTGCGCCACGGCGCGGCGCCGACGGTAATGAGTGCGCGGCGTCCGTGCCGGGCTGGGGCGCTGGTGTAGTGGCGCTGTGTCCGAGCTTCGGAGGAGTCTGCGAGAGCGCAGCACTGGGGCGGATTGAGATGTCGCACACCAGCACGGGGCGCACACTGGTTGAATCGGGCCTAAAACTTGGTCATAATTGCAAATGTCAGTGGATTTGCGTAAAAATTGGTATCAAGGGGTTTTTGAGGTCGCTGAATTAGAATATCATTACGAAATTTCAAAATTCAAAATGGCGCCTTCAAAATGGCGGATCGACTCATTTAAAAACAAAGAAAAATGCATATAAAAATATACATATGGGGCTCTGAAGGTCATTGATTTCAAATGTCATAATGAAATTTCAAAATTCAAAATGGCGGCTTCAAAATGGCTAACTGTTTCATAAAAATGAGCCCAATGTGCGTAGAAATATGTATAAAATGGTTCTCAAGATCGCTGATTTCGATTATCGGAATGAAATATCAAAATTCAGAATTGAAGCTTGAAAATGAAGCAAATATGCGCAGAAATATGGTTAAGTACTATTTTTGAAGTCACTAAATACAAAAATTGCTATGAAATTCAAAATAGCTGCTTTTTTTGAATTAAATAAAAAGGAATATCGGATTTAAGGAAAAAGAATTTGTTGATTCATTAAGATTTATTTAACATATATATATATATATATATATATATATATATATATATATATATATGTTTTACTTATATATATATATGTTAAATGTATATATATATATATATATATATATATTATATTATATGTATATATATGTTATATGTATATATATATATGTATATTATATATATGTTAAATGTTATATATATATATATATATATATATATATATATATATATATATATATATATATATATTCAAACAAATGTCACCCATCTGCTGGGAACCCAATATCTATGTATACAGATCTAATTTCGTCGCCACTTATTGAATAAACAATATTTTATTTAATATTTAATTATGAATAATTGAATCAAAAATTAGTCAACAATACTTTGAGGTGACCACATTGAATTCACTCTTACACCTTAGTTACCCATAGTTTTGTTCGTTGCGTCAAGAAAAGAAGAATCTTAAAATACACCAAAATCTGAAAGTGCTCGGTGGCTTGGGTTATTATTGTTTAATCCTCCCCAAAAGTTTATATTATTAATTTTACTACTAATAGTTATTATCTGAAGGAGAAGTAAACAAAATTATTCCAAGAAGTAAATTTCCCCTGTGGCATCGAAGAAACCATCGGGGGCGATCTAGTGTTATATCTTACTACGTAGCATTGTAGTATAGTCGCTTTAAAACAAAAAGATGCAGATATGTGCAGCTAAATTTGTGTTATTCTGATTAAAGACATTCTACTTGATAAATAAAAATAATAATTGAGGCAGGACATAATCTAGAATATAAACGACTAACTTTGTTACGCTACATGGTTTAGAATTCAACCGCATCATATATAAAAATATTATACACTTTTTCTTAAAAATATACTTAACTTACAGCCATAGTGTCTTATATTCGGATATACAAAAGAATCCTAAAAGAAAAATTTTAAACCCTTTTTTTAATTTCACGAATATCGTTGGCAAGAATCAACGAATTCGAGCCATTCGAGCAACGGTAACTTTACGACACCGTGTGGAAGACAAAAATGATTGAAATAAATTTCTGAATCTGAGTAGTATGCTCCAATGTCTTCCAAACGAGATTTGATAATCAGAATTCCAAACGCGCACTTGAATTTTGCAATTATGGCCAGGTTTTTGCCGGATAAAACCAGTGTGGGCGTGGCCTGAGAGAGGGAGAGTCAAGGGCACCGGACTTGGTCAAGGGATACTTCTCGGACGTAGGAAACGGAGCTTGGTTGGCGAAAATCTTGAAACAACTGCATGTCTCACAAGAGGTGAAGGAGAAAAAAGGGTGTGTGTGTGTGTGTGTGTGTGTGTGTGTGTGTGTGTGTGTGTTTGGGGGTGGAGTTGGGAAACATGGCAAAAAGTCAGGAAGCGGGTCATGCCGCAATGGCTGGGGCATACGCCGTCCACTGTTCGGTCCCAGGTTCGATTCCCTACCAATCCACATGGAATTCTTTTGGTGGGCAAAGCGGGCGCTTGGCAGGATTTCTCCGGGTGCTTCTATTTCTCTGCCTCTTATTTCACCATTTTCCATCATCATTTCCTTCTTCTTCTTCTTCTTCTTCTTCTTCTTCTTCTTCTTCTTATTATTATTATTATTATTATTATTATTATTATTATTATTATTATTATTATCATCATCATCATCTCATCATCATCATCATAATCTCTATTCTCTACTCATTCGATCATCACGTATGGATCTCAAAGATATTAATAAATGAAAGGACCATAAACCCCAACAAATAAATGAAAATAAATAAATAAATTGTAGTTATTAACGAAACGAGTGTATAAAGAGGGGGATAATTGCACATGTGGTATGTTCAAGAAAACGAGCGGTGATAGGAGCGAGTTTTCTTGTTTACCACGCGTGCAATTATACACTCTTATACACATATTACGTTCAGTATTTTTTCGTTTCCCATTAAGATTAATTTAAATTTTGAGAAATTCAAACACATTTTTACAGTTCAAGGCATGTGTTAGATGACGCAATATTGCTTCTGAAAAATATGTATTTTAGTGGGCGTTGCATTGTGTTTGTTTGCCAGGAATATTTGCACATGGAAGGTACTAAAGATATTGCGGACAAAATATTACAAGAAGCTGACAAGTCATGAAAACATTACTTTCCACGAAAAGTAAAAACAGGTATGAGAGAGAATTCAATATGTATAAATATTGGGGGAAAAATTAATCGTTCTGACAGAGTTTTGCTATAGCGTACGTTTTAGAACTGGTAAACACAGCTGACGTGTACATTTTCTACATTCGTAATCGTAAGACCAAATATTTTATACGTAATACATTAATTTATTCACGTTAATATTTACATTGTTCCATAAGTCAGCTAGTTTAATGTTTATTCCCCAATTTAGTTTTATTCATTCGTTGTTTATATGTATTTGTTGTAGGTACATATATGTATGTACATTTTTGTTCATGTATCAAGGCCGACAGCACATACCTTGGCTACGTCTATGTTATAGTTTCTTAATTAAACGATTTGGCTCCTTTTCTGAATTCTAATTGGTAGGTGTGCATTTTTAATTGCACGGTGGATTTTAATTGCACGCGTGCTATTAACATGGAGATAATCAACGATTTTTCATGGAATTTATAACATATTTAGTTAACTAAACGAAAAAATAAATAATTAAACATAAACCAGAAAAATTACTTGGCTTTGAATATTTGTTCGTGTTTATTGAACCTCGGGTGCGCTAAAACTTGGAGCAGCGCCCAGTCATGCGAAGCCGGGACTGTGGGTTCGAGTTCCACGGAAGGCTTGGGTGTCTCCTCCGAGTTGTTGTGAGGTTGTTGGCCTCTCAAACCACCTTCTAAATATTATTCTACCCATAACCATTCACCTACCATCATCCTTCTAACCATCTCACCGTGCGTCGTGCATTGAAAGGAAATGACTAACCATCACTGTGGTCATCTGCTCAGGAAGGAGGAGGTTTAAAGACTTATTCCATCCTCCACCGTCCTCTCCCATTTGTATTATGGCTTTAATAAATATTGGAGATTCGTTGCTGGTTACAAAAGATGAGTGTTTTAATGAAGTTAAATTGGAGGCTTTCAAAATTTGTAATGCGTAATTTACTCATATTGAGTGTAAATCCGCCACCTAGCTGAACAACAATTCTCTACTTCTCTGACCAGAAATTTCCCTACATTCAACCTTGTATCGAATTGAATGGATTAAGTGGAAAAAGGTCGGAGGTAGCGGTGTCGCGATTCACAACGCGAGTTGTGAACTACGCTCTTTCTTCAGAAAAAGGACCTTGGTTCAATGCAGCTAGGTAATATCGTAAACACAGTAAATGGAACTTTTGATTTGAAGTAAAGTTTTATAGCATATTTATCTCTTTCTTTCTGAAAATAGTTTGATATTTTCATCTTCAAAGTCCATACATTGTTTCAGCAGTTCTGAGAGCGGAAAAAGTTTCGTAGTTGAAACGTAATACTCCATCGCAGCAGTTCGTACACATCGTAGCATCGCTGAGCAGTTGTTTAATCACGATCATTTGAGTGTTTTCCATTAGATTAAAATTTGTATTATTTTTTATGTTGAGGAAGACGTGAAAAACAATTGCCTAATGATATTGTATTACGTAGTATATCGAAATCGACTTCATATTCCCAAATTACGAAGTCTCAGAATCGGTTAGTTTCACTGCAGATCTAAAATTTCACCTTTGGGAGACAGAAGAAAACAAGAGAAAGAGTAATCTTGTTCGACCAAGGTGCTTAGATTTGATAGACCCTATGAGTTGTAACACGCCCTCGATATTTGAGGGAAGTGGTTGTCAGAGCTGTTAAAAATTAAAAAAAAATACATGCATGTTTTTGCAACAAAATATCGCTATGAAGAAAACATCGAAAACAAAATTTCGTTGTCAATATATCGATGTTTCTGGTGGAAAACATCGATGTTTTAAAAACATCCATCCATCCGGGTCAATGATCCCCCATCTCGATCAGGTTTTTCGTCCAGTATCCCTGATCCATTGAGCAAATGCTGTGCAAATTATTCAAATTATCGTTTCCATGTTGTCGCGGCAGGAAGTGTTATTCGAAGGACAATATGGATAAGAGCCAAAATTTATTGCCTTTTTATCCTTGAAAATAGATTTTACTACATGGGAACTTTTTTTATTTAAGTAGTATATGACTTGATGTAGGGATCACAGAATTTTGAAAATGTGCACACAATTCACTTTTCCCCATAGCACGTCATACGCAGTTTTAACTGTTTTTTGACGTAAAATAAATAAATCCACGTTTTTTGCCATCCCTAAACCCAATACGCAGCCGTGTTCACTTTTAAAACTACGCTCTACGAAGTGCGGAACGGCTCCAACTAGTCGGCTCCAATTTCGGCGGGCGGGCGATGGCAATTTCGGACGTGGCAAAGCGCGTCCCGCTGTCGCCGTGTGGTATCGACGCGCGCTGCGATTTCCATGCTGCGAATATGGGCTTTGCATCGACAGAGGCGCAGCCGCCGGCGGGGGCGTTGTGGGGGCGGGGGCGGTGGGGGCGGAAGCGGCTGCGGAGGGCAGAGATAGCGCTGCGAACAGCGGAGCGTGACGCGGTGATGGTGCGGAGACAGGCGACGCGCGGCGCGACGCAGTGCGCCAGGTGGACTAGACGGCGGCCAAACACGGAGGAGAGCCATTTCATGGGCCATGGTTGTTTGTTTGTTTGCTGTTGACTCCGGGCGCGTCGACGGCTTAGGTAATTGTACGTGTAGTGTATGTTTTTTCTCGGGAGGTTGCGGTGATCTTCCCTCGCTGGATGAGGAAATCCGGGGCCGACCTACCGTCGGCTAGCGGGGATTTCCCCAACCAGGTATCTCCCACCAGCGGGTACCGCCCCAGTCGGGACAAGCTCTAAGTTCGCGACCGGGCTCATGGTACGTGTGGGAGTGTAGTTCATGTCAGTGTGGTAGAAGTAAGGGATGAGGATAGGAAGAGGAAGGAAAGATCGCGCGCACTCCGTGGCCCGTTTGTTAGGGGACTGCTCTAGCATTCGCCCAGGGGTTGATCGGATTGATTGATTGATTTTTTCGGGCGCGTCAACTGCTCTGGTAATTAGTCCGGTTAGTATAGTGCATGTTTTTTTCTCGGGAGATCACGGCGATCTTCCCCCGCTGGATGGCGAGATCCGGTGCCGACCTACCGTCGGCTAGTGGGGTTTCCCCCTAACCAGGACTCTCCCACCAGCGGGCACCACCCAGCCGGGACAAGCTTTAAGCTCCCGACCGGCCTCCCGGAATATGTGGTAGTGTACTGCATGTTAGTGTAAGTGTAGTGTGTAAGGGTGAGGACAGGACAAGGAAGAAGGAGCAAAGATCGCGCGCGGCCCGTGGCCCGTTTGGTAAGGTACTGCTCCAGCATTCACCTTGTGATGATCGGAGAAACCACGGAAAACCACCGATCAGAGCAGCCGGCCGCTAGAATTCTCCTCCAGATAGCGACTGAATTCGACCTAGCTAAAAGCTAGTGTCGAAAATCCTGTCGCCGTCAGGACCCGAACCTACGTCCTCCCGGTCAGAGGCGCTGCAGTGACATCGGTTGATGCACTGAGCTACCGCTCCCAGTACAGGGCTTGGTGGAGGTTAGGACAAATACATGGGCAGTAAAGCCAAGAATTCGAAACCAAGAAAGGCATGAATTTTTTTATTTGCGTGCGTGTCGTGAGGGGCATTTCAAGATTGTAGTATATCTAAACCTTAATTCCTCCGTAATCTCTTGTCTTGACTTGATCAGAGCAGCCGGCCGCTAGAATTCTCCTCCAGGCAGCGAGTGAACTCGACGTAGCTAACAAGCAAGTGCCGAAAATCCTGCCGGAGCAGTACCCTAACAAACGGGCCACGGGCCGCGCGCGATCTTTCCTTCCACTTCCTTGTCCTATCCTTACCCGTTACACACATTTACACTAACATGCAGTACACTACCACACATGCCTGGCGATCGGTCGGGAGCTTAGAGCTTGTCCCGGCGGGGGCGGTGCCCCGATGGTCGGAGAGTTCTGGTTGGGGAAATTCCCCATAAGCCGACGGAAGGTCGGCGTCGGATCTCGCCATCCTGTGGAGGAAGACCACCGCCTCCTTCCTAAAAAAACATGCACTACGGGACTAATGACCTGAGTAGTTGACCTCGGAATCACTAATCAAGCAATCAATGTGACCTTGGAACTCGAACTCTCGGATCTCCCTTCGGATTCGCCGCAGAATCAGCGGCTTTGAGCTAAATTCCACTAGGCCGATCGCGAAAACTTTGTCTTCTCTGCTTCAAGTTCGTACTCCACAGCGGTGGACTACAGCGTTCTCGAAGCTGTTAAATTATTTCGCCTTCCATTCTTTGTGCTCTGCGAGAGGAAGTGAGAACGGGGCGGTGACATGAAGCCGCGAATGACACGGATGTCACCGCCTCTTGAGAACGGGGCGGTGACACGAAGCCCGGGAAATGGCAGGATCTCTTATGGGGCAGAATTGCTAACGAGGGCGTAATGCGTCGATACATGACATCAACCTAAACATTTTATTCACATTGACCGCAAAGAGACCTGTTAAGAATAGAATGAACCTATGAACTCCCTGTCAACATGGATAAGGAAAAAGATTTTAAATTCTCATCTTTGTGATTGTTCTTCATCAGATGTTACCAATACTACCTTAATGTTTTCGAATCAGCTAACTCTGCTTGCTCAACTCGAGCCTTTTAGTGGTTTACTATTTTAATATGTTTATCTACTAATGCGCTTTATGTGTCTATATTACGTTAATTGCATTTAAAGTATCTTTTTGAATAATATATGACTTTCAATGAAGTCTCCGTGATTGATTTAATTCCTATAGATACTCAATTTTGGTAGTAAACAAATTATCCGAAAGTGTTTGCATGGATGGTTTCCTTTTTATTTATCTAGATGCTGTCTAAATTTATTCGTGTTTGCAATGCTTTAGTGAAAATTCTAAATTTGTCTGATGTGAGGCATTCGAGAAAAAACAAGAATGTCACGAAATTTCGGGTTCGTCTGTATTCGGTTGTGCATAAATCTTGTTCCCAGGAGAGGTCTACTCTTACATACAGATTCAGGCACTGGTGTTTTGACAGAGACGCGAGGGAGATACACTAAATCCCTGTGACCTCAGGAAGCGTCATTCGGCTCCAGAGCGACTACATCCCCGTCAACAGCTCTTACGCCCTGATTAAGCTACAATACATTTCAATACGAATCGCAATCTTTGTTCCTGATAGACGCATATTTTTTTATTGCCTAAATTTATTATTAAAATTATTGATGAGAAGATGTGAAAGATTCGAAACATGCGCAAATCGGCATATTGGATAAGTTTGAGAAAAATACAGGATTCGGGGACACTCCAGTTCCTATACTGAATAGACACCTTTTACTCAAAGATGCAGATTTACACATTGTGTGGGGAAGACGTCGAGAGGGCGAAAAACCTAAAATGTCTCAATGGACGCACGCCATTATGTCCGTTACGCCTTTCCTCTCGCCGCCTCCCCACCCTCTTTTTGACGCTATGCTCTCGGAAACTATTGCAAGTGGATCAATAAAGTTTTGCAGAATTATAGAGCTCATAATTACCAACGAAGTTAAATAGAATGAAATAATTCATACTTTTTGGGCCGCGAATTAGTAATCTGCGGACCTCGCGAATGTGCCATTGCACCCACCGACTCCCAGACATATTTTCCCGGGGGTAAGTTCACGTTACTTCTTCGCGGGGATTAGAACTTCTACTGAACACATTTTAACACCTGAGATTTGTTATCCCTGGGGTTGATTTATGAAATGATGATGATAAAGAATGAAAGAACAATTACAAACACGCAGACACACACAAACATCCATACCCCGGGACGGACTCGAACCCGCGACCTTTCACGCACGAGGCAGTTAGGGCTCTTTAGACTTAGCGGTCTCGGCTACCCGAGCCGACAATTTATGATTACAATTTTTGTTTGAATCTTTTTAAATTGTTTCATTTTTAGACTCTTTATTTTTAAAACTATTTCACAAAAATTGTACAAAAAAACTTTTTAGCATTTGAAACTACTCACATGAGGATAGGGCTTATGAGAGGTTCCGGAGGTGCAAAATATTTCCAAAATTTTGAATTCTAAAACATCAGAATTTCCTCTTAACTGTATTATGAAATAAGAGCACTCTCTTTCTCTTTGATGCAGATTCGCATATTGGCATTTGTGGGTGTCGCGAGAGTGAATAGACCAACAGTCAGTGTGGGAGGTGCCAATAGACTAAATCTCAGCGGCCGACGTGTCACTCAGCGTCCGCTTATGCCGCCAACGCCCCCTTCCATTCCACGGCCCCTTTCCTCCCTCCTCTCCCTCTCGCCCTCCCTCACCCTCCCTCCTCTCCCTCGCCCTCGCCCTCCCTCGCTCTCCTCGCCCTCCTCGCCCTTCCTCGCACTCCTCGCCCCGTCCTCACCGTCGCTCTCCTCACCTCCTCGCCCTCCTCGTCCTCCTCGCCCTCCTCGCCTCCTCGCCCTCCTCGCCCTCCTCGCCCACGCTCGCCCCCACCCTCAACCTCCTCGCCCCCACACTCGTCCTCCCCACCATCCTCGCCCTCCCTCGCCTCCCTCGCCCTTCCTCGCACTCCTCTCCTCGTTCCTCACCGTCGCTCTCCTCACCTCCTCGCCCTCCTCCTGGCCTTCGCCCTCCTCACCCTCGTCCTTCATCACCCCGCCCTCCCTCATCCTCCCTAGCCCATCCTTCTCTCGCCCGCGCCCTCCCTCGCCCACCCTCGCCTTCCCTCGCCCACCTTCGCCCTCCCTCGCCCTCCCTTGCCTCCCGCGCTCCCATCCTTGCCCTCCCTCGCCACCACCCTCGCCCTCCCTCGCCCTCACCCTCGCCCTCCCTCGCCATTCCTCGCCCTCCCTCGCTCTCCCTCGCCCTCCCTCGCCCTTCCTCGCACTCCCTCGCCCCGTCCCTCACCGTCGCTCTCCCTCACTCTCCCTCGCCCTCCCTCGTCCTCCCTCGCCCTCCCTCGCCCTCCCTCGCCCTCCCTCGCCCACGCTCGCCCCCACCCTCAACCTCCCTCGCCCCCACACTCGTCCTCCCCACCATCCTCGCCCTCCTCGCTCCCTCGCCCTTCCTCGCACTCCTCTCCTCGTTCCTCACCGTCGCTCTCCCTCACCCTCCCTCGCCCTCCCTCCCTGGCCTTCGCCCTCCCTCACCCTCGTCCTTCATCACCCTCGCCCTCCTCATCCTCCCTAGCCCATCCTTCTCTCGCCCGCGCCTCCTCGCCCACCCTCGCCTTCCTCGCCCACCTTCGCCCTCCTCCGCCCTCCCTGCCTCCCGCGCTCCCATCCTGCCCTCCTCGCCACCACCTCGCCCTCCTCGCCCTCACCCTCGCCCTCCCTCGCCATTCCTCGCCCTCCCTCGCTCTCCCTCGCCCTCCTCGCCCTTCCTCGCACTCCCTCGCCCCGTCCCTCACCGTCGCTCTCCCTCACTCTCCCTCGCCCTCCCTCGTCCTCCCTCGCCCTCCTCGCCCTCCTCGCCCTCCTCGCCCTCCCTTGCCTCCCGCGCCCCATCCTTGCCCTCCTCGCCACCACCCTCCCATTCCTCGCCCTCCTCGCACTCCCTCGCCCTCCCTGCCCTTCCTCGCCTCCTCGCCCGTCCTCACCGTCGCTCTCCTCCCTCTCCTCGCCCTCCCTCGCCCTCCCTCGCCCACGTTCGCCCCACCCTCAATCTCCCTCGCCCCCACCCTCGTCCTCCCCCACCATTCCTCGCCCTCCCTCGCTCTCCCTCGCCCTTCCTCGCACTCCCTCTCCTCGTCCTCCCTCTTCCACGGCGTCGGCCTCCGCGCCGCGACGTCATGTTTAATCTCCGCAACAGCCCCTCCCTTCCTCGCCCTCCGCCGCCGCGTCGCTTTGAAGTGGCGCCTCGCCCCGCCCCCGCCCCCGCCCCCGCCCGCCGCTCGTAATTAGGGCCCGCCGAATCTGCGATGTCTTTGACCCAGGCGCCGTGACGCGGCGCTGGGCGACCGCCGCTGCGAGCGACCGGCGGCGGCGGATCGAAGAGGTATTCCGGGAAAAAGAGAGCGCGGGTGGGCGAAAAAGCGACGCGGAAAACAGAAATGTATATAGAATCGCAAGAAACGAAACAATATAGAAACGAAATGGGTGTTTTCAGTCACACTAACGCTGTGTGGCGTGGGAAAGGGGAAATCAGGAAAAACAATAGAAGTAGAAAGCAGTTGGCTCTGGTTGGGCACAGGTGACTTTAGAATACGTCGAAATCGAAATTCATCTCTGACCGGGAGGTCCACACTAGCTTTCCAGCTAGGTCGAATTCAGTCGCTGTCTGGAGGAGAATTCTAGCGGCCGGCTGCCCTAATCGGTAGTTTTCCGTGGCTTCTCCGATCAACATCAGGCGAATGCCGGAGCAGTACCTAACACGCAGCCGGCGATGTGTCCATGTACTAAGGGAGACGGTCGGAGCTGGCTTGTCGGACGGTGCTGCTGGTGGAATCCGATTGGGAATGCCTTGGTAGCAAAGTATCCCGGTAAGGAAATAACGGACATGTTATGGTGGAGACTGTCGAGTGGCGACGGCTTGGGGAAAAATGAAATGTAGTAGAAATTATGGGAAGGAAATACACCATTTATGGTGGCTTCCCCTCGCAAAGCTGTAGGCATCAAAGGTGCTGCATAGCGCGGCGTGATGACGAGGTTGGCGGATCTAGAGGTGTTCCGGGAAAATGAGGAGACGGCTGGTGGAAAAACCGACAAGGAAAGCCAATGCATATAGAGTCGGAAAAACACGAACAAGATGTATGTGCCTCACGGGGCGGCCTCGTGGTGAGTAAAAATTCTATACCAGTAAAAAGGACTTGGCTATTAAGTGAATTTAGGTGATCATGGTAGAAATGACTAAGGTAGATTCGGAACAAGAAAGTCTCTTCAAGTGAATGTTTATAATTTATTTATCGATGTTTTGATGTGTTGAGAAACTCTCAGAGTAGTCGAGGTACTTTGGTAAATAAATGGCATGTTGAATAAATTAGCAGAAATAAATATAACATGTATTAGATTTCCGCTGCAAAGCTTTTCACTGTCAGACAGCTGATTCGAGGAAGCATTCTCAGGAAAGAGGATGGAAATGCTCTGCGAAAAGGAAATGGGTATAAAATTAGGAATACCAAACGAAATAAAAATGATATGGCTATTTCTTATATGGGTCTGTGTGTTGATGCGACCATCGCCGCCCTCGCTGCCCGCCGCCCTCTCCGCCGCGCCTCGCCGCCTCGCCCCTTCTCCGCCTCGCCGCTCGCCGCCTCTGCCGCCGCCGCTCGCCGCTCGCCGCGCCGCCGCCCTCGCCGCCTCGCCGCCCTCGCCGCCTCTCGCCGCCCTCCGCCGCCCTCGCCGCCCTCGCCGCCCTCGCCGCCCTCGCCGCCCTCCGCCGCCCTCGCCGCCCTCGCCGCCCTCGCGCCCCCGCCGCCCTCGCCGCCCTCGCCGCCCTCGCCTGCCCCCGCCGCCTCGCCCGCCCTCGCCGCCCTCGCCGCCCTCGCCGCCCTCGCCGCCCCCGCGCCAGCGCCCGCCCCGTCCCGCCCCCTCGCCACCCTCGACATCTCGCCGCCCGCACCGCCCTCGTCACCCTCTCCTCTCTCGCCGCCCTGCCTCGTTGCCCTCACCGCCCGAGATGTGCGCGCAGCCGCGTCGTTGGCAGCCCTGACACAAGCGGCAATACCCTTCGGCACCGAGCAAAGTGGCACGAGGCGACCGCACTGATGGGGCAGTCAATATGCATGGACGTGGTATTGAGGAATATTTGGAAACATGAGCAGCGAGGATATTCCATCGCAGATATTAATATGAAAACAGAGAGCATGCATAATGTTTCGTTGGTTATCAAATATGTAGGTTGAAACGCTGGTCACATTCCCACTCTAGCCAATCGATGCAACTATCAATATACAATGCTGTTTAATATAAAAGTAGTTAATACTCATTGAATATCTTGCATTAAATAACATACTCTGATAAAGAGGTAAAAGTTGTCACGTCAGAAATTATTCTCCAATTTTGAAAATGTTGGGACTTTTTGTAAAAATCCTCAAAAATTAAATATCTCTTTCAAATTCGTGGGGCTTCATGTTCGACGAGATCGATTGGGGAGGGTCGATTTTGGAGAAAACCATCTAACGTTTAGGCCTAGTTTTGACAATAGACGGACATACAGACACATTTTGTTGTAAACAAATTTTTTCTGTATCAAGAACCCATAGGACTGGATCTGACTGCACTACCTATTAGAGGAAGTAGTTTATTACAAATTATAGCAACACATATCCTCTGTTTCGGTATCCGGCACCTCAAAAAAGAATTTTTCTATCAAAAATGCGTTTTCTAGTACATTACAATACATTCTATATACTACGCATGTGTGTAAGAGAAAGAATAAAAATAATAACGCTTCCTTTCCACGAGTAATCCTTTGCAGAGCAAAAAACTGCAGATATATTTATATGAAATTCTGAAATTTTGTGGAAGTATCTGTGGTAATTTAAATAGGCTGAATATAAATAAATCATTACGTCCTTCAAATGTAACTTTTTGGGAAAGGTTCTCACGAAACTATTTTGTTCCTAATCTGATAGACCAGTTCAATTTGGAGGAAACATTTCTCTCCGAAAAGTTGATATCCTGACATGAAGGTTTGTTTATTCTGGAAACAAAATTTGGGGTTTGAAGTAAGGAGTGTGCCTAGATAAATTAATCATTTTGCAAGTTAGGTTTTCTCTCACTATCTATTCGTAGAACTTGTTGCACGTGTTTTTATTCTTTTCTGTAAAGAAAACGAAGATTTTTGAATCCCATATCATTTTTCTTTGGAGTTTTAAAAGTTTCGTTTTATTGGTTGCGGTATTTATTCCTTGTCTATCACACGCTCATAATTTCATTCGTCGCAATTCAGTTAAGTACGTAAGAGTGAATGAATTTATTGACAGTGAAATACCTAGATTATTTATTCGCTACTGAAGTTGATAATGCAATTTGTAGAAATCACATCAGTTTCCAATGAAGGCGAAAGCATTGCTTGGGTTTATTTCAGCGTATGCAACTTCTCTGAATTACTTACTTATTGTAATTTCTCTAAAATCCTTAGACATCAACGAATTAGAAGATTCGCACTTATTTGGCCATTTCAATTATGAACAAATTAAAAAGAAATAATTTAAAATTTCTGAGAACTTCAGAAAGGCATTTGTTTCTCATATTCTGTTGCAAGGACGTTGGGATTAAATTGTTTTCGATAAAAAATGTGGCTGCTAGCACTCTGTATTTATCCGAATTGTAGCCAAGTTCCTGTTTGTACCCTGACTAATTATTTGCAGCACGCGAATGTGAACATATCAATAACTAGCGGAGATCTTACATTAATGGCCAGGTTTACAATGAAATCATTACGAAAATTGTTACATTTTTGGATGCAGTAATTATGGAATAACATCGCAGTTGAAATAACAACAAATTTCTCAAATCTTGTTTGCTGGTCAAAATATGGCAAACTTTTATGTTTCATTAACGAATGGTTACTTGAAATTGAAACACGAAATTTGGCTACGATCAACCAAGAGAAACTACAACAATAATCTAGTATCTTCTCTCGCATTATTGAGATACTGTAGGAAATAACGAGTTGGAGGAAAAATAAGCCGTCATTTTTTGCTAAAGATACTTGTAATTCATAAAATTCTGAGGAAGATTCGAACTAGTTATAAGTCCTTTTTAAAATACAATCCTTAATTAATAGCATGAATTATTAATTGCAGCCGGGATCAAAATATATCGTAATAATAGTCTTGACTACATGGAGGTCAAATGCGGTATGAATGTTTGGGACGTAGGGAGGATTAAATATCATTTTATAACGGCGGCAGGTAACAAATTACTGACTACACTAACGGAACTAATGATCGAAGCAGTTGACGCGCCCGGAAACACGAAAAAATCAATCAAATCAATCGATAGGGTGCTAGCAGCCGCTTACTGAACGGCCTGAGCGCGTCACGCTCTGCCCGTTTTAATTTGCTAACTTCTCTATTGCCACTCGCTCGTACGTCATTTGACGCTCATTAGCGGGAACGTGGTGAAAGTCGTTTCATTTCATTCCCATTTAATTTATTGTTAATGAGATTACGATGGTCTGTTCGCATACCATTTAAAGTGCGGTCGATACGTATTGCCGCTCCGAAACTTGTCTGGATTTAGTTACACTTTCCGTTTTGATTGGTCTTCTTTAGCTATTTACGTCTTTATTAAAGCAACAACCTCGAAATATTCGACATGTGGAAAAAAAGCGATGTTTATTTGTTCATAACAATTGACTCTTAATTGTTTTCTCCTTTCTAACGATACATACTAACTCCTTAAGGCTGTAAACTAGAAACTGTGATTTCAAATAGCAAATTATGTGACATTGTCTCGTACGTATGAGAGCTGCAAGGCCACACTTTAATTATCAAGCCTATTATTCTGGATTTTCCGTAGAAGAGTCTACCTTCAGCAAGGATTAATTGAAGTTACATTTTCTGGAAGGTATAAATATACACCCTGGTGAAAATTATAAGCTTTTTAATGTCATGTGCACAAAACATTGGCTTCCTTTTCATTTCAATTCTAGAGAGTTATTCGTTAACAAATGTTATATCCACAATCCAATTTCCAAAATATATTTCCATTAAAAAATAACTACATTCAAATATGATTAAATGATGTGGTTAGTGTTTGACGCTTTCTACTTCATATCTTCAATGATTTATTATTATCTAACAACGTCCTACATCCAAGCGACTGAAATCCTTTATTGTCTCCAAACGTTTCATCGTAATGTTTAAAACATCAAAAACCAGTTGTGGAAGTTTTGATTGGGGATGCTACAGAACAGGTAATTTTATTTACTTTTCTCCTACATTTAATGTAGAGCAGAAGGTTTTGGGAGGGAGAACAAAGAGATCATATAATGGCTCTCTTGTCTTTGCCAAGCTAACTAAAGTTTAGAATTATTTTGATATCGCTCTGGAGAAAATAATCGAGTACCATTTTGGAATGCTCTTTAGTCTTGCATCGTGAGTGCGTGTAGTCTTAGGGCCTCCTGCGCGGGACTAGAGATATGCTTGTCATCCGATTGGACAAATCAGAATCATGGGTACGTGCATGGTGCTAAAGGGAAATGAACTGACTGCTGAACATAATCGAGTCATTGAGATGGAAAATCATGCACAAAAATTTGAATATTTTTTATTACGTAATATGATATTTAAATCATTGTTATGTAATTTTTGTTACTTTACATAGTACACGTGGCGTTGCGCCTCCGTCAGATATTTTTATTTTAAATATTTCAATTTGTAATTGACAACTTCATAATAACAAAGAAATTGTAAACAGTAGTGTAGTTGCTTGACTTGTGCATTACTGGCATAGAAAGTTACGTGAAAAAGTATCGATAGAAATGCTTTTTCTAAAAAATTGTAAATTATAAATTTATGTTAAATTCAATGACAACGTAATGATTTATATTTTTCTGAAATACAGGTAGTACTTTTTTTCTAGAATGCTTCCAGAATATTCTAGAAGAATGTGTCTACAAAATATAAACTGATATCAATCGGCTCGTCTTAATGTGAGGAATCGAATTGATCACCTATACAGGTTAAGCACGTAATATACCCTCCTGGAGATAGATAAGCTGTCATAAATACGACGCAGAAAGGAGAGGGACATTGTCTTGAAGAAGGCGGTAGGATGGTGGTCACGATCTCGAGAGAAATGTCAGACAAATTGAACCCTATGTCCAATGGTTAAGTTACCCAACTTGTGCATTCTTTTTATTTCCTCAATTACTTTTTACTTAACTAAACGTATCTTCAATGAGGTATTTCAATGGCAATTTTGGGAACCTTGCGTAAATAAAATAACAAAGATTCATTGTACACTCTGATCTGGCTTTAAAATATCTTTTGATATATTCCATTGTTCTTCAGCTAAGAATTTGCTGAATTTGCACTTTTTTTCAGAATTCATTTAGAAATGTTCTAAAAAGATGTTGAAAAATGTGAAGTGACACTTCGCATGCCTCGAATGTCGGTCGGCAAAGACCAAGTCGGAATACGCAAGGTATACGATTAACTAATTGTAGGATGTGACAAGAAACTTACTTTTTGATCACTCGTTGATTTAAGTGCGGTCCTGTGCAAAGTTTCTGGAACTAACCAAGTTATTTTTGTTTTCACAATTTTTAATGAAATAATGTTGGGAAACCATTCTCGTACATAAGCGTTTATTACATACTCGAATAGTTAAGGGTGATCCAAAACACACACAAGGAAACTAGAGACTAAAAGTCGCTCGAAAACTTGTTGGTACGAGACAGAAATGAAACGATCAAAAAGAACGACAGCTGTTACGGGGGCCTGACAAAAGAAGGTGAGGAAATGAAAATCTTCAGTCGGAGCGAAGGGTCGGAAACGAACCGAAATAAATAAACGCTAATCAACTAGAGTACTCTTCAGAGCCAAACGGATACAAACAAAACTCTACGTCCTCGAGGGAAAAAAAAGCATGCCGTAACGCGACAGAAACAACAGCGGAGAAGCATTTGTAAGTCGATCATATTAAGAGATGATGGACGAGCTGACAGGAAATGGAACGTGGAAAAAGAGAACAGGAATCACGCGGAGGGGAGGTGAGAAAAGACCCACCGCGGAGGCAGGGCTGTGCAAAATATTGCAGCGACAAAAAGCACCAGATCCCGTCTACGTGTATATCTTTTCTTATAGAGGACGTAAGATCACAGTTCCTGGTACTATCTACAAAGGGGTATAAGGGGCTTCTTTCGAAAATGCAACTGCAAAAAGTAAGAGTTTTGCTCAGAGCCATAATTGCCGCTGAAGACTTCAACGGCACCCTAAAGACAGCATTCGATGCTTCCTTATCGTTCTCCTCTTCTTTCTAATATTCTCGATTCTTGCCTTTGATCCTCGTAGGACGTTATCAGTTATCGGGTACGTGCCTGGAATAGTGGGATATATATATATATATATATATATATATATATATATATATATATATATAGAAAAATAAATATATAAATAAAAAAGGAAGTTTCATAAAATTATAATTTAGTAAGGGAAAGTTAAATCGATTAGTGTATTGGACGATGAAAGGAACTCCATGAAGTCGAAACTTATTTAGAATCATCATTATTAGCCTAATTAAGTTTCGAACGTAGTTACATCTTCAAGCATTTTGTCAATTATTTTCGATTTTCTGTTAAAAGAGCGATTTTTGTGTTGAAGAGCAAGTCTAATGGCCTCTTCTTTACAAATTTATGGGAATACAACTTACCGAGCTATATTCTGCTTTGACTTTTCCTTTGTATGACTATTTTCTACATTTTTCCCACATCATCCGACTATGTAACAGAGAAACTGCAAAATTCATTGCGTGAGCAGTGAGAATGTTTGGCTCATGTACGCAATATTGAACGTGATATCCGTGCAGTTTTTGGTAAGAATAATAATTCAAGCAACGAGATTGGTTTGGGATCGAGGAAAGGGCCGAGAGCGAGGAAGAGTCAACAATGGTCAAGGACCAAAACCAGGGAGGTCCGAAAACTAAAAAGGGCCGGAAACTAGGAAGGAAAGGGCGACTAGGAATAGCCGAGAATCAGGAAAGTCCAAGATGTAGGGGCCGAGATCTAAGGAGGCTGGAAGGGGACGAGAACAGCAAGACCGAGATATAGGAGGCCAAGAACTAGGAAGGACCGAAAAGTAGGGTGGGCCGTGAACTAGTAACGACCGAGATCTAGGAAGGGCTACCGAGAACTAGGAAGGCCGAGATCTAGGGAGGGCAGAGATCTAGGAGGGCGAGATCTAGGGAGTTCGAGATCTGGGGAGGAACGTGAACTAGAAGCTCCGAAAACTAGAAATGAGGAAGAATGAGGAAGGGACAAGATGTAGCGAGGGCCGAGAACTAGGAAGGGCCGGCAACCAGAAAAGGGTCAAGATCTAGGGAGGGTCGAGAACTACGAAGGGCCGAGATCTAGAGAGGACCGAGACCTAGTAAGGGCAGAAAACAGGCAAGGCCGCCCCGACGCAGGGCCAAGCCCGCGAGCGGGATTGCGAACGTGCCCGGGCAAGGAGCCGACCGGGCCGGGCCCGGGCGCGGGCCGGCTGGAGGGCGTGGCCGACGATGAGGGTGGCGGGGAGGAGCGGCGTCGCAACTCCCGGAGGGTTCGGGATCAAAGGCCGTCGCAGGGCGCCCGCAGCGCCCCCTCCCGCCCTTCGATCCCCCTCCGTGGAGGGCGCACATCTCGTGCCCCACGGGCCCTCCTCGGCCGAGGAGAAATTACGGCGGCTGGCGATGGGTCAGGGGCCACCGCAAATCCCCGCGTCCTCCCGACATGTCAGACCGCGCTGATGACAAGATATCGTGTTTATAATCGCCAGAAATGAGAAATATTTCGTTAAAATTATTGGTAAAAATAAACATACTATTTTATTCAATATTACATCACAAGTGACGATAAAAGCAATCTTCAGTGTTCCGTTGCTCGAGCTAAAACATTATGTTTTTGTGCAGTTTGGCACTGGATTTTACCTTCTTGCCTATGTTCATAAGAAGAGAAAATATTGTAATCGTGCGCCGGTAATCGACAATTTTTCGACAGAAAACTTTTATTGCTAGGCCTGGATAAATCTTGTTCCTATATGTATTAAATTACTTCCTCTAACACGATGTGCGGTCAGAAATATTGTGTGGGTACTTGGTACCAAAACATCGATTAACGACTACACGTCTGTCTGAAAATGTTAAAGCTTCGTATAAAGTAGCCTGCCACCGCTCCTGCCGAACAAGCTCTAAGCTACCGACTGGTCTCCCGGAATATGTAATAGTGTGGTGCATGTTAGTGTAAGTGTGTGTGTGTAAAGGGAGAGGATAGGGCAAGGAAGAGGAAGGACATCGCGCGCGGTCCGTGGCTCGTTTGGTAGGGTACTGCTCCGGCATTCGCCTGGTGTTGATCGGAGAAACCACGGAAAACTACCGATCAGAGCAGCGGGCCACTAGAATTCTCCTCCAGGCAGCGACTGAATTCGACCTAACTGAAAAGCTAGTGTCGAAAGTCCTGCCGCCATCAGGACTCAAACCTAGGACCTCCGGACAGAGGTGCTGCAGTGACATCAGTTGATACACTGACCCACCTCTCCCGGTGAGAGATACTTCGTGTCGGACGCAAATTGATAATGGGGAAGGGGGTCGGGTGCTGGGTTGTGGGCGTGGCGTGTCTGAGTGGGGTCGTTTCCTCGCAACCTCATCTCCTCGATTGACGCCCGTGAGGGAGCTCGTTGCCATTTGGACGTGACGCATTGACTTCGCAGTGCCCGTCCCTGCCAGGGGGGCCCCGCCGTCTGTTGGGCGCCAAATTATTCATTGCGAGGGGTGGCGCGGTCGACTGAATAAATTGGCACTTCCGGCGCACCGGATCCGGCCGCGTTTCGGCACTCAGCTAAATAGTTCAGTTAATCCCGCCCCCCTATCGTTTCCATGTTAAATAGCTCTTGCGGACTTTGTCAAACAGCGTTGGAATACCCTGTCTTCGAGGGTAGCTCGGGGTTGTGTGGTCTCAAATTCGTATGACGTGGATCAGTGTGACTGAGGGGTACGTGCGGGATAGAGAGGGGACGTTGAGATTTGAACCTGGGGTAGAGACAGGTGGGGTAGAGATTAGGTGTGGACAAATCGTGGAACAAAGATATCTCCGGATAAACTGTGATAAATAGATGCAGAAAGGAGAACGCATTGCCTTGAGGAAGGTGGCAGCTTGTTGGTCACGATCTCGAGAGAACTGTCAGACAAATTGAATCCTATGTCTAATGGTAAAATTTCCCAATTTGTGCATTATTTTTATTTCCTTAATTAGTTTTTACCTTACTAAACTGTTCTTCAGTGAGGTATTTCAATGCCAATTTCTGGCAACCTTGCGTAACAAAATTGCAAAAAATTATCATACACTCTTATCTGTCTCTAAAGTCTCTTTTGATATATTCCATTGCAGTCTCAGATATATCTCTCCAGCTAAGAATTTGCCTTTTCTTCTTTCGCAGAAATACTGATCGAAACAGTGATATGGAACTCATCTATCTTCTTAATCCCATCTAGTAATGACCTGAAGTAGTACCTGAAGTAGTAGCAACGAATAAGGATTTTGGAATGTAAATGAGAAGCACTCTTTCGGTTTGAGGTTCTTTTAGTATCATCAATCTGCGACAGATGACAACAGGTTTTATTTCTATCCCGATCGAAGGAATATTTTATTGTAAAATCCACGACATTTTTGTCACGTTCGAACCTGAAAACTCGACTAGAATGTGCCAAAAAACGTGACAATTAAAATTATTATCGTATATAATCATACGAAAAATTTCACACGGTAATTTGTGAATCTGAAATGGATTTAGGTAGTTGTTTGGAGGAAAAAATTATCGCACTTGAGGACTGGAATCCTTCAAAATCCGAGCCAGAGCAGGATCTTCAGAGTCCGACCGAAATTTCCCCGCGGATATTGGAAAATAAAGTATTTTCGCCGAGGCTTATCGTTACGCACACTACATTTTATAAATTTGTTCGTCGCTCGGAATGCGCCGGGCGGCGGAAAATCCCTTTCCATTTCCTTGTAAACGGAAATTGTCGCTTGGAATCGGATTTCGTGCGGCCCACTGCACGTGAATGGGAGCCGGAGAGTGGGGGTAGCGGAAGTGGAAGAGAGGGGGCAGGGGGAGGGAAGGAAAATTAGCACACCCCATCGGGCAGACCGTGGTCAGCCGGTGCAGGCCGGAGGGTGGGTGCCTGCAGGAGGGTGAGCGTCCACCATGGATGGCCCTCTCTACAGTTTTAAATTTCTAACACTGCTCTCTGTAATCGCAACTCAGTGTCAAGGTGCAACATAGTAGGAATTCTAACAAATCAAAGCGACCATTGGTGTAGCAATGTTTGACTTTCCTGTGCTGGGACGAGGTTCGATTCCCGATCCTTGCATGAGGTGTTTGTTGTAGACAAAGGGGGTTCATATCATATCTTTATAATTACTTACAGTTCGAAGTTGTTCTCCAATTTCCAGTTACAACCACAATGTTTAGGCTCTGGCATTATCTTAACACCTGCTAAAACGAAAACGTTTTTATAACAAGGGAATTACTTGAGTTTGATTGGTTTTAGTTACAACTCATACATTGATACCCTCTTGGTAATGTGTAAATATTTGCTTAGTATAAAGGAAGCTGTAAAGCAATGCATCATTGTTTAGACAAAAATTAACACTGATTATTCGTTTTCGAAAGGTTTTGAGAATGTACCTTCCGCTGTTGAAAGTTTTGAGAAAGAAAGCATTCTTTCTTCTTCTGCTTTTCTTTTGTTTCCCGTTATTATTGTTTCACGAATTGTTTTTTTAGCATTGTTTACCTAATTCGAGTTTTACAAAGAGTACCCTACCATATACCAAGACGAGGATTCTTTAATTTAAAAAATAGAGACTAAATATTGGAATAGAAAAAAATGAGATAAAGGTAGCTAACTGGTTTCGTTTATGTACTTATTATCAGCTATTGGTGACAAACAAAATCCAATAAATAAATAACTATGTATAAATATATTATATATTAATAAAACGTACCGAAAAAGGATTAAAATATAGTGTATATAAATCAAGCACTTTATTGCCATTTCTTAGCTGTCGAAATAAGAGAACTCAAAACAAGCGGCCAAGATAAAAGCAAAAATAAAAAAAACAAAACAAAAACAACAATTTCTTGATTATCTACTTTAAACTAATACGCTGAGCTCCGCTCGACAGTTTGGGAACCCCTGATATAATGAATAGCGAGAAAGTAAAAACGTTGATAGAGGCGATATTAATTTCATTTATCAATGCAATGGCAACAAATCGTCACCAATAATTCTTTAATTGATTGATTGATTGATTGTTTTTTTCGTGTTTCCGGGCGCGTCAACTGCTTTGGTCATTAGTCCCTTTAGTGTAGTGCATGTTTTTTCTCGGGAGATGGCGGTGATCTTCCCCCTCTGGATGGAGATCCGGCGCCGACCTACCGTCGGCTAGTGGGGTTTCCTCCGAACCAGGACACTCTCACCAGCCGTGCACCGCCCCAGCCGGGAAAAGCTCTAAGCACCCGACCGGTGTCCTGGAATATGTAGTAGTGTAGTGCATGTTAGTGTGTAAGGGGAGAGGATAGGACAAGGAAGAGGAAGGACAGATCTCGCGCGGTCCGTGGCCCGTTTGTTAGGGCACTGCTCCGGCATTTGCTTGGTGTTGATCGAAAAAACACGGAAACACGTCCAGCCGATTTTCCAGAAGACTGTCGCCTAGCTGAAAAGCACTACCCTAGGCTCGAAAAGCTGAGTGCCGAGATAGTTTTCGTTGAGTGAAAGTCAAGTTCAGGAAACCCCACCGCGCATGGGAAAGTGAATACGTGAATATTTCCCGAGTGTCGCCAATGCGTTATTTCGCCTTCTTCACCTCGGTCAGTTGAGCAACTGCGCGCGCGCATGCAGGCGTGCATGTGCAGCGGAGGAGTGCCTGGAGTAACAAAGTAGGGGTGTGGGTGGGGGAGGAACGTGGCGGTGCTTTCGCTTGGCTCCGTGCCTCGACGCGGCGCCGCAAGATCACTCAGCATGCGCCAGGCGCCCTCCTCCACTCTTTTGTTCTTTTTACTTGCTCGCTACGGAGTGCACGGAAAGTTATGTAATGCCGCGCAAAGAAACGGCAGAAAAATTCTTATTACAGGGTCCTGGTAACGAAAATGTGGATACACCTCATTGCTAAATTTAGAAAAAAATCCTCTAACACGTAGTGCAGCCAGAATCCATGTTTTATGGGTCTTTACTACCCAAAAATCAATTGACGGCAAAACGTCTGTCCGTCTGTGCGTGACGCTAGAGGCTAAACCGTTCAGCCGATTTTCGCCAAATTTGATATTCCCCAATCGATCTGGCCACTGACACGGCTTCTTGAATTTGAAACCGATATTCCAAGTTTGGGGGGTATTTTAAATGGAGTTTCCAAGGCAAATTTACTTAAAATTACTGAAAATTTTTGAATTATTTTTTTAAACTCTGATAGTGTTAAGTACACTTATAAAAATGGCGCAGGTTCGATTTTCGTCGAACTTTCTAAATGTCCGAAAATTGCAAAATCTGAAATTATGCGAAAAAGTATGCGTTATTGTAACACCAGTAGTGTACTTCTTCTTCTGTTTCTTATTGTTTTTATTCTTTTCTTCGTCTCGTTTTCTTCTTTTTCCATTACTCATTTGCGCTGGTTCTTATTCATTGAATCGAGCCTAAGCACATTACTCAAATTTGAGAGTTTGGTAGGGTAGTAGATCAGCACCATACCCAGTAAATGGGAGCAGCACGGATAAAGGAATGATTTTTATTTATTATGTTATTTAGGTAAAAATTAAAACTCGTCGTGCATATGGAAAGTGAATTGTGACATTTTCAAATTCGTTGATCCCTCACTAAGTCATTTTATGCTTAAATTTTAAAAGCAGCTCCATGTAATAATCTATTTTCAGGATAAAACGATAGATTTTGTTTATCCATGTTGTACTTCGGAATAATAATTCCTGCCGCTTCAACATGGAAACGATAATTTGAATAATTGTATTTCCCACTGAATTTTAGAAGGCGTGCACACAAAATTAAGTTACATTGGGGATCTCGGGCGTAACATGGACATGTGTTTATGTGCCGGCTCCGATACAGAATTTGTGTACTTGAAGTTCGAAAACGAACGCTCAGAACAGCCGATCTCTAGATTTCGCAACAATTCGTCATCCAGGTACTTGACAGATCGCAACTGCATGCGCGAAGCCATTTAGTCCCGCATACATTGTTTTAAACGATTAAAAGACAACCTATTTTGATCTTACAAGTGATTTCCGAGGCGAATAGTGTTGTGAGAGGCACTTGGGGTGGATAGAAAAGTCGATATTTGCTGTGGCTGTCGCCAGTCGTGGGGGGGGATTCCTGGGGAGCTGTTTAGCGCGGGATTCCCTCACGCCCGCCTGAGGCACGCGGGGCGCGCCCTGTCTTGGGGCAGCTCCCCTCCCTTTGGGAGGCGTGGCCTCTGCCCGGGCGCATCCCTTCCCCCTCGCGGATGCGTTGATGAGTGATTATGCCGTGTTTCCTGGCGCCGTAACTACTTTGGTCACTTGTTCCATGAGTATGCGGCAGGTTATGCAATTAACTGCCACCGGGTTATATCCAATTGCAGTTTAAACAAATGTGTCTTTGTCTTATAGCCGAGAGGTGGCGTTGTTCCTCCGCTGAAACTTTCGACGATCCGACGGCGATCTACTCGTCGGTTTTTTGATTGATATTTTCGTGTTTCAGGGCGCGTCGACTGCTTTGGTCATTAGTCCCGTTAGTACAGTGCATGTTTCTCGGGAGATGGTGATCTTCCCCCGCTGGATGGCGAATCCGGTGCCGACCTACCGTCGGCTAGTGGGTTTCCCTAACTAGAACTCTCCTACCAGCGGGCATTGCTACAGCCGGACAAGCTCTAAGCTCCTGACCGGTCTCCGGAATATGTGATAGTGTAGTCCATGATAGTGTAAGTGTGTGTGTAAGGGAAGAGGATAGGACAAGGAATGGGAAGGAAAGATCGCGCGCGGTCCGTGGCCCGTTTCGTAGGGTACTGCTCCGGTATTCGCCTGGTGTTGATCGGAGAAACCACGGAAAACTACCGATCAGAGCAGCCGGCCGCAGAATTTCCTCGAGACAGCGACTGAATCGACCAGCTGAGAAGCAGTGTGGAAAATCCTGCCGCTGTGGGAGTGGAACCTAGGACCTCCCGGTCAGAGGCGCTGCAGTGACATCAGTTGATGCACTGAGCTACCGCTCCCGGTCAGCGTTGTCGTGCAGCACTCGCCCCTTTACCCACACCCCCAACCCATTGTCACCGCCATCTTCATCGCAGACACGTCCCCGCCCTCCACCCCCCCGGACCCAGCACCAATCCGTGTCTAGCAGGTCCCTAGTCGTTTGCACCCCGTCTCTGGTTCCCATTCTAATCGTCGACAACCCGTCCTCTCCAGTTCCCGTTCTGTGGTTTTGTCGTCCCTGCCTTAGGCCCACCTCATCGACGCCCAGCCTAGCCATCGCTGCTCTGTCTCCGACCTGACAGCAGCCGAAGCTTTTGTAGTTCCCCGCTTCTTCCTTGTGGGCCTTTCTCGCCCTGTCCCTCCTCGCAGCGATGTCGGGCAGCACTCGTCCCTTTCCCATCTCTCTCACCACTGTCTCACCGTCATCTTCACCCAGACACGTCCGCCCTCCTCTCACCTCCACCTCCACCCAGCCCCCGTCCAGTTTCTATCAGCTGCTCCATCTAGTCCTTTCCAACCCTACTCGTCCCTGGTCCCCAATCCTAACATGACCCGTCTGTACGGTTCTTGTTCCGAGCGCCTTGTCCCCCTTATCCCCACCTCATCATTAACACCCCACCTTCCCGTGCTGTACCCCTTTCCCACCCACTCCATCAATTTCTCCAGCCACTGTCACCGCCGCCATCTTCACCGCTGACATGATCCCGCCCTCTTCTCAACGCCCCCATCCAGTTTCTACCAGTTGAGTTTCTATCAATTCGTCTTGCAGTCCTTTCCACCCTGTCCCCAACCCTAATCTTCGACGACCGTCTGTCCGGACCCGTTCCGAGGTGCGTTGTCCCCCCTCATATTAACACCCCGCCTAGCATCCTAACGCTGTCTCCGACCTACAGCAACCGGGACTCTTGTCGTTGCCCGCTTGTTCCTTGTGGGCCTATCTCGCCCCGTCCCTCCTCGCAGTGGCGTCCGCCTGCGAAGCCTCGGGGCTGCCGTTGGTCGCCCGCGCGGCGCCATCGACTCGCGGCGACTTTGGGCGCGCGGCGCGCGAAAAAGCGGAGCGGGCGGCGCCCGAGGCCCCCCCCCGCCGCGGCTTAGCCTCCCCGCCCCCAGCGGCCCCGGCGCCCGCCGCGCCCCCGCGCTTCGCAGCCCCGCCGCCTCCCCACGGCGGAATTCCCGCCAGCGTCCTCGCCTCCGCCCCCGCCATAGGTCCCGGCTCCACGCGCCGCCGTTAACATCGCCGCCCCTGCGACGTCACCTATCTAGGCGCCTCTGAGCCCACCTCGTTCTCGCCTCCGCCCCTTCAACGTTCCTGTCATTGCTGACGCTTGGCGTATCTTTGCGCTTCGCAGTTCCGGCGAATCCCCCTGCCTCCTAAACGACATCTCCGGCATCCACGGCGGAGTTCCAGCCAGCGTCCACGCCTCCGGCAACCGCCATAGGGCCCGTTCCCACGTCCCTCGGTTGATATCGCCTCCCCTGCCGCCGTCATCTGTCTCGTCGCCTGTGGGCCCACCTCGTTCCCCGCCTTCCGCCCCTCCACCGTTCCTGTCATCGCTGACGCTGGGCGCGTCTTCGCGCTTCGCAGCCCTGATAAAACCATCTGCCCTCCTCGACATCTCCTGAAACCATAGCGGCCTGCCTACGTCCCCACCACTCCTCCTCCGCTTCGTCCCTTCTCGGCACGGGCCCATTTCGTTCTGCGCCTCTGTACCTCCTCCGTTCCTATCATCGCTGACACTTGGCGCGGTTTCACGCTTCGCAGCCCCGGCAAATCCTTCTACTTCTTCCAAAAAATCTCCCGCACCCACAGCGGAATTCCCGGAATTCGCCTCCGTCCTCACCACTTGTTTCCTCGCCCTTCAGTTCTCACCACCGCCTCTGCCGGTCACATGTCTCCGTCATTGTGTCCATCCACGCCTTTGGACCCACCTTGTTCTCCGTTTCCGCCCCACCTCCGTTGCTGCTATCTCTGCCCCTAGGCGCGTCTTCGGGCTTTGCACAACGTCTCCTCACTCTTGGCGCTCTTCCCCTTTCTCGCGTCTCTCTGCCTCAACAAACTTTCACCGGGAGCGGTAGCTCAGTGCATCAACTGATCCACTGCAGCGCCTCTGACCGGGAGGTTCGAGTCCGGGCAGGATTTTCGACACAGCTTTCAGCTAGGTCGAATTCAGTCGCTGCCTGAGGAGAATTCTAGCGGCCGGCTGCTCTGATCGGTAGTTTTCCGTGGTTTCTCCGATCAACTCCAGGCGAATGCCGGAGCAGTACGCTACAAAACGGGCCACGGACCGCGCGCGATCTGCCCTTCCCCTTCCTTGTCCTATCCTCTCCCCTTACACACTCACACTAACATTTACTACACTACCACATATTCCGAGAGACTGGTCGGGAGTTTAGAGCTTGTCCCGGCTGGGGCGGTGCCCCGCTGGTGGGAGAGTCCTGGTTAGGGGAAACCCCACTAGCTGACGGTAGGTCGGTGCCGGATCTCGCCATCCAGCGAGGAGAAAATCACCGCCATCTCCCGAGGAAAACATGCACACTACACTTACGGGAATAATGACCGAAGCAGTTGACGCGCCCGGAAGCACGAAAAAATCAATCAATCAATCAACAAACTTTCTCTGCTTCTCTCCACCGACATATCTTGCTGCCGGACTGTAGTATCTGCCATGTTTTGTCAACTCTATGGCCTGAAATTACCCCGTTCGTCGCCGACCTATCTGTCCACCTCTTCCAAACTCATCCGCCGTCTCCTGTTAGCCATACCCGCCCGTCTTTCTGGCGTGTGTCGCTTCGCCTTTCTTCCCCGCCCTATCTCACCGCCTCTGCAAATTTTCCGTCGCTCTTCTCCGTCAATTCCAGCCCTCGCAATGGCAGATAATCCCGCACCGACCCTGCCCTTTCTGGGGCCTGTAATACCTTTCTTCGAAGTCTATTTCGCCGTCTCTGCCGAATTTGCCTCTGCCCCCCCTGCCCGGGTCATTTTCTCCTACATGCACTCTTCCGCCCCATCGCATCGGCCCCCCTTGCCCTGTACTACCACCGCCCCGCCTCCCAGCCTCTCCCCGCCCCTCTCCGTCATCTCTGGCGCGTCTCCGTGCCTCGCCGCCCCCCCCCCCTTAAATCCCCCTGCCTTTCCCCTCCGCAGCTCCCTCTGCCATCCCCCAAGGCGCTTCGCCCGACGCGTCAAAGCTGCCTTTTCTAATTTAAGATATTTCGGAGGCTGTGAGTGGGAGTGGGAACAATATACTTTAGGGTGCAGTGCAATTTAGTGAAAAGAGAGTCTTGCTTATACTTTAAGAACGGGTAATATGACGAACGTCAGGTTTCAGGAATATGTGATCGTCCGTCTGGCTACCCTCTGTACTTGTGCAAAACAAAAATATTTGTTTGTATTGTACAGTATTTGTAGCTAATGTGAATTGGATATA
Organism: Teleogryllus oceanicus; assembly: GCA_964035755.1. NCBI lineage: Eukaryota > Metazoa > Arthropoda > Insecta > Orthoptera > Gryllidae > Teleogryllus > Teleogryllus oceanicus. Next base: position 13,394,656 of record CAXIVR010000008.1, read on the forward strand.
ATTTATTTAAATGATTTCTTTTGCCTCTAAGACAAGGTAAAATTTGATGTGATCTTGTAATATATTATCATATCGTTTGTACTTTTAAAGCAGAATTTTCATGTACAAAACATTCGCGTTTACATTATATATAACTGTTAATACTCCCACAGGCGTACTGAGTGAAATTGTCCAGCCTCCCTAACCGTCACCTTTGTACCAACATTCTAGTTTCAAGGTCTATTTTTTTTATTGTAGTCGACATGGGGGTAGGATCCGCAAGGTTCTCCCGCCCGCGTATGCCAGGATTAGAACGGGACGTACTTTCATACGGCACTCCAGTCCAGGTTGGTGGAGATGATGATGTCGCAAAGGGAATGAGTAGGAAAGTTCTCTTGCGGACTGTGGCCAGTTGAATGAGGTGGTGCACCAGCGTTCGCCGGAAATGAACAGCGAAACCACAAAGCCACTGATCTGAGCAATCGTCTAGAATTTCATTGCCACAGGCGCCACAGACTCCCAGATGTTTGGCGCCTGGACGGGATAGAACCGCGACCTTTCTAATAACCTGTGGGCTGAGCCATAAGGTATTGACTTAGGTGGCTCAAGGCATCAACAGATATGACTGCAGTGAAGTTTGTGGGTTCCGCTCCCAAAGGTAGTAAGATTTTCGACACAAGCTGGCTCGCTCTTAGCTGCTGTCTGGAGGAGAATTTTAGCGACCGGCTGCTCTAATCGGTAGTTTCCAGGCGAATGCCGAAGCAGTACCCTAATAAACGAGTCACACAGTGCTCGCGATATTTCCTTCCCCTTCCTTGTACCATCCTCACCCCTTACATACACACATTTACACTTACAGGCACTACACTACTACACTTGTCGAAAGACCTGTCGGGAGCTTTGAGCTTGTCCCGGTAGGGGTGATGCCACGCTGGTGAGAGATTATTGGTTGGGGAAAATCCCTTTAAGCCCACGTCGGCGCGGGATCTCGCTATCCAGCGGGGGAAGATCACCGCTACCTCCCTCGTTAAACAATCCACTATACGTACGGAACTAATGACCTTAACAGTTAACGCGCTCGGAATCTCTAATCAAATCAATCCACAAGGCAATGCATTTTGTTTAACACTTCTTTTATTCAGAAACTGCTTTCAGGAAATTCGTAAAATGAAAATACACGAAAATGCGACAAATTAAGTTAGAACTTAAAATGGTATTGAAAATGTATTAATATTATATTGAAAAGTTGTTTAAAAGCGTTATTTCATATGAATTTAAAGTGTTATTCTTATTCGGTGTTTTTAATGTCTTTCCCTGTGCACCTCCTATTAATATTTTTCTACAAGCAAGATATAATGTATTTATTGACTCCTATTTGTACAAAGTTATTTGAATAATGATTGATATGAACTGAATTATTCGAATTAATAGAACTTTAGTGCACTGTTTACTCTCTTAGATTTTTATTTGATTTTATTCATTAATGATTACTTACTAAAATTGGGGTTAATTACAAAATACTCTGGTTGCTTTGTAAGAATTGTGAGAAACGTTTTCTATTTTCAATTAAATTCAAAAATTTTCAGGCATGGTTGAAATTAATATTTCAAATTTTGTATTCCTAGTTCCCACATATATGCAGATCAAATATAAATCTTCCTGTGACTTGGGGTTTGACCACCTCGTTATTTCACCTAACAGGTGTGCTTCTATTACGGGGATAACAAATGTGTGCTTGCTACTAATGAATCACTAAATCACTCCGTTGAAACTGCTGTTGTAATGCGTTTCAACCACCTTCAAACGAAATAACACAGACGCTTAAATGCAAAATTTAAAGTTCCGAAATATTTCTTGTAATGTGTGAATGTAGGCAGTGTAATAACCCTTAGTAATGTAGTGAACGAAGTGGAAAGAGAAATTGGATGGACGGGCGGGTCGAATATTTTGTTTTCTATGCATTTTAATAGTCTCATTTAACTTCTGGAAATGCATGAAGGCTGTAAGGAGAAATGACATCGGCTGACTTGAATCTGATGTGAGATTATTCCTACTGAACCCTTCACCGCCGTGAAATGAAAAAAATGTTTCAGTAACTTTGATATCCAAGTTTTATGATCTAATTCGTACAGCATTGGTTAAATTTCAAATTAATTCTTGAATTACCAAGTTATTACCAACCATGAGCAAAAGGTACCCATATGTTTAACTCCTTATTATGACTATAATATTGTAATTAGATATATGTATCTTGTAAACATGAATGGTTTATAATCTCATTAGAACGATTTAAATAAGTACACATTGTTACATAACATTTAGGTAGTGAAAACGAGTGTTGGATAATATTATTGTACATTATCAAGTTTCAATGTTCACCATCACTTCAATAACTTCATTTAAATCACTATCTACATCTAATCCTTTTCAGCAATTCATAAAGGTTAAATACAACCCACAAGAAAAATAGCTGCACTGTAATGCTTCGACAGTGGATGACGACCACTACGCAAAAAGTTATCCATGCTCCAAAATATCGCATATTTAAAAAAAATCTTTAAGGTATATCGTATCTTTCCTGAAGCCATTGGCATCAAGTCTCAAAACAAACTGGGCTCGAGAAAATTCCCGTGAGATTAAGGGATTGTTCTACCTAGTGAAGTGTCACGGACAATGTATTTTCTTCTGGTATTCAACATTGTCGCTATGTGTAAGATCTGACAAACAGTAACCGTGGTTTTAAACTCAACTTACATCATCATTATAATCATCGGACTTCTGAACATCGGTTTACCCGCTAAAAATTTTATTGAACATCCTATTTAAAATCCTTTCCTCCCTTCTCGTACTGACACACCGTCACTCCTGAGTCTCCCGTACACCGTTACTTGCCGTTGAAGCCCTTAGATCCATGGCGACATTTGGAACCTTTTTATGTTCGGGAGGTACGGTGGCAGACACATGGCACACACTTCGCAGTTCGTTCGTCCTTTGTCGGTGCATCCTCCTCATTCTCGCCACTTACGTACGTACTATTGGGCAGGGAAGGAACGGTTATTTTGTTAGCAGTTATATTTCGGTGGTTTGGAAAAGACCCAATCATGCCACGCATCCCGAAGTTACGACCATGTCGGATTCGAACCTGCGGACTCCGCAATTCGTGGCTATCTCGATAAGCAGCTCTCTTCGGGGACCGGGTTTTAAGTTGAACTATCACTTCCAAGTAACATGATTGCTGTTTGTTAATTATACGAATCTCGTTCGTTGTTTTAACCACTGTGAATAAACAATTTCCTAAGAAGAAAGTTCGCAGGTGCTCTACTCTCGGTACATAACATTCCAACACAGGAGCAACGAGCATCGTTTGGTCCGCTGCGCCAGTTTCCCGCAATGCAGGAGGGCGTGCGCAATGCCCCACGGGAACGCACGGGCGAGGAATCGCCGCCCGCCAGCGCCCCCCCCCCTCGTCATAGGCGGGTAGCTGGGCGGGCGGGCGGACAGGCCGGGGGTCAGGGGGGCGGGGGGGGGCGGGCGGGGCAGACAGGGCGGGGCGAACAGGGTGGGGTAGACAGGGGGAGGGAGGGCGGATTGATTGAGTGATTGATTGATTTTTTCGTGTTTCTGGGCGCGAGATGCTTTCGGTCATTAGTCCCGTTAGTGTAGTGCATGTTTCTCGGGAGAAGGCGGTGATCTTCCCGCTGGATGGCGAATCTGGCGCCGACCTACCGTCGGCTAGTGGGTTTCCCTATCTAGACTCTCCCACCAGCGGGCACCGCCCGGCCGGACAAGCTCTAAGCTCCCGATCGGTCCTGAGATATGTGGTAGTGTGTAGTCAAGTTAGTGTAAGTGGTGTGTAAGGGAGAGGATAGGCAAGGAAGAGGAAGGATAGATCGCGCGTGGTCCGTGGCCCGTTTGGTAGGGTACTCTCGGCATTCGCCTGGTGCTGATCGGAAACCACGGAAGTACCGATCAGAGCAGCCGGCTGCTAGAATTCTCCTCCAGACAGCGACTGAACTCGACCTACCTGAAGAGCTAGTGTCAAAAATCCTGCCGCCGTGGGGAGTGGGAACCTAGGACCTCCCGGTCAGAGGCGCTGCAGTGACATCAGTTGATGCACTGAGCTAAAGCTACCGGTAGGGAGGGCGGAGTGGGCGGGTTCGGGCGGATAAGTGGAGGGCGGGTGAGGGGCAGTGAGGACGGCGGGCAGAGGGGGCTGGGCGAGGCGGGAGGTGGGGGCAGGATAGGGCCGAGGGCAGGGTTGCCGGCCAGGCGGCGGGGCTGGTGGTGGACGGCAGGCCTGCCGGGGCGGCCGTGGCGGGCGGGCGAGGGTCTGGCTGCGGCGCTCGCCCTGGGCGACGGGCGATTTGTCAAAGCGGCCGCAACGCGTTCGCGCGCTGCCTGCGCCGGCCAGCCGCTCTGCCTCTGCAGGCTCAGGGTTCTCTAGGAATGGCAGCGATCACTCAATGTGCCTAGCACACCGGTAGATCTAAATCAATATAATAGAAGAATACATCAAACAATTCAATACATAATACATCAAACAATTCAATACATCCGTATACATAGCTACATCAGTGTATTTGATAATCGGTGCATCGATCTAATTACGTGGGCGATGGGTGGGGCGGGGATGTGCGAGGCAGAAGTAGGGTGGTTTTGGTGGGCTGGGCGGGCCGGTGGGCGGTGGTGGGCGGTGGGCGGTGGGGGGCGGTGGGCGGTGGGGGCGTGGGCGGTGGGCGGTTGGCGGTTGGCGGTGGGCGGTGGGGGGCGTGGCAGTGATAGGGCGGTGTTCGGTGGCTGGCGGGGCGGAGCGGGCCGGGTGTGTGCGAGGCACAGGTAGGGCGGTTTTGGGGGGCTGGGCTGGGCGGGCGGTGGGCGGGGAGGGGCGTGGCAGAGATAGGGCGGTTTTGGTGGGCTGGGCGGGGCGGTGGGCGGTGGGCGGTGGGGGGCGTGGCTCTCTGTGCGTGAGGCCGCAGCGCCGCCGGGAGTTGGCGCTGATCCGCAGCGCACACTGTGGCGCCGCCCAAGCAGCTTAGCGCCGGGCGATCATCGGCGCGGCCATCGCCCTCGCCAAGACGCCACACACCGCCCCCTCCCTCTGCCCCCCGCCACCACTTCAATCTCACTCTCTCACACCCGCTCCCTCCCCACCACAGGCTTCGTCGCTTCTCCCGTCTTCCCTCGCCACTTCCCTCTCCGCCACTGCCTCGCCATCGTCGCCTATTGTCTCCTTTGCCATGGGCCCCTCAACTCCACCACAGTCCTTGACTTCACACCTCGCCCACACCTGCCCTGCCCGTCACCACTTGACCTACCTCGCTCCCCCCTACTCCGCCTCGCCCCTTCACTCCCGCTAGCAACCCGCCCTCCCCCCCCGCCCTCCCGCTGCCGAACACCGCCCATTCCGCCCCGACCACGCCCCCCACTGCCCTCAGAGTAGCCCCTCCCCCGGTTCACAACGCACAACACGTGGGGCCGAGTCACGTTCCCCTGTGTGCGGCCAGGTGCAGTTGCAGGTGGCGCTCAGCCGACGGAAGCCGCGTTTACTCTTCTCAGGCAGCACAAGCGACCCCCTGGGCTTTTATTCCGTGGGCCACGAGGAGCTTCGCCGGAAAGTCACTTTAAATGGCAGCCAATGACTTCATTGAACAGTGTTTGCTAAATTTGACAATGTAGCTTCAGTTTGAAGTATTGTGAAGGATTGATTGATTTTTTTTCCGGGCGTCAACTTTGGTCATTAGTCCCGTTAGTGTAGTGCATGTTTTTTCCCGGGATTGATTGATTGGTTTTTCCGTGTTTCCGGGCGCGTCAACGGCTTTGGTCATTAGTCCCGTTAGTGTAGTGCATGTTTTTCCTCGGGAGATGGCGATGATCTTCCCCTGCTGGGTGGCGAGATCCGGCGCCGACCTACCGTCAGCTAATGGGGTTTCCCCTAACCAGGACTCTCCCACCAGCGGGGCACCGCCCCAACCGGGACAAGCTCTTAGCTCCGACCGGTCTCCCGGAATATGTTTAGTTAGTGCTGTTAGTGTGTGTGTGTGTAAGAGGAGAGGATACGACAAGGAAGAGGAAGGACAGATCGCGCGCGGTCCGTGGCCCGTTTGTAGGGTACTGCTCCGGCATTCGCCTGGTGTTGATCGGAGAAACCACGGAAAACTACCGATAGAGCAGCCGGCCGCTAGAATTCTTCTCCATACAGAGACTTAATTCGACTTAGCTGAAAAGCTAGTGTCGAAAATCCAGCCGCCGTCAGGACTCGAACCTAGGACCTCCCGGTCAGAGTCGCTGCAGTGACATCAGTTGATGCACTGAGCTACGGCTACCGGTTTTTTGTGAAGGATAAATGTAGTGTTGTATACTTATTAACTTTTTGAAAAGGCACCGTAAAATCACTAATCATTGAAATAATGTGAATGCATTTATAAATTATGTCAGTTATCAGTAATATGAACATGTTATATCAGTATCAATATTTAAGCTTTTAATATTTAAGCTCGTTCTTAGTATTCGTTTGCTTGTTTTAAGAGTGATCTTAATGCTTCGAGATTTTGTTTTCGATAGTAGTTTCGATGTGTGATTAAGAATTTTTCTTAATGACTTAATTTTTTAAAATACGTTAGTTTGTAAGCAGAAGTTTCGAGGTGTAGGGAATCTCCGTTTTTTATTACAATCAATCTAATATCAATGGTTTTCTTAATGCTAAAACGTAAATGACAGTGCATGTGCAAACAATATCTTTTCATGTGTGTTTGTTTTTCATTTTACTACTGAACTAATGAAATGCAAGACGTTGCGTTTTGTGTTTCCAACGTTCTTGGATTAATTTCATAATTTTTGTTTTTATTTATTTCGTGACATTATGTTTGCGTTCACACTGTCCAGATATGAAGCATGCAATGTGTACAAAATAAATAATTACATAGTATAAATTAAAAAATATTTCTAATAAAAATTACATGACATTTTTAATATACTGTTTGCATAGTTAAATACTTTAGGCCACAATTGCATCGGATCTATTTTTACAATAAAATTAAACATTTTCTGTTTAATTACATTAACATCATTTAATTTGTATTTTACCAACTTTCTTAGTCGTCCTTCTAGAAAGCAGGTCATGGCATTATATTTTCCCCCAAATTTTCCTTTGCTTTTCGTATCCCATCGAGAGATCGGTCTCTATTAGAGTCTACTATGTAAGTAAAAGATGTCATTCTACAAATTGCCTTCTTGTCGTAGATCTTATTCCTAAGCAATTTCCCTTTCCGAGAGCAACTTGCATATTTATAACACCCGTTCCATAGGCAGAAACCCTTGCCATGCGTCGTCGGAAGTGTCGAAAGGATTGATTGAAGTTCTTTTCCTCTTCGCTGCAGAACCAATTTCGATGTGAACTAACTTTAGCCATCCATTTAAGTTACAATCACCTCTTCGCTTACCAGCGCCGCAGCGTGCGACGGAAAAAAGAAGGCATAGAGACGGGGAGAAATGAGAGGGGAGAAATTACATAACACTTAGAAAACAAGGGAGCGGGATCGAAATGGGGGAGATCACGTAATCGTGTTGTACTGAATTTCCTTCTTGAGAACGAGCATTACTGCTCTCCCAACTCTAGAATACCTGTTTGAGTCTGATTTAAAATTTTATAGCTCGCATGATTTTACAGATTTTTATGAAATAAAAAATTTCCAACGTATTTTTTATTTAATGCAATGTCTTATTTTTATATTTTTCAGAAAAATTGTTTTAGTCGCGACACACCGTTAAAAACTCGACGACGAGAAGTTTGGCATAAATCCTTGTTTTAGTATATTTGCATAACAGTGTGTCTCTGTATTTCATCAGCAATTCCGTGTGTATTGCCAAGAGAATACATGAATACTTGTGAGAAGTACTCAGAAGAGTAAATGTTGTTACGTTAATATGACATAAAAGGAATTTATGTTCCTTCGGCTCAATGTGGGGAATTATATTTAGAGACAACTTTCATCACAACCAGGATTTGGTTATAAGATATTCAACACACCATGACAGTATGTAGCATAAACATAACATAACATTCCCAGACGTAATTACAGTTTCATTGAAACATTTTGAAATTTACAATGTGTGAAGGAAGTGAAAGATGTGGAATTGTATAGTTAGAGAGATAGATTTTGAATTCTCAAATTATTTATGTTGCAAATTTTTTATGATTATTTTTTTTCTTTCAGGTAAGTTGCAGTTCATTGCTTGCCAAGCAAGCATACACCGAAGAACAGTGCATTTAAAATCGTTCCAAGTCTCTGTGGTGAGTTTTATACATTCTGTTTTGATTTAACTGAATACTATTATTTTTTGTAGTGGTAGGAATACTATATAAAAATAATGCTGTTGAAATAAATGAAGTATTTTGTTTCAGAAATAATTTGCGTGAGAATTTAAAGAACCAAATCAATATTCAATATTTAACAAATACGTCGCATCTCTAAAAATTACATTTCATAGTCCCTAGATAAAGGATATCATCCCAGTTACTTTAATACATCCAACTATTTATATAATTTTGTATTTACGTTTCTGAATGAGAAAATACTATTTTAACAAACTAAAATATATTTTTATTTTTCCTTGTTTAAAAGTGAACATCAATCACAAAATGTGAATGTGGATTTTTTTTAAGGAAATAGATGCATTGGTTTACAAATTATGTATTTATAGTACTACTGTTGTAATTGTTGGACGTTAATTTATTCAAGTATTCAGTAATTTGTGTATATTCTCGATGAAAATGCGGTACGAGGTACACTACCACATCCACCTAAGGGTGAAGATATGTTTGTAGTGTAAGTCTACATAAAAGTATTTTTGATTATTCACTACACATAGGCATACACTATACAGTGTTACTTAATGAAGCCAAAGTGAGCGTTTAATAATGAATTCAGACGGCCAAGGGTTGATAGCATGTTTCAATGTCAACAACATTGTAACGATTCGAATCCAATAAGTTCCAAATCTCTGTGTATTAATTTTAGATGTCCATCGATGGAAATATTGATCGACTTAACCAATTTCTGAAAGTACCCAAAACTTTTCGTACCCTTTCATCTTTCTTCACAATCGGAATTACGATTATGTTGGGGTGTATGTCCGGTACTTTCTCCCTCAAACCGGGAGCGGTAGCTCAGTGCATCAACTGATGTCACTGCAGCGACTCTGACCGGGAGGTCCTAGGTTCGAGTCCTGAGGCGGCAGGATTTTCAACACTAGCTTTTCAGCTAGGCGAATTCAGTCGCTGTCTGGAGGAGAATTCTAGCGGCCGGCAGCTCTGTCGGTAGTTTTCCGTGGTTCTCCATCAACACCAGGCGAATGCCGGAGCAGTACCCTACCAAAAGGGCCACGGACCGCGCGCGATCTGCCCTTCCCCTTCCTTGTCCTATCCTCTCCCCTTACACACACTTACAGTAACATGCACTACACATATCACATGCACCACATATCCCGGGAGACCGGTCGGGAGCATAGAGATTGCCCCGGCTGGGGCGGTGCCCTGCTGGTGGGAGAGTGCTGGTTTGGGGGAAACCCCACTAGCCGACGGTAGACCACCGCCGGATCTCGCCATCCAGCGGGGGAAGATCACCGCCATTTCCCGAGAAAAAGATGCACTACACTAACGGAACTAATGACCAAAGCAGTTGACGCGCCCGGAAACACGCAAAAGTCAATCAATCAATTCTCCCTCAACCGGCGTATGCCAATGAAAAAAGGATTATTTTGAAATGATTGTTTACGACTGTGAAGTGTTATTTAAAAATAGAAGTATTTGTTTATAAACACGTACTTATGTTACTACTGTTGTAATTGTTTAGACATTAATTGATTCAAGTATACATTCCGCAATTTGCCCTACTAGAGGATTTCATGGGTTTGGGGTGACTCTTGCGCTAGATTCGAGCAAATGGGTGACGCGGCGTGCGTGATGTGACTTCTGGGACCGTTTGAAAAGGCGCAAACGACGCAGTCATCACTTTACCCTTACCGCTACCGTTTTAGAGGTTGTCTCGGTCATAAACTCACCTCCGTCGAAGCACATGACAGTCTGCAAATATACTGAAATATAACGGTGTATCCCACACCTCTAGTATAGCGGCAACAGCATTCGCAGAGCATCTGTAGAGGCGTAAACGCAAAGCTGGGCAGTCCTTATGGCAGTCCAGATGGACTGCTTTATGTAGTACTAAATTGCTCGGGAATATATTATCTTACTTCTGTATTAGATTACTTAATTTTTTCTATGCTGTGTTTCCTCGCCCTGCCTTGATTGATTGATTGATTGATTCTTTCGTGTTTCCTGGCGCGTCAACTGCTTCGGTCAATAGTCCTGTTAGTGTAGTGCATGTTGGTTCTCGGGAGATGGCGGTGATCGTCCCCCGCTGGATGGCGGAATCCGGCGCCGCTCTACTGTCGGCTAGTGGGGTTTCCCCCTAACCAGGACTCTCCCACCAGCGGGGCACCGCTCCAGTCGGGACAAGCTCCAAGCTTCCGACCGGTCTCCCGGAATATGTGGTCGTGTAGTGCATGTTAATGTAAATGTGTGTGTAAGGGAGAGGATAGGACAAGGAATGGGAAGGACAGATCGCGCGCGGTCCGTGGCCCGTTGGGTAGGGTACTGCTCCGGCATTCGCCTGGTGTTGATCGGAGAAACCACGGAAAACTACCGATCAGAGCAGCCGGCCGCTAGAATTCTCCTCCAGACAGCGACTGAATTCGACCTAGCTGAAAGCTAGTGTCGAAAATCGTACCGCCGTGGGGAGTGGGAACCTAGGACCTCCCGGACAGAAGCGCTGCAATGACATCAGTTGATGCACTGAGCAACCGCTACCGATCTCCCCGTCCTGTTTTATCCAACTCTGTCCCAGCCGATTCCACCCTTCTCTGTACCCCATCCCCAGCTACACACTCGTCCACCTTTCCCCATCACACCTGACACGCCCTGTCCTGCCATGATTGCTACGATTATTATTGCTGCTACCATTGTTACTAAGGGCAACTGTAAAAGATGCACTATTACATCTTGAGGCGAACTTCGAGTAACAATTTTGACCTTCAATAAGTTGGAGGATAATGGTACCGTGTGTTATATCACCTAACATAATGGCATTGATGGGGCATCATAATTGTTTTACTTATCCATTATGTACTTGTTGCGTAATTCACAGTTTATTGTAACAGTTCAAAACAGTCGTAATGTAAGAAAAAATGAATTGGTACTAGTGGTGATTCAAAATGGCGCATATTTCCTCTTACCATTTCTTATTCTCTTACTACTTCTTAATTACATAATTCCTCTTACTACTTTCCTATTCTCTTGAGTCTGGAATACTCCTTCGCTATTTCACCATTCTCTTTCAATACTTACCTATCGGTTTCTGAAAGAACCGATGAGGGCTTCTCGCGGTGTCTGTAGCACCTCTGGGAACATTCCGCGTGAAGAGCACCGTCCCGCTCCCAGCACATCGCAAAGGCCTATCTCGGCCATGCACCTTTGCACATTTGTTCGTGGAAGTACTTGAGCCCATCTCCATGCTTCAACCATTGTTCTGGATGTAGAATGTAGTTCCTCAATTACAACTTACACACAAGTGCCAGTCAAGACAAGGGATTAAGTAAGAATTAAGGTTTAGATATAATGCACAAAAATCTTGTAATGCCCTCACGCCAAGCATACAAATGAAAACATTCATGCCTATCTCGGTTTTCGAATTCACGGGTTTAATGCCCATGTATTTGTCCTAGCCTCCACCAAGCCCCGTTTGGCCGATTCACTTGACTGTACTATTTGTAAACGTGACACTGTTATGTAACATTACAACCTGATAAAACTAATAAGTACACTTGACCTTTTCAAGTGTAAGCCGCCAGTAGTATGGTTGTGGCATTGAATATATGAATCTGACACTATTTTTTTCATAGCTACAATGCAAAAGAAGGTTACTTTGGCACTGCAAATACCCCGCGGGGGTCTGACTGTGGCAAGACCTAAGGGTCTTGGTGGAACGGGGATCTTCCACCCGGACCTGACTTTCTGGCGGTACTCAGGTCGTTAGTACCAAGGTGCAGTGAGGAGGCTGCATGGTGCCGGGTAAGCTGCATGGTGCCGGGTTCGCTTGGTGACCCAACAGTTGGGCCCCTACCGGCCGACCTTTGGGCACGATCGGGTGAGGGACTTGCTGCCAGACCCACGTACAAAAGTTGCACTGGGAGCCTGTCTAGATTCCTGCGATACTCACGTCGATAACTTGAAGCTTGAGGCAGTGCGGAGACGCGTTGGGGGACCCGAGCCAAAAGTGCCTCCTTGGTTTTGTCGTGGCAGTGCCCGATACTCATGGGTAATTCAGAGGGATTTGTCCCGTGTCTTGTGAGTGGTGCTTAATCAACTCCGTGCTAGCCCATACAGGTAATAGCTGTGGCTATCAGGTGGGGCTATCAGCGTGGGCCACCAGGCTTAATTGGGAAGATGCCCGAGATGGGTACTGCGTTCCGCCGGGATCCGAATTCCTGCCCAAAGGTTGTGCCTGTGCGTTTGTGGGGGTTCGGATTTGGTGTCCTGCGGTTGTGCCCATCCCGGTGGAAATCCCTGGGAGGACAAGAAAGTGCTCAATATTGACGCACGGGTTTTATACGGTACAACTGATATAGTCTGTCAACATTACCCTGACAAGTGAATAATTTGCTCAAAATTAACTAACTCTTCAGAAAATGTTGAAGAACATATTATTTACAGAATCTAAAAGTTAACTTCGTGTTTTTGCGTTTTTTCTTGTAATTTTATATTAAGAAAATATGTTTTGTCAAAAAACATATACTACATTTTTTTAATTTTTCGGTCCCTTAATAGTAGAACGGGGACATGACTAAGATGTTTAGTGAAAAACGTGATTTTAAACAAGTGCAATGGTTGTTCTTATACCTAATATTCGCTTTGAACTTGCTTATTACTCTTTTTCTAAAATTTCAGAGGGATTTTCATTTAGATTCGTTTGCAGTAGTTATTTAGGAAACAGGGTAAAACGTTGTGTTTTCGTGGAAAATTATATAAGAAGTGCGTTGAAGTGGACACAAAACTTTGAGTTCTGAAAGGGAAAACTCGAAACAAATGCATTTGAAAGACTTGGATGTATTAATGAAGAACGGAGTAAATTGAGGAAAAGAGCCACGGTCTACAAGGATTCGAAACTTCCGGATGTTATTTTCGTCTCAATCTCAGTATTTAATTTCCCCTGATTATAGCACTTTCTCTTAAAGTTCGTGCCTCTGGAGGAGACCTGTAAAATGAGCAAGAGAACGACTCGGGAACATTATTTTGGCTGCGAACTTGCGAATGTTTTCAACTCCAGAGGGTAAACTGCTACGCCTCCAAGTTCCGGGCTCAGCCCTTCGTTTACGCAACCTGCCCCGGGGGCGGCGCCGAATCGAGCAGAAGTTCCGAGAAGCCCGGCTCCTTCCCCAGCTCCCGCGCTTATCAATCTCAAGGCAGGAGTCGGGATGCAACCGCGTTACACACTTGTGTGGTGTGGGTTGCCTATCCAGAGAACGACGCGGCGCTTAAAAACAACGGTGCTACAAAATGCCCCAAACTTACTCGTTCTAGTTACTTCCCCCGTTTTTGAATCTGGGATACCTTTTTAGTTTTGCCCCACCCCCCTTCCGGCTGCCATCTATTACCGTATACGGGACCAACCAGGGCCTTCCGCGGTAAGCTCCCTTGGCGATAATTTCTATTGAATATGTGTATCCTGTTCTCTGAACTTACCAGCGTTGTACGACTTGGGTCCATCTTGGAATGCCGTCACATGTGTGCTCTTGATAGCATTTGGGCTGATCTGCATGCTTCTTCCGCTCAATGTTGGTAGCACGTGTCTCAATTCCACTTATAGATTGCACACAGTTCTTAAAGTTACCGTCAGGGTAAAGGTTGGGGCCTGGAGGTGATATCAAGGAACTGGGAATGTCCCTCCCATCTCCCCTTACTTGATCCAATTCAGTGCACGTACTCAATATTTTGAATTTTATTTTTGATAACAGCGCCCCCAAAAACTCATATTTACGTAGAAATTCTACATCGATTTTTTGGTGCATTACATAACTTTTATTGTACTATATATATGGCAAGCAAGTAATGATTTGCTTTTGCTTTCTAGTCCGAAAATTATTACTAAAAAATATTGCAGATTCAAATCTATAGTGCAGAATCATCGTTGTCATAAAATGAATTTTTGATTTTGTGAAACTTTCCTGTCTAAAACATCAAAATATCTTTGTCCTAATTAAAATTGATGAGTTACCGGCCATAAAACGCACTGTGTGATGAGTTACCGGCCCATCAGAGGCAAATGTCATGTGTGACTTTGTGTGAAATTTATAAACGTTTATTGAAAACAACCGACAATTTACGACCCTCTTTATGCCCTACAAATTTATAACATCTATTCCGACCCCCTGTGTATAGCGGCATTTTGTCACCGGGACAGAGAACGTACTCCCAGTCGTAAGAAACGTCTACGAAGACGCGGATGTATCACAGAAGTGAGCTCGTGGCGATGTCTCGATTAAAAAAATGGTCGAGAAAAAAACGCGTCGAAAGATCGATCTTGGGGTGTTTGGAATCGATGGCGAGGACGTGTGGGGATTGGCGCGACGCGCAGGGCCGTGAACAGTCGCAGGATTTGGGAGAGAGGTCGGCGGTTGGGGGGGGAGTCCCCTGGGGAGCGTCGGTCGGGGTGGTTGGTCCCCGCGAACGGCTCAGACGAATGGGGTTGCGAAGAAGCGGTGGTGATGGTGAGAGATGGGATGGCCGGGAGGAGAATGTTTGGGGGTTGGGGAAGGGTTGGGGGCGAGGATGGAGAGGGGTTGGGGGTGGGGGAAGCTGATTGATTGATTGATTTGTTCGTGTTTCCGGGCGCGTCAACTGCTTCGGTCATTAGTCCCGTTAGTGTAGTGCATGTTTTTTCTCGGGAGATGGCGGTGATCTTCCTCCGCTGGATGGGAGATCCGGCGCCGACCTACCGTCGGCTAGTGGGGTTTCCCCCTGACCAGAACTCTCCCACCAGCGGGGCGCGCTGGGACAGGCTCTAAGCTCCCGACCGGTCTCCCGGAACATGTGGTAGTGTAATGCATGTTAGTGTAAGTGTGTGTGTGAGTGGAGAGGATAGGACAAGGAAGAGGAAGGAAAGATCGCGCGCGTCCGTGGCCCGTTTGGTAGGGTACTGCTCCGGCATTCGCCTGGTGTTGATCGGAGTAAATACGGAAAACTATCAATCAGAGCAGCCGGCCTCTCGAATTCTCCTCCAGACAGCGACGAAATTCGACCTAGCTGAAAAGCTAGTGTCGAAAATTCTGCCGGCATCAGGACTCGAACCTAGGACCTCCCGGACAGAAGCGCTGCAGTGACATCAGTTGATGCACTGAGCTACCGCTACCGGTGTGGGAAGATGCAAGTGCAGGTTTTCGTTCGTGTTCAGATCGGCTTCGAGTTGGTGTCGGATGGGGTTCGGATCGAGTTCTGCTCGGAGGTGTGGCGGGTGAATGTCCGGTTAGGGTAGAGTTTTGGATCAGGTTTGAATCCGTGTTGGGTCCAGTTCATATTGTGATTGTTTTTTTTAAGGGTTGTAATTGCGAAGGATAGTGTGGAGCGGAAACGTGGGGTGAAGGCACCGGCTGGGCCGGGGAGTCACCGGGGGTCACCAGGGAGAAGGCAAGTTGACTGCCGAGTCGCGCAATGCGCGGCCGGGCGAAACGAGATGGGAGAAGCGGGGTGGGGTGAGGTATGGTGGATAGGAGAGGTATGGGGGAGGTGGGTAGGAGAGGTGCGGGGGGGGGCGAGGCGGAGGGGGTCGGGTACAGGGAAGACGAGCTATTGGGGGGGGCGAGGCGGGTATGAGAGGTGCCGGGCGGGGAGAGGCGAAGTGAGTCGGGGATGGGATGTCGACCCGATAGAAAGACGGGGGAGGGGGTAGGACGGTCCGGGTGAGTGGGAAAGGACGAGTGGTTGGGGACGGCCGACGAAGCAGGAGGGGGGGTGGGGTGAGGCGAGGCGGTGGGATATCATCACGTGCAAGGAGAGAACAGAAAAATAAAGCGTGAGAGCAATTGACATTTTTTATGTACCACTTTCACCAGCCAATGTGATGCTTGCAGAGACAATTCTCGTGAAACTGTGAATATTTTACAGGAAAATTTCGTTTCTGGATTGGAACATTACTTTCACTATCAAGAATATGGTTTATTTTTAGCATGCTCTGAAATTTGGTGCGTCCCGTCGGTACTGCATCGTAAGTAATTTTTGCCTTTGAAAATGCATTAACTCGATTTCTCAGAACAACCGAAGGCTTCATTGAACTGCTGTTTTAAAATAGGAAGTCGAATGCTCTCTGAGATTTTTATTCTTTATTTTCGTAGGAATCTGGCCTAGAATTAATCTGCTGGCAATAAATAACATGTGGCTCTGAAATTAGCACTATCGTGTATTATACTATAAAATAGAGGTGATGTATTCTGTTTTAAATCTTCTCCATTATAGTTTATAACTAACATCTAATATATTTTGCCAAAAAAACATAAAATACTGTATATGGAGGATTTTGAGAATTTACGCACATTTTCTTGAGCTTCGGAATTTCTAACCCACATTTTTGTTAACACTGTTAAGTGATGAATGAAACGACCAATAAAGAATGGTTAGAAACATTTGAAAACTAGAAATGTTCGCTCTTGGGTAAAAGAAAACTTATTTGTATCGTCAAACGAACTACAGATTTAATTTTACTGTATTCTGTAAGAAAACAGCAACCAGATCCCCGGCTCTTTAGCAAAAGGGGATGTGAATAACACGGCAAATGTGAAGCTACATGTATGGTCAGAAGTAAAACAATGCTCTATCTCAGTATTTCCTCAAAGGATCAGGGAAATTGGCCACATAGTCGCTGAATTATATTTAATTTTCCTCATTTTCATTGTGTTTTAAAAATATACTTTAAAAATAAACACGTTATTTTCTAACAAAAGGAACACTCACGTTCTTGTTAGTGGCCTCTGAAGTACATTTTTCGAATAAATTCCATTTTTCTACACATCTTTGATAGCGAAAGGTTTTCGAAACCCATTGCAAAACTTACATTATCGAATCAAATTTTTTAACAATCAGTGAAATGAAAACACATTTATGTTTCACTTTTTGCATAAAAATGAGAAATGAGGCCGTCTTAAAGGAAGAAAAAGCTCTCTGCGTCATGAATGTGACATGGTCGCCTACAAATGACAAAACCACAATTTGTTAACGACATCCCATTATTTGTCTGTTCAATTTACAAATTTCATCTACATGCACAACAATGAGAGTGACACACGTGTATTAAATTTGGTAATAATCACAAATAGATACATAACTGGCAGTAATAGAAAACAAAAAAAATAAAATTGAAAGGTGATTATAACATTGTAGCGAGCTCAATATTAATCCTATTTTAAGGATTCCCAGTAATTATGCATCCCTTGACGTAAAGCTAGTTTGAAAATATAGACATGAGCGGGAGCAGTAAGTGTATTCAAAGGCACATCAACTTGCTACTAAAAGTAAGCAAAGAAGCGCCGGAAGAAAAACAAGTACCCCTTCGCCCCGCTCGGCACCCGGCCCGCATCCTTCCCCCTCCCCGCTTCTCGGTGCAGCCCCGCCCAGCCAGCGCCGCCCCTCCCCTCCCCTCCGCGCCAGCGCGCGGCGGCGGCGCGGGCGCCGCCTCCCCAGTCACGGTCGATCTCTCGACGACGACGCCGGCCCTGCACCGCAGCGCTCTCCGCTCCGCGACCGCGAATCCCGCCCGCCCGCGCCGCCCCCCGCCCACCGCCCCGCGCCCGCGCCCGCTCGCCCGCCCGCCCGCCCGCGGGCGACCATGTAAATGTGCGAGCCAGCCGCCGCCTCCTCCTCCTCCGTCACCACCGCCGGTCGACGACCCTGCCAAGCTGTTAGGCCTCGTACGCTACTGCAACATGTTTACGTGTCTGTGGCACTGCTGGTCGTGGTGAGTGTTGAGTTCCTCGCTTTGGGTGCCGCTCGCAGTGCGATTGCAGAGAAGCGGCCCGCCCCCCCCCCCCGACGGCCCGTTGTGTGAGTGTGTGTGTGAGAGCGCGAACGCCCCACGGCCGTCCATGCGTAGTGCGGACCGCCGCTGGCTAGCCACCTCCCACGCCGTAGCGTAGAGGATAGCGCTGTCGGCTTGAGCACGTCCCCGCTAGCAGACCGCTTCTTTCTCCCCTCCGCTGCGCCCGGAGACTGAGTGAGACGCCGTGTGGACCGCGCGTGCTGTCAAGACGTCGTCGAGCGCTTTGCGTGGTCGTGTGGTGGTGACCTGCCGCCGCCGCGCCTCCGCTGCCCGACGCGGGCGGCGCTCTGATGCCCCGGGCCTTCTCCGCCGTCGCCTGCCGCCGCCGCCGCCGTCGTGGTCGCCCTCAGGCTGTTAGGCGCCCCGCGCTACCTCAACATGTTCACTTGCGTGTGGCACTGGTGGTCGTGGTGAGTGCGAACGAGTCCGTTCCGCCGCAGTGCGTTGTTGCAGCCGCGTGAGCCCAATCAGACGACTCCCGCCTCTCCCCCACGCACGGCCGCTAGGGGGCGCTGACGACGCCCGCAAGGGCCATTGACGCACTCGGCACCACGGCGGGGCTGGCCATTCACCTTTTATTCCGAAACGCTCGCCACTCTGTTCCACTTTCACTCTTCAACGTGTCGACTTTTATTATTATTATTATTATTATTATTATTATTATTATTATTATTATTATCCTCTCTTGCGATTCTCAGCAACTTGTACTGGGTTCAATTTGCCAATTCCTGTTACGATTAGGATAGAGCTCGGGCAATGAGGATAGAGATTTCACTATTACCCCCAAGACCGATATGGGAGTCTCATTTGTGTTGGTTCAAGAACTTGCGAACTATATGATATGTATGCAGGATCACTGTTTTCTGTCCGTAATTTAGGATTTGTTGAGGTAATCCCGGTTTTGAAAGATTTTTTCTGGTTCTTTCTTCTTTTCTTCTTCTTCTTCTTCTTCTTCTTCTTCTTCTTCTTCTTCTTCTCCTCCTCCTTCTTCTTCTTCTTCTTCTTCTTCTTCTATTATTATTATTATTATTATTATTATTATTATTATTATTATTATTATTCCTCTAATTCACGACTAAATACGTTATCAGTCGGTTGATTATGAAGTCAACTCCGGGTTGCAACCAGCTTCCTAAGAAGTAGATCTAGGGTGCCGTAGGTGCCTCTACAATACATTGTGCAAAATGTGAGCTGTTCCAAATAATGCAAAATCTTGCACTTCTCTATCTTTTAAATAACCTGGGAGTTTAGTTCTGACACAAATTTTGCGGAAGAAATACCAGTGCTCCGATAACAATTGGAAAAACCTGAGCTTTTATGCCCCACATTCAGCTGCTCTCGATTTCCAAACTCTTGTATTTAAGACATTTCTCTTTCTCCATGGTTACGACTTAAATATTATTATTAATATTATTTTTATCAATAATAACAGTAATAAGAGTATCATTCATTTACAGAGTATCATTAAGAGAAAAATCTCCTATATTATGGAAAATATTTAGATATACATGCTTATTGCATTCTGTGGGAGATTTGCCACATATCATTGGATTCATATGTATTTTTTGTGAGCTTCTATGAGAGGAAAAATGATCGCCAATAGAAATGCAATTCAACGAATAAGGGTCCAAATTCAACTGTTGAGTGAACATAGTGCCAATTTCAATGAATTAGATACCTTATAATGGGGGAATAAAATTAGTTATAACATAAAACTCATAATTTCTCTCGTAAATATGTGAAGGATATTTTTGCTGGGGAATACTTGATTAACTGATCAATATGTTGCTGAATTTTCACAAGAAATTTACGCAGTGTTTACGTCTTGTTCTTTTTAAGGTCGTTTTTCCTCTGGAGGCAGTAACGCCTCTTCATCAAAGGATTGTACCCTCAACCATACGCTAAAATGTAACACACTTTCAGGCTTCGCGGATAGGTGCTTAAGAGAACTCGAGGCTCTCAGCGACATGCGAACACACGACCCGCTAGAGACAAACATCCACGCTCTGAGCGGGACTCGTACCTGGAACATCGCTGGAGTGTTGAGTCGTTACCTCGAACAGCTGAAGTTCACATCAGTAGCATAAAAATAATATTATGTAGCAAGATTTCCCCTTAATAATTTGCGATATAATTACTCCATCTGCCAACGCCCGCGGCAACGCTAGGTGACATTCGACTTTTTTAAAGATATATCAGCACAGTGTGTTTCAGCTGATTGGCTCGTTTTGCTCCGTGATCGACTTTTGTTAGTAGTTTCAATTAAGATAGCACCCCTGTGGCTGTGGCGAGATAAGACCGCAAATCGAATGCCCTTCATTGGCAACGGACATGGATCCATGTAGGATTTGCATACGTTGATTTCTGGAAGTTCTACCCCCTCTATTTTACCATATGCAGTTGTATTAGAAATAAAATATAGCAATAAGCTTTGCTGAAACATTTGATAACAACAAATGCTTGCTCCCGTGAAAAAAACAAAAAACAACAACTGCTTCCGCAAACGGTCTATAGATTTTATTCGAGATTACTACCGACAAAACAACTGAACTTTACACTCCTCTCGTATTTAACAGAATGGATTGATTGATTTTTTCGAGTTTCCGGGCGCGTCAACTGCTTAGGTCATTAGTACCATTAGTGTAGTGCATGTTTGTTTCTCGGGGGATGGCGGTGGACTTCCCCAGCTGGATGGCGAGATCCGGCGCCGACCTACCGTCGGCTACTGGGGTTTCCTCCTAACCAGGACTTTCCCACCAGCGAGGCACCGCCCCAGCCGGGACAAGCTCTAAGCTCCCAACCGGTCTCCTCGAATATGTGGTAGTGTAGTGCATGTTAGTGTAAGTGTGTGTGTAAGAGGAGAGGATAGGACAAGGAAGAGGAAGGCCAGATCGCGCGCGGTCCGTGGCCCGTTTGGTAGGGTACTGCTTCGGCATTCGCCTGGCGTTCATCGGAGAAACTACGGAAAACTACCGATCAGAGCAGCCGGCCGCTAGAATTCTCCACCAGACAGCGACAGAATTCGACCTAGCTGAAAAGCTGGTGTCGAAAATCCTGTGTGAGAAACACGAAAGAAAAAGTATACAACTGAAAGCATTGATGTTATCTTCAGCAAAACGTAACGAGGGTTTCCGAGTCCAAAAATTTATACCTAAAATCGTTTTGGCGTGCTTCTAGAAAATAATATATTTAATATGATTTTATTTATTTCATCTCATGTCATCAATAGTTTCTTGTTTATTTTCAGTATAATATCTCAAACATATATTTCAGAAACAACTGAAATTGTCTATAATTCGTGATGATGCGTACTCTGTTATGAATTTCCTTTTGAATATTTAATAGTTCATGAATTTTGGTAGTACATGATTGTTAGAAGAACCTGATAACTATGATATCATCAGGAAAGAATTGAATGGAATGTTGTTGAAAGATGATATGGTATTCTCACCGTAGAATCATTTAATGTGCGAGATCAATTCATATGTAAGATCTGGAATTTACTTTCAATTTCGAGAAGCCAACATTTTTTACGGGTCACAATAGGTGAACAGAAATAATTTAATTGAACGTGGATCAGAGTAACATGTTGAAATACATATCGCCTATTAGTAGAAAAACTCACCATATTGTACGAAAAGGATAAAGAATAGAATCTTAAAGATTCAATGACTATGAAAATATAGTTTTCATTTATTGGAAGCGGGATTAGATGCATGAGCAAGAAAAATAAGTTTGAGTAAGTTTCAGTAAGTTTATTTGACAATGCACAGTACAATTAATTACGTCAGCGTTGATGGTAGCACTAATTACTCACAGCATGATAGGGATCGCAGCATACCTGGATGAAAATGAGCGCAGTATGGTTCGATAATTTCAGTGGATAGTCAGGAAAGTGGAAAAAACTGCGTTGCCGGAACAGATGTGCTATTTGCTGTCCGAAAATTAATCAAGAGGAATATTTTTCGAAGGCTGTTAGCAAGAAGGCAACATTTTTCTAATGGGATCAAATACACAAGACTCGACAGAGAGTGAATTATCAAATGAAAATGTTTCCATTCGAACTTAAAACTAAAAGCCTTTTCATATCTTTGACAAAAAGATAAGCCAAACTCTCTAATAATTGCTTTTATACATATTTATTAGAAACCGAAGAAGAAGAAAAAAGTAAGCGCTAGAACTTTCCGCCCTTTGGCAATTGTAGGCTTAGTAATCTTTTGTAAAAAGGATTTTCTCTTTAATATTCAGCCCCCAATCATTAGTTTTAACTGTTGAAATTGGGAGTAGGATACTAGAATTCTGAAATGCCTCTAATCTTAAAAAAGAATTCGAGGTACAAAAACTCAATTAGTAGTTATTTTTGCCGTTCAAATCTAAAGGACTTTCCCAAGTCTGAACTAATTTACCGTTCATTAGAGTAAACTAACCATTTATTCACCTGTGAGAAGTTGAGTCAATGATATGAGACGTCCCATTGTCTCGAGTGAATGAGATATTTTTACTCTCGATTGCAAGGCATTTTTTTATCCATTACTGTTTTATAAATATTTGTTATACATCAATTTTTCTGATATTTAGTATTTAAAAAAACTGAAGGAATCGATAACTTATTTGCATTAGCCGCCCCATGATAACGTCGCCCCATTAGAATGCAGCTATTACATAAAATTGGTCTACCTCCAATTTAGTCCTAGAGTATTCAAACGGGGTTAGTCAGTGTCAAGGGTGTGCAGTTTTTAGATTTTCTGAAAGATGGTGTTGATTTCCTGCCCAGTGTCCCTTTCAAATAATTTTTGCTTAGTCGATTGTCAGAAATACATTGGAACTATCGTTCATGTTTTGTGTATTAAACGTTAATAAAGCAGTTCAGATGACCTTGGAATTTGGCCCTTTACCACAACATTCACAAAACTCGAGAAGTTTTCATAGTTGACTTTCATTTTATGTATATATCAAAATTTAAATTTTACTTTGCAATAAACTTCATTCATGAGGATTTGTGACCTCGGACTATTGTAAATAATAATACATCAGTGCTTGTTTAACTTAAATTTTTTTCTTTTTTGCTCATTTATCTATTCATTATTATTTCTGTCAACTATTCCAATAATTAAATTTGCCTTAAAAATTATTTATTTATTGTTAATTTATGTTTCCATTGACAGTGTATATTTTGCTGGTAAATATTGTTTTAACCGAGGCGTTACAAAATCCCCGCCGGACCAATGCGTTAAAATGCCCGCGAATAGGCCCTTGTGGCACACCCGTTCGAGGGTGGAGTAGGGGGAGTAGCGTAACGCGTACTCGCGCGTGCGCAGGGGTGGGGGCGGAGCAAGGGAAGGGGAGCGGGCACTGCGCGGCGTTGGTGGCCAGCTACTGACCTCGGTCGATGGCGAGGAGACGGCAGCTCTAAGGTTTCGCCTTTGAAAGTCGGTCGTCAGCGCGAAGGTGTCGCGAGCTGCATGGCTGGTGCGGAAGTGTAATTGAGTGTGTGATTGAAATTGAGGTTGCATAAAATAGGAAGGAGTGATCACGAGAAGTCCACAGCGGTCTTAATTGCTTTTTTATGGAAATGCCAATATCTCAATTTTGATTAAAATGTTTACAAATACGAAGGGCTTTGTTCAAAATGCATCTAAATGAAGGACTTGGAGCAGTGACAAGATAAGCCACAGCAGTCTATGGACATCTCCCACAATTTAATTATATCAATATGTCGATTTTTGGCAATGTTGCGTACCTAGAAGTAATCCGAAGCCTTTCACCAAAATCGAGATACTGGCATTTACATATAGCTGGGGCTTCCTGTGGCAGGTGTGACTTATTTTGTTTCTGACTAAACCCTTCAATAATATAAAAATGCAAGTGGTTTCGAGTTTTTCGTGTAGATTCCTGAGACAAGGAGTTTTTGCTTCGCTTGCCATAGTCTTTCCCTGCGATTTTCATGCGTCGGATTCATTTCCAGGGCTCACTAGCTTAGCAATTAGGGTTTCGGCTTTGAAATGGGTTTACGGCCTGCGGTGTAGGTTTTCATAGTGCATACTTAATATTTGACACAAATTGGCAAGAAAATTAACTAATACTGTCGATGACTTACTAACACCCCATCCATTCATGCTAGCACATCGACCTCCAAACTACTCAGTTATTGTTTTTTCAAACTTGGGTTTATCATTTTCTGAATTTCATTAGACTCCCGACGCTCCTACTTTGTGGGTTGAACTTCCCTCATCCATCCTCCAAGCAGTTTTAGGGTCACGGAAGGAGTATCTAAACCTTCTCCAGAGTGCGACGGTTGACCCATGTCCTTCATTC
Source organism: Teleogryllus oceanicus (assembly GCA_964035755.1). Lineage (NCBI taxonomy): Eukaryota > Metazoa > Arthropoda > Insecta > Orthoptera > Gryllidae > Teleogryllus > Teleogryllus oceanicus. Next base: position 13,419,087 of record CAXIVR010000008.1, read on the forward strand.
TTGCGCACTAGTTGAGATTGTTGGAAGATTGCATTTTTGTATTTGAAAATAGGGTTCTGGTTTTCGAGGTTCAAGCATGTCTAATCTGACACTGCCATATTAAATGACTCGTAACGAGAAAAATTGTCATTTAATCATTAATAAATACTCGCATTGACTTTTCGTCTCTGTTTCTGAATACTGTTTAAGAGAAAAAAACCTCTTTTGAACAGGAGAGGGCGATATAATTTCTCCATCACGTAATTTGCTTCTCATTAATCGACGTAAGTAATATCGCCTTGCAAATTACATCAAACAATTGTTTATGTCAGTTGGTTTTTAATTTGTAAAAGTTAATTTTATAAATCTTTGAATCTTGTTGCAATATTATTCCATAATAATGCATGGTGGTCTCCAACGAAGAAATAGCAATGCATTTGCTACCAATATAATTGGTGTAATATGAGAGAAAAACCCTATTCCACATGAAAATTATTTTCTTGGGCTGATTTACGTGAAAATATCAATTTTTGAGGTTTTTGAGTTACAGTTACCATTTAATCTGATCTATATTCACGTGAGCGTTTTAATGAAATTAATTCAGATAATAACTAGAGGCTAGTTGATGAGACTTTTCTCCTGTTTTTCTCCAACAAATTCCATGTGAATGTCGATGTGCAGTGCCTAAACACGTAACCGCGCGCGGTGCTTCATTCTTTGTCTTGTCCTCACAGACAAGTGCCGTGTGCGCGCTACATATCGCGCGACTTCTAAGACCATGTTTTGTGGTAAACGACAATAAAGGTAAAACGTAGAATAATATACATTAACATGATTAATTTTGTGGTAGTTTAGTAATACCACAAAAATTATGATATTGTTTTATTTAAAAACACAATATGTGATTCCACAGTATCGATAGCCTCCCTCGGTGGGTTGGTTTTGGTTTGTTCTTATCGTGTTTCCGGGCGCGTCAACTGCTTCGGTCATTAGTCTCGTTAGTGTAGTGCATGTTCATTTTTCTCGGGAGATGGCGGTGGTCTTCTCCTGCTGGATGGCTAGATCTGGCGCCGACCTACCGTCGGCTAGTCGGGTTTCCTAACCAGGACTCTCCCAACAGCGGGCATCGCCCCAGACGGGACAAGCTCTAAGCTCCCGATCGGTGTCCCGGAATGGTATATGGTAGTGTAGTGCATGTGAGTGTAAGGGAGAGATGACAAGGAAGAGGAAGGAAAGATCGCGCGCAGTCCGTGATCCGTTTGTTAGGGTACTACTCCGGCATTCGCCTGTCGTTGATCCGAGAAACCACGGAAAACTACCGATCAGAGCAGCCGGCCGCTAGAATTCTCCTCCAGACAGCGACTGAATTCGACCTAGCTGAAAAGCTAGTGTCGAAAATCCTGCTGCCGTCAGGACTCGAACCTAGGACCTGCCGGTCAGAGGCGCTGCAGTGACATCAGTTGATGCACTGAGCTACCGCTCCCGGTCCTGGGGGAATGGGCTTGAAGCTACGTTCGCTGAACCGAAAGCTGTGGCTTTCAAAGCCTCCTAAGGCATATTCTATGTCAATATGACGTATTTTGCTTCTCATATCCTGCATGAACCATTCCATTTATAATTATCTCTTTAACATCGTCATTCACTTCTCAGGAGCATATCCCGTGACTCATCCAATGAAAGACAGTAATAAATTGCAATTCTGATCACCTTCCGTAAATCAGGAGGACATAACGACACAAGTCTGCTGTTTACTGTATTGCAGAAAGCACCTGTCCTTGAACTGTACTTGGGTTTTCCGTAACGTGGCAGCTGGGGGTATTATCTTCAAGACGGAATATAGCACGGCTTTTCGCATCGTTCTGGGTCGTGCCGCTGGATTCGCCTGATCTCCAGCACTGGTTGAAAGGTCGCGATCATGCGACATCTTGCGGCAGGACCGAGGACGGTGCGAAAAGTCGTGCCATATTCCATCTTGAAGGTAATACCTTCAGCCGCACGTTACGAAAACCCAAGTACAAGATCACTAGCAATATTGCCAACATGGAACAAACATGGAAATACCGCGAATCGGGGCGCGACCACGCCCTCGGCGGCCGGTGGCCGGCAGAGGGCGCGGCGGCGTGGCGGCGCGAGGGGCGGGGAGGGGGGCGGCGACGCGACGTCTGAATGAACAGCAGCAGCAGCAGCGGCGACGGAGGCGGCGGGAATCGAACGCGCAGCCGTCGCCCGCCCCTGCCGCTACGCTACGCCCGCGCGTGACGTCACCGCCGCAACAGGGCCGTGGCCCGGGCGCCCCGCGCCGGCGCGCCGCGCCGCGGCGACCAGCTCCCTTCGCGCTTTCCACCGCAGGGCTGCTCCCTTGGACTGAAGGGCGCTTCACTCGGAGCAGTTCGTCAGCGGAATCTGGGAAATGAAGGAAGGACCCGGCTCGAGAATGTTTCCTTCCGCTCTCAGACTGCGCAATGGGCTAGCTCGGAGGTTCTTCTTTTACGTTCGTTGGTGGTGACTGAGGTTGCGTCAACTACTGAGCTCGTTAATCCCGTTAGATTGATTGATTGATTTTTTCGTGTTTCCGGGCGCGTTACGCTTCGGTCCCGTTAGTGTAGTACATGTTTTTTTCGGAATGCGGTGATTTTCCCCCGTTAGATTGATTGATTGATTTTTTCGTGTTTCCGCGCGTTAACTGCTTCGGTGATTTTTCCCTCGCTGGATGGGGAGATCCGGCACCGACCTACCGTCGGCTAGTGGGGTTTCCCCAACTAGGACTCTCCCACCAGCGGGGCACCGCCCAGCAGGACAAGCCCTAAGCTCCCGACCGGTCTCCCGGAATATGTGGTAGTGTAGTGCAAGTTAGTGTAAGTGTGTGTGTAAGGGGAGAGGATAGGACAAGGAAGAGGAAGGACAGATCGCGCGCGGTCCGTGGCCCGTTTGGTAGGGTACTGCTCCGGCATTCGCCTGGTGTTGATGGGAGAAACCACAGAAAACTACCGATCAGAGGAGGCGGCCGCTAGAATTCTCCTTCAGACAGGGACTAAATTCGACCTAGCTAGAAAGCTAGTGTCGAAAATCTTGCCGCCGTCAGCACTCGAACCTAGGTCCTCCCGTTGCGCGCTCAAACTGCGCAATGGGCTAGGTCGGAGGTTCTTCTTTTAGGTTCGTTGGTAGTGATTGAGATTGCGTCAACTACTGAGCTCGTTAATCCCGTTAGTGTAGGGTATGTTTTTTCTATTGGGAGGTAACGGTGATCTTCCCCCGCTGTATGGCGAGATCCGTCGCCGACCTACCGTCGACCAGATGGGTTTTCCCAAATAAGGTATCTCCCATTAGTTGGACACCGCCTCAGCCGAGACAAGCTAAGCTCCCGGCCTGTTTCTCGGCATATGTACTTGTGTAGTACATGTTAATATAAGTGTGTAGGTGTGAGGGTAGGACAAGGAAGAGAGAGGGAGAGGGAAGAAAGATAGCGCTCGGTCCGTGGCCCGTTTGTTAGGGAACTGCTCCGTCATTCGCCTGATATTGATCCGAGGAACCACGGAAAACTACCGATCAGTACAGTAGAATACCAGAAATGTCCTCCAGACAACGACTGAATAAGACATAGCTAACAAGCTAGTGTTGACAATCTTGCCGCCGTCGGGATTCGAACTTTGTACCTCCCTATCAGAGGCACTGCAGTGGCATCAGTTGATGAACTGAGGCACCGCTCCCGGTGCTACCTTAGCATGTTGGTTCTCAAAATGGAAAATTAAAATCAATCCTACCAAATGAACCTCTAAAATATTCATATTCAAAGCATATTACCTCCCCAAACAATTAAGAATAAATAACAGTATCATTCCGTGGACTCCAAATAATAAGACAGTTAAATTCTTGAATTTATATATTCTATAGTTCTATAATTCTTGAACTTATTAATTTTCATTACAAATACCAAGAAAAGGTATGGGGTACAACCATGACACTACACTACGCCTGTGGATTGTACTTAAAATTATGGCATATTCCCTAATTATAGTACTATCTAGCGGCATTCACTCGCGGTCGTCAGTCGTTGAGAGCCTTTCGGAGCTCTGAGGATAAGGGAAAATGCCCTGTAAAGTAGCTCTGAACCGTGCGCACGTTGGTACCTGGGCGGCTGTCTTCCTTCATTCCGCAACGCGTCGACCCTCTTCTGCGTATTCACACTTGCTTCCAGACCCTGGAGCGGACACTGCTGTTGACGCTGTGGCTAGTTCTTGCAGCAAATACGAAAGGAGCTACCGGAGAGTTAGGAGATTAGAAATGAATCTGGCTGAGACTCACAAGTCGATGGGTGAGTTAACTTTAAAGCTCCAACTTCTGGAACAAAAGCAAGATAGTTGGGAAGAGCAGTAAACTGAACAGCAACTGATGCGAGACCTGCTGAATCCGAGTCTTCACCAAGGAACAAAGTTCAACGCGCATTTGCAAAGAAAGTGAAAGTGTTGAGGCGCACAGCCGAAGTGTATATCGAACTAAAGGTGGTCATGTTAATTTATTCAGGAGCAAATGTAAAAAAACCAAATTAAAAAAACAGACAGGAGTTAAACTCGCATAGCTGTGAAGAAAAAACTTAAAAATGCACAGATATTTTCAACAGAATTGTTTGTCGAAAGGATGTCATCATGAACAAAATTTGGAATTTAAACTGTGGCATCTTAAGGGCCTGTGAGGTTATCATTCGACGGGTTGTTTCTGGACCCTTATTTCTGTCTACAACGTGAAGTTTTGTCAGGTCTTCACTTGAACCAGAAGGGGGCTGGAAACTAGGAAGCTTGCATGACGACATAATAAAGTCATGTTTGCGTCTTCGCTGACAATGAAGGAAGATGATGGACCCGTTGACGGGAGAAGCGGTGACGGCAGCGCCAAAGGCTTCGCCGGCGACAAGAGCAACGGCAGCACGGATGGAGGCTTTGGCGATCGATAGATAGATAGATAAATGGATAGACAGATAGATAGATACGTACATAGACAGAGAGAGAGGTTTGATTTATTTAGCCTTGGTGTTACTAGTGGGTTACTTGTAGAGTTGATAGGCAATATAATTAGCTATGTAACAATGTTATCACGCATGTGTTGTGTAGATAAAACATCTTTTAATATTGAACGATTTTTGTTTTAGTAATAATGGTATTATGTTTATTTTGGTGCCTCTGGGATGGCTCATAGGCAGCGTACTAGCTTCCCGTGCTCTGGTCCCGGGTTCGATTCCCGGTCGAGGCAAAAATAGAGTTGTAGCATTTTTATAAAACCATCCCAGTTTCTTTAGCTGTGTGACGAAGAAAAGCTGAAGCAGGCGGATCTTGCTAGTTACGATGAGGAGAATTCACAGAAGTTACGAGTATAAACTTGTAAACAATACAGCTATTTTATAGTATCTGATCAGTGATGACAATGTAAATACACTGTAAAAAGTATGTTACTTATGAGAACAAAATATTGAATAATTACTTTTGTGGGGAGATATAAAGGACATTAGACATCAAGTACACAAATAATTGCATTGCCTTGATTTATGGGACGTCTATAATTTTTATTAATTCTTCTTCTGCGGGGGTCCTACAGCTGTCGCCGCTTCCCGCACCTCCGACGCCACAGGTCTCGGTCTCGCCATGTTTCTTCCTCCTCTTCAATATTCCTTGCACGCATGGCTTCTTGTACTCCTGCATACCACGATGTTCTAGGTCTTCTCTTCTTTCCTTCCTGTCGGTTGATATAGCGTAACTTTCTTTGGACATCTATCTTCTCCCATTCTTAATACATGCCCGAGCCAGAGAAGCTGCCTTTCTTGGATTCTGTCAACGATGTTATACTGAGACTGGGCCCTTTCCCTTTTTCTTCATTGCTTACATGTTCTGGGTGAGATTCTCAAAGATCTTCTGAGATGTCCCATTTCTATTGCTTTCAATTTTTCTTTGTTCTTTTGCGTTAATTCCCCACTTTCACTTCCATATGTTGTTGTAGGTTCTATAATGGACTTGTACATCATCAATTTAACTTTCCATCCTATTTTTGAGGACCAAAGTATCGCGTTTCATTTTGAGATTGCCGTTCTTCCTTTAGTTGCTCGATGTTGGATTTCTCGATCACATTTTCCATCCTGTGTTAAGATGCTGCCCAGATACTTAAACTCTTTACATACCTTGATCTGATGGCCCTCAATATTAAGATTTCCGGCATCTTCTCCACAGCTCAAGTATTCTGATTTTTCAAAAAAAAATTATATTTTTTATTAATTCATTTTTTAAATAATTCACTCGGCTATTTGTCCACAACTTGCAGTAGCAGGCAGTTGTTCTCACGTGGGCAGAGCACTTGACCCTGCCTACAAAGCGTCCGCGGTGGGGTGTTTACACACCTGTTCTAGAGGCAGGAAATTCGGGCGGCCGCACGCCATCAGGAAATCCTCACCCCCATTTCGTGTCTCTGTCTGCCATCGCCTGCCCCGTTGCCGCTTTCCTCCTCCCGGCACTATGTCATCGGATCTTCACCTCCCCTCCCACACACACGTGCATTCTCGTAACATTGGCTGGTGAAGGCCGTGGTACCGTCCGGTGCCCGGTTCCAGTGGAGCGGATGAGTGAAATTGGTGCGCAGGAAAGGTAGAAGCAACAGTGAGTATTCAAGTGTCTTGCACGAAGAAGACTGTCACGAATAGTAGATTATAGTAATGCGTTTCCGCCTCCAACAGTATGCGTTGTTTTTAGTATGTTTCCAAGATCCTGTTGTTAAGGAGTTCTTATTTAGATTATGCTTCCAATTTATTTCAAAAGGACTGGTGGTATAAAAGAGTTTTTGAGGGATGGAAGGATGTCTGTTGAAAAATGAATTTTCGGACGAAGAACTGTTTGAGTTTTCAGGTGATTTGAGTTTTTTTTTTTTATTTTTTTATTTGATTTAATATTTATATCTGAGAAGATCTGTTGTTGAGAAAATACTGGCTTTCTACGAGCTGTATTTTATACTAGTTATAGGACGACAGTGTCGTCAATTAAGTATTCACTCTTATACATCACTGATTACACTGTTGTTCGATCACCGACAAGAAACACTGCCTGTGTAAAGCACCTTAATAAAATGGTCAGTGGGTTTGCGGTTGTAAGTTGTTGCAAGCAATCGAGAGAACTGTTCATGAGATGAACAGTTCCCGCCTGCGTTTGTTGGGACGACACGTGGCAGCAGTTGCCGTCCTCACTATTCTGATCGTTTATAAAATGTCCGTGCTGAAATAAATGCAATTTAATACCTCAGGAACTGGCTTGTTTATTTATTATTTATTTAACGTCAAAAACAGTTAAAATTGTAGGTCACGGGCTACGAGGAGAAGTGCAATCTATTAACGGTTTCGTAAGATCTTTTACGCCACCGTGTTGATTGGCCAGAGAGTGAGGCGCGTTGCTGATTGGAGAAGAGTAATTGCAATAATAATCTCCACTTATAATGAGACGTCTATATACCAGGCTACAGCGCTGGTCCTATCGGATGTTTCTATAGTTTTCTTCTATAATTTGCAGGTAGATGTCGAGGGAGTAAGAAAGAGTAGGTTATTTGTTTTTCTCGTTCTTTCTTTTTTTTCTTTGTCCTGTTACTACAGTAGAACTCCGGTATTCCGAACTAATTGGGGGGGGGGGTCTGTTTGGATTCGGAAATATATAAATAATAAGTTCGAATTATATAAATAATAAAAAATATATCATACATATTTGAATTATTAAATTATAAAAAATATATCATTCATACACAAATACATCTATAGGATGTATACAATAGAATGTACACAATTCATCGTTGCGTGCAATGTGAGAAAATGGCAAAGTAACGTAGCAACATGAAGTGGGAATATTGCAAACCTCGGAGTACAGTACATACATAAACGATCGCATGCGGTAGTACGCGCTACAATATTTACAAGAGTTGAAGTCCTTCAACTCAATTTGTGTCGCTGCTGTTAATGGGTATTCTACGTACAGTATTCAGAATTTGGTTGATTTACACTGTGTTTATGCTGTTTCGTTCATAAATTAAATTAATACAAATCAGGAGTTTTTGGTTTTTTCCTTCATGCCGAATTTTGTTCGGATTATCCGGGGTTTGGATTAGCGGGGTTCTACTGTCTATTGAACTGTACGTTGCTTTGCTTCAGTGAATCTGTGTTAACAAAGATCACCAATAGACTTCGTTTGGTCATGAATTTACATAATTTTTATGCGTCATTTCAGAAATTATAAATAGGTACAGGATTGTCATTCGAATATAATCTCTTCGAAACATGCATCTGTTGAACCGAGAAATATTTGCACTAGTGAAATATCGCCTAGAATAAGAAACACAGAACATATTCTGCAAATGATATCAGTTCATGTCTTAGGTAGTCACAAAATGTATGTTTTTAATTTCCCAGTAGGTGTATATCTTCCCATGCTTACAATATAGCATAATTTTAAAAAGTGGTCCCGACAAAAAGTGGCATAATTTTAAAAAGTGTCAAAAACAGTTCATTTCATTCTTTACCTTCAAGTGCCTAAATTGCATAAAATTCTCACAATCACCCAGTTGTTTGTATTTGGTTCTACAACTTACTTCCGTCTGTTCTAACGGCAGCGAACGAGTGTTGTGTTACATGTCGACGAGTAATCGGTTTGCGAAAATTGATTTGTTTTCGCGACAGATTAGTGTTGCCATCAGTCCAACACTTCACGACCGCAGATGGCCAGATGTTTGATGGAACCTGTCATCGGCAATGTATGTCTCTGTCCTTGGGTCTATCTCTCTCTCTCCCTTCTCTCTCTCTCTCTCTCTCTCTCTCTCTCTGTGTCGCGACAGAGACCGACATGTCGGTTGAATCCCGTTCTTCAGGATAATTCTTCGGTATGCTTATTTTTCGTATCTAAAAATGTCTACTAATTTTTTCCCTGCTATAACAAATGCATCTGTAAAACAAGCATTTAATTTTGTTTTTTAATTTGTTTACAAGTATTGCTAATGACATACAACGAACATGAATGTTTTGATGGATGATTGGTAATAGAGATACGAAAGAAGAAGCAAACACTGTGTACTATCTGTCGTGAGAACGGTTTGTTCACACATTTTAGGTCTTCATCTTTTCTTTTCTTCTTGTACTTCTGGTGCTGTCTAGGGTCATCGCCAGTTGCTACTTACAACCTGCTTTGAAATCTATATAGGTTTCTGCTCCCTCTTTTGCTTTCTAGCAAGATCGCCTCTCTTTTGATATTCATTTTATATATTGTCATCAATTATTTTGTGTTGGCCTATGATTTCAGTTTATGGAGTTCATACGAGTATTTTGTCATCGAATGTGTATCTTGTGCACTATAATCACGGAGCAAGCGATGCAGAAGGAAAAGGAAACACCAAAAGGAAATCTTCCCCGTAATTTGTACTCAACAAAATTTTCCCAGGAGTGTCAGAAATGTGATCCTTGTTAACCAGAGACTTGGAGAGATTGCTGCGGCTGATCTCCGTTAATTTTACCTATTTTACAGGATCGAGGTAAACAATAAATAAACGTTTAAGATGACAAACAAGTGAAGAAAAAGAGGATTGGCGAGGTCAAGTCGTTTAAAGTAGAGTGAGGATAGATCAAGGAATGGGAAGGAATGATCCCGCGGGACCGTGGCCTGTTTGTTAAGGAACTCTTCGGCATTTGGCTGGTCTTGATCGAATAAATCAGGGAAAAGTATCGATGAGAGCAGGTGCCCGTTGGAATGCTCCACTCAATAGCCGCTGAATTCGACCTAGCTATGAGGCTGGTGTCGAAAATATGTTACTGTCGGGACTCGAATCTAGCACCTTCCGGTCAGATTCTATGCAGAGCCAGCCGCACCATTGTTGAGAATAGATGAAAGCAAAGACTAATATTTATTTCGTGGGCAAGTAGTTTCTGTTTATTTTATAACGCATTGGTTGGGTGAACAGAAATGCAGAAATGTGTTTAGAAAATAGTCTATTTTTGGGAGTAAAATTTCATAAGATATGGCGTACAAAGACAGCAGTATAGTAAAACTTCCTCTTTAATCACGAAATAAATGGCTCCGCTTGGATCATAACTGTTCTCCTATAAATTGACTGATGTGTCATTATTCTTGTGCACGGTGTTTCCTCTCAGGTACCGTCGCAGAGGACAATCTAATAGCTTGTCCGCGCACTTTCAACATTTCCTGTCACGAGAGCCCACACGCGTCGTGTTGACTGCACAGATGGGAAGCGCTATAGTTACACGTTGCCCTTTGCTTCGTGTTGTGGTCTTTGTCTGCGCTAACCGGTTTCGTTAGCTCGGCGGCAACACTGATGCATTTTGTAGCATCGTTCACTGGGAGGTTCTAGGGGTCGACTAGCGACGGGACAGATTTCCGAATGAAGGTACATAGCTGGGACCGGGAGCGGTAGCTCAGTGCATCGACTGAAGTGACTGCAACGGCTCTGACCGGGAGGTTCTAGGTTCGAGTCCTGACGGCGGCAGGATTTTCGACACTAGTTTTTCAGCTAGGACGAATTCAGTCGCTGTCTGGAGGAGAATTCTAGCGCCGGCTGCTCTGATCGGTAGTTTTCCTTGGTTTCTCCGATCAACACCAAGCGAATGCCGGAGGAGTACCTAACAAACGTGCCACGGACCGCGCGCGGTCTGTCCTTCCTCTTCCTTGTCCTATCCGCTCCCCCTACACACACACTTACACTAACATGCATACACTACCACATATTCCGGGAGACTGGTTGGGAACTTAGAGCTTGTCCCGGCTGGGGTGGTGCCTCGCTGGTGGGAGAGTCCTGGTTAGGGGGAAGCCCCACTAGCCGACGGTAGGTCGGCGCCGGATCTCGCCATCCAGCGGGGGAAGATCTCCGCCATCTCCCGAGTACAAACAGCACTACACTTACGGGGACTGATGACCGAAGCAGTTGACGCGGCCGGAAAACCCGCAAAACCAAACCTACATAGCTGGGTTGAATTCAGCCATTGTGTGGAAGAATTGTATCGACCGGCTGCCTTAATCGTAGGTTTTCTAGGGTGTCTCCGATCAACACTAGGTGTATGCTGAAACACTACCGTAACAAACAGGCCCCAGACCGTGCGCATCTTTCCTTCTATTTTAGTTGTCCTATTCAGTCTCTCTCTCTCTCTCTCTCTCTCTTTCTCTCTCGCTCGCTCTCTCTCTCTCTTCTTTCTTCTTTCTTTCTCTTTCACACGCACTTACACGCACTACACAACCAGTCAGCCTGAAATTTGGAGCTTTCCCCGGCTGGAGCACTGCCCTTGTGTGAAGTGCATGCTGAGATATGTCCCTGGTGGGGAACCTTCGCCAGCCAAAGGCGTCGGATTCTGCCATCCAGCGGAGGAGGGCCTCGCCCCACCTCCCGGGATATAACATGCACTACACTTACGGGTCTAATTACCTAAGCAGTTCGCTTGTGCGGAATCAATAACTACTCATTCTTCAATGTGTTCCGCGCCAGATTTAGTTGGCGCGGCCATCGCCGGGAGCGCTGCCGTCGCCATGTAGTAACGCGGCCCGGTGGCTCACCGGGGCGGCGCACGGTGGTTCCTGAGACGCAAATAGCGGTCCAAATTATTTTTCATTTGATTCATTGATTGATTGATTTTTTCGTGTTTCCGGGCGCGTCAACTGCTTTGATCATTAGTCCCGTTAGTGTAGTGCATGTTAGTGTAAGTGTTTGTATGTGTAAGGGGAGAGGATAGAACAAAGAAGGGAAGGAACATCACGCGCGGTCCGTGGCCCGTTTGGTAGGGTACTGCTCCGGCATACACCTGATGTTGATCGGAGAAACCACGGAAAACTACCGATCAGAGCAGCCGGTTGCTGGAATTCTCCTCCAGACAGCGACTGAATTCGACCTAGCTGAAAAGCTAGTGCCGAAAATCGTGCCGCCATCAGGACTCGAACCTAGGACCTCCCGGTCAGAGGCGCTGCAGTGACATCAGTTGATGCACTGAACTACCGCTCCCGGTTTTCATTTGAAGTACCTCCGATTTAGATGTTACTAACATAAGTGAAAAAATGACTTACTTCATGTTTCAAAACATTTTTTTCTTCATTATCTACTACGTCTTGCCACGTAAGCGATTTTTAAGAAGCCAGGTGGCTATACATTCATATGTTTTAATGATCTTCATTTCTCATTATTGTAAGTGTTATAATTTTGTATGCAACACATTTTATTTTCTTATTTCTGGGTACAATTTTTTTTTCAACTTGCAAGGAGTAACAATATACTTAAGCTTTTTGGCGGTCAAATAATAAGCGTACATCAGAATTAGATACATGTATCAAGAAAACCTAAACGAATATTACAGAATGACTATAGAAATACATTCGTGGAGGTTTTGTTTGCAAGTCTCTACAATTGTGTAACTTCAATTGGTTAATTACGATATTGGGAATGGAAATCTCCGGTTTAAGGTGCAGCTTCACTTCCGTTGGAAGTGGGTGAGAGAGTCGATAGGAGCAGAGAATGCTCACCCACGCAGTGGGTCCACCCATCGGCATCTGGTGAAGAAAAACCGCCACCGCCACGATTCGAACCTAACACCTTCCCTTCTAACAGCTCTACTTTCCCCTTAGCCTAAAAGAAATACTGTCTCAGAAAACTCAAACTTTTAGACTGCGAACATTTTAGTAAATTTACATCAAGTAATTCTTTAAAAAAACGGACATTACTCATGTGATTTTCGATTGTTTCTAAATACGACGAGAGATTTTGGTAGGATTGTTTTCAGTACCTCACAGTCACTGCTCAGCAGGAAACAATGTTTTACAAACACTGAGGAACGTCTTTTAAACTTGTGAGCGCATTATGTTTCTTTATTATTATGATTTCAGTTCCTGAGCATGTTTGATCCCTCCTTTCATCACTACCACTAAGTGACGCACATACACACACGCACACACATTTTCACGAATACTACCACATCTGACGGGAGAATAGTTGGGAGCTGTGAACTGGTCTCGACTGGAACGGTGCTCTGCTGACGGAGATACTTTGAGGCGGGAACCCCTCACTAGCTTATGTGCAGATCCGCATCGAATAATACTTTCTAGTGAGGTGGGGAAACTGCAACTTTCCCCGGTGAGTAACTTGGACGTAACGTGCACCACACTTACGGCAGTAATGGCTAAAGCATGTTGCGTCCTGAAACACAAAAACGCAAAATCTATCTAGCAATCAACCAGGCAGTAATTTCCTTTCTGCCGTGAACTCTCACCCTTCAAGTTCTTGAAATAGACCAGTAATGGCAAGGTATCCAACTAGTAGCAATGGCACACTTCGTGACATCACGGCAGGCCACCAGCTTCACAGCACGACTAGCATTAGTGGAATCGCGTATAAAATTGCTGATATGTACAGAAAAATAAAGGTAAAAATATAAATAAAAAATGAAGGGTCGGGAGTAACTGATGTTAATCCTAAATGTTATGGTTTTTATAATAATTAAATTTTCGTGCGCTGCCATCTGCTGTCCATTGACTCTGATTCTTAAATAGTTCAAATTATGACGTGTAGTTGTCTTCTGGCTTTAGTCATCTTCATGTACCCCTTTGGAAACCCTTCCAACAAAAGTGTTCACTTGCATGTATATCACAAACCACCGTTTCCTCGGTGGTTACCATATTTCACACTCAAAGCCTACAAATGACAAATATTTTTAAATTTATTTATCTTAATCACGCTTAATCGTATTTCATGTGTGAAGAGTAAAAGCGATCAGGGCGAATTTGACTTAGTACTGCTCTCTTGTGGTGAGGTGATCAACTGCGGGAGGGGTGATTTCGGCGTGCTGCTAGCCGTGCCCCGGACTCACACTGGTGGCATCGACCTTGACATCGCTGATATATACTTTAATCTTTTTGTTAGTATTCGAAAGAAATGGACAAACTGTCGCGGACATGAGTCGTTCAGTATAATACTGGCAGATCACAACATACCTCATTTTCTGTTAGAAGTATGATCGTACACTCCAGTCATACACCTGTCATATTCTGAAATATCAAATGAAATGGAATTTGGCAAAACCCTCAAATTACACCTTTGAAAACTGCTCGAAGTGTAAGTGAACGTGAACGAAAATAAAAATAGTTATTTACGCTCTATAATTTTATTCGCCATATTTAATTTTTGTTGCCCAAGATCATTAGAACTAGCGAACGCCTGTGGTACACACATTTTATTGATTCGGATTTACTTATTTATTAATTAACTAGATGTTAACTTCCCTCGCTTTGTCTTTTCATATTTCACTTCCACAAATCTCTTTCATTATTCTCTCTCATAATTCTCTTCATGAAAGAACATTCAATTATTTTCATATTTCCCTCGTAACACTATTCTTTCGATCCAGGTATTTTATGCAGTGTTTATCGAGCTCCATATTGATGACTATATCAAGCTATAACGTGTCAGTAAAAAATAAAAGTCCTTTTTTTCAAAATGAACTTCAGTTGGGATCTGCCGTTATTATTCTGAGCGTCTCATATCCGGATGTATTGTGGAGCAGTGGGTTTTCCTCCACTGTGTCCCCAACGGACCCACTGTGCTGCGGCGGCGGCGGCACTTTCATTTTCTGCGCCGTAAATACGTGGGGCGCATGCAGAGGGGCCGATGCGCCGCGCGGGTGCGGAGCGGGGCGGGGTCGACAGGGACGGGAGGGGCGGGCGAGGGCGGGGAGGGACGGGGTGGGGTGCGGTGGGGCGGGCTGGAGAAAGCGGAGTGGAGGGGCGGGGCGGGATTTGTGGGACGGGGCGGGTAGGGGCCGGACGAAACGGGGAGGGAATGGGATGGGAGGGGAGCGGGCGTGGAGGGGCGGGGCGGTGTCGACGGGGGGGGGGGGGGGGGTGGGGGGGGGGGGGAGGGAATGGGATGGGAGGGGAGCGGGGCGGAGCGGCGTGGTACGGCGCTTGGCGAGCGCGCGGAATCGATTCATAATCCGCGAGACTGCGGCAACGAGGGCAGTTGTCGGCCAGCGACGGGACGGGAGGATGGGCGTGTCTGGGAGTCGACTCCACGATCCGGTCAACAGCGCTCGAAAGTCCACATTCATTAGTTGAAGCGCAAGTCCTCGTGGAGGTGGCCTGTATGCCAGCTGGGGTGGAGGTTTTGAAATGCCCATTCTTTTTCGTCATAAGATGCTTCTTTAGAGTTGTTTCATGTAATGATTCTTTAAATGTATTAATGTATTCAAATGCACTTTAGACCGCGAACTAAAGTAAGACGTGAACTATCTCGGACATACGAGGCGCCTCCGGAAAGTAAGTTTTCGTAAGTCGTCAACAAAGAGAAAAGTCAGTGTCACGGAAAAACTTCATTGTTGCACATTCAGCTCACGTTGCACATTTGTTTCGTATAATCACCACCAGAATTGAGACATTTGTCCTGACCTCCCGGTCAGAGGCGCTTCAGTGATGCACTGAGCTACCGCTCCCGGTCGATCGATGGGCAGGGGTTGCTATCATCTTGTATGATTGGAAACAAAAGAAACAGGCTTGATTAAGGCGTAAAACATGTTTTTTAACCCCTGTAGCAGTACATTTGTGTGTGTGTGTGTGTGTCAATTTTGCCACTTCTTTTATTTCTCTATTGTTAATTTTACACGAACTTCACGAGTTACTTATGATATTTGTAAAGAGCTTAATTAACTTCATTTACAAACATATTTCGCAGTCTTTCTTCCTTGTACGTTCTATTTTTGTTTTGGTCTCCTGCTCACAATGGTTGCGTGACTTCCACTTCCGCAAATTCTATACAATTGATATCATTTTTTAGAATGAGAAAGTATTCCATTGTCGTGTTCTATTTAGCTCGAAATGCTGAAAACACACAGAAACTCAAGTGGTGTGCAGTAGAGGTACGCATTCAATAAACTCGTTGCAATTTTGTTTCGAGCAGCAAACTTTTGTAAAAAAATGTTTCAAAACAATACATTTATTTGAACTGCAATTGGGTATGACCGGTGGCAGTTAATTAACAATAATTACAATAATAATAACACTTAACATTAATAATATATTAATAATAATAACGATATTAATAATAATAACAATAATAATAAAGGAGTACAGTACAAGCCGAGCATGCAATAATCATACTATCACTAATATTAAGTATTATAACAAATATTTCAACTCGTATGATATATAATAATTATAATTATATGTCGGTGATGCTAAAATTTAATACAAGCTACATAAATATTGGCTAAATTTATTGTTTTAATTCATTGATCGCGTTCACTACAATTAACTGCACGACACTGCACTGCACAACACTACACTACACTACACTACACTACACTACACTACACTACACTACACTACACTGTTTTTGCTTTGAGTTACACTGACCAGCACTACATCGCACTTCACCGCACTTCACAGCACTTCACGCACTTCACCGCACTTCACAGCACTTACTCATTTAATGTCTATTACTATCATATTGTTCTAACTTATTTCTAAACCTTCGGACACTTAGAGGAAAGGCTTTGAAAATTGCTGCGGTAAACTGTTCCAATCTTTAATTGTTCTGTTACAAAAGGAAAATTTCCCAAGATCTGAATTTTGTTTCCTTGTTCGAATTTTGTGAGTGTGATCGCTTCGGCCGAAATAATTTGGTTTTTCTAGTCTAACCTGAATTTCCTTCCAAGCTGTTTGACCTACGTATGATTTATAAAGAGCGCAAAGCCTCGCTGTTTTCAAACAAATTCCTGTTGGCGTTTTACAGTCCACATTGTAAAAGTTGAAGGTTAATTCATTCAAATATCCCTCGACATTTTAATTCGTTGGGCCATCGTACGTCCGTCTTTCGCAACCAGCTGCCAAAAATAGATATCTTGTTAAAATGAAACATGAAAGTTCCCAGATATCTTGTTATCATGTGTGCAAGTTTCTAGTAATTTTGGAAGTGACTGAACTATCAATATTACACAAGTTTCTAATTAGCGCACCGTATATAGCTTGTCCTAGGTTGTCAGCAGAGAAAAACTTGAAATATTCAATTCAGAAAAGAAATATTTAAAAGTTACAATCTTAAAAATGTTTTGATATGAAACAATTATCATCTTTACGTAATTAGTAGACTTAAGAAATCAATATACTGATTAAAAAGATTTGTTAGTTCCAGTTAAGGTGATTGTAATGAATCAAATATATATTAAATTTGAATATTCCACAAAATGTAATGGAATTTGGCAAATGGAATTAGAATTCTTGTACCATAGTCCAAGTGATGTAGTTCGATTCCACGACTCTACAGGGACAATGCAGACTCATTAACAGGATTATGGGACTTCATTAGTCCCGTTAGTGTAGTTCATGTTTTGTTCTCGGGGGATGGCAGTGATTTTCCCCTCGCTGGATGGCGAGATTCCGCACCGACCTACCGTCGGCTAGTGGGGTTTTCCCCTAACCAGGACTCTCCCACCAGCGGGGCACCGCCCAGCCGGGACAAGCTCTAAACTCCCGACCGGTCTCCCGGAATATGTGGTTGTGTGTGGTGTGTGTGTGTAAGGGGGTGAGGATAGGACAAGGAAGAGGAAGGACAGATCGCGCGCGGTCTGTGGCCCGTTTGATAGGGTATTGCTCCGGCATTCGCCTGGTGTTGATCGGAGAAACCACGGAAAACTACCGATCAGAGCAGCCGACCGGTAGAATTTTCCTCCAGACAGCGACTGAATTCGACCTAGCTGAAAAGCCAGTGTCGAAAATCCTGCCGCCGTCAGGACTCGAACCTAGGACCTCGCGGTCAGAGGCGCTGCAGTGGCATCAGTTGACGCACTGAGCTACCGATCCCGGTAACACACTATCTGTAAAATTGATTGATGTTCCCGGGCCTGACAAGTAGTACGGTCATTAGTCCCGTTAGTGTAGTTCATGTTTTGTTCTCGGGGGATGGCAGTGATTTTCCCCTCGCTGGATGGCGAGATTCCGCACCGACCTACCGTCGGCTAGTGGGGTTTCCTCCTAACCAGGACTCTCCCACCAGCGGGGCACCGTCCCAGCCGGGACAAGCTCTAAACTCCCGACCGGCCTCCCGGAATATGTGGTTGTGTGTGTGTGTGTGTAAGGGGGTGAGGATAGGACAAGGAAGAGGAAGGACAGATCGCGCGCGGTCTGTGGCCCGTTTGATAGGGTATTGCTCCGGCATTCGCCTGGTGTTGATCGGAGAAACCACGGAAAACTACCGATCAGAGCAGCCGACCGGTAGAATTTTCCTCCAGACAGCGACTGAATTCGACCTAGCTGAAAAGCCAGTGTCGAAAATCCTGCCGCCGTCAGGACTCGAACCTAGGACCTCGCGGTCAGAGGCGCTGCAGTGGCATCAGTTGACCCACTGAGCTACCGATCCCGGTAACACACTATCTGTAAAATTGATTGATGTTCCCGGGCCTGACAAGTAGTACGGTCATTAGTCCTGTTAGCGTAGTGAATGTTTTATGTCTGTGGGGGTGGTCTTCATTCGTTGGTGGATGATAACATTCCAACTTACAGGATTTGCGAGGGCTACCCGCCCCGTCAAGACCAGCTCTAAGCTCCCGACGGGTCTCCCGGCCTGTGTTGAGCTACTGTGCATTTTAGTGTATGTAAGGGAGATAACAGGCAAGAAGGAGCAAGGAATGATCGCGTGCGGTGTATATCAGCAGCTGAATTGGAGATAGCTACATAGCTAAATTTAACTAGTGGTGCTAAAACAGCACGTATTTTCATGCAAAATTACGCGAAAAGTACTCAAATGATTGAAAAATTTTACATGACCTTATTTCAAAATCTATCTTTAAAGAAAATATTTTATTAAGGGTAAAAATCTCAGCCTGAAAATCTTAGCCTACATATGCTGGTTCAAAAAAGAGGAAAAATTTGTGTATTTAGGTTATCTGTCATAATTTTTTGGCTTAAAATGTTCAATTTACTTGAGTGTTCAAGAAAGTTCAAAGAAATACGTCATCGTTATTGGATTGATAGAGGTGGGCATGATTGAGTGTCCCATTATGTTATCCTGCGACGAACCCAGGTCTCCCACGTCGAAAGGATTCTACGTGTTTATGTATGTATTATGTATTCTACGTGGTTGTACGTTAATGAACATGGAATATGATGTGCATTCCTTGGGATCTCTTGAGTATTACTCCTGACATCACATCGACCATACGCAGCGTCTTCGCAATTGGCACACGGCACGTGCGCGGGCGTTCTCGTAAAGAGCGGGATTTCTGAGCGCGCCCAGCCAATCCGGCCTCTGCGGGATTGACATATATTTCAAAGACACTTTATGTGACTTTTCACCGCGTAATCCCCGCACGGAAAGACAATTATTTTCTCCGTGGCGTTTATTCCCCGCCGTAAAACGGGAGAAAGCGCGTCGGCTCCGCTTTGAGTCACTGAGCCCCGCTGCAACAGGCCTCTAAATGACCTGCAGGAACGCCGCTCTCCTCAGCCACATTCCTCCTTGAGCTCGTTAGCTGTTGGCAGCACTGTGTCGGGTATCCGTAGGAACAACGGCTCCGCAGGCATAATCCACGTTGTCATCGGGGTTTTTATTTTCCCGTGAAAAAAGTAGTAAACACCAAATTGAACTTCTAATTTCCGATGAAAGGAATGTAAACATTTTATTTATTATTTTCACTATAAATACCTGTACAAGTACGCGAGAAGTGACAGGCAGACGTCGCGGCACTTTGTCATATCGATTAGATGGTGATAATAATGGACTGGTCGGAATTGAAGCGTTGGTGCAATGAGAGAAGGGAAACGGGACGACCGCGTCGAAACCTGCAGTGAACACATTTAATCCCCAAGAAATTTCTCTTAGATTAGACAGGCATCGAACCGGGGACTCACCAAGTTGGGAAGAAACATCTGAGTTGAACTTGTGTTCCGTACAAGTGATGTTTATTTGTGGGAGCCTTGCTGTCCTCGGAGGCGGGTCTTGTTCTAATGTCATTGAAAGATTTAATAAAGCAACTAAGGGCGTATGAAAAAGCACATGTGTTGATCCTACATTTGTGATTATTGCAAATAATTTTTGTCTCCCTGAACAGAATATGAAGTATCTTGCAAATATTTTTAACGAACATTACCAATCTACTTCAAAGTCCACCGATTCTTGTCCTGTATTTCAAAATGTAGGGAGGAGGGTTAGCCTACAGATGGTCGTTCAGAAAGTGGCAAAATGGAGATATTTAGGTTAAGGCCATATTTTTTGGCTTAAAATTTAAGTTACTTCTGTGTTTAAGAAGGTCAAAGAAATAATTAACGTTATTGGATTGATAGAGCTTGGAAAAATTGAGGATGAGTCTATAAAAACATTATCCGGCGACAAACGCATGTGAACTATTCTATCTCGCTGTAATTGGTTGTGTCTGAAGTAATTCGATTATGACAATGCCTTTTTTTGTGATATCCACATTGATTTTAAACGAAATAAAAGAAGAAATCGAATAAAGAAGATTAATAGAGAGAATTCCAGGATATGGAGTGTGTACAAACTGTTCTTCCTCCTACACACTTATCCTTCCTCCTCACACACACAAATGTCCACGCATGCGATTCAAACACCCACCACCCACCATCACACACACACACACACACAAACACACACACACACATGCACCATTCTTCTAAAGCGAACGAATGATCTAGGTTACAGCAACCACGTTGCACAAATTCTTACAATTACTAAAATGAACAATGACACAATCGATCATACAGGCATTTGTAGAGTATTTACTAAATTCAACATAAAGCTCAGAAAGCCGCTGAGCTCCTTATTGCAGACAGAGGTTCCTCACCCATAAAACATGGGCTGCTCCTTTTTCGGGCGCTGCAGGAAATTAAAAGATGCCCCCGTAAAAGGAGGAATCATTCTAGCGGCTCTATTTTATTCACCACTCTCTTGCCAGGCGCGGCAGAGTTTGCTTTCTTTGCTACGCAAGCTCCTTTTTCTGGTGCGTTTCCCTCATGGCCCTGTTGCGGAGTCTTGACGAAATATGCTGTGCTCATTCCCTTGGCGTTGTTTGGATTAAATGGTTTGTTGAAACATGATAAAGATTGACGATTACAGTACAATTGCTGTCCTGGGAGTGCCAAGGATAATTATTTTGACTATTTCACTCGTGAAATTAAAACCAATAGTGTTTCACTATGTAAATAAAATGCTCCAATCAGGGCAGTGTATCTCAAAACGTTTATCGCTTTTTCTATGCGATTTTTCGAACCGATTCTCCCTACTAGCCAATCATAAACTGTGACTCATCTGTCTTAGGAGGCGGTATACCGGTCGCTTTGTCGATGTCCAATAAACTGCGTATGTACTATAACATAACCTCTTTTATTTTAACATAGCTTTCAGTCATTTTCAATATTTGGCGCATATTGGAACTGTTGGACATAATTTCATTCGTGGAATAGTCCTATTAAATACCACTCGTGCTTTGGAAATTCTCAGATAATCCCTCCTCCTTCGCGAGTCGGAAATTTATCGACAATTTCCAAAGCACTCGTGATATTACCTTTGATAATGCTCAGGGAAATGTGACAAACTGTGCGAATTGGGAAATAAATTTCAAGTGAACAGAGCGGAGATCTGAGACGTATTTTCTAGTTGTATGTGGCACTAATGAGTAATGACCGTCGCTTTGCTAGTCGGAGTTTTGGTGTTGTTAAAATGTAGAGCAGAAGTGTTGCTAGGCAGAGACGCTGTTCTTTTCTTCACTTTTCTTGGTAGTGGTAGTGATGAGTAATGACCGTCGCTTTGCTAGTCGGAGTTTTGGTGTTGTTAAAATGTAGAGCAGAAGTGTTGCTAGGCAGAGCGCTGTTCTTTTCTTCACTTTTCTTGGTAGTGGTGCTGAGTAGCTTGTAGCTAAGATGGCCCAGCATTCCACTCCCGTTGTCACGTTTGTGAATTTGTTTGTTTGTAATGCCTACATTTGGAGATTGATTCATTAGCCACCCGACCATAGCTAAATTGCGACAAAATTTTATTAGACCGTATACGACCCATTTTATTTACCATATACACCATCATGGTATATTATTTAGACCCTATACAATCCAACCGTACCCAGTAATTTTTGAGTCTCATATTATCCGCCAGGAAGAGCCACAACAACAGCCATAGGGACAGTAATTTGCTTTTCAGCACCCTACCAGCACTGGGCTAACCCTCAATGTGCATATTGGACGGGGTGTCTTCTTTGGCGACCACGCAGTGGGGTCTACAGAGGGGGAGGGGCCCAAGTAAGTGAATCGCCTCCACTCTAACGCTGTGTGTTTGTCTGCGCAGGTTGGACCCTCCGGTGACCGGAGTGACGGCCAGCCCGCTCGTCGCCATGGACTCCAAAAAGGTGAGGCACCGCTTTGTTCTCCTTTTTAAGTGAAGATTCTACCATGTACAATCGATTCCGGCTATAGTGAACTTCTGGGGACTAACAAATAAAAGTATCCAAAGTTTTTATGACAATCATTTATTCAGTAATTTCACAACGTTTCGTAACTCGTTTTGTTACATCTTCAGGTGCTAAACTTAGTGAGGGGAACGCTATCCCATTGAATTACCACGTCAGCAGAACATTCAAGGAACATTCTGCTCGATAATTCATTTATTCTCAATTATAATTCAACAGAATTTCTCTATAATTGATTTTATAAATATAGAGGTACAGCGAAATACATTAACAGCTCGAACTGAAAATTTCAATATCTTTATTTGGTCTTAAAAAATCAATTATTTTCATTTGTTTCGTAATTTTTATTTAGTAATTTCTCTAGGTTTTTTAATGCAGTCTTGGCAGCCTTGAATCCCTCTTGCACTGCTGGAACCCCGCCCCACTCTCCGAAGGGCATTTTACTCGCGTAATAACATATGAGATCCACCTCGTTTCCGGCGACTCATTTCCTGTGTTCAGTATAGCCGAGGTCCAGGTTCACTGTAACCTAATATTGTTATGCTTATTTGTAATGAAAGTGAAACGGGAAAGGAGAGGTAAGTTCACTACAACCGAGAGTTCACTATATGGAGTTCACTATAACCGGAGTCGACTGTATTGGTCGCTCTTAAATTTGTGGTTTTTTAAATGTAGGAACCTTTTTTTTTAGAAAATGGTTAGTAATGAAATGTTAATATTGTGTCATTTCAAGACATAGGTTTTTTGTTATTTGGAATTTTTTGATATTGATAAAAATTTTTTAAAAAGTATTTTTGATTTAAGGAAAATTCTATGAAAATGTCGTTTATTGCAATCTGTAAAAGTGTATCCAGAAAATTGCATTTGAATTGGAATAATGAGTTCCGAGAAAAGGAACTACTTCATTACAAAGTAATTCCTTTTCAGAACGCGCGCATTATGATGTATCTACTTTAGCCATTGCTGCATTAGAACACTCATGAACAAACGTTCCCACGTGGGAATGGCTTCAAATAACGAATTAAATGCAAAATTACTAGTACCGCTAAGTTCTGAACAAGGTATTAAGCAACGAAAATAAATAACTTGCCAAATTTTAAGACGCCATTTTATTTGCAGTGTCAAAAATGGCGGGGCGACGCTAGAGCACATTACGATATTTCAAAAATATTAACCCTTTATTGAATGTTTGATTGCTGGAGGAGATTTCTAGAATTCTCCTCCAGACAGTTGCTAAACTCGACCTAGCTCTGTAGGTAAATCCTGCCACCGTAGGAACTGAAACCTGCTGACTTACTTCCCAGTCAAAGGCATTGCAGTGAATATTTCTTTAAATCTGAATGAAATTTGTAGTGCATTTTTGTTGAAATATAGAAATAATAATTATTTACCAAAAAAATGTTATGTGAACATTTAATTGTCAAAATGGCAAAATTCTAGGGAGTACTACAGCCCCAACACAAGTTATCTCACGTTCGCAAAATGAATGCCAGTCATTTCTACATGTTTATCACCGATCCTCGCCACCGGAATACCTAGCAGAGCTTTATCAGTTACAACAACTGTCGCTTCTCCAGCGATTCTGAAAGAAAATATCCTCAGTTCCGAGAGTCCCAATTGTTTTATATTTTCGAGTTAGCTACGTGGCTTAGTCGAATTCAGTTCCTCTGTGGTGAGTTCCAGCGACCACCCGATCTGATCCGTAGTATTCCATGGTTTCTCCGATTAACACCAGCGAAGTGAATGCCGGAGCAGTATTCGAGTAAACGCGCCACGAACCGCGCGCGATCTTACTTTCTTCTGCTTGACCAATGTTTACCCCTCACTAACACTTACACACGTACATGTACTTACACTACACTACTGAACATGTCAGGTAACCAGTCAGGAGCTTAGAGCTAGTCCTCGCTTAGGAGATGCCTGGAGAAGGAACCTAGCAAACCGACGAGTAGGTCAGAGCCGGATCTCACCTTACAACATAGAAGGTGTCGCGTAGCCGCAGGCTGCTGGCGCCCGCGTAAGCATATATCGTAGCTCCGCCTCGAAAAGAGCGTCTCAGCAGTAAAGGCCTATAAAACAGCTTGACCTCCGCTTAGCTGGGGGGGGGGGACGAATGCTACTCATGTACTCGTCGCCCGTGTGCACGGACCTTCCACTCCTCCGTGGGTTCAGATCCGCCCAAACCTGCCGTGACCTCCCTTCACCCCTCCTCCGTCGGTTCAGATCCGCCCAAACTGGCCCTGTCGACCTCCCTTCACCCCTCCCCCTCCGTCGATTCAGATTGGCCCCAACTGGCCCTGCCGACACTCCTCCGCCCCGCTAGTTCAGATCGACCTTCCGTGGTCCTGCTAGCAGCTTCCGCCCTCTCCCCGCTGTGCGCTTCGTGTGTCGCTAACCCGTCCGATTGCCGCTGCAAAGTGTCTCTTCCGGAGAACAGGCTTTGGCGAGGCTGGGCTACGTCAGATACCAGTAAGGTGTAAGTATACCACCCCAATAAACTGCTGTTTGCCATGACTGGGGTCATCGCTGTTCTTATTGCTCTCTCTCATCTGCCTTAGGCCATTAAGAGAATCGGGAACGGCCTAGAGGTCAACTTCTGCTCTTACCGTCCTTCCACTTCCCCGCAAGTAGTGCCAGACCCACCATCGCCCCACGACAAAGGACTTCCGCAACCCCTTGCATATCACTTGCACTACACCAGGAATAATGTGCCAGGAAACACTAAATACATAAACACGTATTCACGTGTGCCGAACAATCTGGGATGAAAAAGAGTTTATATAATAGCTCCTGTGACTGAATCAGCTGTTCATCCCAACGACAGAGTCAAGCTATGCTAGAGCTCTAACCGCGTCGTCCGTTGGTCCCCGGGGCGCCTCCGGTTTCCCTCGCGCGGCTTTTTTTAATTAGGAGGGATGGTTTACGCCCGCATGCGAGACAGCTCGTGACGTAGTGGCTAGAGCGCTCGCCTCCCACCCCCGAGACCGTTGCTTCAAGAACCAGCTACTGGTGCAGTCGTCTCGTGTGGAAATTTGTGGGGCAGTAATTGTGTCCGCCAGAGATGTTCTAATGTACAGCTGCTCAAATGAAAGATTTGTGGTGGGGTCCCCTTACACACACACACACTTACACTAACATGCACTACACTACCACATATTCCGGGAGACCGGTCGGGAGCTTAGAGCTTGTCCCGGCTGGGGCGGTGCCCCGCTGGTGGGAGAGTCCTGGTTAGGGGGAAACCCCACTAGCCGACAGTAGGTCGGCGCCGGATCTGGCCATCCAGCTGGGGAAGACCACCGCCATCTCCCGAGAAAAAACATGCACTACACTCACGGGACTAATGACCAAAGCAGTTGACGCGACCGGAAACACGAAAAACCAAACCAAACCAAACCAAACCCTTCGACTCGCCCTCAGCCACATCCTCGTCGTCGCCGGCTGCCCGGCGCTCGGGGCCGCGGTCGCCTGCGGCTTAGGCGCGGGCCACGCAGGCGCGCGTGCGCTATTTATTTCTCCCCTAATGAAGACTAATGGGGGCGGCGGCGGCCTCGACCGCCAAGGGCCTTTTTTCTCGCCCCTAATGGGGGATGTGGCGACTGCGGGGGCGGAGCCGGCCGCGCTCCGGTGCATGGGTTTCGTACACCATCAGCGCTAGAAAGCAGCGGTAATTTCCTATTTAACGTCTAAGTTATTCGGTAGGATAGCAAAATTTACGACCAAAAGAATTAGTTGCAGTAGTAGATATACCATTGAAGAATATCTTTTTGTGAGATTCAGTCTACGTTTTGACAATGTACGACAATAGAAAATAGCTTACCACGTGTGCTCTGCACGCGTGGGTTCGAATCCCATCCTCGTCGCAGATTTTTGGTGGGGAGAGCTACCCGAAGAGAGTTGTGATCTTCACAATAGGCCTGTGTATTGGGGATGATAAACCATTGCAAGTATCTGTTTCCAATCCAATTAATAGTTAATGTAAGTACTAATTTTCGCGCATGAATTCAGAAATCGGTTATTTTCGTAGGAGATATATTCTGTTTTCGGAAAGCCCCAACCTTGCGTCGCAACACAAGCATACATTCATTCCCGAGACGGGATCTGAATCCGTGAATCCCACAGCTTGAGGTTATCCTGAAATTCACTACGCTTTGTAGACCTGGCAATTTAATTGAAAAGATTAGCACATTACTATCATTGATTGAATCCTGATAATTCGCGTTCAAATGTAGTTTGTAAAGGAACAAATGTTTCCCGACCGTAAAAGAAAACCATTACTAATGTTTTCTACTCTATTGCCGCATTTCACTCTGCAGAGTTAATCCGCGCATTTCGAACACTGTAATTAAAACGCCCATTCCACCCACATTCTGCGTCGCGTACACATGCAAGCGATCGCGCTTCGATGCGTAAATTGCATGGCCCGCCTGGCGCCCTGCTGGACCCAATTTCCGGGGCCGGGCCACCCGCGCAAGCTATCGCGGACGGGGCGCTGCCGGCTGGAGCCGCCCCTGACCCCTCCACAAAGCCCCGGGTATTACCACGCCACCGGAAGGGAACGCTATCGATACCTGTAAGCAGATAGGTTTGCGGTTGTTGCTGGCAAACCCAATGATGATTTTTATACAAAATTAATGCATTAAATATTTGTAATCTACGTCGGTACCGGGAGCGGTAGCTCAGTGCATCAACTGATGTCACTGCAGCGCCTCTGACCGGGCGGTCATAGGTTCGAGTCCTGATGGCGGCAGGATTTTCGACACTAGCTTTTCTGCTAGGTTGAAGTGAGTCGCTGTCTGGAGGAGAATTCTAGCGGCCGGCTGCTCTGATCGGTAGTTTTCCGTGGTTTCTCCGATCAACACCAGGCAAATGCTGGAGTAATACCCTACCAAACGGGCCACGGACCGCGCGCGATCTGTCCTTCCGCTTCCTTGTCCTATCCTCTCCCCTTACACTCACACTTACACCAACATGCACTACACTACCATATATTTCGGGAGACCGGTCGGGAATTTAGAGCTTGTCCCGGCTGGGGCGGTGCCCCGCTGGTGGGAGAGTCCTGGTTAGGGGGAAACCCCACTAGCCGACGGTAGGTCGGCGCCGGATCTCGCCATCAAGCGGGGGAAGATTACCTTCATCACCCGCGAACAAACATGCACTGCACTAACGGGACTAATGACCAAAGCAGTTGACGCGCCCGGAAACACGAAAAAATCAATCAATCAATCACAACCACGAATTCCGGTTGAACAGTCGGGAGCTTCGAACTTGTGCCGGCTCGAGCAGTGCCACACTGGCAGGACGTACCTGTATGTGAACGTTGCGACTAGTAGGTCGGCCCCGACTCTCACCATCATACGGAGGGGATACTATAACCTCCCGCGAAAATCTTGCACTACACTAAGGGGAATAATGACCATAGCAGTTGACGCGCCCGGAAAAACGAAATATGTAACATTTTACTGGATAATCAGCTAAAAGTTTTACGAATATTATAGTTGAAAGGAATTTTTTACCAATTGGATGTGCGTTATGAAAGAATGTTATTCGTATTGAACATATTACGATACGTAACTTATAAATATATAGTATAGAATCTCGATCTATAATCAGGGTTTCGTAAAATGTCGTAAGACAGTGTCAGATAGATTTAACTTGCTATAAGGAAATAAGCAGCCGCACATTCAATCTGCATAACCCGTTACGCTACAATATATATTATTATATTGCATATCTGGAAAGTGGTAAATCCAAGTCGCTTAAAATATGGGGAAGGGGGCGAGTTATGTTTCTTTCGTCACGTACTTCCAAAAATAATATTTTGTACCTTTCGTATGTTTTTGAAGGTTTCGTTCTTCTGAATACTCCACTCCGGAGCACAAATTCTGAAATGAGTAAAATCTCGAAATTGTTAAATATTAATGTAAATTTTATTTTATTTTATTTATTTTACGTCAAAAACAGTTAAAAACTGCGTATGACGTGCTGTAAATGATATTCTACATAACTTATTCGCACGGTTCTTTTCCTTTGTTAATAAACGATTAGTGTTATCAGAACCTTTACTCATCCCTAGTTATGGCACACAGTTCAGGAGCTGAGGTGTCGATGTTGGAGACCAGTAGGAACTTTTACAGCAATGATTAACAAATTATTATTCGCATGAGTCAAAGAGGTTTACATATATTTGATTCTAATTTAAGGATCACGACCATAAAATAATATTTTATCATATAAGCATTTATATCTTTGAAGTAAAATTCTTTATTTGAAACTTTCGCACAATTTAAACGAAATCTCTAAATACGTATGTGCGTATGTGGACGAATGGAATATTGTTTAGGAAATGTGTGTAACTTTGCTTCTTCTTATTTTGTCTTGTAATATAGTAGTAGCCGTTTTATTTCATGCAATATACCGTACATCTGTCTCACTCTGTCATGTGTCTCCATTAATGTTTAGATTCTAAAATTACCATAAATAATCTACATATCTAGTGCGCGTAACTGTTCGATGTGCAATCGGCTGTAATTCAAATTAATGTTCAAATACCGAGGGAAAAAATGAAGACCGAAGCACAACAATAATGTATACGAAATTCGATACTAATGGAGGCGACGCATGGTTGCTGTCGTTCATTATGTGCCTTTGAGGGGCTTGCTGGCTGCTGCTGCGGCAGGCGCCAGCCATATGAACTATTCGGGCGTGATGACCTATTTGGTGTTCCAAAAGTGGTGATGATAATAAGGGAGGGAGTAATTTAGAACGTTCAGATCCAAAATAAAAACGCCTGTCGGCTTGTGTTTGGAGATGAAGTTTTTAAACCTACGGAGAAATCGCAAGAATAGTTGTGTTCGTATTTTCAACAATGGGATATTTTTAATAGTTTAATTTCTTTGATATTTCTACCGGAATATTCTCTTACTATTTACCACTCTTTGCTGACTGTTTCAGAGTGTTTCAAAAGTAATGATAATGAGGGAATAATTTATAAAGTTCAGAAGAAAAATAAAAAGCCGATGTCACTTGTGTTTGCCCAGAAAGCTTTTTAAACGTACTTTTTTAACGTAAATCTTGTAAATAATTACAACTATACAAGCTCTCAGTACGAATAAAACTACTTGTTTGATATGATATTGTCTGATTTATTCAGTGATTAGTTTGATTATTTTTCGAAAATCTGCGTGATACACAATAGTAGAAAGTCCCTTTTTAATTGTCATGAGCTTGGCGAGGTAGAAGATTTATTAACGTGAACATGGAAAATATGAACACGTTGTGTGTGGGGAAAATGTTGATTCAAAACAGACGTAATTTAATCAGCTTGAATAAATACATACGTGTATTTTTATTATTACTACTCTGTTGCAATAGTATGGATTATTACGATAGGCAATATGAAAAATAAACAGCAGAAGCGACATTCATGAAAATTAACCAGTAGTTTTATTTTATTACACGATGTGCATTTAAAAAGTAGATGAACCGGCATTCGGTGTCATAACTATGTTTAGAGGATTAATGAAAAACATATTAATAGATATTGCAGCAGGGTTATTTGAGGGCGAAATAATTACAATTGAATATATTCGCCATCAGTGTTGGCGAAATCAATCTTGTTATTATTTTGACTGTTTACTTTTGAAAAAATGTATCCTTTTAGTCTTGCAATGATATTGTATTTCTGACCTTTAGGTGCAACGATGGAGTAGGGTCTCTGTCATGGCAACTAAAATAATTTTCATGTAAAAAGTTTGCAATTTTCCATGTCGTTATTTTTGTGTATTATTACAATACTATTGCATTTATCACCTTTATTAATAATTAAGTTGTTAAGTTTTCCTTTTCAACTAATATATCAGTAGATTTACTGTGTAACTGTGGGATGGGTGGGGAAGGGCTGTTGGAATTAATGTCGTCATAAACAATACTTAGGGTTTCATCAGTGCTAAGTGTTAGTTTTGTTACAACTTTCTATGAAGGTTGGTATTTAGGAGCAAAGTTAAAACAATTGGATAACAACTTAATTTCCTTGTCATTGAATGCTTCATTAGATGAGTTTTTGGTTCGAAGGTAAAAAGGTTGATTACAAGAGGGTGTTTTAAAAATAACGTTTTTGCTACCAAGTTGTTTTTCCTTTTAATTTGCCCAATTTAATTTTTAACTTATTCACTTATCTTAACTCATTTTGGGCAATTTTCATGTAATTTATTATTAAACATTCTTTCAGGTTGCTATAGTTTGCCACACACTCTCTATCCGCGTTCAGTTGAATAGACACACTGAACACTGAATCTGGGAAAACATTCCCGAAGTTGACTTTGTATAGGCACGTTTTAATAAATATTAAAACTTTGAATTGTCGTGGTGTAATTATGTCTTAATTCATATAATTGTTAATTATTAGTTTCACGAAACTAAACTGGGAGCAGTAGCTCAGTGCATAAACTGATGTCACTGCAGCGCCTCTGACGGGGAGGTACTAGGTTCGAGTCCTGACAGCGACAGGATTTTCGACACTAGCTTTTCAGATGCATCGAATTCAGTCGCTATCTGGAGGAGAATTCCAGCGGCCGGCTGCTCTGATCGGTAGTTTTCCGTGGTTTCTCCTATTTACACCAGGCGAATGCCGGAGTTACTAAGTACCCTAACAAACGGACCACGGTCCGCGCGCGATAATTTCTTCCTTTTCCTTGTCCTCTCCTCTCCCCTTAGACACACACACTTACAATAACATTCACTACATGAGAAAGAAAGGGATGTGATGAAGACAAAGAAAAACACTCGCAAGGCCCCTGCTGATGATCTCTGAAGAAGACTGTGAAATAAAACTGTACCGCTGTAAGACCTCGTACCTAGGACCTCCCCGTCAGTGGGGCTGCAGTGACATTAGTTGATGCACTGAGCCCCCGCTGTCGATCCTTGTTTCGATTTTCCACATTATTCGCCGGGCGTTTTTCGCAACGCACATCTTTCCGTGAAGTCTTCTGGGGCCTGAGCGGAGACAAAGCATCGTTGAATATTCGGGAGGCGGCTCGTGGAATGTTCTCCTGGGCGGTGGGCGTCCGCGGGCGGCGCCGGGGGCGGGGGCGTGGGAGTGCTTCTCGTGTGTGCGCCTGGCGAGCGTCGCCGCCCGCGCCGCGTGTCCTGCTGCTGCTGCTGCTGCAATATTCAGCTGCTTCGCTTTGCAAGGGCGGCACAAAGGCGGCCGCTGCTCGGAAGGAGAGGAGGGAGGAGCGTGGGCGAGAGTGGGCGTGGGCAGAGTGGGATGCGAATGGGGGGGGGGACGGTGTGCACGGGGCGTTCGCAAAGTAGGACCGGCGGTGCGTGAGTGAGGGAATGTGGGTGGTGGACGGGGCGGGGGTGGGTAGGTCAGGGGAGGGGGGTGGGAGGTGGGGGGAGGTCAGTGGGTTGGGGTGGAGGGTGGGAGCGGACGGGAGGGAAGGGAGCGAACGGGAGGCGGACGGGAGCGGACGGAGCGGAGCGAACGGGAGCGGACGGGAGGGACGGGAGCGGACGGGAGCGCACGGGAGCGGACGGGAACGGGCGGGAACGCACGGGAGCGGACAGGAGCGCACGGAGCGGACGGAGCGCACGGAGCGGACGGGAGCGGACGGGAACGGGCGGGAGCGGACGGGAGCGACGGGGGCGGACGGGAGCGGACGGGAGCGGACGGGAGCGGACGGGAGCGAACGGGAGCGAACGGGAGCGGACGGGAACGGCGGGAACGCACGGGAGCGCACGGGAGCGGACGGAACGCACGGGAGCGGACGGAGCGCACGGGAACGGGCGGGAACGCACGGAGCGCACGGGAGCGGACGGAGCGCACGGGAGCGGACGGGAGCGGACGGGAGCGGACGGAACGGAGCGGGAACGGACGGGAGCGCACGGGAGCGGACGGGAGCGGACGGAACGAGGCGGGAACGGACGGAGCGGACGGGAGCGGACGGAGGGGACGGAGGGACGGGAGCGGACGGGAGCGGACGGGAGCGGACGGAACGGCGGGAACGCACGGAGCGCACGGGAGCGGACGGAGCGCACGGGAGCGGACGGGAGCGGACGGAGCGGACGGAACGAGGCGGAACGGACGAGGAGCGCACGGGAGCGGACGGGAGCGGACGGGAGGGGACAGGAGGGACGGGAGCGGACGGGAGCGGACGGAGCGGACGGAACGGGCAGGAACGCACGGGAGCGCAAGGAGGCACGGGAGCGGACGGAGCGCACGGGAGCGGACGGGAGCGGACGGGAACGGCGGAACGGCGGGAACGGACGGGAGCGCACGGGAGCGGACGGGAGGGACGGAGCGGACGGGAGCGGACGGAGCGCACGGGAACGGACGGGAGCGCACGGGAGCGGACGGGAGGACGGAGCGGACGGGAGCGCACGGAGCGACGGGAGCGGACGGGAACGGGCGGGAACGGACGGGAGCGCACGGGAGCGGACGGGAGCGACGGAGCGGACGGGAGCAGACGGGAGCGCACGGGAGCGGACGGGAGGGACGGAGCGCACGGGAGCGGACGGGAGCGGACGGAACGGGCGGAACGGACGGGAGCGCACGGGAGCGGACGGAGCGACGGAGCGGACGGGAGCAGACGGGAGCGCACGGGAGCGGACGGGAGGGACGGAGCGCACGGGAGCGGACGGGAGCGGACGGAACGGGCGGGAACGGACGGAGCGCACGGGAGCGGACGGGAGCGAACGGGAGCGGACGGGAGCGGACGGGAGCGGACGGGAGCGGACTGGTGCGACTCCGGACGGGAGCGGACGGTAGCTTGGAAGGGTCAAGACGGGCGGAATCGAGACGAAAGTGCGGGGGGAGGGAGGCGGACGGGCGCAGGGCGAGAGCCGTGGCGGTGCGGGAGCCGACTGAGTGCCCTTATCTCCCCGCCTGCAAGACCCTGCGACACGGCGCGACGGCTCAACATAACAAGCAGGCGGCGCCGCGCGACGCGGCGCGATCTTCAGCAGGGGCCTCGCGAGTGTGTTTCTTTGTCTTCATCACACCCCTTTCTTTCTCGTGTAAGGGAAGATCCCAAATGTACGAATATTTGAAAGTAAAATATGTTTACTTGCTGAATTTTGTCATTTTAGTACAAATATTAGCATTTTCATTTTTCGCGTCGGAAATGTTGAAACTCGGTAGTTTTCCGTGGTTTCTCCGATCACCACCAGGCGAATGCCGGAGCAGTACCCTAACAAACAGGCCACGGACCGCGCGCGATCTGTCCTTCCCATTCCTTGTCCTATCCTCTCCCTTACACACACACACACACACACTAACATGCACTACACTACCATATATTCCGGGAGACCGGTCGGGAGCTTAGAGCTTGTCCGAGCTGGGGCGGTGCCCCGCTGGTGGGAGAGTCCTGGTTAGGAAACCCTCTAACCGACGGTAGGTCGGCGCCGGATCTCGCCATCTGCGGGGAAGACAACACCATCTCCCGAGAAAAACCATGCACTACACTAACGGGACTAATGACCATAGCAGTTGACCCGCCGGAAACACGAAAAACTAGCCCACTTCCAATGTTTTGTAGGTTAATTGCAAACTACTGAAAATCATCAAGATGTGCATAATTTTTCACGCCCTTTCAAGTTGCGTCTTGAGATCAGTGGACGCGCCATCCATTGTAGAGGAGGTTCCAATCCCTGTCGATCCATGGGTAACGGTTCGTGGGCTACAGCTAGGGCAGCAGTTGGAGGCGACGTCTTCGCTCTTACAACTCCCTTTCCTACGTGTCAAACATCCGTTCCATCTCATGCGTGTTCAGCTTGTCACATTGTCAGCTTCAT
Source organism: Teleogryllus oceanicus (assembly GCA_964035755.1). NCBI lineage: Eukaryota > Metazoa > Arthropoda > Insecta > Orthoptera > Gryllidae > Teleogryllus > Teleogryllus oceanicus. The sequence continues at coordinate 13,453,309 of CAXIVR010000008.1, forward strand.
CTGTCATTCTCCATCATGTGATTATATTCCCAGTGAGATCGCGTAGTCGAAGGACGTTGGCGAATAGAAGCGACGAGGTTGTGTGGTTACGAATATGCGGAAGTCAAAGAGCTATCTTGTAAAACCCGCCCCATTTTAAAGTAGAAATTGGTGATCTCTTGAAATATTCTTCATTAACCAGTGTCTTCGGTTTTGGGTAACTTCCATATCTTGACTTTATACTTCTGACGTCTTAGTAATTATTCTTGGAGGTTGACTAAATTCAAAATATTTCATTCTCACAATTTCAATGCCATATTCTGGCAAATATATAAAAATTCAACCAATGATTTAATTTACATAAAATATTATGTAGAATTACAAATGTGGAAATGGTATCATGAACTTAGAGACAAAACGTAACACCAGTACAAATATTTGTGTGGTATTTATCATATGTGTCAATTTCTTAATATTACTATTTTAAAATCATTTTTCGTGTAGGATATGTTGGAAGTCCCAAGCCCAGAATTTGTTCGACTTTGACACCAAGTAAAAAGTGAAAACGTGGCTGACATTTCCCTAGTTTTCACCGATCAGTTCCAGATGAATGGCGGAGCAGTATGTTAAAAAACAGGCCACGCGATAATGCCCGATTCGTCCATTCTCAACCTGTTTCAATTTCCACTCTTGTAGTGGGACTGATTCCCCGTTCCTACAAGGGTTCTATTACCATTCGTATTTGTATATGACATGATGTAGAAAGACCTAGGCACTACTGCGAGTGTGCTGAAGCCAAATCCTTGCATGGTTGTAGAGTGAAAAAAAGAAGTATTAATTGGGATAAAACGTGGACTAGGTGTAAAAGTATGACGATAACATATTATTCAGAGGTATTGTTCATTTCACATTTCTTTAAAAAAGTTATTTGAAGTTGTATTCTGGTGATTCTTAATCTTTATTTTAATTTCTTTTACTATTTTTTTGTCTTATATTCTCTCTGTTTACTTACTATTTTCTAAAAACATCAGTCATCTATTTTAAAACCTCTTCTCCTACATCTATCTGTTTTGATCATCCGTGAAATAAACCAAGATTCAACTTCTTTCCTACATTACGTAAATAGTCAGCCAGCCTCTCTTACTCAAAATATTCTTCTAGAAAGAAGATTTATGTGTATGATTGGTGATATTTGACTGCGTATTGGCAGCGGTTCTCCCAGCAATACAGATAGCGATCTACAGAAAAGCAGAGAAATGTCAATAATTATATCACAATGGAGAAATTGAACGTGGGAAGGTTGTTGAGTGGCAACGACGAACCTACAACTGTTTTTCAGACATACATTGTACTGTGTAAACAGAAGACATAAGTATGTACTAATATCTTTTGTATGGCTGTACATGAGATCGATTTCGGTCTTAGGTCAATAAATTTTTATTGGAACTGAGCTTCTCTCATCAGAGAGCTTCAAGAGCCTATAGTGATTGGCTTATTGATTTATGTTATTTTATTTTGCGGTCACGTCAGCTACTAGGTCATTAGTCCAATTTGTGCATGTTACATCGCTGGAGCTGGGGTGTTCTCCCCCCCTAGAACATGAGATCCGATGACCTACAGGTCGGTTTGCGAGGATTTCCCTCCTCCTGATATCTTCGCCAACGGGGCACCGCACCGGACTCGATGCACCACCAAACTATAAGCTCTCGTCATGTGCGCTAGTGTAGTGCACGTAGGCGTAAGTACGTGTGGGGGAGAACATAAGGGGAGCGGATTGGTCAAGGAAGAGGAAGGAAATATCGCCCGCGCTCCGTGGCTTACTTGTTAGGGGCCCAGCCATTCACCAGCCCACCACATATTCCGAGAGACCGGTCGGGAGCTTAGAGCTTGTCCCGGCTGGGGCGGTGCTGGTGGGAGAGTCCTGGTAGGGGAAACCCCACTAGCCGACAGTAGGTCGGCGCCGGATCTCGCCATCCAGCGGGGGAAGACCACCGCCATCTCCCGAGAAAAACATGTACTACACTAACGGGACCAATGACCAAAGCAATTGACGCGCCCGGAATCCAAAAAAAAACAAACCAAAACCAGCCCATCACTACCCAGCCATTTACCAGCGATGATACCAATCGAAGAAACCACGGAAAAATATCAGAGGAGCTGGTAGCAAGAATTCTCCTCCCTACAGCCGGTGAATTCGACATAGCTACGCAGCTACGTTGAAAATCCGCCACTGTCGGAACTCGAACCCTAGGCCCTCCCGGTGAGAGCCGCTGCAGTGGCGACAGTCGTTGCCCTGAGCGAACTCCGCCGGTGATTGGGCGTCGCGAGTGTTTAGGCCCCACCCCACCCTTCCCTAAAGCAAGCGGCAGCAGGCGCAGGCCGCGAAGGGCGTCCTTGCGGTACGCCACGCGTCCCAGGGCGGAAGCGCGGCTGACGGATGGAGATGTCAGCGGCCGCCGAGTGGTGGGGGTGGGGGACAGCGAGCGCTGCTGCGGGCGCCGGCGGTCGATAGCCCGGCAATGCACTGACCTACGCCGCACCGCGGCCCGCGCCCGATTCATTATGCAGGCGGGCCCCGAAGCGGGGACCTCTGCGGCGCCAGCCAGGAGGAGGCGCGATGAGACTGGGTGGAGGGGTGACGAGAGGAAGGGGAGGAGGAGAGAGCTGAGGTAAGGGAAGGGAGGAGGGAGTGGAAAAAGGGTTGCGGAGAAAGGGGTGGAGACGAAAGAGGGAGGGAGAAAGGAAGGACGGTGACGGATGGAAGGCGAAGAGGGGGTGGTGGAAGAAAGGGGAGACAGGGCAAGAGGCAAAGGTGATTTCGTAATGTCCCACAAAAATTTAAGTTAATGCCTTATTTTACATGGCGAGACTGAGACCATCAGGCCGACTCTTCCGTCTAACCACGCAAATTTCGCTACGCTCCTTTCACCACTTAGCGGAGAAAGGAGGTATTATCTTGGGCGACGAAACAGGCGGATCTCAATTTTGCTCAGAGGTTTCTTTTAGGCTTGAGAATCTTTTACATGCAGTAAATCTACAACATGGGACAGCCGGATTTACTCCCCTCTAAAGGAAGGCGTATGAAGGATTTTTCGCCCTTAAAAATCCACGGCTTCGATCGGGTTTGAACCTGCAAACTCGGGTACAACAGTCCGGTACGCTGATCCGCAAATCTATTTATCGGCAACATTTTTTTATGTCCAATATTTAAACAGAGACCGTCCCAGTGTGCAATTAATATTCGCAAATTAAAACTAGCGAAAATAAAGCAGCACGTTATTTGTAATGGCTATGCTATATTATAATGCTACATGAACCTGCAAAAATGTCTCCAATCAACAAACATTTTTTTCTTCGCTCTGGAATTCGATTCAGCTGCTTGGAGTTAACACTATAGACACATTACCCCACAACCAGTGGCAGATATTTACTCAATCTTACTGACGCTTCAAAATTTGGGACATTTGCATTTGCAATTTTCAAAAATTTAGAGATTTTCATTTACACTATTTCAAGTTCTAGGTCTTCCAGGGGTCAGAATGTCATTGCTTTGCTTACAGTATCTGTCCAAGTTTTCCTAGGTGTTCGCCCATTGCTTCTTTCAGCTGGTGTCCAATCCATATTTTCAGCCGCCATTGCGCCTTTTTCTTAGGTTTCGTATCACGTCAGTATTTTAAATTCTACTAATTATACCTTATATTCATTTTCTGTTTTATTTCTTCGTTTAAAATATGTTCTAATTTGGAGATCCTGCAACTTCTTTGAAGTGCGTCTATTTCTAAACTAGTATTTTTTGTTTGTTTTGTCTTTTATTTGCTTCCTATGTCTCGTTACTACGTATGGTAGTTCCTTCAACAGTCGGTTCATAAATCCTTTTTTTGCCTTATTATTCCTTTCATCATCTATATCCCTTTCAGTTCCTTGGCAGCCCTTCATCCTTGCTGAATTTGATTTTCAACATCTCTCTTGCTTTTTATCTTTGTGTTGAAAATAGCCCCCAGGTTTTTTAAAATCATGGCAAGCTTTGATCACATAACTTTCAATAGCCATATCTTCCATATTGTTACTATTGGTAAGTGTTTTGTTTTGTCAACATTGATCTCAAGACCTCACAGCTTGTACACTTCTTTCATTTTCCTTAGCATATAGTTAGCATCTTCCTTGTACGCAGCAATAGCAACTTAAACATTCGCAAACATTAACTTATAAAGATGAGTCGTTTAAGTTTACTCTCATATACTTATATTATCTCGTCCATTATCTGAGGTTAACATCAACCTGAACAGCCTTAATTTTTGGTATATTTTTGTACAAATCGTAGATTTTTCTTACGTAATATGCATTTATTTCTAAACCCTTCATTTTTCCTAATCTCACCAACACATTTTCTAACTTAACTTTGGGGACACTATCATAAGCTTTCTTTAAGTCCATAGAAACCAGATGTGTTTCTAATCTTGTCATATACCGGTTTTCTGTCAACTGTCTCAAACAGAAAATATTATCCGTACATGGTCGTACATGATCTGTCGGATTGGAAACCATTTTTTGCTTCTATATCGATCCATTCTATTTCAATTCGTTTCTTTATAATTGGTCCATGTAGCCTTCCGTTTGTACAGGTCACGCTAATCTCTTGGGAGCTATCTCAGGAATATCCAGTGCTTGATTTATTAAATTTTAGGTCCCGCTTCGCGCTCCAAATTAATAATTAATTTAATATAAATAGTTATACAAATATAATTTAAAAAATATTCCCAAGGTTCTTCACGCTCTTACGTCGCATGGCGCCAGAAATTATTTCAAGCCCTGGATATTTCTATTACATTTCTTGTGTATTGACAAAAAATTGTACTACATGACATTTCAAGATATGTCTTTGGAGACCAAATTTCTTCTAAAAAAATATGTATCTTCAATATTGAAGGAATGTGAAGACGAAGAAAAAATTTTAAACTTTTGCAATTTTCGAAAATTCAGTCATTTCAACAAAATCAGACTGTCGCTATTTTCTAGGCGTTCTTTAAACTATTCGAGGAAAAGTATAATAAAGAAATTAGAGCCATTTAGAGAAAATTTTAAAAATCTGTTTGAGGCTTCATTTAAAATGCCCCGATAATTCAAAATATCTCGTTTCAAACTCGTAGCGCCTCGAATTCGTTGAGATCGATGGAGGGACATAAATTTTGAAAAAAACTAGTCTGAACGATTTCGGACCACAGACAGTTGGGCAGACGGACGGACCTTTTCCCGTCAATCAATTTTTCGGTACCCAAGGGGGATACTGACTACACAATGTGTTACTGATAAAACTTTACTACATAGGAAAATAATATATTCACCTTCTGGATACCGCGACACCACCGTTTTTTCAGAAAAAAATTCTGAATGATTTCTGCCAAATAATTTCCATACTTTCTCTCTACTACGTAAGCACGTAGTGATGTGATGAAGAAAAAAATAAGTAGATATAAATAGTTGGAAATTTTAAGGAAGGTCGGATTGATTGATTTTTTTCCGGGCGCGTCAACTGCTTTGGTCATTAGTCCCGTTAGTGTAGTGCATGTTTTTTCTCGGGCGATGGCGGGGATCTTCCCCGCTGGATGGCGAGATCCGGCACCGACCTACCGTCGGTTAGTGGGGTTTCCCTTAACCAGGACTCTCCCTCCAGCGGGGCACCACCCCAGCCGGACAAGCTCTAAGTTCCCGACCGATCTCCCGGAATATGTGGTAGTGTACTGCATGTTAGTGCAAGTGTGTGTGTGCAAGGGGAGAGGATAGGACAAGGAAGAGAAAGGAAAGATCGCGCGCGGTCCGTGGCCCGTTTGGTAGGGTACTGCTCCGGCATTCGCCTGGAGTTGGTCGGGGAAACCACGGAAGACTGCCGATCAGAGCAGCTGGCCGCTAGAATTCTCCTCCAGACTGCGACTGAATTTGACCTAGCTGAAAAGCTAGTGTCAAAAATTCTGCGTCCGTGGGGAGTGGGAACCTAGGACCCAAAGAATTAAATATTCTTGTGTCTGCTTGGATTGAAGTGTTCTCCTGTATCATATGCAATACACCGACCTGTATCTGGATGATGGCCTCGTTTCGATGTATTATTTGTAAGTTCTCTTATCGTTGCCTACCCTGTGGGTAGAAATAGTTATAGCAGATATATGAGAAAGTGTGTACACTAGTGTGCATGCATTACTGGTATAAAAAATATAAAAATTAGATGGGGAGAGGGGCGTAGTAGGTTCAAAAGATCGAAAGCACGAAGTATAGAATAGAACATTTACTGACATGCATTTCCTTACTAATTTTTAATGTCACAAAAATAAAGATGTATGTTAATATTATAAAAATCATTAGTATTTTTGAAAGGTTGTTGAAAATCGCGTGAATATTATAATTTAAGGAATCACATTTTATGAAACAAATTCAAGAGTTAGGTAGATTATTTTCAATTTGTTACTGTTCTTGTCTCGACGTATTTGATGATTCGATGACCCACATGCGTCATTGCGTTCACCTACATACTTCGAACCTATGCGGGAAAAAAGCTGGGTGCGGGGGGTTGGTTTTCAATCAAAGTTAGGAATTTTTTCTTTGTATGTGTGAAAAAGTATGACCGAAAGTTGTGGGTTGTTTCGTGATTCTTGTATTCGGGTAGGGATATCCGGCTTTCTTGGTGGTGGCCTTTATTTAGCAAAGCTTTTAGAGCAATAAACTTGTAAACAACATCCTTGTGTTTAAACTGCCTGTGCCCCCTAAGGTCCTGCCTCCATTATTACCATATTGCAGCTTTATTTTTATTAGTAATGTTACATTGTACTATTTAAAGAGAGTCATTGAATCATTAATTGTTGCAAATGCAACATTTTCTGAACACAGAAAATAAATCATCTCCTTACTTTTTGATAAATAGTATTTTTTTTGTTTTACACGAATATACAGGAAAGTAATAATTATACAATGTTGTTTTGTCAACCTTTTCTTGTTGACTCACACTGTTTTTCTTGTTTCTCTTCATTCCTAGGGTAAACAAACAGTTCAGTTAATCATATTATTATGATCGTATGAGGATACCTGATTTTTTTCGTAAACAAAATCATTCATGCTACTGTGTACTTCGAGTACAGTACTGGATACAACGGAAACTTGTTTTAAAAAGAAAGTCGACATTTTGTCAATTACTGTCGATATTCTGTTACAGACTGTTACGACTGAGTGGATGTGTTGTACTGAGCATTACGAAACACTAGAATTTACTTGGCAATTGTGTCTGTCTGAGCTGTTTAAACACCGCGCGCGGATTCTGACGGGTTAATAGCGTCCGAATGTTTACGATTGCACTTCCCAAGCCTTCTTTTACGTCGTGCAGTGGCGAAGTGCAGGGGGCTTTGAGAGGGGGGGTGCGAGAGGCCGCGCCGCCGCATTGCAGGCCCCGCGCCGCCACCGCCGCCGCAGCGGAGCGGAGCGGCTTTCGGGCGGCGCGAGCGGCCAGCGGCCCAAAGAGCCTCCGCCACGCCCCCTCTGCCCGCCACGCCTGCCCTTGCCACCCGCCGTCCCTGGCTGCCACTCCACCTCACACCTCAGGATAATACACATAATATAACTCACTAATGTGATAATGATAATAATAATAATAATAATAATAATAATAATAATAATAATAATAACAACTTCTAAACTCAGGTCATCAAGGGATGGGAAGTGCAAGACATTACTTTATTTGGAACAGCCCACTATTTTAGAGACACCGATAGTTCCTGGAGGGTGGTTCCTTAGGAGGGTGGTTGTAGCCTGGAGCTGATTTCATAATCAACCGAACATCTTTAGTCGTGAGTTAGAGAAATAATAATAATAATAATAATAATAATAATAATAATAATAATAATAACAATAATTGTAATTTAAAAGCATAACAACGGAGATTCGCTGATAATTAATAAATTTAATTATTATTATTATTATTATTATTATTATTATTGATATTTCAGCGTTTTTAAGGAACTGAAAATCGTTGATATTATTTATCGTGTACTTTTTGATAAAAAAAAAATACGCAATTTTTCAGAGCTGTTTCTTATACGTAATAATTATACATAATAATTATTAATAATTAATTTCTTATACGATATGTAATTTTATAAGTATTAACTCTAAAGGCGACTTGGCTGAGGATTAAAAAAATGTTTTTACTCAAAAACTGAGTATTTAGAATTTTGGAAATATTTGAGTATTTTCAACAGTATAATTTGGTGTATTACATTAGTATGATATGAAGATACATCGTCCTTTACTTGACGTAAAATGTAATAGGTTTCGTCTTTAAAATATTCATGCGAGAGTTCATATATATTCATTCAAATCCAAAAATTGAATTACATTTTTTGTTTAAATGAAAGCACGTGCATCTCATAAGTTATAAGATTTAATTATGTTGATTTTTTGGCAATTTTGATAAATTAATTTACCAAAAAAAAAAACCCCAACAAAATTGACATTTATGCGGTGGTCTGAGGAACCCTTGCGCATCTCGTGTATTAAAATTCCCTCTCTCTATCCAGTACGTCCGCAAAGTCACGTGGTCCGTGGGCGCCCGCTGTCTCGTCGTCCCCGGTGGCTGGAGGAGGGAGGGGGAGGCGCCTGTTGCGGGGGCGTGGCATGGCGGCGCGCGCAGGTGCACGTGAAGGCGGCCCGCCAGGGAGCGCTGGCCCCGCCCACCCGCTCTCCCAACCCGTCCAGCCCACCCAGCCCAACCAGCCCACTGCCCACCCAGCCCTCACAGCCCTCCAGCCCACAGCCACAACCCTCCCAGCCCAACCAGCCCACCCAGCCCACTAAGCCCACCCAGCCCTCACAACCCACCCAGCCCTCACAGTCCACACAACCCACCCAGCCCCACCTGCTCACCTGCAGCAACCAGCCCACCCAGCCCTCAGCCCACACAGCCCACACATCCCTCACAGCTCACACGACCACCAGCCCACACAATCCTCCCGGCCAACCAGCCCTCACAGCCCACACAGCCCACACAATCATCCCAGCCCAACCTGCCCACCCGCCGCCACGGCCCAACCAGCCCACCCAGCCCTCACACCCCACACAGCCCATACAACCATCCCAGCCCAACCTGCCCACCCAGCCCACCCGCCGCCATGACCCACCGGCCGACATAGCCCACCCAACCCACCCGCCACCCCGTCCCATCCAGCCCACCCGCCGCCCCGGCCCATTCACAGATGCAGTTGACCTAGTGTTGACAAATTTTAGCAAAACATCGACACTTCGATACATCAACGAAAGGTTTTCGATGTCGATGAGAACATCGACAAAGAACATTCATGTTAAAATATATTTCATTAAATAAATTTAATGAAAGATTTTGAAGTAAATGTTGTGGATCAAATGTGATATGTAATTCGTCAATTTTAGATTGAAGTATTAATATACCATATATTCGTTAGGGATAATATTAGATCTTGTCTTCACCAATGAAATCTGCGTTGTCTCGTGAGCTGAAATTCTGACTTCGTGACATCCGTAACTCAAGTTCATTAGAGAAAGAGAGGGGGGGGGAGGTAGAAGGAAGAATTCTTGACGAATATGTCAGCACAAATAAGTTCACCGCAGATGAGAGCCCCGCTAGTACAACCCGTACCCCAACAGGCTACGCCGTTAACCTGGAGCACCGGCGGCGCGGGTTTCAAGATTGTTCGACAACTCGAAGTGAATTGTTCCGAACTAGGTTGCCGTCCTCCCTGGCGTCGCAACTTGGGCTGACCGCCAGGTGGCGCGGCTGTGCAACCGCCGGCGTCTCGTGCGAGTCGTTGCCTCACGGAAGTTACACAATCCCCGTCGCGTGCTGCATACAAACGACGCCATCTGGGACCCAATCAATGAACGCAATCTACTAAAGGAACATCGCCAACCCTTTCGGGAATTATAGACACACTATGTGACCATCGTCCTAAGAGAATTTTCCTTTTGTGGTCTAAAAACGATTTGTTTGACTTGACACGACGTATTTTATATATATATATATATATATATATATATATATATATATATATATATATATATATATAGGAATTTATGTTCGAACAATTCTCCAGGTTTTATGACTGACGTTTGACCTTTGTAATTATGTTTTGAAAAGGAAGTCCTAATATTTCCAAATAATACTTTAGATATTTTGTTAACAAGACTAGTGGCCGTTATCATAATTGATGATATCTCTACAGAATCAAGTGTGTATATTTCTTTACAACCTATTGAGAGTGGAATATATTTGAATTTTGTTTTTTGTTTCTGCTTATTGATGTGATCTGGGGTATGCAACGTCCATGATGAATGCTTTCCTTTCCTGTATGTTGTGTAGTGGAATGGTTATTCGCCAGCATTTTTTATCATATGTATTGGAAGGTCGTAATCGTTTGAACTGATTACTTTCTATTATAGGTTCGCCTTTATATTCATAATAAGGAATGATTTCCTCTTCTGCCAGAAGCCCATGTTTGGTTGTCAGTTCTGGGCGAACAGTATTTGATGTCAGGTTGTGCATGTGTATTGACTAGATTTGTGCATCCAGAGATAAAGTGGTGAATTGTCTCGGATGATCGATGACATACTCTACATTTTTCAGTAACATTCAATTATACATTATTATTATAACTTTATTATTATTATTATTATTATTATTATTATTATTATTATTATTTTCTAATGAGTCTTTACGTCACATCGGCTATATTTGTTTCTCACCATCAGTAGATCAGTTAACGAAAACTATAACCAAAAGCTAAGAACCCAAAGTCCAGAACCAAACCTTCCGGCTTGCTGTTGCTCGATGCCGCACGACTCGGCGCCCTTTGTGCGAGCCCACTGCGCCCTCTGGGGCAGCAAAGCAGTCCTCGCACCTCGTTGGCTGCCCCTCGTACACGCCCGTCGCTGGTGACACTTCGCACATTAAACAAGAGCCTGCCACCAATTGCTCACAACAACTACTCTCTTCTTTTCTCCTGCACACACACACACACACACACACACACACAACACACACACACACAAACGCACTCGCTCGCGCGTGTGGACTCGACGAATTCCCTCCCACAAGTTGATTGTCTTGACGATCTTGCACCATCACTTTTTATAGATTCAATGTATAATAAAGACTATTTCAAAAGATCAACATTTTTTTTAAGAACTTACAATAGCACTCAAATATTTAAGTGCAACTAAAACAACCAATATATATGCGGTTGTGAATATGAGAAAAAATCTTCCACACTTTTATATAATAATTTTACCAACACACTCTCCACATCATATTACCATGTTAGGGAACTGGTAGATGGGGGATAACGTGATAAGGAATGGCAAATCAGGCTGATAGTTAACCCCAAATATATTTTAGTGTAAAATTGTTGTGGGTATTTCTTCTGAATTGTTTTACATGTCTTGTAGTTTAAGTGTTATACTGTCGTAGATCTAATAATTTCCCCTTCAACCATAATTATAGAACTGCTTCTCATATTACTTTTAATTCATGAAATATTGATGAACTTAATCAGTGGAGTTTTGAGGACGATTTCTGATCCGAAAACCTACCTCACAGAACCGTTGCATGAGCATACTTGATGGTTGAAGTCTTCGTTTTATCTTAAGCTTATCTTAACTTAATTTTTTTCTCTCAATAAATAAATCAAGTAATCAAATAATCAGTTAATTGTAACTATACAAACTATCGATTGAAATAATTTCCAAACAATTTCATGACAAAGTCTGAAACTTTTGTGTGTCATTGACTTTGAAAAAAAGTAGTACAAGAAACATTATACTTGACACTTCCATCCAGAAATGTGGTCCTACACCACAACAGTATGGGACGTTAGAGAAGGAAAGAGAAATGTGGAAAGACAGAATGTGAGATGTGCAATGAACTACAGAAATGGAGAGAAGAAATGGACAGGAGTAGCTCAGACAAAGATGGTAATAAAATGCATAATGTTGATATAATCTTTAGGATCTTAGTACTACGTAAAAATTGTGGTAAAAATAAACGAAAGTGAATTAAGTTAAAAATAAATAAGAAACTAAAGTGTAAATAAAGATAAATCAATTATAAAAAGCGAATGAAGTCAGAATAGTGGTTAAATAACTAAAAGAACTAAGAAAAATAGTGGCAACACTTGTAAAGCAAACTAAATTAATAATTGTTGTGACAAAATCATAACGATAGTAACAGCAGCAGAAGTAGCTCATCTGATTTGTAATGTGAGTTACCCTGTTTTGAAACAAGAGGATTTTGCCCGATAAGGATTTATTATTATTATTACTATTATTATTAATTTAATTTAAATTTTTTGAAACATGCATTTTATCGCAAAAAAATACTCGTATATGCTAAGTTCTAGAATATTTTCAAAAATTAACATTTCCATAACGAATATGAATCCATTTTCTTAATTCCCTTTTGTCTCTTTTGGCCTTAAAGAAAATTCAATGATGATAAATGGGAATATAATTATCACGTTTTGCTCTCAAAAATTCTTTCAAAATACTCATACTTTTGAATAAAAACAATTTTGTGACTAATTTTGAAAACTACAGCATGACATAAAAATTAATACGTTTCTACCATTGCTGACAGGCGCCTATACCATGCCTGGGGGGGGCAGGAGCGGAGGGTCTTGTGATTGTGTGGGGTGGTGGGATACGCGCCTGGGCCACGCCCGGGCTGCTGATGGGCGATGTGCCCTGCCATCACCCCCTGACTGGGTGAGTGTGGAAGCTATGCCTAGCCTGGGTGGCCGAGGCGGAGGATCCTGTGACTGTGTGCGGTTGGCGAGGCGCCTAGGCCACACCTGGGGGTCCGAGGGGCGGAGGGCCACCTGACTGTGCGGGGCGGTGGGCGAGGCGCCTGGGCCACGTTGGGGCGAGGGGCGGATGGTTCTGTGACTGTGAAGAGGTGAGTGAGCACCTAGGCACACCTGGGGGCGGAGGGGCGGAGGGTCCTGTAGCTGTGCGGGGCGGTGGGTGAGGCGCCTGGGCCACGCCTGGGGGGCCGAGGGTTCTGTGACTGTAAGAGGTGGGCGAGGCACCTAGCCGGGGGGGCGGGGCCGAGGGATTCGGCGGCGGGTGTGGCGGCTGGGCCCCGTGACCTCCGCTGACCCCGGCCGTGACCCGGGCGTATTGATTGGGCGCGCGCGCGACGCAGGAGCGCCCTCTGCGCGCCTCGGCGGTGCGCTCGCCACTGAGCCCTCCCCTCCGCCGCCTGCTCCGCGCCCCGCCCCGCCCTGCCACGCAGGCCCAGCCCCGCGCGCGCGCGTGGCCCGCTCCGCCGGGAGCGGAGGCGCTGACCAGGGGGCGTGGCGGGGCGGAGTCCCTCGAGCGGCTGGTGGGCACAAGGTCCTTTGCAATGAAAGGGAAAAATTGAAGGGCGGACAAAGGGAAAGGCGCTGATGATAAAGTACTCTGAATAAATGCTCAAGAAATTGACTTGAATAAAATTGAATTGAATAAATGCTCAAGAATTTGACTTCAGCCACTTGAACTGCTACCCTGAGCAAGTGGCGTAGGGTGGTAGGAGGAAGAGCAAAGGATGAACAATGTGCGAATGTCAAAAAAGAGTCCTTTTGCAATGAATGAAATAATTGACGGCCGGAGAGTGCGAAAGGCTCTGATGAAAACGTACTGTGAATAAATGCTCAAGAAATTGGCTTGAGCCATTGTTCAAGAAATTGACTTGAATGAAATTGAATTGAATAAATGCTCAAGAAATTGACTTGAGCCACTTGACTTGCCACCCGGGGCAGGTGGTCCAAGGCGGCAGGAAGAAGAAGAAAGGATGCACAATATGAGAATGTCGCCCAGGAGTCCTTTTGCAATGAAGGAATAATTGAAGGCCCGACAGAGCAAAACGCTCTGATGAAAAAATACTGTGAATAAATGCTCAAGATATTGACTTGGGAGGAAGCCACGAGGTAAGACTCGTGAAGTCGTAGGAAGTGCTGGCTATGGGGCGCGGTAGGATAGAAGCTTGGGTAGCATGCAACTGCGGTCGAGAAAGAAACGATGGAAGGGATGATGCCGTTCAAGATGAAACTTTTCAGTTTGATGTTGCAACGAAGATCAATCAAACTTGGGAGCGGAGCGGTGGCTCAGTGCATCAACTGATGTCACTGCAGCGCCTCTGACCGGGTGGTTCTAGGTTCGAGTCCTGACGGCGGCAGGGTTTTTGACGCTAGCTTTTCAGCTGGGTCGAATTCAGTCGCTGCCTGGAGGAGAGAATTCTATCGGCCGACTGTTCTGATCGGTAGTTTTTCGTGGTTTCTCCGATCAACACCAGGCGAATGCCGGAGCAGTACCCTAACAAACGGGCAACTGCACGCTATTTTTCCTTCCTCTTCTTTGTCCTATCCTCATCTTCCCACACACACTTACACTAACAAGCACTACACTACCACACATTCCGGGAGACAGGTCGGAGGTTTAGAGCTTATCCCGGCTGGGGCGGTGCCCAGCTGGTGACAGACACCTGGTTGGGGAAAGCGCCGCTAGTCGGCGGTATGTCGGAGCCGGATGCGGCGCCATCCAGCGGGGGAAGATCACCGCCGCCTCTCGATAAAAATTCGTGCACTGCACTAACGGGACTAATGACCTCAGTAGTTCGGAATCACTAACAATCAATAAATCATTTAAGAAATACCGTATAGTATCATATATTTACTACAACAATATTATACAATATAATAACATTTTTTAACAATCTGTGATGTCCCCCTCCTAAATGATCGGCTGTGTCTTCCTTTGTTTTCCGGGAGTGACGTTTCGCTTGCACATCACGCCATTCCATATCACTTCTCCAGCTTTATCGAATCTTCTTGTAGTGCCTGAGGAGCCTCGTATCCTCGTGACCTTGACCTCCATTTCGTCCGCTGTTGCCTGTTGCTGCTGCTGTGTACTAGCTCCCCCACCTCTTCTCACCGCCTCAGCCGCCACTTTGCGGAGAACGACCACCAACATTTCTAGAGGAATAATAATTTTAATAATAATAAAAATAATTAAAATGGCCAATATTTGTGGTGAAAAGGGGCAATTATTTCAAATTACTCTGTTTTTCGCTATTTTTGTATTTTAACTCGAAGGAGATAGTGGAATATGATATTCTTAAAAACAAAGGAAAATAGCTATTTATGCACTAAGGGCGTTATAACGGTTCTAATGATCGAGTGGTGACAAAACGTTTTGTCGCTCGATTGATTGATTGATTTTTCGTGCGCATCAACTGCTTTGGTCATTAGTCCCGTTAGTGTAGTGCATGTTCTTCTCTCGCGAGATGGCGGTGATCTTCCCCGCTGGATGGCAGATCCGGCGCCGACCTACCGTCGGCTACTAGGTTTCCCTAACCAGGACTCTCCACCAGTGGGGCACCGCCCCAGCCGGTCAAGCTCTAAGCTCCCGACCGGTCTCCCGGAATATGTGTAGTGTAGAGCATGTTAGTGTAAGTGTTGTAGAGGAGAGGAAGGACAAGGAAGAGGAAGGAAAGATCGCGCGCGGTCCGTGGCCCGTTTGTTAGGGTACTGCTCCGGCATTCGCCTGGTGGTGATCGAAGAAACCACGGAAAACTACCGATCAGAGCAGCCGGCCGCTGAATTCTCCTCCAGACAGCGACTGAATTCGACCTAGCTGAAAGCTAGTGTCGAAAATCCTGCCGCCGTGGGGACGGGAACCTAGGACCCCGCTCAGAGGCGCTGCAGTTGCATCGCTGATGCCCTGAGCTACTGCTCCGGTGCGGTGCGGTACACCGGCAGGAGCGTGTCAAAGCGGTGAGGGGCGGAGAGGGACGGAGCGTGGCAGAACTGAGGGATCGGGCCGTTGCGCGGGCGGTGCGGAGCGTGGCGGTGTGGGAGGCACCGGCAGGGGCGTGGCAAAGCGGTGAAGGGGCGGGGCGGGGCGGGGCGGGACGGAGCGGAGCATGACAGAACAGATGCACCGGGATGTAGTGCGGGACGGTGTAGAGCGGGACGATGCGAGAGACACCGCGAGGACTTAGCAAAGGAGCGGAGAGGCGGTGCGGTAGACACCGGCAGGAGCGTAGCAAAGCGGAGAGGGACGGAGCATGGCGGAACTGATGGACCGGGGCGGTGCGGAGCGAGGCGGTGCGGGAGACACTGGCAAAGTGGAAAGGGGCGGGCGGGGCGAGGGAGCGGGATGGGGTGGAGCATAGCGGTGCGGGAGCCACCGGCGGTGTGTGGCAAAGCGGAGGGGCGGAGCGGGTGGCGGGGCCGGGGAACAGATGGACCGGGCTGAGGGGAAAGGGGGGGGGGGGGTGGGGGGGGGGGGCGGGGGGCTGGGGCGCTGGGTTTGGCTGGCGGCCGCCGGCGCTGCGGGCCGATGAATAAGACATGGCATGGGGCGGCGCAGCGAGAGCATTAACATCCCGCGCGGAATCAATCCCCTGATGGGCGCTCTGCGGGCGGCAGCGCCCCACGGCCCGCGCTGCAGTCGGGACGACGCGGGACTCGCACGGGGAAGCGATCCGCTCTTAACGGATTTACCAAAGAAAAATGATTCCTTCCCCACATAAACTCTTTGCCAAAGCCTTATAGACCTTTTATCAATAAATTACTTTGGTTTGTTTTTTTCGTGTTTCCGGGCGTGTCAACTGCGTTGGTCATTAGGCCCGTTAGTGTAGTGCGTGTTTTTCTCGGAAATGGCGGTGATCTTCCCTGCTGGATGGCGAGATCCGGCGCCGACCTACCGTCGGCTAGTGGGGTTTCCCTACCCAGGACTCTCCCACCAGCGGGGCACCGCCCCAGCCGGAACAGCTCTAAGCTCCCGACCAGTCTCCCGGAATATGTGGTAGTGTAGTGCATGTTAGTGTAGGGAGAGGATAGGACAAGGAAGAGGAAGGACAGATCGCGCGCGGTCCGTGGCCCGTTTTTTAGGGTACTGGTCCGTCATTCGCCTGGTGTTGATCGGAGAAACCACGGAAAACTACCGATCAGCGCAGCCGGCCGCTAGAATTCTCGTCCAGACAGCGACTGAATTCGACTTAGCTGAAAAGCTAGTGTCGAAAATCCTGCCGCCGTCGGGATTCGAACCTAGGACCTCCCAGTCAGAGTTTTATCAATAAAACTGCAGCCTTTGTTAGTCAACGCTTTCTTCCTAATCCTTGTCCCGTTCTCTCCCCACACCTATTCACTCACACCTAAACTACACTAACTCCCGACCAAGAAGTCGAGAGAGGAGTCAAGAACTGGAAGCATTTCCCGGCTGGGACAGTGTGCGACTGAGGGAGATTCAAGATGGAGGAGCTCCACAAGCCGTCGTAGGCCAGCGCCAGATCTCTCGTTCCATCATCCCATCCAACTGTTTGTTCCCGGGATATATAACTTCCACTACATTTACGGGACTAATGACCATTGACGCGCCCGGATACAGAAAATGAATCATTGATTGGTGATTTATTGATAGTGATTCCGGCGCGTCAACTACTGAGGTCATTTGCCCCGTAAGTTTGTGCATGTTTTTATCGTGAGGTGGCGGTGATCTTCTCTTGCTGGATGACGAGATCCGGTGCCGACCTACTGTCGACCAGGTGGTTTTCGCCAATCAGGTATCTCCCACCAGCGAGGCACCGCCCCAGCCGGGAAAAGTTCCCAGTCTCCGATCGGTCTCCCAGCATGTGTGGTAGTGTAAGTGTGTGTGTAAGGAATGAGGATAGAATAAGGAAGAGCAGGGAAAGATCGCACCCGGTCCGTGGCCCGTTTGTCAGGTTGCTGCTCCGCCACTTGTCTGTTTTTTTTTAAATATACGAGGTATTGTGCTGACAGTCCACAAATTAGTCACAGTCGGCTTATAGTGCGGGCTACTGGACCCTGTGTTCTACGCTTCACGAATAAAAAACAAACTTCTTATTATGCGCAACTACAAAACAGAAATATTGTCGGCTCTGAGTCCTCTGCACCGTGCCAAACTGTTTTCTGTCAGTGAACGGCCATTCAATGTCTCGGCCGCATATCTGGTCCTGGGAGGAAGCCTAGTTTAATGTAGTACATACAGTATTGAAACCTTCCTATGGCTTACCATTTTCTAATATATTGTGTATATTGTATTAAATTTATTTATGTTAAATTTGTCATTTCCCGTTGTCAGTTGTCTTTCTCGTCGTTTTAGAAATACTCCTGTATATGTAAGGCGCATTTAACTGGGCGAAGAAAATTTACAATAGTGTGGCGATAGAAGCCTGCAAAATCGTCAGTTCACATCAGGTACCGACTCAACGCATTTCAAATTGCGATTTGAAACGAACTCGCGAATTTGAATTTTTTATTGAGCATTGATAGAACAACGTCTGAAGTTAAATATTTGAGAATTAAATTGACAAGTTTGAAGTGACATGAAGATTGAGATATAAACGAGCAAATGACGGAAGGCAAAGTTGATGTAACCAGACCTGGTTTTTTAGAACAATACATATGTTTTTCGCAGCACTATGATACCACAATGGTTTCAATATTCAAAATAAGTATTAAATAAGTTTTATGTGTAATTTTATGATCGAATTAAAATTTTAAAAAAATTAAAATTAATTATTTTTGTTAGTATTATTGTTTAGGTCAAACGTTTAAAATAGTCAACTGCGAAAACCAACCGCGAAGGTAAGTGGTCGGAAAATCGTTCCAGACACTTTATTACGTAGATAGGGTCCTCACAAATTATGTTAATGGGACTTTTTAAAAATCGTCTTATCTTTAGGTTGGATTGGCGTGATTGTTCATTCTCAAAATGTATTTACAAATAAGTGAATACCCGGCGTTGTCCGGGCATTTATTTACAGTCCCATACGCTTTGCTCATTTCTCCCCCTCCACCCATCTCCGTCCACTCCGTATGCTTCATTATCCCTCCCACCTCGTCCTTAGAGCTTTGCTCAGCCAGATAAAATCAAAATAATATCTATCTGCATTGTGTATAATATCACTAAATTTTGTAAAAGATACTAATTTTTCAGTAACATTTTAAATATTCTGCCCCCTCCTCCGCTATGTTGTATCTTGGCCGCTCAAAAGTAATCGTGTAAGTGTTGTAGGCTATTTCAGGGTTGTTAAAACATCTTTGTACAACACACACAAACTCACCCACAAATATACACAAATACATACACTTACACAAACACACACATACTTTTATATACTTTACGTATTTTAATATAATAGCCTACGCCTATCATATAAATACATAAATCAATCAATACGTATACATACATCGTACGTACGTACGATGACGTACGTACGTCATCGTAATAAGTACGTACTTTTATATAATAGAGTAAAGGTTCAGCTTCGGTTTAGCAATTAAGCGTAGGTTCTCTTAAGAGGTGTTCGAAGGGGTTAGAGTGCTTTCACAATGAAATTGTGATATTCCTCTGCCTGAGAATATGCTTGTGCTTATGCAAAAGAGTTTTTTTGTGAGCTCAGTGCTGAGTAAACTCAGGGAACTTTCGGCGCCATGGAACGTTCCCATGTCAATCGTAAACTACGAGCGAAATACGCCGGGCCGTTTCCTGCGAGGAGAACTTTCCGCAAATCTGTTAGCTGCGGAAATGTGCGGCGCCGCCGCTAGTTATTCAAAGGCCGCAACCCACGGGCAAATCAGCCCTTTGCTCGACCGCAGCCCTCGCTCTCTCCTCCGCTCTCGCCCTCAACTCTGCCGCTTCCCCGATCTCGTTCCCGCTCTTGTCTCCGCCCTCGCCCTGTTCTCACGTCCGCCCTCGTCCCGTTCATTCTCGTCCACGATCTTGTACATGTTCTTACGCCCTCCACCGCCCTGTCCTTTTCTTCATTCTCGTCCACGCTCTCTTCTTCTCACCTAACTTCGACCCTACTTCGACCCACTCTCGCCCTAACTCGCCCAACTCTCGACCCTAACTCTCGTCCTCGTCCCTTGCTCTTGTACTCGCAAGCCTTCGCCTCCTACTCGTGCCCAACTTCGCCCGACCGCCAACGCCTTCCCATTCTCGCCCTCTCCCCCCCCCTGACGCCCTGCTCTCGTCACCGCTGTCGTCCTCGCCACCGTCCTCGCTCTCGTTCCCGCCCTTATGAATTTTTCCCCAATCTTTCATCTCAAAACTTGTCTCTGCGTATTTCAATTCTCACTTTCTTTCTCATCCCAAATCTCTCTCCCTTCCCTTTCCCGGTTTTTCTGGTTTTTGCTATTGAGCTCACTTCCGTTCTAACGTTGTTAGCAGATTCCTTCTGTTTTTGGATATTTTACGCTCATGTTTGATCAGAATGCAACTTATAGGATATAAGTTTACAGTTTCTAGGAATCACAGTTCAAAATTCAGTCATACTGTGTGGTAGGAATTATGAATATTCGATGTGTTTCGGGGTGCCGTTCCTTCATTGACCATGTTGATTTGTTTTTCTTTAAGTCCCACTAGTCTACAAACTGCATACTCAAATGGCCCCTTACTTTGCCTCTGGATAATAGACAGCTTCACTCCTCCCCTCAACATTCCGGTTTTTTGTGATTTGACTTTAAGAAACAACATCTTGCTCTCCGTATATACCCTCCATCACCCTGTAGTGTTTGAAAAATGAACGTTTGGTGCGACAGAAACACATACTCGTACTTTCTTGCTGTCTTGGTAACATTTGCAATTTTCAAAAATTCGGGGAGTTCAACGAAAATCGGATACGAGCCATTTTTATAAGCGTACGTCGCACTATCTGAGAAAAAATTAAAGAAAAAATTTGAGTCGTTTTGAGAAAATCTTGTTTCTAAAATTGCGTTTATTATTTAAAGTTGTAATTATTATTTAAAACTACTCATATGTGACAAAAATTTTAAAAACTTTGAGCTATTTTTGTTATTTGAAAACGTCCTTGAGGCTTCATGTAAAGTTCTAAAAAAAAAATACTAATACAAGACGTGCAATTCAGTTGTTCCTCGTTAGACCCCCTAGCAGTAGATTGTGGCGGTTCTTGCAGAAAACGTATAGACCGTGTATGAGCGATTTTCGGCTTTTATACCCCAAGTTAGGAATCTGGCAGTTTCTGTACAAAAACTCCGGGCTTTAAACAGAGTGGCGAAAAATATCAAAATTACTCAAAAAATGCTTATTTGACATATTTATATCATTAGATTGTTTTTTATGCTTGTCATGATAGGCTAAAATGTATTGTTATGTATACTATATATGTATACTTTATATGTACTATATACTATACTATATATGTATATATATGTATATATATATATATACACACACACACACACTCGATACCAGAGTGCAGTTTACTTCTCCTTAAATATATAGTATTGTAGTACTCTTTGCCAAATATTGGCACCTTTCTTTAGAAGACATCTGAAGATAAATATAACTTGCAATGTGTACGTATATAACAACAAAATTAACTTGCCTGGTGAAGATTTTCTCCTTTTTGAAAAAACTATACGAAAACATCCAATTTGTGAATTAACTTAAAATAATAAATATTTGTTTCCATCTCATAATTTTATATGAGAGTTGTGTTCACAACATTCACCCTACAATTGATAGCACAAAGAGTACACAACACCTCTCAGTTTAAAAAGTGTGTGCCACTCCAAGCAACGTTCCTCGGCAGGGTTTTTTTTGTTTTTAAAACAGCAACTTGCTTGATTTACGAAGCCCAGTCACAAAGCAACTCTACTAGTGTATCCGGAGCGCGCCTTGGTTTGAGGTTATGATGCCTCCTAGAACCTTCACTTCGGCCACTGCGACGGCAAACGACTACCGCCGCCCGTTGGAGTCCGCGCGTAAAACGTACAGTAAACCCAATTACCCCCTCCCCCTCCCCCGCGCCGCGGCGTCGCCGGCCCCGCGGCCGCGCAGTAACTTTTCTACGTCGCCTTAGAGACGTAGAAACAGCAGATACATAAATAAAAGGCGGGCGGCGCTCCGCTGCGCCCGGCCTCTGTTTACGGCGGCGTAATACAGTGCTAACAGACGCCGAGCGACGCGTGCGAGGGGCGGGCCGAGCAGCCGGAAGCCCGTCATGCAAAGACCGGAAGGTACCAGACGAATTTCATTGGTAAAAATATTAAGTTGTTCCAATGTGGAGGACGAATGTTACAATATTCTAGCACAATGGAAAAATGTTTACTTTCTCACATACTACTCACGTAAGAAAGAGGGAGTACTTTATAATTACTACTTACGTAATAAAGAGGGAAGGTACTAGTCGAATTTTATTGGTTTTTGATTGACTGATTGATTTTTCGTGTTTCCGGGCCCGTCAACTGCTTTGGTCATTAGTCCCGTTAGTGTAGTGCATGTTTTTTCTCCGGAGACGGCGGTGATCTTCCCGCTGGATGGGAGATCCGGCGCCGACCTACCGTCGGCTAGTGGGTTTCCTAACCAGGACTCTCCCACCAGCGGGGCACCGCCCCAGCCGGGACAAGCTCTGAGCTTCCGACCGGTCTCCCGGAATATGTGATAGTGTAGTGCGTGTTAGTGTAAGTGTGTGTGTAAGGGAGAGGATAGGACAGGGAAGAGGAAGGACAGATCGCGGGCGGTCCGTGGCCCGTTTTGGTTGGGTACTGCTCCGGCATTTGCCTGGTGTTGTTCGGAGAAACCACGGAAAACTACCGGTCAGAGCAGCCGGTCGCTAGAATTCTCCTCCAGACAGCGACTGAATTCAAGCTAGCTGAGAAGCTAGTGTCGAAAATCCTGCCGCCGTGGGGAGTGTGAACCTTGGATCTCCCGGTCAGAAGCGCTGCAGTGACATCACTTGATGCACTGAGCTACCGCTCCCGGTGGGCCCCCGGCATTTGTGTTAGGGTGGTATATATAAGTGTGTGTAAGTAAGGGGTGAGAATGGGAAGGAAAAAAATGCGTGCGGTCCGTGGCCCGTTTCTTAAAGTATTGGTTGGTGTTAATAAAATAAAGCACGGAGAACTACCGAACAAGCAGTCGGCCTCTAGAATTATTTCCCTCACAGCGTCTGAATTCGAGCTTGATGTCTAGCTAGATTGGGCTGAAATATTCAAAGCGACAGCTGCTCGCAGGAAATCCAGGAATCCAGGAACCGAACTATGACGTGTGGTTTCCCTAACTGCTGGGAATATCCTAATGGATCACCAGAGATCGTACGTGACCTAAGGAACTACCAACCATCTGGCTAGCGTCAAAATTCCTGTCACCGTCGGGACTCGAATCCTGGGACCTCTCGTTCAGAGGCGCTGCAGTGATATTAGTTCATGTCCTGAGCCACCTATGCCACTGGGGGCAATGTTGTAGGGCGGAAGAAAGGGTGAAGGGCCGTGAGCGGAAGTTGTTGGAGCTGCTCCTCCATATGTGCTCGCGCGAGCTAGCGATGATCACTAAAAAAAAAAATTTAAAAAGGGAGAATAGTCAATGGGAAATAGGTTGAAGCTCAAACATAACCAACACCATACCCAATATTTGCTAATGAATTTTGTTCATTATAAGCGTATGCAAACAAAACATGCTAATTTATAATCTTATATAGGAAAATTAAAGATGAATTTGCGTGACAAGAATTTAATGCCTTTCGACTGGAATATTTTGGTAATTGTGATAACTTCGATGGTGAAAATGGTAATGATGCAAATAATGCGGTTTTGAACTAAAAATATAAAAGGAATCAAAATCATTGAAGTCTAGTGATTTATAAGTTCCAAGTCGTTTCAAATACTTTTTTAAACTTAAACGACGTGGTCGTTCTTGCCTAGATAAATTATGTCAATTGCATTATCAGCTGATCACTTTTATTTAGGTCGATCATACGTCGTTGTACACTCATAGCCGGGACATTCGGTGTGCTATTTCTACATCCATATCGACAACAAAACGACATACTGATGTAATATTATTCTAATTTGTTGTCATTCTTTATATAATAGAAACATACGAAACATTTTCTCTATAATTCATTTGGTAAGATACTTAACGATGTTCTACGTCTTTAAACTTAATTTATATTCATAAATGACCTTTTATTTACTTAAATAAACATAAAAATAAATAAGAATAACTAATAATACTTCATTGTGACAATAGTACTCAAGAACACTTTCATGTCATTTTATTATTACCGAATGAATAACCCTTTTACGAGTATAATCTTTCCTGTCCATTTTCTCTCAAATTATTACGAGAGTAATTAGGCGTAGGTTTTGCACTGACCTCTTAATTCTTCCTCTTGCAGTTAATTTCGTGAATATGTAGAATAATTGATCAAATATTTACCAATTGCGTTTACATGCTTTTATTCATATTTAAATGAAAGTACAAACGTGTCATTTCTTTAGAAATCGTGATAATTGCATTGTATTAGTACTACAAAAGAGGTCTTTAAAAAAACGATGAGCGTCCTTAGAAATTAAACAATTTCGTTTTGGAAACCACAGCATTTGTGATGTATTTCATTCCGAAGATGAAAGGAATCGCATTGCTTTCTGCACCTCTAGGCAGTTCTTCAGCCGAGTAACTACTTTCTCTGTGCCAATTCGATAATGAAGTAAAAACATTGGAAGCTGCGCAGCCAATAGAGATCGGTTTGAATAAAGCAGCAATTTTCTCTTCGTTAGTTCTGTGTACATTTTATTATTGAATAAAAGGCAATTTCGGAAGAGAGTTACAAATCGAAGCGCAGGAAGCAAAATGGTTTTCCTTTTTAATTCTGAGACGCTAGCTTTGAGTGTAATTTCAGGTATATTTAAGGTAAATCTACAAATATTGTGGAAAGTATGAAAAGTATCTTAGCAGTGAGATAACATTCTCAACAATCTGTCGACATTTTTGAAACTTATATTTCTTAATCTTGTCCATTATTCGTCAAATGATATTCATTGTTGGATAATCGGATAAACAATTGCTTGCGGATCGCGCGTGATGCTTCTTTCCTCATTCAGGACCCATTCTCAAAATCAAGGGACGCGCTTTCGAATTAATCCTGATTTTCTCACTGGAGAAGCAAACATTCAAAAGGTGACATGTCCATTTGGAAAAAATTGAGTTCTTCTGTTGTTTTACCTAGAATTTAATAACCAGAAAAACGTGAATGTTTTACAATACATTAAGTAGAATTCTATTCGTTGAGTTAAAGTCGATGTGGAAAAATGTAAAATCAGTGCTATATTTTTCATTTTTAATGTAAAAGTGTGAAGTGAACATGTTACATTTTGAATGTTTGCTCCTGATTAAGAACATTTAAAAAATGTGAGAAAACCGGCAGAGATACGCTAGGTCATACGGGGTCAGATCACGCACAAAGTAAAGGAAGTTATCAAAATTTATATCACAACCGTAAACAAACTCTCAATGCATTCCATTTTTAAATAAATATATTTTTAAGGAATATATTTATTATTTTGAGAAGAAATAGGTCATCGTCGTCAATATATTATTTTTATTCAGGTAGCCCGGTTTCGACAGCTTTGGCGTCATCATCGGTGTGGCGGCTTTCGGCAAAAGTCGGTAGACTGTGCCTGAAAATAATATGTTGACTAAGATGACCTTTTATTTCTTCTCATAAGAACGTCAACAACACCAAATCAGAATTCCCACAATTATATTATTTTTCTATAACTTTAAGTTCCCATTTTTCAACAACTGTTAAAAGTACCATGTATCGAGAGGGGTTACATAATCGTAAATACTGAAAACATCTTTTATTTCGTAGCAATCACATGTGGATTTCGACGTAGAGTTTTACGATGTCTAATGATGTACCATGTACCGAAGGGGTTAGATATCGAAAATACTTGAAAACAGATTTTATTTCGTGGCAGTACATGTGATTTCGGACGTAGAGTTTTACGATGTCTAATGATGTACCATGTACCGAGAGGGGTTAGATAATCGAAAAGACTTGAAAACATTATTTTATATCGTGGCAGTGACATGTGTATTTCGGACGTAGAGTTTTACGATGTCTAATGATGTACCACGTACCGAGAGGGTTAGATAATCGAAAAGACTTGAAAACATTATTTTATATCGTGGCAGTGACATTGTATTTCGGACGTAGAGTTTTACGATGTCTAATGATGCACCATGTACCGAGAGGGGTTAGATGATCGAAAATACTTGAAAACATGATTTTATTTCGTGGCAGTGACATGTGTATTTCGGACGTAGAGTTTTACGATGTCTAATGATGTACCATGTACCGAGAGGGGTTAGATAATCGAAACTACTTGAAAACATGATTTTATTTCGTGGCAGTGACATGTGTATTTCGGACGTAGAGTTTTACGATGTCTAATAATGTACCATGTACCGAGAGGGTAGATAATCGAAAATACTTGAAAACACGATTATTTCGTGGCAGTGACATGTGTATTTCGGACGTAGAGTTTACGATAATGTACCATGTACCGAGAGGGTTAGATAATCGAAAATACTTGAAAACACGATTTTATTTCGTGGCAGTGACATGTGTATTTCGGACGTAGAGTTTTACGATGTCTAATGATGTACCACGTACCGGAGGGGTTAGATAATCGAAAATACTTGAAAACATGATTTTATTTCGTGGCAGTGACATGTGTATTTCGGACGTAGAGTTTTACGATGTCTAATGATGTACCATGTACCGAGAGGGGTTAGATGATCGAAAAGACTTGAAAACATGATTTTATTTCGTGGCAGTGACATGTGTATTTGGACGTAGAGTTTTACGATGTCTAATGATGTACCATGTACCGAGAGGGGTTAGATATCGAAAAACTTGAAAACAGATTTTATTTCGTGGCAGTGACATGTGTATTTCGGACGTAGAGTTTTACGATGTCTAATAATGTACCATGTACCGAGAGGGTTAGATAATCGAAACTACTTGAAAACACGATTTTATTTCGTGGCAGTGACATGTGTATTTCGGACGTAGAGTTTTACGATGTCTAATGATGTACCATGTACCGAGAGAGGTTAGATAATCGAAAATACTTGAAAACACGATTTCATTTCGTGGCAGTGACATGTGTATTTCGGACGTAGAGTTTTACGATGTCTAAGATACCGCGAGTGGTCGTCTCCTCCTCCCGTCATCTCGTGCGTCCGCTGTTGCAATCTGTTCGGCGTCGCCGGCACCGTAAATGTCTCCCCGGCAGAGAACTCGCGATCAATCCCAGCGATCGGCGGACATTAACTCTGCGCTTTATGGAGGCCCCGCCGCCCTTGGATGTGCCGCTTTCAATCACCGGCGACTTCCGCGCGACGGTGAGAAGGCGACACGCCCGTCGGGCCGCGCGACGTCTGGAGGCGGATGTGACGTCACTGTGCCGGGCGCTCGAATTTTTAGGCAGGTTTTGACCGGCGTTTCGTTCAGTGATACGAGGCAACCACGTTTCTTGTATGTTCGAAAAGTGTGTTTATTTCTGTCCCTTACGGTTGCCGATGGAATTGACTGACTAGGTATTCGTTTCTAAGAAAGGAAGAAAAAAAAACACTGTTGGGTATCCGTGTGGTAATATAGAAATATATTTGTACATGAATACAATACAACTTTAAAATATATTTTAAAATAATAGTAATAATAATATTTATAATAATAATAAAGCAAGAAACATATTTTGACGGAAATATGCGTTGGGGTCTAAAGTACAAGTACAATAGTAGTATCGCTAATAAGAATGCCGATAGAAATAAGTGAATGTCTATGAGTATCCTATACTGATATTTTGAACAATTAAACACGTGACTTTCCAACAACACTGCATTCAACATTACAACACTATCTTGCACCTCACCACTCTTTCTTATTTTATATTCTATTCCTCTTCCCAACACGATACAAAACTTTAATTCAAACATGACATTAAAAAATATTGTTTTTAATACACATTTACAATAAAGTAGTTATATAAATTGGTCTAATGTCATGACTGTGGATTCTTACTCGGTATGTGTTTTTACGAGTACTACAACTGAATATACGGCACGAATATCTACTAGATATCTGAAAAAAAATGAAATGCATTAAGAAGTATTTATTTCTGTAAGTTAGAATTTCCAATATCCATTAAGAACTTGATTATTCAACTCATTTACATGATTCATTTTACAACGTATTAATATTCGAATTGTATTAGATGTGGACAAAATGGTAGCAGAAAATTTTTAATTAATAAAAACGTAGAAGAAACTAGAACGTACAAGACTTTTAGCACATACTATCTTGAAATATTTTAGAATCGCGGGCCTGAAAAGTTCAGGCATACAGAAGTGGGGAAGTTGTGCGTGTGCGTGTGTGTGTGTGACAGATTGTAAGACCGAAAGCTGCGCCCCAGGCGGCGGCAGCTGAAACTACGCCACTAGCGTGACTGCCGGCGAAATATTCCGCCCTCCTTCCCCCTTCAACAGATTCCGACCGATATTTCTTCGCCGTCGTTAGGAGGCGCTTTGGAGATCCGAGCGCCTCTGAGGCACAGAGCAGTTTTTTTCTCGTCGAGGAACTGGGAGCTGAGATTTTCTCCTAAATACACGTTCTGAGGACCTTCCCTGAGCTGACAGGCTACAAGCGATTCGGGTAGTTGGAGATGCGTGGCTGTCACATGTAACGACGTCCGGGTCTGAGGGAGAGAAATACGGAAAGGGATTAACGTAACCCGAGGAATTGGCAGGAAGAGGGGTAAGGAATACCCTTAGGGAAATATAAGAAATGAGTGGAAAGGAAAGACGAGAAGAAACAGGAATGATACAATAAAAGAGGAGAAAGCCGGGCAGCATTTAGAAAGCATGAGACTAGGATAACAAGAAGTCGTTAGGGAAGATCATCTACGATTCAGGTGACACGTCCATTCTCCGAAAGGTAATTTCCTTATATAATTTTGAGATCTTGGTGAACTATTGTACACACTATTTATTTTTTCGTAAAAGCACTGTCTCGAATATTCGCCGTAAGTACCTAAATGCCGCTCTCTGACTCTTACATGAAAACTAGTTTATTATTTGTTAATTTAATATAAAACGTAAAGCGACATATATAAGAACACGAAATAATTCGCTTATGCTTCTGCTTTAAGAAATTAGAACAAAAATGTATTTTTTGTGCAATAATTTGGGCAATATTTGCAAATAAGATAATACTTTGGTGGTTCAGATAAGGTTCTTATAACTAGTGCATTTCGTGTTGAATGAATCTCTGTCAAATCTTTTCCAAAAACAAACAGATGCATCTTTAGTGAACAACGAAGCCAAGTGCAGCTTTTTATACAAAACTATAGTGAGGATAACACTGGACTACAGTGAAGTTGTACCTTGAATGAAATTAAACATTTTTAGATATTTTGAGAATGTAAAACGAAAGCATGAAATTGCGTGGTTGGCTGTTATTTAAAACATACAAGGTTAATTTGAAGTTCTG
The DNA here is from genome assembly GCA_964035755.1 of Teleogryllus oceanicus. Classification (NCBI taxonomy): domain Eukaryota; kingdom Metazoa; phylum Arthropoda; class Insecta; order Orthoptera; family Gryllidae; genus Teleogryllus; species Teleogryllus oceanicus. The sequence goes on from CAXIVR010000008.1 coordinate 13,482,665, forward strand.
CTGTAATTTTTAATGTTTGCGCGCGCATTACAGTATAATTGGTGTATTGTACAATGCCGCCCAATCAAGCATTTAAATTGATTGATTGATTTTTTTGTGTTTCTGGGCTCGTCAACTGCTTTGGACATTTGTCTCGTTAGTGTAGTGCATGTTTTTTCTCGGAGATGGCGGTGATCTTTCCCCGCTGGATGGCGAGATCTGGCGCCGACCTACCGGTCGGCTAGTGGGGTTTCCCGAACCAGGACTCTCCCACCAGCGGGCACCGCCCCAGTCGGGACAAGCTCTAAGCTCCTGACCGGTCTCCCGAAATATGCGGTAGTGTAGTGTGTGTTAGTATAGTGTGTGTGTAAGGGAAAGAGGCTAGGACAAGGAAGAGGAAGGACAGATCGCGCGCGGTCCGTGACTCGTTTGTTAGGGAACTGCTCCGGCATTCGCCTGGTGTTGGTCGGAGAAACCACGGAAAACTTCCGATCAGAGCAGCCGGCCTCTAGAATTCTCCTCCAGGTCAGGACTCGAACCTAGGACCTCGCAGTCAGAGGCGCTGCAGTGACATCAGTTGATACAATGAGCTACCGCTCCCGGTAACGCATTTAGTCTTGGAGTCAGTGCGGGAACAAACTGGTGAATATCATTCTGGTCGTTTTTGACGGGGTTCGCGCAACTCGTAATTGCATGAAAATACAAACATTTTCTACTATCTTTTAGACCACATTACATTTAAGGTACGGAAGCGAATAATTACTTCTCTGATAAGTAAATCTTATCATTTCTAATTTGGATACATACTCCGCGATCATGCCAAATATGGGCGTCATACATCGAAACAAAGCTGTATGAAGTTGTGTTTCTGCGACTGGATTTCTTCAGAATTGGAATATTTCGATCAAGATTTTAAAAACTGAAATAGTGTTGACCTACGTAATTGGCCCTAACAGGCTGGAGATTCAAAGCAAAAAGAGGAGATAAAATGAATACTTGTGTAGTAAAAAGAGGAGAAAGCCCATACACCTTCGTATAATCTTAGAAGGAAACGAAAGAGAAGATTTACAGCAGAGGTGAATATCATGCTTCATGAATATTAATAAGTGTAGTTTGAAAGAGCTCTATTACATTTTGCACACGATCCGACCAAGATATGCCAATGCATGGAAGTATCTGACACGGCACCGAACGGAGAATATTGTAGTGTTTTCTAGTGTTTACCTTTTTGTTATCTGTACGTTAGTTTCCTAGAATAATGAATTTCCATCTTCTCCACTACTTACAGAACTAAAACACTTCGCGGGAGAATCTGATAACTCGTGTTTTACTGCTTCACGCAAGGACGACACCACTAGTGCGCTTCGTGGCCGGAAGAGGGATTTTATCTCGTGGCTCCAGCTTTGTTTCGTGCAAGAACGTGAAGCTGAAAAGTTTTGCTCGAACTTTTACTCATTTTGAAAATCCAATTGTATTTTCTGTGTTTTTTCCTTTCTCTCTCTCTCTCTCTCTCTCTCTCTCTCTCTCTCTCTCTCTCTCTCTCTCTCTTTCTCTCTCTCGCTCTCTCTCTCTCTCTCTCTCTCTCTCTCTTATTATATATATATATATATAATATATATATATGTGTGTGTGTGTGTGTGTGTGTGTGTGTGTGTGTGTGTTGTGTTTGTTTCTCTATCTCTATATCTCTCCTTGCTTTCTTCTCTCTCTTATTCCCTTTCTGTTTTCCTATCTCTCCCCCTCTTTCTTTCTTTTATTTCTCTCTTTGCTTAAACATAAGAGCAAGTGTAATTAGCGAGGTTTGAAACTTATTACGTACGTAATAATTTTCGATGCTTCACTTGGATCGTTTTTGACATTGTTTCATTTCTTAGCGTGGAATTACTTTTGCCCAAAGTGATGAAATGTTTCCTCGCAATTCCATTTACCCAGGTCTTGATCATAGCATATTGGCATTGTCATAATCTGAGTCTGTGTGGTGTGTCAGATTGGGCCAGGTGAGACTTTTCAATTAATCTTCATTTAATTTATTCTCCTTCCTAAACGATCTCGGGTTATGATTGAGGATTTGAAATATTTTATCTGATCTTTGTGTAGTAAGTGTAAGTATAGGGAAATCTTAGTACTTACATCGAAACAATAATCTTGTTCCTTTGCTTTTGATACTGCAGTTTTTGGATCGATAAATACATCAATGTCATAGCGTTAATACTGTGGGCGAGATCATCAATTACTCACGTATCAATATTCGTCCCCACAGTATTCGCCCACAGTATGGATATATTCGGTATCGATATGTCTTTACTAGGCTGACTTAGTTAAAGTTAAAATATTAATTACGGTATTTGATCTCAAGTATTATCGATAGTTCTGATTCGTATCGATACTTCTAAATTTGTAAATTCCAATATTCTAAATATTTTTATTCCAATATTGTAAATACATTTCGAAACAGATTTCGACACTACTAGACAACTGGTTCGAATCCAGTCATTGTCTGGAGGAGAATTCCAACGGCCGGCTTCTCTAACCGGTATATGATGTGGTTTCTCCGATCACAAGGCGAATGCCGGAGCAGACCTACAAACGAGCCACGGACTGCGCGCGATCTTTCATACCTCTTCCTTGTCCTATCCTGACCCTTACTGTCACAAACACACACACACACACACACACACTACACACATACACTACACACCATACACTACACACATACATGCGCTACACTGCCACACATGGCGGGAATTAGGGCTTGTCCCAGCTGTCCCACGCTGGTGGGAGGCACCTGTTTGGGGAAGATTTCCGAAAGTCGATGTGGGTCGCCGCCGGATCTTACCATTCAGCAGGGGAAGATCACCGCCTCCTCCCTCGATAAAAACATACTATACACTTACGAGACCCATGATCTTAGGAGTTGAATCACCCATCAATCAATCAATCGAAAAATACATTGCGGTTTCGCAACCGTAATCGATTCAACAGCATCGATACCGCACCTGTGGCGGCCGCCGGTTGAGGAACGCGCCAGCGTATCGTGGCAGCTCTTGGCCTCGTCGCCTCCCCGCACGCAGCGTGAGCGCCCCCGTCGGCGCGCGCTCGCAATTTGTTGGGCGCCGTCGGGTGACAAAGCGGCCATTAGGACGCGCGCCGTGCCGTCCCCGCCCCGCCCCCGCCCCGCGGCCCCGCCGCCCCTGCGGCCCCCACCGCTCCCGCCGCCCCGCCGTCGCCGCCGCCGCCGCCACCACCGAGCCGCCGAGGGCGTGCGCGTGTCCGGGAACGCGGCGCCGCCGTCGCTTATCTGATGGTCGCACGCGAGCGCCGCCGCCGAGCAGTGGTTTGAAAACGGGAACAAACGCGCGCCCCGCGTCCGTGGAAGGCACTATAAATTGGCCTAAACTATAAATTTACCGTCTTGAACTATTATTTGCAAGGGAATGCAAATATAGGCGAAGCCCCTTTAAGAGACCCCTCTCTGGATAGCCGAGGTGGCTAAGAACATGTACTGAGTCGGTCCGAAGGGTCGCGGTTTCGATTCCCGCCAATAGCGTGAACGCTTGTCTCTTGTGTCATGTGTGTGTGCTGCTGCGGAGGGCTTTGTCTTCTGATGACCTCAGGTCAGAGGAGCCCGGAAGCGTGTTGGTGTCTAGTTGTTCATACAAAGGCGGCCAACATTAATTCAAATTTGGAGTTGCTCTTGGAATTCAATGATTTATAACAATTCTTTTGCCTCATTAACAACTAAGGGTATATATTTCAAACCTCACGCCTTGGACTCAGTACTTTTCTGTAAAAAAACGGGCGGGCTTCTAGAGAGAAAGGCAATGCATTTTTCGTTTGAGGCACTTTGGAATGGCTGAGCAGCTTTAAAATTTTGAGCTACATCCTGGGAATGGCGTCAGAGCTCTCCACGGGACGGACACCAGGAAGCGACCAGAGAAAGATAGCATTTCATTTTGTCGATATTCCGCGAATCAAACGTCTTTCCAAACAAAGACGCGATGGAATAGCGTTGTTTGAAAAGCAGGTCGTCGAAATTTTTGGCGGCGACTCGCTTCGCTGGAGTAAAAAGCTGTTAATGCGCACGCATCTATTCAACTGACAGTCATTGCAGCTGGGTAGGGTTGGTATTGCGACCCCACCAGGATTATCGGCGCGAAATCTTAGCTCTCACGCACGCATTACGATTTAAAACGATTTTATTTTCGCCCAGACATGGTAATACTGACAACGTCTTCAATACTCAACAATTCTTACTCTAAGGTAAACTAATAGCTCTTAAATAATTAGCTTTCAGAATTTTCCGTTGTGTCAAAGGAGTAGAAAAAAGGCAGGAGTCTTGTTCTTCAACATGAAAACATCTACAGATGCTCTCCCAAAAACCGCAAGTATTTGGCAGTCTCAACACAATGGTCGAATATGCATTCCATCGACACGTATGGCATAACCGATATTGGCTGAATAATGTCATAGGAAAGAAATTAATGAGATGATAATGCTTGGTATCAGCTCCTATAACAAGTATCTCATTGAATCCATTATGTGCCATGTTGAATACAACACTACACGTGCTGATCGGAATTCACCATTCCATTAGACAAGCAACAAATTAACAATGAGACAATGTGTAGTTTTCCTAGTAGTATTCAGCTAGAAGTTTTATTGTGTATATCTAAATCATATAATGAGTATAATCATACTTCGAAATCATATAATGAATAATAAAACATATAATGAAGTATATCCAAATGTCCTACTTTCAAGATATATCTTAAATAAACACATTTATAAATATATTTAATTTTTAGTTGGTAGTTATTTCAAGTTTCAAGAACCGTTGTTTATAATAAATTTTTTTTTCCAAATGTAATTGTTTTATGTCCGCGTTCGCAGCTTGTTCTGCCCAGTGTGCATGGCCCGCCGCCAGGCGCGCCCTTGCCCGATCGCCCTCGCGTGCTCACCGATGTACCGGTGGAGCTTTACGCGGGTGCTGTGTAAATATGCGCTCACGATGGAAGAATAGCTGAGCCAACAAGCATGTGGCAGCTCAGAGTGATACCTAAACCTTCGTGTTAACTTGACGGGCGTTCATAGGGCTACGGTCGAGTGGCCTGCAGTCACGGTGCATAGCATTATATACAGTCGACTCCGCCTATAGTGAACTCTCGGTTATAGTGAACTTAAGTCACAGATTCCGTTTCTATTACAATACAAATGAGCACAAGTCGATCCGGTGGCCGAGATCGCTAAGGCAGTAGTGTCGTAGCAATCTCGGACCGAAGGGTCGCGGGTTGGAGTCCCGCCTCGGGCTTGGTTGTATTTGTGTTCGTCCTTTCATCCCTTATCATCACTGTATCATTTCATGTTCATACTTACCATACCGTTAACTCCAAGTGGTCGCTAAAGATCTAGACGTTGATGCGACCTTAAATAAATAAATTTTAAAAAAAGCACAAGAAGATTCGATTATGGTGAACTCTGAAGCTCGGCAAGAATGAACATAGGAAATGCAACGTTCTGGAAATTAATTCCTTGCTGGAAAAAAATATGGCGTCTCAGTGCCACAAATTCCAACGCCGGGGTGCTTGGAAAGTACGTCGGCCAAAGATCATCATCGAAGAATTCTCCCCTGAGGAGGAGGTATCCGAAATGGAATTAAGACCTTACTGAATACCTTATGGCACTCAATTTCACTGCAGAAATGAAGTAGGCTACAGGAAACGCGCGACTGCCTCAACCTGGCAACCGGGAGCGGTAGCTCAGTGCATTAACTGATGTCACTGCAGCGCCTCTGACCGGGAGGTCCTAGTTCGAGTCTTGACGGCGGCAGGATTTTCGACGCTAGCTTTTCAGCTAGGTCGAGTTCAGTCGCTGTCTGGAGGCGAATTGTAGCGGCCGGCTGCTCTGATCGGTAGTTTTGCGTGGTTTCTTCGATCAACACCAGGCGAATGCCGGAGCAGTACCCTAACAAACGGGCCACGGACCGCGCGCGATCTTTCCTCCTCTTCCTTGTCCTACCCTCTCCTTCACACACACACTTACACTAACATGCACTACACTACCACATATTACGGGAGACCGGTCGCGATCTTAGAGCTAGTCCCGGCTGGGCGGTGCCCGCTGGTGGGAGAGTCCTGGTTGGGGAAACTCCACTAGCCGACGGTAGGTGGGCGCCGGATCTCGCCATCCAGCGGGGGAAGACCACCGCCATCTCCCGAGAAAAAACATGCACTACACTAACGGAACTAATGACCACTGCAGTTGACGCGCCCGGAAACACGAAAAAATCAATCAATCAATCTCAACCTGGCGACACCCACCGCGCCGATCAGAAAAGCGATCGGTTTCTTCATCCACTTGCGCCATTGCTCTACCGAAAGAATCTCGTATGTTACTATGGCGAGCACAAGGGCTTTCGAAGCGTCAGCCGGTCAGTACACATACGAAGTGGATCCTTAGAGATAGTGGACAGTGCAGAATAAAGACCGGAAAGAGCACGAAATCTGGAGGAGAATCTAAAAAATTAGTAGTAAAAAAGTAGGCATCAAACAATTCGAAATAATTGTTTTTTTAGGTCAAATTAGGATGAAATTTTAGTTCGTGTTCCTAATGGATTTGGCTTCTTCACTACATTAATAAAATCAATAATTGTGGAAAAAGAATATGAATTTTGACATCATCGGAAATAGTGAATCTCTGATTTAGTGAACCAAAAACGATAGTTGCCAGACGTTCTCTATAACCAGAGTCGACTGTATTGCGGAGAGAGCACGCAAAATTGGATGTTTTCGGCGTTAGAATAACTCAGTCAGATCAATGTGCGAGCTAGGAAGTAAAGAGTGTGCTTCTGTTACACATGCTTATTTTTTGCATTACATTATCACTGAAATACGTATAGTTAAAATATCCATGTTTCCGCACCATCTTTTTCAAATGTCGTAGCAAGATAAGTTTTTCTCTCACTCTACTAAATATTTGGTGGATGTCGTTGTTTATAAATACCGCGCAAAGTCACTGTAGCCCTTCCGCTTGGGTTTGATTGACTGGTGACTGATTCCGACCGTAAACTGCTAACGTTATGATGGCGATGCTGGTGTCCAACGGGTGGGAGATACCTCGTTTCGGGAGATGGCGATGATCTTCCCCCGCTGGATGGCGAGATCCGGCGCCGACCTACCACCGGCTAGTGGGGTTTCCTCCTAACCAGGACTCTCCCACCAGCGGGGCCCGCACCCCAGTCGGGACAAGCTCTAAGCTTCAGACCGGTCTCCCGGAATATGTGGTAGTCTAGTGCATGCTAGTGTAAGTGGAAAGAGGACAAGGAAGTGGGTACTCCTGCATTCGCCTGGTGTTGATCGGAGAAACCACGGAAAACTACCGATCAGAGCAGCCGGCCGCTAGAATTCTCCTCCAGACAGCGACTGAATTCGACCTAGCAGAAAAGCTAGCGTCGAAAATCGCCGGGATTCGAATCCAGAACCTCCCGTCAGAGACGCTGCACTGACATCAGTTGATGCACTGAGCTACCGCCTCGGTAAGAGTCCTCAAGACAACGGCTGAATTCAACCTACCTGTCTAGCGAGGATCGAAAATCCTACAATCGTCGGGATTCGAACCATAGTATCTTCCGGTTAGAGGCACTGCAAAGACATCAATTGAAGCCCTGAGTCACCTGAGCTGGCAGTGCTTTGAAATTTTCTCGTTGGACAGTACTTCCCTCCCCACAGACTCTAGCATGCTGTGACGCGCATGCTAGGAGTCACAGATTGTGACGATTGTGACGAAACTGCGTGACGAAATCGGAGGTTTGAAACGACCTCACTGGCAGTGTGTCCGTTCCCACACTCTTCCTTGAAGCAGGAGACACATACGCATCGTTATTATAATGAATATTACTAATATAAACTGGGATAGATGGCTCAGGGCTTCAACTGATGTCACTGCAGTCCATCTGACCGGGAGGTCCTTCAGTTACATTCCCCACAGTAGCAGGATTTTCGACACTAGGGTGTCAGCTTTTGTCGAAATTTTCTGCACGCGATCTTTCCTACCTCTTCCTTGTCCTACCCTCACCCCTTACACACACATTTACACTGAAATGCACGACGCTACCTTACATGCCGGGAGACCGGTCAGGAGATTAGAGCTGGTACCGGTTGGGGCGGTGCCCCGCTGGTGGGAGATACCTGGTTGAGGGAATACCTCGCTAGCCGACGGTAGGTCTGAGCCGGATCTCGCCATCTAGCGGGGGAAGAACACCGCACCTCCCGAAAACAACAACAACAAAAAAACTAAACTTACGGGACTAATGGCCGTAGTAGTTGACGCGCCTGAAATTCTTAACAATCAATCAATCAAACCAATATAAATAATAAATGTGATGAAAATCAATAAATACAACATAATTTTTAAGCGCATACGATGCCAATTAAAACAGTTTTGAAAGTGCTCTTACAAAAATTACTATCTGCTGCCGTCGTCAATGACGAAATCAACATATTCTTTGATAGCCCGTCATTGTTTTGTCCGTTCGCGACATACAGCAACGGCATCTCACCTCTCGCCACGTCAGTGTAGCCGCACTTCGCGCGAGACTATTTCAATAAGAATTAAAAGTGAATGTGAATGTAGGAGAGTAAGAAAGTTTGTTGTGAAAGTTCAATAGATTTAGGACGGCCCTGGTCTCCGTGATCTGCCCCGAAGCTATCTCTGATGCTAAAACACTGTTACCTGTACCGTGTCTTCGCTAGTTGTTTTTCCTTTTCTTGCTACCATTCCTTATTGTAGACAACTCGATCTTCGCAGTGTGAACAAGTTCGAATTTAGATTGATTATCAATTTTTTTTATTTACACTACAGAAATCTTAAATATACGCTGTGTGAGTTTTAAAAGCTAACTTTTTTCCGCTAGGGCAGGCTTCTGGCATTAGTAGACTTCGGGTCTCTTACATTTAAAACTAAATTCCCATGGGAAGTTATGTCATAAAACATTTTTAATCAAAGTTTATGTATATTTTATTGGGTAAATAAGCATTAAGAAATAAAGGGTATTTTTAGAAATTATGTACAATATCTTTTAATGGTTACATATCTATAGTATAAGTTATTAGTATGGTTTGAGGTAACGAATTAGAACAATACATGAGCTATTGTGTCTGATTTTGATTGGAAAACCTCCATGCACCTGTTGTTAATTTTCTGTTTTTATCTTCGGTTCTCAGCAGCAAGGTACACATTGGTAAAGGTGTATCCGTAAGAGCTTGAGAATACAGCCAATCCCCAATCTCGATCTTCATGAAAATGCAAACAAGCAAAGTGATTTGGAAGGCGGCGTAGTGAGGTTAATGGTGTCGTTTACATTTTTAAGGGGAGTGCGCGCGGGCCCTGGGCAAACAGCGAGGTGAGAGCGCCGTGTTGAAACAGCCGCGTCTCTGCTGCAGGGAGAAACAGCCGTGTTCTGTCCCGAGGTGAAGAGCACACAAAATGGCCGATGCGCTGCTTTCCATCAGCGGTCGCGTCCCCTCTTGCGCACGCAGCGTGGATTTCCGGGGACCGGTGATACTACGGTTGGTTGGTTGGTTTGGTTTGATATGGTTTTTTCGTGTTTACGGGCGCGTCAACTGCTTTGGTCATTAGTCCCGTTAGTGTAGTGTATGTTTTTCTCGGGAAATGGCGGTTATTTTCCCCGCTGGATGGCAGGATCCGGCGCCGACCTACCGTCGGCTAGTGGGTTCCCCTCACCAGGACTCTCCCACCAACGGGCACCGCCCCAACCGGACAATCTCTAAGCTCCGACCGGTCTCCCGGAATATGTGGTAGTGTAGTGCATGTTAATGTAAGTGTGTGTAGTAAGAGGTGAGGATAGGACAAGGAAAGGGAAGGAAATATTGCACACCGCCCGTTTGTTAGGCTACTGCTTCGGCATTCGCCTGGTGTTAATCAAAGAAACCACGGAAAACTACCGATCAGAGCAGCCGGCCGCTAGAATTCTCCTCCAGACAGCGACTGAATTCGACCTAGCTGAAAAGCTAGGGTCAAAAATCCTGCCGCCGTCAGAACTTGAACCTAGGACCTCCAGGTCAGAGGCGCTGCAGTGGCATCAGTTGATGCACTGAGCTACCGCTCCCGGTTGGTTGGTTGGTTGTTAGTGATTCCGAGCGCGTCAACTACAATGGTGATTAGTCCCGTACGTGTAGGGCATGTTTTTCATTGGGTGGCGGTGAACTTCCCCCGCTGGATGGCGAGATCCGGCGGCGACCTACCGTCGGATAGCGGGCTTTTCCCTCAACCAGGTAGCTTCCTCCAGTGGGATAGCGCTCCACCGGGACAAGTCCTAAGCTCCCGACATGTGTGGTAGTGTAGTGCACGTAGTGTAAGTGTGTGTGTGAGGTGAGAGCATAGGAAAATGAAGAGGAAGGAAAGATCGCGCGCGGTCCGTGGCCCATTTGTCAGGGTTGGTCTTTGTCATTATCCAGACATGCAGATGGCATTCACGTTCGTATACTACAAATGAAAATACATATATACTAACATTTTGATAAATAAACTTTCCACACATATTCCACAAATATACATACATACAAACATACGCGCGTACATACATACATAGACCAAGGACTCTAGTATACACTACAGCATGCACCTATTTGCTCATTTTTTGACAAATATGGATAAACATTTTTACCTAACCCCACAGAATAGTAATATGTGTTACTTAAAATAATTTTGTTTTGATACTCTCAATAAACACCATCGTTTGTCAGAATAGCCTGTAAAAAACCTATTCGACTAGCAAAACAAACAGAAAGAATTGAAATCAATTCACTTCACTGCTCCCCATATCACTTTACCTAAGTATTAACTGCTAATATTTGAACTGTAGAATTTGTTCTGTTTACAAAGGAGAAATTGCCTACGTTTGCTCTTTGTTTTCTTGTTCTAATTTTATGTTTATGATCAAATCGATTTAAATAATCTGGTTTATCTAGCCTTTCCCGAATTTCCTACCATGCAGAGCAACCAATGTAAGTTTATAGAGAGCGTAAAATCGCGCCCCTTTCCTCCGATGTTCTAATGATTCCCAATGCGCAGGTACGTTCCCCGTGTATTTTGCCGCTCTGTTTTGTATCAATTGAGCGCCATGAAGACCTTTCTGAAGGGCCATGACGCCACCGGTGGCTTCAGCTGAGACCCCTCTGATGCCACGACGCTCCAGTGGCCTGAGCTGAGACCCTCAAAGGGCCACGACGCCATTAGTGGCGTCAGCTGAGACCCTCAAAGGGACCACGACGCCATTAGTGGCGTCGCTGAGACCCTCAAGGGCCACGACGCCATTAGTGGCCTCAGCTGAGACCCTCAAGGGCCACGACGCCCCAGTGGCCTGAGCTGAGACCCCTCAAAGGGCCACGACGCCATCAGTGGCCTCAACTGAGACCCCTCTGAGGGGCCACGACGCCCCAGTGGCCTGAGCTGAGACCCCTCAAAGGGGCCACGACGCCATCAGTGGCCTCAAAAAATCAATTAATGTATCAATTGGACAGTACTTTTCAGGGGGATTCACTATTGTGTACGTCGTGTTTAAAACATTCGCTCATAAACGGCATGTTCTCCCGAACGCGAATTCTCCCGAGCGGGAATCGCCTTTGACCTTACTCTCTTAAGGCACTTGGTATGGAATCTCCACAGCCCTACCTCTCCACCCCCACACCGGTTTCCCATTTTTACTGCGCGGTTGGATTTAATTAAAAGTGGCCGAGGAATTGATTTAGAGGCGGAGAAATTAATCTGCCACCGGCTTCTTCGCATCGAGGTGTTTTTCTGTGTAGCCGGAGTATTGGAAGGTCTTTGAGCGAGGTAAAGTTTGGCTGACGGGCACGGTAGGATGGAGGACCGTGTTGCCAAATCGGTGAAAAACCCACGTGTCTGTCCTCTGAGGTATAGTTGGTAGTACATGGAACTGGGTTTCTTTTTAATTGAAAGGACCAAACCCGCTGTTTTTAAAATTTCAAAGTTTCTTCTTGTTCTTTTTATTCTTTTTTCGTTTAGACTGTCTAGTATGTACCGTACCATCCCTTGAGTGGTTTGTGCATGTCCAGTATGCTTTCCTTTGTTTTGTACCGGCAAATCTCTTATGTCTTTGCCAGTTATGGGGATGGATGAAGGGCGGTAATTACCACAGCATACGCTAGTAGCGTTCTTCAGTAAACCTCTGAAAGTAATTTTCTCTAAAGAAAATTCAAACATTGAATTTTAAAAAATCATGTATAATAACTTCAAGAGAAAAAAAGGAATCATCATGAAATAAAAAATTCAAAATTATTAAAACTCTAATCAACCTATTTACCTATTGAATTGAATACAATTTTAATTATCATAACTTCACAACTAACCTACTGTACAACACAAGGGTTTCGTTTCACTGTTCTCACAATAGATATTAAATGTAATTAATGCTTGTGCACACATTCGAAAGTTTAAAATACTTGACACGCCTTACTCTCACAGCAATTATCTTGATTAAATTAATTATTTTCAAAACGTATCCCCCCAAGCTCCATAATAGCAAAATATACATGCGCCTTCTCTGGTATGATTAGAGCTCTTGATCTCTGTGGTGTAAAGTCAGCGAGAAGTGTGAGGACCAAGAGTGACGGAGAGATGGACACTCGCATGTTACCCAACTACTTCACAGAGGATTAATTTTAAAACAAATATTAAAATTTATGAAATATTTTATACTTCATTCGAGTTTAAAGTACGTTTCAGTTTTTACGTATTTGCAACAAAATGAAATTGTTGGTGTTATTAACTGTGATCATTCTGTGATTTTAAGCAATAGCTACTCGTCACAGTCAGTCATCTCATCATACAGTGTCTCGTATAACCTCATGGGAACTACATGTGCTGAACACACTGTACTACACACAAACTGAACAAATAGGAAATACATTTGATGTTGAAGTCCACTTAAACATAATTGCTCAGAATGAACGAAGTAAATAATTAACTTTTTGAATACATAATTAAAAATTTCTATAACTCATCGATGTCTTGTTTCGTTGATACCTGGAAAGTGTTGGATAATAATACTGAATGTGAAATTTCCATTGGTTAGGAGTCCACTTGGTTTAGAGCAGCTCATGTGGTTTCAATCTAAATATTCTAAAGATAAGACAAGATATACAGGCATTTACTAGATTATTTACGCTGCATCTCTAAGAAGTTTGTTGTAACTTTATTTCAATACATCATTATTACACAGCATTCAGTCTGAAAATTTATTTTTAAATTTCTTCAACTTGTTTGCAGGTGATCCTTGTATTACGAAGATACTTTGTTTTCTATAAATGGCTGAGAATAAATGTTGCAAGCTTCTAAACAAATTAGAGAGGTCGAAAATGATCACTTTGCCAATGAACACAATAGTGGGAAATTTCATACAACGGAGTTACACATACGACATTTGCTCCTGACAGTTAGGCAACCTCGTAAGCTGGGTTGTTCGAAGGTGACTGAGGTTTTGGCGCAGTGAAGGAGATTTCGTGTAACTGCCGATCCTCTTTGAATTCGTATTTGCCTGACAATCAGGAACTAATGCTTCCTACTTCCTTGATTGAATAGTGATTCCGTGCACATCAACTGCTAAGACTATTAGTCCCGTAAGTGTAGCGCACGTTTTTACTCAGGAGGTGTCGGCGATCTTCCCTTACTTGATGGTGATATCCGACGCTGACCTGCCGTCGCCTAGCAGTGTTTACCCCAACCAGGTGTCTCCCACCAGCGGAGCACCACCAGAATAGTCTCTAACCTCCTGAATGGTCTCCCGGTATGTATGGTGATATAGTGCATGTAAGTGTGTGTGTGTAAGGAAGGATAGGACAAGGAAGAGGAAGGGAAGATCGTGGGATCCGTGGTCCGTTTGTAGGTACTGCTCTAGCATTTGCCTGGTTTTGATCGGAGTAAACACCGAAAACTACCGTTCAGAGAAATGGGAAACAAGTTATAAATGTTTTCCCTTTTTTATGTGCTAGAAGTATGTTACATTTACTGTGAAGCATCCCGTATTATGTATTATTTTACCATCTGGTTATGCGAAAGTGTGGACAAGACGTCCGGAGCTTCTCCATGGGTAAAGCAGGTTTGAGGCGGGTATTCTTGGGAATCTCCCACTTTCACCACCTCTCATATCACCATTGCACCCTCATCATTCAAATCATATCACCTCCGATCATCATCACTTATTCATGATCAGATGTGATCAATAAGGCTAGGCACTAAGAATCATAACTTATGATTTGTAGTGGTATGTTTCAAAATATCAGCCTGAGCACGTAAGATTTAAAAGGCCATGCGGAAGCCCGTGGTGCGATCGATTTGGCAACGGTGTGTGCGGGCCGTGGTGGAGGCTGTTGAGGGCGGTCGTGGGGTTCGGAACCTGGCTCAGCTTTATTATTTCAGGGGAAAAATACGACTTCGGGCGCCGGCGGTGGCCGTTCGTGATTGTCGACTTTTTGCGATTCGACCCTCGCTCGCTGGCGCGGGGCGTTGCCAGGGCAAACATTGTGGTTGGGGAAGGCGGTGGACGTGCAAACGCGGACGTACGGTGGTTTTGATTGATTGTTTTTTTCGTGTTTCCGGGCGCGTCAACTGCTTCGGTCATTAGTCCCGTTAGTGTGGGGCATGTTTTCTCGGGAGATGGCGGTGATCTTCCCCCGCTGGATGGCGAGATCTGGTGCAGACCTACCGTCGGCTACTGGAACTACTTCCCTAACCTACTACTACTTCCCTAACCCACTACTACGAACTACTACGTACTTTTCCCCGCTGGATGGCAGATCTGGTGCAGACCTATCGTCGGCTACTGGAACTACTTCCCTAACCAGGACTCTCCCACCAGCGGGGCACCGCCCCAACCGGGACAAGCTCTAATCTCCCGACCGGTCTCCCGGAATATGTGGTAGTTTAGTGCATGTTAGTGTGTGTGAGTAAGGGGAGATGACATGACAAGGAAGAGGAAGGAAAGATCGTGCGCGGTCCGTGTCCTGTTTGGTAGGGTATTGCACCGGCATTCGCCTGGTGCTAATCGGAGAAACCACGGAAAACTACCGATCAGAGCAGCCGGCCGCTAGAATTCTCCTCCAAACAACGACCGAATTCGACCTAGCTGAAAAGCTGGTGTCGAAAATCCTGCCGCCGTGGGGAGTGGGAACCTAGGATCTCACGGTCAGGGGCGCTGCAATGACATCAGTTGATGCACTGAGCTACCACTCCCGGTTTGTAAGATTTAACTGAGCATTATTAAATAAAGAGAATTACGGTCCTCGACATATCACATCCAGAAACCACCTTTCTTTCCAATAAATTATTTTCTTCTTTATTCTCGTGTTATATAAATAACTAGTACTATAAGTTTGGTATGTGTCCCAACGCGTTTAAACCTTACAAGCCATCACTGATCATGCATCCCTTCACACGACAAACTGAACCTTCAGCGATTCACGTATAACTAAAACACAACTGTGTCACCTTTTTCGAGTCCGCCACAGGGGCTGAGGAATCTGCCCTCGCCGCTGAGACGGTGAACTAAGCCTTAACAAAACCCTTGTGCACCGTTCTTACCCTGCGGGTCAGGGTTCGCTCAAGGCATCAAAGGGGTTGCCGCCTGGCAGACGCCATTCAATATTTCAATGCAGCTTTCAAACTCGCGGTTAAGGTGCGGTGCGTTGCGCTGGAATTAATGAACCGCTTTGGCGCTAGCGGCAACTTCCCCTCCGAGTACGGAACTCGTGCAAGACGCAACCCGGCGTGCTTTCGCGCGCCAAGTCCTTTCAATGTGCAAAGTGGCAGCTTTTGCATGCCTGAACATACGGATGAGCACGAACGATGAGCGCTACGAAATAATGGAGTACGCCCTTCTTTTGACTAATGAAGGTAAAAGGTGCTACGGTGATGTTCACGGGAAGTCTCGAAGACTGGCGCTATTCAACGCCACCAACGCTGTATTATTTGTACGTTTTTTTGATTATATTGATGGATTTTATTAATTATTGGAGTATGTTTATTAGGTGGCTGCTGTTTAAGTGAAAGAGATGCATACACACTAGGTCATAGCTCATGCTAACGGATTAGGAACTAAAATTCCTCCTAAAATAATATATTCATGTTACCTACATTATGCATTACTTGAAACGATCTGTCATGAATGATTTGAAGGGCTGCTCTGAAATAAAATATTGGCTACAGGGTCAATTCCAGCACTCGATCTGGGAAGCATCTCAGGGTTCGTGTGTCTGATTTTTGGCAATTTCTAGTTTGCACTACTGATCCCAGCTGCTCTGACGTCCTTAATGCGGGCCACGAAAGTTATTGTTTACGTCTATACTGATATATAAAGGCCCTATATATTCCAGGGTAATGTGGAGTCTTCTATCGGGAATGAACGGAACATCAATATATTATTCAGATTTCAGAGCTAGAATATTAATAGTTTTAATCATTTATTAGTATAATAATTATTGATGTATAAAAATACACGATTATACGACGTATTCTGTTCATTTTGTCTTAAATTAAAGGAAGGGAAATAATACAAAAAGTTGTCCCCCCACTGCTTTGAAAAATATCGTTCTATTTTGTTATAAAATAATTGAAGTAATGTATGAACTTTAAACGGTGTGCGCTAGCGATGTAGTTTTTTAACAATTTTTAGAAAAGGATCATTAAGATGGCCGACCTGGATGGGCAAGATGGTTAAGAGCGTGCACCCACTGAGCGCTTCGGTCCGAAGGGTCGCGGGTACGAGTCCCGCCTTCGGCATGGTTGTTTGTCCCTTGTCTGTTGCATATGTGTTGTCGCGGAAGACCTGGCGGTCTCCTGTCCCCAGACCAGAGGAGCCAATTAGTGTTTTGGGATCTAGTGGATGGTCGAATATGCGTCCCATCGGAATGTAGAGAATAACTGGCTTTTGGTTGGAAAACGCCCTAGGTGAGGGGGATCATTAAGAAAAGCTAAAAATCGTTGAAGTAATTCTTGAAGGACTACTCTTACGTACCCACGTCTCGCGCGTTCATTCTTCGGCGGCAGACTCAAACGGTTTCCAACGACCTCGCGGAAACAGCTCACAAAAAATTGTATGGGTAAATATACAATCAGGCACTAAAACCCCAACTTGTTTCACACGTCATCATTGAGGACGTCAAACACACACAGCACGTCTCTATTTTTCATCACGATGTCTGATTTCTTCCATTTAAAATTGCAACTGCATTTGCATTTTTACTTTCTCCTATACGGAAATACACGTTTTGGGGTCCCCTGATACCGACGTCTTTTTTTGTTGTTTTTTTTTCTCAAAAAGTCCATCCGTCCGTCTGTCTGTCCGTCTGACCGTTGTCTATCCGTGCGCCTGTGAACACTACTAGCACCTAAACCACACGTACAAACGTTTCCAAATTGAAGAAACCCCTGACCATCTGGCTCTAGTTTATGTTGACAAGCCTTGGTTCATTGATATTTTTCGTAGGGGCAAAGCAGCCAATTCTATGTGTTTCGTGTTTCGGAGCAGCCATAAGGGTAGTGATCAGTATTAATATCTGAATAGAATGTTCGTGTTTTCCGATGCTGTACTCAATTAAATCCTTGAAATAACAGTCAGTATGACACATTTTATTGCCAGATGGAACCTGTTATCACCTGTACTAAGAAAATCAATACTCTTAATGACGACAGCTTTAACGATTACCGTTATTTTGTTCGGAGGTACACACGCTAAAAACTGTAAACATGAATGCGTCCGTTTGGTGCCAAATGCATTTTTACGTTCAATCATGTTAAAGGCTTGAAAAATACTCAGTGAAACACCATGGTTATTCAAACATTTATTGTTAACAATGTTTTATTCATTATTATTACTAACTTTTATGTACAAATAGGAATGTGAGAATATTTCATTTGGTACCACAATGGTTAGTTTTAGAACCAAACGTCATGGCCACATTGATATCTAATTTACTTTCTCTTTCGAAAACATACATGATTCTAAACTTGCTGACACAGTGATAAGAATGCTAACATTCATTTTGCCTCATTTTGTTTAGATTGAGTTCTGATACACCTTGGACCTTAGTATCCAGTTGGGCTTTTTTTTAACACCAAAGAATATACTGAAAAATAAGAGGGATAACCCTTGTAGGAATTCTGAGAACACTTCGTACCTGCCTCTGATCGTTGATTGATTTTCAAAAGTATAAATCGCTATTTTAGCTGCGTTCTCATAAACAGAAATTCCCCTAATACGGTCTTTAGAGCCGATTGGTTGCGTCCAGTTTGTTAGTAAGGGTCGCTTGGCAGTTTATTGAAGCGGCGTAGAGACATTGGAGCCTAGTGATGGGTTAAACGCCGCTCTGCATTTAAAGGGGTCATTTGCGTGATCGGGGCTGATTGATGAGACCAATAGTTTCCTGAAGCTCGTGAATTATGCAGCAGGAGCTGTTGTCTACAGCTCTCTGAGCTGGCTGGTATCCATGTCACAAGGCTCTCTGCACAAGGCCACGCGAATTTGTGGGTGAGCTCCCGTCGCCCTCAACACGCAACTTTTAGCGCTCTGCACGTTTTTCGCTGGACGACAGGCATAGCGTTCTGTAAAAGGGGTCGTCAAAGGTCACGCCGACAAGCTAAATCCATCCCACTGCTCATTTCTCACTTGTTACATTGATATGTTCATTTTAGGTCGGATGAACCTCTTGGTTTATTTGCGGCGTCATTTCTGTCTCGTAGAACTCATCAATAGTGTAAATTACATTTACAGATTGAATTCAATATTACAATAACAGTAGAATGTATATTGTAAATATTGTGACAGTAATTCTTTACATTTTGTTCTACAGGTTAATTTCCTTCAAGAACTTGATAAATCTTTTATATAGTACCCTGGAGTTTGGTACTTCATCAGGGGAGTTCAGTTTGTCCTTTTATCTGGTCACATATTTAGGGTTAATGAAAATGTGATCAACTGATTAAACCACATTGAATCTGTTTCACATGGCTGCAGGGTTATTAGTAATGAAATGTTCATGAGTGATTCTCAAACAGGTCGCGAGTGGATGAGTGAGTTATTCATTTTCAGTACCTATTCATTTAGTGAATCAATGAAGAAGTCGAGTTTCAGTAAATACTTTTTTTTTTAAGATAATCGCTACTACATATTCAAGTTGCGTGTTGACATTAAATTCCAAAGAGACTGTTAGGGGGGAGTAAATCATCAAACCAAACTTCAGTTTACACCTTCCTGATGCAGAGGCCCATTGATGAATATTCAGAAATACTATTAGGGAGCCCAACATTTCTCTGATTCTTAAGGTGGCTCCATACATTCATTATTCGGCGAACCACTCGCCAAATTCCGAGTAGTGTGGACGAGTTTCTCGCTATTTGACGAGTAACGAACGTTCGGTGCTTTCTCTACTCATCGCATGTTAGTCTTTTGGACACATCAAAGAAAGCGAACATTCGCTGAACACATCAGCTGTTCGGGATTGGGCGAGTGGTAGCTCGCTGCTCGGCGAATGCCCAATCATTGGAGCCGCCTTTAAGTTACTAACATGCAGAAGCAATGTCGATACTTGATGACATGCATCGATATCGCTTAAATTTAAAACAAATATCTAGAGTTGGACCGGTAGCGGTAGCTCAGTGCATCAACTGATGTCACTGCAGCGCTTCTGACCGGGAGGTTCTAGCTTCGAGTTCTGACGGCGGCGAGATTTTCGACACTAGCTTTTCAGCTAGGTCGAATTCAGTCGCTGTCCGGAGGAAAATTCTAGGATCGGAGAAACCACGGAAAACTACCGATCATAGCAGCTCAAATTCTTCTCCAAGCAGCGACTGAATTAGACCTAGCTGGAAAGCTAGTCAAAATGTCACCGCCGTGAGGACTCGAACATAGGATCTCACAGTCAGAGGCGTTGCAGTGGCATCAGTTGATGCACTGAGCTACCGCCCCTGGTTCCAAAATGTGTGAATGTTGCTTTGTCGCAAGTCAGTAGATTCACAACAAAATAACTTTTGATTGATCGATCCTCCTTTAGCGCTGCGTACGCGGTCTGCTTTGATCGTTCGCTCTTCATGGCGATGGAAACATCTAATTAACCGCGGCCAAAAGAATCGTGGTATCTTCGGCATTCTTACTCTTGTCAATTTAAATGATTGGACAAAGGATATTTGCTTCACATTTACTTAGCATCCACATCACGTTTTTCTGGGTGGAGTCGGTTTCGGTTTCGTCTCGGAAAAATCGTAATAAAAGAAAAAGAAAAACAATTTTGTGCAAAGTTGAAATTTTCATGTACAGTCACGCGATGGGAGTGTTTATATTTTCCCCCATCCCGTATTCCATCCTTTCCTTTGAATAAAACCGTTCATTTTTATCGCAATTTGACGCTCCATTTGCGCACGTAATGGGCAGTAAAAGGAACGCAGCAGAAATATAGATCGGAGTTCCGTTTTATGCCTGCTTCCGAGTCCGCCGGCCGCGTAGCTTTTTGTTTTTCCGCGTTTCTGCGTCGGCGACTGCTCCATTGCGCGGTTTCGTGTCGCTTCTGAGAATTCTGCCCCACCCCCTCCCTCCCCGCCCCACCCCCAACGCCAGAGTCTCGCTGGCCCTTTGCTCCCCAGCGGTCGGCCCTGGGGCCGCGGTCGCACACACGTATTACGGTTCCTGGTGGGGGATTGGAAACGTCCCGCCCGAATGCCCAATTTATCGATGATACATCGTTAGCATAAAGGGGACTGCAGTGAGAAGGCATGCGAAGGCTACGTGCACATGCATCTAACAGCGAGGAAGGTCATGAGCAGGGGGCGGATTGTGATGACCTAAAACATCACCGAAAATGATCAACGAAATGCTGTTAAAATGTTTTTAAAATTCCCTGAAAACTAAGAAAAATGACGTACAAAATGTGATAAAACCTGTTCGAATGAACAACTCAAGCTGTTCGATATGTTACTGATGTAATCGAGACTTCTTCTATTCATTCTAGTGAACTCAGCTCTCAACCGTTTGGTTTGGATAGTTCTTTACCCTTTTCTTGTCTTTAGTGATCCCGAAATGGACTGAAACCGACAGGTTCTGACACGCGTCGTAGGAGCTTCAGTTTACCTACTCGCAGGGGCTGACATTACAACTTCTGAGCGAAGAAATCGAATAAACCACTCAGGAATTCTGTGGAGAACATTTATTGCTTCTTATTTGAAGCAAGTACCGGTAAAATTATATTTAAAACGATTGAATCAGAGAAAATGCATTAAAAATGACCGAAAATATTACAATTTGACTTATTAGTCGAAATTAAGAAAATGCAAAAAATGTATAAAAATGGTTCATTTCCTTTTATCATAACATAAAATTAATTTATACACTAAACGGATTCTAAAGAGAAAAAAAAGACATTTCATTAAAATCCAGAGCAAAATGACAGAGCACAATACTTTTAGGTACTGAGGAGGGAGTTACACCACACCGGGTTAGTTCTATTGTCAAGAAACTCCGGCTCAAACCGGATGGAAGCCTCGAGCTTGGCTTCGAAGCCCGAATAGAAGCCTTGAGATGGACCTCAACCGAATGGAAGCGAGCTGGTCAAGCCCGAAGAAGCCTTGAGATGGACCTCCAAGCCCGAATGGAGGACTAGAGCTGGACCTCGAAGTCCGAATGGAAGGGTTGACATGGACCTCCAAGCCCGAATGGAAGCCTTGAGATGCACCTCCAAGCCCGAATGGAAGACTCGAGCTGGACCTCCAAGCCCGAATGAAAGCCTTGAGATGGATCTCCGAACCGAATGGAAGTCTGGAGCTGGACCTCGAAGCCCGAATGGAAGCCTTGAGATGGACCTCCAAGCCCGAATGGAAGACTCGAGCTGGACCTCGAAGCCCGAATGGAAGCCTTGAGATGGATCTCCAACCCGAATGGAAGCTCGAGCTGGACCCTAGCCCGAGTGGAAGCCTTGAGATGGACCTCGAAGCCTGAATGGAAGACTCGAGCGGGACCTCGAAGCCCGAATGAGCCTCGAGACGGCTTCACTCAGGATGTAGGGAGCCTTTGGTCGCGTGTGTGGATGCCAGCGCAACAGTGTATTTGTTCTCCCGAGGTGTGTGTGTGTGAGAGATAGGGGGGGGGTAAAGGGAGGGGGAGAGAGAAAGAGAGGGTGAGGATTAGAACATATGAGGAACACTTTGGAAGAGTGAAACCCCTTGGTATGTAATGAGGTTTTGGATGTAAGTACACTGACAGAGAGTTCGAATGCTTCTTTGATTATGGGCGGGGATGAAGGGAGAAAATCGTGCAATCGTAAAGGGTGGAAAACTGGAGGTCGAAGTCCAGGCCAATGACGTGTATGGAAATAGTCATCGGTGCACATGGCGCTGATGCAGGTTGATGCGATGCGAAGTGATACACTAGTGAAGACAGTAGAACAGAAGGTTAGATAAGATCACGTAAATAGCTACCGGCTATTTTCGCAGCGTCGTTGACCGGGAGGCACTAAGATTCGAATCCAGACAGAGGCAAATTTTCGATACTACATTACTTTATAGCAATGTCGGATGCAAACCACAGTCTGGAGAAGTAGGTTCTAGACGCCGGGTGCTCTGAATTGTAGTTTTCCTTGACTTCTTCAAACAATGCTAAGGGAACATCGTTATAGTACCGTAACAGATGGGTTACGGGCCACACACGATCTTTCCTTCCTTTTCCTTGTGGTATTCTCTTCCCTTAAATGCGCACACACACTTACACTTTCACGCACTATATTACCAATCGTAAGCTTAGATCTTGTCGCGGTTGGGACTGCGAGCGGTGGCTCAGGGCATCACTGATGTCACTGCAGTGCCTCCTACCGGGAGGTCCTAGGTTCGAGTCCCGACTGCATCAGGATTTTCGATACTAGCTTTTGAGCTAGGTCGAATTCAGTTGCTGCCTGCTGAGGAGAATTCTAGTGGCCGGCTGCTCTGATCGGTAGTTTTCCGTGGTTTCTCCGATTAATACTAGGCGAATGCCGGAGCAGTACCCTAACAAACGGGCCACGAATCGCGCGCAATCTTCCCTTCTTCTTCCTTGTCCTAACCTCACTCCTTACAAACATCGATCGGAAACTTGTCCCGGTTGGGGCGATACCCCGCTAGTGGGAAATACCTGGTTGGGGCAAACCCCAATAGTTGACAGTAGGTCGGCGCCGGATCTCGCCATCAAGTGGGGGAAGATCACAGCCCCCTCCCAACGAAAAACATGCTCTATACTTACGGGACGAATGACTTCAGCAGTTGACGCACCCGGAATCACAATCTATCAATCATGTCGCAGTTGGGGCGGTGCCCCGCTGAGGCAAACCGTCATGAAGGTCATCGCCGCGTCAAATAATCCAGTGGGAGAGGAAGATCTCTGCCTTCCTTGATGTAATTCTCACTGCGTCCACAGAAAGACTGGCCATTGTAGTTGATGTGGTAGGAAAAATCTAAATACGTAATAAACAAGTAGAAAACAGTCTTTTTTTCATTTTTGTCCTTTTGATTAATTATTTCGTAAGGATATGCTACTAACTACAACCCAAAGAACACGTGTAGCCGTCAGCTTAAACATTGTCGTTAATTGCAAGTCATTTAAAAAGTTCGTGACTCTACCTTATTCCCTTGTCACGCTCACTGCCTCGCGCGATGACCATTGATTTATGAAATGTATTTACGTACAGTCACGTCAATCTGTGTGACGTGTGTGTACATTACTAGATTATATTAAATCGAAGATATTTGTATTATAGGAATAATCGTCTCCTATATTATTTCAGTAGTATACATAGTTTTTGCGACTCTCACACGCAATCTTTATTCGTGAGGAAAAGAGAATTTCACGAATACTTGGTGAATTGCACTAGGATTTTAAAAATATAAACGGTTTGTTTAAAAAAAACGCATCAAAATATTCATATCAAATGCAACCCGCAACACTTTGCCTTTTTTTAAAAATTTGTATCGCTAAATTACTCCTAAGCAAAGCGTTTTAAGGCCCCCAAAACAAAAAACGTCCCTCATACCATAATCTGCAGAATGAGATCTTCTTGAACGTTCTACAATTTTGCTGGTTCGACGCTTCTCGATTCTACTCCACCTGTTCAGAACCTGTAGAATCTGAAACTCTATGTGAAATTAAACTAATTACGTGATATTCTAAGCGATTGAATAACGCTGGCTTACATCTCTGCTTGATAATAACGTTAAGTAAGAATAGCTTGTATTGACGAGTGTATCAGTTCCAAGTAGCGGAGGATAAGAGTGTCTTTAAAAAATAGATAAATTAAGGCTTAATATGGAAATGGCAAAATAGGGAATAGGGTGGGGTTGAACATGCGAGACTTCTCGCACGGGTACGCTAGTATAATTTTTAAAGAATTTTGGATGAATTGAACTTTTGTTTCTTTTCTTCAATTATTTTCTTCTTGTGCCCTTGATCGTCCCAGTTTGATACGGCCTGCATTGAGCAGCCTACTTGTCACCCGTTGAATATCAAACAATACATTTATTTGAAGGAACTATGTCGTATTCTTTGATAAAAACATAATGGGTCTTATGCATAAAATCTTAGTATTACTTTTGCTTTGCCTATAGTAAAATATATTAGTAAAAGTACTTTCTGTAAATAATATGCATAAATTAAATTGTACTGCTACGTTGAAATTTCTACATGACTTGGGTTTTACATTTCACACAGTCCAGAAAAATAAAGGTTTCAGAAAACTGATTTTTTATTTATTACTGATTTTTATAGTTTTTTGGGTGCTGAATCCGCATCTGAACTCTATTCTTTTCCATCACCCACAGTTTAATCACAATTTGATCTAGTATGATATGGGAAAATATGCTAAATTGCAATAAACATGAAAAGTAAACGAATTTTAAAATACCAACAGAACATTATGTAAACATAGATGGCTTAACATTCTTAACAGTGTATTCTACAAAGTCTTTAAGTATCCATTGACGTTTATTTTCTGGTACTATGGTCAAACACAACTCTGACCGTGGAACCGCCACGCCTATCGATACACGTTAGTGGAAGGGATCTCAACGTAGATATATTTTACCAAAGCGTATATTACCATCTTTGTTGTCATAATACTTTCTCGTTCTAACTTCCTGCTGCTCACGTTTCTAGAAGACTCAGGGCTGCATTTGCCTAGTTGTACAGATAAAATGTTAAAATGCGTACAAATGGTGGGCGATACAGCAATTATACAACAAATATAACGATTGGAATTGGGTGAACACACACAAAATGTTTTTTGGTCGTTGGCCTGTATTGGTGACTTTTTCGGTATTTCCGTACAGGTTCGTGTTGGCTCGCAACGCACTTAATAGTCCAGGGCTAATTGACTTCGTCTGGAGGTCTTTCAAAAGACTGAGAAGTGCAAGACATAGCTTTATTGGGAACAGCCCACATTTTGCGGAAAGTATTGTAGAGGCACCATCAGTCCCTTGATTTGCTCCTCAGGAAGCTGTTTGCAAACCAGAGTAGATTTTATATCTAACCGACCATAACATATTTATTTGTGAAGTATAGGAATAGTAATAATAATAATAATAATAATAATAATAATAATAACAACAACAACAAAACAAGTCACAGAGTGTGCCGGAAAACCAACGTAAGGTGCTGGGATATTTAGTCGTTAGCATGGCATTGATGACAGGGATTGCATATTTTAATGAAATTGTACTAAAATTAATTCCGTTTATAGGGCTCACATAACTGTTGCACTGCGATGTATCATGGTAATGAATGTTTAAATTTAATTATTATGTTAAAGTGAAGTTCCAAAGCGCAGTGATTTTAATAATAAAATATTCTCTTTGCTTTAAATTCGTTAGTTCTAATTATTATGAGTCATTAAATGGAGATAATTTTTATTACGGCGTGTTTATTTAGCATGATTTGTTTATTTTATACACATCGAAGTAGAAAGCAAATTCTCTTGATTAAATTTGTTTAAATATTCACTTAAACGTTGTTACGCATTGGTTTAAAAAATTGTTGATTTTAACTCGGAACGAATTCAGCTGAAACCGCACGCTAGCTTTCACTGATGGTGCCATCCATTTGTTACGTCAGTGCTAAATGTGTTTGGAAAACCGTATTAGCAGTTGATTTCCATTTTCTCTACATCTCTTTCCTTCCTTTCATCAAATTTCTCACTTGACATACACTTCATATGATGCATATTCAATTTTCTTAAACGTATAGAACATTTATTTAGTCTTCTGAGTCCTCAGGTGAATTTCTTATTAATTTGCATATTTTTGTTCTTAGATGATTATGCTAAACGGCTATATCCTTTCTAGTATGCCTATTTTCGCAAGTTACGTCGTGTTTACCTCAGGACAGCTGAGATATTTAAGATTCTGGAGGATAGAAATGCGTCAGAAAAAAACTACCCTACCACACGGGCCACGGACCGCGCGCGATCTTTCCTTCTTCTTCCTTACACACACACACACACACACACACGCGTACACTAACATGCACTACACGATCACATATTCCGGGAGACCGGTCGGGAGCTTAGAGCTTGTCCCGGCTGGAGCGGTGCCCCGCTGGTGGGAGAGTCCTGGTTAAGGGGAAACCCCACTAGCCGACAGTAGGTCGGCGCCGGATCTCGCCATCCAGCACGGGAAGATCACTGCCATCTCCCGGAAAAAACATGCACTACACTAACGGGACTAATGACCAAAGCAGTTGACGCGCCCGGAAACACGAAAAAATCAATCAATCACTACAAATATACATTTTACTTATTTTATTATTTCCTCTATTGCGAATTTGTTCGTATTATCCGAAATTTTGGTTTGCGAAGTTAGGATTGGCGTGTTCTACGTGTTTCCTTTCTTACATGTTATTTCGGATGAGGTTGCAGCCCCATTCCATGGCGTCTATCAACGTCACGCTGCATCATAAAAGGATCGTCGGACATCGGAGCGGACACATGTGGCAATTGTGATCGCGTTTTATGCGCTGTCAGCGCGTGTAGCGCGGACGCGAACAAGGATGTCCGCGGAGACCCAGTATTCGGCGCCGGACGCCGGTCTATAGGACGCGGCGAGGGAGAACACAGGTCGATCGCTCCTGCCCCACGAGCAGACAAAAAAACAGGCTGTATTGAATCTCAAAGAAAAAATCTTGGTCACTGTTTTCCGCCCCCGCAGGCGGTAATGTACACTTCGA
The DNA here is from genome assembly GCA_964035755.1 of Teleogryllus oceanicus. NCBI lineage: Eukaryota > Metazoa > Arthropoda > Insecta > Orthoptera > Gryllidae > Teleogryllus > Teleogryllus oceanicus. Next base: position 13,509,900 of record CAXIVR010000008.1, read on the forward strand.
CTTTCGGTTTGATTTGATTTGATTATGTCGTGTTTCCGGCACGTCAACTGATTTGGTCATTAGTCCCGTTAGTGTACTGCACGAGTTTTGGGGGGGGGTATGCGCGGTGATCTTTCCCCGCTGGATGGCGAGATCCGGCAGGGATCTACCGTCGGATAGTGGGGTTTCCCCCTAACCAGGACTCTCCCACCAGCGGGGCACCGCCTCAGCCGGGACAAGCTCTAAGCTCCCGACCGGCCTCCCGGAACATGTGGTTGTGTAGGGCATGTTAGTGTAAGTGGAGAGGATAGGACAAGGAAGAGGAAGGACAGATCGCGCGCGGTCCGTGGCCCATTTGGTAGGGTACTGCTCCGGCATTCTCCTGGTGTTGATCGGAGAAACCACGGAAAACTACCGATCAGAGCAGCCGGCCGCTAGAATTCTCCTCCAGACAGCGACTGAATTGAAACCCGCCGTCAGGACTCGAACCTAGGACGTACCGGTCAGGGCGCGCAGTGACATCAGTTGATGCACTGAGCTACTGTTCCCAGTCGACTTTCGGATGTTACTGTTATAATCAGGGTGTGGTGGGACGAACCGTAAATGCAAGGAAACGGAAAAAGGGTTACGGTGCAAACAATTTTTTTTACAACTTCTCGTGCAATGAAGATCAAGGTTTGGCAAAACTTCGTTTCTAACTCAACTATACAATATCCTCTCTTGTAGAGTGACAATCTACTGCTCTGGCCGTCTCGGCTGTATACAGCATGCGCAGACGCATCGTTTTTCTGAGGCTTACTGCGCAGCTCTGCGGACTGCTGACTCGATTCATTTGTTCAGTTTTGTGAACGCACGGAAAGTGCAATGCACATTCACGCCACCGTGATGCGACCATTCCTTCCCTTAGGGACGTCTATGCCCAATCCTGCAACATAAACAGAAAAAAATAGGTCAGAACGACTTTAGTGAACTGGCTCCGCATTGCGTGTGCCGAAATACAAAATTTATGTTTGCTGGCCCGGTGGCCAAGGTCGCTAAGGCAATGTGTCAAAGCGATCTCGGACCGTAGGGTCGCGGATTCAAGTCCCGCCTCGGGCATGGTTATATTTGTGTTCGTCCTTTCACCCCTTAGCATCACCATTTCGTTTCATCTTTATAGTTACCATAACGTTGACGTCAATAGAGGTCGCTAATTACGCAGATGTTGATGCTACCTTAAATAACCCCCCAAAAAAGGTTTATGATTTAATTCCCATTGCTCTATTTCTTCTTTCTTTCTAGGGTTTTTATCCAGCCGACATCCGGTTACCGTTTACGTCCCGATGGGACGCATATTCGACCATACACTAGACACCAACATACTTGCGGGCTCCTCTGATCTGGGGTCAGCAGAACGCGAGGCCCTCCGCGACAACACGTACATACAAAGACAAGGGACAAACAACCATGCCCAAAGCGGGACTCGAACCCGCGACCCTTCGGACCGAAGCGCTGAGTCGGTACTCGCTCTTAGCCACCTCAGCCATTCAGGTCGGCCCATTGCTCTACTTCAGTTTCCTTATTCCAGCAAGTTTTTAGGTCGCTTATACTTGGCGCGTTGATCGGGTTCGTATGAAGCTGCTGACTCCAGCGAGGCTCGTAGCATACTTATCAGCTTATTCCGGTACTTGCCTTATCAGCTTATTCATCGGAGTCAAAGAAATATGCCCCGAGGTGACGTGGCGAGTGTAGTCTCCTGGTCCGCTGCTCACGTGTCGGTCGCGCTGTCTTCGTGGGTGAGCGCACCCGGCGACTTTGTCTTTCTAAATCTTGAGATTCGAAGTGAAATTTTAAAATGTCATTTTCTTGATTTATTCGAAGTACGTTTAACTCAGAACCAATATTGCCTCTAGAGTGATTCTTACGGGGAGGTCTTAGGATTGGAACCCCGGCGATGACGAATTTTTAACACCAGCTACACATGCACTAGGTCGAATTCAGCCGCTTTGTGAAAGAGAGTTCTAGCGGCCTGTTGCTCTGTTGGGTAGTTTTCCGTAGTTTCTCCGGTCAATTCCAGTCGAATGCTGGAGCAATAGTACCCTATCAAACAGCCCACGGACCGCACGCGATCTTTCCTTCCTATTATTTGGCATCTGATCTCTCCTTACTCATACTTAAACCCTTACTTAATCATACTTAAACTTCACGCACTACATTCTGAGCCGAATTCTGAACATTATTTCAAATTTACCGCACTTTATGGAAGCTACCTCTGCCGTTCTTTTTCATTTTCAGCTGTTCTGAAATCCAAGTCCTATGAAATTCCCGTCCTTAATAATTGTTCTATGAGACAATTACACAAAGCACTAACGTTTGGATCATTAACACACTCCATTTTCACAAAAAAACGTGAGGAAGCGAAACTTACGAATGACTAGAGAAGGACTGTGGACTGCAATATTTTGCGGTGCTTACCGACCGTCCAGATGCGCATCCTCCCCTCTTCCAACCCTTGAAACATGGGGATTACCGCGGTAGCATGCGGTTCCTTCGCCTGCGCAAGCGAATTCCTGGACTGCATTTAGAACTGTTTGAAACTCACTCTACCGCACTTCATAGCGCTTGCGTTTGCGGAAGACTGAGGCTCTCGGTAGCAAAACAGAGTTATTTTTTCCTCTGTTTTAAAGCTTTCAAAATCTCAATAACGTTTTAGAGGATTATCAAACTTATTAAATATTTCTTATAATCTTCGAATTATTTGGTATATCGGAGGTATACGTGGTGTATTGGAGAATTTGCCTCTGACTACATTACCATTCATGTCCAGAGGAAGCATGCGCCAAACACACGTTGATACGTTGGTTGGGAAATTCTCGCTAGCCGATGGTTGATCTCGCCATCCAGCGGAGGAAGGTCACCGCCTTCTCCCGAGTGAAAAACTTGTACTACAATAACGGGACTAATGACACACTATGTTGACGCGCCCGAAATCACTGACCAACCAACCAACCAATCCATAGCCCACTTCCCACACCCCTTTCTCCGAAGCGGCTGCCTAGTTTGCAAGAGAGTCGCTGGGCGCTGGTGTCTTCTTGAAATGGTGGTTACCTCTCGGACTGCGTTTCCGCCAAGTCCGAATCTCGTATCTCCTCTTTCCCTCTTTCTCGTCCGCCGTGGGCTCCCGGGGGAAATCCCAGCTGCCACGCAAATCCCACCAGGCGAGAGCACCGACGACTGCTCGCCCGCCCCTCCCCCCTCCGCCCTCCAGCCACAGACCCATACGCACCGCTCACTTGGACATTGACCCTTTGCTCACTCCGTGCTCGAAGGAAGTCGGCGGAAATCTTTTAGGAGGTGAAGTCGCCGCTACGCTGTTGAAAGAAAAACACGAATTTGCCCTTAATTTGTAAAACAAAAAATGCGTCTGCCAGATGACATCATGAATGGTACAGTTAACAGAACCGCACTGCAAGCGACCTTTTGTTTAATTTGAAATTTAGACGTTTGGAGCGACACTTCACACCTGAAAATCTACAGTCCCTCGGACGACCTACTCGCCTCGTGCGTGAATCATCTGCTTCGCGCTCTTGTTGCGTAAATAGCTATATTAAGATTTATTAAAATTGATGTTTCCATTCACGTCACTGCTATGATCTCTAGTCTCATTCGTTGAGTCAATTTTTTATCCCCATTGGTACCGAAGCTCCTCCGCAGCTAGATGTCTAGTGTCGATTGAGAAATTTCCCCTTGGAGGTGAGATTTACTACTTAAAAATAAAGAAATGCATTAATTTATAATAATAAGAAATGTAGCCTCTGGGATGACTCATGGGAGCGTAACTTCCCGTGCAGTGGTTCCGCGTTCGATTCCCGGTCGAGGCAAAAATATAGTTGTAGCTTTCCTTTAAAATCGTCGCAGTTTCTGTAGCTGTGGGACGAAGAAAAGCTGAAACAGGCGGATATTGCTATTTACAGTGAAGAGAATTCGTCATGTTCCCCTCCGCTCTTACCTCCAAGCATGGGAATTTAACTAGGCCCAGGCAAGGGAGACACCGGTAGCTGGCCGGCGAATTAGGACTACCTACCCCGTAACGCCAAATACATACATACAAAAATGTACCATAATAGATAAAATACAAATTTAAAGCACGAAATTCTCAGGTATGAAATTCCACAGACACACACGCACTAAAAAGTACTCAAAGACGGAGTGCTACATGCGTATGGCTTCGGTCGGCCCTGCTGCCGCACATTTCAACCCGACTGAAATACATTCAACTCGGCGCCCGCAATGCCGCCCCAGGGAATCGATTGCCTTGAGGTCTGCCAGAAGGGCCAATCGCTTCGCCTGTGTTTTCTCTGAATGCCGTGCTTCGCCGACGGCCAGCCGGGCACTTTGCTCCCTTGTTTACTCGTGGCCTCTCGCAGCTACATCCCCACGCGAGAATCGAGTTGTTCGATGTGTACTCTGGGATGCAACAGACCTCGAGGAGCAATTGCACGCATTCGCGGTAGCTAGAGCTCCGGAAAGACAGGAATTCTCTAACCCAGGATTTCACAATTGACGTGCTGGAGAACAAGGAGCTTTCCCCATCGACCTAGTTCAGAGAAATTGAGGGTTTAGTAGATCTTTAATCATGTAACTTAATACATCTCGAACAGTACATTTACTTATAAGTTCATAATTAGTTTTAAGTAACACATTTCACTTACGGAATAATGTTTGAAGTTCTATTTAATGTTAATAACTCAATTTCACAAAAAATGTGGGATAGCCTCTTGGTGTACTGATCCCGCCTATTTTAGGAAGTCTGATGGCCAAAGATTTGTCTTGGAAGAACCATTGTCAAAATAGTATTTCCTTACAGTCATAAACAAAAGGGAAATGTGAAACAAACGTATGTATCTTCAAATTTCTCTTTGTGAACATTTTGGTGTGAATTGCAAACTAACTTAATAAAAATTTGTTGTAAGAAATTTAATTGTAAGAATTGCTGAAAGAAAAATGAAGTTCAGTCCATTTCTACTGAAAGGAGCGCTGCTTATTTAACCGTCCAATCGGCGGGCGTAACATTTTCTCTTCGTGAGGCGTGTGTCCTAAATTTTACGTTACTCAATGACTTGAGTAAAACAAAGAGGTGTTGAACAATGCAATATTATGTTACATTATAATATCTATGGATATATAAATGGAGAGTGCGATAGTGAATATATAAATGTGATTGATTTTTTCGTGTTTCCGTTTTTCGGTCATTAGTCCTGTTAGTGTTGGGCATGTTTTTTTCTCGGGAGATGGCGGTGATCTTCCCCCGCTGGATGGCGAGATCCGGCGCCGACCTACCGTCGGCTCGTGGGGTTTCCCCCTAACCAGGACTCTCCCACCAGCGGGGCACCGCCCCAGCAGGGACAAGCTCTAAGCTCCCGACCGGTCTCCCGGAATATGTGGTAGTGCATGTTAGTGTAAGAGGAGAGGATAGGACAAGGAAGAGGAAGGACAGATCGCGCGCGGTCCGTGGCCAGTTTGGTAGGGTACTGGGACCGGGAGGCCGGTCGGGAGCTTAGAGCTTGTCCCGACAGGGGCGGTGCCCCGCTGGTGGGAGAGTCCTGGTTAGGGGGAAACCCCACTAGTCGACGGTAGGTCGGCGCCCGATCTCGCCATTCAGCGACGGAAGATCAACGCCATCTCCCGAGAGAAAAACATGCACTACACTAACGGGACTAATGACCAAAGCAGTTGACGCGCCCGGAACCACGAAAAAATTAATCAATCAATCTTTTGTTCCGATCCAGTATCGTGCTGATGATCGTCTAGGTTGTCAACTCTCAGGTCATTATCACTATCCAGTACATGAACGTCCTTACGATCAGACAGATATGGAAGAATATGCTGAATTTCATTCACATTAAATCTTTCTGTGGACAATTTACAAAATTTCGATTAGCCCAAGTTATAACACTATTTTATAACATCAGGCGCGCAGCGTAAAATTTACGACACTATACTTCACTTATCTCGGATAGAGCTTTACAGAAACTAGATATTGCATGGAACATAAACAGTGGGTGCAGGAAAGCATCATTAAAGATATCTGCAAGAAATACCAAGCACGCAGAAGTCCTTGTCAACAATGAGTCCACAAAAACTCCAAAAACTATCCTCCAGTTGTAAAATTTACGCAAGGGTGCCTGCTGGAAAATTAACTAATTGAAATAGTTTCAAATTTAAATTAAACGTTTCACTTTACAATATTTTTTCGTATCTTTTTTCAATTTTTGAATAGTTTCGAAACAAATAAAACCACCGTAATCGATACAGTTAGGCATATGTTTCTAAGTTTAAAAATCCAACGCACTCAGAAGCAAATAAAATTGCAAACTGCAAAGAACTGTACTAATTTTTACCATTTATTGACCTATTACCTCGCACATATCTGCGACAGTTATGTCCCCAGTGAGTAACCATTTCGCTACATTTAACTTCCATTCGCAGACCGATTTGCCACGTCGTTTGGCAGCATTACCTCTTTTTTATTGCGTGAAAAAATGTAATATACTGCCCGTTCGGAGTATTTAGCTATACGAATTGTGGAGAAAAATGCGAACGTTTTTCCCATTATGATTTTTTAAAAGAAGTTGTCATTTGAATGTGTGTTCACTAAGCGAAGTCTATCGACTTCTACTCGAATGGAACAGTGAGTTAGAGAACAGTGAATTAACTCTGAACAAAGTGAGGTTGTTGAGTTTGATCGTAATGGTTACATTATTTTAAATTAAGTGTTAATATTGAAAAAAAAACTCATTCTTTATTACCAATGTATTATTGACGATATTAAGACCCTTCGACGATAAAATTAATCCATAAATATCATAAAACCCAGTGAAGTGTTCTTGTACATAAATCTGAACGATTCTCGAACCCCATCTCGATCAGGTTTTTTATCCAGTTTCCCTGATCCATTGAGCGAATGCTGAGATGACCCCTTGTTTTGCTTCTGGACATAAATGTAACTTCATTTTCTGTGCACGTCTTCTAGAATTCAGTGGGAAATACAATTATTCAAATTATCGTTTCCATGTTGTCGCGGCAGGAAGTAATAAAAGCCAAAATTTAATTTATTGCTTTGAAAATAGATTTTATTACATGGGAGTTTTTTTTGCTTTTTCTCCCTTTCAAAATTCAAAATTTATTGCTTGTTTATCCTTGAAAATAGATTTTATTACATGGAAGTTTTTTTTCTCCTTTCAAAAATTAAAATTTAAGTAGTATATGACTTAGTGTAGGGATCACAGAATTTTGAAAATGTAATTTTTTCCCCGTTTTTAACTGTTTTTTTTGACGTAAAATAAAATAAAAAAATAAATTTAAATGCACACAACGATCATAAATCATTGGATCAACAATTTTCGTTTGAAGTACAAAAACTTCAATTTTTGAAGCCCCAAATTAGTACTCCATCTCATTCGCAAGCTTCCTATAACACATTCTAAAGCCGTTCAGTCTGTTAACTCCTTAGTCAGGAATGACGAAGGACAGGACGGGAAAATGAAGGTTTGCATGTGGTACGTGTTATTGCTCCGGCACAGGTCTGGTATTCATCAGGGCAAGCCACGAAAACAACCGTTTAGAGCCGGCCAGATATTGTTGGGTATTGATCTAGTCGGAGTTGAAAATCCGCCAACATCAAGACAAAAAACTTGCTCATATATACTTGACTGTCCGGGAGAGGTCGCGTCCTACACACAAGCGCCTACGTTTCGGCCGCCATTCTGCGACTTTCCTCAGGGCGAAAATATGAAGTATTCACAAATGAATATATTCCACACCCAGGATTCTAAGCGTTCTAGGAGTAAATGTCCCAAGTCTCTGCGCCAACCAGGCTGACACGTCAAGTAATTACGACGAACTAATTTGTAGTCATGCTTTTTTAGTATAGAATTATGACTATAATAAACACGTATAGAATAATGACTTACAAAACTTTATGCTGTGTGCACAGCTGACTTTGAAGTTGACGCGCACGCACGAGACGGCGCGCTCTATATTGAAGTATACGGGGCAGCGAGGCAAACTGCCCCGTATCTACCCGCTCTACCGGACATCTAGCAACCAGAGCTAGTCTGGGTCAGCGTCGGCGATCCAAGTATAATGGGCGGCCTGTCGCCCGGCAAGAGAATAATTTGTGACTGTGATTTAGTGCGCTTAGATACTGTTATTGTGACCACTATGCTGACCACGCTGAGTGCAACGTTTTTCCCACTGGATAATTGTCGACCTTGCTACGGACTAGTGTGTCTTCTGGTGAAACAGCAAACAGCTACGAACTTGGCACTTTCTTTACCAGCGAGTGGGAGACCTGGCATTGTATGATTGGGTAAAGGCTTTTGGATTGTACGCTGGAAAGACAAAAACTGTTTTTGTAGAAACATCTATCTCCCTACTTTTTCAAATATTTTACTATAACTGTGAAATGGCCACAAACTCGCCCTACACAATTTTACTTCACACCAAACTGATACGCGATCATGCCTCTACTTGTATACGGTCAACCTTCGCTTAACGAGTCTACCGCACGACAGTTGTCAACTGTCCTTGCTGTACCTGATTCATTTTTCCTCAACGAGAAACAATGTTACTGGATCGCACAAGTTGTAAATCTTCTCCCCTCATTGCTCCCCAACAAAGAAACAGGGACCAACGGGGATAAGTGACAAAGCTGCGATGTAGGCCATCGTTAGGCTCGACAGTGTACGATTCTTAACAAACCAATCTCCCTGTTTTTAACTATCCTTTCTAACATTTAATCTTTCGACTTCTGAATTACACATTTCCATAGGTATCGCTAATTTAGCGACTCGGGGTTCGGAATTAGTATAAAGGGTTGGGTAGAACTTGTTTCCTTTGCAAGTTTGCTATGTGCACTTCCGCAGTGGCGATGAGTCGGTGTGCCAATTAATTTGTGCCACCTATTTACTCTTTAAGCTAACACGTTTCTGCCCATGTGGGACATCATTTCCCCATCTTCTAATGAATGTGTTGCTGTCTGTCTGTTATGTCGTTAGAAACGTCAGAAACCATTACTATTAATCTCCCGGTTTAATTCGATTCATACTGTATTGCGTGGTCATACGCACTTTTAATTCGTTTCTTCCTCAGAACTGCTTTTAAAATTAATCTTTTAAAATGCCTACAGTTCTTTGATTATTGGCCATCTACAAATACGCATGTAACTGAACCAATAACCAACCTGTGTTTTGACTCCTCTGAAAAAATCAAACCGTTAAGTTCGGAATTTTTCATGTTCAGAGAAATCCCTTATTTGCCACGTGTGCAATTAGTGCAGAGTGCAGGGCACAGAGCGTTGATTGGCAACCTGCCTTTGGGGGATTCCTCGGCGCACTTACCGAGACGGCGGTGCTCCGGAATGCGATAAACACGTGGAGTAATTACAAGGGCGTTCGCTCGCAATTGAAGGCGCCATTAAGAGCGTTCAATTCCCCGCTCCCCCTCGCCGTCCAGCTTCAATTTGAGCGAGGCCAGGGGGCGACGGGGAGGGGCGGGAGGAGTTGATTGAATCGGGTAAGGGCCCGCGAATCCAGAGCTGCTTGCGATCTCACGGGAGATCATTATTCACGGGTCAGATTCGTTCGGTCGGCGTTGTTTTACACATTAAAGGTAAAGGCATTGCACGCCGGAATAAAGAATTACCCTCCCGACTTTTTTTGAGAAATGGCCTATTTTCTCTCTTCCTTGGTGCGATAAACTGTTGATCGTAGAAGCTCGAAGCAGCACTGATGACATTCCAAACGCATCTTCATTGGTACGGAACTGAAACTATTTGCCTTTGAAGACGAAAATCCTGCTCGTGTTTATTATCGAAAAATAAAGCAGGTTCTTCACCAAATTATTGAGAACGTTTTGAAGACATGTGAGTTGCGGTGGTTTTGTGGCGGCGATGGTGTAGCGGTTAGCGTATCGGACTGCTATACCCAAATTTGCGGGTTCAAACCCGATCGAAGCCGTGGATTTTTAAGGTCGAAAAAAACCTTTGTACGCCTTCCTTCGGGGGGCGGCCGGCTGTCCCATGTTAGTATATTTACTGCATGTAAAAGATCCTCAAGCCTAAATGATGCCTCTGAGCTAAATTCAAATCGCCCAAGTAATACCATCTTTCTCCCATGGTTGGTGAAAGGAGTGTAACGAAATTTGCGTGGTCAGACGGAAGAACGGGCCTCATGGCCTGAGTCTCGCCACGTAAAATAAGGCACATTCAATTCAATTCAGTTCCAACAAGGGAACAATATCCTGATGTATTCTCAAAGTCAGGGTGTCCAAATTACAAGGCCTCGAGTGTCACAACTTAAACCTTTAATATGGTTGAGGGCCATATTTTCATAACTCGAGCGATTCACACCTGACTTTCCCTGATGATCTCAGCAGTTAATCCGGCTGTTCTGAAAGGGGGAGGGTAGGAGATGGACCCATGTGTGATATCAGGCCATGCCATGCATAACGCAGTGAAACACGTTAGAATGATTTCGAATTTCTGAATTCTCTAGAAAAATGTTCTTAAATCTAAACTTAACTCTGTACAATGGTCTCGATGGGCGAGGATGCAAGGGCCTTTCACGTTTGACTAATTACCCTTCGCGAGACACAATAAATGGCCCCACGAACCGCATGCGGCCGGGAATTGGACAACCCTGCTCTAAGTAATACTTTTGATCGGGCTTCTGCGTACACTTGAGCAGTATTTCAACGATACGGAAAATAAATACCACACGATTAGATAATCATTTAAATTCCCCAGAAACGCCTTGTAAAAAGGGTCATCCTAGGAGTCCAATTTATCATACTCTTAATTTTTTCATATTTCCAGCAAATTTTTGCAGACCTGAGTAAAATTCATTTATATTATTTTAATCTTTAAAATACCAATATTTCTTTAAAAAACTAATATAAGTTCAGGCAAACAAAGTCAGTAGGCTCCCCAGTTTAGGAAATTAGTTAGTCATGCAGTACATTAGAATGTACGTTGATCTTTGATTATCCAGAGCATGATATTTCATTAAAAACTATACTGGCCAATTTTGTAACTAATACTTTTACTCTTCTCGCATTTCTCCATAGATCAAGAAATGTTTCCAGTTCGACTCGTTATACTCGTATATATGTCTCCAGTATGGCACCATTGACACCAAAACCATCGGCTTCATCTACGAGTCAGAAGAAATCTTTATCTTACCAAATATTTAGCCAGCAGCTCTCATTCACTTTCCTAGGACCTAGCAATGAGTTATCCTCAATATCATTTGGCCCATCGTCCATTCATTGAGAAAATCTCCGACAAGCGTTACATAAACCCGTAATACTGGTACTAGTTTCGATTGTCCCAAGATCCTGAATGTGTCTTGTGATAGAATAACGGAAGAGGTAATAAAAAAGAAAGCAATGATTCGAACATTTTAAACCAGTGTAATGTTCAATTTGGTTGGCTAGCGATTACGTTATGTGGATAAAATTGCAATGTTCAAACCATTTGACTGTAAATATTCAAAACTAAACATTGGGTATCATCGTTATCAATATTAGTTTCATAACAATTAATTATTTGGAAACTGTTGTTTTTTTGTATATTTTGAACACATTTTATATTCAGGACAGGAACATATTCTGTAGGTTTCTGTTTCTTTAACATGGTTGAATTTATCTTCGAAACTAAGCCATTTTTGAATAGACTGCAGTAAAATAGTATAATAATAAGGGAATGAAAGGGTATTTTTAAGTGGATTTAATTTTTTTTCTTTTCAGGTTTTAAGGGAGAGATAGTAAGTTACAGTTTGAGTATTATTTTTGTTATTACTTTCTCGCGTTTTTAAGTTGTGTTATGGTGCATATTTCGAAATTAATTGGTATGTTGCAAAGTATTCTTAATGTTAATTCTAATTTAAAATTGTCCATTGGCTTAACACTAATAAGAAGGGCGTTGATGGGCATTATCGGATTCGGCAGCATATGGGGACCGCCAAATCTACTTTGGCTTCCACAAACGCTGCCAGGGTGTATGGAATGAACCAACGGTTTGGAAATAATTAAATAAATATTTAATAAGTATATTCAGTATGCGCGAGTCCATTTGGGAATGCCTCTGCCGTACTTCAAGGGGGAATGGGCGGAATGGAGCGAAATGGAAGTGTGGCTGTCCGCGGCGTCCTGTGAACAATTTTGTTCTTCAGACAGTGGCTGGATTCGACCTAGCTGTCTAACTAGTGACTAAAATCCTGCCGTCGTCGGGAGTCAAACTCTAGGACCTCCCGTGCTGAGGCTCTGCAGTGACATCAGGGTACCTGCCACATCAGCTGCAACGGTGCTGGGCAGAGAAACTCACGACGTTGGTCAGTCGGATGTTAGTGATTTCGGGCGCGTCAACTACTGAGGTCTTAAGTTCCGTAAGTGTAGTTCGTGTATTTGCTCGGGAGGTGGCGGTGGTCTTCACCCGCTGTATGGCGAGATCCGGCGCCGACCTACCGTCAGCTAGCGGGATTTTCCTCACCCAGGTATCTCCACCAGAGAGGCACCGCCCAGCCGGGACAACCTCTAAACCCCCGATCGGTCTCCCGGCAGGTGTGGTAGAGTAGTGCATGTGAGTGTGTGTGTAAGGGGAGAGGATAAGACAAGGAAGAGGAAGGACAGATCGCGCGCGGTCCGTGACCCGTTTGTTAAGGTACTGCTCCGGCAATCGCCTGGTGTTGATCGGAGAAACCACGGAAAACTACCTACCAGAGCCGCCGGCGCGTAGAACACTCCTCCAGGCAGCGACCGAATTCGATCTAGCTGAGAAGCTAGTGTCGAAAATCCTGCCGCCGTGGGGAGTGGGACCCTAGGACCACCTAGTCAGAGGCTTTGCAGTGACATCAGTTGATGCACTGAGCCACCGCTCCCGGTTCGGGACCCGAACCCTAGGACCACCTGGTCAGAGGCGCTGCAGTGAATGCCCTGAGCCACCTGACGGGACCGGCGCTCGAGAGAGCAACTCTCGAGTGAGTGCGAGAGAGCAGCTGGAGCGCCTTCCGCCCTGGTGCGAAGTGGTGGGAGGGGCGGTGTGATGTGGAGGGGCGGAGCTATTTGGCGCGCGCACGCCGCAAGCCGGGGGCCTCCATTAGCCAATTAGAGAGGCCCGCGCGGTCCGGCGCGGCGCCCTGGGGCCAGGGGTCGCCCCCCTCCCCCTCACCGCAGGCCTACGCTCCCTCCCCCACCCCGCCCCAAAAGAGCTTCACGTCCCACAGCTGCCGGCTTGCTCGTTCCGCCTCGCTTCTTCCATATTGCGTCTTTAACACAAAGAGGAGTAAGTTTTAATTAAACACAATATCAAGAATAACACACAAAACTAGTGTTCATTGCTACGTGCCTGACCGGGAGAGGTGGCGCTGTGCATCAATTGATGTCACTGCAGTGCATCTAACCATCTAAGTTCCAATTTCGTCGGCGGCAGGCTTTCGACACTAGCTTGTCAGGTCGAATACAGTCGCTGTCTGGAGGAGAATTCTGGCGGCCGGCTGCTCTGATCGGAAGTTTTCCGTGGTTTCTCCGATCAACACCAGGTGAATGCCGGAGCAGTACTCTAACCAACGGGCCACGGACCGCGCACGATCTGTCCTTCCTCTTCCTTGTCCTATCCTCACTCCTTCCATGCACTGCACTAGCACGTTTGCCGAGAGACCGGTCGGGAGCTTAGAGCTTGTCCCGACTGGGGCGGTGCCCCGCTGGTGGGAGAGACCTGGTTAGGGGGAAACCCCACTAGCCGACGGTTGGTCGGTGCCGGATCTCGCCATTCAGTGGGAGAAGATCACCGCCATCTCCCGAGAAAAAAACATGCACTACATTAACGGGAACTAATCACCGAAGCAGTTGACACACCCGGAAACACGAAAAAATCAATCAATCAATCAATCAAAGACGTAGGAGCTTAACCAGACGAAAGTTCTCTAGGGCGCGCGCAATGGGCGTCGCTTTGGATGGGAGTCACGTGGGGGAGGGGAGCCCGCATGAAACATCCGCTGTTTTTCTTAGGCTTGCTAGGGTTTCTCCTTTGTCTGAGGACAGGGATATGGTTGCCATGCACGGCACGCGCTTGCGATGGGAAGATTAGACGTTGCCTTACTTCAGGGAAGGGCAAACCAAGGCATTCGAGGCAGATACGGCAGGTCGTGGAACGCTGTGCGACTTTTGGGTATTAACTGAACCGTCTTCTGTACTGCCAGTGTGTTACTACTGAAGTATTGACAAAAAAATAATATTGATAGATTAATTTGCGTTTCTGATAATGTGCGAATTGTTTAAAATTTGTTACTAATATCATGGGTGTACGCACAAGGGGGGCGGCGACCCTCCTGAAAAGATTGCAAGGGGTCCTGAAAACATTCGTAAAAACATTTTTCTTTCGAAAATATGTTTAATCCCTGATTTTGCCGTTATTTAACCTGACAGTTTGGGGAATTGTTGTACATACGGAGAACAATGCTCAGCAAGCCATCTGGCAGCACTGTAAATTGCCAAACTTAAAATGTATTTATAAATGGATCCATTAAAAATGTAATTTCGTACTTCTTTCAGTAGATTTCATATTCAATAAATATTTTAATAAATTTATTTTTATTTTAATAAATCATTTATTTAAATAACAAAGTTCAAAGATATAGGAAGTCCAAAAATGTTATTGGTACATCCTCTTTTTTTAGGCTACCCACTTTTTTTTTTTTTTAATAATTTTTAATATAATTTTTTAATAAATATTTTATTAATAATTTTTTAGATTTTCTCGGGATAACATCTAGAGGGGGCACATTCAACTAGATACAAAAATAAGAAAACAGTGGACATTAGAAAAGGGCGTTGACACTGTGTTATGGGGAACTTGCAAATTGAAAGAAATTACTGTAGTTGGAAGTAGGAATTTACACACTGAGTTACTTGCAGATTTTTTCAGGCGGTTTTAAGATGTAGAAGACTAAAAATGGGAAATGTTGAGAGTGCGGCACTCGGCACATTTTGCACTCGATGCAACAGATTATCGAAGGAGCATACACACTTCTATATACATATTGCAGTCATTACTGACACTTCAAATTTATTCGCCTTGCTAATTGATCGGTTTCCATGAAAATTGTGAACATTTGAATTTTTGGCTCTGTAAGGTTTCCCATTTTTAGTCTTCATCTAGTGTATTACCTTAAAAGAGGGAAAGAGATGGGGAGAAAGTGTGAGTGGGCAAGAGACTGAGGGGAGAGAGAGTCCGAGGGGGAGAGAGCCGAGGGAGAGAGACCGAGGAGAGAGACGAGGAGAAGACTGAGGGAGAGAGGACCGAGGAGAGAGACCGAGGAGAGAGGACCGAGGGAGAGACCGAGGAGAGAGTCCGAGGAGAGAGACCGAAGGAGAGACAGACTGAGGAGAGAGAGACCGAGGAGAGATACTGAGGAGAGAGGTTGAGGAGAGAGAGCGACTGAGGAGAGAGAGACTGAGGGAGAGTGTCCGAGGGAGAGAGCCGAGGAGTGAGAGTCCGAGAGGGAGTGAGAGTCTGGGGAGAAAAACCGAGGAGAGAGAGTCCGAGGAGAGAGTCCGAGGAGAGAGGAGAGAGACTGAGGAGAGAGGGACCGAGGAGAGAGACCGAGGGAGAGAGTCCGAGGGAGAGAGACCGAGGGAGAGAGAGACTGAGGGAGAGAGAGACCGAGGGAGAGATACTGAGGGAAGAGGTTGAGGGAGAGAGCGACTGAGGGAGAGAGACTGAGGGAGAGGTCCGAGGAGAGAGCCGAGGAGTGAGAGTCCGAGAGGAGTGAGAGTCTGGGGGAGAAAACCGAGGAGAGAGAGTCCGAGGAGAGAGTCCGAGGAGAGAGCGAGGAGAGAGACTGAGGAGAGAGAGACTGAGGGAGAGAGAGACTGAGGGAGAGAGACCGAAGGAGAGAGAGTCCGAGGGGGAGAGAGTCCGAGGGGGAGAGAGAGGAGGGGCGGGAGGTCGCAGCAGAGGGGCGTGGCAGGTGCGGTTGCCGGGCGCTCTGGCGGCGTGCTGGCCGGGTGGGGAGGGTGACCGCTGAGGCCGGTGGTCGTGGGGCGGCGCCGCCGACAGCGAACGCCACTTCCCTGCGGCCGATTCCTGCAACTAGGCCGCGCCCAGGTTTCTCCCCCCGCACACACATGCGCCCCATACCGCTTCTCCCACGCAGAGATGTGGAGAACTAGGTATGCAAAGTTTAAGGCAATGAGAGCGATATTTTAATAGTATATTATGAAACGGTGATGTAATGATTATACACGAGTGTGAATTACGATACGAGTGAGGATGAGCAAGTATCGTAACTTCACACGAGTGTATTAATACCCATTACATCGAGTTTCATACGGTACTTTTTCTACGACTTTTATCAATTCGCGTTTATCAGTAACGTTTCACTACATTGAATCGTTTCGCGGCAGTTTACATGCCAAGGCCACCTAGCGGACAGCTCACTAAAGCTACCCTCGCATGCTATCGCAGGTGGTTATGGTTACCAGTCCGCCTGCGAGGAGCACTGCGCTAAAACGGCATCAAAGTGAATAATCAATTGTCAATACTTAGTTTGTAAACTTCTCTCTGAATGGTCAAGAAACTGTATCGTAATGAAATATGTATCGTAATGCAACTGGTTGCATTACGATACTTTTTTGTAATGTGTTTTGTATCGTAATGAGTATCATTATGCAACTGGTTGCAGCCATTAAATGACAGAATTATACAATGGTAGTAGAAAAAATTACTATCATTTATTAGTTGTTATTAGTATTATGTAAAGCATTCTTCAGCACTTGAGCTGAATGCTTCTTCTGAACTTGTGTCCTCCCCAAAGACCTCGATGTGAGTTTGTGTAGCAATGCGGTCATTGGGTTTCGTAAGACACATCAATTCTGGAATGCTGAGATGTTTGATATATGCCAGTATAAGCCCTAACGCCTCAATTACACCTCAGATAATCGTAATCATCTCTTTCCAATCTTCCCATCTCTTTGTAGAGATCATTTTCGTATCTCTTCTTCTGATTCACTCTGAAGTCTTCTAGTATGATTACGTTTACTGCCCATTCATACTTCAACGAGGTGAAGTATTCTAGTTTCAGGCCAGTGGCGATTATTTTGAGAGGTAGTAAATCAGTTGCAAATCGCCTGAACAGCATCGCAGAATGTGTCATGTGCCAAGAGATGCCAAGTAATGTTCTGCATGAGCTCAAGCCAGCTCTGACAGACCGAAAGCAGGTGGAGGTTTTTGATATTGATTTCGTTTGTTTCGATAGTATAAATATAGTATTTTGTGAGTATAAAACATTTCAAAACGCGTCTCAGGATATTATATTTAGTTCTAGAACAGAAAAATTCATAGTGAGGCCATGCACGTTCGAGGTAAACAAATAGCCCCCCAACTCCGAATATGAACGTTGTTAATTTCCAACACACTTTCAAGAAATCAATATATATTTTTGGGTCCAAGTATAATCATTTATGTAATGCCTTTAAAGAGGAGTTTTGACGTTCACATTCCTTGAAATCGTGTTTAAACTTTTTATCCTTGAAAATAGATTTTATTACATGGGAGTTTTTTTTTCAATTTTAAGTAGTATATGACAGTGTAGGGATCACAGAATTTTGAAAATGTGCACACAATTCACTTTTCCCGTAGCATGTCATACGCAGTTTTTAACTGCTTTTTTGACGTAAAATAAATAAATAAATAAATAAATAAAACTGTTTTCATTCTACACATTTTTGTTGCGATATATCTCTAGCTTTCCCTTGTTCGTTTCGCTAGACAGCTAGGTCGAATTCAGTCGAGATCAGGAGCTGAATGCTAGCGGCCAGCTGCTCTGATCGGTAGTTTTCCTGGTTTCTCCGATCAACACCAGGTGAATGCCGGAGCAGTACCCTGGAGCTTGATGAGCTACACTAACATGCACCACACTACCACATATTCCGGGAGACCAGTTGGGAGCTTGTCCCGGCTGGGGCGTTGCCCCGCTGGTGGGAGAGTCCTGGTTAGGTGTAAACCTCACAAGCCGACGGTAGGTCGGCGCCGGATCTCGCCCTCCAGCGGAGGAAAATCATCGCCATCTCCCGAGAAAAACACGCACAACACTAACGGGACAAATGACCAAAGCAGTTGACGCGCCCGGAAACACGAGAAAATCAATCAATCAATCTCACCCTACTTACACCCACACTTGCATGCGCTACACTACAACACAGAGCTTGTCGCGACTGAGGCGGTGCCCCATTGTTCATACATGGTTAGTGAAAAAAACCCACTCGCCGACGTGTAAGTCGGCGACCAATCTCGCCATCCAGTGGGGGAAGAACACCGCCATTTCCAGCAAAAATCATGCACAGCACTTACGGGACTAATTACCTTAGCAGTTCAGGCGCCCGGAGAACTGATCAATCAATCAATCCATGTTCGTTTGCTCCCCCCTCTCCCGCCCTTTCCCTCGCCACCGCCCTAACTTCCTCCTCCGATGCCTTGGCTAGCTGTCGGCGCCGGCTGCGCTGCAAATGGAGCTTCGACCAAGGGCGAGGGCGGCCGGCCCAGGGAATATTTATATACGGCGCTCCTACAATGTGTGCCAAATTAAAATGCAAATGCGCGCCTTTGCCGCTTTGTCACGTGACGGGGCGGTACGCGCCCAGGGCGTCCTTTCTTGCGCGCGACGCCAGCGCCCTCCGCCGCGGACGGGCGGGCGGGGAACCAGTGCTCCGCGTCGCTCTTTTGTCACAGGGCGGTCTCGCACAGGCAGGCAGGCGACGTCCACGGACAAATGACCTGTTTTCTAGTGTTCGCTCTGAAGTGGGAACGAAGTAGTGGCCTGCAGCAGCAAAAAGGCTGCGGGACAAAACCACACGAAATTGGTTTCCAAAACATGCAGCACGCACATTGTTCAAGAACAACAAATAACTGTTTTCGTGTAATTCTGACATAAATTTTAAGAAAAAGTCTTCGCCGATATTGCAATGACATAGTATAGGAGTAGTGGCCTGTAGCTGCGAAACGCTGCTGAACAAATACAAAAATTAATTTCAAACACCATCACGAACTTGTTCAAGAACAAATAATAAAATATTCTTGTGGAACACTGTAATAAATAAAATATTTTAACAATTAATGTCTTCGCCAATACCGCAATAACTATTTTGGTATCAGTAGAGCCTAAAACGTATATTTCTGTTGAAATATCGAAATAGATTTTCCGCAGCATTACATAACTTTCTGTATACTACTTATACTACTGCATATATACGTACGTCCATGAGGAAGGGAAATTTTCTGACTGATAACCCAACACGTAAATAGCAAATATTTAATGACAGTTCTTCCCTTTCTCCCGGCCTCCGAGCTTTCTTGTCGCACGAATTTATCTGTGTCGTAATCAGCGATGCACGTACTATGAGAATTCTGTTGGTACAAACAGTTTGAGAATATCCGGAATAACACGTACAATATTTGCATTTTTCAGTGAAAATTGAACTGTTTTGCTCGATTACTCGAGTATCTAACGAAACTTTAGACACTTGTCACATGTCAGAGGCTCTATAGTTTGTTTTTTCTTCAATTACTGCTCGCAGTAAAAATGGGTGATATAGAGAATGAAGAATGCAATGCTCGGGATATCACCATGGTGACAATCTCTCAAAGCTTCGCATCGAGAAAAGCATCTCAGCGCATCAACTGATGTCACTGTTGAAGTCGTAGGCTTCCGCGGCCAGCGTCATGTAAATGATCTTGGCTGTCCAGGTGACGCCGCGTCGAAGGCTGTGTTGGGCAACACAGCCTTCGACGCGGCGTCACCTGGACAGCCAAGATCATTTGATGTCACTGTTGTACCTCTGACCGGAAGGTCCTAGGTTCGAGTTCCGACAGAGATAGGATTTTCGACTCGAGCTAGGTCGGATTCGATCGCCGTCTGGAAGTGAATTCTAGCGACCGAATGCTCTGATTGGCAGTTTTTGTGGTTTCTCCGATAAACTCCAGGTGAAGCAGGCCAGCAGTTCCCTAACAAATGAGCTGGGGACCGTGCGTGATCATTCCTTCCTCTTCATTGTACTATCCTCACCCCTTACACACACACTACCACATGATGCCGGTCGGGAGCTGAGGGCTTGTCCTGGCTGAGACAGTGTAACTGGGACGGCACTCACTCTGGGCGACCCTGTCACAACTCTACACATTCACGTCTATACACGTCACTGTGTCACTATCACTTTCACACACATGCTAACGAGTGCTTGAGTTGCCATGCTTTGAGGCCATGCTGAAGAATGTTAAGAGGCAGTGAATTATTGGAGCTCTTGTGTCCTACGAAATCCGTATTATGAGACATCTCAATTTCCCTGAAGTTTCACTTTAGATAATCACAGAGTATAAAATATGTAATTCGATACTTCTTTTTAGTAAAAATCTATTATACATTATTTTTATGCATTACATACAAGTTTATAGAGCGAAGAATCTACTTTTTTCATCTCTGTGGTTTGTATTCCTCTTTCGTTAAGACATGATGAGCAAAGTTTTCTCTGTATACTTTAAACGTTTGGCGGTCATGGTACCTAAGACTTTCCTCTCTGGCTTGCTTATATTTCATAGCGGTGCTTCGTTTATACATCCCTCTCATTTCCTTCGTTTTATTGGCCCCTGCAATAAGTCTTGCAGAGTTCCGTTCTTTACGACCGGACGCCTCAGAGAAAAGATTACACAATTTAATTTGCAAGAGGGCTTATAAAAGAGGAGTATCATTTTGCCGTCGAGGCATTTTTAGGGAAGGAAGTGTTATTCAAATATTAAACTTTCCATTTAATGAGGCGCTCTTAGCCTAAATCTGAATTGATTTTCAGGCTACATTCTGACGCTTTTGCCTGCACCAACAAGGGCTTTAACACCTAGTCATGATGTCACATTTCCATTTTCTAACAAGTATTACGTTTTTGAAAAAAGGATCTGTGAAGAGCCTTTCGTTGAAGTCACGAAGTCATTTATTATTCAGTAGAATTGGAAAACGAAATTAATAAAGAAAAAAGATTAAATTCTAAGTTTATTCAAATATGAGTTTAAATTAAAAGATAATGCTAAGAATGAAATGCAGAAAGTAGAATAATGTTTAAGAAAAATTACGGAAAGTCAAACAACTTTCGGCAATGTATGAATAGAGCATTGCTAGTTATACTTGGGTTTCTTTTCGTACGATTTTAGGAATTTAGTATTTTAAAACATTACTCCTTACGGAACGTGAACACGAATTATAAACTGTTCTCAAACTCCTTTGTAAAATATTGTTAACACAAAGTTCTTCTTTTTTTGGTAAATGCTTCATCATTTACAACGATCTTCGTCAATTTATGACTTGCAATGAGTTTTGATGACTTCCGAAGTAAAATGTGTTGTAATGGTCGAATACAACGTTAGTAAAAACGAAAATTTGCCGTGATTTTAGTGTATACGTATGTATTTGGCATTTTAAGTTCGGATTAATCCGGCTGTTGCCAGCTAGCGGTGGTTTCCAGCCTGGGCACTGTTTATTAACCTCACCTGGGGGTGATTTTAATAATAATATCTATTAGATGTATGAAATTTTGTAAATAAAACTTTTACAAAATTTACATATAAGTAATATTTACATTTACAAATAAATCAGTCCATGCTCTTTGTCCGAACAGTAAAAGCTGTGAAATAGTAAATTTTGATGCATCCCCATCATTTTACTGCAATTAGAACATTTGGTAATCATGACTTGGTACATTAGCACTTGGAACATTTGGTAATCGTCGAAAGCTGCTTAGTTTTCTTTGAATTAATGCGCGCATTATAAATTAGTAATATACATAATCCTTGCAGATGTATTTCCCCAGATCTCTGCCTCGGGCTCGATAGGTTCTTTGGCCACCCCTGCGCATGGTTTCCGTAGCGGTGTTCCCCGCTCTTCCAGCGCTGCTGTTAATAGCAGTCGATGGCATCGTGAGGAGCGTGGCGGAACGGCGTACATCGATTTATTTTAAATTAAAATGCAAATTTGTTAGCGAGATCCTGTTGGCGACGGAGGAGTATACGAGGACGCGAAAAAATTAAGTCCTGAGACCGCCGGTCACGTAAAATGGTCGTAACACTAGGCGAGTTGCCGTCCTCATGGAGACGTCCAGCTGACATTTCACTCAACACACGAAATTATCTCTGTTCTGTAATGACATATATCAATTGAGATGTATCCGGCCAAACAGGAGAGATGGTGACGGATGTCTCGAATACAAATACAACATAAAACGTTGTTTTTTCGATTACATTTGTTTATTATTATCATTATTTTGTTGTTTATTATATTAATATTTAAAAAACATATTTTATTATACACATATAAAAATATATTTTAGTATACTTGTTATATTATATATTTATCACATTATTTAATTATAAGTAAGTTATTTCTTTAATTTTTTAACATATAATATAAGTTAGCGTTTAAAAGTCGAGCAAAGGAAATATTTTTCAAAATAGAAAGTTTAAAAATTCAATTTTTTAACTAGTAGACCAAAGCATTTTTGGGGGTGATCCTTCCCTTCCCTTTTGGGTACGGTCGTTTTGAAAAGCATACTAAAAGTGAAACATTCTTCATAGCAATTAAAATACAATTCTACATTACGTCATCTTTGCACTGTTATTCAAGCGTAATGTGTTGACGCATCGGGTCGTAGCTCCAAAATGTATGAAAAATATATAATAATAATCCAAAATGTATGAAAAATATAGGCAATATTTTAATGTAACCCGAGAATATTATAATAAACAGCGGAAAGACATCTGAAATTGGAAACATCTCGCTCAATGGTGTTAATTGTAATTGAATTCAATAGGAAAATGCATGTGCTTTATACTATACGAGTCAGTAGTTGATGTGTCTCCATGATTATTTCATCTCGAAGATTCATTTCTGTTCCTATGATTTACGTGATTTACTCATTTAAGTCCATTTCAACTAGAAACCGGGACTCAGAAACACTAACAAGGTTTGCAATAGATAACTTTAGAGTGGTGTGTGAAAACACGAAAAACTAATTTTATTAACTTTTGCCCCAGCTATTTCTTTTACTTCAGCCATCGCTTGTAACGCAACTTTTTAAAAATGAACGACTTGGTAAAACAGAAACTTCCTTGGATCTCGAGTCCACTCATGTCAGTTCCATATTCGGTCTGGTATTGCGTACTTCTTGTGATTCTGACCTGTAATACTTAAAAAAAAGTACTTCAATAGAATAAATACTTTGCAAAAGATGTAAACAAGATATTCAAAATTTCTAAGAAAGTTTCATTCAAAATCGGGAATGAAGTAATTTTTATGCAGATACATCCTCTTTACGTTTCTTTTCCCGGCTTACTTTCCAGTAGCTTCATGAAGGAATTCTTTCCTAAAGCACGTAAGGACGGCAGTGCGAGAAAGTTTCCGCAAGGCTGCGGCATGTCCCATATCTTGGCATTCCTTCCCTGGAGGTCGCGGCCCAGGGCTTGCCTCCGCCGGCGGCGTACGGGGTGGGGCGGGGAGGAATGTGGGGGGGGGGCGTGGCTGTGGGCCGCGGGGCCTAGGGGGGATGGCGAGGCGGGGAGGACCATTGCACGGGGCCAGAAGAGTGGCGACGCGGGGCGGGGCGGAATGTGGCCTGGGGGGCGGGGTCGAGGCGGGGGTGTGGCGGGGCGGGAGAGGCTGGGAGGACCATTGCATGGCGCGACATGAGTGGCGGGGAGAGGCGGGGCAGAATGTGGCTCTGCGCCGGCCAGGCGGGCGGGGCGGGGGGGACAACGCAGGGGGAGGGAGGGCGGGGGGGGCTAAGCTGAGACTGCGAGATGGGCTGCAAGAGGGCAGAAGGCGCGGGGGGTTGAGGGAGGGGGGGGAGGGGGCGGGGTGTGGGAAGCGGGGGGGGCGGGGGGGGGGCGGGGCAACGAGGAGCGGGTTGGGGAGGCGATGCGGGGAACGCGGGGAGCGCCGCGGGGCAGAAGCGGGAGGGGACGGGCTGGGAGAACCTTTGCCCGACGCGAGGGGTGGCGGAGAGAGAGGAGCAAGTGAGACTGCGAGATGAGCTAGGAGGGTGAAGTAAGGCGACAGACGTCGAGGCCCAGCGAGGAAAACGGAGCGGGGCAGTCACCGTGAGGCAGGAAAAGCCTTGCAATGTGACGCGAGAGGACGCTGAAAGGGGACTGGGCCGAGAGGTGGAACGGCAGGTGGGGCAAGATGCGGGGAGGGTGGGGGGGGAAGATGACAGGAAGAAAAGGGTGACACGGAGTGAGGCGAGGCGTGTATCCAGGGGCGGAGCGTGAAGAGGCGACACATAATGACATGGTGTGACGCGTGGTGAGACTGACACAACTACAGCACAAGGAGATCTGGATGATTGATGTTTCGGGCAACTGCTATGGTCATTAGTCCCGTTTGTGTCGTGAATGTTTTATCCCGGGAAGTGGCGGTGTTCCTCTCCCACTGGTTGGTTGGTAAGATTCGGCGCCAACCTACGGGTCAGCTTGGGGGGATTCCCCATCGACGTGTCTCCGCTCCAGTCCAGATTAGCTCGAAGCTCCCACCTGGCCTCTTAACGAGTGCGGTAGAGTAGTAGCCATTTTAAATGTATGTTTGAGAGGGGAGAGAAGGTAATAAGAATGAGAAAGGAAACATCGCGCGCGGTCAGTGGCCCGTTTGTACTGCTCTGGCATTCGTGTGGTGTTGATCGGAGAAACCACTGAAAACTACTGAACACAGCAGCTGCCCACTAGAATTCTCCTCTATACTTGGGTTTTTCTAACGTGGCGGCTGAGGGTAGTATCTCCAAGATGGAATTCGGTACGACGTTTGAGTCATTCTCTTTAGTCCTGCCACTAGAGTCGCATGATCTGCAGCACTGCGTGATGCGGTCGCGATCATGCGACATCTTGCGGCATGACCGAGAAAGACGCAAAAAGTCGTGCCGAATTCCATCTTGGAGATACTACCCTCAGCCTCCACGTTAGAAAAACCCAAGTATAGTCAGCGACTGAATTTGGTCTACCTATGTAGTTAATATTACCCACCCGCCACCATCGTCGGAAATCGAACCCTGGTGCTTCTCAGCCGAGAGTGATTGATTGATTGATTTTTTCGTGTTTCCGCGCGCGTCAACTGCTTTGGTCATTAGTTCCGTTAGTATGGTGCATGTTTTTCCTTGGGAGATGGCGGTGATGTTACCCGCTCGATGGCGAGATCCAGCGCCGACCTGAGCTAGCGAAGTTTCCTCTAACCAGGACTCTCCACCAGCGGGGCACCGCCCCAGGCGACAAGCTCTAAGCTCCGACCGGTCTCCCGGAATATGTGGTAGAGTAGTGCATGTTAGTGTAAGTGTGTGTAAGAGGAGAGAATAGGACAAGGAAGAGGAAGGACTGATCGCGCGCGGTCCGTCGTCCGTTTGTTGGGGTAGTGCTCCGGCATTCGCCTGGTGTTGATCCGAGAAACCACAGAACACTATCGATCAGAGCAGCCGGCCGCTAGAATTCTCCTCCAGACAGCGATTGCATTCGACTCAGCCCAGAGTGGCTGCCGATGCAGAGACAATGCTGGCCCTGGGCTAACCCTTCCGGAGCGTGGGCTGTGAGACGGAGCGGGGCGAGGGGGCCCTGGCGCCGGGGCCGGAAGGGGGCGGGGCGCCTGCAGGTTCGATTACGCGCACCTGCACGCCCATATTTCTCCGCCGCCGGAGAGCGCCCGCGCCGCCCGCGCCGGAGAAATATCGCTTCCATCCGCCGCCGCCGCCGCCCACGCCCGGGGCGAAGCCGCCCCGCCACCCGCTTCGCCGAAAAGGGAATCAATCCACCAGTAGTAGCACCGCTGAAAAAAATTACAAATATTAGTGTTATTGTGATGGCTCTCTTTATGCAGTTCTCACCAACTCTGTGAATGTACACAAATCATTAGAGACATTTGCATGTCCTGCGCTAAAATATATATGTATCTTGGGAATAAGCCATTTTGGACCACGCAGAACATGCACTTGCACGCGCTCACTATCATTTTATCACGTTGCAAGCTAATCACGGGTATCGGCATTCGGCTGCATCCGATTTTTATACCCTAGGGTTGTTAGTCCTGGGTGGATGGAAGATGGAATGATGATGATAATGAAGAGTGAATGGACTGCACTCACAAACAGACATACACAAACACACCCTTGCCCGAGACGGGACCAGAACTCGCGATCCTTCCGTTTGAGAACGCCATGGCACTACTGCTTTAGCGATCTTCGGCTATCATATACATGTTGTGTTGTTTAAGGTCGCATCATCATCAAGGACATTAGGGCCCACTATTGGAGTTAACGTTAATGCGACTCTGGAGATGAAACGATATGGATGGTGATGATAAATGGTGAACGGACGAACACAAATACAACCATACCCGAGACGGGAATCGAACCCGCGACCCTTCGGTCCGATATCGCTACGATCGTACTGCCTTTGCGTTGTCGGCCACCGGATCGGCACAAATATTATGTGTCATTGAGATGGCTCTCTTTATGTAGTTCTCACTAACTCTGTGAATGTACACAAATCATAAAAGACATTTGCAAGTCCTGCGCTGCACCGTATAATTTATTTTGTTCAATATGTACTGTATGCATGTTCTATAATGTCAATAAGTACTGTAAGAATGTTCTATAATGTCCGGGAAAATCAATCTGCTGATTTTGACGGAAATTCGTGTTTGGGTGTTTATGCTGCTGCTCGTACTAACACAAGCTGATGCTGTTTCTGTTGTTATATTTCTTATGCTTCTTTTTATAACTTGACGCCCGTCTATGGGTCCGTCTGTCTGTCGCTATGTAAATATTACTAGCACTTATAGCTTATAACTGTTTCACAGAATGAAAATTCCATATTAACGTTGACTTATCATGAAGCTTTGGTTGATTTGATTTGATGTTTTCGTGTTTCCGGGTGCGTCAATTGCTTTGGTCATTAGTCCCGTTAGTGTAGTGAATGTTTTTTCTCGGGAGATGGCGGTGATTTTCCCTCACTGGATGGCGAGATCCGGCCTACCGTCGGCTAGTGGGGTTTCCCCCTAACCAGGACTCTCTCACCAGCGGGCACCACCCCAGCCGGGACAAGCTCTATGCTCCCGACCGGTCTCCCGGTATATGTGGTAGTGTAGTGCATGTTAGTGTAAGTGTGTGTGTAAGAGGAGAGGATAGGACAAGGAAGGGAAGGACAGATCGCGCGCGGTCCGTGACCCGTTTGTTAGGGTACTGCTCCGGCTCAGAGCCGCCGGCCGCTAGAATTCTCCTCCAGACAGCGACTGAATTCGACCTAGCTGAAGAACGAATGCCGAAAATCCTGCCGCCGTGGGGAGTGGGAACCTAGGACTTCCCGGTCAGAGGCACTGCAGTGACATCAGTTGATGCACTGAGCTACAGCTCCCGGTATGAAGCTTTGGGAAATTGATTTATTGATAGAGTGATGTTTCTGGAACGTCAATATTACTCCCGATAGTGAAGTGAATGTTTTTATTCTGGATGGTGGCGGCGCTTTCCCCAGCCGGATGTTGAGACCCGGCGCCGACCTACACGTCGGTTTGCGGGAGGTTTAGCTGCCAGGGACCTCCCACAGCAGGGCACCGCGTCGTCGCCTGGTCTGACATGTGTGCTAGTGCATGTAAATGTAAGTGGAGTGTGTTTACTAGGGGAGAGGAGAAAGCAAGGATGAGGGAGGAAAGACAGCTCGCGGTCCGTTTGTTACGGACCCGCTCCGTCTTTCATCTGATATTCATCGGAGAAACCACAGAAAACTACCCATGAGGGCAGGCGGATACTAGAATCTTCTCCAGATAGCAACGGAATTGAACGTACCTATCTAGCTAGTGAAGAAAATTCCTGAACCTCGAAACCAACAATGCTGTGCCAGAGCTTAACCCAGTCAATTGCAAATTTGCAATCAAAGTTGTTGCATGCAATGAGTGTTGTAACGTTTGAGGTTACTTTTTGTATAGGACATAAGGTAATTTCAAATATCGATGTACGAGTCTAGTGTTCAGTAAACTCATTTTCAATCTACTTGGCGATTTTATGTGGGGTTTCTGTAAACATTTCTCGTTAGTATCAGGGGATTACTTACGGCGTGGAGATGCCTTCGAGTTCACCACACGTACCCTCTTACACCTTGGCCGCGAGGCCTGGACGCTGCTGGTTGACCCAGGTCCGTAGACGCGCAGTCGCGCTAAGTGTAGACAGACGGCACGCGATCTTTCTTCATCTTCTCACTTCTCCCGACAATGCTACGACAGCAGCAGTTCTTTGAATGTCCGGTAACGGAACTTTGTCGATTCTTCCGTGCCTACCATTTCTCTTTCCCATTCATGTATCCGGTGTCAGTCTAGTCCTTTGGAAGGAAATATAAATCAAGCGGTGTAAGGTAGGTAAATTAGTGGAGCTGAAACAGCACGTACTTTCTCACTCGTGTTTTCATACAAAATTATGAGAAAAGTACTAAAATTTTCGAAAATTGTACTTGACCTTCTTTGAAAATCTATCTTTGAGGAACAGATTTCATGAAGAAAAAGCCTCTGTTTTGAAATATTTTAGTTGTAGGAAGACTCCGAAAAAATTATGAACTTTTGTAACTTTCGAAAAATCAAGTTTTCAACGAACATGGGACCTGCATAATTCTTTTAAACGTCCTTCCCACTATCCAACAAAAATATTAATAGAAAACAATGGAGCCTTTTTTACATTTGGAAAATGTGTCTGGACTTTCATGTAAAGTAAAGTATCTGTTTCACAAAATTAAAATATCGGTTTCGAATTCAAGGGCCACGACATCAGTCAGATCGATCGGAGAATATCAATTTTGGAAAAATCGGCTGAACAGTTTCGCCGCTTGAGTTGCTCAGACAGGCGGAGAGACTGATGTTCTGCCGTAATTCAATTTTTCGGTATCAAGGACACCCAAAACGGATTCGGCCAACACCACGTGATGTATGATTTTGTTTTCTAAATTTAGTAACTGGATTAATCCACTCTTTCGTTTCAGGGCCCTATAATAAAAGTTTTTCTGCTGAAAATTGGCGTTTTTCTTGCATAGCGTTAGATAACTTTCTTTCTACTCCGTAGCGAGAAAGTAAAAGAGCACCTACGTCATTCAGAAACCTCTTTCAACCACCCAGTACATACGCTTCACGCCGCCCTCCTTATTTGCGTGGAGGGTGGTCATGTGCTGCCCCGTGGTCGCGAAGTATTTTTATTGTTCGTAGAAATAGTTCATGCGATGAATTTTACTGATCGAAGACGTAAACTAATTATGTTGAGTGTGACGGACGGACGTTTTGCCGTCTTTGGATTTTTTGGTATCAAGGACCCACAAAACATGCATTCTTGCTACACCAAGTGTTAGAGGACTTTTGGACGTTTTGCCGCGTGGCCTTGTAATGAGAGTTTTTCTGTCGAAAATTGGGGTTTCTATAACTTTCCTTCTACTCCGTAGTGAGAAAGTAAAATAGTACCCGTCATTCGGAAACCTCTTTCAACCACCCTGTACAGAGGCTTCACGCCGCTCTCTTATTTCCTCCGCTCGCGCTGAGGGGAATCCTCTAATACCATGTATTAAAGGATTCTTTTTCTAAATTTATCATCTGCATAGATCCATTTTCGTTACGATGGCCCTGTAATGAGGTTTTCTGCTGAAAATTCGTGGTTTTTCGCGTAGCATTACATAACTTTCTTTCTACTCCGTAGCGAGAAAGTAAACAAGTACCCACGTCATTCGGAAACCTCTTTCAACCACCCTGTACATACGCTTCACGCCGCTCTCCTTATTTCCTCCGCTCGTGCCGCTGGAGGGGGAGGGGAGGGCCAAGTGCCCGCCGGGGCGCGTCTGCGGCGTGGAAAAATGGGCGACCAACTCGGCGCATGCGAAGCGGGCGGCCATTTCTCTCCGCCTAATTAAACTCTGCGGAGCGGCGTTCGGCTGTTTGCGCAGCCCGCGCACGTGCCGGCTGGCAGCCGACGCTTATTAATTACCAGAGGACGAGCCGGGACACCGTGTTCTTTCCTTCGCCTCGCCGCCGCAGGGCTGTTGCTCATAATGCGCGCCGACACCTTCGACTCTCCGCGAGGTGTATTGCGCATGGAAATTAGTCCTTTAGCTCGAGTGCTGTGGGGTTTTAACGTCCGGTTTGGACGTGATTGCGTGGAAGATGGTCATTTTTTGAAGTCATTCGACGAATTTTACGTTCGAAGATTAAACGAATTATTTTCGTGTGGCGTGATGTACGTTTATTGGGTTGGTTAGTGATTCGGGCGCGTCAACGGCTTAGATCATTAGTCCCGTTAGTGTAGTGCATGTTTTTCCTCGGGAGGTGGCGGTGATCTTCCCCCGCTGGATGGCGAGATCCGGCACCGACCTACCGTCGGCTAGTGAGGTTTCCCCTCACCGGACTCTCCACCAGCGGGCACCTCCCCAGCCGGGACAAGCTCTAAGCTCCCGACCGGTCTCCCGGAATGTGTGGTAGTGTAGTGCATGTTAGTGTAAGTGTGTGAGTGTGTGAAGGGGAGAGGATATGATAAGGAAGAGGAAGGAAAGATCGCGCGCGGTCCGTTGCCCGTTTGTTAGGGTGTTCCGACATTCCCTTGGTGTTGATCAGAGCAGCCTGCCGCTAGAATTCTTCTTCAGAAAGCGACTGAATTCGACCTAGCTGAATAGCTAGTGTCGAAAATCCTGCTGCCGTCCGTACCTAGACTTCTCGGACAGGGGCGCTGCAGTGACATCAGTTGATGCACTGAGCTACCGCCCCCGGTCGCTTATTGGGCTTATATGTTTGTCGGGAGGCCAGGAAGGATCCATGTTGTTTCCTCAGCAAGCACCACATTTCTTGCCTGACTACCAGGGTGCTGTTGTTCATAATGCGTGTGGATTCAATGGCTGTAAGTATCTGAGACACGTAGCACTATGGACGGAAATCTGTTTATTTAGCTTCTTTGCCATGTCATTTTTATGTGCAATTTTAGACCTATTTACGCAAATGACTTGTTTTCGGCACGTTGGTTTTGTTTTTTCCGTGGTCTTTTATGAGTCTCTTCTCGCCTTCACAACATTAGAACCAATCAACGAATTTCCATAATTCAAGAATCAAACGATATATCTGTAGCGTTAGAGCGATAATGTATTCGTATAATTTATATAAAGATTTACACATGTTCTTTTCTCAGGCGCTACCGCGCTGTCTGCCTCGTGTTGATGTTCGTAATTCGTCGAAATAGAGTTTTGACGAAGATCTGTGCTTCCAAATCAGTTCATTCAGCTCGATTTTAACGTAATTTTAGTCCAGTTGAACCGAATTTTGGAAGGTATTGAGGCTGAAGTTTTCAACTGCTATCTTAAATTTCTGCCGTTCTCATAGCATTTGATCCCATAGATTCAAAAGATCGGAAAATCAGACGCTTTCAATTCTATTTCGACCGTGAATAAAGTCAAATGTTAAAAAGAAGTCATGAAATAGTAAATTTTAAAGTTCATCCCAAAATTTGCATTAGAAAAATCTGGGAAAGGCAGTTTAACTCATTCGCATTCTAATATCACCATCTCATATTCCAAAAAATAAGGGAAACCAGGCTGTTCGTGATGCTCTCCCCGCAGCGGAGTACCAAGTGTGGCCGTTAAATATGAAGGGATGTAGTTAGTAGTTGCTCCGTGACTGGGGGCGGATGGCCTCGTGCATGTATTCATCAGCCGGGAGCAGCCGGGTGAACTTTGATTGGCTGCCGCCGCCTCCGCCGTGGAAGCTGCAGCAGCGGGCCGAGTTTCCCCTCGCTGTGGCATTAGGTGTGGACGAAGCTGCAGGGCGGAATCTAGCAGGTCGTAACCAGACCTCTGAAATTTTAGTTAAATACCTAAATCTTTTGATGTGTTCACTCGAAATTAATTATGAACACTTTTCACGACTTCACGATATCAGGGAACAACATTTATATACCTACAAACCGTGTTCCACCATTACTATTTAAAGAGTAAATTCACACACGAAAAGTCTGATTTGGTGTAATTGAAATTGCAGAGAAATCTAAAGCATTCCTGAAGAGAAATCGAGACTGAAACAGAACGATGTATAATATAAAATACCCTCGTCTTGTGCACTGCATCGCACTTCTCTCGTCTGTGCTGTGCATCAAAAGAGGAAGATGCTAGTAATGCTCCGTTTCTTATTTCAACGTAATAAGACGCACCAGCCACAAATGTAGAAATAAACCTTTTGGGGGTATAAAAATGTAGGTAGAGCGAGAGACATTTTGATATTTACATTTCTGCTTGTGTTCTCTTCAATAGTAATTCATTTAATGAAACAGTTTGAAGTAAAAATTTAAATAAACGCCATTTTCTATCAAAGTTTTTATTTAATAAACTATACTGCCATTCTTGCATTTTATATTTAAAAAACTTACATTTTAGTCGTATATAATACGATATCCTAGAGACCAAAAATGACATAACATACCTTTCGTGCAACTTCTATTCAAGCATAACAAAAGTCACCTGTCTCTCGAAATCCCCGCCTCTCAAGTAGGGCAAAAACTACAAAAAAACTACATTCATTACTTCTAATATTTCCTGACGTAAATGCAAATTCGGTATGCTAGGAGTGTTTTCGTAATAATTTATTAAAATGAAAAGGTTAAATTCTAAGGTAACCAACTATTTTCTCACAGATGAACTATGCATAAAACTCTACATAAAAATAAGTAAGTAAATAAATAACAGAATGTGAATGGGTTTGCAAGAACTGGAAGACAGAGGGACACTTTTTCCAAAATGAAATATTCTGCTTGGACGGAGAAGATGAGAAAAACTTTCTGAATTTTGGGATAATTTTTTTCTACATGAAACAACGAGATTCTAATTGAAAATCATTATGTAAAAATATTTTATAATATAACATTTAAAGTGGTATAATTTTACACTTGTATACTTTTATAAGAAATTCCTTGATTCAGAAAAAAATATTGATTGATGTATTGAAGGACTTTGAATTTTTAAGAAGCTTACTCTCTCGAGAACAGATAGTATATCTGTATGCATAAGAATGTTTTGCGGAGTATGTTCTCGCGTGAAGTTGGATAACGTGCAATGCAAAAAAGCATTCATATTTCGATTGGTAAGGCTGGCAATATTTACCTCGTACTGTTAGCTTTCGGTAATGCGTGGTAGTACTGGAGTGGAATTATAAGTAAAACCTACGTATTTCGCAGAAAATAATTTTATTGGTAAATTATATTTCAATGTCGATGAACTGTACTTCATTTATACTTTAGAGTTTTAATTATAACTAAAATATCTTGAAAACAACCAATTTGCAATTACATACTTTTTTAAGATCGTTGCTGATATGCGATGATGTTTACTAGTGAAATCTAAAAAGAAAGAAATGTTATTATTTTTTGATTAAAACCTACTTAATTTTAACTCAATCGTTTTCTTTGCAATCACATATAATCCTGCAAAACATTCATATTTTTCTTAAGATCCACTGCCAGAAAACTATATTGGAAAACCAGTCTTCTATCGTCTATTCCCTTCAACTCGGCCGGTATTGCTATTTCGATGCATTTGCTATGTAGGGTCGGAATTTCAGAAATTCTATTAGCTGTAATGACGGGCTCTGCAGGCCTCGCATCGTGCTTTGTTTGCTTGATTATATACTACACATTGAATCACTGTGTTAATAAAATGTGCCAAAATTCCACGACATACGGTTCAATTAATTGCGAACTTCTATTCAACAACCGAATAGGATATAATACGCCACTTTCATAGAGAACTGTGAGGCCAATTCACAAAACTGTGAAGAATAAATTAGGGATTTCTGGCACTTTGTCAAATTGTAATTAATTTCTCTAAGAATAATAATTACATTTTCTCTTCATTCTTGCAAAGTATCTTTTGAACCTCAAAGAACGAGTAATTATTTTTTTTTAAAGATATTTCTTATTGAAATATAATAAATTCTTTTAAATGATTTAACTGCTTTCTCTTAATTAAGGTGAGAACGATGTAACTGATGAACCAATGTTTCGCCGTGTGGTAAGTTCTACCACGAGTTGTTTCATTTATATTTGCTTGAAAAGAAACACGCTTCGTGATGTTCAAAGATAATCCTAAAATTGATCAATTTAAGTGATAACAAATACTGAACAATGCGAAACTTCTACATAAAGTAAAGTAATTGCGAAATTCGAAAACACAATTATGTATTTGTTACTACTTAGTGTGGTAGAAAATAGAAAAAGTCTAAAGAATAAAGATGGATTGAAAGTGGCAGTAGAGTTATATAGAGTGGCATAATTATGCTCCATAGGAAAATAGGGCAGAGAGATAAGATGGGAAACTGTGGCAATGCCCTTGCATCTTCGTTTCAAGCCATACTTTGAACGATTTGACTGTGGGACTTCACTCGACGTTACGAGATGGCGCGTCCCTGAAGCGATGGAAGTAACAGACTTCGCGAAGATATTTTTTTTTTCCCCGCAGTTCACATTTATTTTGTCCTTCACGGGCAAAATTTATTTCCCGAAGGCTTTTTTTTCTTTGGTGAAGTGTCCCAACTTTAGAACTTCCTCACGAACTCGAGAGCGTCCTTAGCGTCAGAACAGCGTTACAATGCGTTTGTGTGGTGCTCCACGCCGTAATATTTGGATTAATTTTACGCCGTAAAGAAAACAGGCACCGGGCCAAATGAGTCGGCTCTTTCGAAACTAGGCCGACACTGCGCCAGGCAGCTGCGAGTAATAGCATCTCATGCGTTTTGTCGTTAGAGTTTAGTTTCTCTAACGTACTAAAAGGGCTTTTACTCGAATATGTGAATAATGATTTTTTTAATATATCTGTGTAGTTGCGAAGAAATGAAAGTTTCGTTTCTCTAACGTACTAAAAGGGCTTTTTTACTCGAATATGTGACTAATGATTTTTTTAAATATATCTGTGTAGTTGCGAAGAAATATTTATTTTTTATTTTACGTCAAAAAAAAACAGTTAAACTGCGTATGACGTGCTATGGGGAGAAGTGAATTCTGTGCACAAACTAAATACAAGTTTAGTTTCTCTAACGTACTAAAAGGGCTTTTACTCGAATATGAATAATGATTTTTATAATATATCTGTGTAGTTGCGAAGAAATAAAAGAGAGAAATAAAAAATAATTCGTTAACATAGTATTTTTATTGGGATACCCGGCTTTCGACAGCTTTGCCGTCATCAACAGTCTCTGCAACAGTGACGGAATGTTAAATAAGAAAACAAATTAATATAGTAATAGTCGAGGTAAAATATCGATGTTTGATACGAAAAACACCTTAAGGGCAAATTTTATGAAAATGAGATTATTTTTGAAAGATCTTACATCACAACCTGTCTGCCGTTGCCAACCTAGCTGGCCAAGTTGCTGTCATTGCAAAACTTGAATCTTGAGATAGTTTTATACCTTTCAAAAACCATATTATTGTGCGTTACCATTATTAGCTTTCAAAGATGTGTGAGGGATGAAGTCAGTTTCCAAGCGTCAACAATTCTGAGACAATCTTAATTAGTACAATTGAATTAAATAAAAGTACTGCATGTGGAAATACAAAAGGAAAAGAGAATCGAAAGTGTTCATAACTGATTCACGATAATTTCTTGAACTTTGAGAAATTATTTTAAATAAATAAAACAACCATAAATCGTCTAATAATTCTTTTGAAACTTTTTTTTAAAAAAACGTGTTTGATTCGGAATTTGCACTAGACACGGGAAAATCTTTAACGCAAATCATAACGTCTTCTTTATATTTTTTAATTATAAATTGTTGCTTTTCCAAAAATGTTTATTTGTAACGATATTAATTTATCAATTATGTATTATATAATAAAAATAGTGTCTATTACAAATATTGTTAAGTTCTCGAACGCCTTCGTTCAGTTTTGTTAATCCAATTAGCAAATTCTAAGCTGATACATTGAGGCAGTAAATGTTCACTTCGTTTTTTCTGTTTTTTTTTAAATTTTAAATTTTTAAAATATTTAATTCTTGATGCCCGAAAATAATAGGAATTATTTATTATATGTCACATTTCTCTTTTCCAAACGCCTCGTACACTTTTTGGTTGCTTTTTGACGTTAAGTAAGCAAACGAATGTTCTTGAATTCTTCACAAACAAATGAACCAATGATTTTCCTCGCACCGGGACGTCACAAAACGTGGTCCTCTGGTAGAGTGACTTAACGAAAGAGATTTTGTATGTTACTTCGAATGTTTACGCGACTCGGAAGTCAAGAAATTTATGGTAACGGGCATTAAAACGCACGTTATGCCACAATAAAATTTGTTTCGCAAAATACCCGTCGACAAACGGGCCCCAGTGGTCCAATGTGGAACGCGGAAAATTTAAAGCGACAGGAGATAAACTGCTGGACAGTTTTTATCCCCTGTGGGCACGTAGGCTAAATCTTCATATCCGTTCCTCTACGTAGGAGGATAGATGAACTACTAGTTTTTTGTCCGTTTGAGCACATCCCCTTAAATTCTCTGTTAAGTGGTCATTAGAATGTTACACGAGAACGCCGTTGGAATAGATTGGTTTGGTTTGGTTGTTTTTTCGTGTTTTCGGGCGCGTCAACTGCTTTGGTCATTAGTCCCGTTAGTGTAGTGCATGTTTTTTCTCGGAAGATGGCGGTGGTCTTCCCCCGCTGGATGGCGAGATCCGGCGCCGACCTACCGTCGGCTGGCGGGGTTTCCTCCTAACCAGGACTCTCCCACCAGCGGGGCACCGCCCCAGCCGGGACAAGTCTAAGCTCCCGACCGGTCTCCCGGAATATGTGGTAGTGTAGTGCATGTTAGTGTAAGTGTGTGTGTAAGGGGACAGGATAGGATAAGGGTACTGCTCCGGTATTCGCCTGGTGTTGATAGGAGAAACCACGGAAAAGTACCGATCAGAGCAGCCTGCCGCTAGAATTCTCCTCCAGACAGCGACTGAATTCGACCTAGCTGAAAAGCTAGTGTCGAAAATCACTGCCGCCGTGGGGAGTGGGAACCTAGGACCTCCCGGTCAGAGGCGCTGCAGTGGCATCAGTTGATGCACTGAGCTACCGCTCCCGGTCCGCAGGTCGGCGGGCGGCCGGGCAGAAGTAGTAGGATGCCGACTGGAATCACGGAGAGGATGTCGAAGCCCACGAGAAATACGAAGGCTAGGAGGACGGCGAAGGAATGAGGACGAGGGGCCAATGAGGCCTGCACGCGATCTTTCTACCTCTTCCTTGTCCTACCTCACCCCTTACACACATTTACACTGACATGCACGACATACATTACATGTCGGGAGACCGGTCAGGAGCTTAGAGCTTGTCTCGATTGGGGCGGTGCCCCGTTGGTGTGAGAGTCCTGGTTAGGGGAAACTCCACTAGCTGACGGTAGGTCGGCGCCGGATCTCGACATCCAGCGGGGGGAAGATCAACGCCCTCTCCCGTGAAAAAACATGCACTACACAAACGGGACTAATGACCGAAGCAGTTGATGCGCCCGGAAACAAAAAAAATCAATCAATCAGTCTCTATCCTCATGGCCTACATAGTCCTTACCGTTCTTACTGCATTTTCCGCTCTAAACGTTGGGATCTCACCATCCTAAACGCCTTAGTTGTTCTCCTCAGTCTTAATTGCCTTCAACTTTCTCGTAGACGTCGCCGACCCCTCCTTTTCATAGTTCTCAACGCTCTCGCTGTCCTAATTATCATCGTAGCCCTCGCCGCTCACTGCCTTGTCGTCATTATTGCCCTCAAAGTCTTGGCCCCTCGTCCTCACTTCCTTCGCCGTCCTCCTAGCCTTCATATTTCTCGTGGGCTTCGACATCCTCTCCTGGTTCCAGTCGACATCCTACCACTTCTGCCCGGCCGCCCGCCCATCGACCTGCGGGTGCAGTCGGCCGAGCCGCGGGTGGCGCCTAATCGCCCTGAGTCAATGTTTGAGGACGCCACGCCCTGCGGCCTGTCCCACCCTCGCTCGCGCTACCTGCCGCCGCAGGGGCGCCAAGCGGAAGCGGACGAGGACGCCCTCGCCCTCGGAGCGCGCTCTGCTACCTAGGCGCTTCGGAACCGCAGTGATCACACAGGATCTCAGGCCGTTGAATCAATCGCCCTTCATTGAACTCATTTGAGGTGAACTGTGTTGATTGCCTAATCGCCCTGAGTCAATGTTTGAGGACGCCACGCCCTGCGGCCTGTCCCCCACCTCGCTGAACTGTGTTGATTGGTTGATTAATTGATTTTTTCGTGTTTTCGTGCTTCGGTTACTACTTCCGTTAGTGTAGTACATGCTTTTTCTGGGAAGATGGCGGTGATCTTTCCCCACTGGATGGCGAGATCCGGCGCCGACCTACCGTCGGCTAGCGGGGTTTCCCCCTAACCAGGACTCTCCACCAGCGGGACATCGCCCCAGCCGGGACAAGCTCTAAGCTCCCGACCGGTCTCCCGGAATATGTAGTAGTGTAGTGCATGTTAGTGTAAGTGTGTGTGTGAAGGGTGAGGATAGGACAAGGAAGAGGAAGGAAAGATCTACGCTAGGGTACTGCTCCGGCATTCGCCTGGTGTTGCCCGGAGATACCACAGAAAATTACCTATCAAAGCAGCCGGCCGATACAATTCTCCTCCAGACAGCGACTGAATTCGACCTACCTGAAAAGTTAGTGTCGAAAATCCTGCTGCAGTCAGGACTCGAACCTAGGACCTCCCGGACAGAGACGCTGCAATGACATCAGTTGATGCACTGACCTACCGCTCCCGGTTCGATATTACACGCGCGCAATTTTCCTTGAGCCCCGGAATACTTACCACTACTCCTGTGCCAACATTATTTGAATTAAGAATAATTGGCAGCAACGTGCGTTGTACACAAAATATGATAACCAGAAATGTTCGCCCTGGTGAAATGGAAACTATTTTGCATCGAAAAACGACCTATACATTTGAAATAAAACTTATTTTGTCAAAATAACAAAACTCCCTCTCTCCTCTGGCAACTAGCGAAGCGCGGGCTCAAGAAAACGTGCGTTTTTAATACCAGTGGCAATGTACCTCGGTTGCGTCATAAGCAATGTGCACGAACAAAGGTGACCGTTGCATTCATATTGCCAAGAAGACCGTTGCTCATAAACCACGTCCAGCGTCCTTTCAAGCTCAGAGGTGGGAAGAAGGAATGATTTCTTGCTCCGGTGTTCTACGAAAAACTATGCTTGGGTTTTTGTAACGTGGCAGCTGAGTGTATATTCTTGAAGATGGAATATTCTTCAAGATGGTTCAACTAAACTTCACGCCTTTTCGGGTCTTTTTCGGTCGTGCCAATAGAGTCGCTTGATCTGCAGCACTGCTTGATACGGTCACGATCATGCGACATCTTGCGGCATGACCGAGAAAGACACAAAATATTTTGCCATATTTCATTTTGAAGATAGTACCCTCAGCTGCTGTTTTACGAAAACCCAATATAGCCCCGTTCTCTCTATGAGGTGCGTATACGTAGTTAGGTAATTGCTTCCACAGTTAATACAATTCATAGGCAAGACCAATCCGGCTGGGACAATTTATTTGTCTTCCACGTTCTGCAATATGCAGTCAAATAATATGAATGTGTATTAATTTAAAAAAATAATTTTCAGGCATTTGTTCGTACTTGCTACGCACTTATGATGTGCATAACAAATTCAATATTACTTTGTTTTGGAACAATTATTTTTTAATAAAAGAGTTAATATGTTTTATTACAATTTCTGTTCCGTAGTAGATAAAGGAACATCGGAAATAGATCTCATTCACATTGATTTGAATCTAAAGAGAAAGTATCTAAATCAATGAACTGTAAATAAATTGAGG
Source organism: Teleogryllus oceanicus (assembly GCA_964035755.1). Lineage (NCBI taxonomy): Eukaryota > Metazoa > Arthropoda > Insecta > Orthoptera > Gryllidae > Teleogryllus > Teleogryllus oceanicus. Next base: position 13,549,799 of record CAXIVR010000008.1, read on the forward strand.
AAATATAAAATAGGCAGGTCCACCAATGGTTTAACGTACTTGGAATTGTCTGTTTAATATCCACATCTTCCAAATACTGGACTTTTTTTATTTTGCCATTTTAATTATTATTTCTTCACATCTGTTCTGACGTTCAGTACAACACATTGCTCTAATCGTAATTAAATTGTGAGCTTGAATGTTCAGTGACCCAGCAATATGTGCATCTTCATTGTTGCCAACTTTTCCAGCAAAATGCTAGTTTTATATTTCATAATTCTCCTAGCAACTGAAAGAGACCTACTCAACTGTAGCACGATCATGTACTCTCATCCATGGCAAATTGCGAGGCAATAGAATCAGCGATCTGATAAGAGACTGGAATCAAACATTGACGCGAAACTCCAATTCATTAACGCGACAATATGTTGGAACTCGAGCGTCCTTATCAGAGAGGAAATTGTTTCGGACAAAGGGCATCGGGCCATCGATTGAGTGCGCCCGGCCGAGTTTTTTTATTGTGCTTTTATTGTGCTCCAATGCAACTACGGCTTCCCCGGGTCGATTCGTATGTGGGGTGACATGTAGCGTTAATCTGTGTTCGGCCGAATATTGCGGGTGTATTTTGAAAACTACAACATAGTGCAACAGAACATATTTCAAACAATCTGTAAGGTCTGCAAGGACAGAATAGTGTAGAGATATATCAGTAATCATCTATAAGGTCAAAAAACTATTACAACTAAAGCATATTTCTTGCTCCACTATTTGATATTAGAAATTTATGTTACTGAATTAATGATTATCATGTTTTTAATGAGCAGCTTACGCGCGCGATCTTTCCTTTCTTTTCCGTGTCATATCCTCTCTTCACACACACACACGTACACTAACATGCACTACACTACCACATATTGCGGGAGACCGGTCGGGAGCTTAGAGCTTGTTCCGGCTCGGGCGGTGCTCCGCTAATGGAAGATATTAGTTGGGTGAAATCCCCGCAAGCTAATGTAGGTCGACGTCGGATCTCGCCAACCAGCGAGGGAAGATAACAACCACCTCCCGCGATGAAAACATGCACTACACCAACGGGACAAATGACCTTAGCAGCTGACGCGACCGGATCATGAATCAACCAATCAATCTGTTAATCCTTTACATTTGAAAAATAAAGAGTTTGGGCTTAGTAATCCCCTCTGCAGCCGAGTCCCCTGTCCCCCCCATGTCCTCCCCCACGCTGCAACCCTCGGTGCCCCTGCGGCGCACCCTCCTCATATCCCCACCGCGCCCTTGCGCGGGCGTCGCTGGTGCTGTGCCCTCATGGGCGTATTTGGACGCCCTGCCACAGGAACCGCCACCTGCGCCTCTCCCCCCTCCAGATCTCAGAGAAAAGTCAACCTTTTGGCATTAAATACATTAAAATTGCAATAAAAATCAGAATTTATACTAACAATTAGACCAGGTTTTATTTATTTATTTATTTATTTTACGTCAAAAACAGTTAAAAACTGCGTATGACGTGCTATGGGAAAAGTGAATTGTGTGCACATTTTCAAAATTCTGTGATCCCTACACTAAGTTATATACTACTTAAATTTTGTATTTTGAAAGGGAGAAAAAAAACTCCCATGTAGTAAAATCTATTTTCAAGGATATTTTCAATGAAGCAATAAATTTTGAATTTTGAAAGGTTCGATCAGAGGGAAGAATCCACAGATAATACTGAATTTTGCCGCGAAGGAAAACAAAATACACCCATTTGCATATTTATATTTACCCTCTGGCAGCTACTAAGTTTTGGGCCTTCATTAAAACACCTTTTAGACTTAATGCAAATATTGTTTATGTATTTTACCTCCTTCCCTTCCGTCAAGTGGGAAAGTTTGGAACGTATAGAGTTTATAAAATACGACCAGCCTTGTAATGGGGTCCCGGAAAGTTTTTCGACATAAATGGAGTCGGAAATGAAATATGTTAAAGATGCTTTGCTCCAGAGTACACCACAATTTCCGTCCATGACGTCAGCTTTCAGAGAAGACAATCTTCCTGGCAAACATGGACGGCATTTTCGAAACCGTGAAACTTTGAATCCTTGAAACTGCAATCTATTGTAAGTTTCGAGTCAAATATCGACCTTTTAGGATTTTCTCGAACTTTCGTTCTTGATTTTTGTAATTTGCTTATTTCGAATGGCATTAAATGTTTCTGTTTTTTAATCTTTTCGACTTTAATTTTTTAATACATTCTCTCCCCTAGACCTTTCTGCTAATCATATCTGCTTACTCTGTGAATTGCGTGGAAATTTTTCAGAATATGAATTCGCTTAAAAATAGCTTATCTCTTCTGCAAACTAAAGTAACTTTTAGAACTTTTGTATCTGTACCACGATCAGCACGTTGGGAACAACTCGAGAACCTGTTAGATACGGATCAAAGTTTTAGACTAGTGGAGCTAAAACAGCACGTACTTTCTTTTAAGCAACAAAATTCTTTAAAGGAAAAATCTCAATGTTTAATATTTTTTAAATTCGAGGGTCCGCAGAATCAGACAGATCGATTGGGGAATATCAATTTGGAGAAAATCGGCAGAACGGTTTAACCGCTAGCGTTGTTCATAGATGGACGGTCAGACAGACGGACGGACAGACAGACGTTTTGCCGTCAATCCAGTTTTCGGTATCAAGGACCCACAAAACATGGGTTCTGGCTACACCAGGTGTTAGATTTTTTTCTAGGTTTAGCAACTGGATTTATCGGCTTTTATTTTATCAGGGCCCAGCAATAAGAGTTTTTCTGCCAAAAATTCGCAGTTTTTCTGCGCAGCATTGCTTTATTTTCTCTCTACTTCGTCGCGAGAAAGTAAAAAGTTTATGCGCATCTGCTGAGAAGAATTTGCTGATGCTGTTGTGTTATAGAAATTTATAATCTCTTTAGGACGCTGTTTTAAATTCGAGTCCTTGTTCTAGAAACAGTGGATTGGGCAGAATTTACGATTCCTTTAGGTACGGATTCTTTTTGACAAAATAATTAGGATTCGTTCTACCTCTGCGGGGCTGGGCGTTTTCGAGAACTCAATTTGAAGAAGAAAAAAAAAGTGGGTGCGGTGGCACCTCCGCTGGGGACAGATGCCGGTGAGGGGGGAGAAAGGACGCGAGGGCCGGCGGCGTCGCCTGCGCAAAGTAACACGCAGAGAGTTAAATCGGGAGAATGGCGCGTGTCGATTTCACAGCTCCCTTTGCAAAGCGGACGAAAGCCTGTGGCTTCGCGGCGGGGCGCGGTGAGGGCGAGGGCGCGGAGGGGCGGGGGAGGGGCCATTGAGAGCCGCCGCTCCGCCACCGCAGCGGCCGGACGCCGCTGGCCCGCGGCTATCGACCTGCTCACTGCGAAGCGACTCGCCGCCCCCGCCGCACTCACCGTTGTTCAGCTGGGCGGCGCTCAGGCCCCACCCTGTTGGACCCACCATCTCTACTTCATCCACCTCCGTCCTTACTGCCCCCTGCCGCTCTCGTCGGCACGACATCCGACCCCGCACCCAGCCACCACCGCCACCCTCACCGCCCCCACTGCCTTCGTCGCACTCACCGTTGCTCAGCTGGTAGGCGCTCAGGCCCACCCTGTTGGACCCGCCGTGTCCACCACCGAGCCCGCACCCAGCCACCACCGCCACCCTCACTGCCCCCACTGCCTTAATCGCACTCACTCGCTCAGCAAGGTGGAGCTCAGGCCCCAACCTGTTGGACCCGCCGTGTCCACCACATCCGACCCCGCACCCAGCCACCACCGCCACCCTCACCGCCCCCACTGCCTTCGTCGCACTCATAGTTGCTCAGCTGGGCGGCGCTCAGGCCCCACCCTGTTGGATCCGCCGTGTCCACCACATCCGACCCCGCACCCAGCCACCACTGCCGCCCTCACTGCCCCACTGCCTTCATCGCACTCACTCGCTCAGCAAGGTGGAGCTCAGGCCCCAACCTGTTGGACCCGCCGTGTCCACCACATCCGACCCCGCACCCAGCCACCACCGCCACCCTCACTGCCCCACTGCTTTCATCGCACTCACTCGCTCAGCAAGGTGGAGCTCAGGCCCCAACCTGTTGGACCCGCCGTGTCCACCACATCCGACCCCGCACCCAACCACCACTGCCGACCTCACCGCCCCACTGCCTTCGTCGCACTCATAGTTGCTCAGCTGGGCGGCGCTCAGGCCCACCCTGTTGGACCCACCATCTCCACTTCATCCTCATCCGCCTCCGCCCCGCCGCTGTCGTGTCCTCGCCGGCACCACTCCGACCCGCACCCAGCCACACGCCACCCTCACCGCCCCCACTGCCTTCGTCGCACTCACCGTTGCTCAGCTGGGCGGCGCTCAGGCCCCACCCTGTTGGACCCACCATCTCCACTTCATCCTCATCCGTCCTTACTGTCCCCTGCCGCTGTCGTTGTCCTCGCCGGCACGACATCCGACCCCGCACCCAACCACCACTGCCGCCCTCACCGCCCCCACTGCCTTCGTCGCACTCATAGTTGCTCAGCTGGGCGGCGCTCAGGCCCACCCTGTTGGACCCGCCGTGTCCACCACATCCGACCCGCACCCAGCCACCACTGCCGCCCTCACTGCCCCCACTGCCTTCATCGCACTCACTCGCTCAGCAAGGTGGAGCTCAGGCCCCAACCTGTTGGACCCGCCGTGTCCACCACATCCGACCCCGCACCCAACCACCACTGCCGCCCTCACCGCCCCCACTGCCTTCGTCGCACTCACCGTTGCTCAGCTGGACGGCGCTCAGGCCCCAACCTGTTGGACCCGCCGTGTCCACCACATCCGACCCCGCACCCAGCCACCACCGCCACCCTCACCGCCCCCACTGCCTGCGTCGCACTCACCGTTGCTCAGCTGGCGGCGCTCAGGCCCAACCCGCCGCCACTGCCATCCCCGCCGCCTCCACCACAATCATCGTTGCTGGGCTGGATTGATTTGATTTGATTTTTCGTGTTTCCGGGCACGTCAACTGCTTTGTCCATTTGTCCCGTTAGTATAGTGCATGTTTTCTCTCGGGAGATGCGCGGTGATATGTCCCCGCTGGATGGCGAGATCCGGCGCCGACCTACCTTCGGCTAGTGGGGTTTCCCTAACCAGGACTCTCCCACCAGCGGGGCACCGCCCCAGCCGGGACAAGCTCTAAGCTCCCGACCGGTCTCCCGGAATATGTGGTAGTGTAGTGCATGTTAGTGTAAGTGTGTGTGTGTAAGGGGAGAGGATAGGACAAGGAAGAGGAAGGACAGATCGCGCGCGGTCCGTAGCCCGTTTGATAGGGTACTGCTCCGGCATTCGCCTGGTGTTGATCGGAGAAACCACGGAAAACTTCCGATCAGAGCACCCGGCACTAGAATTCTCCTCTAAACAATCACTGAATTCGACCTTGTTGAAAAGCTTGTCGAAAATCCTGCCGCCGTCCTGACTCCTAGGACCTAGGACTTCCCGGTCAGAGGTGCTGCAGTGACATCAGTTGATGCACTGAGCAACCGCTCCCGGTTGCTGAGCTGGACAGTGCTGGCGCCCCACCGCAGTGCACTCGCCATTGCCGCCTCCTCGCCCGTCGATGCTTCCGTGCTGCAACCGTTGTCTTCTCCTGCACCCCCCCCTTCGGCTGGGCCAGCAGCCGCGCCACCACTTTGGACCCGCCACCCGCCTCCTTGAGGCTTCCAGGCCCCCCAACCCCAAGGTTTCAATTGGCACCACATCCACCCCAGCATCCCGTCGCACTCGCCGTTGCTCGCTGGACTTAGTGTTCACTCTGTTGGACTCACCATCCCCGCCTCCTCCTCTCCGTCCTCACTGTCCCCTGCCGCTGTTGATTCTTGCTGACGCCACATCCGCCGCATTCACCGTTCCGCAGCTGGACGGGGCTTCCGGCCCGGCAGACACCAGCAGCCCACCGACCTCTCTTACGCTGCACTACCAAAACGGTTACCACAAAACCACATACGCTACCATATAGAACTATTTAATTCAAAAATTAATTTTTTAATTACGCTGCCTTCCAAAATTAACAAAAAAAATTTTATAGAGCGATTTAATTGCTAATATTTTACGCAAAAATTAAATTAATTGCTCTTCAAACTTTCGAGTAATTAATTGTGTACGGCCGCAGCCTACCCGCCTACTCTCCGAACCTTCTGTTCTCTGCCGCTGCCTTCAGTTGTCCTCGCCGGCACCACATTCGCCCCAGCACCTCGCCGTCGCCGCCCCCGCCGCATGCGCCGTTGCTCAGCTGCACGACGCTGCCTCTGCTGGCCGCAGCGACCGCGCATTTCCGTCATCCCCGCTTCCTCTGCCTCCGTTCTGCCTCCTCCTCTGTCCCGCCGCCCCGCCACTTCAACTCACACCTCGTTACCCTCCGCCCCTCCCCAGCTATCCACTGGCCCACCACCCACACATCTAATCCCATGCGTCACTCTGGCGAATGCCGGAGGAGTACCCTAAACGGGCCACGGCCGCGCGCGATCCTGCTCCTCTTCTATGTCCTATCTTCACCCCTTACACATACACTTACACTAACATGCACTACACTACCACATATTCCGGGAGACCGGTCGGGATCTTAGAGCTTGTTCAGGCTGGGTGGTGCCCCACTGGTGGAAGATACTTGGTTGGGGAAACCCCACTTGCTGACGGTTTGTTGGCGCCGGATCTCGCCATCTAGCGGGGGAAGATTTCCGTCACCTCCGGATAAAAAACATCACTACACTTACTGGATTAATAACCTCAGTAGTTGATGCGCCCGGCATCACTAACAACCTGCCGACCGACCATGCGTCACTCCGCTGCCGCGCCCGTTACCCCATTGCCCATCCCCGTCGCCGCCGGCCGCCACCGCCACAACCCCTACCGCTCTCTCCCTGTTGGTCAGTTGGCCGTCGCACCTTCGCCTCCCCGCTGCGCGCCGTCCGCTCGCGACCGCCGACTCCCCCGACCGCGGCCGCAACCCGCCAAAGGCCCCCTCGCCTCCCCCCCACGCCCCCGGCCTCTGTGCCACTGCGCCCCTGCTTCTACCGCTAACGCTGCTGTTGCCGACCTCGTCGACGTCCTACACCGGAGCGGTAGCTCAGTGCTCACTGTGTCACTGCAGCGCTCTGACCGGGAGGTCCTAGGTTCCCACCCCCTCGGTTCTCCCACATCCCGGCGTACCCCACTCGCTGTCTGGAGGAGAATTCTAGCGGCCGGCTGCTCTGATCGGTAGTTTTCCGTGGTTTCTCCGATCAACACCAGGCGAATGCCGGAGCAGTACCCTACTAAAACGGGCCACGGACCCGCAATCTGTCCTTCCTCTTCTTGTCCTATCCTCTCCCTTACACACAACACACTTACACTAACATGCACCACACTACCACATATTCCGGGAGAACGGTAGGAGCTTTGAGCTTGCGCCAGCTGGGGCGGTCCGCTGGTGGGAAGTCCTGGCTAGGAGGAAACCGCAGTAACCCACGGTACGTCGGCGCCGGATCTCGCCGGTAATCACCGCCATCTGCCGAGAAAAACATGCATTACACTAACGGGAATAATGACCGAAGCAGTTGACGCGCCCGGAAACACGAAAAATCAATCAATCTACGTCGCTACCGCTGCTTCCCAACACCCGGTTCAGAATGCCTATGCAGTTGACCCTTACTACCACTGTACCTATCGCCTCTACCCATGTCATTCCGCCGGGAGCGGTGGCTCGGTGCATCACTGCAGTGTCTCTGAGCGGGAGGGCCTATGTTCGAGTCCCGACAGCGGCAGGATTTTCGACACTAGCTTTTCAGCTAGGTCGAATTCAGTTGTCTGGAGGAGACTTTTAGCGGCCGGAAACTCACGTAGTTTTCCGTGGTTTCTCCGATCAGCACCACACGAATGCCGGAGCAGTACTTTCCTTGCTTTTCCTTGTCTTGTCCTCACCCCTTTACCCTCACCCCTGGTATGTGGTTAGTATACATCCCAGCACGTAAGTCGACGCCAGATCTCGCCAGCCTACGAGAGAATACCACCACTCAGCCCACGATCAAACATGCAATACGCTTACGGGAAAAATTACGTTACCTTTTTGACGCGCCAGGAATCGTTTATCAATCAAAACGTCTGAAAGGTTGAGTCCCGGCTGAAGAGGATATTCCGCACTGGGGTTACATCCATGTAGAATTTAGGCGATTATAGGAGAAGAGTAGCTGCCTGCTTTTGTGAGCGGTAGTTTTGGATGGTTTCTCGTTCAATGCCAGGCGAATACCGGAGCAGTTCCCTACCGAACGAGCGACGAACCGTGTGCGATTATTCCTTCTTCTTCCTCGTCCCTTGCTCTCCTCTTACTCATGCAGTTACATTTACATACTCTAACGTACCACATATGTCGGAGACTAGTCAGGAACCTCGTCCTCAACTCATCCTCCAGGTGGGAGGGGGCTTGTCTCGGTTCCCGCGCGGGGAAAAATTCCTGGATAGGGAAATCCGCAAGCCGCCATATAGGGGACAGCGAATGTCACATTCCAATAGGGGAAGTAATGAAACCGCTATAAAATGCTCTGCACTCACGAGTCCAATAAACAAAATAGTTGACACACCCGGAAACACGAAATACACACATACAGTATTGACGAGAATAGTGAGAAAATTGTCGAAGCGCCGAAAAAACTGGATTGATCAGGTTGTTGTGAAGTACATGTGAGACCTCTAGTCTATTTTACTTTCCGCTTTGTATTCACGTACAGTGGGCTGCAGTGCCGGCCGATTAGTTGCCGCGGAGTGCGAGGGGGCTGAAACACGCAATCTCGGCGCTGGGCGTTATCGCCCCTGGGGACTGCTTTGGCGAGCGCTTGTTTCTGCGATTACACGCGCTCGTCCCGCCCACACCTACGCCTCGTCCACGGCCATTACGCACCGTCAGCGCTCACCTCACGCACACGCCGCCCCTATCATCAACACACGCTCACCGTCACACACACGCTCACCATCACATACACGCTCACCATCACACGCGCTAGCATCCCACACGCTCGCCATCCACACAAGCTCGCCATCACATTAACCCTCACGGCCTCAACCACCTCTCCATCTCGCTCACACACATGCGAACGTTTACGTCACACACGTTCAGCATTACCCGCTCACCGCACTCGCACGCTCATCATGGCTCCGTCACAACACGCTCACATCAAAAGCTCACCTCACACAGCTCACATCACACATACGCTCATCATAACACAGACGCTGACCGTCACACACACCTACACACACGCTCACCATCAGTCACTCGCTCACCAACACACAAGCTCAGCATCACGCACGCTCACTATCACACACAATCAATACGCTCCCATCACACACGCGCTAGCCATCACACACCGCTCGCCATGCCCCCTTCGCTTTTCTTTTCTGCTCTCACCGACACCTCCTCACTCATTCAACCAGCGACCTTCTCATGCCCGAGTTACACCCAAGTTATAACTGCGGACCAATCGGGACCTGACACGTCACTACAGCGACGTCGGTATGGTGGCATTCAACCTTCCAATTGGATGACACCATAACAGCTGATTTACTTCACAGACAACTCTGAATCAATCGCAGTATATATTTGATGCTTCTGCTCCGAGGTCGCATCTCTTGCGAACTCAACGCTCGTTCTCACGTCGTTTAACCACGTCCCTACTAATACCCCCTCTCCTTTATTACAAATATTTCAATCTGTCCTCTGTTCTCAGTTCCACATGACCCCATCCATCACTTCCCACAACGATTCTGTCTTCGCCCCCCGTTTTTGATTCCCCTTCCTTCCTTCCCCTCCATGTTGTCAGCTTCTGTTCTCGTTCGTCCGGTTGGCCTCTCCTTCCCTTCCTAGCTTCTGCACTCGCTCTCGTTGTTTCTTCTTCCTCACTCGTCCGCTTTGCTCTTGCGATGACCCCGTCGCTCGGCAGCCGCGCTGTTTCGGCTGGCCGGCGTTATCTCCGTGAGTGGACGCGCGCAGGGGTCGCCGATCCCCAGATCTCCGCATCGCCCCCCCCACGAATCAGGCGCTGCGCTCCTCACTCCTCTCCTCACTCTCCTCCTCACTCTCCTCTCCTCACTCTCCCTCCTCACTCTCCTCTCCTCACTCTCCTCTCCTCACTCTCCTCTCCTCACTCTCCTCTCTCACCTCTCCTCTCCTCCTCTCCCTCTCCTCCTCTCCTCACTCTCCTCTCCTCACTCTCCTCTCCTCACTCTCCTCTCCCTCACTCCCTCCCTCCTCCCTCTCCTCCCCCTCCTCCTCTCCTCTCCTCCTCCTCTCCTCTCTCCTCTCCTCCTCCTCCTCTCCTCACTCTCCTCTCCTCACTCTCCTCTCCTCACTCTCCTCTCCTCACTCTCCTCTCCTCACTCTCCTCTCCTCACTCTCCTCTCCTCACTCTCCTCTCCTCCTCTCACTCTCCCCTCCTCACTCCTCCCCTCACTCTCTCTCCTCCTCTCCTCACTCTCCTCTCCTCACTCTCCTCTCCTCCCTCCTCCCTCCCTCCTCCTCCTCTCCTCCCTCCTCTCCTCCCCCTCCTCTCCTCACTCTCCTCTCCTCACTCTCCTCTCCTCACTCTCCTCTCCTCACTCTCCTCTCCTCACTCTCCTCTGCTCACTCTCCTCTCCTCACTCTCCTCTCCTCGCGCTGAAGAACATGAACATTCAAAGCGTCAGGAATGCGACTATTCTACCTCTTGTTAAGAATCATAAACGTGTTTTTTCATTTTGTTGGATGGGTACTCTTGGTTTGGTTGATTATTTTGTGTATCGATTGATTGATTTATTCGTGTTTCCGGGAGCGTCAACTGCTTTGGTCGTTAGTCCCGTTAGTGTATTGCATGTTTTTTTTCTCGGGAGATGGCTGTGATCTTCCCCGGCTGGATGGCGAGATCCGGCGCCGACCTACCGTTGGCTAGTGGGGTTTCCTCCTAACCAGGACTCTCCCACCAGCGGGGCACCGCCCCAGCCGGAAAAGCTCTAAGCTCCCGACCGGTCTTCCGAAATATGTGGTAGTGTAGTGCATGTTCGTGTAAGTGTGTATGTAAGGGAGAGGATAGGACAAGGAAGAGGAAGGAAAGCTCGCGCGGTCCGTGGCCCGTTTGGAAGGGTACTGCTCCGGCATTCGCCTGGTGTAGATCGGAGAAATCACGGTAAACTACCGATCAGAGGAGCCGGCCGCTAGATTCTCCTCTAGACAATGACTAAATTCGACCTAGCTGAAAAGCTATTATCGACAATCCTTCCGCCGTCAGGACTCGAACCTAGGACTTGCCGGTCAGAGGCGCTGCAGTGACATCTGTTGATGCACTGAGCTACCGCTCCTGGTATTTTGTGTATCCGGGTGCGTCAATTCCTATGATAATAACTCCCGCAAGTGAAGTAGTGCATGTGTTTAATTCCTGGAGGTTGTGGTTCCTGGATTTTCGTCTGGTGTTTGGTGTGATCCGGCATCGACCTGTTGGTTGGCTTGCGGGTTTCCCTTACCAGGTATCTCTGCCAACGGGTCAGCAAATATTAAAGCCCAAGTTATAAGCTCCCGACTTGTCTCCCGACATGTGTGGTAGTGTCGTGCATGGAAGGGTTTGTGGATGGAGAAGGGATGAGGATAGGTCGAGGGAGATGAAGATCGCGTGTAGTTCGCGACCCATTTGTTGAGGTACAGTCCCGATGTACGCCTGGTATAGATCACAGAAAACAGAAGTATTCTACCGTTTACAGCACTCGGCCGGTAGAATTCTCTAGATAGCGGCTAAATTTTATGTAGCTAACTAGCTAGAGTGAAAAATCCTTTAGTGTTCGAGGTTTCAATCCTAGCACCTCCCGATGAATCCCAGAATCCCCTCGGTCAAAGATGATGAACTAGGTTATGCTATCTAAGTTGCTCATTTTCTTTGAATGCCCATTGTCACTCAAACGTAAATCAGCCATTAATGCTCAATCAGAATTACACTTGATTGTACAAATGACGTGAACACAAAAGCTTGGTCCCATTTTAACCATTGAGATTACTGTATATCTCCATAAAAAGACACATTGCAGTTTTCATCATCCTGTAACTCTGTAGACGATCAGTCATTGCATCCTTGATAAATAAATTATTATTCTAGCATGATCGATTTTATTTTACGTGTTGTCCTTGAATGACATACAGTACTTGTCGTCGAGTTTTTATTTACCGATAGATAACGAGGTGTTTCTACGATTTGCTGACGATCATTGTCAATCTTGTGGTCAAGTTTACTTTAAAATCACATTATGTTCCCACGTCTCCATTAACGTTTTCGCGCGAACGAGCTTTTAGCCAAAGTTCCCTTGTCGACCCACTGTGATCCCCAAGGTGGCGAGGGCGAGGGAGCTGTGGAGTTGCAATGGAAGCAGAGGGCAAGGCACCGCCCCAGTGCTCTCGCAATTTGCATGTGGCTTACGTTTCCATTAATATCCGCGGCCCTGGGAGCGCGGACGCGGTCTTGCTCCCTTCCGCCCGGCCGCCCTAACGGTTCCAACCTCTCGGGGTCTCTTATTTCTTCCCCATGAGTGAGTTCATGGGGTCTGATTGCAGGGAAATTGATTTTCAGACTGTTTTTACAAATATTAAAACTCTTGGATTCACCGTGTAAATACAAATTGTGTATGAGTTCTGCAATGCCAAATGGCGACGAGTTAAAACAGTATTCGGTATGTTTTACCCTTTTTTCTTATTCTGACTAGAAGTGAGCATAAAATAAGTTTATTCAACAAAACGTCTCTGTTTGAAAGAATTAAATTAATATACATATACACGGAAAAATTCATTTTTATTCGGAGTCATTATTTTTATCAAATTGTAACTTTAAAAATGAAACAGGAGCAAGTCGATGCAGTTAAATTTTTGCAGACACTGCATTTTCAATGAGTTCTCGACAAAGGCATTCCTCCGCATCTATTCACCTGTATTTACGCGGCCTCAATAACGGTTATATAACACTAAGATGTTTTCTGTCCTGTCCTGCACAGACTTACGGAGAGCCACTCTGGAAGGGGGCATTCCAATCGGAGGGGATGGCCTGTCTCCGTAGTAGAGCGTCAACGGCCTGTGTACACTTTCGCATCCGCGCTGTAGTTTAGCTGTGTTTAAGTTTAGGGGTGTTCGCCCCCATTTCTGGCCTCTCGCCCTATTGCCCCTGGGCCAATACCGCGTCAGTCAAAGCGCTGAGCCCAGCCTCCCCCATTTGCGTTCTCGGATCACCACGTCGCTTGCACACACACACTGCTTGCAGCATTCCACCCCGGCTTGCTCCGATTACTCCGTATCCCCCCGCCTCACCATTGCCCTCCTCGCTGGCTGCGACCGCCTCGCTCCCCCCATACATAAGCCCCGCCCACACCATGAGTCACAACCGTCCTCCCACCTCCCCAACTGTCTCCCTCGGAGACGCTCTCCCGTTTCCCAGTGTCGTGACCGGCCGCACACATTTAAAGGAGCCGCCGCCGAGTGACGTCAGTAGGGCGTTACCGCCCCTGGCGAGAGAAGAAGGCAACCGTGCGAGCTGGCCGGCCTGTCCGCGCGGGCCGTCACGCCCGAGCAGCGGGTAGGGACTCCCCCGCTACTCCCAGCTAGTGGCGGGCCAATGCCTAGCGGGCTATAAGAAAGGCAACCGGTGCGAGTTGGTCTGGCCTGTCCGCGAGCGGCTGTCTGGCTCGATCCGACGCCAGGGCAGCAATGTTAGCGATTGCATCCGGCGAGTGAATTGGCGAGATAGGTGTGAGAGCAGCTACGACGACGACCTGTGCTACTGACGTGGAACACTCTTGTGGATATTCGACGACTTGGCTGATTTTGGGACTTCTTCTGCAATACAACAACACGGCTTCGCTTTTGGTACATTCTTCTTGTGATTCGGCACTTCAGCAATTGTACCTGGTCTGGAATAAAAATCATTTTATGGATTCTTGTCTTTGATTGGATACTACACCCAGAGAGCCTCACCCTCGGCCACCCTCCATCGTACCTCCGGCTAACCGCCCTCCCGCCTCTGCCCACCCACATCCACACGACTGACCCGTAGAGGTGGCTTAGAGCATCAACTGATGTCACTACAGTGCCTCTCACCAAGAGATCCTAAGGTCCCAGTACCAACAGTGGCAGGATTTGCGACACCAGCCAGATAGCTCTACTGCGATTTTTACACTGCTGCGTTTGACATTTGATCAGCTGTTACGGTGCCGATTGTGTCCTTACACGTCCTTACAATGACGTCATAATGGTGACGTTCAGCCTTCCGATGGGATGACACTGTAACAGCTGATTTACTTCAAACGCAGCTCTGTAAAAACCGCAGTAAAGGTTGTGTTCAGTCCAATCTCGAGGAGAATTCCTGCGGCCGGCTGCTCTGATCGGTAGTTTTTCGTGGTTTCTCCAATCAACACCCGGCGAATGCCGGAACTGTACCCTAGTAAACGGGCCACGGACCGCGCGCGATCTTTTCTTCCTCTTCCTTGTCCTGTCCTTACCCCTCACTTTCACACACTTATATGCACCACATATGCCGGGAGAGCAGTCGGGAGCTTAGATCTTGTGCCAGCTGGGGCGGTCCCGCTAGTTGGGGAAAAACTCGCTAGATGAATATAGGTCGGCGCCGGTTCTAGCCACCCAGCGGTGGAAAAAGACCGCAACTTCCAGAGGGAAAAACATGTACTACACTTACGAGAGTAATGGCCTTAGCAGTTAATGCGCCCAGATCATCTACACGATCGTTCGCCAGCTCGCCCCCCTCAGCTATCCTCCCCCCAACGCCCACCAGCCGCCCTCCACCCTTCTCCCCTCCCCGACCCCTCGCGCACTTTCCCCCACCCCTTGTTCCCGCCCACAGTCTCCCCCCGCCCCTCGCGGCGGTCGCGTGTGATTGCGTGGCCGCGTGGAATGCGCCCTCGATTAGTCTCGTGTTGACCGCGTTGGGCGCCCCGCTGCACTCGCGCTCCACCAAATGAATACGTTGGCTCGTGCGGATAACTCTCCTCTTTACGATTTTTTCCACATCAATTCAGTCCTCGCTTCTCAAGAGGGAGTTAGTATGTCGGGTTTCCAGGCAGCTCGTCAATGTAGTGTATGCTATGCCCGAGTGGTGGCACTTCTCCCTCTGGAACGTGAGATCTGGTACCGACATATAGTATGTCGGCGTGCTGGGATTTCCATTTCCGGTCATCTCTTCTTGTGGGACACTACCTCAACCTCAGTCGGTACACGCTCTAAGTATCTCCCGACATGTATGGTGGAGTAGTGCGTGTAAATGTGGTGGGGGCGTGTGTCTGTGTCAGAGCACTTACTTTAGCCTGGCGAATGCCGGAGCAGTACTCTACAAAACGCGCCACGGACCGCGCACGATCTTTCCTTCCTTTTTCTTGTCCTATTCTCTCCCCTTACACACACACACTTACACTAACATGCACTACACTACCACCGGGAGATCGGTCGGAGCTTAGAGCTTGTCCCGGCTAGGGCGGTGCCCCGCTGGTGGGAGAGTCCTAGTAAGGGAACCCCAATCAGTGGGGAAGATCACCACCATCTCCGAGAAATAACATGCACTACACTCTTGGGAATAATGACCAAAGCAGTTGTCGCGCCCGGAAACAGGAAAAAATCAATCAATCAATTACTTTAGCCTGGCATTTGGGACCCGTGTATGCCACAAGCATGATATGGCCCATTGAGGATTTTCCGCTTTGCGAAAATGAACCGATCCCAGCAGAGTCCGAAGCCATCAACTTGGGTTTGAAATTCAGAATCAGACATCCACAGTAGGCAAAAACGACACTCCTCCCCTGCTCCGCGAAGCCGAATAAAAGATTCGTATTTATGAATCTCGATTGATTTCGTGGCCAGACCGGGAGCGCTGGCTCAGTGCATCAACTGATGCTACTGCAGCGCCTCTGACCGGGAGGTCCTAGGTTCGAGTCCTGACGGAGGTAGGATTTTCGACACTAGCTTTTCAGCTACGTCGAATTCAGTCGATGTCTGGAGGACAATTCTAGCGGCCGGCTGCTATCTGTCGTTCCCTTCCTTGTCCTATCCTCTCCCTTACACACTCACTTACACTAACATGCACTACAACAGCTGGGGCGGTGCCCGCTCGTGGGAGAGTCCTGGTTAGGGGAAACTCCACTAGCCGACGGTAGGTCGGTGCCGGATCTCACCATTCAGCGAGGGAGATTCCCGCCATCTGCCGAGAAAAAAGAGCATGCACTACACTCACGGGACTAATGTCCGAAGCAGTTGACGCGCCCGGAAACACAAAAAAAAAATCAATCAATCAATCGAGGCCAGAGGACTCCGCAGTGTGTGGATTTGAAAGTCCAATGCACTGACGTTGCAAGTTCGCGCTCGCTGGGGTTTGTACATACCGCGCGCACGAGCGTCTAAACACTCCCCCCCCGGGGGGATTACGGGCGATTTCCGGTTAACGGCTGTCCGTTTCCGATGCCGCCCAATGCACCAGTTGCGCCAATTTATAGTGCACAACTTCATTAGGCGGGGAGCCCCGCCCACCCGCCGGGGCCCGCGCGCCGCTAATCGCGTTTGCTTTCAATCTCGGCGGCGCGCGGCGCGGCACCATCGCCCGCCCGCCATCGGCGCCCGTTGGCGCACTGGTGTCCAACGGCGCATCTGCGCCACGCGTGATTCCAAGTGGTGTGTATGAGTGAGTGAATGTGTTTGTATATATAGATTAAGAATGAAAGTGTAGTATTTAATAAAAGACCAGGATTAGTAAAATGATTTTTATTCCAGAAAATAAAAATAAATCAGCCAAGTAGTCGTATATCCACAGGAGAGTTCCAAGTCCGTAGCACAAGTCGTCGTATTAGTAGTTCTCCACACTTCTATCACCAATTCACTATCCAGGATACACTCGCTTTCATTGCCGCTCGCTGTTTGTCTTGGCGTCGAGTCGGAGCCCTCTTATAGTCCGTTAGGGCTATTGGTCCGCCGACTAGCTGCGTAGTAGGGGGGTGCCGAGTCTCTACCCGCCTGCTCGGGCGTGACGGCCGCGCGCAGACGGACCCGGCCGGCTCGCACCGGTTGCCTTCCTCTCTCGCCAGGGGCGGTAACGCTGCGCTGACGTCACTGGGTGGCGGCTGCTTTAACTGTGTGCGGCCGGTCACGACAGAAAGCGAGAGTGATTGTTATAAAAATAGAACAAAAAATGGAACAATTTAAACATCTTTCTATCTACTATTGAAAACCTATTGAAAATAACTAATTGAGCCCAAAGTGGCACTCTGTTTAGTTATAAGTTAACTATACACTACTTCGTAAGTAGTATTTTTAAGATACCCGCCCTCCCTAAGCTGCAGAAGCCGAAAAGGCTGCAGCAAATTGTTGTATACCCTAATTGTGAATAAATTCCCGCCTCTTCAGGGTAACTGGGGAGGGGAAAATTGTAAAAGCCGCCTACGCACAGACCGTCCTTCCTTTTGCGGCCCCGTCCCTCCATTTCGCTTTCTCACATATCCTCACTTAGTAAATATCAGTTTTGTAAGTTTATAAATTAATTGGAAATTCGCAAATTTGAGGAGTATTTGCTGCTAGCCCTTTTCCTTCTCTACGTTCTCTGTTGGTGCAACTCAGATTGTCGAGATGGAATATGTTATTGTTAAATGTGATTGCTCGCACAATTGTTGTGCGAATCGCAAAAACAGACATGACGTATTCTCTTCGCCGTAACTAGTAATATTTGCCAGCTTGAGCAACAGAAACTGGGACGATTTTAAAGGAAAGGGAACCGGGAGTCGAACCCGGGGACCACAACACGGAGAGCTACTACGCGGCTCATGAGCCATCCCAGAGGTCATTAAGTCTTAAATCCCTCAATAAAGAAACGCAACACTCACCATTTTACTTTCATCCATGTTTTTTTTTAATTGGTTTATTTAAAGTCGCTTCAACATCTAAGGTTATTAGCGACCACTATTGCTGTTAACGGTATGGTAACTATGTGGATGAAACGATATGGTGATTGATGATAAGGGGTGAAAGGACGAACATAATTACAACCATGCCCGAGGCGAGACTCGAACCCTCGACCCATCGGTCCGAGATCACTACGACACTACTGCCTTAGCGATCTCAGCCACTGGGCAGGCTCATCCATGTTTATGCTGATATTCAGAGTCCATTTTTTTGAGTGTGTTTAAAATATCAAGGACATATTTGGATTTTTGTTGGAGAACCTCTCTTGATTTCGGAACGTGTCCAGTGATAATGCAAGGCCCTAGTCGGCACATGGTTATTCTATGAGTGCGGAGTCAAGGCTCGGCGTGGAAGTCGGGTCCGCAAGGAGGAGTTGTGTGGTCGCCCGGGTAGATTTCACTTAAAATTAATTTTCGCCTGGTTACGGCCCCGTTCCGGCGAAACAAATTGGCCGCTGCTTTAAACGACTTTATGGCCGACTTCCGCACCGCCGCCGCTTTAAGATGGCGCCCCGCGCCGCTTGGGTGGGTGGGGGAGCGGTCCACGTGAAGGCGTGCGTCACAGGTGCCTGGCGAAGGGGTGGCTGAAGTTCTAATCCACGCGAATTTTAGGAAGAGAGAGAGAGAAGGGGGAAGAGAAAGAGTGATGGGGAGAAAGAGGGAGAGCGCGAAAGACGGGGAAGAGAGGGGGAAGAAAGAGGAAAAGAAAGGAAGAAAGAGTGAGAAAGAAAAGAGAGAGGAAGAGAAGAGGGGGAAAGACAGAAGTGGGTAATAGGGGGAGACTGAGGAAAAGAGGGATAGACAAGGGAAAGGAGAGAGAAGAGGGGAAATGGGGGACAGAGAAGAGAGGGAAACGGAAGAGGGGGGAGAGAGGAGAGAGAAGAGGGGAAAGAGGGAGAGGCGAAGAGGGGAAGAAGGGGAGAAAAGGAAAAGAGAGAGAAGGAGAGATATAATAAGGACCGGGAAGAAAAAGAAAAAAAAGAGGCACAGCGAGAGAAGGGTTTTGCGTGTTCGCTGACGCACACGTCTAGCGCCTGTAATCCCAACTGGGGTTTTCGCTTCAAATTCCACGTGAAGTTAATTCTCTCTTCTCGATTCTAGCGAGCAAGGCCAAGGCAGAGCACGGCGTATGAACATTCATTTCTTTACTCATCATTCCAAATCTGCCGCGAAAGGCCATACTGGTATATGTTATTTGTCTCCAAAGCTTTGTAAGGGGTAGAGAACAAGTAAAGCGTTTGTTTATAAGGGATTGAATTCCAACTCAGTTTCAGAATTATCGAATTCTTATAAAATAAATTTTTGAGATTTGTAATATTTTCTGGATCGGCTTCAATTCTTACTCACATTTACTTCACTTTTCGCTACGAATTAAAATCGCGAATCTCGATTTTGGTATTAGTCACAAGTTAACAAACTTTATTATTTTTTAGTTCACCCCCACTTTTTATGATCCATTTTTTCCGCCTTTTGGATAAATATCTGAAAAAAACAACAACAAATTTTAGTCCAATAAATGTATAATTAAAAATACTTATTACTAGTGTACGAATTCGCCGCATGGAGAGTTCTACACGAGAAATTTCTGCCTGCCAACAGCCACCTTGTTTTCCCTGCGACCCAACGAAGCGCAAATTGCATGGCATCGCCTTTGCCGGAGAATCTGACAAAGCAGGAAAAGGGAAGGGGCGAAGTCGTCACAGACGGACGGGACGAAGACGGGGAAGGGACGGGGACGGTCGGGACGAAGACACGGAAAGAGGAGGGTGGCAGAAGGGATGCCCCCTGTAACGAGTTTTGTTTAAAAGACGACTGCGTATATCCAGCACGGCGGCGATGGTGTGAAGGTTAGCATATCGGGCTGTTATACCCAAGTTTGCAGGTTGAAACCCGATCGATTTCTAAGGGCGAAAAAATTCTTACTTCGGAGGGGACGTAAAGCCAGCTGTCCCATAACAGTAGATTTACTGCATGTAAAAGACCCTCAAACCTAAATGAAGCCTCTGAGTTAAATTCAAATTGCCCGTTGCCCAAGTAATACCTTCTTTCTTCCCTAGTAGGTGAAAGGAGCGTAGCGAAATTTGCGTGGTCTGACGGAAGAGCAGGCCTCATGGCCTGAGTCTCGCCACGTAAAATAAAGCATTCATTTATTCTCTCAGTCAACAGCCGGAACCCTCCCCGCCCACTTCAACCCTTCTCGCACGTCTTGTCATTCCCTTCCTCCCTTCCCTAACAACTACATTTCCCGTTTCTGGTCTTCTTCGAATCACATCAATCGATTATAACTCATCTACTTCTGTCTATTTTGAAGAAACATTTGCCTGTCCTTTCAGAGCATTGCCAATTTCAACAGCACCGCTTAAAAGCTCGTGGAAACAGAACGTGAAATCCCTTTCACGAGCTCCTTTTTACCTACCTGACTACTGACACATACACATACAGAATTCCGAACGTTCTGACAAGTTTATCTGTGTTCTATGTTTTCTCTGGATTGGTGCCAGAACATTTATTTGCGCTACTTATGAATGTAAACTTAAAACAAATATTCCCTCCGAAGCACCGGGTGAACGAAACAGAATGGAGTAGCGCTATGCCTTCAGGGGCAATGAAAAGTGAAAAGGGAAACTGGACGAAAAACCTCATCGAGATGGGGGTGACTAACCCTGAAGCTGCGGTACAATACTTGTCACAAGTTCTTTAGAGTTACACAGCCCAAATGGTAAATAAAACATTAGACATCACTGTTAAAATTATGAGTTTATGAGTTGTGATTAATCAAAAGTGATGAGCAAAATGTAATATGATGATCTGTGAAATGAAATGGTAATACAATGAATAATGTCCGTTGTATTAAATAATTCGTAAAGTCGTGTATCGTGAAAAGAAATGTGTAATGTAACGCAGTGATGAATGTCATGTAGCCTTGCCAGGCTCGCCGCCTCAGCTGTGAAATGTAATGAGTAATGCAATGAATAATGTCAGAACGCAGTGATGAATGTCATGTAGCCTTGCCACGTCGCCGCCTCAGCTGTGAAATGTAATAGTAATGCAATGAATAATATCGTTGTATTAAATAATGTAAAGTCGTGTAACGTGTAAAGAAATGTGTAATGTAACGCCGTGATGAATGTCATGTAGCCTTGCCACGCTCGCCGCCTCAGCTGTGAAATGTAATGAGTAATGCAATGAATAATGTCCGTTGTATTAAATAATTCGTAAAGTCGTGTAACGTGTAAAGAAATGTGTAATGTAACGCAGTGATGAATGTCATGTAGCCTTGCCACGCTCGCCGCCTCAGCTGTGAAATGTAATGAGTAATGCAATGAATAATGTCCGTTGTATTAAATAATTCGTAAAGTCGTGTAACGTGTAAAGAAATGTGTAATGTAATGCAGTGATGAATGTCATGTAGCCTTGCCACGCTCTTCGCCTCAGCGGCCGTGCTGGCTGCCGCCGCCCGGAGCAAGTTGTCTCCAAGTCGACGGACGTGCCGGGGGGCGGGGCCGATGGCGCTTTCTTGGCACGCACGCGCCAACTTCGCAGCTCTGGCTTAAGCGCCTTGCTCAGCCCATCCCCTGCCCTTCCCCGCCCTTCGCATCCCCTCGTGCCCTTCAAAGGGCGAGCGTGACGCAGACATTTTCTTTTCGGCCTCCGAATGGCTCCGCGAGCCTGAGATCGGAGGGGCGTGGCCATACAAATATTCAATTGAGATGTGTGAAAGGTCAGATACGTATCGAGGTTATAAATGCTTGGGTAAGTGAAAATACTTAAATTAAAGAAATATAAAAGGGGAACTGTTAAAATAAAAATAACAAAAATAACTAATACCGGTAGTGGTAGCTCAGTGCATCAACTGATGCCACTGCAGTGCCTCTGACCGGGAGGTTCTAGGAAAGGTCAGATACGTATCGAGGTTATAAATGCTTGGGTAAGTGAAAATACTTAAATTGGGGCAGGATTTTCGACATCAGCTAGGACGAATTCAGTCGCTGTCTGGAGAGAATTCTAGCGGCCGGCTGCTCTATCGGTAGTTTCCGTGGTTTCTCCGATCAACACCAGGCGAATGCCGGAGCAGTACCCTACCTAACGGGCCACGGACCGCGCGCGAAATTTCCTTCCTCTTCCTTGTCCTATCCTCTCCGCTTCCACACACACACACACTAACACTAACATGCACCACACTATCGCATATTCCGGGAG
The DNA here is from genome assembly GCA_964035755.1 of Teleogryllus oceanicus. Classification (NCBI taxonomy): domain Eukaryota; kingdom Metazoa; phylum Arthropoda; class Insecta; order Orthoptera; family Gryllidae; genus Teleogryllus; species Teleogryllus oceanicus. The sequence goes on from CAXIVR010000008.1 coordinate 13,571,936, forward strand.
ACCGGTCGGGAGCTTAGAGCTTGTCCCGACTGGGGCGGTGCCCTGCTGGTGGAAGAGTTCTGGTTAGAGTGGAAACCCCAATAGCCGACGGGAAACGAACAATCAATCAATCAAAAAAAACTAACGGAACAGGTGAAACACGCGGTATGGTGTGAACGCGATAAAGAGACCTCCAGAAAAGTGATTGAACAGTGAAAACGTCCTGCATATTCTCTCTCTGAAAAAAGAGGATGGAACTGTGCACGTTGTACGCTTCCCGTATTATAATTAAAAGGGAGGAATGTTAAAATGAAATTCTAAGTTTCAATATAACGGGAGGAAAAGACATAATCTTTCACTAATAAACTTGTTTGTGGAAAATTATTTCTTTTCCTTCCGTTGTATTACAATAATAGAGTTCCATAAAATTTCTGCAGAAACCACCGAGTTTATTTCATGTAAATATATAGGGTTTTTATTGTACAAATTTACAAAAAAGAAAATAACAGGAGTATGTCATAATGTATCATTCATAAATAAAAAATCAAAGACCAAGATTGTGCATCTGTTTAAAAGGCACCACTAATGGTGAGGTAATCTCAAAATTATTTCAAAACAGAAGTGGTGTAGCTTTTCTTGACAACATCGCCACAATAAATTATAACCAGCACCGTCTTTCGTTACGACAGATCTACGCCCACAGGCAATCGATGGCCGGTGTGACGCAAACAGTTCGCATTGAAACATTTATGAACTCGGCCGTTTCCATTAACCAGCTACTGTAGCATTCCGTCCTCATGGACAGGTTCGCTTGATTCATTCATGCCTCACGAAAAGGGGGTTCTGCTTTCTGCTGAGCTATTGAGCAGCACTCCCTTCCAGGCCTCTCAGATGACGATAGTTTCCTGGCAGAAGCCTGTCTGGTTTCGAGCGAGCAACTGCAGATTAGTGGTCAAAGAGATTCTACGAGGAGGTTGGAGATCGACGGTGGTACAGATTTGACATCAGCGAAGAAGTTAGCGTCGCCAACTGTTTAGGGTGATCTCTACCTGATTGGATAGCTGGCGAATTTTCAACGACTATTCCATTCGTGAAATTAAAGCCAATAATGATTCACTACATATATAAAATGTTCTCATCATGGCGGTGCATCTCAAAAGATTTATCGCTTTTGCTATCCAATTTTTCTTACCTATCCTCCGTACTGAACAATAATATGCTGCAACTCATCTATCTATTCTGCCCATCGCCTCCTACACTATTGCAGTAGTATACATACTGTTTGCGGCTCTGAAAATATGAAGGATTTGTTTTAAATAAGTATCTAAATATTTATGCCAAATACAACCCGCAACACTCGCACGGGTTTTTGAATCTATATCGTTAAATAACTCGTAAATGAAGCGTTTTCGGGCCTTCAAAACTAAAATTTTGAGGAAACCTTTTTTCAAAAAACACTTCTCACGCCGTATTTTACGGGGGGACATCTTCTTAAAGATTACATTACATTTTTTTTGGTTCGACGTATCTCGATTCTACTCCACCTGTTCAAAGACTGTAGGATCCTCGACTGTGTGAAATTAAACTATTTACTTTATATTCTAAGCGACTGAATTACTCGGATGTACCTCTCTGCTCGGTAATAACGTTAAATAAGAATAGTTTGTATTGACAGTGGTGTATTGTATTGGCATCAGTTATAAGGAGACATATAGAACAAGTGACGGAGGATAAGAGGGTCTTGAAGAAAAATATATATTACAAGATTAATATGGAACTGAAAAAATCGGAAACACGGATGTGTACATGCGAGAATTTTCGCACGGGTATGCTAGTGTGCCTTAATTGCTACGCAGAACAGATCATCATCCGATTGCCGGGCTACTGCACGACACCTCGAGAAAAGAGCAGCAATCGAAAGACCGATAGCTCAACTCGGCGCACTGTAGCCCACCCCGAGAACGCTCCAATCGCCGGTACACTTCCAGAAGGCAATTTAAAGAGCTTTTATCCCTTCATAAATTGCATAATAAGTTCAGAAGAAGTGGCGAATTCTGGAGACGGTATTGCTCGCAGTTCCTCGACCGGCTCGGTTTAAACTCGCCCTGGCAAGAAATTGCTTCCCTAACTCCGCGCTCTGAGGAAGATGGGAGAGGGGAAGTGAAAGAAACTTTTCTAGAGGTTGAGAAGTCGAGTTTTTTTTTCTTTGATTTAACCTAGATGTTAAATATCCAGAAGTTTTAAATGTCATTTTTTTTATTTTTGATAAAATATTAGTATCAAGAAGTGGCAACTTGCTTTATCTTCATAATTGACATGATAATGTTGATTCAGCGTATTTTAGTTACCGAAAAATTCCTGATTGATTGACAAAATTTTAGTGTGTTGTAGTTGCTTTCAAGAAAGAGTTTAACGCTTTTTCTGCTGTGAAGAACGTCTCAGATTCTCAGTTCATTTGTAAGCTGCGATCAAGAACAAAGGCAGTTTCATTACTATTTTAACTACTTTCGAATTCAATGTTGTTTTAGGAGCGCGCAGTGCAATATTCCATGAAATCAAACTCTCTTTGATAGGAACGCTCCCCAGTTGTTCCAACTTTGTTATTATAAGTTTTATTCACTGTAATGTGTAGAGATTTTGACATTTATTATTGCAATTTGTTTTGCGGAGTGAAACCACTGTTACACGGTTAAGAATAATCACTGGTTGTAAGAGGACGAGTGCCTCATTTGGCATCTCAGCCGCTATCAAGAGCCGTACTGTAAACTAAACGTCAGTCACAATGTGTTGCTAGCACGGATACCGCATACGTAAAGTAAGCAACGATTCTATAAACTCTGTAAACGAACCTTGAAATGGCTGAGTGCGAATTAGCAAGGATTTGCGATAAATCGGGAAGCACAGGAAGTGCGATCAATGTTTTATTGTAAATTTGACTTAACAGTTTACCAAAAGTTTTATTTTTAGAAAAAATATAATAATCCTTATATAGTAATGGAGTAACTTGCGTCCGTCTGTCTATCCCTCCACCTCTCCGTCATTCACAGTCAGACACCTTCCATCCATCAATCATGACAAGAAAAGTGTTATGCAATACACTACCACACATGCTCGGAGACGGGTCGGGTGCTTGGAGCTTGTCCCGGCTGGTGCGGTGCCCCGCTGGTGAGAGATACCTGCGTGGGGGAAAACCCGCTTGTCGACGGTAGGTCGGCACCGGATCTCGCGATCCAGTGGGGGAGGATCACTGCTATATCCCGAGAAAAAAACGTGCCCAACATTTACCGGACTAATGACTTAGAAGTTGGCGGTCCCGGTATCACTAACCATGAATCAAATCAATGAATTTGAAGGAAGACGAGGGATGAGATGTACGTTTATGTCGTTCCTTTCAGGTTCAGAAGTTAACAAAGCGTAGTCGAGACTTTATCTTACACTGTGTGGATGCTGATAGGGATGACCATGGAGGATGCATGTTGAATAATAAATAATTGATTGGGATGGTGATTGAGTTAGGTCACGTGAAAATATGAGAAGCCAACAAACACATTGCGAAAACACCCACGGCATTCGCGAGAATTGACAACGCACCTTCGGCTCCGCGTACTTGTCTGATTGAATCTCTGATTGAATTTGCGCGTACTTGTCTGATTGATTGTCTGATTCGCCGACTTATACAAGTCTGAACTGCGATGCCTGAAGTAAACATTCCCTGGCGAGCCTTACCCACAACACTTGCTGGAAAGGAGACTCAGCATGATAGAGTGACGAATTAATAAGGTTTTGCGATAATGTGCAGGTGTGTGGGTGCCGTGTATTCTTCTAAATCCCCGCCGTTGCATATTGCTGCGAAATAATCCTTGCAAAGCCCTCTTCAGCGTGATTCACGGGTTGCAGGAGGCAGGGTTGGGACGCTCGTTCCGGATTTGTGTCCAACACATCAGGATACCCCGCCTCCCTCGACATGACGTCAGTGAGCACCTTGCAAACATCCTTACAAGCTGTAAGTGAAACCTAGGGGTGCACAAACGATGCAAAATGAATTTGAAAGAGTATTGTTTTACCCAATCAAGTGTGACGTACTGGAAATAAATAACACGCGCGTTTCCTCAAGACATATGACTAGTTTAGCACATAATACAACTCGGCCTTTCACAATCCGCTGCCAGTGAACCTACCGGAGGCTCGCTCCCACCGCAGCCCATCCAGGCTTTAAGAGTATGCTGACGCCAGTCAGAGCTTGCGACGTCAGATCCTCAACTATCTTAAATTTGGACCGACGCCACCCGGTCTTCGCCTCAGACTCGCGTGCAGATAGCACTGGAATATCACTCAGCTTTTCGACCCTCTACATATCCCGCTTGGGCGCAGTTGATGCAGCCTTAAGTACCCGGAGGCTCGGCCCCTCCCCTCAGCGCTCCCAAGCCGGCGGGCATCACGAAGGCTCGACGGCCAGCCTCCTCTAGGAGTCTTGGAACATAGTCCACGACTCGCACTAACCTTTCTCCATAGTTTTATTTGAAGAGTTTCCTGCCCCATCCCCCTGGCCTATTCAGCGCGTCTTCAGTTCGGCGCGCGTCAGCTTGCACAGCGCATGCCAACCGCCCCCAACCCCAATCCGGCTTAAACATGGGGGAGGACGGTTTTCCCGGCCGGCTCGCAAGGAAGCGATGCGCGACTCCACACAAGTAATTCGTAGCACGCGGGATACAACTACTGGCCATTGTACTCGTGTGTTTATGTTCCACGTAAACATAAGTCCGGTCTCCTGGAATGTGTGGTAGTGTAGTGCATGTTAGTTTATGAGTGTGTAAGGGGTGAGGATAGGACAAGGAAGAGGAAGGAAAGATCGCGCGTGGTCCGTGGCCCGTTTGTTAGGGTAATGCCACTAATAAAAGCGGTCGGCCGCTAGAATTCTCCTCCAGACAGCGATTGAATTCGATCTGACAAGCTAGAGTCGAAACTCTTGCCACCCTCTGTACTCGAACCTAGGACCTCCCAGTTAAAGGCACTGCAGGGACATCAGTTGATGCCCGGTCTGTTCTTTCGTGCAAGAGAGCGCACAAGCAGACCGCGCAGCTGGAAGCGCCGTGACCAGCTTCACGGGAGGCGGAAGGCCCCGCAGTCTGCCTTGCCCCACCGCGCCGAGGCTTTGGCTGCTCCTGTCTGCCGGCGGCCGCCCGGCGCGCTGGGCCGGCTGGCGCGCGCCGATAAGGGCCCCGCCCCCGCCGCCGCGAGGGATCGCGGAACGCGCTCCTAATGCCCTGTCACACGCCGCGCGCCAGGTGTGTTATTGTTGCGACTTAACACGGACTCAACGCGACAACCCGACATTGCGGTATTCGTGAATTAATCCATCTACGTGCGAGGAAAAGTCCATTCCTCCACTCGGAACGGATGTTTAACCTGTTGGCGCCCGAATTAATTTCGCTTATATGTGTCCTTTATGTACATGATATGAAATCCACAAATTTGTTCAAAGAAAGCAAATTTGAGATGACGAGATTTGTGCTTCCTCGAATGAGTCACTGACCGTTAATGAAACATAACACTTTTGAAAATATTTTAGTACTTTATTTGGAATTTAAAGTACTTCAAAGATACAGTACAGATTTTACAAATTTCATGTAATTTTTAAGAGATCAAGTCATATTTTCATTGGATGAGTATGCATCTTATGGCGGCTGTTTCTGTATATTACGAGTACTTCTGCTTGTTTATAAATGTATCAAACGTGCTCCGAGAAGACTACTTCTTGCTAGTGTTTAGGGACTACATGGAAACTTGTCAAGAAACTGCCGGAGGAGTGTTTAGATAACGAGTGCGATTGATTAGACGGTGACTACCGCTCTCCGATAGAATTGCATGATTGATTACCCCTTTTTATTAAGAATTTTCTTAGCTGAGGAACAAAATTAAACGTACATACGACATTCATTATTTTGCAATGAATAGCCGAAAAAGGTTTCTGAGTTTCATTAACAGACAGTCAGGGTTACATCGTTAGACGACGCCATTCTTCAAAAAATCATTTCCCCCTTACATTATTATTATTATTATTATTATTATTATTATTATTATTATTAAGCGAGTATTTTACAGTTCTAATGCCGTTCTCGCACTCTACATACCAATGGTTTGTATTCCACAAGATCTTCCTCTATTCTTCTCTCTTCATTGTCAGTCGATCACGGACATCAAGATTTCTTTCGCCTTCCTCTTTTTTCCCCTTACAAACCTTCACAATTTACAATTTCCAATCCACACACAAATTTACAAACTGTCATTTCCACTAGATACTACTCTCTCAGTGCAGTTTCTATCGTCGAGTAGTCGAAAGCAGCATGTTGCACAAAACAGTCTAATTCCTTCCAAATTTCAATTTTCTCTGTCCCTGACCTGTGGTTCTCACATCCTTTGATTATCTTTCTCTACGTTAGCGCAAAAGCCCAGATGTCAGCAATATTAGACCTTGGGTAACCTGAAATTTTATATTAATGGTTAAGTGCACTCACAGAACTCCCGAGAGTTCTTCCTAGATGTGGAGGATCGTGAATCAGTCATCTCCTGCCTGGTGAAGTTCGCCTCGCGCGCGATGCGTGACCCGGTGTTTAAGGTACTACTCCTGCATCTGCCTAAACGGGATTGGAGGAAATCACCGAAAATTCCAACCAGAGAAGCCACCGTGTAGAACTATCATTCATTCACAGGTCTCGTCCGTGCTGGATAAGTCGAAAAGCAGCCACCTTTGGATCTCAAATCTAGGGTCTCTGGCCGCACAAACTTGTAGTTGCGGATTACCAACTACGTCCGGTAATTGGTAGTCTGTCCCGATAACCTCGGATCCATTCAGCATATTACGATTTAACTTCCGATGAAAAATCTATGATGTATGTCAGACACCGCGCTGTCGTAACCTTGGTCGTTATGAGGCTGGTAACTCAGCGTTTGTCTAAAGTAATATTGAAATTGTGCATGCTATAGACGCGTCTCACCGACGAAACGTTGGCGATACGTGAAACCTCACGCCAAAATGTCGACAACCTGCTAAAGATTTATTATTTGCTCCAAATAAAATGGAAGGAAATGGTGTGGAGTACACGACATTTGCATCATCGAAATAAAATTAAGGCGTTGTTTTGCCGTATTTGTTTATTTTAACAGAAAGCTTTTTCGCCCGCATTGCGGCCATCTTCAGTGCGATTCTGAGGAGGCTGGGATCCTCGGTCTGTCTGTTTGGGCCTTGTGAGGCTGAGGTTGTCTTGTTTGGACCGAAGCCCTTTGCCGCCTCTGAATTGCACTGAAGATGGCCGAAAAAGCTTTCTCTTCTTCTTCCCAACAGGGTTTAGGTCATGTGACCTGTTCCGGCGCCCTTTTTTTTTCTCAGCCTGCCAATGTCCCTTCTTCCTTCTGTTCTATAGTTCATAGCTACGCATACAAGTCGGTACGTTGGCATTCTCGATACATGATTGTACCATTTTAACTTATTTTCGAGAATGATTTCATATAATTCTTTGACTTTTAAAACTTCTCTTATTTCAGAATTCGCTTTCGAAAAAGCTTTCTGCTGTAATAAACAAATATGACAAAACAACGCCTCAATTTCATTTCGATTCCGCAAATAAAAGTTTTTTTCGAAATTAGAATTGATAACATCTATTTTATGACATTACGGAGCAATTTTAACTCTTCAAATCATGAACGGTCAAATCTTTTAAGCACCAGCTGAGAACGTACTACATTCAAGATCCATCCATTTTTTCGCTCTACCTGTAGATTACTCTTATTTGCCTTCGCGCAGAAAGGGGAGTCGGTTTCCCCCACGTCTGATCTGGCAACGTCCCTTTCGAATCGTGCTTCCCTCGCCCCAGAGCTGCGGGAAGGGCCGTCCCCTAGGCCCTCGGCGCTGCCCCGCGAGGCCAATTTGCAGGCGGATTACGCGCCGTGGCTCCTTATTAAGCCCGCCGTCAAGGAAATCTCTTCCATTTGCTCCCGCCCACCACCGCTCCCTCGTCAGGAGATACCGTCGCTCGTTAGCCGTCTCGTCACCCGCCTGGTGGCGAGCGGCGGCGACGTATGGGCTTATTCCGCGGGGAGTGGAGAACGGTTTTGATTTCATTTGGTTTGATTTAAAAGGGTTTTAACGGGTCTTAAGGGCTAATAATATGTTGCAAATTTTGATATGAAGGGACGGTGGTAAGGTATGCGTAATTTTCTGTGGTTGCGAGTTCAATAAAACGAAAAGAAGAAGAAAAAGAAGGAGGAGAAGAAGAAGAAGAAGAAGAAGAAGAAAAGAAGAAAAAGAAGAAGAAACCTAAAGACACAAATAATGCAATCCAAATGTTGGAATTACCGTTTTCGTGCGTGGATCAGATGCAGTTTTGGTACATGGACAGCTACAGAATCGTGAGAGGTTCCTGTGATGTATTAGTGATTAAAAATGTATCAATTAAAATTATCTAGAGCGCATTATTGTTTCGTGTCTTGTGTTCACGAGACCAACCTACTATAGACAAGTAATGGTTGAGTGAATGTTATGAAGAAGAAGATGTGACGCTGTCAGTCGTGCTCGTTTGCTTGTTTCGAAAATATCTCACTCAATGAGATTAATGACCACCAAATTAAACTACTATTTAATTCTCCAGGGGCTTCCATTACTTCTTACGTACTATTTGAAATCCGGCACATGCACGTAAAGCAATGGACAACACAAACGACTATTGAATAAAAAAATTCTTTCTAATTGAATGTGTCCCTGGGAGCCCTGTGGAGCCGGAGAGAGAGTGTAAACAAATTTTGGTTAATGTAGCGATGTGTATACCCACTATTTGGTGTTGGTTGATTTGAGATAAACTGCGTCTATGATAACGTTTCACAGCAAACATTGAAAGTTGGTTTACTGGTAATCACGCAATATGGATGCAATACCGTAAATTGGATGAATGTTAAGTGGAAATGCATTAACTACGTATACATTGAATGTGGGAGAAACCTCACTACATTGAGCATTGTTTATTATTGTATAGATGCACAAAATCGCAAATATAGAATAAATATGAATTCGGGTGTTCAGAGATCGTAGTATTATAATGAAGTATTGATTAGGTTAAAAGCTGCAAATAAATTTATTATACTGTACACGTATAATGGACATACTCAAATAACACGACCGGTGAGTTTGTTAATTGATATATTTTTCATGAAAAACATCAAAATTGATTTCAGTCTAACTAATAATATGAATAAATAATAATAATAATAATAATAATAATAATAATAATAATAATAAGAAGAATAAGAAGAGCAAGGCATTGCTTCATTGGGAACAGTCCACATTATGCGCACTTTTGTGGAAGCACCGCAAGTCCCTGCATCTGCTTCTAAGAAGCTGCTTTCAACCCTGAGTAGACTTTGTAATCAACCGACTCATAACATCTTGAGTCGTCAATGAGAGGAATAATACAATTGTAAAATTAAATTTTGTTGCCCACGAATTTTATTTTAGAGACTAGTGAGAACCCGTCAAAATTTGACGGTGAGATCTGAGATAAATGTAAAATACTGCACCCAGACTAATGTTCACAATATATTGCATCGTTTGGATCATGAGGGTATAACGACGATATTCTGTGATGAGTTCCCAAAATTTTGAACACGCATGGCCCATGACCAGGTGGCAATGCAATATCGGCACAAAAGATATAGCACTATTATACTGAAGAATATTATTTCTAAAGTTTTTTGATGTGTCAACATCTCCTATAAACAACTGTTTGATTTATTCTGGCATATTCTCGAAGGTATACTTATTTTCCCATTTAAGCCACACAGAGTATATCGTTTGCAGAATTTATCTCACATGGAAAGTACAAAGCAGAACAAAACTGACATTTCATAGACCCAATAGAAAACGAAATAACCTCACTATCACGACACCTACGCTTTCTCTTTCCCTGCGTTCAGTTAATGTACGTTTGCACCTTTTGGGGCGCGTGGACAACGATTCGGAATTCGACATAAACTGGAAACAACTTCACTAAAGTATTACAACCGAGCAAAACCCACTGTGCGAATGTTCTCTACAAAATACACCACTGAAGCAAATACATGCGAACTATCAACACCACAATGCAATTATTACACTGAAACAAAACCATGACGAATTGTAAACAAATCTCAACAATCAAAACAAAATATCAAGCAGCGTGGACACACATCTATGGACTCATGTATATCGATTTTGAAACTGCCACCCTTTGAAAGAAAACAATGGACTATTGATAAGCGTACTATTAAATAATGATTTAATTAATTAATTTACACCGTAAATGTTGGTGAATCAACACAAACAATATCTGATAACACACCTCGGGATCATATGCTTTCATTTAAAAGAAAAAAATACAACAATCGGTTCAGTAGAAGCTTTAAACGAAGCCATGGCAGAATACCTTATTTTTTTAAATATATAGATTTCAATCGTTTTACAATGTATCATCGTAGATGATGTACTCTTCCGGTCTCTCCCCATTCTGTCCTTATCCTCACTGTCCCCACTGGCTTAGGTGGCTCCAGGGATCAACTGAATGCTCATACCTGCCTCTGACCGGAAGGTCCAGGTCGAGAGATGTGAGTCGTGACGGTCGCAGGATTTTCGACACTGGCTTATCAACTAGGCCGAATTCAATGGCTGTCTGGAGGAGAATTCTAGCGGTCGGCTGCTCTGATCGATAGTTTCCCGTGGTTTCTTCGACCAACACCTGGCGAATGGTCTCCTCACATGGGAGGTAGACAAGTGAATATAAAGCTACCTTAACAAAAGAACCATGAAAAAAAGGCGCGCGATTTTCCTTCGTCTTGTCCTATTCTCACCTTTTTTTAAAAATTTGTTGCTGCTTCGTCGTGGCGCAACGCCTCTCATAATCCCCAGTAGGCGTTGAGCGCTTAGGAGTAATCCTCCGTTATTTATGTTTTTAAAGTCAATGTCTTTGGGATAATCCCCATTTCGTAGTCCGTTAGTCGTCAAGAGGACCGCCAGGTAGCATCTCCGCGCACGCGCCTCCCTTTTGCGCGCTCCTGCTTCACTACCCAGCGCAAGTTCATCCGTTAGGAACTAGAATAGGGATAGGGTTTAGAACACTTCACGGGGTTGGACTAGTCCTTGTGAAGCAGCCAAACTCGTTTTGTTGGAACAAATTTCACATGAGATTGTCCGGGAATCGAACCCGGACATTCTTGGTTAAAGGCGAACGACGTCGCTCTTACGCCACGAGACAACGCCTCTTGCGTATAATTACTCCACCACTCATGCGGGGGGGTAGACCAGTCTGGAGTTTAGTGTTTGCCCTATTGGTGGGAGGTAACTGGTTTGAGAAACCCTCGTAAGCCGACGTTTACGTTGGCGCCGGATCTCACCATCCAGCTCGGGAAGCTCATCGTCTCCCCTCGCGGGAAAAAGACATGCACTTTGCTTTTGGGACAAATAGACATAGCAGTTGACACGAAAACACGAAATAATCAATGCCTGAAAATGGTTCTCCTCCTCCATATGGACCATTTTCGTTACTCTGCAAAAACAAAAGCTTCCGGCAATTCTAGGAATACGATGATATCAGGTTAAGACAATCGTATCGCGCTGGAAAGCAGTAGGAAAATAGAGGAGGGAAAGAAGGAAAAGAATAATTATATTAAAGAAAGAATATATTTACGTCTGTTGTCTTGTTTACTTTATTGCAATGTTTCTTTTCACCTTACTAGAACAGACTCAGAGAATACATTTTTTTGACGTTTTGATCCTAATTAAGGTAGTTTTCAAAAATCTATTATCAAGGTTTGTTGAAACTACATCATAAACAAACATAAGTTTATACATCCTAAACAAACAGTTAACAGTTAAAACGTTTGAATGGTGTAAACACTGTGGTCAAGTAAACATCATTGGGGATAAAAAGACCCAAATAGGGATGAAACGTCAAAAAAAAGAAATGAATTATTTAAAAAAATCACTACTGAGTCTTTCATTATGGTCCAAAAACCTCGCAATAAAATGCATTAAAGAAGAAACGTAAGAAACAGCATGCAGGTGACACATTTGTCTCCACGCGCCATCGCTGGGTTGGCCTGCGGGCCGCAGGCGGAAACTGGTGCAGCTGAGAGAGCCCAGCGCTGGCCTTTGTATCTTGCATTGGCGTCTGCCCCGGATGCGGCGCGGGCGCAATTTCGGAGGCGGCCGTCAGTTCAGCAAATGGCCGCCGCGGCGCAGTGGGCGCGGCCTGCCCCGGGGCGGGCGAGGGCGGGCGCGGGCGGCCAGCCGGCGAAATGGCGGCGGGCGGAAATTTCCATAGGCAGCTCCCGCTTTGATGCCGCGGCGGCCGCGACTGCCTGCTGTAATTGCGCGCGCACAGTAATAAACCAAGGGCATATTGCACGAATCGACTCCCGCCCCGCCCTACGCCTCGCTTCCCACCTCGCCCGGCACCGTCGCCGCGTTGACCGCCCGCTCCCGCCCGTCGGTACGCCCTCGCTCTCAGCCTCCGTTGCCTCCTTCCGTCCTCCGTCCGCCCTCCGTCCCGCCCTCCGCCCGCCCTCCGTCCCGCCCTCCGCCCCCTGTCCCCCCGTCCCGCCCTCCGTCCCCTCCGTCCCGCCCTCCGTCCCCGCCCTCCGTCCCGCCCTCCCGCCTCCGCCCCGCCTCCGTCCCCCCGTCCGCCTCGTCCGCCCTCCGTCCCGCCCTCCGTCCGTCCCGCCCTCCGTCCGTCCTCCGCCCTCCGTCCGTCCCTCCGTCCGCCTCCGTCCCGCCCTCCGTCCGTCCCGCCCTCCGTCCGTCCCGCCCTCCGTCCCGCCTCCGTCCCGCCCTCCGTCCCGCCCTCCGCCCGCTCTTATGTCCCTTTCATCTGTCCCACCCTAACCCCCTCAACTTGTGCAGCATTCTCCTCCGTGAATGTGGACGGTATTTGGATAAAGTGTGCCTCGAGAAAGGAGGAAATGTAAATATCAAAAGCTAATATCGGTGGGGCTTCTTTCCAGCAAGGACGGACATTGGCAAATATTTTTTTCTAGAAAGGAGTATTAGGTCGCAGTTTTCAGGAGCCCCTCATGAGAAATTGAGCTCATTTTGTGTCGACTGGTGAGTTCCTTACCTCACTCCGCAACTCCTTCATGCAATTCACAAAAATTACGAAGAAATAACGAATCTTCATGCGCAAAAATTTACTCTCTTGTTCGCAATCTAAAATTACATCGCGAATATTTCTAACACCCCTCCCCCGAAGGAAACTTTTTAAAATATTCTAGCAACTTAATGAAGTGGATAAAGGAAACGCATAAGGAGAGCAGTGTGGTTGATGATTCGAAGAGTTGAATGTGTCAAGTTAGCTTAGCAAAAATAATTGGTCTATTTGGTACGATTTGCTTCGCACGAACATTTCCAAGTCGATAGCGAGGATCTTGTCTAAAGTATCCGTGATTCCGGCCAGCGCAAAATTTCCCACTCATTTCACGCGAAAATGCAGATGCTGCGTATGTTCACTCTCTGTCTTTGGGTGTTTTCCTATAAAATATCTCTACTTAGTAAAATACTGGCATTCCATTTACTGATTGCCATCCCTTGCTTGTCACCATGTTTACAATTGATCGATTGTTAGTGTTTCCGGTCGCGTCAATTACTTCGGTCATTAGTCCCATAAGAGTAGTGCGTGTTTTTGTTCGGGAGGTGGCGGTGGTCTTGCCCCACTGGATGGCTAGATCCGGCGCCGACCTTCTTTCGGCTAACGGGGTTTTCCCAACCAGTATCTCCCACCAGCGGGCACCGCCCCAGCCGGGACAAGTTCTAAGTCCCCGACCGGCCTCCCGGCATGTGTGGTAGTGTAGTGCATATTAGTGTAAGTGTGTGTATAAGGGGTGAAGATAGGACAAGGAAGAGGAATTGCCCCGGCATTCGCCTGGTGTTGATCGGAGAAACCACGGGAAATCACCGATCAGAACAGGCGGGCCTCTAGAATTCCCCCAGACTGCCACTGGATTGACCAGCTGATAAGTTAGTGACGATAATCTTGCCCCGTCGGGCTGAACCTAGGACCTCCCGGTCAGAGGCACTGCATGCTCCAGTTGCACTTGCAGTTGATGCACTTTGAGCCATCGCTCCCGGTCACGGCCATTCCACTCGTGGTCCATTTATCCATATGTTTTAGTTGTTTGTCAATCTCTGTCTGTCTGTCTGTCTCTCTCTCTCTCTCTCTCTCTCTCTCTTCTCTTCTTCTTCTCTCTCTCCATATATATATATATATATATATATATATATATATATATATATATATATAGATAGGAGAGAGAGGGAGAAGAGAGAGAGGAGGAGAGAGAAACGCATCACCCAAGAGCAGCGTTGTGTGGGGATGTGGAGCCACCACTTGACGCCACAATGACGTTCACTCTGAGCCGCAGCCACCGATCTGCGCGCGAAAGAGAGGGAAGAGGGAAGGAGAGGAACGCAATTTAGTAGCTCAGTGAAACAGAACGCGACGCCGCGCGGCGCCGCTCCACGCTAGAGTGTGATTAATGTGTATCTTCGTTGGCCCGTCATATCCGAATGTCACTTCCGAGCGTCAATTGGCTTTAATATCGGCGAATCGCTGCGGCTATAATATTTCGGAATCTTTCCTCGCCACGCAACCCAAAAACGTCGGTTTGAGAGCAGTATGTCGCCCTCGTTCTCCTTGCCTTCGTTTTCATTTTTCAGAATCTTCAATGCGAAAAGTTTAAAGACTAGCTGCGTAATCGTGTGTAGTATTGCATTCACTTTTGAAGTTTGTGTGAAGAGGTTTAGTTTTAATCCCATTTTTTCAAATTTGAACCTTAAAGGGTTTTTAACAACTTAATTTTTGTGTTGTGTTCAATTTCAACAACCAGCGTTTAAAATTCATTTTTTTTAAACTTTTAAACTTTGAAAAATTTCAAAATCAATAATTTTTACGAACATCAATATGCCTGCAATACGCTGATAATAGATATTCCTTTCTTAATGCATTATATTATTCAATTCTCTTCTTTCAATCATTTCATTACAGAATTAAAAATGAGATTTTTTTTTAAGAAACGATCCTAATTTTTTAGAAACTTTTTAAAGGAAGAGTTTATTGTTCTCAATTATATGCGTAAGCGCTCCTTTTATTAAAACTTTTGATATTTCAAAAATTAAAGATATTTATTGCGAATGGACCAGGGAATCTGCCTGTCCAGCCATCGAGGGTCTCGGTGCATCGTTTGATATCAAGACAGTGCTTCTGACTGAGAGGTCTTAGAGTTCGAATCCCAGAGGTGGTATTTTTTTCGACACTAGCTACATATCTAGGTCGAATTGTGTCGCTCTCTGGAGGAGACCAGCATCTCTTATCTGTAGTTTTGCGTGCTCCTTCCGGTTCCACCTGCTCGATCGCAGTTAACTTAATTTGGTGAAAAAAAACCAAATTTTGATTTAACATTTTGAATCGAACCCCGCCCCATTTATTTCCTTGGGCTCTCAAACGTATTCTTTCAAAATTTGTAAAATAGAAATTCAATCATCAAACGGTTTTGTAAGACAAAAATATACATTTACGTACGTTCAGAAAAATAACTCAGATCAAATATTTTTCAGAATTCACACCGAAACGCTAAAGTAAATTTGAAAATTTTGTGTAATTGATAACAATACGAATAAATGAATCAGTCAACGTCGGATATCTGCCTGTAATGAGCCATTTTACCAACTCCGAACGCGTAAGTAAACAGCAAGAAAAGGCGATCGCCTAATATAACTATTTTATTTTACTTAAGAATATGTCTGAAGATTATTCAGTGCGCAAATCCAGTTACATTAAGATATAGGGGTAACTTATACTTTTTGCTTCTTGGAATCACAATGTCCATTTCTTTTTAATTTTAAAAGGAAACAAAACTAATGAAAATCTAGAATTTTTATTTTCTGGCGGTACACATGCGGTCGATTTGCGGTACACCACTTACCAATACAAACTCAAACCTGTGTCAGTAGTAGAGAACGGATTTTTACGTAATTACATATTTTTTGCCTTTCTACTTACCGTTCCCAAAATTGAAATCTTGGGGAATCGTCGTCATCCTAACACAATATCCTCTAACCGGGAGGTCCTAGGTTCGAGTCCTGACGGCGGCAGGATTTTCGACACTAGCTTTTCAGCTAGGTCGAATTCAGTCACTGTCTGAAGGAGAATACTAGCGGCCGGCTGCTCTGATCGTAGTTTTCCGTGGTTTCTCCGATCAACACCCGGCGAGTGCCGGAGCAGTACCCTACCAAACGGGCCACGGACCGCGCGCGATCTGTCCTTCCTCTTTCTTGTCCTATTCTCTCCCTTACACACACCTTACACTTACATGCACTACACTACCACATATTCCGGGAGACCGGTCGGGAGCTTAGAGCTTGTCCCGGCTGGGGCGGTGCCCCGCTGGTGGGAGAGTCCTGGTTAGGGGGAAACCCCACTAGCCGACGGTAGGTCGGCGCCGGATCTCACCATCCACACGGGGAAGATCACCGCCATCTCCCGAGAAAAAAAACATGCACTACACTAAAGGGACTAATGACCGAATCAGTTGACGCGCCCGGAAACACGAAAAATCAATCAATCTAAGACAATATCAAAGTTTTTCGTTACATATTTTTACATATTTAGTACTATATTATATATTTTACATATTTTGCTCTTTTCACGGAATATTTTTTAATCTATCAATTGTCTTTATTTTATTACATTTTTATGAAAAGGTATTTTTAAAAAATCAGAATTTTTCCTGCATAAATACTAAGTGCTGTCCACTTGAGGTGTGCTACATTGAGACGCGGTCGGATGTTGTTACAGTCCGGCGCGCCTGCTTCGGTTAGCTCAGTGATGGGAAGTGCGCGACTGAGATCATTTTCACCTTTAGGTGTGAAAAGTATTATCGACGTCGCATTTCGTGACCTTTAACCTTAAATTATGAAAAACATTGTCGATCGCCGACGTGTAACGATTCGATGAAAATGCTTCACGCTGCAATGATTGTTTGCTAGTTGTAGGTATTGTCAGTTTGCACGAGGGCTTCTATTGCGTCTAGTTTGGCAGCTAAAGTATGGTCCTGGATAGCGATAGATGAAACTTTTATTATTGATGGGAATGTTGTAAAGTTCAAAACGTGCATCATCTTGTGCTCTCCAAATGATTTTTAAAACGTTTGAATTATTTTTAAAATTTGTTTCGGAAATTTCTGATAAATGTAATTTCGAATTAGGTTAATGTCTTTTAAAATTTGTATATTTTAATATTATATCTGATTTTACGTATTTTTTACATATTCTTACTGTTTTCGTTACATATTTATGTACATATTTTGACGTTTCATTCTACATATGTTTCCGGTCTCTATTCATTAGACTCCTCTTCTATCCCGTTAGCAGCCCCTGTCCCTCAGCCCAGCCAGCGCCTGCCGCATTCTGATCCCTGCTCGTTTTGACCGCCGGCCGCTAGGGAGCAGCAGTGCCAGGCGGGTCGGGGCAATTTGCACCCTCTCCGCCAGGGGGCGGCCGGAGGCGGAGGGGAGGGCAGGCTTTCAAGGTCAGGTGCGGCGGGCGGGCTGGTGGCGGTCAGTGCGGGAAGAAAAGAGGGGCCGGTCGCACGCCGAGGGACGGCAAGGCGGCGTGGGTGGAGCTGCATGACGCGGGCAACGGGACTGCGTGCGGAGGTGAGTGCTTGGCCGACAGCCTGCTGTAAAGATGTAGCTCATTTGTAAGGTAGCCATTGCTGGAACCGTCCACGTGCGTTCGTTGCAACCTGTGTTATGGAGGGACGTGTAAAGGTTTTGTATTTTTGGACGTGCTGAAAAATATCATTGTGAATGGTACATAATCGTAATAAATAACTTCTATTCATGTAATTTCTACTGATGACTTATGTGACACAGAACTACAGAACTCGTATTATTATAAATATTCGTATGCTGTATCAGATATTTGGCAGTGGTTACGAGTAGGCGATTAATTTGTACATTAGTATGGTTAGGCGGAAGAGCAGGCCCTGAGGCCTCGCCATTAATAAGACATTATTATTATTATTATTATTATTATTATTATTATTATTATTATTAGTCAGTGTGGATAAAGTTGTATGAAAGACGATATACTAAACATTTAATATTTATGTTGGTTTTGGTCACAGCTCGCTGGCTGTTGTGAGTCTTATAAAATGGGACGGCTTGTGTTTGAAAACAAGTATATTCGCATAAAACTAGGTTGTAATTTATGTGTTGCATTAACTTAATGTGATTTGATTTAAATCGCGAAAGTCGGAATCCTGTCGCCAACAGGAAATGCGCACCGATACATCAACAGGTGTATGTACTGAAGTTAGGTTGGGAGGCATCGTAAAAATAGAAACTAATGTTAAACACAATGGAACTAGAACTTACAAACATGTTTCTCTCTAGCTTTACAGCGAGATTTTTCTCTCCCGCTCATCAGATAATTGATATCCCTCGTCTCCATAAAGTACTTCAACTTCCCTAGCTGTATTTGCAAATATCAACTGCATCTAGAAAAAGGTAGAAGCTCTTGATTCTCTTACTGTGGGTAATGTAAATATTAACCTGCTAATTGAGTTATTATCCACATTTGGATATTAGCGAAACATGAACATCGTTATAATATCGTGATATAAATATTTTAGGTTGATTGTTTGATCGATAAATATATTACCGATACCGCCTTTGTTATATTCAGTGTGTTGCTAGCGTCATACTTAACATGGAATCTTCTCTCGGTACAACACCGTCCGTATGTTTACGAAAAATAATGTCTGTATGGGGTAAATTTGTTACTGACAAAGCATGCATTCATTTCTTACTACTGGAGTATTGGCTAAAAGAGGGATTAGAACGTGCTACACGTATTAAAAACAATGTGTAATAATAAATCATTTTGTATTATGTAGTCTTGTATTCAGTTAATATGAGTATATCCATTGCTAGTCTTTTGACGTTCGTTAATTATGATCCAAATTCCAAGAACTTCGTAAGCATTATGTAGCACTGCTTTAGTTGAGGCAATCGGCGATTATTTGCTGCCTTTTCTTGAATTACAAAAGATCGACACGATGCGGGAAGGGTGATAGTGTTTGATGCTCAGCAATGAGCAAGCTTGTCATCTCTACTACTCGGAAGTCGGCTGGTACTCGCTGGTATCAACCGAAGGCCTCATGTGTGCCTCACATTCAGCATTCAGCGAGACACGATTGACTGCGCGCCCAATCACGTGTAGCCGAGGTGCTCGGCGACTGTTCGCTTAATTTATTGAATCCAAAAGACCGACATGCTGGGGATAGGACGAGCACCAAATGATTGACGCTCAGCAAATAACCAGCAACACATTCACACTACTGAGGATTGAGCGACAAATCGTTAACTACTCGACGAATACCAAAAGTATGGAGCCGCCTGAATCTACAGCAGGTCTCTCTTTTGAACTATCAACAAGCGAACATACGCCGTGCATCTCGGCTACACGGGATTGGGCAAGTAGGCGCTCACTACTCGTTGACTGCCGAATGTAAGGACCGCCCTCTTTGCTGACCTTCGAAGAGGGAAAGCCACGCCAACCCAAATAGCGGCTTCGTTTTGCCTGTGCCACAGTGCTACCCGGATGTCGCATGCGGCTTTACTGAATATTGTGATTTTCCGAATGCTTCAACTGTCATTAGCCTCATAAGGGCGTTATTTCCTTGGGGGTGGCCGTGTCCTCCCTCGCTGGAATGTATGATCCGGCGCCAACCTACACGTCGGTTTACGGGGTTCCGCCTTCCGGTTTCTCCACCACCGGGGCACCGCCCCAGCAGTACCAGGCTCTAAGCTCCCGACCGGTCTCACGACGTGTGCCGTCGTATAGTGCATGTAATTTTACATGTAAAAGGAAGAGGAATAGGAAGGAAGGGAAGCGCGCGGTCCGTGGCCCGTTTGGTAGGGTACTGCTCCGGCATTCGCCTGGTGTTGATCGGAGAAACCACGGAAAACTACCGATCAGAGCAGCCGGCCGCTAGAATTCTCCTCCTGACAGCGTGAATTCGACCTAGGTGAAAAGCTAGTGTCGAAAATCCTGCCGCCGTGGGGATGGAACCTAGCACCTCCCGGTAGAGTCCTGCAGTGACATCAGTTGAGCCTGAGCTACCGCGCCGGTCGGGTTAAGCGATACGGGACTAGGATCAAGGCTAGGGGTGGGGCGTTAGCGACACTCACAGGGGACTGAGCCGTTGGCGCCCACTGCCCTTGTAGGAACAGATTCGCATGCGCAGTTCGTCGGGACATCGCCTCGGGGAGAGCTACATTCGGCATTGTGCGCGCCAAATCCCAGCACTGACGGCTTCGAGCATCCCGGTGAAAGGCACTGCAGTGACTTCAGTTGAAGCCCTGAGCCACCTACGCCGGCCCGGCGTGCTCGAGGGTCGGCCGCCCCGCACGGCGACGGCGGGTTCCCGCGCTCTCGCGGCGTGGGAGGGGGCGTGGCCCCACGCCCTGAGGCGCCGGCGAGCGGGGGAGGCTGGAGGGGCCGTTGGGCCCTGACGCGGCCCTCGGCCCATTGACAAGGAACAGCACCCGCTGCCCCAGGGCGCCTCCGCCTGGGCCGCGCCTCAAGACGGCTCCACACATTCGGCATTCGCTAAGCGCGCCCAATCCCCAGCAGCTGACGTTTTCGGCGAATGTTGGTTCCCTTTGATGTGTCCAAAAGACCGACACGCGGTGCGTAGGGCGAACCACGAATATTCGTCACTCGGCAAATAGCAAACAACTCATCCACACTACTCTGCATTCGGCGAACGGTTGCTAGGTGTTCGCCGAATAACGAATGTGTGGACCCGTCTTCACACGCGGCCGCCTTGGGTAGCCCAGGGCAGGCCCCAGCCCCGACGCAGGCGAATTCTCGATCCTAGCTATTCCTATCGGCCGGTTGAGGAGAGAATCATATCGGCCGGTTGCATTGATTGGTAGTTTTCCGCGGTTTCTCCGATCAACACCAGGCGCACGATCGGGAGCGGTGGCTCAGTGCATCAACTGATGTAAGTGCAGCGCCTCTGATCGGGGGAGGGGGTCCTAGGTTCAAGTCCCGACGGCGGCACGATTTTCGACACTATCTCTTCAGCTAGGTCGGATCCTGCCATCCAGCGGGGGAACATTACCGCCACCTCCGGCGATGAAAGCATCCACTTCAATTTTGGGAGCCATTGACCTTCGTAACTGACGGCTTCGACCGGATTCACTAAAACCAACGAATTTATTTTGACTATTTTTATCTCAATTCTTTAGAATATTCAGAAATATTTGTAGAAGCATTTACGAACCAATTCGGAACTAGTACATTATGCAGCACGCGGCAGAGAGCCGCGTCGTAGATTCAAGTCCGTGATCGTTGCGCAAACGTGTGTGCCTACGTCGAAATATTTATGAAAAATATCGTTTTTGGGAGGGGGAGATGTTCCCAGGCTCATGGGAATAACTATAATGCCTGGCTACTATATCACAAATTGTTTAGAATTCTTTCATAAAAATGACAATAACTAAAACTTCATTGAGTAATGAAACATTCTATTTAAGAAAAAAAGTGTCGATGTATTTTCAAGTTCGAGAATGGACGATCCAGGCCATTTTTTAAAATTTATTATTAAAATGAACTTGAATAGCGCAAGTATGTACCCAGCAAGTATGCAATTGCTGAACCGCCGTGTTAAGCTCGTTCCAATATGTCTGTCGGGTCTTGTGACCGCGACCGTCCCCTTGTCGCCTCGAACTGTGGTGGACCTGGTTTGGGGGAGGGGCCCAGCCACTAGGGCGTCTTGTACCCGCGGGGCGCCGAAAACAGATGCGGACCCTCCCTCCTCATTCACAAATGCGGCACCCGCCCCCCCCGCCCTCCCTAGGACGAGTAACCGCTGGGTCCTTGGAGGAAGAGAAAATACTTCAGGGACTGATACAGTGAAAATTAGATGTTCCTGAACTGTCAGTTAGGTCGTTTCACTAGATTCTCTATACTTAGTTATTAGTTGTACGATACAGTGTTACCACGCTTAAAAAATAAGAAAGTGATGTTGTTTGTATAACTTTCGTTTATATGCGAGTGCTGTATGGGGATATGTTTGTATGGAAATTGTTCATTTTTTGGCCTAATGTTATTTATTTCTTATTTAATGTATTACCGAAACATCAGGATTTTAAAATACATGCCTGAGTATATGTTCTTTAGTTAAAGTATTCTGTAAAAGTAAAAGTAACAATGCAATTGCAAAGTTTCCTCGTTCGTGATCTATTCCTTGGACACAATTAAATCAACGAGAAAAGACGAGAACTCTGCATCACTCGTCCTTCTAAATAAATTCTGCTCTAATGTAATGGATAGTGTCTACCGTGTTTAATAAAAAAAGAAATTTGAGCTTAAATATTTCATATCTGATAATTCTCTTTTTCAAAAAGTATTGCATTACTAGACCAGTGTTCACTTCACTATCAGAAGAACCTGTAGCTATTTGTCACGTTCACCTGTATGCGACCATCCACACGACTTGTGACCATGACATGAAAATGGTTTTCATTTGCTTACACATACGTATTTAATCATAATTGTTTTCACTTAACGTGGAAAATGCTGACCTCCTTAAGCATTTATAAGAACTGATCAGAAATGTGTCATTGTAACTTCTATCAACCAAAACAAGGGAGTAGGTTTACACAGAAACAGACTGAAAAACTGCCCTTTAAAATGCCAAGAACAGAGCTAAAAGACATTTTTAATCCTTGATTTGCAATTTTAGTAAATTATCTCTTGTAATAGTTATAGTATATTACATATATAATGGTTTATTACATTAAATAAATTAATTTTATCATTTATGAAGCTTTATTAGTTTATGATTAATATTAATATTATCTATTGTAGGAAATATATATTTATTCTAGTGCTGAGGGACCCCTGCCTTCAACCTAGAAGAATATATTCCCTTCTCAAAATGTAAAAACTCTAAACTGAACTAGCATCCACAACTAGGATCCTCCACCATCCTTGCCGGAAAAGTCGATATGTGTAAAAAAGGGAAAGGAAGAGAATTATCGCAATCCTGGCAATAAATTTCCAACATTTCCTTTAAGAACTCCGAGTCAACTCTATCAATAATCGTAAAACACGGTGCTCGAATCGCCAGCTCGGGGCTAGGGGCACCGAGTGGCAACTTAGGGCACATTGAACAAAGTTGCGACTCGAAAGTACTGCGCAGCTTGGCGAGGCCGAGCCACGGGTAGGGAGCCGGAACTTCAACGGAGCGATTCCGTTCTTTGTGGAGGGCTCTCGTATTTTCCGGCGACTGTGTCTCCGGCGGATTCAGCCTCTCCTTCGCCCCGTTTTGTTATTACTGTTCCGTGGCTTTCCAAACTCACGGGCAAACGAGCGACAGCGGTGGTCTGAGATGAACCGCCACGTATTTTTATCAGATCTTGAAAGAAAGCGTAGCTGCGTGGTATACATTTGACGAGTTTCATTTAAGGAGATTTGCTGACGTACTATAACCAAGCAAATGGTTTAACGTAACCTTAATTAGGTTTTCACTATTATTATCGAATGTATCTTGCTGTGAAATGTGGACTAATAATTGGTTGATTGATTTTTTCGTGTTTCCGGGCGCGTCAACTACTTTGGTCATTAATGCCGTTAGTTAGTGCATGCTGGAGATGCGGTGATCTTCCCGCTGGATGGCAGAGTCGGCGTCGACCTACCGTCGGCTAGTGGGGTTTTCCCCTAACCAGGACTCTCCCACCAGCGGGTTCAGTCGCTGCTGGCGGAGAATTCTAGCGGCCGGCTGCTCCCATCGGTAGTTTTCGTGGTTTCTCCGATCAACACCAGGCGAATGCCAGAGCAGTACCCTACGAAACGGGCCACGGACCGCGCGCTAAATTAATTAAATTAGCATTGCACTAAATTAATTAAATTAGTCATTGTTTACTTGTACGTTTATCAGTAGTCAATTGTTTCCTTTCAACGGCTGTCTGTTTCAATTATCGATTGATTAAGAGATGTCCATAAATGTAAGACCTAGCCGCTTGATGTCCTATAGTGTTTACAATTCGTCAATATTGTGTTTCAGGTGTAATAATTACATTTTGTACTGACTGTGATTTCATATATTTGTTTTCGTAGAGAAATTCGGACAGTGGGTTTTGTTCGGTTGTATTGAAGTAGTCAAGTTGTGCAGAGGTAATGTCGCATTCCGAATCGTGCCCACGAGCCCCAAAAGTCACAAACATACATTAATTGTGCATTAGGAAACAGAAAGTCAGTGCAGGTGTGGTAGAGAAGTAATTTTGCTTCCTGTTGGATGTTTATTAATGAAATGTTGTTCTGTGTTTTCTTTTTTCTATTTAAGAATTTGCTTTGTGAACATTAGTGTGGGTTCATCAACACGATTTGTGAAGGATTAAACCTCAACATATCTCATATGATACATTTCTTAGGCCAGGGAGCACTCGCTGATCCTCAGAGAGCTACATGAACTTTGGAAGACCCGGAGCTCCTTCTTTGAAAACCTCTGCCGCAGCCGATTTGGCTGTGGCGGAAAAGAAGGGATTTCGGAAGGGCTTGGCCCAGGGCAGCCCCGTCTCCGCCGATCAAGTCAATAGCTCTCTCTTTCGGTCCTTCGACTGTCTGACTGGCGCACTTGCTCGGGGGTGCTGCGGCAGCGTGGGCGGGGCGGGGCGAGGCGGGGGCGGGGCGGGAGGCGGGGCGGGGCGGGGGCCGAGACGCGATGTCGCAGCGCCCGAGGCGCCTTCTCGCTGAGTTCGCACCCGCTCAGAGGGAGGGGGAGGGGAAGCGAGCGAGTTTGTGATGCAGACGTGGCGATGTGGCCGAAGGGGCGGGCGGAAGGATTGGTCGGTTGTTTTTTTCGTGTTTCCGGGCGCGTCAACTGCTTCGGTTATTAGTCTTGTAAGTGTAGTGCATGCTTTTTATCGGTAGATGGCGGAGATCTTCCCCCGCTGGATGGCGAGATCCGGCACCGACCTACCGTCGGCTAGTGGGGTTCCCCCTAACCAGGACTCTCCCACCAGCGGTGCACCGCCTCAGCCGGGACAAGCTCTAAGCTCCCGACCGGTCTCCCGGAATATGTGGTAGCGTAGTGCATGTTAGTGTGTGTGTGTGTAAGGAGAGGATAGGACAAGGAAAAGTAGGATCCGTGGCCGTTTGTTAGTGAACTATTCCGGCATTCGCCTGGTGTTGATCGGAGAAACCACGGAAAACTACCGATCAGAGCAGCCAGCCGCTAGAATTCTCCTCCAGACAGCGACTGAAATGTCAAAAATCCTGCCGCCGTGGGGAGTGGCAACCTAGGACCTACGCATGGCGGGAGGAGCGGGGCGGAGTGAATCCGAGAAAACGGGGAAAGGCATGGCGCGAAGTGCGTAGAGCGGTGGGGCATGACGAGCAACGAGGCGGGGTGCTGGATGTGGCGGGGTAGCGCGCCTGGTGGAGCATAGCGAGTGGCTCCTGGAGTGGGGAGTCGTGAGTCTACAACCCGCGGCCCCAGGAAGACTAGTTTCTTTCTGATAGTTGTGTTGAAAATCATTTTTTACCTTTTAGGAAGACTGTACTATCAGATCTGTAACGTATTTAAACAGTGTTCAAATCAGACTTTGGAAAACCTTCATGGAATAAAATGTAATGTAATTTATCATTATTAGACACCTCCCAGCTTTTTGTTAATTTGTTGCGTCTACAACATGATGCAACGCATCTCCAAGCCCCTTGAGGGGCGTTGAGCGCTTTGCGCTGGGGGGTAATCCTGCATGAATGTGCGCTATTGGGGAGTAATCCTCAATTACTAATATGTCATGGCACGTCACGTCGCAGTCAGTATGACCGCCAGTTAGCATCACCGCGTACGCGCCTCCTGCTACGCGCTCCTGCGTCACTACCTACCGGCTAGCATTGGGAAGGAATAAGGATAGGGGCGGGGTTTAGGACACTTCACAGGAGTTGGACTAGCCCTTGTGAAGCAGCCAAACTCGTTTTGTTGGAACAAATTTCACATGAGATTCGACGGTAATCGAACCCGACCTCAGTGGTGAAAGGCTAACGACTTCGCTATGTGCCGCGAGCGGTCTTCGATCTTTCAAATTATCTCCTGTGTCTTATTGGATAGAAAAAATGTTATTGGAGAGAATTTTGTCATTCTGAGGCCGCGAAAACGAGATCATTTGTTATACATTGTATTACAGTTTTGGGGAATACCGGCAATCGCTAGTTGGGTTATTAGTAGATTGGTTTGGTTTGGTTGGGATTTTTCGTGTTTCCGGGCGCGTCAACTGCTTTTGTCATTAGTCCCGTTAGTGTAGTGCATATTTGTTTCTCGGGAGTTGGCGGTGGACATCCCCAGCTGGATGGCGAGATCCGGTGCCGACCTATCTCCGACTAGTGGGGTTTCCCCCTAACCAGGCTCTCCCACCCGCAGGGCACCGCCCCAGCCGGAACAAGCTGTAAGCTCCCGACCGGTCTTCCGGAATATGTGGTAGTGTAGTGCATGTTAGTGTGTGTGTGTGTAAGGAAAGAGGAAGGACAGATCGCGCGCGGTCCGTGGCCCGTTTCGTAGATGCCTGATGTTGATCGGAGAAACCACGGAAAACTACCGATCAGAGCAGCCGGCCGCTAGAATTCTCCTCCAGACAGCGACTGAATTCGACGTAGCTGAAAAGCTAGTGTCGAAAATCCTGTCGCCATCAGGACTCGAACCTAGGATCTCCCGGTGAGAAGTGCTGCAGTGACATCAGTTGATGCACTGAGCTACGGCTCCCGGTGCGAACTGTAGGAAGCTACTTACTTTGACCTTGACCTTGATGTGCCTATTGTATTATCCGCGCACGTTTTCTTGAGCCCTCGCTTTGCTAGTTACGACAGGAGTGGGAAGTTAGGTTATTTTGACAAAAGGAATTTTACATCGAATTTGTAGTTTGTTTTTCGGTGCCAAATAGTTTCTATTACACAAGAACGAACATATCTAACTTTGTCTACAACGTTTGTTGCTATCATTTATTCTTAATTCAAATATAGCTAGCAAAGAAGTGGGTGTAGGTATTCCGGAGCTCAAGAAAATGTGCACGTATAATACGTTTTGTGACTTTCGGCCATACCTGCGTCATGAGAGTCCCAGTGACATCGATCGACCGGTAGCGGTAGCTCAGTGTATCAACTGATGTCACTGCAGCGCCTCTGACCGGGAGGTCCTAGATTCGGGTCCTGACGGCAGCAGGATTTTCGACACTAGCTTTTCAGCTAGGTGGAATTCAGTCGCTTTCTGGAGGAGAATTCTAGCGGCCGGCTGCTCTGATCGGTAGTTTTCCGTGGTTACTCCGATGAACACCGGGCGAATGCCGGAGCAGTACCCTACCAAACGGGCCACGGACCGCGCGCGATC
This sequence comes from Teleogryllus oceanicus, assembly GCA_964035755.1. NCBI lineage: Eukaryota > Metazoa > Arthropoda > Insecta > Orthoptera > Gryllidae > Teleogryllus > Teleogryllus oceanicus. The sequence continues at coordinate 13,599,388 of CAXIVR010000008.1, forward strand.
TATCCTTCCTCTTCCTTGCCCTTTCCTCTCCTCTTACACACACTTACACTAATATGCACTACACTACCACATATTCCGGGAGACCGGTCGGAAGCTGAAAGCGTGCCCCGGCTGGGGCGGTGCCCCGCTGGTGGGAGAGTCCTGGTTAGGGTGAAACCCCACTAGCCGACGGTAGGTCGACGCCGGATCTCGCCATCCAGCGGTGGAAGTTCACCGCTATCTCCCGAGAAAAAAACATGCACTACACTATTGGGACTAATGACCAAAGCAGTTGACGCGCCCGGAAGCACGAAAAAACCAAACCAAACCAAACCTGCTTCTGCGTCTCGCCGCGAGCAAGTCCATGGCGCATGCGCGAACGCCGCAGTGGCTTCGAGCACGTACGCCCTGCACCACGCAGGGAGCAGTCTCTGAGGGGAGGGGCGGGTCCACAATTTGGAGTAGCAATTTAATTAAATTTCATTTTTGTGGTAGTTTGTTTCATGTGTTGAAATATGTTGATAAGACTGAAAATTCTACATAAATTTGAAGAAGAATTATTGGACATTGTAAAGATAAGTTAGGATATATTTTTTGCTAGTCCAACTATATATTTTTGCAACTGCTTTTCGAATTCTATTTGTTTGTGAAAATCGAAGTCAAGGTGTCACTTACTTCCTTTTCTTGCGATTCAAATTTGCTTTTTTGTAGTTTGAGTTTCAACATTATTAGCATCGCCATCATATTGTGTGATATTTAAGTTGACATTCTTCCCTTAATCGATGTCTTTTTATACGCTCCAGTTGATCTTCATGAATAAAGAGGATCTCTTAATGGTCACGCAATTGCATTAAACTCATTTACTGCGCCTGTTGTGAATAAAGTTAATGTTATTAATCACTAACTAATCTGTTTCATTTTTTTTTTCAGGTGAGTGCGTTTGAGAGCTGGTGGTTATTGCTGTAAGTGTGAGTAAACATCTCAATTTGTAGTCTGTAAGATGTCTTTTGCAGTGGTCAGTGAAATGGTTAGAGGTGTAGTGATTTAGATTAACTGCCATTTAATGTTGAAGAGACCTGCGGGAGAGCATTTCAATTTGTAATTTCTTTTATATTGAAATAATCTGTGAATCAGGCTCGTTTGGAAGGATTTAAATACATTTAATATAATGATATTCAATGCGCGAATTTAGCTACATTTTTGAAAGCTTGATGTCCAAATGGAGTGGCATAGTTATGGCGATTTTCAATTCAAAGCAGTAAATTATTTGTAAAAAATGCTTGCTAATAAGTTAAACCCTTTGTCTAGTTCGCTTATATATCCGAGCAACTATCGGGTATCCTGTATTACACAACCGAATAATCGGGGAACGGGAGACGGAGATCTAATCGAGGCCGCTAAATTAGTACGTAGTGGTTCAGTATCCCCCTAGATTCCGAAGGGAATCAAGGATCTGGGTAAAAGTAGCGTACACTTGACTTTCCCAAGCTCCTAAGCTGCTTAGGCAGGTCGTGGACGAAAGGACAAATTGAAACGTGGCATGTGGTGGTTGGGAGATACTACCATGATGTAAACAGGTTGGGGGAGGCACTGGAAATCGCGACGAGACCTCCTCAGAATGTTTTGCTATCTCGTGGTAATCAGGTAGGGCTAGAAAAAAATGGACGTCCTCGACATTAGTGTTAGTTGGTTAATGCCTTATTTTACGTGGCGAGACTCGGGCCATCAGGCCCGCGCTTCTACGCAAATTTCGATACGCTCCTTTCACCACCTAGCGGAGAAAGGAGGTATTATTTTGCGCGACGAAACAGGCGGATCTCAATTTTGCTCAGAGGCTTCTTTTAGGCGTGACGATCTTTTTACATGCAGTAAATCTACTACATGGAACAGCCGGCTTTACTTCCCCTCCGAAGGAAGGCGTACGACGGATTTTTTCGCCCTTAAAAATCCACGGCTTCGATCGGGGTTGAACCCGCAACGGTACAACTGTCCGGTACGCTGACCGTTATACCACCGAATCCGCTGTGAGTGTGTGAAAGTCCTCCATGCGCGATATGGACAAAATACGTATTTCAGGGGAGGTACGAAACAGTTGTGCAACGCAGTGCGACCGATAAATAACCGCAGCGTTTTAACGCCTCGCAGTTGGGCACAACAGCCACATTGTGCGCGGGGAAGTCGACGGTGGCGCATCCCGCGCAGTTTCCTTTTTGTGCGGCGCCGCGCGCGGGGCTCGGGGCCCGGACGCCGCCGCGCATCCGTTGTTCTCTTCCCCCCCCCCCCCCGCCTCGGGCGGTCGGCGCCTGAAGATGCTGGGGACGCGTTGCCTCCCTCCGGCGTCGCCGCCCACGCCGCCGCCGCCGCCGGCCGCCCCGAACAATGGAAATCGTTACGGGGCGGGGGGGACCCGGGCAGGGGGGGGGGCCGGGCCCGGCCGGCCCAGGCGTTCCACAGGGAGGGAAAGTCGGGCACTGCCCGCGCACTCGGGCCCTTTGCGTCCCCTGCGGCCCCGCCCACCCCCGCCCGCCCCCGCCATCGACCTCCCGCCGCCCCCGCTCTCTATTTCACTAGACGTGCCATTCCCTCGGCAACTGCTCGCTTCGCCGGGAGTTCTCCGACTCGGGGGCGGCGGCTGTGCGGGTGGTGGTGACGGTGGGCGGGGCTGGAGAGGGGGGATGACGGCGACGGCAGTCGTAATGGTGGTGGCTTTCGCACGCGTGGCGGGGGGGGGGGGAGGGGCGGGGCGGCGCTGGCGACGCCAACGCGAGTCTCGGCGGGGAGATGTCGTGACAGGATGAGCGCGCAAGGCGATGGGCGGACGATGTCTGGCGTCTGTTATCGCGCTGCACCGTCCGACGGTGAGACGCGATAGCAGCTCAAAGCGAGGGGTGGATTGGTGACCCGGTTGGTTTGCGCTGCGGGCGAGAACACTGTCGGATGATCTCTGGGCAGGAGGGATGGGCGATTTAATCACGATTAGTACAACAATCGATTATTTTTATATGATTAATCGAAAAATTGAAATCGATTATTTTTACATCGATTAATGTATATATCGATTAATTTTTCCGATTTTTAGCTCGATTATTTTAGTTCGAATATTAATTTTGAAGACAAAAATAAAATACGTCTTTACTTTGAACTTTAGTATGGAATTCGTCGTCTCTCTCTTCCATATTGTTTTTTAAATATGAGATTTATATTTATAAAAGTTTAAAATTTTTAATTTGTAAAAAATAAAAAATTGAATTTGTTCGATTAAGTAGTTGCAGTTTATTTGTAAAAAACCGTATGTATTACGTTCTTCTGTATTTAATTTAAAAACGTTAACGTGATTTTAGTTGATGAACATGCAAATAACAGCTAAATTAGACTTAAACACAAAGTTTAATAAATAAAATTTAAAAAATGATTCGCATTATCGTGATAAGTGTTCTTAAAAATCAATTCATTAATTTACAAAATAAAATTACCGATTTTATGCATTTTACACATTATTCAATAATGCATAAAATGCATAAAATCGTTAATTTTTATTTTCCGGCGATAGCTGATAAGTCAAAAAACTTAATTTATAGGGAGCAAAAACAACTTTGAACTAATGGTATAAATAAAGTATTTATGATATTCAAACAAAACCTATATACACAAAAATAGTTTTGTTTGAATATCTCTGTCGTTTGAATATCATTAATCCCTTCTTTAATTCATTTAAAGGTTGTATTTTGCTCTGCTGTAAAATAAAGTATTTATGAGTTATCTGCTTATTCACCGGAATCAAAGCTTTAAAACACTTGAAAATTAATCGTTGAAGGATTAATCGATGTATATTAATCTATAAAAATAGATTAACATACATCGATTAATAATAATAATAATAATAATAATAATAATAATAGTAATAATAATAATAATGCGTTTATTGATATGGCGAGGCTCGGGCCATCAGGCCCACTCTTTCATCTAACCACAAATCGTTCCGAATTATTAAAAATAATCGTTGGATTATTTTTGAATAATCGCACATCCCTGCTGGGCTATGGCGGTGGTAGGGAAGCGACGCAGGATGCTGATCGTGCTGGGCTGGGCGGGGCTCTGCGGCGGGGCAATGGAGGGGCGATGGCGGAGCGCAGGCGGTGCTTGGCGCCTCGTCTGGTCGCGCGTTCTGGCCTCGCAAATCGACCAGCGCCCGCGCGCGCAGAGCGTCCGCCCGCCCTCGCAGCGCCGGCTTTCCGCCCCGCAGCGCCGCCGTTCGCCAGCCCGGCGCTCTAATTTTCGCATATGCAACGCTCTCTGTAGTCACTGCTGGTCGCCTAGTTTACCCATATGAATTGCTATGACAATCAGCCTTTCGCAGTTGGACTAATTTTTTATGCGTAACTTCCTCTGTATTTCTTGCCATTGTTCCCCTTTCGTATACACAACGCATTTTATATTTCTAGTCATTACCCTAATTTGTCTATATGCAAACTTATGTATTTCTATATTTTGCTAATTTTCTCTTTGCAATGCACATTTATGTCTGACTTTCGTGCGTTAAACACCCTCCGCATTTAATGAAATTTCTTGATTTGCTCTTGCCATTGGGTCTGAATTGTTATATTAATTTAATTGGATACATGTTCTTAAAAAAATTTTAAAAATGTTTTAGAATTATAGATATTTTTTCGTTTGTTTAACTAAATATGGTCCTTAAAAAGTCGTTGATTATCTCTATGGTAATAACACGCGTGCAATTAAAATTTAACCGTTCAATTAAAAATTCACACCTACCAATCAAATTTCAGAAAAGAGCCAAATCGGTTAATTAAGAAACTATGATTCAGTAGGCAATGACACATGAACAAAAATGTACATCACATTGTCATTCCTACAACAACAGCACATAAATAACGAATGAATAAAACAAAATTGGGAAAGTAAACGTTCATCTAGCTGACTTATGGAACAACGTAAAATATTTAACGTGGATAAATGAAATGTTTTACGAGTAAAACATTTGGTCTAAGGATTGATTACAAATGTATAACTGTAAACGTCAGTTGTGTTTACCAGTTCTAAAAGTACGCTCTATCAAAACTGTGTCAGAAGTGGCTAGTTTCTCCCCAATACTTATACATGTTGAATTACTCTCACGCATGTCTTTACTTTTCGTGGGAAGTAATGTTTTCATAACTTTGTCAGCTTCTAACATTTTATTCGCAAAATGTTCAGTACCTTCCATTTGCAAATATTTCGTGGAAACGAAAACAATGCAAGGCCCATTAAAATAAATATTTTTCAGAAGGAATACTACAACATGAAATGCATGCCTCAAGAGGAAAATTGTCTTGAATTTCTTTAAATTTGAATTTTCTAAATGAAAACGAAAAAATATTGAAAGCAAAATGTGTATAAAGGGGTATAATTGCGCCCACGTTTAAAGAAAACTCGCTCCTATCGTCGCTCGTTTTCCTGAACATACCATTCATGTAATTGTACAGGTCTTTTCATAGACTCGTTTCGCTAATTGCTATAATTTTTTACCGGGAGGGGTGAGTAATTAAATTGTGTATATTTAACGTGTTATTTCTAGTACGGTCAATTTGTGTGATAGAGATGATCGAAAATAACTAACATTTCATTTTAAATTCCTCCCTTCAAAAACTTTTTTTTTATGCTTCAGAGTAAGATATGAGTATTGTTTAATACAAAGGGAACAGTTGAAAATGACAGTTATTCCGTGTGTGTTGGTTTATTTACCATTTCAAAATCATCATGTGCCAAATTTACGATGGTGCAATATCGCAGTAGTAATAATTAAAGAACTGTATTTCACATATTGCTTTAAATATGAAATAGAAGACAATGCATAATACCCTAGTCTTACGAACAAACACATCAATAAAAAGTGTAAAATTTTTATACGCTCGTTTTTTTTAATTTCATATTCTGTCACTTGTGTATGTTTCTGGTTGAGGAAGTAATGTTCAACATTAGAATGTACCGTACCTATTAAATACGGACGTTTTCGTATCAAGTCTTTATTCTTCAAAACAATACTGGATCGATGTAATCAATGTATTTAAAATATTAATTACTTTAATAGTATTTATATTTATTATGCTACAATGTGAATTGGTACATTATAATCTATGCATCGATTTTTAATATTTTGTTGTCATCATTGACGTAGCACATGTTGCAAACAAAGGCGACTGAAACCAATCCTTCCATTCTTCTTATAATAATAATAATAAAATAATAATAATAATAATAATAATAATAATAATAATAATAATTCAACAATTAGATTAGAAATATTCCTGTTTTTGAAATAGGAGAATTGTCTTTTAATTTCTTCATTAAGTGTGTTGTGAACGCCATGCATTATCCAAGTGCGGAAGTACGAGGTAATGCCGTTGGAAGGCCCGGGTTGCAATGAGCGCGGGCGGCGGTGGTCGTTGGGCGAGCGACCGGAGAGTGCTCGGGCGGCAGGAAATCGTAACAAATCCGCGCCGAGAGGCGCGCGCGGCGGCAGAGCGGCTCCTCTGGAGAGTTCGGTGCCGCCGCCGCGCAAGTCCTCTGCAAACACCGCGCGTCGCCGCACCGGCCACGCCCCCGCCCCTTCCCCCCGCCCCGCCCTTCCTGCGCTCGCCCCCGCCCCGTCCCCGGCCCGGCCGGCCGGCTCCGCGGCTCCGCCCGGCTCCGCCCGGCTCCGCCCGGCTCCGCCCCGGCTCCGCCCCGGCTCCGCCCGGCACCGATCCCAACCCCGCTCCCTGCCCTGCTCCCGACCCCGCTTCTGGCCCCGCCCCTTCACTGCACCCTGCCCCCGCCCCCGGGCCCGCCTCCGGCCCTGCCCCAGGCCCTGCCCCATCCCGCCCCGCCCGGCCATTCTTCCGGTCCCGGCCCCGCCCCTTCACTGCGCCCCGCCACCGGCTCCGCTCCCTTCATTTCGCCCGCCCCGCGCCGTCCCCGGCCACGGCCCTCCCTCGGCCTCGCCCTCGGCCCCGCTCCCGGTCCCTTTCCCCCGCCCTCCTAGTCCCACCCCTAGCTCTGACTCCGGCCACGGCGCCATCCCCTCCCCTACTCTATGCCCACTCCCATCCCTTCTCTGCGCCCGTCGTCCATTCTCTGCACCCATCCCTGGCCCGCTTGTTCCCGGTACTGTCCCAGGCCCCACCCCTGGCACCGCCTCTGGCCCGCCCCCCTGTCCCGGTCTCTGTCCCCGCCCTGCTCTGCCCCGCCCGGCCCCGCACCCGTTCCTTCGGTGCGCCCACCCTAGTTGCTTCCCTAGTCACCGACTCTTTCGTCGCGATCGTCACCGCAGCCTGTTAAACGGACGGCACGCCACTGGCTCCAACACTGCCAACGCCTCGTACGCTATCGTCTCCGTTCTCGTTGGCCCGGCCGCCGCTGCTTCCGTTTCCCCGCCGCCTTGCCTTCATTGTAATGACCTTTCAGCCATTACCTCGCAACCACCTTTGTTATCTCCACTCGCCATCTTTTGAGGTCAGGCATCAACTGATGTCACTACAGTGCCTCTGACCGGGAGGTTCTAGGTTTCGGGTCCTGACAGTGGCAGGGTTTTCGACCCTAGATAGACAGCTGGGTCAATTCAACCGTTCTATGAAGGAGAATTCTAGCGATCGGCTGCTCTGAGTTTTACGTGGTTCTCCGATAATACCTGAAGATGGCGGAGCAGACTGTAACAAACAGGCCATGGAATAAGTTTTTAAAATTTACTCTATCAGTAAGAATAGGTATAAATGATTTGCTCATCAAATGTCTCAACAATAAGATCATTTGACCATAAGATAATTCAGGACGGTTCATTAGGAAATTCATTTCATGTATTGGTCCTGAGGTTGCCTCACTTTCTTCCGTTTTCCATCCTCTCTCAGCCATTGCCGTTCTCGTCGCCGCCATCCCTTTCCCCCCGTCACTTTTCACAGTCTCTTCTACCACCGCTCTCGTCATTCAGTACAACAACCCTGCCTCCATTACACAACAACGACACCTACTTCAGTTCATGCAGGGTTCCTAAAGATATTGTGAAGAAGAGGCGAAGTGGTTGATTTAGTTTTTAGGGGTCTTCTTATTTTATGATCTACCGAACCCGGAGATAGGTTAGATTGCTCACGGTTTGTATCCCGTTGTATAGAGTGTTGTTCCAGTTCACTTTTGGAAGTTTGCAGTGAATCCACAAAAAGGTGATTGTACGCTGCCTGTAGATTCAGCTCTACAAGGCGGCACGAACTCACTGATGACTCTCACATGAAATACTTCTGCGGCCTCCAGCTGGGATCGAACCCGTGACATCTCAATTAGGCTACGCCCAACCGCAAGGCAATTCCTTTTATGCTCTTCTTTCCTGGTGGCGGTGCCGTTGCTTCAGGTGTTGTAGGCTTGGCTTCGGACAAATAAAGAAGTGGAGAAGACGACTCCCCGCGGGTGTTCTGCAACTCGTTCTCTGCCCGCAGATTTTCTTGTGGCGCTTCAATAGTGACAAAATATCCTTTCTTTCAGTCTTAGGTTTTTCCCAGTTCACTTTCCGTATGATATTGGAGGTAGATTTTACAACTTTTGAAGGAAAGGAGGTAGATAGATTGAAATAACACACTAGGCAGCATGCTGCTCTACTTTAACTATCGCCGCCGCTTTTTTTTAAATTCAAAATTCAAGTAGTATATGACTTAGTCTAGGGATCACAGAATTTTGAAAATGTGACAATTCACTTTTCCCCATGGCACGTTATACGCAGTTTTAACTGTTTTTGATGCAAAATAAATAAATAAATAAAAAAATAACTATCGCCGCACAAATATTGTGTTCATTGTTTCTAAACTTTTAAGTATCTGTGCCCTTTGACCTAATCCAGAATTGAGTTGTACAGAATATTTTTTTGATTAAAAGATACGCAGTTTAATTTTTTTCTTATTGGGTAAATCTCCATTTGGTTATTTAGATATCAATCGCTCTTCCATTGATTTTAACCAATTCTGATACTTGAAAACACGAAAAAAAAACCAATGTCATGAGTTTGTTGTTTGTGTTTGAGAACAAACACAAAAAAATACTTTTATTGTATACGTTCCGGTACATTATCTTGTGGAACAAGAGTGGAAATACAAAAATTTAAAACGTGAGATTAAATACTAGTTTTCGCCGCTCCCGCAACTGTATCCACGAGAGAGATAAAACATTTTTTACCGCTGGCAGGCAAAAAAAGGAGATAATCTACATCAGTTTTATTCAGTCGCTGTCTGGAAGAGAATTCTTGTGGCCGGCTGCTCTGGTCGGTAAGTTTTCCGTGGTTTCTCCGATCAACACCAGGCGAACGCCGGAGCAGTACCCTACCAAACGGGCCACGGACCGCACGCGATCTGGCCTTCCTCTTCCTTGCCCTATCCTCTCCCCTTACACACACACACACTTACACTAACATGCACTACACTACCACATATTCCGGGAGACCGGTCTGGAGCTTAGAGCTTGTCCCGGCTGGAGCGGTGCCCTACAGGTGGGAGAGTCCTGGTTAGGGGGAAACCCCACTAACCGACGGTAGGTCGGCGCCGGATCTCGCCATCCAGCGGGGGAAGATCACCACCATCTCCCGAGAACAAACATACACTACACTTATGGGACTAATGACCAAAGCAGTTGACGCGCCCGGAAACACGAAAAAACCATTCAACCAACTACATCAGTTGTATTTACTACTATAAAGCATCATCACCCTAATGAATAAAATAAAATAAAATAAAATTCAGTGAGTTCCCTTTCAACCGCCATCGGCGATTCCAGAATCGAAAAAGCCTATGGCCCACTGCGGCCGAGGTCGCCCCCCGAGGGCGCATTTGTTCAGTGGCTGGCGGGGCGGGCGAGGCGGGGCGCGGGGCCGGGCTAATGACCCGGAAGCCGCCTCGAGTGGGCGGGGGCGGGGGCGGGAGGACGAGGCGAAGGAAGACGCGACCTTCGCCTCGCAGCCATGGCGCAGCGCTGCCTCCCTCGCTCCGGTCGAGCGAGCATCACAGCGGGGGTGGTGAGATACGGTTTGCCTCTCTATACACATAGGCTTCTATGTAGTACGAGAAAGAAACAAACTTCTTGCAAATAAAATTTCTTACTACATCTTCTTTATTGTATTATAATTTGAATATTGCTTGAAGTGTATTGCAGTTGTAACTTGCCACCGAACAGCAGACCACTTGCGGGCTATAAAAGTATTATTATTATTATTATTATTATTATTATTATTATTATTATTATTATTATGGGCAGCTTACTACTTTCCCGTGCTGAGGTCCCGGGTTCGATATCCGGTCGAGAGTTGTAGCTTTGCTTTAAAATCGTGCCAGTTTCTGTAGCTGTGTGACGATGAAAAGCTCAAGCAGGGGGATGTTGCTAGTTACGGCGAAGAGAATACGAAATTTTCGTCTCATCTCGCTCTTACGCCCAAGCATGGGATTTTAACTAGGCCCAGTCATAGGGAACACCGGTAACTGGCTGGCGAAGTCTGACTGCCGACCCATGAACGTTAAATATTATTATTATTATTATTATTATTATTATTATTATTATTATTATTATTATCATCCAATTGCTAAACATCTGTAGGGTAGCTTAGTGTAGCGAATTTTCATACTGAAAATATGAATGTACTGTAACGTCGTGGGTAGGGATCTACACCACAAAGAAACAGACACGAGTGGTATTTCAATTTATTTACAGTAAATTATTTACAGGAACTAAAACCTCACTCTAAGGCGTTTGTCGGAGCTACCTGCCGCAGCCCCCCTCTCCCAACACGCGCCTTGCGGCCGCGCCTGCGAGTAGCCAACTCGGCCGATTCGCAACTGGGCACCTCATGTGCCTCGGCAGACCATCTGCCCTGAAGTATAAGGCATACTTCACCGTGTCCGAACCTCGAACACCTACTCGGCCTTCAGCACTTCCGCGCCAACTTGGCCGGAGTTTTGCGGTTTTGCCGCGAGGAAACCAGAATCGTTACCCCGAAGGCCTGCGACGCACCTTAATATAGGCCCGAGTCACATGACCCCTACATCATCTGCCCCCACGCACTCGTCTTGAAGCGAGTGCCACCGACGCCGCATTTTGTGCCCGGCGTCTACGAACCAGCCCCCTACCCTCTGGGATTTCCGTGAGGGGTGGTCTTTGTTCGGGAGCCTATATTTGGCTCCCTCATCCCCATACCTTGCAACTCAGAAGCAGGGAGTCAAGTCTATGACGCTACAGTACTATGCAAGTTTGTAATTAAAATAAATTTTAAATGTTGCACAGTAATCTCGCTGGTCCTGCCGAGGACATGGACTAAGAATCGATAGAAATTCTTAAAACATATGTTGCGTTACAAAATTAGATATAATTATCGTCAGTCTGTTGATACAAGTAGTGAAGGTTTATGCGGGAACCGCTGTATTGTAATTTAGTTTCACCTCAGTAGGGGCCTTAAACACTCCCTCAACGAAATACGCTCATTTACAGTACTTTCAAAAAGCTATAAATGAATCCGGTTACAAATAGTGAGAAACGGCTTGTCAAGTCGAGAGAAATCAAATCAACTAGATCATCCTTGTAGAAACATCTCCCTAAAACAGTTTTTTTCGAAAATATTTTTAGAAATTATTGAATTCTCCTCGAAGGATTCGAAATAATTGACTCTTCTCCCCCGCCCCTTAGTCCAAGATCCATCGAGTGACAAGTCATCTGCTCTTCGACCAAATGAGATCTAACAATGAGTAACGAAAGAACACGTATAGAGAGACTTACGGATACACACAAGTTACCCGAATACTACACGTAAGATGCCAATTCATGACGAAATATTACGATTTCGAACCATTTACAGAAAAGGAAAAAAAATATCGTGTGAGGAAAGCAAGTGTTTAAAAAAGGCGTATTGAAGACGTAGCAGAGCACTTGCAGTTTCTACGACTCGCGCTGACGTAATAGAGAGTTCGCCGCAGTCGCGCGTACGTCGGGCACAGGGAGCGCACCCCGGCCCCGGCCCCGCCCCCGCCCCCGCCATCCCCAACGCCGCCGCCGCCGCAAGAAGCGGCGCCGCGCTATCGATCCGCCACCGCCGCTGCCACCGCCGCCGCCGGGCTGCGATCCCAGGACTCCTTCACCCAAGGCCTCGTAGCCCCAGCCACGCTGCATATTGCCATCTATATGACGTGTGCGAGATCGAGCCTAAGATATTACGTCTCGTTACTTCATAAAGATCATTATCGCCAATGTTTTTTAAATTTTTATTATTATTATTATTATTATTATTATTATTATTATTATTATATAAAAGGAATATCGGCCATCTGAGACCACGCTATACATTATTCTTTCAGGTCCAGTTATATTGTATTCCGGAGAATTGGTTTTGTTTTTTCGTGGAATTGCCTAACAAATGTAGTTGTATACTCCGTTACATGAATTTTTATTGATTGATAGGTTAGTAATTCTGGCACATCAACTGCCAAGGTAGTTAGTCCTGTAAGTGTAGTGCATGGTTTTCTTGGGAGGTGGCTGCGATTTCCCTCTGCTGGGTGGTTAGATCCACCGCGGACCTACCGGCCGGTAAGCGAGGTTTTCCCCGAACAGGTATCTCACGCCATTCGAGCACAGCCCCGGCCGGGATAAGCTGTAGGCTCCCGACCGATCTCCCGACAAGCGTGGTAGTGTTGTGCATGTAAGTGTAAGTGTGTGTAAGTATGGGGTAGGATTGGACAGGGTATGAGAAGGAAAGATCCCGCGCCGTCCATGGCCCGTTTGTTAGGGTACTGTTTCGGCGTGCGCCTGGTATTGATTGGAAAAAATACGGAAAACTACCGATGAGAACAGCCAACCGCTAGAATTCTCCTGCAGACAGCGACTATACTCGAAGTAGCTATCTAGCTGGTTTTGAAATATTTTGCCACCGTCGGAACGCGAACCTAGGACCACACGGTCAAAGGCACTGAAGGGGCATCGGTTGATGCACTGCGCCACCTTCCGTGGTGTACGTTAGAATAAATCTTTTATGTGTTCATTGGTAAAAAGGTATTATTTTCAGACCCTCTTCATCCCAAACATTTATTTTAAGACAGTCTGTACAGGATATTCTGGTGTAAGAATCTTCCATTGCCGTCTCTCTGGAAGTGGTTTCACAAATTGGGCATTAGGCAAGTAGCGAGCGACCGTTTGCTAAATCACGAGAAGTCCAGGTAATCGGCGAATGTTCGCTTCCTTTGGTTTATCTAAAAAACCGACATGCTGTTTGTAGGGCTGGTATAAAATGTTTGGCGCTTAGGAAATAGCGTGTTTTGGAAACGTTTTTGTGTCGTTTTGTGAAGCATCGTTTTTGCTTGTTCTATAGTACTGAATTGAATATTCGCGAAGACGTTTTTGTTGAAATATTTCCCGCAGGATTACATGAAAGCATTTTATTTGTTATTCTAGAACAGTAGCGTGCTGCATTTTTGAAAACCTGTTTGTGTGGTTTCTTCAGCATCCTTTACTGCACCGTATGGAAGACAATCGTAATGGCGTAACTTCTGATAGTGGAAATCTCTCTGTGTGTAGCTTCGTAGTTTTCAAGAATTTCGCTATCAAGGTTTCTTTGCATTACACTTTGCAATCTCGACAGCCTCTTGCTAAAAATGAGTACGTGAACGGGGGGAGACGGATAAATATGGCGGACGGATGGATAGAACTTAAGGTATCAAAGCCTTTGACTTATGGTAACAGTTATCAATGTTTCGCTTCTACCGCAGAATTCATCGAGTCTGCTGAGTTTATTGTGAGTTTACTACGCGCGTTTATTTACTATTACAAGTTCATTGAAAACAGTGACGCCTCTACATTCCCTAGAATTATGTTATATTGAATGCGAGACACTGAATAAAATGTTTTTGAATGAGGGTTGAGGGGACGGGGAAGAGAGCCATAGAGGAGAAAAATGAAAATAATTCCAGATACCAAAGAGTTCGAGTTTCTTGTGATTATAGCATCAAAATTTACTACTGATATTACTTTCTTTAGTATCCAATCAAAAGGCAAGAATTCATAAAACAATTTTTATTCAAGACCAGGTACAATTGCCGAAGTTCCGTATCACCAGAAGAATGTACCAAAAGCGAAGCCGTTTTATCGTTGTCCAGAAGAAGCCCCAAAATCAACCGAGTCGTCAAATATCCACAAGAGAGTTCCACTTTCGTTGCACAGGTCGTCGTCGCAGCTGATCTCCATTCTTCGCTCACCAAGTCACTCGCTAGGATCCAATCACTAACACCGTCGTTCGCTATCTGCCCTGGCGTCGGGTCGGAGCCCTCTTATAGCCCGCTAGGGCTATTGGCCCGCCGACTAGCTGCGGAGTAGGGGCGGTGGCGAGTCCCTACCCGCTTGCTCGGGCGTGACGGCCGCGCGCGGACAGTCCAGGCCGGCTCCACCGGCCCTTCCTGCCTCCTGTGTTAGTGTGTGTGTGTGTGTGTGTGTGTGTGATATGAGTAGACGAAACACTATAGACGAGTAGACGAAACGAGTAAACAAAACACTTTCCTTGCGAATGTCTTTCAAAGTCTCATGTGTGCACATGAGTGAGCGTGGGTAGATTGTGGGAGGAAAATAAATAATTCACGATGTTCAGCAATTCGAGTTTCCGTTATCGCAGTAATCCTGGTTTCGCTGTTTTATGTCTTTTTGGTCTCTATCTGCCCACAAGTGTGTCTGTGTGGATGGATCCTCATGTGTACGTGCCAGCGTGAGGAGAATGAAGGGGTTGGGCGCCAAGAGAAGGCAAAGAGAATAAAATTCGCGAAATCAAGCAGTTTGACTTTTAGTAACTATAGTAATCCCGGTGTCACTATTATTATTTCTAGGTCTACCATTTCTGATCACGTGAGTGTGTGTCTGGGTGTGTATGTACCGGAACTCGGAAAATCAGGCATTTTGACTTTTGGTGACTATAGTAATCTCGATATCTCAATTTTTTCCAGTTTTTATAGTTTTTGATCACGTGAGTGTGTGTGTGTGTGTGTGTGTGTAGGTGTGTGTTGTTGTGCATGTGTCATCCTAGGAATAATGAAGAGGCGGGGCGCAAAGAGGAGAATAAAATTCGCGAAATCAAGCAGTTTGACTTTTAGTAACTATAGTAATCCCGGTGTCAAAAAAATTCTCTCCAGTTTCTACCATTTCTGATGACGTGTGCATGCGTGTGCGCGTGCGTGTGCGTGCGCGTGCGTGTGCGTGCGGAGGTGGCGAGGAGGCGTGGCGCCCAAAGGCCAGAGCGCTCATCGCATGGCGTGGCGTGGCGTCGCATGGCGTGGGCGGGGCGGGACGGGCGGAGCGGGCGGGCGAGGCGGGGCGAGACGGGGCGGGTGTGTGTTGGCGCGGGGCCAGCGCGGAGCGGGAGCAGAGGAGCAGCGCAGCGCAGCGCGGCCGCGGTCGGCGCCAGGAGAATCAATCGCCCGCGAGGGCGGGGGGGGATGGGCAGTTGGGCGCCAGTGCGGACGCAGGAGGGGAGGGAGCGGAGGGCGCGGGTGGAGAGACTAGGAGGAGGAGCAGCAGACTGGAGGAGAGATGCTGAAGATGAGCGGGAGGCTGAGGGGATGTGAGATGAAGCTTAGGCGAGGTTGCTTTGTGATCTACTACTATGGTAATTACTCCCGTAAATGTAGTGCATTGTTTTTTAACGGGGGGTGGCGGTGATCTCCGCTGGATGGCAAGATCCGGTGCCGACTTACAGTCGGCTAGAGAAAGTTTCCCCTATCAGGTAGCTCCCACCAGTGGGGCACCGCCCCAGCCGGGACAAGCTGTAAGCTCCCGATCGGTCTCCCGGAATATGTGGAAGTGTAGTGCATGTTAGGGTAAGTGTGTGTAAGGGGAGATGATAAGGTCAAGGAAGAGGTAAGAAAGATCGCGTGCGGTCCGTGGCCCGTGTCGTAGGGTACTGCTCCGGCATTCGCCTGATGTTGATCGGAGAAACCACGGAAAACTACCGATCAGAGCAGCCGGCCGCTAGAATTCTCCTCCAGCTAGCGACTGAATTCGACCTAGCTGAAAAGCTAGTGTCCAACACCTGCCGCTGTCAGGACTCCCACCTAGAACCTCCCGGTCAGATGCACTGCAGTGACATCAGTTGATGCACTATGCCACCTCTCCCGGTATTAGGTGGGTGTGAGGTGAAGGCTGTAATGGATGCGGAGATGGACACAGGTGGATATGTGGAGGTGATGAAAGACTCTGCGAAAGATAAGAAATTGTCTATCCCAATGTACGGCGAAGGCGGAAAAGGAGGCAGATTATATGAGTGGGATAAGCCAATCGGTGTGAAAAAACGGAAAGAGAGGATGGCAGACATGGAGTCGCAAGCGAATGCGTAGCTGAGATAAGATATACCATGCAAGAGGTATCGGGCGATGAAACAGGGGATCAGTACATCCCTAACGGGAGGCAAGCGTCTTGATGGCAGTGGCGCACACTTCGCTGTCGAGTGTGTGAAGTGGATGTGCAGATGGAGGCTGAGGGCGGATGTGTGGATGTGGGAGCGGGAAATGAGGTATGACAGCGGCCGTGGTAGAAGCAATGATTAAGATAGTAGCTGTAGTGAGGGGGGAGTGCTAAACGGTGGTTCAATGATGTCGTCCATTGGCAGGGAGGGGTAGGGTGAGGAAGCGGGGTGTATCTGAGGGTGGATTGAGGAGGGAGCGGGAAGCGAAATAACTAGAGAAGCACAGGAAAGCTAGAATACCACAGAAGCATTATGTGCCGTAGGCGGTAGCTGGAGAAGTGGGTTTTGATTGATTGATCGATCGATTTTTTTCTTGTTTCCGGGCTCGTCAACTGTTTTGGTCATTAGTTCCGTTAGTGTAGGGCATGTTTTTTACGGGAGATAGCGGTGATCTTCCCCCGCTGGATGGCGAGATCCGGCGCCGACCTACCGTCGGTTAGTGGGGTTTCCCCCTCACCAGGACTCTCCCACCAGCGGGGCACCGCCCCAGCCGGGACAAGCTCTAAGCTCCCGACCGGTCTCCGGAATATGTGGTAATGTAGTGCATGTTAGTGTAAATGTGTGTGTTATGGGAGAGATTGATTGGAGAAACCACGGAAAACTACCGATCAGAGCCGCCGGCCGGTAGAATTCTCCTCCAGACGGCGACTGAATTCGATCTAGCTGGAGAGCTAGTGTCCAAAATCCTGCCGCCGTGGGGAGTGGAAACCTAGGACCTCCCGGTCAGAAGCGCTGCAGTGACATCAGTTTTTGTACTGAGCTACCCTCCCGGTAGAAGTGGGTTTGATTTAGAACGTTGAGACGTTGACATTTCTTTTCTTTGACATTTCAAACACTTCCTAGCATCTAAACGTTTGACTGACAAATGTTGAATTTTCGTATTCTCCCATCCTCCCGTATCCTCCAAAACACTCCCTCTTGACCTTTTATGTGTGCACGTGTAATTCTATATTCAGTGTCCGCGGCCGAGATTGTAATGCAGAGTACAACGGTGTGATGATCGTGATACCTATCACGGAAAAGTCATTGAATTTGGGTTGTCTGAACGTGTTATAAAATTCGAGTTGATGACGTACACTGTTCGTGGGGTCCTAAGTTTTCGTTTCGTTAAAATGCCAGTGATCATGCGTCGTCTGCATTCGAATCAGTGCATTACGGTTTTCCCAAAACATCGGCACCATCCACACAGCGAAGCATCGAAAGCAGGAGTATCGATTGTGGAGAAATGGAAAGTATCGCACCGGGAGCTGCCGCGTCCGAGCTGCAGTGTCTGCAGAGGGAGCCACCCCAATCGACTGCGGCCGCGAGCGCCCCGCTGCACCGCCCCCCAACCCCCTGCCCTCTCCCTCTCGCGCGCTTTCGCTCTCGTTCGGTGCAGCCAACGACGCTTCCTTTTTTCATTCGCCGATGCGACGTCCCGCGCTCCATTCCCCCGACCCGCCCCAACCCGGCAGCGCCCTTCGCCCGTCCCGCCCCGTCCCGCCCTCCCGCCCCGCTTCCTCCCCGCCCCCACCACACCTCCGCCCTGCCTCCGCCCCGCCCCGTCCGCCCGCCGCCTCCGCGTCCGGCGCTGACCGCCGCCTCCCCGCCCCTGCGCCATGCGGTCCCCCTTCCCCGCTCCTCACAACGCTCTTTCCGGACTGCGTTCGCTGGCTCCTAAACGAGAGCTACCCTCCCCGCAACTTTCCATCCTTTAAACGTTCCATCTGCCCGTCCCTTCCTCGAATCCTGACCGTACTCCCCAGCCACCCGTAGCCTCTCCGTTCCCTCTTCCATTGCCCGGTTCTCGTCCTCACCTCGCTCTCCGCTGATCGCCTCCGTCGCACTGTACGCGCCCCCTCCACAGCCCCCGCTACTGTATTCGTTTCCGTTCCCGCACTCTTCTCGCTGTCCGTCATGGCTCATCTCGCACTGCCCCTTTCTGGCATCCTTGGTTTCGCGCTTCCCGCGGTGGTCACTGGTTCGCTTTCTGCTCTTTGGCCTTGGCTGTTCTCCGTTCCTCCTCGTAGCAGCTTCCAGCCCATACCCGAACTTCACTCTGTTGATCCCACCCTTTCGCGCCTCATTCCTGCTTCCGCACCGATCTGGCCTCGTTCCATGCCCTCATCCCCACTCCCGCCCCCCTCCACGTCCCCGCTACATGTCCTGTCTCCATGTCTCTGCTCCACGCCCCCGCTCCACGTCCCGCCCCCGCTCCACGTCCCCGCTCCATGCCCCGTCCACGTCCCCGATCCACGTTCCCGCTCCACCTCCCCGCTCCACCTCCCCATCCACCTCCCCCTCCCCGCTACCCTCCCGCTACACCTCCCGTTCATCTCCGCTACCTCCCCGCTACACATCCCGCCATCCCCACTACACCTCCCCGCTACACATCTCCGCTACACCTCCATGCTACACCTCCCCGGTACACCTCCCAGCTACACCTCCCCGCTTCACGTTCCACTCAGACATCCCTGTTCCGTATCCCCGCCCCATAAATTTCTCCACGCCCCCGCCTGTCCACATCCCTCCCCTCACACCCACTCCCCGGCCCCTCTACACTCTGTCCAGATCTAGGTCCCCACCACGCGACCCCGCTACACATCCCCGTTCCACGCCTCCGTTCCGTGTTCCTCCCCCGACCCCCGTGACTCCTCACCTCCCCACTTCGATGCGGCTTTACGACGGGCCTTCCCGCAGGCGGCGCGGCTTATTTCGCGTTCGCCCCCGCACTTTCTCCTTCCGCCCCCGCACTCTTTCCGCCCCCGCGCCTGATAACTGATTTATGGCGGCGTCTGCGCGTCTCCCCGCCCCCGCGCGCCGGATCTATATGCGATGACGCAGTTCGTTTGACTTTAACACCGCCGCGCCCGCGGGTGATGTCTCTGAGAGATACGTCCACAAAGGCTCCCTCGCAGACCCCAGACCGCAGCGCGCTCTGGTGACGCCCCCCCCCCCGTTCCACGAGATTCTCACTCTGGGTGATGGAGTCTATGATGATGGTTATTTGGAAGTCTGTTATTGTATTCTTTACAATCATGGAGAATCGAGAAAAGTGGAGGCGATAATGAGAAAAAGGAATCTCCGATGAATGATGAAAAAATGAATCGGGAACTCGGATGAATGAGGAATCTCGGATGTTTAGGGAAATTCTGTTTTATTCTAGTGATATTTAAAGGCTGGTAATATATGTGCAGGAATATGACAGATGACATATGACGAAGTTTTATAATGCTTATTTTTGCCTTTTTTAGCGTAGACGCCTTTTTTCCATAAATACATTTTTTAGAATTATTGAACTTTTTGTATTACCTTTTTTGTATTATTATTATGTGTAATGCTAAGATACCAGAAATCGGCCTTGGCCCAACGTCACCAGTCATTACGAAATTTTCGATGTATTTTAAATGTCTCTGTATTTTAAAATATTAGAGAATTCCTAAAAGTATACCAACAGTTATTTCTCCATTTCCCTAATTTCATAAATTCGAGACATGTTTTGAAAACATCGTCAATTGAAAATACACCGAGGGCACCAAAATTTAAATTGGAAATAAATGTATATTCCCAGAAGGGTTTCAATGTGGCTAATGTCGGACTTCTATAATGTTCTGTGCGTTAAAATTTACAAAATAAGATAGACAAAAATTGGCAGCAATTTTTCATTTTATTGTGTGTGTAACTTTTGTGTATTAGAGTGCCTTTCTTCTTCTTCTTCTTCTTCTTCTTCTTCTTCTTCTTCTTCTTCACATTTTCAGTGCCTTTTTATGCGCCTAAAAGACGATTTTTAGTGCCTAAAGATCCGATGCTTGATGGAACTAAATCTAGTTCCATGTAGACTTTATAACTTCCTTTCTATTTTCATTACTTCCTTCGTTTTTTCATTCAATGGTATTGGTATCGCGTATAGCGTAAGTCAAGTAACCGTACTGTATGGCCTGTACAGGTACTGTATGACCTGAAAAGTTGCATATTTGGCGAGAAATATTTGTAGTGTAGAAGCAGGAGTAGAAGAAACGTGTGTATCTTTAGTTATCTGTTTAGTTTAGTGTTAGTATTTATTCAAAGTGGTCCAATTCGTTGGCCGTCTGAACGTTTATATCGTGCCCATTTCCAATCACAGAGAGTGACTATGGAGCCAAATTAATGTTCAAGAAAATGTCTTCTGCATGTAGGGGTATAATTGATTAACTGCTTGACAGCTCTAGTTAATAATATGGATTGGAGTCAGAAAATATGCATATTGGTGTTGAATCGATGTAGTGATAGGTTCAAATAAATACAGTTTGAACACTTTCTGTTTAACACATTGTAGCACCAACATAAAATATTTATTACAAGATTTGCGAAACATTTAAGTATGACTTACGTGACAGTGACAATGACTTACGTATTTTAAACCATATCAGTGCTGAAACTGAACGTCAAAAGTTACTAATTTGGAAAAAATAGATATATTTTTTATTTAGGGGAGTTGATAAATTTCTAAAACCCCGCCCTGCTTTAAAATAAATCTTTCAAACGTGGTCTTCCCTTTCAGCTACGATAGGATAGATGGCCAATTCTGTAGACTGGATCTCGTGGGTGCGACAACGAAGGAACAAATTCAATTTTGGGGGTTCTGATTTATATGATTTTTTTATTAATTCTACGTATCAAATTTTTGAATTCTGAATCGCCGTTTTCCAACTGCGTGAAGGAAAGACAGTAAAATTTTCCTCTCTGCCCAAGTTTTGAGCCATTCAGCATTATTAGAATTTCAGTGTGAGAGTGATACTTGCTGATTAATGATTTTAGCGAAATTAAAATGAATTTGCGGGGGCTAACAAGGAAAATTACTGTGGAATCTTGATATCCGTTCCATAGAAAAAAAGGTGCTCTATTCGAATATTTTTCCAATACAATAGGTTTTTCTTTATCTTTTGATATGATATTAGAATACCATAAACAACTCAACATAGGAGAGTATTTAAGATTGGTTTAAACAATCATGTACACTCTTTTAAGCTTAAGCCATTTATAAATTCCGTTTAATCTTTTTTTAGTACTTAGCAAACCGATAATGTCGATACCCAGTGCAAACCACGATTTTCACGAATCCTCTTGCAGATTTTTCCGTGAAATCCTCTCTTCTAGATGTCCTATCTACTTTTAAGACCTGAGAGTGCCAATTCGCGCCTATGCTTTTTACCTTTCCTTTGCAGAGTCCTAGCCGCAAATGTGTTTTTTTTATTTCCCTCCCCGTGACGTTTTTCTCCGATTCTCTTTCATCCTCAAAAATGCAGCGTGTGCGAAGGCCCCACGATATGGAGCGCGCTGCGGTCGGTATTCAATTGAAGAGACGGGTCTGCTCTCCCGCTCGCACAATGGAATTATCTTCTGCCATTTCCAGGGGGGTTTAAAATACTTTTACTGTCTTTTTACGATTGGAAAATCAGAACAGACCGCGGATAACGTAATGTTCCTAATATTCGACCCGCTGTGTTCCTCTGTGGATGAAAAGAGTTGCCATCATAATGAGGTCATTGTGAAGTATCAGATAACCGAAGCTGGTAATTAATATTTCCTTCACATGCTGATATTCAATGTAGCGTTTGATCACCGAATACAATAGATAATACTGAATACAATAGTTAATAATACGGGAACTAGAGTTTTGATCCTTTATGGATCTGTTTATGTTAACATGTTGACCGGCGTGTGCATTATGTATGATTGGATGTATTATTGTTAATAACGTTTAATAACGTAAATAGTAAATTATTTTTGTTTTGAATTATTAGGAAGAGGGTTGTAAATAAATATTACATTTTCATTCGGGAAATAGTGGGTTTTTTTTGTGTGTGATAGTAAAGGAGGCAAACTTGTATTGATTCTTGTTCTAAAAAGTTAATTAGAAGATCTCATTTTATAATGTTCATGAGAATTTTCTCAACATTATTGGTTTTACTCTTTATTTGCTACAAATTCCCTACTTAAACTAATCAAAGTTATCTTATTATTATAAATCATTATTATTACTGCTAGAATATCGATTTGTTGACATTTTCATATTCGTCACATCTATATGATCGTATTCATTTCGTGGATAACTGAGAATTTAGTGTTATCCACAGCTCTTAAAAGAATTTCTTTGTATTGCGAACGTTGTAAAGTGAAAATACTGCGTTTTGTACCATATCTTTACTGTATTACTTTTCACAAACTGACATCACTAAACTGACATTTATTATTCAATGCGCTTCCTTATATTTTGCACATTAAAAAAAATGAATTCAATTTTCCATTTTGCCTCGCAAATAATGTTTGTTCCTTTTTTTCAGGTAAGCTATTCTTGGAGATGCATAAAGGGAGTAAACGTGAGTAAATAGCGCATTAATCACAATATACGTAATCGATTAGTTGGGGCCTACCGTATCGTTATTTTTTAAACTCTGAGTCATGAATAATACTAGCATATATTGCTGACAAAATTTTCGGCAAGTCGATCTTCAAAAGGAAAAATGTATTAATGAACTCGTTTTTCTTTTTTGTACTTTCTCTGTTGATTAAATGCCACTGAGTGTGCCGTCATTTTCAGTGATAAATTATTATTATTATTATTGCTACTATTATTATACCTTGATATTTTGTTATTTTTTTCGTGTGATTTGAAGATTGTATAACACTTTCGAAAAAATCATAAAGGGAAATGTTTATGTCAGATCTTGTAAACAACACGTCCTGTGATCACTGCACGTGCCATCTATAGCCTTTTAAACCGATAAAGTTATTCATACCCTCCATCGGCACGATATTTTTAACCACCATTTGATTAATTTACCACATTTTATGATATATTAGTATCGTAAATATTTAAGAATTTATTTTCTTACATTTTTAGTATTCATTGTGGTATTTAATATCACTAATCAATAGAAAAATATTTAACAGTCTTGTAACTATAACGTTACAACTGGATTCAAAGAAAAAAACCTCCAAACTGATTCTTTAAGACGAATGTTCGAACTGCTTGTGGAGACTCTCGTTACTAACAAATGGTCTCTCTCAATGCAGCGAGTTGTTATTTCTAATCGGTCGTAAGGGATAGATTTATCAAAAGGGATTAGTCACTAAAACGGATAATATAACTATTGTTACAAATCATGTTGCGTATTAAAATAAACTCTCTTCTAGAGCAATTGAAAATTTTGCACGTCGAAGATAAAACGGACAGTCTGCAATTAATGGATATAAATTTTAAACGGCCATTATACCAACGTTATTGACAATAATCCGTATAAACAATGTCTTTAAATCGAAGATATGAAATGGATTTCTCTTGTATTCTTGCAAATACCTAAAGTGTGTTCATGCTAATTTCCTCCAGTTCTGCGGAATGACAAAATTACCGGGAGTACAACGGCACCATCCCAAGATTGCAAGCATTCGTTTGATAGCTTAATGGTTCCGGGCGCGTCAACGACTACGGTCGTTTGTCCCGTAATTGTAGAGCATGAATTTTTCCTTGGGAGGTGGAATTGTAGTGCATGCATCTTCCATGCTAGATAGTGAGATCCGGCGCCGACCTATAGTTGGCTAGGTGTTTTTCCCAACCGTATCTCACACCCGCTGTGCACCGCCCAGCCGGGACAAGCTCTAACTTTCCGATCGCATGTTAGTGTAAGCGAGTGTAAGGGGTAATGATAGGACAAGGTAAGGAAGGAAACATCGCGGCTTCCGTGTCCCGTTTGTTAGGGTTCTACTCCGGCATTCGCTGGTGTTGATCAGGGAAACCAAAAAAAACTACCGAGCAGCGGCCGCTAGAATTCTTCTCCAGACAGCGACTGAACTGGACCTAGCTATGTAGCTAGAGTCGAAAATTTTCCACCGTCGGGACTCGAACCCACGTTCATGAAATCGATATCGATGTTTCGATACATACGATACATACGCTAAAGGGTTTTCAATGTCGATGAAAAAATCGTCGATTGATTTGATTGATTTTTTCGTGTTTCCGGGCGCGTCAACTGCTTTGGTCATTAGTCCCGTTAGTGTAGTGCATGTTTGTTTCTCGGGAGATGGCGGTGATCTCCCCCGCTGGATGGCGAGATACGTCGTCGACCTACCGTCGGCTAGTGGGGTTTCCCCCTAACCAGGACTCTCCCATCAGCGGGGCACCGCCCTAGTCGGGACAAGCTCTAAGCTCCCGACCGGTCTCCCGGAATATGTGGTAGTGTAGTGCATGTTAGTGTAAGTGCGTGTGTAAGGGGAGAGGATAGACAAGGAAGAGGATGGACAGATCGCGCGCGGTCCGTGGCCGGTTTGGTAGGGTAGTGCTCCGGCCTGGTGGTGATCGGAGAAACCACGGAAAACTACCGATCAGAACACCCGGCCGCTAGAATTCTCCTCCAGACAGTGACTGAATTCGACCTAGCTGAAAAGCTAGTGTCGAAAATCCTGCCGCCGTCAGGACTCGAACCTAGGACCTCCCGGTTAGAGGCGCTGCAGTGACATCAGTTGATGCACTGAGCTACCGCTCCCGGTATAAAATCGTCGAGAAAACATCGATGTTTAAAACCGCTATTTTCGAGATCTATACTATGCTATTTTCCTAACCATTTTTAATTACACTTCATAAAAAGAATATATTTTGTTTGGTTACTAGCATGTTAGTAGTATGTAAAAAGTAATATCGAATGTGAAGAATAAAATAAACAATAAAGAACTTCGTGTTTTGCTATCGATTTCGTGTTTCACTGTCGATTCAAGCAATGGCACGCCTGGCGATAACATACATTCATAACACTAGCCATCCCTACCCGGGAGTCAACAATAATTGACCACCTGGCTGTTTCGCGTCTGTCATGAATAACGCCATCCGCGCCAGTTTCCCATGGCTTCAGCGCTCGGCCGGCCTCGGCGGCGAGTGTTTGCGGGCAGTAGTGGGCACTCCTTGGCAGAGCGCGCGCCCAGGCGCGGCGCGGCGTCGCGGGCGTTCGCCGTCGGTCCACACGCGGTGCAAAATCAACCGCGCGCCGCATCGCAAAAGTTGCCGGCGGCGATTGGCAGCCTGACGGCGCGCCGAGTGCTAATCCGCCGCGCGCAAACAAAAGACGAACGCGCCGCAGGCCTGCCCACCGACGTCCGCGGCCGTGTCTTTCCTAAAGTCCCAATCCAAAACCAGGCAATATTCCGTTAAAGTCAGGATGCATTCCGTGAAAGCCATGACTGTTAAGTGTGAGGGTAGAATGCAACCCGTTATAGAATAATTCAAAATCTCTTCATCAAGTCGTTGCAGACATTTCGTATTGGAATCTCTTGAGCGATGGATGTCCAGCTAACTTCGAATGATGACGTTTTTTATGATGAGATATGAACGCTGCATATAGGACGCGAGACATGAAGGAAAATTTCATTTTATGTGAACGAATACCAATTTTGATCTTGTTAATTCAGTGTGGTACATGATATAGCTCGGGAGAGGGGCTAATCTTCCGCTGGAATATGAGATGATGGCTCCGGTGTTTTCCTTACAAGAACTGAAGTCAACTCCTGATCCATTGGAGAACTTAGAGCTTATCGCGGTAGCACGGTGCCTGTTGATGGGAAATACCTGTTAGAGCGACCCCGCAAGCCAACATGTAGGTCGGCGCTGGTTCGGCACCATGGGGGAAGAACACAGCCACCTCCCGGAATATAACATTGACTGCACTAACGGGACAAATGATCGTAGCAGTCGATATGCCCGATAATATCAATCTAAGCTCCCGATGTGTTTGTTAGTGTAATACTACTTAGGAGTTTGTGTCACGGGAGAGGAGGGAACGAGGATGAGGAAGGCAAGATCGCGGGCAGTCTGTGGTCCCTTTATTGGGATAGTATTACAGCATTCGCCGGGCACTGATAGAAAAAAAAACGAGGCAAAACTACTGATCAGAGCAGCCGGCCTGTAGAATGCTCAACCCAGACTGCTTGAATTTGACCCAGCAATGTAGCTGGATATCGAAAATCCGCCACAGACGGTAGTCGAGCACCGGGGCCTCCCTGTCAGTGACGTAGTTGCGGAAGCGAAGTCGCCAGCCTCTCGCAGTCCCTCGTTCTATTCGCAAATGATTCTGCAACATTCACTTACGGAGGTAATGACCTTAGCCGTTGACGCCCATGGATTCATTAATCAATCAATCAGTCAGTCAATCGGGAGTCGAACACTCGGTCATCCCGTTTAGTGACCGAGCAGCGGCAATGAAGTCGCAGTCAATCGTTCGATTTGCAAATGATTCCGCGAAGAGGACGCACTGTGCCTCCGTGTCTAGCGAGCAATGAAAAGCGCCCCCTACCTGTGGCAGCTGGAACGGCGTCCCGATGCGGCGATTCGATTTGTAAAACGGCTTATGTGGCTGAGGGCATGACTTGATGTCATTGAAGTGCCTATGGCCGGGAGGTCCTAGAGTTCCAGTCCTGACTTGGTAAGATTTTTGACACTACGACGCCGGATCTCGTCGTCCAGTAGGGGAAGATCACCGCCACATCTCGCAATAAAAACATTCACTACACTTACGGGGTCAATGACCTTAGCCGTTGACGCCCATGGATTCATTAATCAATCAATCAATCAGTCACTCGGGAGCAATGTAGCTGGATATCGAAAATCCGCCACAGACGGGAGTCGAGCACCAGGACCCGTCAGTGACGTAGTTGCGGAAGCGAAGTCGCCAGTCTCTCGCAGTCCCTCGTTCTATTCGCAAATGATTCTGCAACATTCACTACACTTACGGAGGTAATGACCTTAGCCGTTGACGCCCATGGATTCATTAATCAATCAATCAGTCAGTCAATCGGGAGTGGAACACTAGGTCCTCCTGTTCAGTGACGGAGCAGCGGCAATGAAGTCAGCATTCGCTCGTTCGCTTTGCAAATGATTCCGGGAAGAGGACGCACTGTGCCTCCGTGCCTGGCGAGCAATGGAATGCGCCCCTACCTCCGGCTGCTGGAACGGCGTCCCGATGCGGCGATTCGATTTGAAAACCGGATTAGGTGGCTGAGGGCATCAATTAACGTCATTGCAGTGCCTACGACCGAGGGATCCTATGGTTCGAGTCCCGATGGTGGTAGGCTTTTCGGCAGTTAGATCGAATTCAGCAGCTATCTGGAGGAGAATTCTAGCGGTCGACTGCTTTGATCGGTAGTTTTCCGTGGTTTCTTCATCAACACAAGGCGAATGCTAGGGTAGTACCATAATCGGGCCACGGATCGCGCGCGATCTTTCCTTCCTCTTCCTTGTCCTATCCTCTCCCTTTACACACACACATACACTTACACTAACATGCACTACACATATTCCGGAAGACCCGTCGGGACCTTAGAACTTGTCCCGGCTTGGGCGTTGCCGCACTGGTGGTTGGCGAATACCTCGCTAGCCGTCGGGTAGATCTCACCATTCAATAGGGCAAGATCGCCGTCACCACCCCACGATACATGCACTACACTCACGGGACCAACGACCTTATCAATTGACGCGCCCTGAATCGCCAAATAATCAATCAATCCGGAGTCGAACTCGGCAATAAACTTGCCGTCCTCACGCAGTCGCTCGCTCGATTCATTGATTGAATGATTTTTCGCGTCAACTGCTTCGGTCATTAGTCCCGTTAGTGTAGTGCAGTCTTTTTCTCGGTAGATGGCGGTGATTTTCCCCGCTGGATGGCGAGATCCGGCGCCGACCTACCGTCGGCTAGTGGGGTTTCCCCCTAACCAGGACTCTCCCACTAGCGAGGCACCGCCACAGCCGGGACAACCTCTAAACTCCCGACCGGTCTCTCGGAATATGTGTGATAGTGTAGTGCATGTTAGTGTAAGTGTGTATGTGTAAGGGGAGAGGAAAGGACAAGGAAGAGGAAGGAGAGATCGCTCGCACGCGGTCCGTGGCCCGTTTGGTAGGGTACTGCTCCGGCATTCGCCTGGTGTTGATCGGAGAAACCACGAAAAACTACCGATCAGAGCAGCCGGCCGCTAGAATTCTCCTCCAAACAGCGACTGAAAATCGAAATCTAGTGTCGAAAATCCTGCCGCCGCCGTTGGGAATGGGAACCTAGGACCTCCCGGTCAGAGGCGCTGCAGTGGCATCAGTTGATGCACTGAGCTACCGCTCCCGGTGATTTGCAACGAGTTGCATCGAACTGCAAATAATTCTGCGAAGAGGGTGCACTGTGCCTGTATGCCTCGCGAGCGATACAAAACGCCCCCTTCCTCCGGCAGCTGGAACGGCGCGGCGCGGCGTCCCATGCAGCGGCGGCGGCAGGGAAATAAGCCGTTTTCCGATCGGACAGCGGCGCGTGTGGCGGCGGCGGCGGCGGCGGCGGCGGCGGCGGCGGCGGCGGCGGCGGCGGCGGCGGCGGCGGCGGCGGCGGCGGGGCTGGCGGCGGCGGCGGCGGCGGCGGCGGCGGCGGCGGCGGCGGCGGCGGCGGCGGCGGCGGCGGCGGCGGCGGCGGCGGCGGCGGCGGCGGCGGCGGCGGCGGCGGCGGGCGGCGGCGGGGGCGGCGGCGGCGGCGGCGGCGGCGGCGGCGGCGGCGGCTGGCGGGGGCGGCGGGCGGCGGCGGCGGCGGCGGCGGCGGCGGCGGCGGCGGGCGGCGGCGGCGGCGGAGGCCCAGCGATCGGCCTCCGCTGCTGGGAACTCGCGGAGCGCGCGGCTTTTGTCCCTTTCGTGGGCCGGCAGGGCGAACGCCGCTAATGAATTGATTCTCAACGCGGAGTCGATGAGTCGATTCCTCGCGGTGTCGTTGGCGGCGGTCGCGCGTTGGAGGGGCTGCCGGGTTGCGCGGGCGCGTTTTGGGGGGAAGAATGAAGTTGGGAAGGGGGGGGAGGGGAATGGAGTGGAATGAATGAAGTCTCTCGCTTGGCGTTCTCATTCACTTGCTTTGCGGGCTGGTTCAGGGTGGAAATTGGCAATTTTCTCTAGTGGACGCGTTCAGAAACGAAAAAGCGTGTAAACAATCACGGGTGACATACGTAAATTTCATAACTGGATATTATAAAAAATATACATCATGTGGTTTCAATACTTTGAGAATACAACTGGGTCCTAAAGTAGTTATTTTCTAAAAAAAAACATTTTTTATTTCCTTGGTTAAATTCTTAGATTTGATCGTAAAAAGTTGTGAAATCCAAAATATTTAATTAGAAACGTATTGCAGTAATTGTCTCCTTTGTAGGGTCCATTCCATTTATATTTACGACAAAATAAACGAAATCAAATAAAACTCAATTTAAAAAACGAAATAGATGTTGCGTTTAGAAGATTCACTAATTGCGATATTTGAATAAGTAGATCGCCAATAGATTTTCATTGATAAAGCATATCTATTGTGAAAATTACTGAGGACTGCTGCTCTGACCATTACCCCACAATTGACTGCGCTGCTCCTGCCTTATCCATTCCGCCTAACAGCCTCATTCGTTTGAGATTCTTTGTTGCCTGGTGACTGGCACACAAAGCCAGTTCCTCGCCCCTTCCCGCCTCGCCTCACTCACGCTCGCCTTGTCTCACTCCCTCTCTGCCCCGCCCCCCTGCCCTCCACCCCTTCCGTCCCTCCCGCACCTTACTCCACCATGTCATTATCGCCTCTCCCTTCCTGCACCTTCCCCCCCGGCCCTTCCCCGGCCGTCCCTCTCCCCCCTCCGCAACTCGTCCCCCCACTGCCCCACCCTCCCCCCCCCCCCCCCCCCCCCCCCCCCCCCCTTCCGCTTTCGCCCGGCCCCGCCTCTCCGTCCGTCCCGTACCTCGCTCTCCCTCCCTGCACTACCCTGCCTCCCACTGCCCCGCCCTGTCGCGCCCCGCACCCCCCCCCCCCCCCCCTCGCTCACCCTGCCCGTGCTCTTCCCCCACTCCCGCCACGTCCTACTCCGTCCCTCCTCACTCCTCGCCCCGCCCCGGCCCCGCCCCCTCCCAAAGGGCACCGCCTCGCTGCTCTACGTCCTCCCCGGCGGAAACATCTACCCATAAATTCAACTCACAAATTTCCTCGCCCGTTCCATGCAGATGCAGTACACTGGCGAATATTCACGATTGGCCCTTCGCTGTACATAAATTGCACGGGTAAGCCCGTCGCCCGCGCCAGGGTTATTGCCATTTGAAATATTATACTGCAATTTTCGCGCCTGCGAGTGCCACAGTATTTTACTTGCCACGTGTCCGTAATACTTCGAGACCGTGCGGCCGGGCAGAGAGGCGGAGGAGTTTCGGGATACCGGTGTGTTCTGGAATTTTCAAAAAAGCGCAAGTAGCCGCGCGAGTGGCCGAAAGAAAGGGACCCATATATGTTCGGAATAAGTGACGGTTTAACCCATTCGAATAAACGTTAGATACGTTAAGGTACATTTAACTAGAATTAGTACAAGTCTGAAGTTATTAAAGATTGCAAGATACGCTGAGAAAATTGTAATAAATAATAATAATAATAATAATTGTAATAAATAATAATAATATTGATGATATTAATAATAATTAAAAAATAACAACTTAATATTCTATACGTTAGCACTACACCAAAGGATGACAAACATGCATCTGCATTTCACTATTCCGTCTCATACTTGAACACACTTCCACACCTTAATTCCCAACGCTTATCACACGGAACTGTTAATTACTGCAATTTAAATTATGTAACCTCAGGGTTCTAAATTTACTTCATCTATTCCTTTTAAACAAATTCTACTTATTTTTAAAACTGCGGACAGCACGAGGAAGCGTTTTGAAAATTGCTTTGTGTAAGCTATTCCAATCCCATACATCTCTATTGACAAAACAAAGTGTCTCCTCATCTGTTTTTTGCTTTTTTATTTGAATTTTGGAATATACATCTCTATGAAAATACGTTATCTTTTCTAAACTTTTCGGAATTTTCTGCGAAGATGATAGACAAAGGATAGACATATTCATATCGATGGGGAATAACAATTTTGCGAAAATGTCTAAATGGTTTAGGCGCTAGCGTTGGCTACAGACAGACGAATGGGCTGGTAGACATTTTGCCGCAATTCGTTTTATTGGTATCAAGGAACCACGAAACATGGATTCTGACTATGCAACGTATTAGAGGAAGTAGTAATTTACTACGTGTTCCAATAAGATTTGTCCAATTTTCGTTACCAATAAGAGTTTTTCTGGCCAAAAATTGCCTGTTACCAGCGTACGATTATATACTTTCTCTTGGAACAAAGTAAGATGAGAAAATAAAATGATATTCAAACGTGACGGCAAAAAATCTTAGAAATCTTGCGTATGGAAAATGTGTCCCTTGAAGTGCTACAGATAACGCTTCTGTCTACAGATCAGAGGACTCCATATTCGAATCCTAGCAGAGTTGATTGTTTTAACACTCTCTTAACGACAACAGCAATCTAGTATTTGCACTCATCATTTTCCAAAGGACATTTTAAGCGCCTGTACATCATCCGGCGTACCAGACAATGATGGGTCCTTGGGGTAACCAAGGTAGTGGAGTATTCGCCGTTGTGAAAATGTACTAGTAGTTTCATGCATTTTACACGTAATAAAATGTGATGATAATTTTCAATAATATTTGTATTTGTGAAAGTGTTTTTTTCTTAGAAATTTAATTATTGCAGTGTTTTTTAGTATTTTATATTTTCTTGAGCAGGTGGTGTTACTTTGGAATTCTATTTTGTGTAGTTTTGTTCACCAGCCTTTTTTGCTGCTGCCGGCCACTAGTTTAAACTATTCTTTCAGTTTTATTATTGTTTTCACTTGAAGTAGAGAATTAACGAAAATTGAGAATTAATAGACAAATGGAAACATTTCTTTACCGTTGCACGAGCCATTTCCCCAGTTCTAGTGTTTCGTAAAATTAGTCCGCGCGACCCGTCTCATTTCGTCTCTTCTTGGCTCAACTGGCGCCTCGAGGGAGGATCTTGGTAGGCAGGTTTGCAGGAACCCTAGCTTCGCGCTGTTTTCCTAAAAAGCCACGGTAGAACAGACGTTTTCTGAGTCCATACTCGACGCATGTGAGTTCTGCTTAGCCAGGCGATTGGTGGTTTTGACTACCTATGTGAAGACTTCGATCTGCACGTCCTTCCCTTTCCTGGGCAGGTGATCACAATGTTCACCGTGATCACAGCTGGCACAGATCACAGCTGTTTACCTCTTCATTCCTGTGCATGAATGACTGTAGGGTGATAACGAGGGATGAATGGAGACGAGAGATAAATGCCAGTGAATGAGACGATGATCAAATGAGACACGTGGTGAAATGAGATGCCGAAAACACCTCACTACATCGTGAAAAAACTCGTTGTGAATGTGGGACCCAAAAATCATCGTACTTGGATACTTGTCCGAAATCCTGCGCCTACAGATCCAACTCATCTGTATTATAAATGCCATAAAATGCCAATGTGGGCAGTAAATAACTACTGGAAGGATTCTTATGATAAAGGTATCGTTTGATAGGTAATTGAGGAATTAATTATCCTCACAATGATAATCAGTCATTGTCAGTGCGTTGTCCTAAGAAAACTATTTACTAAAAAATCACAAAACCACAGAGTTGTGCAAACATGCTGTTTAATGAACTCTGAGCGAGTCGAAACGCGGAGCCGACGAACTCTTATTGGTTCTGAGAAGAACTAAATTACCATTCCATTACCATTCTTAAAGAGAATGAGCAATACCTGATCAGTGAAGAGAATGTATGAAGTGCTGCCAAATATTATAACCATATTGAACTCCGAGCAAGTTATTCGCACGTAAACTCTTAGAAATTACTAATTTCGAATACAGCATGCTTTGTCGGAAAACTAAGTATCTTCTGGCCTTAAAATTTTCCCGGAACAAAAAAAAAATAAAAAATTTAAGTTTCTGAAATGCCAATATTTCATTTCGTCAATCCACAATTTCTCATACCTGATATTACATCTTTACACTCGTACTAAATTGGTCACTAATTCCAACCCAGGTGACGTCAGGCGTCAGGGAAGACAGTATGTTCCGAATTCACGTGTGCCGTTTCAGAACAGCCAAGTTGTGCTGTTCCAGGACTCCATTTTCCTCACCCCCACACAGCAGCGTTTTTCCTGCCGCAGGCCACGCGCTATTATTATTTATTTACCATTATCATCCCATCATTCCTTTGCAGAGGCCGCCGGCACCGACCACGCCCACTCCCCTGCGCGCGCGCCTCGCCTTGCAGCGCGCCCTGCCGGCCACCCGTCGCGTTCGACGGGGCTAATTACGCGACGCCGGCAATTTGCGCAAGTTTAACGAGAAACGCGTCGCGCGCGATAAATTAGGCACGCACGGCCCGCCCCTCTGCCCCCCCCCCACGAACGCACGTGGCGCTCTCACGCAGCGAGGCCCCGCCCTCCGGCGCCCTGGGACGAGGAAGTTGCGAGGACAAAACGCGTCGCGGGCATGCGTTGACACGTGTCGTGTTCCGGAACAATGTCAACAACTTCAAAACTGCTTGAAATGATTTGGGTGTACTTAAAACTTTGAAATGATTCGGATGGGTCACGACTTAGTGACTTCAAAACTGGTTGCAACGATTTGCTGAGATGGCGTCGCGACTCAGTGACTTCAAAACTGGTTGAAATGATTCGCTGAGATGGCGCAGAAGCAAAAGTGTTGTTATCTCTTCAGTGTTTTTGACTAGAATGTCCAAAGATTCGAGTACCGAGAATGGAGGTTTTTTGACGCTAGGTAAACATCTTTAGAGACGTACGTTACGAAACGGGCTATGGATTGCGCTCGATCTTTCCTTCGCATTACACACACACACTTACATGTACTTCACTACCACACATGTCGGGAGCTTACAGCTTCCTCCGATTGGGGATGTGCACCGCTGGGGTGAGATACCTTGAGAAGGAAACCTCGGCAAGCCAACGAGTATGTGCGCCCTGCATTTCTCGTACCTTTGGGGGGTGGAAACGCCATCTCTCTGATTACAACACGTACTACAGTGACGACACTAATGATTGATTGATTGATTCTTTCGTGTTCCCGGGCGCGTCAACTGCTTTGGTCATTAGTCTCGTTAGTGTAGTGCATGTTTTTCTCGGGAGATGGCAGTGAGCTTCCCCCGCTGGATGACGAGATCCGGCACCGACCTACTGTCGGCTAGTGGTGTTTCCCCCTAACCAGGACTCTCCCATCAGCGGGGCACCGCCCCAGCCGAGACAAGCTCTAAGCTCGGTCTCCCGGAGACCGGTCTCAGCTCTCAAACCGGTCTCCCGGGTGCATGTTAGTGTAAGTGTTGTGTAAGGGAAGAGAATAGGACAAGGAAGAGGATGGACAGATCGCGCGCAGTCCGTGGCCCGTTTATTGGGTACTGCTCCGGCATTCGCTTGGTGTTGATCGGATAAACCACGGAAAACTATCGATCAGAGCAGCCGGCCGCTAAGATCCTCCTCCAGACGACTGAATTCGACCTAGCTGAAAAGCTAGTATCGAAAATCCTGCCGCCGTCGGGACTCGAACCTAGGACCTCCCGGTCAGAGGCGCTGCAGTGACATCAGTTGATGCACTGAGCTACCGCTCCCAGTACAACACTAATGGCTATTGCAGTTGACGCGTTTGGAAACACCTATCAACCAATTGGTTAAAATAGATTAAATGCGTACATCAACTTTGAAAGTATTAAAAAAATCGTTAAAAATGTTCTTTAAACCGCTAGAGGATAGTTTGGTCATAATTGAAATACCAGCTATTCCGACACCTAATGCACACCAGTAATTTCGGGACGACTATATTGATGTCTCTTGGCTGTCCGGGATAAGCCGCGTCGGTTTCATCGTAGCTGACGTTTCGGCCAACATATTGTGACCTTCCTCAGAGCGTACTGCTGACATACTCCGGCCGCGGAAGCCTACGTAATCGACTATATTGATATTGCTTACTGTGATGGAAAGTCGCGGTCCAATCGAATTGCTTTTTACATATGTCTTCCTCAGCGGCGAACGATGTCATTGATGATCCTCACATCTGGGTTGACTCAGGGATCGGCCAGGAGAGCACTACGACATTTAATTTACCATCACTGAGGATGTCAGCCGCACAACATGAAAATATTGACTAGGTGTGCTTCATATGTATGACGACTATAAATGCCATTTCATTTTTCAAAATTTCCTTTTGTTTAATTATAAAGAATTTTTCGTTTAATTTGAATTATTTTTAAATATTTTAAATTTAAATGACTTTTAATATAGTTATTTCTATTGTTTTGAAGATCGCCTCTGGGAAAAGCAGGCACACGAGATGAAATTTGTTGAAATTGAAGTAATTTATTTAGTGAGGACTTTAGTCTTTGAG
Source organism: Teleogryllus oceanicus (assembly GCA_964035755.1). Lineage (NCBI taxonomy): Eukaryota > Metazoa > Arthropoda > Insecta > Orthoptera > Gryllidae > Teleogryllus > Teleogryllus oceanicus. The sequence goes on from CAXIVR010000008.1 coordinate 13,635,144, forward strand.
AACTATTGTCCTTAACATTGATTTACGTTTGCCTTTCTGTTTATGAAAGATGGTAGAGAATGAAATGCTTCGCAAAAAATGAATAGAGGTATCTGGAAATCACACGAGTACAAAATTAAAAATTCAGCGTTATTCCTGAAAACGTAAATCGAATATCTATGAATAGCGTCGAATAATTGGGAAATAGAAAATCAAATGAGTTAACTGTACTGACTTGAAATTAATTTTTCACGATGATACATAAAAGATTTCATTTTCACTCTGGCCCATTTGTTAATTTCAAGCGTCGAATAATTGGGAAATAGAAAATCAAATGAGTTAACTGTACTGACTTGAAATTAATGTGTGAAGTGTCGAGATAGCGCGGCCGTTTCTTGCGCATAAAATGCCGTCGCTCAGCCGAGGCATTGTCCTTCGGCGATGCGTTTGGCAACAATTGCGATCAATGAATAAAAAAAACTTAGCCAAACTTATGTAGCTTGTATTAAATTTTAGCATCACCGACATATAACTATTGGATATCATGATAGAGTTGAAATATTTGTTATAATACTTAATAGTAGTGATAGTACGATTATTGCATGTTCGGCTTGTACTGTACTCCTTTATTATTATTGTTATTATTATTAATATTGTTATTATTCTTGTTATTATTGTTATTAAACAGCCACCGGATCATACCCAATTGCAATTCAAATAAATGTATGTATGTAAGTACTAAAAAATCAAATGAGTTTACTGTTCTGACTTGAAATTAATTCTTCACGATGATACATAAAAGATTTCATTTTCACTCTGGGCCATTTGTTAATTTCATGTGCTATTTAAATCTGGATATTCTACGGCATGAACTTCATTTACGGCGCTTTGGCACACTTTGTGGGAGAGCCCCGCTTGCCTCGTGCAGCCCAAGCGTTCTTCGCCGTGTAGCGCAGCAGCCTCGAGTCGCGCGTTCGCACTCCGTAACGTTGTGGGCGCCAGATTAGCGCGGCCCGCCCGTTCCCTCCTTTGCGGCATTCCAACAATGGCCCCGTCGCTCAGCCGGGGCATTGTTTCCTTCGGCGCATGCGTGTTTCGGCAACCGCCCCGGCCTCCTGCCCCGTCCCCGCCCTCATCCCTGCTATCATATATCCACCCTGCCCCGCTATAGTCTCGTCCTACCTCGATCCCTGGCCCCGTCGCTCAGCCGGGCCTTGTACCCCTACGCATCCCTGTCCTCCTGCCCTCGCCCGCCCCTGCTTCCCCACACCCATCCCCACCCCGCCCTGCACCGCCCGCACCTGCCCGACCCGCCCGCACCCGCCCGCACCGTCCCCACCCGCCCCACCGCCCGCACCCGCCCCGCACCGCCCGCACCCGCCCCACCGCCCACACCCGGCCCGCCCCGACCGCCCCACCCGCCCGCACCCGCCCGCACCCGCCCCGCACCCGCCCCGCACCCCGCACCCCGCACCGCCCGCACCCGCCCCGCACCCGCCCGCACCCGCCCCGCACCGCCCGCACCCGCCGCACCGCCCGCACCGCCCGCACCGCCCGCACCGCCCGCACCCGCCCCGCCCCGCCCGCATCCGCCTTGATGCGCCCGCCTCCTCCTCCCCCCCCGTCCTGGTCGCGGTTCGCCTACTCCGCCCCGCCCCGTACCCCGCCTTGGTAGCACTCCGCTTTCTCCTGTCCCTTCCCCGCTCTCGCATTGGTCGCACTCCGCCTTCTCCCGCCCCGACTCCGCCTTGGTAGCACTCCGTCTCCTCCTGCCCCGCCCCGCCCGGAGGCCGTCGCTGTGGTCGAGATGTACCACAAGGCTGCTCCGCGAGGCGCAACGAAGCGGCGCCCGGGGCTCGCCTGGGATTACGCCCTTTGTGCCGCGAGGACCCAGTGGGCCGCGGAAGCTCCTTAGGAGGCCAAATCGACCTCCGAGTGGTGCAGGGCGACGCTTGCAGGCGCAGGGAGCCTTTTCTAAGACCAAAATGTCTCTGGAAGTGATTACTCTTCCAATAATGTAGGTTTGGTGCCGCTCTTTGTAGTCCAATGTCGCTTCTAAGTAGTAATGCAGAAATCACTAATTGTCCAGTCAAATGGTATCCAGTTGAGAAATACATTCCAGAAGTTACATTTTCTTCGTGCCTGTATATTTCTTGGCTGTTAATTTCGAAATTGAAAGTTTCCACTTCAATAAATGTTGGCTTCACTGAGAAAATTTTTTTAAAAAAATCACCTAAAATCTGATTTTTATTCTTAAATTTTTCGCTCGTATCGCTAAAACTAAATACTTTATCGAAATAATCTTTGTATTCTAGACTTGTGCCAACCTTTGCACAGAGAGTTTAAATAGATAACATACCGTACAAAATGCATATTTAACATTACGTTTTTGAAAAGCTGTTCCGACCCAATAACGCTCTGCAAAAGGCAATTTTTTGCCTCTCCAGCTAAAATAAGGCGAAAACCCTTTCTCGTCCTCTTATCTCGTAGTGGCACTCTATTTTCATACCACCATGCTCTTATATGATAAAAGTTTCGGCAAAGTCGTTAGATTAAAAAAATTATCGATCGAAATTTATCCTACTATAAAATTTTCACTTTCATAAAATACCAATATGCAACTTTCGAATGAAGTAATTAAGTGGATAAGTTGGTATGATGAATTGGGAGGGAAAAATAGGATTTTGTGAGGATGTGGCAATCATATCTGGAGTTGGGTCGGGAATTGCGTAGGACGTGGCAAACATTTTGCAGATTTTGGGGCGTGGCAGGAGAAAAACAGCGACGGAAATTAGGAATCAGAGTTGGACACGGATGGTGAGGGCAGCCGAGAGTAAGTAACGGTGAAGAGAGCGGTCGGAAGGGTACCGGCGATAAAGAAATGTGCGAGACACATACAAGAGCATCTGGAGCGGTACCTCAGTGCATCAACTGATGCCACTGACCGCGAGGTCCCAGGTTCCCACTCCCCACGGCGGCAGGATTTTCGCCACTAGCTTTTCAGCTAGGTCGAATTCAGTCGCTGTCTGGAGGAGAATTCTAGCAGCCGCCTGCTCTGATCGGTAGTGTTCCTAATTTCTCCGATCAACACTTGGCGAATGCCGGAGCAGTACCTTACCAAACGGGCCACGGACAGAGCGCGATCTGTCCTTCCTTCTTTGTCCTATCCTCCCCCTTACACACTTACTTACACTAACATGCACTACACTACCACATATTCCGGGAGATCGGTCAGGAGTTTAGAGCGTGTCCCGGCTGGGCGTGCCCCGCTGATGGGAGAGTCCTGGTTGGGAAACCCACTAGCCGACGGTAGGTCGGCGCCGGATCTCGCCATCCAGCGGGGAATCACCGCCATCTCCGAGAAAAACATGCACTACACTAACTGGACTAATAACCGAAGTAGTCGACGCGCCCGGAAACAGGAAAAAATCAATCAAATCAATCATACTAGAGCCAACCGTAGAGGTTAAGGATCATAGTGAGGATGAAGCAGAGACGAGGTGATATGAGGACGGAATCGGGATGAGGTCTGCGTGGCACGGCTGAGACAGGGTGAGAAAGTGTCGGAGCGAGAGAGCGACGAGGGCACGTGACAAGAGACAGAGATGTAGATGGGAATGAAACGTGGTAGGAGCACTATTTGGGAATTGAGGGGAAATGGGAGACGCTAGGAATGAAGTCGAATGAGCGAAATTGCGGAAATGCAAGCGCTGCAACAAAACCGAGCAACTTACGATGGCGTTGGTGGAATGGATAAAGTGGTTTCGCCAAGGATGGGGAGTCCGTGTGAGGTGTAGGGCAGAATAGAGGATGCAACGACACAGGGTTGAGAGAAGGAGAAAGAGTGGTCTACGGGTTGAAGGCGAAAGCAAAATGCAAGGCAATGCGGCAGCAACGAGATGATGCCAGGACGGGAGGAGACGAAACTTAGCGGGCAGTAAGGTCGGTGACTAACTTGGAAACGACAGCGGCGGGCTAGGTTTTGTTGGTCAGGAGTAGTGGAGAGTGTGATACGGAAGGGATGAGGAATACGAGGGAAGTGCGGAGCAGAGTTAAGAGAAATGTAACAAAGAGAAGAACTGAGAGAAGTCAGTGGCTGAGCCGGATACCAGGATGAGTGGGACAGGAACTGCGGGGAGTGCGAGGCTGGAGGATGAGGCAGAAGTTGCGGGGCAAAGATGAGAGCGCCAAGGAGGCATGGAGGGTGGGAGGGAAAACTGAGAGAAGTCAGTGGCTGACCCGGATACCAGGATGAGAGGGACAGGAACAGCGGGGAGTGCGATGCAGAAGGATGAGGCAGAAGTTGCGGGGCAGAGATGAGAGCGCCAAGGAGGCGTGGAGGGTGGGAGGGAGAATTGGGAAGTCAGAGACTTAGCCGGATACCAGGATGAGTGGGACAGGAACTGCGGGGAGTGCGAGGCAGAAGGATGAGGCAGAAGTTGCGGGGCAAAGATGAGAGCGCCAAGGAGGCATGGAGGGTGTGAGGAAAACTGGGAAGTCAGAGACTGAGCCGGATACCAGGATGAGAGGGACAGGAACTGCGGGAGTGCGAGGCAGAAGGATGAGGCAGAAGTTGCGGGGCAAAGATGAGAGCGCCAAGGAGGCATGGAGGGTGGGAGGGAAAACTGGGAAGTCAGAGACTGAGCCGGATACCAGGATGAGAGGGACAGGAACTGCGGGAGTGCGAGGCAGAAGGATGAGGCAGAAGTTGCGGGCAAAGATGAGAGCGCCAAGGAGGCATGGAGGGTGGGAGGAAAACTGGGAAGTCAGAGACTTAGCCGGATACCAGGATGAGTGGGACAGGAACTGCGGGAGTGCGAGGCAGAAGGATGAGGCAGAAGTTGCGGGCAAAGATGAGAGCGCCAAGGAGGCATGGAGGGTGGGAGGGAAACTGGGAAGTCAGAGACTGAGCCGGATACCAGGATGAGAGGGACAGGAACTGCGGAGTGCGAGGCAGAAGGATGAGGCAGAAGTTGCGGGGCAAAGATGAGAGCGCCAAGGAGGCATGGAGGGTGGGAGGGAAAACTGGGAAGTCAGAGACTGAGCCGGATACCAGGATGAGAGAGACAGGAACTGCGGGAGTGCGAGGCAGAAGGATGAGGCAGAAGTTGCGGGGCAAAGATGAGAGCGCCAAGGAGGCATGGAGGGTGGGAGGAAAACTGGGAAGTCAGAGACGGGAGCCGGATACCAGGATGAGAGGGACAGGAACTGCGGGAGTGCGAGGCAGAAGGATGAGGCAGAAGTTGCGGGCAAAGATGAGAGCGCCAAGGAGGCATGGAGGGTGGGAGGGAAAACTGGGAAGTCAGAGACTGAGCCGGATACCAGGATGAGAGGGACAGGAACTGCGGGAGTGCGAGGCAGAAGGATGAGGCAGAAGTTGCGGGGCAAAGATGAGAGCGCCAAGGAGGCATGGAGGGTGGGAGGGAAAACTGGGAAGTCAGGAGACTGAGCCGGATACCAGGATGAGAGGGACAGGAACTGCGGGAGTGCGAGGCAGAAGGATGAGGCAGAAGTTGCGGGGCAAAGATGAGAGCGCCAAGGAGGCATGGAGGGTGGGAGGGAAAACTGGGAAGTCAGAGACTGAGCCGGATACCAGGATGAGAGGGACAGGAACTGCGGGAGTGCGAGGCAGAAGGATGAGGCAGAAGTTGCGGGGCAAAGATGAGAGCGCCAAGGAGGCATGGAGGGTGGGAGGAAAACTGGGAAGTCAGAGACTGAGCCGGATACCAGGATGAGAGGGACAGGAACTGCGGGAGTGCGAGGCAGAAGGATGAGGCAGAAGTTGCGGGGCAAAGATGAGAGCGCCAAGGAGGCATGGAGGGTGGGAGGGAAAACTGGGAAGTCAGTGGCTGACCCGGATACCAGGATGAGAGGGACAGGAACAGCGGGGAGTGCGATGCAGAAGGATGAGGCAGAAGTTGCGGGACAGAGATGAGAGCACCAAGGAGGCGTGGAGGGTAGGAAGGAGAATTGGGAAGTCAGAGACTGAGCCGGATACCAGGATGGAGGGACAGGAACAGCGGGCAGTGCGAGGTAGAAGGATGAGGCAGAAGTTGCGGGGCAGAGATGAGAGCGCCAAGGAGGCGTGGAGGGTGGGAAGGAGAATTGGGAAGTCAGAGACTGAGCCGGATACCAGGATGAGAGGGACAGGAACAGCGGGGAGTGCGATGTAGAAGGATGAGGCAGAAGTTGCGGGACAGAGATGAGAGCACCAAGGAGGCGTGGAGGGTGGGAGGGAAAACTGGGAAGTCAGAGACTGAGCCGGATACCAGGATGAGTGGGACAGGAACAGCGGGGAGTGCGAGGCTGGAGGAGGAGGGTATGGAGGGACGTTGCGGGGCGGAGAGCGCCAAGGAGGCGGGCAGGGTGGGAGCGGGAGCAAGGGAACGGGGAGGGAGGGGGAGGGACCTCCAACTGAAAGGGCCTCCCAAATTAAATTGCTCGTCACGTTCTCCCTCAGAATGCGTAACGGTGCGGAACTCTGCCATTGGAGTTCAATGTAGGAATACAACTGCTATAGGACCCACAGAATACTTACATTTGTGCACGAAAGCGAGTGCAAAATAATTGATGTAGCTGAATGGAATAAAATTAGCAAAAAAAATGTTATGCGTTCCTTTTGAAAACCTAGAGTACACTTTTATCAATTCATTGTTGGGTTCGTACTTTCTTATTTATGTTTTTTGGTCGAGTATTATTGATTGCAATGAAAAACATTCACAATTCAGTTACAATCTCTCCTGGTATGTATTTCTTCCTATCCCTATTTTCCTCTTTGGTTTTACCCTCCCGTGCTTTTTATTCGTTTGTTGAATAATTAAAGATTATTCAATGACATTAATTGAAATTTTTTTCTGAAATATCACTTTTAGAAAACGGAATCCACAAAGGGACTGTTGTAAGAGCAATCGAGTACGCAAAGTTTTCACGATCAAATTACTCTTCAACGAAAGCAATAATTCCTATAACAAATGCGACAACAGTTAAAATATCAACAACCACAACGTATGTTTCAGAAATTCTTCTTATATTATCACACTGCAACCTTGAATCTTATGTGGCAGTGATGGAGGACATAAAGTATACAGTCAATTACGGCAACAGGATGTGTAGTAGTTTTTTCTGCACACTAGCATGGGTGCTTAACGCCCCACCACTTCAGATACCAGAATGAAATACCCTGTTTATAACTATGATCCAGTATCATAAAAAACCTCACATATAACAACGTTTATGTTAATGTATATTAATGAAATATTATCTACTTACTCTATGAACAGTTAATCGTATATAAAACATATTTCAAATCATGGTAGAGACCGTCAACGTACATTGTCAGAAATGTCATTAAATATATTGTAGATTAATATATGTAATGTAACTTAATGTAACCTTGTACACTAAAAAGAGATTAATTTAAATACATTACATTTTGTACACAGTTAAAATAAGCGTAGACTACCGTTTCCCCTGCTTCTCATGATTCATATCGAATATTCATAACTACCAGTCCATCAAAATCATTAATTCCTCCCAGATATGACTATAAAGTTTGACTCTTGCGCCATGTAATGTGTACATTAAATTTAATGTGCGTTCATGACCATTACTTTAATGTTATTTACATTAAAGTAATGTGGAGTTTTCGGACAGTGTAGATAACGCCTAATATTTGTAGAATGTAATGTAGTAGTATATAATGAAGTACACAGAGGTCTCAGAATAAATATTACAAATTCAAATGTTTTTATATAAGTCGATAATGATCATGCAGGGGAAACTTTCATACAACGGAATTGTGCATGTGTATTTTGCCCCTAATTTTTAGGCAACGTCTTGTGCACAAAGTTATGCAGGTCACATTTTGCAGCATTCAGGATTTTATGTACCTTTTGAACATCTCTTCATTCTCTGCATGCGTAAGTATCGGGAGCAAATTCAGATGTACATAATACATATTACCCCGTTACATGCAATTTTTCACTTGTTTCATTGGAGAAAAGTGAAATTTTGACTCCCACCACATGCCTACATGTTTTTCTGAGTCACCTGTATAAGTCAGGAATATAAGTAGTAAAGGTGGCTAATTTTTGTTCTTGGTTTTAGAAAATCAAATACTATTGATTCCATGAATGTATCACAAGAGCTCATCGTGAACACATGTGACAATGTGTCCATCTTAAAATAATAAATTCAAAATTATAATAATCGCACTTAAATTTTGTACCCTTAATTTTTTCACATTTAAATAAAGTGAGATGGGCAGCGGAACAAATTAATAACTTAATTAAAGGCTCCCACAGACCGACGCGGGATACGCAACCTACGCGGATTGGCCACTGCGAAAGTTTCGCGTCTCGCGTTGCCTAATGAGCACGTTCAGACCTGAGCGGCAGGCTAGCGTCGCGGCATAGGATTGGCAGCGTTTCATTCGCGGCGGATTTTGTAACGCAGTCAGACGCGTTTCTTCCGCCGCAGCTCGAGTTTCGTGGACGTCCGCACGTGTTCGGGAGTCTTTGCCGCCCTCTGGGTCGAGCGACCTTGCCAACCGTCACCAAACGCTGACTCTAATTGACGCTCCGGTGTGAACGGTCCCGCGAATTCCGCGGCCGCGGCTAGTTCGGAACTTTCCGCCCGCACCCGCTGCGGATCTACGCGCCGGTCTGTTGGAGCCTTATAGCGTTTTCCATTCGTCGCACTAGTGCGCACTCAGGGCCGCTTTCGTGTTCCATTCCACTGCTAGGGCGCACCTGTGCAAAGAACTGCGTGTTCCATCGACATCGACACGGACCCGGGGCGCCCTAAACTGCACGGACGATCGCGTCAGTGCAGTCCAGTGCACCGGGCCATTGTGAGGTTAGGTGCGGAATTTATCCATGCTCATTTAGTTTCGTGGTGAAATTATGAAGGCAATTGAGGATCTTCAGTCACGCAGGGATACTTCGAATGATGGAGTATATTATGTTTTGCGAGAAATGTCTTAAAATAATGTTTGTGATTTACACGAAGTTCGGAAAATCAGATTGTGTTCTCCGAAAATTTAACCTTGAATAACTTCATATTAACAAATCCAGTGTTATTTAGAAACTAAGTGTTTTAGGTACCAATTTCGAAAGGTAATAAAGTAAAAATAGTGACCCTTAAAATTAAATTTAAATTTTTTTTTTCAATAATCAAACAATTCTACAGAAGACTTTCGCTTCTTCAACATCTTGTGTACTATATCGATCACTGGCAAATCTCGAAAAATGAAATTATGACTCATACGCATTTGAAGCTTTCGTAGTTTTTAAATAAAGAAATCACTCGTTAATAATTTATGAATTAAGAAGTAAGAATTACCAAAAGACTGCATAAAAATTATAACGACGATCGTAATTCAAAATTATTATTTTTCGAGTTCCATCAGTGTGACTGACCAAGAACAGCTGTGTATAATTTCACTGCGTAGCGCACACGCACTGACTCAGTTCCGGAATCCGTTTCATTCATAGCTGCCCTTCACGCGTGTGGGGCAGCACTGTTGCGGAGTGATGACGTTTCTGCTCTGCACTAGGGTGGGTTTCAGTGCAACGAATGGAAAACGCTATTAATATACAACGATTTTCCTAAGGATGAGCCAAAGTGACAGTTCGCGAAAACAAGTGAACATCACATGTAATTCAGAGAGTATCCCTCCGCCGCGACAGCTGTTCAGCCACGCCTCTTCGTAAAGTGTTTGTAATGGCTCTTGAAACATCCCTATGAAGATCTAGTGTTTCGCTGAGGTACACACGTACGTGAGTCTGGGAAATTTAATTTAATTACGTATGTAGAAAATCTTTAACATGCTCCACAATCAGTAAGAAAACTCCACGATAAGAGAAAGTAAAATTATTTTAAGCCGGAACACGTGCACCGCTGCATCTCGCTTTCACGTCCGTTTTAAAATAAACATAATATTTACCACACAAAGTAAATTCAATGTAATATATAATGAAAAAGAATTTTACAGAAGATCACATAACACTGCACTTCCTAATATCAATTTTCTCGCGCGACTATATTTTTGTCGGACAAGGACACCACAAAAAGACGCGTCGAAGCCATTTACAAGTTCGCCAACTGCAAACCAACGAATGCGGGAAGAGAGTCTAATGGGTTCAAGGGCACAACGACCACAGAACCATCAGTTATGTTGCCAGCACTAGCTGTCACTTTGGCTCATCCTTCGGAAAATCGCTCTATATATACTGTTCTCCCTCAACGGCTTGCAAGTGAGCGCGTGTGCTGACACTGACTCACCTGGCGCCCCTGCTCTCGCGCGATCGCTTATTGGCGAACGCTGGTCAAATTCAGCTGTCGGGTCCCGACTTGACCGGGTCTTGCCGCCGATAGCTGAAGTACGGAACGGTTATGTTGGGGATTGACTTGCATGAAGCTCCCCTCTTTCTTCGAAAACGATCCAATCTTACGTAATAAGATACGCCGCGGTTCCTCCTCAGCCTGCTGAAATCTCACTGCGCCTTCTACGGCTCTGTTGCACCAGCCTGCCCTAGTGTGTACGTATGTCCTTTTCCTGCTTACTTTGAGTTAATATTGTTTCTATTCCTTCTCTCTTTGTTTGTTCTCTGCACTTCTCTGTCTCCCCCCTTACACTCAAAAGACATCCTCACTCATTCTGTCGACACTCTCTCATTATCCCTCGTACAGTTTCTTTTCTTCACACACTCTCTGTCACACACACACACACACACACACACACCATACACATTCACTCTCACCCTCTCTCCTTCATTCTCTGCACTTTTTTCCTTACACTCCAAAGACATCCTCCTCATCGTCTCCTCTTTCTTCTTTTCTCTCCCTCCTTACACTCTAAAGACATCCTCCCTCACTCTGCCTTGACTCTCTCATTCTCCTTCGTACAATGTCTAACCCCCCTTTCTCTCTCCTCTCTCTCTCTCTCTCCTCGCCTCTCTCGCCCTCGTTCCTCTTCCTCTTTCCCCCTATCTCTCTCCCCTCTCCCTTTCCATTTTATTGCTCTTGGCGTTTTCGGCAGTTCATACCTCAGAAGTCCTACTCCATCGGTTGCGAGCGGTGCCCGAGCGAGCGCTGGGAAATCCCGAAGCCCGTTCCCCCGAGCGCTCACCGCGAATAGCGCGCGCGCGAATTCTTTCGCCGTCTGCGCGAAATTACGCGCGCGACTTCGCTGCGTTTCGCGGAAATTTTAAGCGCGAGATAAGGCGGAGTGCGCCCTCGAACGCGAGAAGTTGGCGCGCGCGGCGGCCGACGCCGAAAGTTGCGTTCGGAGGCGGCGGCGGCTGTCGGAAATCTCATGGGAGTCGACGGCAGTGGAATATGGACGAGGATCCGGAATCGCGGGCAAAGGGCGAAGTAGGGAGCTTGGAAAGGTAAAATGCCGTGTGGTAACTGTGATATTTTTTAAGTATTCTTTACGACCATAGATGATGTATTGGGTAACGGGGTTTGGTCAGTAGAAATAAAACGGATTTTCGACATGATTGTTTGTCGACGTTTCGGAAAATACAGTATTTCCATCATCAGGGCTCTATAATATGAGAAGGATACATTTAAAAATTGTGTTAATAAGAGTTACATACCTTTCATCCACCAACAGAGTGTATACACAATTAAATGATGTGTTGTATGTTCTTAAATATTTGGCACCTCCCAGGAAGTGAGGACATAAAACTACAACATTAGTTATCATGGTGTGTTTGGTGTGGTGAAGATGTTTGTCATATTATTCAGCCCTAAGGATGGAAATATGTTTTCCGAAACGTCGGCAAACAACCATATAAATTTAGAGATATTTTTTGTAAAAAACAAATCTGAGGCAGTGTATTAACGCACGGGTCCGAAGGGCCGGAACCCTTATTCTTCAACGGTTCTCTATAGTTCTTAAAAAAATATTTTATACTAAATTGTTCAAAAAATAAAATAAATAACCGTATAAAAAGTTGAATAAACTACACGCAAAAAATTGGCACAACGGCGTGATGTGTCGCATATCAGTAGATAATATTTATAATAGGGAATGTTGCTGGTCTACGATAAAAAAGTCACTCTGTGATGAGAAGTTTAGTTTTTTAAACAAAACGTGCATTTAAATACTTAAATATTTTGATTAAATTAATTTTTTAATTGATAGGATTTTCCTGATATTTCAGCATCGAAATTTGGGGAGATCGGTGAAAGTAAGAATTGGGGGCCCCCAAATTAACCTATACCCAAAAGCCCCCGTTCCTGTTAAAACGGCCAGGATCTGAGAAGATACGGAATCTTTTTGTCAAAACGTATCATATAATGTGTTATGTTCTTGCAGTATGTAGCCTACTAAACAAAATTCCTGAGGAGATGCGTGAAGAGATAGATGGATTATATCGTAGAAAATTATCACATTTCTGTCACCCCTTTTCTCTTTTTTCTCCTGTTTTTCTCTACTTTCTCCCCTGCATTCTCTCTTTCATCTCATTCTTTCTTCCCCTCTCTTTGCTCTCCCTTTCTCTCTGTCAGAGTGAAAAGGACCGACCTTGTCATCAGCATCCTGGTAGCTCTATCGGAGTTTTTCGGGACCATAAAAATCGAGATCAATTCCTCTCACTGCCCTAAGCCAGAATGGGAACAGGATGCTTATGGAAATCGGTCTCGGGACATGATCCATTGTAAAGGGTTCTACTCCGGTATTTGTCTGTAGTGAATCGGATGTCTGTTCGGAAATGGCAAATGGTTGACACTAGCTACTGCAATAATTCTCTTTCAAGTATCCAGGCAACACCCGACTCAACCAATGACAAAATTTCATTAGAAACGACTGTAATTTGAGTTCTGGTACCCTGAGGTGGAAGGTTAGCGATCGGTCACAAGACGTGGTGAGAACGTACCTACCAACTTCTCAACATACTACCTCACACAGATGAGTACCTTCTTAATACAATTTATTTTCTTGAGCAGAGGTCGAATTCTACTTAACTCAATGCAAAAATATTAACTTCCGTGTATACGCAAGTGGGTTCACATACGTTACTTATCAATAACAATGTCATTCCCCAGTGTACGGTCTTTTCTTTACGCGCTCTCGTGCGAAGTTTTCAGGGTAGCGTTCTTCAGACAGTAATTTCGACCGTGCCTACAAGGACGTCGGGAGTATGCAGTAGTAGAGTAAGAGGTGGAGCAGGAAGGAAATCGCGGAAGAGAGGTGAGGACTCCTCCGGCCAAGAGCTCTTGACGACCCTGCTAATGAAGAACATCGAGCTTCCTTCCCTTCGCTTTGCGTTGCTCTCGCCGCGGAATATAAAGCAGAGTTTTATTCCCGCCGGGGCTGACCCCACGGCCGCCGAAGTTCCTCCTCTTGCCACACCGTGGCTCTGGCAGGCTGTGAGCGAGCTCCTTGGGGCGGATGAGATGTAGTCTTGTAGTGCACTACACCGACCCGTTTGGGTGACCCGCATGATACCGGACCCGGATGATTGATTGATTTTTTCGTGTTTCCGGGCGCGTCAACTGCTTTGGTCATTAGTCCCGTTAGTGTAGGGCATGTTTTTTCTCGGGAGATGGCGGTGATCTTCCCCCGCTGGATGGCGAGATCCGGCGCCGACCTACCGTCGGCTAGTGGTGTTTCCCCCCAACCAGGACTCTCCCACGGCACCGCCCACCTGGGAGAAGCTCTAAGCTCCCGACTGGTCTCCCGAAATATATGGTAGTGTAGTGCATGTTAGTGTAAGTGTGTGTGTAAGAGGAGAGGATAGGACAAGGAAGAGGAAGGACAGATCGCGCGCGGTCCGTGGCCCGTTTGCTAGGGTACTGCTCCTGCATTCGCCTGGTGTTGATCGGAGAGCAGGGCGAGGAGCGAGGGAGAAGAAAGGGAAGGGGAAAGGTAGCTATCGAAGTGCAACCTATGAGCCTACGAGAGACTGTTTGAAAGTCAGCAGCTGTGACGGGCGAAGGGTGTTGAGGTGAGACGGGGAAGGGCGAGCGACACGGGATGCAACGCGTAGAGAGACAAGCGACAGGAAAAGCAAGGAGCGTGGAAGGGCCACTGCCAAACGCAACGTGTGAGAGAAGAGTGACTGCGGCCAAAGATGGGCAGCGGTAAAGGCGATGTCAGCGCGTCCGGGGATAGAGCTGTAAACGAAAGAAAAATGACATGGCGAAAACGACAATCGAAGGGCAACCCGTTAGAGACAGGTGGAGGCTTGAAGGGCCGCGGGAAGAGGGCGGTGACCGCTCTCCTTTGAGGCGCTCCTGCAGCCAATTCGCTGGAGGGCCGCGTTGCAGGCTGCGCGAAAGCTCGTCCTTTGCCCTACGCCCTTGCCCTCCTTCCTCCTCCTCCTCTTGCACCCCCGACCCTCGCCCTTGGGGTGAGGGCCGGGGACGCGAAATGAGCGGAATCCCGCGAAAACCTTTGACAAACACTCGCGAGACAAAGGGCCTCGCTCGCCGGCCTTTGCTCTCCGCCCTCGCGCCCTCCCTCTGGCTCCCCGCTCGCTCTCTGTCTCAGCCGACTCTCCCGCTAGCCGTCTTACTTGTGCTATGCATTCGTAACGCTCCTTTCTCTCGATCTTCCTTTTCCCTTTCGTAGGAAGCATTTAATTTGCCTGATTTACTCTTCCCTCCCACCCCCTGCTAACTCAGGCGTCTACTCGACCCTCTCACTCGACCCTCTCACTGGCCTCACTCGACCTTACTCGACACTCTCACTCGACACGCTCAATCGACCCCCTTACTCGACCTTCCCACTCGACTCTCTCACTCGACCCTCTCATTCGACTCTCCCACGCACTCGACCTCTCATTGGACACTCACTGGACACTCTCACTCGACCTCTCATTCGACTCTCCAACTCCATTCCATGCACCCCTCGGTTTTCCGGACCCTCTCTTTTGATCGACCCTTTCACTAATCAATTTCTTTCTCTCCCTTACTCTACCTACTACTCCTTTTTGTTTACGTGCTTCTCACTGACGATAGATTGTTTTTCTGTTATTTCCTCTCACAGCTTTTCTGACACTTGACTTGGCATTGGAACGAATTTAGGTATTGAAACAATTTTCACGAAAAACGATAACGATTTTTGTGATTTGTTTCTGTTGCAATAAAAGGAATTTCACTGAAGAGATCTCTGATTTTTAATCCCTTTTTTCCTTCCTGTGTAACGTTTTTAAAAATTAAATAGAAATCCTCGTCAATTCAAGGGGCCAAAGGATCACCTCCATTTAATTGGTTGATTTGAAACTCACGGTTGTTAAATGTCAACCGTTTTTAAATGCAGCGTCAATGGCGATTTTGGTTTTCCATCTTCATGCTCAACAAGATGAAACCTCTGTCTTTTTCTTTCTTCTATTGGATCTACTGAGACATTACTTGATCTAAAAATGTATTCGAACTTCAATATTAGATCTAAGAATATAGGCCGGTAACACTACATTCGGCAACACTATTTCTTTCTCGTTATAGTTGTGTTCGGGAAATAGCAATTGGGTCATGCCTCATTAATACCGCATTATTAAAACGAATGTAATTGCTTCTCATGACAAATGCTTGTTTCAGTACCAACTACATTAAAACACGTATGATGTATGTTCATGATGTATCTGATAATTGTGACAATTAATACAATAGTGACAGTAATATTTAAAGGCTTATGTAGCCAGAAAGACAATCGTCTTTTATATTTTTACATGTTGAACAACTGTTTGCCTCTTGTCTTTCGTATGCGTTGGAACACTGAGAACCTTGCAGTTTGGTATTCTCAGGTTCAAGGAGCACCGCACCACATGTGCAAAGGATATGGTTTTATTGATAGATTATTTCGTGTATCAGGGAGCTTGAACTGTTATGATCACGAATCCCATTATTGTAGTGCATGTTTTATTCCGAGAAGTGGCGATGTTCCTCACCTGCTAGAATATGAAATCAGTCCCTGACTTGCAAATGGACTTGCAAAGAGAGGTTTCCCCCTCCGGGTATTTCCACCAGTGAACTAGAGTGCGTGTGTGCGTGTGTGCGTGTGTGTGCGTGTTTGTACGTGTGTGTGCGTGTGTGTGCGTGTGTGTGTGGCGCGCGCGCGAGTAGGGGAGAGAAGTTGACGTGGATCAGGAAGAAAAGATAGTGCGCTTTCCATGGTCCGTTCGTTACTCGTCCGACATTCGCTTGGTATTGATCTGAGAAACCACCCAAAATCCTCCACAGACAAGACTCAAGACCCTTGTGGATTCGGTGGTATAACGGTCAGCGTACGGTCAGCTATTGTACCCGAGTTTGCGGGTTCAAACCCGATCGAAGCCGTGGATTTTTAATGGCGAAAAAATTCTGCGTACGCCTTCCTTCGGAGAGGAAGTAAAGCCGTCAGTCTCATGTACTAGATTTACTCCATGTAAAAGATCCTCAAGCCTAAAAGAAGCCTCTGAGCAAAATTGAGATCCGTCTGTACCGTCGCCCAAGATAATACCTCCTTTCTCCGCTAGGTGGTGAAAGGAACGTAGCGAAATTTGAGTGGTTAGACGGAAGAGCGGGCCTGATGGCCCGAGTCTCGCCACGTAAAATAAGGCCTTAACTAAAAACTAACCCAAGGACCTCCCAGGTAAAGACCGTGTAGAAGGAACATTTGATTCCCCGAGCCAGCTTTGTGTATTATTTCAGATACCTCTCACTGAAGTGTAGAGGATAAGAGGCGATGTTCGGAGGCAACCCTAAGGAAAAACATTTCATATTTAATTGTATCACTAATAACTGCACAAGAGTTGATAGGGACGTTATGATTCTGCTAGTGCATGAACAATGAACACTTATTAATAAAATACGTACAACATGGTTATTGAAAAATGCAGAGCACTGCGGTTTCGATTACATATCTGCAGCATCGGCGACCAAATGTTACTTTTTACAAGTACTATATACGTAGATTGTTACAAATTTTATACGCGATCGTTCCTCTCTGTTGGTCAACGTATTCGGCTTCAGAGAGCAACAGAATTGAATGTTTCTGTTATTTCAGTAATACGATTAAAAAATTCAACGAAAATTAATCAGAATATCATCAATCACTAAATATATTTCTAAACTGTCTTTAAATACTAAGGAAAATCTCTTATAACTTTTGCGTTTGCAACAATTCGATTCGAAATAATTCTATTTGATCAACCAAGTTCAAAAATATTTTACTTGCGATACTGTGTCTGTTATTTTTTTCTCGATTGCAAATATCGAATATTAGAGTCGTAATTGTGCGAATCGAAATGATTGTAAATATTCCCTAAGTTAATAATACTTTCTGTGCCATTTTTGTATATTATTATCGCACCGTTATACCCAAGTTAACTGCTTCAAACTTGATCGAAAATGTGGATTTTAAGGACGAAAAATTCCTTCGGAGACGTAAAGCCTGATGCGCCAGGCTATAGATTTACTGTATGTAAAAGATCCTCAAGCCTAAAAGAAGCCTCTGAGCAAAATTCAAAATCGCCAGTTTTGTCGCCCAAGTGACACCTCCTTTCCCTGCCAAACAGTGTTGTAAATGCAAGTAAAATGCATTATAGCGGAATTGGCGTGGTCAGGCGAAAGAGCAGACACAATGTCCTGGGCATCGCCATTGAACTGAATTGAATTGAATTGTTGTTCTGTTATCCCGCGTGCTAAAACCTGGAGAGGAGTATCAGTGCATCAACTGATGCCACTGCTGTGTCCCTGACCGGGAGGCCCCAGGTTCGAGTTCCGACAGTGGCAAGATTTTCGACACCAGCTTGTCAACTAGGTCGAATTTAGTCGTCTGGAGGAGAATTCTAACGGCCAGCTACTCTGCTGGGTTATTTTTCCGTGGTTTCTCGGATCAACACCAGGCGAATGCCAGAACAGAACCCTAACAAACGGGCCTCGGACCTCGCGCGATCTTTCCTTCATCTTCCTTGTTCTATCCTCACCCTTTACACACACACACACACACTTCCACTAACATGCACTACAGCACCACACATGCCGGGAGACCGGTCGAGAGCTTAGAGCTTTTCCCGGCTGGAGCGGTGCCCCACTAATGAGAGATACCAGGTTTGGGGAAATGCTGCTAGCCGACGTACCGTCGGCGCCAGATCTCGCCATTCAGCGGGGGAACATCACTGCCATCTCCCGATGAAAAACATGCACTACACTGACTAATGACCTCAGTAGTTGGACGTGCAGAAATCACTAACAACCAACCAACCAACCAACACTGACTAATGACCTCAGTAGTTGGACGTGCCGAAATCCCTAACAACCAAGCAACCAACACTGACTAATGACCTTAGTAGTTAGACGTGCCGAAAGCACTAACAACCAACCAACCAACCATCCTAGTGCTAAACGTCGTACCTAGATTGCGGAGCAGCCTGTAGTATCGAGGCCTTGGGGAATGGGTATTTCGCCGTCGGGACCGCGGAGGGCAGGTGGGCCCGGGCGTGGGCGTGGGCGGGCAGACGGATGTGTTTTCGCTGCGGGGGCGATGAATTGACCGCAGTGGCGCCACCTGCCCGCCCTGGCGCGCTGCCTGCGCCCCGCCCGCCCCGCCCCCCGCTGCCCCGGCGACCATTTCCATTTCCAGAGCGCGCCCCACTTCCGCCCAATTGGCTTCCTGCGGCGCGGCTCGGTGGCGGAAACGCCTGCCCCGGCGAAGGCGCTATTGGAATTGGCTCAGGCTGGGCCGAGGACCTACTCAAATGCCTTAGCAGTTTAGTTAAGAAATTATTATACCACAATTATTCATTATTATTATTATTATTATTATTATTATTATTATTATTATTATTATTATATTTGCTCATTAGTGCATTAGTCCCGTTAGTGTAATGCATGTTTCTTTCTCGGGAGATAGCGGTTATCATCCCCGCTGGATGGCCAGGTCCAGCGCCGACCTACCGTCGGCTAGTGGGGTTTCCTCTAACCAGGACTCTCCCACCAGCGGGCACCGCCCCAGTCGGGAGAAGCTCTAAGCTCCGACCGGTCTCCCGGAAAAGGTGGTAGTGTAGTGCACGTGTGTGTGTGTGTGTGTGTGTGTGTGTGTGTGTGTGTGTGTGTGTGTGTGTGTGTGGTTTCGTCATCAACACCAGGTGAATGTCGACGCGAATGTGAGAGCAGTACAAACGAGCAGGACGCGCGCGATCATTCCTTCCTCTTCCTTGTCCCATCCTCACCCCTTACGTACACAACTTACACTTAAATGCGCTACACTACCATCGAAGATAGGATACCAATCGGGAACTTGGAACTTGTACCTCGGTTTCGCGCTGATGGGAGATACGTGAGTAGAGAAACCCCTGCAAGCCGACAGGAAGGTCGCCAATCAGCGACTGGGGCAGCATACCGCTACCTCCCACACCATGAACTTCGCTTCGAGATTAATGACCTTAGCTGTTGACACGCCCGGAATCACCAATCAATGAATCAATCGACTTCAACCGCTATTGATCTCGACATTGCTGTTTTTTGATTGATTGATTGATTTTTCGTGTTTCCGGGCGCGTCAACTGCTTCGGTCATTAGTCCCGTTAGTGTAATGCCGTTTTTCTCGGGAGATGGCGGTGGTCTTCCCCGCTGAATGGCGAGATCCGGCGCCGACCTACCGTCGGCTAGTGGGTTTCCTAACCAGGTCTCTCCACCAGCGGGCACCGCCCCAGCCGGGACAACCTCTAAGCTCCGACCGGTCTCCCGGAATATGTGGTCGTAAAGTGCATGTTAGTGTAAGTGTGTAAGAGGAAGAGGATAGGACAAGGAAGAGGAAGGATAGATCGCGCGCGGTCCGTGGCCCGTTTGGTAGGGTACTGTTCTGGCATTCGCCTGGTGTTGATCGGAGAAACCACGGAAAACTACCGATCAGAGCAGCCGACCGCTACAATTCTCCTCCAGACAGTAACTGAATTCGACCTAGCTGAAAAGCTAGTGTCGAAAATCCTGGAACCTAGGACCTCCCTGTCAGAGGCGCTGCTGTGACATCAGTTGATGCACTGAGCTACCGCTCCCGGTGTCATTGCTGTTGATTGCTGTACGCTACACCGGGCTTAAACACTTTAATGGCTAGGGGGCGGATTTTAATGAAATGTAATTTTTTTCTTCTCACTTTAGAACAATGCGGTTCAGTATAGAAATTTATTTTATGTTACGACAAAACGAAATGACCCTTCTTTATACACATTTTTTTGCATGTTTTATCGGTTTCGGCTAATATGTAATTTTTTAACTTTTCCGTAATTTTTATTGCATTTTTCCCTGATTTCATCCATTTTAATGTCATTTTAATGGTACTTCTTTAAATAATATTTACAAGATGCAACAACTGTTGTCCACAGGATTCATGAGTACCTATACCTCGTAGGCTATTCGATTTCTTTGATCAGAAGTTATAATGTCAGCCATCGCCAGTCAGTCATCTAAGGCTCCTGTGACACCTGTCGACCTCATTGGCGGTTCAGCCGATTTCGGGATAACTAAAGACAGAGATTTTCTGGTAAAGAACAGTCCAAACCAAAAGTTTGAAAGCTGAGTTCACTAGAACGAATAGAAGAAACCTCGATTACATCGGAAACATATCCAACGGCTTAAGTTGTTCATCTGACCTGGTTTTCATCCAATTTTTCTTTGCTTTTAGGACATTTCAAAAACATTTCACGAGCATTTTATTAAAAATTTTGAGCCATGTTTTAAGGTCATCAAAATCCGCGTCCTATAAATGACACCATCTGTTTCTCTCTGTTCCTGTATATTCAAAGATCTGTTAGTAATTTCCCCCTAGCAGTGGTAGCTGCGAATGAAAAACGAACGCCCGTCCCGCCTCTGGCGCGACGTTTTCCATCTCGCGCGTGTTTGCGAAAGTAAAATCCGGGGCCGCTCCTCTCCTCTCCGCTCCGCTCCGCTCCGCTCGGCGCGGCGAACGCAGCTCCCTCGCGCGGTTCGCCCGGGAGTCTGCAACCCCCTCCCCCCCGCCTCGCGCCCCGGCCGACGTCACCTCCTGCAGGAGTGACGTCACCCGCCGGGTCGATGCGAGCGGGTGTGACGTCACGGCGACCCAGCTTCCGAGCGAAGCGCGGCCCGGTTCATGGACCGGGCGGCGCGGCGTTGCCAGATTTCCGGGCGCGGCCGGTGGGGCAGGTGGGCGGGGCGGCAGCGTGGGTTCCCAGAAGGCCCTTGCTGGCTCCCGGAAGGTACTACTCGCAGCGTACAACCGAAACGCGTCTGCAGCGCGCCGCGACCCGCACACGTGGCCGGTGGGGAAGGGCCGTGTGGTATGCGGGACGAGGGTGCGGTCTTGTGTGCAAGTGTGGGTTGTTTTGCGTGAGCTGGGTTGAGGAAGTACCGCTGCAGGGCTGGATAAAGGCCCCCGATAATTTCTTTTGAAAATATCAGTTCATAAATATTTTAATGATTCATAAATGTTTAAAAATAATTGCTAATCAGTTTGTTGTCTTCACGCACAGACAGACGCGCGCGTACATACATACACACACACACACACACATACTTACACACATCCTCATACTAATAATAATTTAAAATCAGTGTTTTTTAAACACCGGAAGCGAAGACACCGAATCTTTCTCGGCGTGACTCGTTCTTTTACGTGAACCGTGCACTAAACTTAGAATTAACCGGATGTTTTTTAAAAATTCTCAATAAGTGCAGACGAATGTTATTTTAAAATACTCATTTGTGTAAACACGGCGGTTATCGCAGAAATTTTTAAAGAAATCCATGTGGATACGTAAATAAAAGTAATCTTCCACAACAAATGTGTTTATTACAGAAGATTACTTTTATTTACCCTTATATGCATTTTTTATTTGATAGTTTGTATTCAAATGTAACAGTTTTATGTACTACTAGCAAAATACCCGTCGTTGTTCGGGCTTTCTTCATAAACAAATCCTTGTGAATGAAGGAAAGTATGAATTTATGTAAACCACGGTGTTTCAGATAATTATTTTTAACGTAATTGGTTCGAATTTTAATAAATTACTATAATTTTCTTTCATTTTATTTTTCAACGCGTCACTATGAGATGAATCTTTTTAAAATCTTGGGCACTGCTGCTGGACTCTAACGAATATATTAGATACCAGTTTTCCTGCAGCAGTACTGGGCTCTGGCGGAATATGTTAGGAACCACATGCTCTAAGCGAGATGCGAAAAATGGTCACGGTGCATCTACAAACATATTATTTAAATTATTTATTTTCCGCATTTGGGTTGTGTTATCTATTTAAAAACAAAATGCAACGAGAAATAAAACAGAACAACGGAAGCATGGAAGACATTTGGAATCTCTTGTATTTTCGTAACAAAAAGATAAGTTAATTAAAAACCAACATCATGGACACATGTGTACTCCCCGCCTAGGTTTGTACACATGTAGTACACATGTGTACTCCGACCCCTAGGTTTGAAGGCATTCAGAAAGGCAACAACCAAGAAGCCAACCACCCACCCTGCATGCAGGAAGCCTTTACCCCTAATGGGAGTAAACCAGGCTAATAATAATAATATAAATAATAATAATAATAATAATAATAATAATAATAATAATATCTACCAAACTTCGCTAAGACACTGCGACAATCCAGAAGAAGAGCTTTTAAAAATTTCATATCTATTCATACGCTACTTTTTGTGGTATCGATGTCGGTTACACGTCGTTGAATTCACTTTTATTAGTGTAGATAGATTTATTTTAGTCGTAACGCTAGGTCATGGAGGTCCATACGTGATGTCCATAGTTGATGATAACAATGAAGATGGGGTGAAGATAATGGATAAACTCTGTATGGGGAGAACCCCGTGAGGAACTCGCGTTGTCCAGCACAAATTCTATAGACTGGCCGGGGACCGAGCCTGGACGTATGCGCTAACCAATACACTACCTCCTTGGCGTATTTCTCGTTCCGGATTATACATTCAATGTCCCCTACTATTAGGTTTCCTCGTTCTCAATTGCCCATTTTACAGTACAGCCAAGGTATACTCTTTGACCACGGTGGCATGCATTGGCCATGAGTGAGAATTATTTTTTAACCTTATATCAAAGGTTCTACGTCATCAAGTACCACTTAAAATTACAAGAATTTTGGGGTACCACCATCTCAGAAACGCGGGGATTTTCTTTTCAATTAAAAAAACCGACACATAGGAAACTTAGATCTCAAATCGTCGGCATGAGCAGTTCGAGGCTGGTCCAAAAGATTTTGCAGGAAAAGCGTTTATACTCCATATATATGTGAATCGTATTTGAATTGATACCGTTTGGCCAGAGGAATTTTTATGGTATAAACGCGTGTATTAGTGCAAGTTTAGGTGTCGATGGGAAATATCGTACATATTATCACTAAAAATGCACTGCGAAGTCTCTCCGTCCTTCGAAACATTAATATCCTCTGTCAGATCCCCTTCTCGATCAGGTTTTTCGTCCAGTTTTCCTGATCCATTGAGGAAATGCTGAGATGGCCCTTGGTTTTGCTTCTGGACATAAATGTAACTTCATTTTCTGTGCACGTCTTCTAGAATTCAGGGGGAAATACAATTATTCAAATTATCGTTTCCATGTTGTCGCGGCAGGAAATGTTATTACGAAGGACAACTTGGATAAGAGCCAAAATTTATTGCCTTTTTATCCTTGAAAATAGATTTTATTACATGGGAGCTTTTTTATTTTCAAAATTTAGTAGTATATGACTTAGTGTAGGGATCACAGAATTTTGAAAATGTGCACACAATTCACTTTTCCCCATAGCACGTCATACGCAGTTTTTAACTGTTTTTTGACGTAAAATAAATAAAAATAAATAAACTACAGATTTGAACCGACAAACTCGAGTATTTAAAGCTAGAGTGGCATTGTGGCCGGCTGAATTAAATATGATGAAACGAAAACTACGAACGAAACAGTAACAAGTGTAACTCATTCAGAAAACGTGCAGCAGCGTATACACAATACTCCAGTCGCCTGCTTCGAAAATTCCCAGTTTCACAATTCCCCGTGCGCCACTCGCCGTGCAGCACAACCTCGAGTGCTGCGTAACTGGGCTGCAAATGTGATTATCGACGCGGTATCGGTTAGAATGTCAATTTGCGCGAGCGAGTCAGCAACGTTTTTGAACAAATATTTCCGGGCGGGCCGGTTATGATATTCGGTACACAATGGTAGATTTCTAAATGATTTGTTTGCTGACAAAGCCGAATACGTGACCTAGTTGAATTGATTTGCAGCTTTGTGCAGTTACTAAATATGGACGCAGTCGGACATTCATTTGGCGGAATGAATGGAAAAGTGAAGGGTTCGGAGATGCTGGGTAACTTACGAAAACTTTCCATGTGTCAGGCTATATTGTCAGGATGAATAGGTTGGATTCAGAGACGCTAGTTTTGCTTTATTCGTTTGATATGAGAATAACCTACAGTTCAGTGGTTTCAGTACAGGTCTTTGGTTGCAGTTCAAGGTCGCAGAGAAACAGGGTTAATTGTACTCGCAAAAAATTCCTGATACTATTATACCAAGATGGATAGGTTGGATTTGAAGAAGTTAGGTTTTCTTTATTCGTTTAGGAGGATCTCCTACGTTGATTCGTTTGTTTGAATGTATTGTAAATATTTACATCTATTAATTTATGTTACGTGTTGTAACTGAGATCCAAAATTGCGACGTAATGATATTCTTAATATTGTAATTGATGTTCATCTTCTGTAAGTTGTGTGGTAGCGCTATAATGTTTTGGAATAGTTATTATTACTGTGAAATACATCACTATTTTTTTTTTACATGTGACTTACTTCTAATTTTTTTTTTTATTTTAGTATGTCGTGGATACATCAGGACGATAAATGATTCAAGTAAACTCGCTGTGAGTAGAAAATTGTCAAATGTTCCCAAGGAAAAGTAACGTCGTGTACTGAAGCGTGTTGTGAGATAAAGTATTATTTCTTTATAAGGTGTGATTTAACATTTCGTACGTTGCTTGACCCCATATATATATATATATATATATATATATATATATATATATATATATATATATTATAATATATATATATATAGTCCTATTACAATCTGTCAAAACACCCCTGAAGTGTTGACTATTTTAATACAATGCTTGCTGGTTTCTACGAAGTGCCATGACGACTTGCCAGTGCATGCTGCATATTTATTTTAATAGGACTGTGATAATATTGTTGCCTCGTGCGATAAAACACTTGATGACTAGTTCTCAACTGAAAGTGAGGCCGCTAAGACCTAGGTTCCTGCTGGTGGGGATACCTGGGTGGGAAAATCCCGCATGAAGGTCTGCGTCGGATCTCGTCATCCAGCGGGGGAAGATCACCGCGACCTCCCGCGATAAAATGTGCACTACACTTATGGGACTAATTACCTTACCAACTGGCAGGCAAAACACGAAATAATCAATCAATCAATAATACTACATACCGAGCGCCAGTCGATGAAGAGGATGTTGCATTATATTAATTTAGCAACACTCTGCAGCCACAGTTCGAAACTAGAACAAAACGGAACCAAAACAAAACATTTAAAACAGAACGTTGGGCAAAAACTGTTTTCAAACTTCACGAGCCAGAGGTCACGTGGTTGCTTTAGGCCACGCTGTGCACACACTCTCTCTTATCTGCTTCCCGCTGCGGCAGCCAAGGCCTGCCAGCGTGGCCTCGCGGACGTGACCGCGGGCCTGTTCTGGACTGCCCGTAGACTTGTTACTTTTCATACACAAATGTTATTTTAGTGGAACGCGTTCTTTTATAGCGAGCTCTAAGCCTTGTCATTACTTTTTCGTGTACGTACGTATATACGGAGTAATATACGTAGTATAGAGAAAGTTATGTAAAGCTGCGCGAAAAAAACGGCGGATTTTCGGCACAAAAAATTCATTGCCAGGCCTTGACAACAAAAAAGTGAATAAATTCAGTTGCTAAATTAAGAAATAAATCCTCTATTGCGTAGTGTACTCAAAATCCCTGTGGGCCCTTGATGCTGAAAAACCAATTGAAAGCAAAATGTCCGTCCATCCGACCGTCCGATCGTCCACCCGTCCGTCCGTCCGTCTATTCGTCCATCTGTCTGTCTGTCTGTCTGTCTGTCCGTCCGTCTGTCCGTCCGTCTGTGAACACCACTAGCGCCTAAACCGTGCGTAGGATTTTTTCCAAATTGAAGAAACCCCTGTGCAACTGGCTGTAGTTGAAGATTTGAAATTTTACAAAAACATTCTTTAAAATTTGCGGGTACTTTACAGGAAGACCCCCGAACATTGTAAAAATGTTCTCAAAAACCGCTTCAATTTTTTCTCTGAGTGAGTCGTTTCAAATAAACAAGTCTGGCAAAGATTTTGAAAATTTAAAGTCAAGTCGAACATATTATTCGACCATCGCTCATACGATAATTGCTTCGATGAACTTCAGTTATGGCGTTAGGAAATCTGATGTGTTGGGGAGATTATATTGGGAGGAGTGGTAGGTACAAAGATTATAATGCGTAGATAGTATATTAATACCCGTAATTACTATAATCCTGTTGAGTCTGATATTAGCGATAATGAAACAAATCCGGTTTATCACAAGCCTGGAGAGCCTGTTAGTCGTATTGTACAACATACGTTAAAAAAACGACAATTTTAGGAAGAAATTAATGTGATAATTGTTTGGTCCTGAGGTACTCATTTTGGTTGTTTCCATCACGTGTATATGTGATCAGTATTTTTAGTAATGAAACTAAAAATTACTAAGGACTTTTTTTCTCGAAGATTGAGTGGGGAAAATACTGTTTATATCCGAAGTAATCTTCTTGAACAAGTGTCAAATGGATATCTAGCAAATCCCAATGAGCCTCCTGTTCCTAGCGTGCTCCTTGATCAGTGGGACGTCGTTTATATCGCAGTCACGATTAACATCCAAATGTAGGTTAAACACACGCACAGAATGTTCGTCCAATGCTACCAGTGAAAAATATTCCAACAGGTGCCACGAACTCATCGACACTAAATACATCAAATAAATGACTGGCACCTTGCCGGAGTCGAACCCCCGACCTGCATGGTGCCATCACTGGCACGCGGGGACGTATCATTACACTTGCCGCTGCCACCCGATGTTAGTACGAGTGGAAGAGCCTGGCCCAGAGGGAAGGAGACCACCTGGAAGGTCAAGAGGAACATGGGACGCCTATATCGGATATATGCCAAGGAGCGGGACTACACTAGGAGAGGTAAAGCGCAAGGCACAAGACACACAGGAGTATGTCAAATGGTTAACCCGGCGCTGAGAGGCATCAGGGGAAGAAGAAGAAGAAGAAGAAGAAGAAGAAGAAGAAGAAGAAGAAGAAGAAGAAGAAGAAGAAAGAGCCTGGCGTGCGAAATGTTCTTGTGCGACTTCTTGAGTGCTGTCACACAAGAACATTACAGAGAATCTAAAATCTTGTAGGTTTTCGGGCATATAAAGAAAATATGTGCTGTGGGGTTAAATGGACCGCAGAGACGTTGGGTTGATAGGGCTAGTTCAGTTACCCCTTTATTTTTTTCTTTCGAAAGTAGTATTTGCAAATTTGCAATTAACAGTGACATCAGTTGATGCCCTGAGCTATCTCTCTCAGACCAACCAAAATGATTTTGTTTCATCAGTAGATATTGTTCCAAAGTTTTCATGAAGGAAGCTTTGATGAAGAATTGCAGGACAATATGTAAATACATTATTTATTT
Organism: Teleogryllus oceanicus; assembly: GCA_964035755.1. Lineage (NCBI taxonomy): Eukaryota > Metazoa > Arthropoda > Insecta > Orthoptera > Gryllidae > Teleogryllus > Teleogryllus oceanicus. Next base: position 13,662,836 of record CAXIVR010000008.1, read on the forward strand.
TAATGAGAATTAGGAAGAGTACAATCTTTGCTAAGCATTTTCCCCACTTATATGTATAAAAGGGTTATGGCAATGCGAGAAGAATTTTTTTCATTAAAACGTCAATGTTATTTTCACAATTTATTTCAAAACCTCGTTCCACTTAACCTTACCGGTTAGATTAACTGGTCCTATTGCAAATGTATAAAACATTCCATATTTGACAACAACTGTAGGCACAGTGATGATGTTTGTTCCCACAATATAAGTAGAAAGCCTTACTGATATATCATGCGAAATTTCATGTGTGCAGGTTAAGTAAATAACATTTTAAAGCAATTAAAAACGGACCAGTTAACTTAACTCTCCCCTACATACATGGAGAACTCAACTCATGCGATTTTTAAAACCATAATCGAATCTAAATTAGCAACGGTTCAGATTTCTGACATCCAAGTTCCTGACGCTCTAGTATAAAAAAAACTCCCCAGTCGCGTGGCCTGGATTTGACGTCGTGTCTGCGGGAGAGGTCTTCCCCGAGGCGCCCCCGTCCGTCAGGGGGAGCTCCGTGGAAGCGTCTTGCCAGCGCCGCGAGCTGTTTGCGCTATTACGCCAGTAACGAGCATTTTACAGCGCGCCGCCAAACGATGTGTTAATGTTAATGCGGCCATTAGCATCCCATTAATTGCGCCGCGCTGCAGTACGCCTGAAGGCAGGCTCAGGCCTAAGGGCTCGCCCGCCCTTCACGCGACACCTGAGCGCGTGTGCCCTTGTTAGTGAGCGCGTGTCCTTGTTCCTCGTCGCAGCCCTTTTTCTCCCCCCCTTTTTTTCGTTTTTTTGTTTTTTGTTTTTACTTTTTTTTTCTTCTTCTTTCGTTCTGTGTTCCGCCGCCTGCACTGTCTTTGAGTTAGGCTGAGCAATTACCGTAGCGTTGAAGTGGGGGTGCGAGGAAAGACCGGTCTCTGTGAGGTGTACGGTAGCTCTCGCAATTACATGCTGGAAATCTGATGCTAATGGTTTGTATTACCTGGTTTCAATTCTCGACGATCCGTTTCCTTCTATTATTATCGCACTTGCTGATGTTGCCCAGTGTTCGCGTATTTGTTTATCAGTCATTATCAATTGTTAGAGAGGTAAAGGAGTGAATTCTATCAATATGTCTTGAAAGTTGTGTTTGTCATCAAAAGACACATCCGTGTTGGAATAACTTTATACAACATTGTGTCTTCCAGGTAGAAATTAAATCGTTTCAGTTTTCGATTATAAATATCCGTTCGCAGGGTTTGAGGACTGGAACAAAAGTCACAAAGGACGTGGTGAACAGTGACTTCTGAAGTTTGTGGTTATCAAACTTATGTCGATTAACAAACAAAATACAGCAGTTCCCTCACTAATCTTCGCCAAAGAATAGTATGTAAGAGTGAGGATAGGACAAGGAAGATGAAGGAAATAACGTGTGCGATCCGTGGCCCGTTTGTTAGGGTACTGCTCCGGCATTCGCCTGGTGTTGATCGGAGAAACCGCGGAAAACTACCGATTAGAGCAGCCGGCCGGTAGAATTCTCCTCCAGACGGCGACTGAACTTGACCTGGCTATGTGTCGAAAATCCTTCCACCATTGGAGCTCGAGACCTTCCGGTCAGAGGCCCTGCAGTGACATCAGTTGATGACCAAACATGTTGTTACACGCATCAAAACGCCCCGTTGCTCTCCGTTGTCAGCGCCTTGATATACTGGACGTCGGAGAAACAATCAGACCGGCACTGCACAGTCGTATTATTCTCTCGTATCTGATTTGTCGTTAATGCAAGAAACTTGTTATCCAATAAACTCGGTCTATGTAAGTACGAAATGAAACAAATATCCGTATTTTTTACTAAATATTTTAAATTACTTAAATATAAAGGTTTTGCTTATATTGCAGACTTGTCAATGGACGAGACACTGTTGATAGTGAATTTTCCCCATCCTTCACGCAGTTAGAAGCACTTTTTGACTAGTTAGTACTAGTGGAACAAGTCATTGCTCATTGTCAGTAAAGCCAACCTTTTACTGCCTGCATCTCGATCAACCTTTAGAGAACAACAGAATAGCTATTTTCATTACATTGCACCGTTTGTTTTAGTCAACATTTCGCTGGAAATTTTGCACCTGCGGAAACTATTCGACAGTTAAATTGCGCGTAATTAATGGGAATAATGCAGCGGCAATTAATAGTGATTATGCGTAACACACAAAAGACAATTAGATTTAATTTATACCATTTTCCCGTTTTCTGCTTATATACTAGTATAAAATACATCAATACCTTTTGTGCTGTCAATTACGTAGAGATGCACAATAAAACCCTCTACTATCTGATAATGATTGTTGAATGCATTTTGCGATGTTTTATATTATAGAGGCAGAGTAAATTTATTTATGAAAAATTAATATATCTATTAGAAACTGCAAAGTTTATCATATTAACAAACTTTATTATACATATATATTTATATATATATATATATATATATATATATAAGAGAGGAGAGAGAGAGAGAGAGAGAGAGAGAGAGAGAGAGAGAGAGAGAGAGAGAGAGAGAGAGAGAGAGAGAGAGAGAAAGTCATGCAATTCTCAAAAGTGATCAAAATACGTTATGTGGCTTGATGAAACCGAAAAAGTTGTTTTTAATTATTTGTCTCTGTCCGCCTGTCAGTTTCTCCGTCTATCCATCCACGTCTATCTATCCGTCCGTCTGTGTCTCTCTGTTAGTAAATGTATTTTATTTTAAAAAGTATTTTATGTGAAGGTAATATCATTTTCAAAATTTTATTTAAAAAGACATTAAGTTTTTCTGTAACTTGCTTTGAAAATAGCACTTGTGATTTGATAGGCGCTTGTGATTATGATAACAGTCCTATTTGTACGAAAAGTTGACTATTTAAAAATATTGCAATACTTTCATATCTTCAAAATTTCTTAATGCAATGGTTCTTGAACATTTGAACTTGAAGTTAGGTTAACTACAGTTTTTGTTCTCAGCATATGACTGGTTTTGGTGTTTATAAGAATCAAATCAATTTTCCAAAAATACCTACAGGTATTCTCAGAAATGTTTCTGTGAATATTTTCTTCCCGCTTACGATGCTTTGAAGTATCTAGAGAAGCCTCTGGTAGAATTCACTGGTGGCGCAATACCCAGCTAATTGCTACTGACTATTTTATTAGTTGAGTGACGTCATGAGCCTGAGAGGTGACACTCGTACGTTTTTTTATAAGCTGTACTTTGCTAAACTTATTTTTCATAGGAGAACAACTCCATGCACTTTATAAAACTTCTTCATTCAAGTCGCTTGTCAACAGTTAAAAAGAAACTAAGTTATCTGGTGTTTCATTGCTACATTCCTCAAGCTCTGGTTATCTTTGAAGTTTTATATTTAAAGTTTTGGGAAGTTTGTGTTTAAAGGTTTCCGGACGTCCTGACAGTTTGGCGCATACGTCAGTAACACATTCCTATTTCGAGAGGTTGAGAGAGTCTAGGTGGAAATACACATAAATTTTTGCCCCTTCTTAAAATGTCTAGAGAACAGGATGTTTATATAAAATATAAAACTTCTTCATTCAAGTCGCTCATCCACAGTGCCAAAGAAAATAAGTAAACAGATGATTCATAACTATATTCCTTGAGATCTAGCTTTACATCAGACGTTATTTACGTCAGACATATATTTGTATTTCGAGAGGTTAAGGTAGTCCATCTAGAGATACAAATAGAATTGGCATCCCTTCATAAAATGTCCAGAGAACAGGAGGTTCATATAAAATATAAAACTTCTTCATTCAATTCGCTCATCAACCGTTACAAAGAAAATTAGTAAACAGGTGTTTCATTGCTATATTCCTCAAGCTCTAGCTTTGCATTTACATCAGTCATACATTTCAATTTCGAGAGGTTAAGGTAGTCCATTAGAGATACAAATAGAATTGGCATCCCTTCGTAAAATGTCCAGAGAACAGGAGGTTCATGTAACAATTAGGAAGAGCAAAGTGATCACAGCAATGTGATCTTGCGCCGATTAGTCGGAAGCTGCGGAGCGCGATGAAAACGCTACTACTTCTCTCAGCAAACTGGATCTTTTTATAAAAGAAAGGAATAAACGGAAATCTTATTTCATTATATTTTAAATTTAACTTTGATTTGTACGCACAGAATAAAGGCAGAAGGATTGAATGAAGTTACACCCCGTTTCCCTGTGTGAACGAAACACATAGACGTCAGTTCAAATGGTAATAAATACGACGTGCAGTTCAAATAAAATTAAATCTAACGTAATGAGATCGTTTATTCCTTCCCTTACAATAGAAATGTGTCTAGGGAACGGATTTTCATGTAAATACATATTTTTACAGGGACAAGATACCTGCATTCACTAATACACTTAACACGACATTCTGAACTAATTGGAACCATTTTTATTTTACTTTTTTGACATTTTTTGGTATAATTACATATTTTTACATATTTTATCTATAGATACATGTTTCGTTACATTTTAATATATTTATAGGTCAAAATTTCACTTGTGATGTTCGAAATATATGTTACTTGCAAGTAACTTAGTTACTGAAATATTTTAAAAAAATACGCAATACACCTATTTTATGTATTTAAATACATCTCTAAAATACATGTCCATTTTTAAATAAAATGAAGTTTTAAATAAATAAGTTACAGCGCGTTTAACACCGTATATGCAAATTGAGAGAAGCTAGTTATGTTCGTTATTAAAATTATAATCTAGTTAAGCTATCGTAAGCTACCAATGTCCCCGTTTCCCGGAGACGGTCCCGGTTTTACAAAGTCCTCCGTTTAAAATACGTCCTCGAATTTAATTTAAACTTCACGAATCTACAATTGAATGAATAGTTAGGTAACACTTTATTATTACTCTAGATGGTAAGATTACCAGATTTTTCAATAAATCCGGGTACGCTATTTAATTTCGTTGGAATGGTAGTTTGGTAGGATGTCATTTACAAGATAATTCAATAACAAAATTAAAATCTAAATCGAAAGTTATCTTCGTTTTGATGAAGAAAAATTGCGTCCCGGATCCACTGAAAAAGAATCTTGTATCCGTAGTGTATCATTTGCGTGGGTGGCGTTTAATCCGGTGCTCTCCATCCTGCACGCCATTCTGCTGGGAGCGGATGCGGGGTGCAGCGGCAGTCCACGGAGCGGCAATGGGCCCATGCGGGAGAAACGGCCCTAACGCCCTCGATAAAGCCCTCGCCCGGAAGCGGTCCTTCCTTTATGAGCCCTTGGCGCCCTCCGCACGACCTGCGCCTCACGTCAGGCGACGTTTCCACGGCCGACTACGGGACGCTCGCATGGAGGGACCGGTGCATCAACCGATGTCATTGCACCGCTGACCGGGAGGTCCTAGGTCCCCACTCCCCACGGCGGCAGGATTTTCGACACTAGCTTTTCAGATAGGTCGAATTCAGTCGCTGTCTGGAGGAGAATTCTAGCGGCTGGCTGCTCTGATCGGTAGTTTCCGTGGTTTCTCCGATCAACACCAGGCGAATGCCGGAGCAGTGCCCTCAAAACGGGCCACGGACTCGCGCGCGATCTCTCCTTCCTCTTCCTTGTCCTATCCTCTCCCTTTACACACACTTACACTAACATGCACTACACTACGACATATTCCGGGAGACCGGTCGGGAGCTTAGAGCTTGTCCCGGCTGGGGCGGTGCCCCGCTGGTGGAGAGTCCTGGTTAGGGAAACCCCATAGCCGACGGTAGGTCGGCGCCGGATCTCGCCATCCAGCTGGGGAAGACATCGCCATCTCCCGAGAAACAAACATGTAGTACACTAACGGGACTAATGACCAAAACAGTTGACGCGCCCGGAAACACGAAAAACCCAAACCAAACCAAACTAATCGGAAGGAGGGGATTGCTCGATTCGGTTGGTTGGTTGGTTAGTGATTCCGGGCGCGTCAATGGCTTAGGTTTTTATTCCAGTAAGTGTAGTGCATTTTTTCTCGGGAGATATTCCTCCGCTGGGTGGCGAGATCCGGCGACGACCTATCGTCGGCTAGTGGGGTTTCCCTCTAACCGGACTCTCCCACGAGCGGGGCACCTCCCCATCCGAGACAAGTTCTAAGTCCCCGCCCGGTCTCCCGGCATGTGTGGTAGTGTACTCCATGTTAGTGTGTGTGGTCAGGGTAGGACAAGGAAGAGGAACGAAGGATCGCGCGCGGTCCGTGGCCCGTTTGTTAGGGTACTGCTCCGGCATTCGCCTGGTATTGATCGGAGAAACCACGGAAAACTACCGATCAGAGCAGCCGGCCGCTAGAATTCTCTTCCAGACAGCGACCGAACTCGACCTAGCTGAAAAGCTAGTGTCGAAAATCGAACCTACGACCGCCCGGTCAGAGGCACTGCAGTGGCATCAGTTGATGCACTGAGCTACCGCTCCCGGTGCTCGATTCGGTTGAACCCTTTTTGCGCGAAGTCCCGTTCCAGGAAGATGGTTTTCACCGTGCGGTTTGTGGTTTTCGTCCCGCTCTCATAACTGCGGAACAAATCAACCTGGTTTCGTGATCCAAGAACCGAACACGTTCCGAGTTTAGCCTAGGTTGTATGAATACCTCATGAATTTGTTTAGAAACCGACGTGGCAAATTGTTCGATTGTGATGTGTGTTCTAGGATATTGTTGGTAATATTGAATAAATTATCTATTATCATTGACAAATGGATCAGGAAGCGAGCCTCACTGCGGCAAATCAACGAGTTTTGTGTTAATGTTTTGGTGGCCAGTGCCAGTTTGTGAAGTGTTGTGTTTCCGAACTAGTGGAGGCGAAGCTCAAGTCGTGTCAGTTGTAAGTGGAGGACGAGCCTGGTCTCCCAAGATGGAGCCCTCCATCGTTGCTCGAGGCCGGCTCGCCGGCGCTTATATCGGCTCGCCAGTGCGTTTCAGACATTTCAGTTGCCTACGGGCAGCTTATAACTGACTCATTACATCTGATAAACAATCCAAACTATATGGAAACTTCCAACTTACGTAATATCCGGAAATTCCAAATAATAATGAGTTAGTTATGATGCCTCAATCAAGAATTAATGCATTAGAACAAGAAATAATGTACCTTAAACAACATGCTCAAGATTTACAACAAAACTTAATTCTCAACAAGAACTTCTAAATCAAGCAGTTACGGTGAATACTAAGTGAGTACTCTAAATCTTCTTCTTCCAGTGCTTCATTACCCCTGAAAATATAACATTTAGTGATCACAATAACTCTAAACGCAAACGTTTAACTAACTCTGCGGAGATTCTTCTGCATCTTATTCTGTCCCTACTTCTAATCCATATCAAGATCTTCCAGAGGAAGTAGATGATTTTAATTCTACATCTCAAGATATGAATCAATGTCAACAGAACAAAACTTCCATCCCTCCAATTAACATAGCAAAACTTCTAAAATATTAAGTAATTTTGGCATTTATTTCAGAAATTAAACAAATAGCTCAATTAGATTTCACTACCAAAGTTAAAAGTGACTATATTTCCATTTTCTTTAACTCCATAGAGGACTTTAGAAAGTATAGACTTTTTTGCAATACAAATAAAATTCGCTATTTTTCTTATCGTGATCCGATGCAACAAACCTTATCAGCTATGTTGTATGATATTCCTATTTCCTACACCAATGAAGAAATTAAAGCTGAATTATCCAAAACATATACTATTACATCTGTTTATAGACTATTTAATAAAAATCGTCAACCTTTAGAGATCTGTGCCCTTGAACTAACGGACAATGAGCTTAACAGGGATATCATAAACTGGATAAATTATTCAATAGCATTGTCAAAATTAAATTTCGTTCAAAATCAAATTATCCTATACAATGCAAAAACTGTCAAAACTTTAACCATACTCAGGCCAACTGTACTCTAGAACCTCGTTGTGTACGTTGTACTGAGAATCATCACTATTCAAAATGCAAAAAACCAAAAAACTCTACTCCTCAATGTGTAAACTGTTTTGAGAAGCACACAGCTAACTATCGAGGATGTATCTTCTTTAGGAAACATTCTCTAAATTCTAACGCAAGTTCAGTATTTAACTCTAATCAAAAGTTACCTTTATCTTCTCCATCACGTAATCAAAATCATTCAAGAAATAATCCCTATCACCGCTAAATCTCCTATGAGTTCGTCCTCTATACCTTCCTCTTCAGCTATAGATTTGAATAATTTTCCTTCCTTCCTTCTATTCCTACAAAATCCCAACAATATCTTAATAATACTTTAATTCTTCTCCTCTCAATAGTTCAGAATTTAATTCTTACATTCCCATTATAACAAACCAAATATTAAACTCTTTACTTCCACAAATACATCGAATAATTCAAGATGTTATTCCACGAATATTCAATAATGGATCACACTAAAGTAAAAATTATAAATTGAATGCTAATGGTCTTCTACGTCAGCTACCTGAATTTAAACACTTTTATACAGTCAAAACATAGACATTGCTTGTGTTACAGAAACACATTTAACTCACTCAAAAAAATGTGCTATACCAAATTATATAACATACAGACAAGACAGAACTTCTATCACTACTGGAGGAGGTGTAGCAATTTTCATACGCAGAAAAATCAAGCATTTATAATTATATGTTCCTAATTCCTCCGAATTAGAATTAGTAGCTCTTACTGTTTTCTTTTCTATAGGTCCTGTAAATATAATAGCGGCATATAAACCACCCAACAAAAAATTATCTAAAATAACTCTAGAATTATTATTAAATAACAATTCTAAAACACTTTTACTCGGTGATTTAAACGCCAAACACCAAGCTTGGGGATGTAACAGTACTACTCCGCAAGGTCAAATATTATATAATCTACTCACGCTAAATAATTGGTCAGTTCATGCTCCTACACAGCCAACTTACTATTCACATAATACCAAAATTACTCCTGATATTCTTGATATTATAATATCTCAAAATATAAGTTTCCCAATAATGCAATATTGTATACCTGCTTTAAATTCGGACCACAATCCAGTTTTAATAACATTCCACAAAATTTCCACTTCATATCAGTGTAACAACTCTCTCATTAAAGGAAGGATTAATTGGAATACTTTAATTCTTATATGCAATGCTTTACAAAATATCCTTCCTCTTTACTTACTACTTCTCACATTGATAATGAAATCTTGACTATTATAAGTAATATTAAAAGGCATTAGAGTTATCAACAACTCATACTCATCCTTCCAAAAAATTATCCTTTAATATTTTACCTAAAGAAATATTAAATTTAATAACTATTAAACACACTACTCGTCGTAAATGGCAACTTACTCGTGATCCTATTATCAAGAAATCATTAAATTTACTAACTCATACTGTCGAAAGAAATTAGAAGAACATCGATATTCTAAATTCAATAATTATGTATCCCAACTTCAACCGAATTCCTCATCACTTTGGTCTGCTATTAGAACTATAACAAAAGAGAAACATCAAATTACTACTTTAAAAGATTCAAACAAAATTGCTACCACAGATTCTGAAAAGGCGGAACTATTTGCACAACAATTTTATAGGTCATTTACTGATAATCCGAGTATCAATTATTCCTTTCATCGAAATATATTAAAAAATCTTGAAGATCCATTTTATACAGTTCCTGAACGTATCAAATTTATTTCTCCTTCAGAAATTAAATTTATTATAACTAAACTTAAAAATAACAAATCCCCAGGTTTAGAAGACTTCCTAATATAGTGTTCAAACATTTTCCAAATTCCACTATCAGTGCATTAACAGCAATATACAATGCTTGTCTTAGAATAAACTACTATCCCTCAACATGGAAAATAGCAATTATACTACCCATTCCTAAACCACAAAAAGATCATAGGAGACCAGAAAATTTTCGTCCAATTAGTTTATTGTCTACATTTGCAAAAATTTTTGATAAAATAATTTTAACGAGAGTTATTAAATTTATCAATCAAACTAATTTATTTCAAATTCTCAATTTGGGTTTAGATCTAATTATTCTACAACACAACAATTGTTGAGAATTACAGATTTTATAGCGACTAGTTTTCAAAAGAAACAACTAACATTTGCGTTATTTCTGGATGTTGAAAAAGCATTCGATAAAGTATGGCATGTTGGTTTACTTTATAAGCTTAGAATATTTGGATTTCTATTTATTTACAAAAATTTTATCAAGTTTCTTAATGGATCGTAAATTTCGAGTTCAAGTTAACAATATGTTTTCTACTGAATACAATATCCAGGCTGGAGTACCTCAAGGTTCTCCTCTATCTCCTATTCTTTTTAATATTTATATTTCAGACATCCCTCATTTACTTAATTCAGAAATAGCATTCTTTGCAGATGACACATCTTTATTTACTTCCCATTCAGACATTATAACAGGACGCGATAATTTACAAGATGACTTAAATATTCTAGTTACCTGGTTTAACAATTGGCAAATAAAGATAAATAATCAAAAGTCACAAGCAAAAATATTTTCATTAAAACGAATCTCTCCTACTGATCCTCTTATTATTAATAATAAGCAATTCCTTGACTCCTTCAAACGTTTCAATTTCATATCTCGGATTACAACTAGATACTAAATTAACATGGAAAACACATATTTTATCTATAATAAAAAAAACTAATCTTAAGCTTCTAAAATTATATCCACTTCTGAATAAAAATTCGCACCTCTCTGTAGACTCTGCATTAACTATATTTAAATATATAATTCGCCTTCTAACTTATGCATGCCCCATTTGGGGTGGTGCAGCAAAACTCATATTAAAAATTAGAAATTATACAAAATAAGTATTTAAGAAAATCATTGAAAGCACCTGGTTCATAAGAAACGATCAAATTTTACGTGAACTCAATATTCCTCCTCTAAAATCCTGGATCCTTAGTCTCTCAGATAAATTTTATGCTTCTCTTTCTTCTTCTCCTGCTTATACATCTTTTCAATTAGGAAAAACAGTTAATCCATACCCAGAATTAAATCACGTTATCCTAAAGATCTTTTACATCCTCCTTAGTTGTCTCTTCCACAGTTTCTATCATGTAATGTAAAAGTTTTCATGAATCATGTATTATTTATAAACATAGTTTCTTTTAAGATTATTATCACTCTCAAAAATTAATTTGTAAAAGTAATTTGTTAAGAGGTTGCTATATAGTTTCTCCTCATATTCTGTATGATGTTATTGTAATTTTTCATACCCTTGAAAGACAATATATTGTCGAACAAGGATCAATAAATATTAAAAAAAAAAAGGAAGCGAGCAAACAAACGATCAAAGCACATCAATTTTTTTAAACACACAATCATTGTTTGTCTAATGGTTCTTGAGTTTGGGTCACAGAAAAGAAAAGATCTTTGCATTGCCGACGTTTCGACCTTATATTTGGCCTTCATCAAGGGTACAGAATATATAAAACATTTATATAAAAGAATATGTATAGTACATCATTTCTTTAGAGCTAAAATTACAGTTGGTTTGTTAAAATAATAGTTTGTTTTTTTACCTGTAAGGTAAAAATCTGTACATGTAAGGTACAACCATTGTGTGCTACATGTGAAGGTACAAGACCACCGGTTGTCTTCAGTTCCGATGTATTTTCATAGACCTTCCTCCGGCTGATCAAAGAAACCTTTCGCCGATCCGTTTCGCTGTTTCGACCGCCCCCAAAGTTTTCGTTCCGCGACCGAGCTCCCGTGAGGCTCACGGGCCGGCGGCGCCCGCCCGGAAGAGCCAGTGTTTAGTTAACGGGGTCCCCGCGCCGCGCGCCTTTGCTCGGACCTCCGGACGGAACAGCTGGGGCAGGTCGCGCTTCAGGAGTGATAAAGCGCGAGGGGGCGGGGTAGATAAACGGTCGCGGAGGGGGCGGGGCGGGGCGGGCGGAGGGGCGATGGATGGGCCCGTCGTCGGCCTATCGCCCCTTCGCCCGCCGCGCCGCCCGCTCGCCCCGTCGCCCGCCACCGCTCCGCCTTCGATCCGGCGCGGCCCCCGCCCCCGCCCCCGCCCCCGCCACGCCCCCTCCACCTGATGCTGCGGGACGGCGGGCCTCTGGAAGCGCCAGCTGGGGTCTGCAGGGAGAAGCTTCTAATACAAGATGTCCCAACCTACCCCCCCTCCCTTCACACAACCGGTAGTGGTAGCTCAGTGTATCAACTGATGTCCCTGCAGCGCCTCTGACCGGGAGGTCCTAGGTTCCAGGATTTTCGACACTAGCTTTTCAGCTAGGTCGAATTCAGTTGCTGTCTGGAGGAGAATTCTAGCGGCCGGCTGCTCTGATCGGTAGTTTTCCGTGGTTTCTCCGATCAACAGCAGGCGAATGCCGGAGCAGTACCCTACCAAACGGGCCACGGACCGCGCGCGATGTCCTTCCTCTTCCTTGTCCTATCCTCTTCCCTTACACACACACTTACCTAACATGCACTACACTACCACATCTTCCGGGAGACCGGTCGGGAGCCTAGAGCCTGTCCCGACTGGTGCGGTGTCTCGTTGGTGGGAGAGTCCTGGTTTGGGGGAAACCCTACTAGCCGACGGTAGGTCGGCGCCGGATCTCGCCATCCAGCGGGGGAAGATCACCGCCATCTCTCGAGAAAAAAGAAGCTCTACACTAACGGGACTAATGACCGAAGCAGTTGACGCGCCCGGAAACACGAAAAAATCAATCAAACCCTTCGCTCACACATTGAATGTTACCAACAGAAGGTAAAAACACTGAAACGAATTTCCAGACAATAAAAATTAAATCACCTTTTTATGTTTTAATTGTTCACTAGATTTGTTGATTGTGATAGGAGAGTTACTGTTTACAACAGTCTCCGCATTTTAGATCTTCGTATCCCTTACTCGCCTGTACGTCGAGTGGGATACAGTTGTTTACAGTAAACTACAAAAGAGAGAAATAACCTAAAACTCTGAGGAGAAGAAAATTAATTCTGATAGTATTGGAGAATGATTGGGAATTACCAACTTCGTGCTTTGCATTCAAACCTTTAGCTCTGAATCAAGATTGTTTTGTAGTTGCTTCCTGTGTAATGGAATCAGGCTGGTCACAGGTGAACAAATACAGAAGTGCAAAGAATGTATGAATATTTTACATCTTACAGTTTGATATCTGCGTAACTCACATTATATCTCTATATACATGCTATAATACGGAAAACAATCATTTCGTCATCCAAATAAAAATATCTACTCTAAACTGTCACATCTCACGAGTTAGAAAAGAACCATCTCTCATCATTAAGTAATTTTATTGTTTTGGTACAGTCAGAGCACTGCGTTACGCCATATTCGCACACCTCCAACTGACACAATTGACTTGGACTTTGTAGTTCATTCGCAATTCAAATCACGCGCTGTTTAAGACTAATTATGCAATGTTGATTCAGTAAGCATATCCAAGATCCATCGCTAAGCGTATTATCGTGTTTAAACTCTTTTCATTTGTAAGAGTGGGTGTCAACGAGTGTAATTTGAAAAACACTGGCAGATTGAAGAATTAGAGCTGAATTCATAGCGGGAGTCATCGTTGTTCTACTGGGGCCAACGCCGCATGCCCCAATAATCGCAACAAGTTAACTAACTCAGGCAAGTTAACATGTTAACACGTTAACCGGCTCAGGACATCAATTGATGTCACTGTAGTTACTCGCCTCGCCTACTCGCTAGTCTATGGAGGTCCTGAAATTCGAGTCCTGAGGTAGCAGAATTTTCGACACACTACATAGCTGGGTCAAATTCAACTGCTGTCTGGAGGATAATTGTAGGGTCCGAATTCCGGAGCAGTACCCTGACAAACGGGCCATGGACTGCGCGCGATATTTCCTTCATCTTCCTTGAACATTCCTTCCGGTTTTCGTACATACATTTATATGCACTGCACTTCCACACATACCGGGAGACCGGGCGGGAGTTTAGAGTTTCTCCCGGCAGGGGCGGGGACTCGCTTGTGGGAGATACTTGCTTACAGGGCATCCCCAGCTGACGGTAGGTCGCCGCCACATCACACCATCCAGCGGAGGAAAATCACTGCCAACTCCAGAGGGAAAAGATGCACTACACGTACGGGACTAATGACCTTAGCAGTTGACACGCCCAGAAGCAGTAATCAATCAATGCATCATTTCTATAGAAGCGTCGCTGCCGAAACCTGCACCAAAGTATTTGTGAGAAAACTATAAATCGTTTTGTTGATACTTGAAAGAGGATGTGTTCAGAAAAATAAAAGAAATGTTGATAATTAAAACACAACAGAAAATGAACTCTGATTTCTCTTTATCTATTCGCATCTCATTGACATTTCAAAGCTTTTTGCGCTACTGCTATCTTATGGCAAGGCGGTGAACTGCATGGAGGGGAAGATTTCCTTTCTTATATGAATTCGGCCAATCATCTCAAGTAGCAGCGAGCGAAAGCATTCTATTCTCCGATATTTGCTAACGAAGATGAAGCGGAATTCTCTCCCACACACAACTGTTGTAATTGCAAACAGTTTTTTTCGTTTACTCACCTGTTCTGTTTTTATTCGTGGCTATCGGAACTCATTTTGTTTTGCTTATATTGCAAGAACACTTTTTTATCGGCATCTGTTGTTTTGTACTGCAAGCCTGCATGCTTGTGGAGTCAACTACCCACTCTCCTCTGGTGAATAAACGAAGTTTTTCGCCACCGCGCACAGACAAGGAAGGTCACAGGCGAGAAAAATCACGACTTAACTTCGATATGCATTTACTCCACAAACGGTTTTTAAGCAATCCTCATACAGTAATCTTGTACCATCCGTCTGACCGTTTGTCATTCATTCACAGTTAGACCCTACCGGGATATCAATCGGGTCAATTTCACTTACTTTCCCTTGTTTTTCAAGGCCACGGTTACAATATTGGCTAATTTATTATGTACATTACACTTAGCAATCATTATCTAAGAGTCGTTGTATTCATGTTCTCCCCAATAAACATACACTTTCCTCTCATGTGTCCTCCACCTCTTTCGCCGCCGGCCACGGAGCCTGGGGCAGCCCCCCGCGCGGGCAACATTACGGCTGCCATCTTTCACCCGCAGATGAAAGTGACTCAATGTATCTTCCCGCTTCCACTTCCGCCTCATTCCCGACCTGCGACCACCAACTTCGTCCCCTCCGCTCCACCCCACCCCACTCCCGCTCTCTCCGCCATGCTCGCTCCCGCACCGGCAGAGGTAGCTCAGTGCGTCAACTGATGTGACTGCATTGCCTGTCACCGGGAGGTCGTAGGTTCGAGCCCGACGACTGAGGATTTTCGACACTAGCTTTTCGCTAGGTCGAATTCAGTCGCCGTGTGAAGGAGAATTCTAGCATCCGGCTGCTCTCATTTATTGACGCGCCCGGAATCATTAACAATCAATCTGCTCCCGCCCCGCCTCGCCCCGCTCCCGCCCAGTTCCCGCCCCGATCCCGCCCCACTCCGCCCGCTCCTCTCCGCTCCCTCTCCGCTCCCTTTCGCTCCCTCCCCGCCCTCTCCCGCTCCCTCCCGCTCCCTCCCTGCTCCCTCCCGCTCCATCCCCGCACCCTCCCTGCTCCATCCTCGTTCCTCCCGATCCGCCCGCACCCACCCCGCTCACGCCGCGCTCACGCCCCACACACGCCCCGCGCTCACGCCTCGCTCCCGCTCCAACTTCCGCCCCGCACCCGCTTCAGCACCCTACCGCCCTGCTTTTCTCCCCGCCCCAGCTACCACCTTCGCCACCTCCCGCCCCTGGCGGGAGGTTGCTGCCGGCGGTAAACTCCCGATGAATAATTCATGCGGCCGTTCATCCGCCTTCGAATTCATTCGCGTCCGCCGCCGCTAAGCCAAAGCTGCCCCGCGCCGCCTTCATGCATATTCGCCTGGCCGGCTGCGCGGCGCCGCTTTCGCGCGGCAATCGCGCTGCGTGACGACTCGGCCGCCGCCGAGGGGCTGCTCATCGGTGCTCGCCAAGAATTCATACCGGCTTCCGTTTATGTAGTGGGGCAGTTTGCCACTGAAGCTTCGTGCACCGGGAGGTCCTTGGGCCGAATTCCGGCGGTGGTTGATTTCCGTCATTGACAACGTATGTTGATTTTAAATGAGGATTTTTGGAAGTCCTAGTTTTCACTCTTGATTCAACCATGATAAGCTGTGTCGCCAGTTCCGAAAATCCGCTACCATCAGGTCACGAATACTTGGACTTCCGAACAAAATCGCTGCAGAGGCAGCGGCAATGTTGGTTCTGAGCTAACTCAGCTGGTGCCACCTTTGACGATAACATTAATCATCGTCTGCGTCATTTAAATATGTACAAATTTGCCTGTCTTTCATATTTGTTTTCTTGCAATTTGTAGTCATCCTTTTACTTTTTCGCGACTGGGTAGAGGAAAGTTATGTAATGCTGGGCAAAACGGCGAATTTTCGTCGGAAAAACTTCTATTACAGGATCCCGGTAACGAAAAAATGGATAAATTCAGTTCCTAAATTTAGAAAAAAATTCTCTAATACGTGGTGTAGCCAGAATCCTTCTTTACGGTATTTGATAGAGACAAATCGATTGACGGCGTAACGTCTGTTCGTTGGTCTGTCTGTCCGTCTACAAAGAAAGTTAGTGGGTAAACTGTTCAGCCCATTTTCTCCAAAATTGATATTCCCCAATAGATATGGCTCCTTGAATTTGAAACAGATATTTTAATTTTAGGAGATACTTTATATGAACCCCTTGGGATATTTTCCAATTTTCCAAAAAAAGGCTTCATCGTTTTCTATTAAATTTGGTGTTGGATAGTGTAAAGGATTTTTAAGAGGATCGTGCAGGTCTCATGTTCGTTGAAAACTATGATTTTTAGAAAATTGCCAAAGTTCAAAATGTTTTCGGCGTCTTCCTACAACTACAATTATGGAGATAGATATTTTTGCCTTAACAAAATCTATTCCTTAAGGATAGATTTTGAAATAAGGTTATGTACATTTTTCGAAAATTTAATTACTTGTCGCGTAATTTTACGTGAAAATGCGGAGAGAAAGTACATGCTGTTTTAGCACCACTAGTTGCACTGTGTTATATGTCCTTTCCTTGCACCCCTTTATCTCTACTTCTGTCCTCTTTCATCTCCTTACATTGTTTAGCGCATCGGGCTGTTATACCTAAGATTGCGGGTTAAAACCTGGTCGATGCAATGGAATTTTAAGGGCGAAACATCCTTCGTACACCTTCATTCCAAGGGGAGAAAAACCGGCTGTCCTATGTAGAAGATTTACTGCCTGTAAAAGATCCTCAAGCTTCAAAAAGGCACTGAGCTAAATTTGAATCGCCTGTTTCGTCCCCCTAGTGATACTTTTTTTCTCCGCTAGATGGTGAAAGGAGCGTAATGAAATTTGCGTGGTGAGACGGAAGAGCTGGGGAAGGCTGTTGGTCTGAGTCTCGCAACGTAAAACAGGCATCACTGAATTGATTTGAATTATTATTAAGCCTAATGAAAGACATGTAGAGCATGAGCCTTATAAAACCAGCCTCCAACCCTAACTACCTTCTCTTGCTCCTATCCGCATTCTATTACATTTGCTCCGAAATAACAAACCGTATTTCGTTATTTCCTACAACCAGCTAAAAAGCTCTGCAGAAGCCTATAGTGTAGGGGTCGGCAACCTACGTCTCGCATATTGAAAAATTAACTTGTGCGCACACAATTGCACAATTGCAAATATAATAATTGTGCGCACACACCAAAATGCGCGGCAGATCGCATGCATGTAAAACTAGCTTTAGCTGACCTTGCTCTCCACACTGACAACCAATGCGAATAGAGACAGAAGCGAGGTCACTGGGAGAATAGTCGTGAGTTTTCGAATTCAGCCCCTTTTAGTAGTGAGCCTTACAAACTTTCTGAAAAAATCCCATCACCCATTGCGAGCAATTTTAGCAAAATATTTGTTTACTACCTCATGTGCTGCATGTGCACACTGTGAAAACTCTTAGGCTTTATTATTAAATAGTTTCCATCATTTAATTTATTTTTAAGCAAAGCTATATAACTACGAAATTAGGTTTTACAATTAGTTTTGATTTAAGATATTAAAAAATATTTTTTTTAATAAGTGACTTATATGTTCTGTTACTACGCAAAATAGAAGTTTTGATTTCTCGATATTTTCCGATCTCGGCTCGGTGCCTAAACAAGGATGCCGAAAGATCTTTGCTACGGTCGGTGCGTCGTTTCCTTGTGTGAATTCCGGCGGAGGCCGGATAGTACAGAATAAACGGGCAGAGACCGCATGCAATCCTTCCTGTCTATTCGGTGACTCCGTTTTTTGACTCCCACATTTTTGAACGTTTTTTCTTATTTAACTACGTGACTAGGTTTTAATTCCTTTAAAAACGCAATATTTTAAAACTTATGTTTCGAAAGGATTTCAGAAGTAAGTTCATTTATGTAAATCATGAAATTATGTTTATTATGTGAAAAAATTATGTTGTCAGTATAAAAAGTAAAAATGCAGAATAATTCCGAAAAGTAATATTATTTATACATTTATAATAATAATAGTAATAATAATAATTATTATTATTATTATTATTATACATGTATTAATTATTAAATAATAATTATTATAATTATTATTATTATTATTATTATTATTATTATTATTATTTACAAGCTGTAAATAGAACAATAGGGGAAGAGTAATAAATATTATGGCGAATAAAGTATCCAAGGTTTGTTCTTCTAATTCGGTCTATCAAGCACTCTTCTTAAAATTACGAACAGCCGTGAGGGCTATTCGTTTGGATGAGAAGCTCTGTATTTCATTTTAATTTTATTGCTTTGAATTGCTCTTTCCCTTTGCCGGGTCTTGCTCCGCATCGAAAACTCGATTTAAGAAGGTGGCTCGATAATCCAGGTGGAATTGCTATTTCCTCGTCTGCTCGCTCCAGAGAATTTTAACAAATCTAATTTACGATATTAGATTTCTTTGCTTTTCTTTCTGTTCCGTGATTACCCTTTCGGTATCAGGGGTACTTAAATTGGCGGCGAATAGTAGAATTCAAATAAGTTTATAAATAAAATATATTAATAGTAATTAACTCAGTAGATTTAAATAGGTCTTTCCAAAATTGTGTTCTGGAGAATATTAGTGTTTTGCATTACTTTTTCAGGTGTTTCATACCGATCTCTGTTGTCTTAGTAGTTCAAAAAGTTAAATGTAATATCTTCAACTAGAAATGTATCTGTATGAAAAATGGGATATTCATGTAATGTGTCAACAACTTCAAAGACAGAAATTGACTAATGTCTCATTCGAAATGACAATGAAGCTATTAATTATTATTAACAAAATCCAGAAAAATGAGATAGAAACCCTTAACTACGCGCGTTGTCGCACAGCATGCCCCATCTGCAGATTTTATTGCGCCACTTTCGGCATATGAGCCAATATCCCTTCTCTCTTCTTGAAACCTTTCTCTGCAGATTAGTCTTCCTGTGTGAAATTGTCACTACTCACTCTGGCTTGGAATTATTGATGCATTAGTCAATGACGTATGATATGGCGCATTCAGTTATTATATTCACCGCGGGTACAGTTATGTTAAGAATTCTTCTAACCCCCCTCCCCCAGCATTACTAATTTCTCTATATTGCATAAGCAATTTGCGAGAAAGTAAAAATTAACCAAGTAGCTCTGAAATCTAGGAATGCAGAGAACTGTCTTGTTCAACGTTTCTGTAAGCAAAATATCTGTCATTTTGAAGGTGATATGTGCCATTGCTCCGTCTTTTCACCAGAAAAAAAATGATATCAGATCGTTGAAAATACAACGTATGAGTTGAAAAATACATGGTCAGTCTGATATGTTCTAAGTATAATTGCAGAACATTGTTATACTTTTGCGGCATAATTGTGTTGGTCACGTGCTTACTAACTCAATCCCATACTACAAGCACAGCAATAATGTAAACTCGTAATACAATGCGCCCAAAGTGCAGCAATTACACTTATAATGTGGCACATATTTTTTCAACAAAGGTTTGGTAAAATCTTCCTATTATCATTTTTATGATGGTTGTCTAATAATACTTATTCAATATCTTGAGTAAAACAAATCTTTTACATTCAATATTATGTTGCGAGTTCTAATAAACTCTGCGACGGAGGTTCGAAAGTTTACAAACTAATTTAATTCGTAACCGATTTATAATACGTCATTGATCTATTACCTACCTTTAATTCACAAACAAATTCGTGTTGCGGAACTTTTTTCACAACTACCTGATAATTACGCAGAGAACTAAGCTGGTTTAATGTTTAATCCGAAATGCCCTCAGACCCATAAAATTAATTCAAAGGTTATTCCTTTCATTTGGTGTTAAATATACATAGAGCAATGTTAGGTACCATGAATATTTCGAAATTATAACAAAGTCATGCAAATTTAGCAAGCGTGAACAAGGCAAACTTTCTCATTCCGAGAGAATCCACTAGAGGTTATAATGGATGTAACGAATTTCGCGTTTATTTGCTTTGTATCCAGAACATTCCGTGAACATTGAGAACGTGCCAAATGAGCTTTGGTTGGCATCCGCAGCTTTGGGAATGATTCATTTTTCAAGTCACCCGTTTGCGGCATGATATTTATGGCTTTAATTATGCAAAACAACAAGAGACCATGGGGTTGATATTACACAGGATGTGTCTGAAAAACTTGCCAAAGCAATGCTGCGGGCATAAGCGGTGCACTGAACAGTTTTGGTCAATGTGCACTGCACTATGGAAGCGCATGAGAGATGGTGCGACTAAAAATGTCAGGGGACAGCCAGGAGGCCGAGCAAGTTATCATTAGGACAGAACTAACTCTAAAATTTCACTTTGCGAGAACTTCATTAAAATTCAAGTTCACATCATTCAAAAGTCAATTAAATATTACTCGACATGGGTAGTCATTGCGTTTAAATATACGTAGAACGTCGTCGTCACAAATGATTCTAACGTATGTAGTACCTACAATGTCTCGCACTTGCCGATCCGGTCCCTTCACCCATTATCATCACCATTTCGTTTCATCTTCATAGTTGCCTTACCGTTAACTCCAACAGTGGTCGCTAATGACCTAGATGTTGATGTGACCTAAAATAACAAAAAAAAAGTATCACACTGACAACGTTCTATAAAGGCATTACTTATAATTAGATTATCTTTGTTTCCATGATTTCTTATTTCTGAAGAATCAATTGAATTTCAGAATTCAAATATAAAAGACAAAATATATCCGTGAAGTAATATTGGGTTTAAAAAGATAAATTATTGTAGAAACTACCACTCTAAAAAATATAATGCATTTGGGTGCACAATGCAAATTCCACGTTTAAAAGTATAGCTTTAATTAAATATAAATAGTATTTAAAGAGTATTCTTTATCCACCGTTTAATCTGTACCCGTAGTGCACTTTTTGTGGCTGTCGCTTATAGTTGATATTCACCTTTGCAATTAGTAAAAGAATCTCACCGCGTACTCTGGGCGCTGATGCTAGTTTCTCCCCCAGGAACCGCGCAACGAGTTCGTGCTTCCGTCGATAGATGGAGCGCGTGTGGTTTAGGTGGCATTCTACTGCAATAGCAAGGGCGCGCGACACATCCAGGAAACGTATCCTAAGCACACGAATACATAACGTCGTTCTCATGTTGGGTGGTAAAGATGTCCATACACGTTCGGGATACTGACAGTTTTGTTTGTAGAGTCCGGCGAAATACGAGCTTCTGTGCCACACTATCACGAACGAAGCCTGTAGAGTTCAGGGGCGGAACCAACCCATCATTTGTGGAGAGGGAGGATCGTAGATTTTTGTTAAATAATAAATGTAGTTGATATTATGTTGTGTAATATTTATGTTCTGTAGATATACTGTGCAATATTGTTTAAATATTTACATAATTGGAATATTAAAAAAATTCAAAATTTATAGTATATGACTTAGTGTAGGGATAACAGAATTTTGAAAATGTGCACACAATTCACTTTTCCCATAGCACGTCATACGCAGTTTTTAATTGTTTTTGACGTAAAATAAATAAATAAATTACACCAATTTAGCCAAATAAAGGAAAGTAAACGAAACCTCTAAGCCTTTTGGAGGTCCATGGCCATCTGAATCTGCCAGTTAGTCTAGATTTCTGTAGGATAAGAGTTCGTTGTTTACTCTCTCCTGAATTACGGCTGTAGGATTGTTTAAACTTAAAAGGAGAAGTTGTTAAGCACGAGGTGAGGTGAAGCAGTGGTGGTAAAACTAGGCGCCTGGGATGGCTTTTGCAGGACAGTGAAGGAGAAGGCATCAGTAACTGACATGAAACTAAAATCTAAAAATGTCAAACACATTTTTTGGAGATGTGAGCTGTTTGATAGGCAATGAGAATGGGTTTTCTGAATTTGAAGTCTTTCATGACACCACTGAAGTAACAGTCATATAGAAGTACAATTTTGGTGAAAGCTTCTTATTCAAACATATTACGAACGGTATATGTTAACAAGTGAAATGTTGGCGAGTGGCTGAACTATTTTAAATTAAAAACCGTGAATTTCAATGTCACTGTATGATCCATGTGGGTAAATGTGGCTTAAATGGGCTAATTTTATGTGTATTTTCTTCTGTCAGTTTTTGGATTATTTTTCCTCTGACCCCTCCATTTGACCTCTCCATTTGAATCCCATTTCACCCCTCCCCCGTTGAACTTTCAGGAGCTTCCACACTAGCTACAAAATTAGATCAAATTCAGCCGCTGTCTGGAGGAGATGTCTAGCAGCCGGCATTTCCGATCGGTAATTTTATGACCAACACCAGGCGGTTGCCCGCAAAACCCTAACAAACGGGCCACAGACCGCGTGCGATTTTTCATTCCTCTTCGTTGTCCTTTCTCACCACTTTCTTACAAACACTTACACTGACATGTTCTACACTATCACACATGTCGGGAGCTTAAGCTTTTCCCGACAGGGCCGGGCCTCTCCGGGGAGATACCTGGTTGGGTTAACTCCGCAATCCGTCGGGTAGGTCGGTGGCGGATCTCGCTATACAGCGGGGGAAGACCACGGCCACCTAGCGAGAAAAACATGCCCTACACGGAGGGAATAATGACCTTACCAGTTGACGAGTCCAGATTCACTCATTAATCAATAAACCCATTGATTTTTTTCGTGTTTTCGGTCGCGTCAACTGCTTTGGTCATTAGTCCCGTAAGTGTAGAACATGTGTTTCTCAGGAGATGGTGGTGATCTTCAACCGCTGGATGGAGAGATCCAGCGCCGACCTACCGTCGGCTAGTGGGGTTTCCCCCTAACCAGGACTCTCCCACCAGCGGGGACAAGCTCTCAGCTCCCGAACGGTCTCCCGGAATATCTGGTAGTGTAGTGCATGCTAGTGTGTGTGTGTGTGTGTGTGTGTGTGGTGTGTGTGTGTGTGCGCGCGCGCGCAAAGGGCTAGGACAGGTCAAGGGAGAGGAAGGAAAGATCGCGCGCGGTCCATGGCCCGTTTGTTAGGGTACTGCTCCGGCACTCGCCTGGTGTTGATCAGAGAAACCACGGAAAACTACCGATCACAGCAGCCGGCCGCTAGGATTCTCCTCCAGACGACCTAGCTGGAAAGCTAGTGTCGAAAATCGTGCCACCGTCGGGTCTCGAACCTCGGACCTCCCGGTCAGAGGCGATGCAGTGACATCAGTTGATGCACTGAGCTACTGTTCCCAGTCAAACCCACTGAATTTTGCAGATACCAGGAAAGGCTTTGGTTCGCGACAGCTAAGGCAGCAGCGGCACTGCCAACTGGGCGATTCTCAGTCGGTGGGCGTGTGTTTGCGGGGCGCCGCGAGGGGAGGGGGAGGGGGAGGGGGCGCTGCCGGGAGGTGCAGCGGTGCGCCGCTGTTCATTGCGCCGTAAAGCGGAAACGACCGACTGCAGCCGGAACCGGAAGTCGGGCGCTGGCGCAAGCCAAACTTCCTGGCAATCCCGGCTAGCGACGAATGCTCGAAAAAAATGATCAAGCAGAAATTTCGAAACTGTAGCCTACTTCTAGCCATTACACAAATTAGTAATATCCGTTGCTACTTCTACAGGATGTCTCAATAAATGTTCCAAACTTTTTTGGGTATGTAGAGTCCGTGACAAATGTCATTTTCCTCTGATTGTTATAGAGCCCATTGCTTCCCTGCTTCTGCATATTTATTTGTCATTTTACATGAATTCGTGTTAGAAAATTATATATACAACTCGTACGAAAATGTCTTGGGCGTTCTCATTTCAACAAGCAGGAATCGGTACTCATATTGTCGTCACATCCTTTAATATTTTATTCATACGTCAAAGATGCACTTCATGTGCCATTTCCGTAAATAACTATGTTAAGAATATTTATATTTGTTTAAACATTTTTTTGAAATGTTGTGGACTCCATTATCCTCCCTCCCAATTCGCCCTTGGTGCATTGAAAGGTTCCAAGCGCTACTGTACTCGTATGTCAATAGATAGTTTTTTGCTGGCAAATATTAACTTTTCTATAGCTATTTTTGAAATGATGCTCCGTTCCAGGAAAGGACTTTCACTTGATTTCTGCTCTAATGTAAGAAGCGTACACATTGAACTGGATGGAAGGGAAGTTTGGAAGTTTTTTCACCTTGACAGTACTTTAAAAAATAATTATCGAGACCGAAGGTTTTTTAAGTTTCTGACAGTGTTGAAATTGTGATTTTCTTTAGGAAATCGTTGATCTTTAACCCTTCTGTTAATTTTACGAGTCGGTATTATTTTTTATAAGAAATGTGATGTTTATGTAATATATCATTTGCTGAATATTGGCGTATTTTCATTTATTTAAAAACATAATCAAGAACAGATAGTATTTAAAATAATGTCAAAAGTATAACAAAAAGAAAACAAATATTAAGAACGCAAAACACTTATATACGGGAGGTAGAAAACAAATAATGAAAGCGAAAGAAAAAATAAATATTTACTCAGCTTCATGACTGAACAAGAAGTAAACTAGTGGTGATACAGAATGGCACAGACTTTCTCGTAGTAAAGTTTTCTAATTTTTAACGTTTTTGAGAAAATATTGTTTTTTTTTTAAATTTTTAAAATTAAAAATATCGCAATATAGCACGGAAACTACTAAAATTCTCTAAAAAATGCACATAACCTTTTTAAAAGACCTAATTATGGACGACAAAATTCATAAGTAGGAAAAACCTCTATCTTCAATTTCATAGTTCTAAGAAGACGCCGAAAAAAATTCAAACTTTTGTAATTTTCAAAAATTCACACCTTTATAAGTGTATTTTACCTTATTCTGACAAGAAATTTAAAAAAATTAGAGTCATTTTTGAGAAACTTTTGAAAAAGTCCGTGGGGCTTCATGTATAAAGTTCCTAAAATTAAATGAATGCTTCTCAAAAGTCCCGAGCTTCCACCCAGGACAGGAATTTGTTCAGTTTGAAGACAATCGTACGAATAGTTAAGGTGCTAGTGTTGTTCACATACACCAGCCAGTCGGACAGGCAGACGGACAGATAGATGGAAGAACGGGAAAAAAAACACTTTTGGGGTACCAGAGAACCCCAAAACATGTATTTCCGTAGAAATCTCGAAATCGATTTTCCGCAACATTCTCTATACTACGTATATTACTCCGTATGTACGTACGTATACGAGAAAGTAAGAATCGAGCTTGTATATTGAAATTTCGCGAGCTAATGAAGGCGCCGGAGATTCCTTGGCGCTCCAATATGTTGCTGGCAAGGGCCGCGCCTTTCGCCGAGGCCTCGCCCGCCGCGCCGTTATTAAAACATCGGCGGCGCCTGTTTGCGCCCGGCTTATTATTTATTCTGCGCTCGCAGTTCAAACACGCGGCCCTCGCCCGCAGCGACCTGCGCTCCCAGCCCTTCCCCTTCGCCCTTCCGCGGTCCCCGCTTCCGGAACAGCCCTTTCGCCACACCCTGCGTGAGGCTTCACAACACGTCCTACCGGACCGGGAGCTGTGGCTCAGGGCATCAGCTGATGCGGACATCAGTCGTAAGGACTCCCGATGGTGGCAGGATTTTCGACACTAGCTTGTCAGCTAGGTCGAGTTCGTCGCTGTCTGGAGGAGAATTCTAGTGGCTGGCTGCTCTGATCGGTAGTTTTCGTGTTTTCTCCATCAACTCCGGGTGAATGCCGGAGCAGTACATCAACTTCGGGTGAATGCCGGAGCAGTACCCTAAAAAAAAGAACCATGGACAGCGTGAGATCTCTTCCTTGCCTCCACGCCCCCACGCCTTCCTACCTCAGGCTTCCTCTACATGCAACCCCACCTCGTGCTTCACCATCCTCTTCCATGCCACATGCCTCTCTCCTGGCTCCCCGCCTCAGGCCTACTCATGCCGCTCCTCCTAATGCTTCACCGTCTCATGCCACCCCGCCCCATGCAGCTCCTAAGCCTCCCATCCTCAGGCGTCTCCTCTACACGCCACCCCACCCTATGCTTCCCCGTTTCAGAACGCCCCCAACCCCCGCTGCTCGCCATCCCGCCCTCACCGCTTCGCCACCTTCCCGCTCCGCCTCGAATCACCCTACCGCACGCATTCCCGCCTCTGGAGTCTGCGCCATAAGCCGGCCCATCCTATGCTTCCCCGTCCCATGCCGCCTTGCCTCCACGCCCCACGCCTCTCCAAAACATGCCGACCCACCACGTGTTTCCATGTCCTATGCCGCCCCGCCCATGCCGCCCCGCCCATGCCGCCCCGCCCATGCCGCCCCGCCCATGCCGCCCCGCCCATGCCCCACGCTCCCTGCCACCCCACCTCAGGCTTCTCCAGCAATGCCGCCTCGCTCTATGCCTCCTGTCCCATGCCACTCTGCTCCATGCTTCCCCCACGACGTACCTTCCCATATCTCCCCCCCCCCGTCTCCTACCCCTTTTTTGACAATCATCTCAAGCGCATAGATAAGTGGAATTCGTGGGGAATGTGCGTATTTAGTTAAGTATAAATTCTCTAATAGTAGTTATGCGAGTGGTTCAGTATAAACTCATCTATACTATCTTAACGCAACTGACTTAACTCGTACAACTGTTTTAAAACACTACACCTGCCATTGATTAGTTGTTTGACAGAAAAATACTTGTGCCCCACCCTATTCCACTCCACACGAAGTACCCCACCACGAACCTCCCCATCCACGACCGTCCTCATCGTTCGAATTCCAAGATTTTTATTAAGGAAAATGAATATTTTAAAACTAAAAGGGTCCTGCAATATACCCTTTCGAATATAGATCCATCTCGTTTTGTTAAATGCGCAATTGCACATCCAGAACATGGAATGTAAACGATATGAAGAACAGAAATAATAAATAATCGCGTTCATTGAACTACTTTTAATTAGTTACGATTCACGTCGTCTGTGAACCTAGCGCCCGTTAAACTACAAACAGTTCCGAATATTGTGTCCCCTAGTGTTGATAATAAGGATTTATCGAGCACACTTTGTACTCTGACAGATGCTACAAGGTCAGAAAGAATGTTTATTTATGAATGTAGAAAGTTACGCGTTAAAACATTTAAATAGCTTTGATTATCCATTATTTCTGTACACGATATGCAATATTTACATAAAAATTTCTATACTACCCTATCTCTTGCGTCTTGCTAATAGTGACGATTTTGTAGGGAAAGTACAATTAAGACCACTCGCTATTAAAACCGTAGGGTTAGAAATCCGAAGAGTTTTTTTTTTGCAGTAAATTTGTTTCTTTATATGTTTTTTATTAATTTTACAATGAATAGAAACAATTTTAAAGAGCAAGCTATTAAAAATATATTGACGTCTTAGGAGAAATTAGTGTTTGACTCACTCAGAGGATGCAAGAACTGTACTGGAGAGCCCCTGCGCGTAGGTGTTCTGCAACCCGCTCGACATTTTCGGAGCGAATCTCGGTATCGTCTCTTTCAGATTTACAGGGCTCCATACATTACTTTTATACGGCTCGTTATTAGATTTTATCATGTACTACATGTTATTACGAGAATTAATTTAAACGTTTATCTAGATGAAGGACATGTTCAATACTACATACACACCGGTTGCGACCGCTGTAGATGTGACTCGAGAATTTTATTTTGTTAGTCGTATTTTAGTTAGCTGTGTTAACTTTTCGGTTCCGTTATTTAAATCAGCACGAAGGTTTTGACAAGAAACAGATTGTCCCATTCTTAAATCGTCACTTACATTATACACATAGCTCATACAGACATTTGATGATAGAATGTTGTGGGGTTATTTCGTGGACGTTTATACATGACGCTTTCATGTAAAAATAGCGTCTTGTTGGTTTGATTTTGTTGAAAGTAAAATTATCTTCCTCCATTACATAATATATGTAATCAATTTTAAAAATAGAATTTGAGAAAACAGGATTCGGAGAAACCTTGAATGTCGTGATAGGAGGTTTGGTTCTAAGACAATTTGAACAGTTGTTACATCCCACGTTGCACCTCATTTGTCATTTTGTAAAATATTCAGTAGTTTCTCAATGATTTCGTCTCATATCTTTCGTTGATTATTTCGTTGGTTTATAATATGAAATGAAATTTTCAAATCTGACACAAATTCCTTCCGAAAAAGTACAACAATTTTTTTTTTCAATAAAGTCTGGAAAACAAATGTTAGATAACAATTGTTAACGTTAAGTAAATTTTATTTAAGTATTTAGTATATATATATATATATATATATATATATATATATACACACACGCGTGAGAAATGGCTCATTACAATTCTTGTAGAAAATTTGAATGAGAATCTAGTTCCTTCCCAACGTGTATTACGCCGTATTTGCAACTGGAAACGTCCTTCCAGCGTGGACATTTTCGCAAGGAGCATTTCCGGCGGGCAACTGTAACCGAATCGTGTGGGCTCCTTCGCGGACGAAATCGCCTCTTGAGAAAGGGTTCTGCGAGCGCGCCGTGCAGTTGCGTGGACTGCCACCAGGGCGGCGCTGCCTGCAGTCGGGGCGACGGAGGCGTGGCGCCTGGCGTTTACGGCCCATCAAAACGCCAAGTTGCTTTGCTTTATGCGTTTCGTTATCCTCGCGGCAAGCGGCGGGCAAACACCTGTTCGGCCGTTACGCCACGCCCACCTGCCCCAGATCTCCCCGTTCTCAAGCACTCCTCGAATCTGCCCCGCCTCTCTGCTCTCTTCACTTTGTGCCCCGTCTCTCTCCTCTCTCTCCCTTTCCATCTCTCCCCTCTCTTTCCCTCTCTTTCCTCATCTCTCCCCCTCACGCTCCCTCTCTTTCTCCCTCTCTCCTTATCTCTTTCCCCCTCTATCTTAATCGTTTTGTGTCCATCATGTCACTTTCTTTTGATTAATCCTTGCGTTTTTGTTAGTTTTCTTCCCTCTCTGTCACCCTGACTGAGTGCTTTTTTTCTTTCAATTTCGATCTACGATGTTCGCGCATTCTTGCCTCATCCTTTAACCCCTATTTTACTGGTCTTCCCCACGTTTCATCTTTCACCTCCTGTTTCTGTGTTTCCCCTTATTTTCTTTTCGTTCTCTTCACCTACTCCTGCTCTTTTCCCCTTCCATCTTTCCATTTTTCTTCTTCACAAAGTTGATGATAAGCATTCACTCCTTGAGTTAAACAAAAAACCTACGCGACCTCAACCTTTGAAAATATAATATTGTTTGAATAGTGCTTCATATAAATATAATTTCAGCAGCCCCCAAGCCCAGTGACCCTGCCGTATGGTGATGCCGGTGGAGTGGGGTGGGGTGGGGCATAGCGACGGAGGGGCTTCGGGTGTCCCCAAGGGCTGCGCTGCGCTGCAATAACGCGCGTCGCCCGAGCGGAGGTAACCGGAGCTGCGCCGCAGGGGCCGTCCCCACCACCACCACGTCCCTTCACCACTCCCCTCATCACGCCCCTTCCCACGCCCCGTCACCACGCCCTTCACCACGCCCCTCGCCGCCACCTCATCACTCCCTTCACCACGCTAACTCATCACGCACCTCACCACGCACCCTCACCGAGCTCTCTCCACGCCCCTCACCACACCCCTCACCACGCCCCTCATCACGCCCCTTCACCACGCTAACTCATCACGCACCTCACCACGCACCTCACCGAGCTTCTCTCCACGCCCCTCACCACCCCTCACCACGCCCCTCATCACTCCCTTCACCACGCTAACTCATCACGCACCCTCACCACGCACCTCACCGAGCTCTCTCCACGCCCCTCACCACCCCTCACCACGCCCCCTCATCACGCCCCTTCACCACGCCCTCATCACGTCCCTTCACCACTCCCTTCACTACGCCCCTCACCACTCCCCTCACCACGCTCCTCCCCACGCTCCTCACCACGCTCCTCACCACGCTCCCTCACCACGTACCTCACAACGTCCCTCACCACGCCCCATCACCATGCCCTCAACAGGACCCACACCACCTCCCCTCACCACGCACCCTGATCACACTCTTCACCATTCCCCTTCTCTACGCTCCCGCTCCATGCTTCCTCACCATGCGCCCTCTCCACGCCCTCTCTACATGCCCTCTGCATGCCCCCTCTCCACGCTCTCTCTATCGCCCTCTCCACGCCCCTCCCACGCTCCCTCTCTATAACTGGCTTCCGAATGGGCGCCCCAAACCAGGTTCGCCCCCGTCTTCACTCCGAACGCTTCCACCCCACCTCACTCCATTTTCCGTTACTCGCCGCTCTCCACTTTCCGCCGCTCGCCATTTCCGTTTACTCATTCCTCGCTGCTCACCACACTTTGCCACTCCACACTCCGTTTACAATCACGTCCCGCCATTCCTCACTTCTCGCCCTCATCAATTCCCGACACTCCCCACTCCCCGCCACCTCCATTCTCCACCCACCGCAACTGCGACTAAGTGCCTATCGCCAGTCTCCACAAACTCTTCCCATCTGCCCCCTCCCAACCCCCCATCCTACCCATGGGCCTCCTGCCTCTCTCAACGCCTCACGCCCCAACTCGCAGCGAGCGCTCGCGGCCACGGGTTGCGCAGCACCCACCCGTGGCCAGAAGATAGAGGTACCGCGAGACGTGGCTCAGCGCATCGACTGCAGTGTCTCTGACCGGGAGGTCCCAGGCTCGAGTCCCGACGGTGGAAGCATTTTAGACACTGATTAGACAGCGAGGTTGAGTTCAGCGATTGTCTGGTGGACAATTCTAGCGGCCGGCTGCTCTGATAGTTTTCCGTGGTTTCTCCGATCAACACCAGGCGAATGCCGGAGCAGTATCTTAACAAACGGGCCACGGACCGCGCGCGATATTTCCTTCCTCTTACTTGTCTTATCCTCACCCCATACATGTACACATACATGCACTGCACCAACACACATGTAGGGAGACCGGTCAAGATCATAGAGCATGTTCTGGCTGGTGCGATGCCCCGCTGGTGAAAGATGTCTGGTTAGGGAATACCCGCTACTTACGAGACTAATAACCTTAGCTGTTGACGCGCCCTCTCCAATAACAGTAATTATAACAATTTGCGAAACGAACGTATTTGCCTCGGTTTAGAGCCTATCGCTTGGTACAACGGGTGTTATGTGAAAAATATTACGTAATTCCTAATACATGACCACAAAATCATTATTTCGCTCAGAGAGAACGTATAACCCTTTTGCCAAACGTCGATAAACCTCGAAAATGACTTCAGCCATTTGGTTGAAGTCATTTTCCTTCATTCAATAATGTGTTGAATAATGTGACGGCTGCCCCCGAGCCTTGGCCTGAGATCTTACGATTTCTCTGTCTCTCTTCTCTCTCTCTCTCTCTCTCTCTCTCTCTCTTCTCTCTCTCTCGACACTATTAGTTCACTACTACGCCTCAATGGTTGTCGTATGTAACATAATATCGGACGTATTAGCGTATTACTAGTTCTCGGTATGTTTGCCAATACTGATGAGAGCGTCGCTGTCTGTTTACATTACACCATTGCATTCGAGAAGCTCGCATTCCCTGCTTGCCTGCATGTAGAGTACAATGCAGCAAGCTACAAAAGAAACAAATTAAGTTGTATAAACTACGGGTGCACAAAACTAATATTAATAACATATCAGTAATATTAAAATATATCGCATCATTTTCAGTTACTTTCCTTGTACCCCTTGTCTCAACAAAAATTGATATTATTGGCCAGTCGATCGAACCATGATAATTAATCTCTTTGTATCTCAACCTTATATTTTTGAAATGTTCCTGCAAAATTAAGGATATAATAGTCTGTTTAGAAGTATATACTATGTGTTCGGATGTGTACAAAACAATACTTCTAAAGTAAGATTATTTGTAGCTTTCGCAGTCACTACCTACTCTACTTCGGGTTGCCCTGGAGTACGAATATCTAGATCAAATGACCGGACGTAAAAGTAGCAATTCCTCATCAATTGTTGGAAGACTGAGCAAGTGGATAAATAGCTTGTAGATGCATGTGAAACCGCATTGGTAGTGGTATGAGTTGTAGCCTCGATTTCGTCCCTTGTATTTAAGCCAGAGGTGGATCAATGACAGAAAACTAAGTGCAAGCTTAGACCTCCCGTTGGAAGGTCACCACAATGATTTATTAAATAATTTTTAATTTTAGATCACATTAACACAGTGAGAATTAAACATGTAAAAATTATTTCAAGTAACACTTTTAAATTGAAATCTTGAAGTTATTTTTCATTTTGAAAGCTCGCGTTCAAGATTTTAACAATATTGTGGGTGTGCGTAGATTGATTGATGTGTGATTCCGGGCGCGTCAAGGGTTAAGATCATTTGTCCCGTTAGTACAGTCTATATTTTATCTCGTTTTGTGGCGGTGATCTTTCCCAGCTAGATGATGAGATTCGGCGCCAACCTACAAGTCGGTTTCAGGTTGTTTTTTTTCTTTGTGGGTCTTCACAAGTGGGGTACCGCCGCAACCCGGACAAGCTCTAAGCTACCGACTGGTTTTCCGGCATGTGTGGTAGTGTAGTGCATGTAAGTGTGTGTGTGTGTGTATGTGTGTGTGTGTATGTATGGGGTGAGAATATGACAAGGGAGAGGAAGGGTAGATCCCGTATGATCTGTTTGTTAGGGTATTCTGTTTGGTCCGGCATTCGCCTGGTGAGCATCCACGGCATGCTTTAAGCTTCTTAAGATATTAAAAATTCGGCCCTTGCGGCAGCGCCGTGGGGCGAAGGAGATATTGGGTCGCGCAGAAAGGAACTCGCGGAGCGTGACCAGTTCGACAAACCCAATCTGGACGGCGCGTCCGGCCACCTTTAGATCGTCCAGGCCGTCGGTGGCGCGTTTCAGAATGGGCCGCATGGGTGAGGGATAGGTCGGCCTTTTTCCGTCACCCGCCTCACCCCTTCCCCACACCCCCACTCTCGCACTCCGCACAAAAGCTCGCTCTGATTCGTGCACCCGCCGCGCAGCACCGCCAGCAGAGCAGCCGGAATTCCTTCCCGCCCTGGCACCGCTGCTGCACGGTGGTTGGAAAGGCGCAAAAAAGGGCCAAAATTATTTGTGTTTATGCTGTGCCA
This sequence comes from Teleogryllus oceanicus, assembly GCA_964035755.1. Lineage (NCBI taxonomy): Eukaryota > Metazoa > Arthropoda > Insecta > Orthoptera > Gryllidae > Teleogryllus > Teleogryllus oceanicus. Next base: position 13,696,464 of record CAXIVR010000008.1, read on the forward strand.
TTTACATGATTCAGTCAGAAGCAATGCAATAAGTGCCAGACTAATTTCAGAGGTATATAAAGGAAAAGGCTTTCGTATTTATTATTTTTTTCCGGGGCAGATGACCGCAAAATGGTTTGCCTTGCTGGTATAAAAGGAGTACCTCAAGGTTCCTCCAATTGCCCTAACAAGTTGCAAATGCATCAACGGATACATAAACTCCGAACAGAGCAAATCTACCGCGCTTGTCGGTAATCCACAGATCGCTTCTCTACCAAGCTACTCTAGTGAATTTATAGTTTGAGCCTATGTCTTAGGCAATCCTATCAGACGCGACGATGTTCGGGTGAAAAATCAAAATACCTAGTGATTTATCTAAAAACTTTTTTTATTCATACAATTTTATTGCAGTCAGTGAAGTAAAAAAATCTTAATTTTTAAACTCGCGCAATTATTAATGTTGGGACTCATAAGAAAGGTATTTTTGTCCGTTTTTTCCCCAATGGAGACCATAGTGAGCCTTCGCACCAGCGCCGGCGGGCGGGTAAGCGGGTGGGCGCGCGCGTTGATATTGGATCCAGAGAAGCAATTTCACGGAGGTAATACCAACCAAACAACGAGAAACAGGCAATCGGAGGCGCGTCCCTGGGGCGCGCGGCGGTCGCGCCCTCGCCCGCGCCCGCCCCGCCCGCCCCGCCCGCCACCGCCCCGCCCCGCCCGCGCCGGCCCCGCCGCCGGCCGCTCAGGTGGCTGGAATCGGGCAAGATGTCAGGGGCGGGGCGGGGACGAGCGCCTAAGGCACGTTAGGGTGGTGAAGTATTACGCACATTGGAGGAATCTGGGTCTACAGCATTTGTGTAATAATTCTTGCTATAATAATAAATAATAATAATAATAATAATAATAATAGTAATAATAATAATAATAAAGTACGAGATTACCCGATGGTCCCAACATGTACACAGAATGAATAGTGACCGCATCCCAAAACAAATATATAACTACAGACCTCACGGTAAAGGGATGTCGGCCGCCCAAGGTTGAGATGGCATGCTGAAGACGGAACAGGAGTCTCTCCTAAACCCTAAAGAGATGATGATGATGATGATGATGATGATGAATAATGATAATAATAGTAGGGACATTATTATTATTATTATTATTATTATTATTATTATTATTATTTGTGTTGCTCAGTGGCATACCCGATCTCAGAGACTTATCCCCATTACGTATATTCCCATGATAGTACTATGATTTTGACTACTTTTCTGCGTTATCCGGATATTCAGTATTTCAATTCAATACCTTATAAATGACTGAATCGACAAATAATAAATTTTAAATACAGATAAATAAAAAGTATTTGTAATAAACTTCAAGTTGGCTGAGAGTACACCGGAACCCCGAACCAGGAAAATCCTGATTTCGCCTGCAACTCTTGCAATAATTCCATGTTTGATATTCCTCTCATTTGGTGCCTACCAGATGACCCAAAATTTAGAGACTTAACTGATCAGGTTGTGTTGATCAATATGATTAATTAACAGCCTGCAGCAGCAAGAGTACTGCCAAACAACAGTACACAAAATGGTTTTTCATAACGTAGCAGCGCACTGTTCATGAACAACAAATAAAACACTCTTGTGTAACTTTACAATAAAATGAATGTTTTACAAAAACAGTCCTGATAAATATTACAATAACATAGTTTAGTACATACTGATGTATAGGAAACATTTCTTTACAAACCAAGAAAAGAAGAAAAAAGTTTGCTAACGCAACACGTGAATGACACTTATTTAAAGTTGTGTATTCTCTTCCTTGAAGCCTTGCTATCGCATGTCATCTTCTGTGTCGCAGGAAGTGATGCAGTAAGGTAATTCAGTTGGTACACGCAATAAGAGAATAGGTGGAAGAGCGCAATCATTTGTATTTATCAGTGAAAATCGAAACTGTTTCTGGTTTTTTCCCCAGTTCCTTGGGTATCAAACTAAACCATAGACATCCCTTGAATGCCGGAGGATTCATGGTTTTCTTTCAATTTCTGGCCGAATTTGAAATTAAATATAATATATGTTATAAAAAGCTTGTATTCCTCTGAAATAAGTATTCACCTGGTAGCTTTCTTGACTTCAATTCGTGAGTAATAAGAATTGTTTTGAGTTTAGGTCACACATGTGAAACTTAACTCAGAGGAATTCCTATTCCTTGATGTGTCTTGTACTTCAAAATTGAAATTAAGTTGTGCAGAGAATTTAAGCAGATTCTCACTTCTCAATCATATCGCTGTATTCGTTTATTTTTTCGTGTAACAGAAGGAACCGCCTCTAGGCACGCTGTTTTATTGATTTCAGAGGGTTATATTGTACATTCCGTCCAACATTCGCGTTGTTCTACATATGACGAAAAGGCACCCATCTAAATAATATCCAATACAGGAAACAATGTTGTGACAAGGCTAATTCAATGTATAATCATTTCGGACGCAAAATGTTCTCCATGTAAAGTGTACAGTTTTCTCCGTAGAAATATTACGTTCCTTCGGTACTTGACAATTGAAACTCATACACCTTCGACGTCGTTCGCCGCTATGGAAACGCCCATGACGCCCTCTGTCACGCCTGAATTCATAACTGTCAAGCGTTGCGTGTCACGCACTGTAAATTAGTTACAGTCGGCCCGGTGGGCCTGATCACTAACGCAGTAGTATCGTAGTGATCTCTGACCGAAGGGTCGAGGTTCGAGTCCCGCCTCGGCATAGCTGTATTTGTGTTCGTCCTTTCACCCTTATCATCACCATATTGTTTCATCTTCATAGTTACCATACCGTTGAATCCAGTGGCGGTCGCTAATGACCTAGATGTTGATGCTACCTTAAAAACGGGAAAAAAAACTAGTTATACTAAGAATGAGAACGAAAATCAAACGTGAATCAGTGTTACGTAAAAGTATATCCATGTATTAGTGCTATTAACTCTAAAACACTTTTACAGGTTTGTAATAGGGTATTATGTTGTAGAGAAAATACATTTTGGAGGCTTGTGACAGCTAGGTCAAGTTCAGTTGCTGTCTGGAGGAGAATTCGAGCGACCGGCTGGTCTGATCGGTAGTTTTCCGTGGTTTCTCCGAACAACATGAGGCGAATGCTCGAGCAGTACCCCAACAACGGGCCACGGACCGCACGCGATCTTTCCTTCCTCTCTCTTGTCGTATCCTCTCCTCTTACACACACACTTACACTAACATGCACTACACTACCACAAATTCCGGAGACCGGTCGGAGCTTAGAACTTGTCTCGGCTGGGGTGGTGCACCGCTGGTGGGAGATACCTGGTTGAGGGATCCCCGCTAGCTGATGGTAGGTCGGCGCCGGATCTCGCCATACGGCGGAGAAGACCACCGCCACCTGTGGAGCCTGAAACATGCACTACACTTACGGGATCCGTATTCGGATTCACTTACAATCTTCATAGATTCTTCACTACGCCCGCATTTCTCCCGTGTGTTCTTCCGCATCTCTATTATCTGAGCAAGTTCCTTGTGGCGCTGTCTGCGTATACGGGTTGACGTCTTACTAGACTGCTCGTGTCAGAGAGGAAGAGCCTTAGATTTGCACCCGCTCAATCAGAGTGCTATGTAGTGGTCCGGCTAATTTTTAAGGTGTAATTATTTCGAAATATGACAAATAAGGCTTATTTTCGACATTTGCTAAGAGATTGCTGCTTTGCGGCGAAAATGGTGTAACGGTTAGCGTATCGGGCTGTGATACCCAAGTTGGCGGGTATCCGATCGCAGCCGTGGATTTTAAGGGCGAAAGAGTCCTTCGTACGCCTTCCTTCGGAGGAGAAGTGAATCCGGCTGTCCCATGTAGTAGATTTGCTGCACGTTAAAGATCCTCAGCCTAAATGAAGCCTCTGAACCAAATTCAAATTGCCTGTTTCATAGCCCAAGCAATACCTTCTTTCTCCCCTAGTAGGAGAAATTCTTCCTAGTAGTGAAATTTGTGTGATCAGACGGAAGAGTAGGCCTCATGGCCTGAGTCTCATCACGTAAAATTACGCATTCATTCATAATACCCGTGTCTCGTATTCTGTGTTCGGCTCACCAACTTTCGCGTATCTCTAAAATTTTATAGAAGAGAAAATGTGTGAAAATCTAGAAATATGAAAAGGAAATGACGCCTGTAAGTCGCAAAGCTTTCTCCTACAGAACATTTTCCTGGTATCGGGTCTGAACAGCAGTCACGCGTGTGTTTTCCCGCATCCCTGCAGAAGTTGCCGTTTTGACCGTCGACCTTGCGTGGACATTCATAACTGTCAAGCGTAGCCCCGCCCCTCCCACCGCGTCACCAACCTTGCCCCTCCGCCCACCCTCCACTCGCCTCTACCGCTTCGCTCATCCACCCCGGCTCGCCCCTGCCCCGGCACGCAACCTTCAGCTCCGCCCAGCCCTGTCCGCTCCTCCCTCCCAATTCGCCCGACCAACTCCGTTCCACCTCTCCGCAGAGCTTCACCTTGCCCGTTCCGCCCCGTCCGAACACGCACCGTCCCGTCATCCCCCTTCCCACCACACCACACACCACCCCATCCCGTGCCCCGTAACGCCCCTCCCGCTCTACCCGCCGCGCCACACCTCGCTCCGCCCCGCTCCGCCCCGCTCCGCTCCGCCACGCTTCGCCACGCTCCGCCACGCTCCGTCACGTTCCGCCACGCTCCGCCACGCTCCGCCACGCTCCGCCACGCTCCGCCACGCTCCGCCACGTCTTCCCCGGGGCCACACCCACCCTCCCCACCGTCCGCGACGCACCCCACACATGTCCCCAACTCCGCTCCGCCCCGTGTCCTGTCTGGCCACTCCCCTCCTCCCCGCTGCCCCGCCCCGCCCCGCGTGGTGTGGCGCTGCTTCGCGTCGCGATGCGCCGCCTGTCGCCTGTCGCGCGCGAGGGGCTTAACGAGATTTTTGCCGCTGAGTGAGCCGACACTCGACGGAGGTTTAATCCTGAGGGCGTCGCCCGTCGCACCCCCTCCTCAGCAGCGCCAGTGCGCGGGCCGCTCTTAGAGCTGTTAGCGACGCACGTCTTGCGTCAATTATACTATGGGCTACGGCAATCCAGCACCACTTTAAATGAATCGGACCGGGAGCGGTAGCTCAGTGCATTTACTGATGTCACTGCAGTGCCTCTGACCGGGAGGTCCTAGGTCCCCACTCCCCACGGCGGCAGGATTTTCGACACTAGCGTTTCAGCTAGGTCCAATTCACTCGCTGTCAGGAGCAGAATTCTAGCGGCCGGCTGCTCTGATCTGTAGTTTTCCAAGGTTTCTCCGCTCACTATCCTCTCCTTACACGCACTTACACACACACTACCACACGCACATACACTACACTACCACATATCCCGGGAGACCGGTCGGGAGCTTAGAGTCTGGCCTGGCTGGGGCGGTGTCCCGCTGGTGGGAAAGTCCTGGTTATGGGGAAACCCCACTGAGCCGATGGTAGGTCGGCGCCGGATCTCGCCATCCAGCGGGGGAAGATCACCGCCATCTCCCGAGAAAAAACATGCACTACACTAACGGGACTAATGATCAAAGCCGTTGACGCGCCCGGAAACACAAAAAAATCAATTAAATGAATCTGTTTATAGAAGTAAAATACGTTCAGCTCCTGCCTCACGGAATGCTCTCCTAAAACAAATAGTGCATCGTCATTGACGACGACAACAATAATTATAATATAAAACTAGAAGCTAGAACTAAAAATTATTAAAAGGACATTGACATTCATACAAAAATTGATGTACTATTTTTTTGCCATTGAAAACATATCGATCAATTTTATATTACACTAAATAACAGAAGAATAGAAAATAAGAATGGTATTGAAGGAATGTGACATCCAATATTACGCGTCTCCTATATTTCGCCTTTACACAACAGTACATCTCTCTCCCTCTCTCTCTCTCTCTCTCTCTCTCTCTCTCTCTATATATATATATATATATATATATATATATATATATATATATATATTTTTTTTACTGCACAACACTATATCAATACAAGGAGTAATTTTAAATCCTTGCTACTGTCCATCCAGTGTCCTTAATCCTGAAGAATTTCATTTCGCAATACATCACGGGAGTGGAGCTGAGATTTTGGGCCATTTCCCTTCTTCCCTGTCTTATGCTTCCGCCTTGTCTTTGGCAGAGGCGCAGAGAAATATCATGCCCGCTCCGCCCGCTCACAGTACACAGATTCCCCGGCGTAACGGATAGTTACTCGCGAGCTCCTTTATCCACTGGCGCAGCGGAGGTAAAGCACGCGGGCCGGCTCCTCCGGCTCTCGCCACTTTGCGGCATAAAAATTTGACAGTGGTAAGTTATTTACGAGCCGCCTTAGCGGCTTCCTAAAAGGGCGGCCGCGGCGCTCCTCGCGTTCTCCGCCCGCCCGACAGTGGTAAGTTATTTACGAGCCGCCTTAGCGGCTTCCTAAAGCCCCGCCCCGCCCGCCCCCCACCCGCACCGCCCCACCGCCCCGCCCGCCCGCCCGCTCTGCCCCGCCGCGCCGCTCCGCTTCGCCACGCCCGCCACGCCCGCGCCGCCTCGCCGCTCCCTCCGCCCCGCCACGCCCCTCCCGCCTCGCGGTGCCCGCCGCGCCTCCGCTCCCCGCCGCGCCCTTTCCCAGCGACCACTCCCGCCCGACTCCGCGACGCCACGCCCCTCCCCTCGCGCTCTCTTGCGTTCTCCGGCCCGCCCCCTCCTCTTCCCTTGCGACTCCATCCACGCCCTCTACCTCTGCCCCGCAACTCTCCCCGTAGAGATTGCTCAAGGCATCTGCTGATGTTACTGCAGTGCCTCTGACCGGGACGGCCAAGGATCAAGCCCCGACGATGGTAGGATTTTGGACACTAGCTTAGCTAGGTTGAGTTCTAACGCTGTTTGGAGGAGAATTCTAGCGACCGGCTGATGTGATTGGTAGTTTCTCCGATCCATGCTAGATGAATGCCGGATCAGTACCCTAACAAATGGGTCACGGCCGCGCGCGATCTTTCTTACCTCTTTTTTCTTCTATCCTCATCCCTTGCACACACACATGCACACACTTCAACTAACAAGCCATACACTAACACACATGCCGGGAGACCGTTCGGGGGCTAACAGCTTGTCCCGTTTGGGGCGGTTCCACGCTGGTAGGAGGTACCTGGTTGGAAACCACAAGTCGACGCTATGTCGGTGCGGATCTCGCCATCCAGCGGGGAAAGATCACTGAACCTCACGATGAAAAACATACGCTACACTTACGAGGCTTAGTAGTACCTCAGTAGTTGAAGTCGGAATCACAAACTATCAATCAATCAAACCGATCATCACCAGGCAAATCGAGGAGCAGAATCCTAAAAAAGGGCTAAGAACAGCGCGCGACTTTTACTTCGTCTTCCTTGTCCTACTCCCACCTCTTACTACACACTTACATGCACTACACTACCATACATGCCGGGAGCTTGGAGCTTGTCCCGTCTGAAGTGCTACCCCGCTGGTTTGGGATTGCTGGTTGGAGTAAACCTTGCTAGCGAGAGGTATGGCGGGGCCGGATCTCACCATCCAGCGGGAGAAGATCACCGCCACCTCCTGAGTAAAAACGTACGTAGTATATTTAAGGGACTAATGATCTTAGCAGTTGGCGTGTTCGGAATCACCAATTACTGAATCAAAATAATCAGAAAAAAAGACTCGTCCCATCCTTCTTCAACAGTGTGCCCCCCCGCGCGTCTTGCCATCGCCTCCACATCTGCATCACCCTCTCTTTTTCTTCGCCCTCTCTCCTTTTGATCCCGACCGCACTTTCTGCCCGTGCCCCGCCCTGGCTATAATCCATTCATCTCCACGAAATGGCTCACCTCCGCGCATCCCGGCCTTCCTCTCTCACCCCGCCATTTCCTTCCTTCCCTGCTCCTTTTCCTTTCCTCCGCCTCATTCACCCCCTCCACCCCCTTCCTGGTGCCGGGAAAGATGGCTCAGTGCATCAACTGATGTCACCGCGGAGCCTCTGACCAGGAGACCCTAAGTTCGAGTCCCGACGGTGGCAGGATTTGTCGACTCTAGCTTGTGACCTATTTGTAATTCAGTCGCTATCTGGGGGAGAATTCTAGCGGCCGACTGTTGTGTTCGGTAGTTTCCGTGGTTCCTGCGATCAACACCAGCCTCCTTTGTGACTTGGACCACACTCCCTGCCTGTGGTCAGTCGTGGCGCCTCCCCAAAACGGCTAAACGTAAACCCCAATTCTCCTCAGCCTATTTTCCCGCACAGGCTTCTGTTCTGCACCGATTGTTTTCCTTACCTCTTGCTCCGTCCGTTTCTTTGGCTTCGTTTCAGCCCCCGTTTGACACCGATTCTTCTCTGTGCTTCCACCTCCCTGACCAAAATTCGTCCTTTCCTCCCGAAATGATTCAACCTCCTTGTCCATCCCGACTTTTCCTCTCGCTTATTCCGCTTCCTTTAGCTGCGTCCTCCATTCCGCCCCTCAGCATTCCCCTTCCCCTTCCGCCCCTTGCTCCATCACCATTTTTGCTTGCAACCACCCTTCCCTGCCCAGCTTGGCGCCTCCGAGTCCTTCCTTATCTGCGCGATACCCGTGCCCCACCCGTCAAGGCCCCCTCTTCCTCCACGCCTGCGTTACTTCTCTTTGCCTTCAGCTCTCTTTTGACTCCGACCCCTCAAGTCCCTGCCTCGTCTCCATAATATGTTCCTCTCCCCAACTCCAAATACTTGATCTTCTTGCCCGCCTAGAATGGCTTTTCGTTCGTTCACATTCCAGCCTTTCAGTCCGTCTTATCGCACCAGCCTTTCCCCGCTCTTTTTAATTGATTCTCCTCATCCACTCCCTTCTTCCGTTCCATGCCCTTTCGTCCGTGTTCCCTTTCTCCACCCCCTGTTTCTCCAGCCCCATCTGACTACGTTCTTGAAACCTTTTCGTATACTCCGCCTGCCATAATCCGCCTGTTCGTCCCAGAAATGGCTCATACCAGTTGCGTGTCCAACTCTGTTCTCTCTTTCCCTCCTCCTCCTCCCTTTGCCCCTTTACCCCGCGCCATTTTCTTTGCGTTGACCTTCTCCTCCTCCTCAGGCCCGTCCTTTTCTTGCGCTTTTAAAGCCACTTTCTTCCGGTCCTGACTCCGTTACTGCCCCTGCGCGTCCCGCCGCCTTGCCTTTACCCGTTCACTCTTTCTGAAAGTGCTCAATCTCAACCTCGACTCGCCTGACCCTCCTCTCGCACTGGCACTGTTCCGCCTCCCGCTTCTCCTCTCTCTCTCTCTCTCTCTCTCTCTCTCTCTCTCTCTCTCTCTCGCCGCCACTTGCCTCTGACCGGGAGGTCCTAGGTTCGAGTCCTGACGGCGGCAGGATTTTCGACACTAGCTTTTCAGCTAGGTCGAATTCAGTCGCTATCTGGAGGAGAATTCTAGCGGCCGGCTGCTCTGATCAGTAGTTTTCCGTCGTTTCTCCGATCAACACCAGGCGAATGCCGGAGCAGCACCCTACCAAACAGGCCACGGACTGCTCGCGATCTGCCCTTCCCTTCCTTGTCCTATCCTCTCCTTACACACTCACTTACCCTAACATGCACTACACCACCACATATTCCGGGAGACCAGTCGGGAGCTTAGAGCTTGTCCGGCTGGGGCGGTGCCCGCTGATGAGAGAGTCCTGGTTAGGTGGAGACCCCACTTGCCGAGAGTAGGTCGGTGCTGGATCTCGCCATCCAGCGAGGGGAAAACCACCGCCATCTCCCGAGAAAAAACATGCACTACACTAACGGGACTAATGACCGAAGCAGTTGACGCGCCTGAAAGACGAAAAAATCAATCAAATCTCCGCCACTTTCCAACTCGCCCTTCTTGCGTGCCGTCACCACCTGTGTCACAACCACATTTCGACTGTAACCCCGCCCTGGCCTTAATCCTCTCCCTCGTCCTCCACCCCGAAGCGGCTCAACCTCAAGCTCGCCCGGCCCATCGCCTCCTCTCGATAAGTTACCTGCCCCGCCCCTTTTGCGCCGAACTCTCCTCCGTTTCGCACCCATCCCTTCCTTTTGCACCGCCCCGCCCTTCTGAATCGGTCCCTCCCGCGGAACGTCTCAACCTCAATCTTGTCAGAGCGCTTCCTCCTTCATCTTGCCCCCAGTCATTAGACTTGCTCAAACCCCCCCTTTCCCCCTTGTGGCTTCGCTCCCCACCCGAATACACTAGGCCGAGCGAGTGAAGCTGCGCCATCTGGCATTATAATCCTGAGGATGGAAGTGCCCCATTATGATAAATGCTCAGTACTATGAAGCTCTGATTTACCAAGATTGTGATTGGCGGCGAAGTCGTTCTTTGTTTCAATTCCGTTCTCTGCCGTGTCTTTCTCTGGTCCTAATTCGCCTTTATCGCCTTCACATCAACATTGGCCCTCGTTCCCTTTCTGTTGTTCCCTCATTCGCCCATTCCGTCCTTCCTTCGCCCATCACTCCGCTCGCCCTGCCGCGTCTGCCCCGCTTCTGCCCTGCCCCATTTATTCTTCAGAAAACGTTGTGTGCGAAAAACATGGGTCGGGAGCTGGAGAGAGGTCCAGAGACCCGCCCCCCACGTTTAAGCCGCTTTTGCCCTGTTTCCTCCCCTAGATTTTCGCTGATTAGTCCGTACCAACAGTAGTCTTGCCCAATCAGATCTAGCATATCCCTTCCCTAACTGGTCCCCGGCTCTTCTCATCTATAGCCCGCTCCTTGCACTCGCAGTGCTTAGCGCTCTTGCACTAGCTTTTTTTCCTCTGCGCCATTTCAGCCCTGCCGTGGTCCGGCCCCAATCCCTCCCTACCTGCCCTTCTTCTGTTTTCATATTCCCGAGCCCTCTTCCTCATCTTCATCTGTACTGTCTCCCCGTCTGTAGTGCCTCATTTCATTCCTCCTTGTTCTTTCCTTTGCCTTTTGCCTTTATCTTGCCTCTTCCCTTCCAGCCCTCTTCCTTCAAGCCTCCAAGATTGTTGGCCTGCTTGCATGGAGGTTCGATAAACACAAGTAGTTTCTCCTCTTTCACAGCCCCGCCCTCCTAACTTTAGCCCTAGCCGAACGTCTTGGTCGGATTCGATCACACCGCTATTTTCTGCTACTTCCTTTCATGTGGAAACTCTTCACAGCCTCTCTTTTTAACATTCTCTCCTCTTCCCAGGCCACTTTTTCCCTTCCTTCGCCATTCTCTGGTTCTCATTAATTCTCTTCACTTCTGTCTCAGGCCCCCCGGCTAGTCTTCACTTTCCCCTTCCTTTTTCCTTTTTGCCCCCCCCTCGGCATTATCGATCCTGACTTCAATATTTCCACACATTTCCAGCCATCGCCTTCTGGTTTGATCAACCTTCTCCGCGTTCAGCTCCTACCTGCTTATTCCCATTTCACATCCCCCTTTCCTTTTCCCCTCTCTACCTTTTCCTCTCCCCGACCTCGTCTGCATTGGCCCCGGCCCTTTTCGAAATCTGGCTCCGCCTCAGTTCTTCCTTTTTTATTCCTTTCGCCAACACTTCCCTGCGTCTGCTCTCTTTTCCATATTTGTGTTCAACCTGCCTCTTCCCATTCCAAATCACTCACAGAGTTTCTTCTCATGGCTCTGGTCGCCCTAGCCATTGACTCATCTGGATCGCACCATTTTGAAATACTTCCCACAATATCCTCAACCTAGGCTCCTTTCTGCCATACCCTCTTCCGCTCCCCCCGCACAACTTTTACATTTCGTCTCCTCCTCACTTGGCCTTCGGGTCGTGTAAATACTAGTCCACCCCCTGCACTCGCATCGCCGCCCGACTTTTCCCGCCCCCCTGCGTCCTCCTCTCCTGTGAGGGGGGCTAGGGGAGTAACGGCACGTTCGCCTTCCATTACCTCTGTCTGAATTCGATCCCCGGCCGATACCTAAGGAATGTGTGGTGGAAAGTGAACTCCTGGCATGTTTTCGTTGGATTCTGCCTCTCATCCTTATTCACAATTTCTCCATCCTCATTTACTCTATCAGTTTTGCTATATCTACCTTTAGATCATAACTCACCCCGTTACCCGTACCCTATTAGATATCTCACAAGTTCCAGTGATCCGTCGTAGTTGAAGGATCTCCAAATCACAATAAATTTTCAAGTAAATAAATGAATGAATTAAATGAATGAAATAAGTAAATGAATGAGTTGAAGGTCCCCAATCAAAAATTATCAAGAAATAAATGAATGAATTAAATGAATGAAATAAGTAAATGAATGAATGAGTGAATGAGTGAATAAGTAAATGAATGCGTGAGTGAGTGAATGAGTGAGTGATGAATGAGTTAATGAATGAATGAATGAACGAACGAACATGAAACCTTCCCGCTCATGTCACGTCCTCACCCCGCGTCCGCATACCTCTTTGCGGTCGTGCTCCTCCACCGTCTCCCCCCTTCTGCGTCAGCCCGTTGCTTCCTCCCTGCCTCGCCCCCCCCCCACCCCACCCCGTGCGCCCGGGGCGGTGCGGTGTCGCGCTGGCGAGGAGCCAGCGTGTGGTTGGCGGCGCCGCCACAGCGCATCGCCTGCGAGAACCCCCAACACCTTCACTCGCAATCCGCAACTAGCACGAACGCATAAACGGAACACGGGTGGATAATGGGTGGTGATTCAAATAGTTGTACTTGTAAAGGTACTTGGGATTAGTTGACTTAACAAAACAATTGCCAGTGTGACTCCATTTGCTTGCGCATTTCCAAGTCGAGAGTGAGACTCTGGCTTACGGACTCCACAAAACTAAAGCATTTTTGAGTATTGTCAATGAAACATCGTTTTGCATCAAAATACAGATACGCCTACATCCATCCACTCTCGTCGCGTAGCTGCTCCTAAAGAATTTGTACTTTTACTATAAACACGCATTCTCCATATGTTACAGCTGCTAGTGAAAAAGATACTCGCGACCCGGACTAGGGTCGATATGTCAATTCCAAGAGTGCGGAATATTTATTTTATCTTCCAAGATTCGGTACCAGGTATGAAAACAAGCCTGCTCTAATCTGAAAACGTTAGTAGTGCTGTGCAATCTAACATTTGTAAGTTAAAGAGACAGAACACTTGATGTCGGGGTTGATAATGTTGTTTATGAGGATGTTGAAGTGGTGCATTTTTCACCCGAAATGATGTATCTTGTACATGAGTTACCCATTTTATGTTAATAATATTTGTAGTATGTATACATCTAAAAAATGTTTTCGCTAAGGTATAGTAGTATATTTCTCTATAATATATAACAACATATTAGATTGTCAGAGTGGGTGAGTGAAGATGTGATGTATCGCAAGGTTCTGAATCAATCACGTTATATATTTTTATATTTTACATTTGTTACTTCTGAATGTGTACGTGTAGTATGTTTCATGGTTCTCTGGAGTGCCGTTCCTATATCATTGAATATTTTATTTTTGTATTATGAAGATTATAATTGACACAAGAAAGTGAATAGCGTGATTTGCAGGATCCCGGGGACTATTATATGTAGTTTCCCACGTGAAAATAATTTTCATGAGAGCGGTTTTTGCGTGTTGCAGTGGCGGCGAGGCAATGTATCATAATTATTATAAATATTTCACGTTAACTGTGGTTTCCTTTTTTATTATTCTCATTTATAATTTGTGTTTGTTAAAAGTGTGTTTTTCTATTATTATTATTATTATTATTATAAGTTGTTGGTAAAATAATATTTGCATCAAAAAGCATTAACTAATCATTTCTAATATTTCTTGTATCAATATGAAATCTCGATTTTGTGGTAAGGCAGAAGAGCTGACCATACGACTTATACTGGACAAATATTCATAGTTGGAATTATTATTTCAAAATTCAATATATTGCCACATTTATCTACAGAAAATAATTACTAACGTGGCAATGCGGTAATTGATTATGAAATTTAAGACACATACCTGTAGTTCAGACGGGAACTAGAGAATCAAAATATGAGGATATCCAATCCATTTGAAAACGTTATTTAAAAATCAAATTGGTATTCAACATTCAAACATCTATTCAATAAGATACTGGCTCTATCAATTTTATTATTATTATTATTATTATTATTTTGTTGTTGTTGTTTTTGTTGTAGCAAGTTAATATTGTCGCGCGAATGGTTGTGGCGTTCCGCAGGGTCCTGCGATTTTCCGGCCGTGTTTAAAGCGTTGTGTGCGTTGTGTTGCAGGGTGCTGGCGGCGGGCTGGTGGCGGGCGCCGGCGTGGCGGCGGGCGCGGGCGGCGAGCGCGGCGGCGGCGGGGGCGGCGGGGCGGGCGGGCAGGGCCGGCGCAAGAGCGGCGGCGCGGCGGGCGGCGCGCAGCAGCTGCGCTCGCCGGTGGTGAAGCGGCCGGCCGCCGCGCCCGTCACGCTGCAGGGCTGGCTGCACAAGCAGGGCAGCGAGGGCCTCATGCTGTGGAAGCGCCGGTGGTTCGTGCTCTCCGAGTACTGCCTCTTCTACTACAAAGGTTTGTGCGCCGACCAAGGTACCCGACGAGACACTGACTCGCTCGTGCGCGAGCGCTCGTTGAGTGTTTCGTGCTCGAGCGCCGCCATAGTGCTGTTTAGCGACTGCGCTCGTTCGGGGTTGACTCGCTATTGCTCAAGCACCGCTCGTGCTCGCGCTCGTTGAGTGTTTCGTGCTGAGCGCCGCCTTAGTGACTGCGCTCGTTCGGGGTTGACTCGCTATTGCTCAAGCACCGCTCGTGCTCGAGCACTCTTTCAAGCGAGCGTTTAATGCTCGAGTGCCGTAGGTTCGAGCGTATGCGCTCACTCGCTGTGCTCTCGCTCGCTGTGACTGCGCTCGCTCGCTGGCGTTGACTCGCTTGTCGCAAGCGCCGCCGTCTCAGCGCTCGTTGAGCTTTAATGTCGACTGCGCCGATTCGAGCGCCTGTCCTGGCATACGTTGAGGCGGTTATACACATTCGCTTTACGGGGCGTAGCGAGCGACCGCTCACTGAATCCTGAGTAGTGGGGATGGGTTGCTTCCAATTTGTCGAGCCACGAACATTCGGTGCTCGCCCTACCCACTGCCTGTCGGTCTTTTGCGCGCATCAAAGGAAGCGAACATTCACCAAGCACATCAGGCGCTCGGGATGGGCGAGTGGTTGCTAGCTGCCCGGCGAATGTCGAATGTGTGGAGTCGCCTTTAGAGCTGTGATCCTCACGGTTGGGTTTCACCACTTGGGGAAAGAAAAGGTGACATTTCGTGGACAATAACCTTCCAGAACGACATAATCAATATACGCCAGGAACCTTTCTGGTACATTTATTACTTTACATAAAAGCGAACTCAGGGTGAATAGAAATGTAATTAATCATCTGTACTCAAATATCTTCTATAAACTATGGATCAGAAGAATTTAATAATTCTGTCTTAATCAGTATATCTCCATTTTTAATTAAGATTTATCAGTTGCATTTAAGTTTCCCTCGTGTGCCGAATTTGAATATGATTACAAAATATTTCGCTTTGAATACACAATTATTCTCGCTGTTTTAGTCAGCCTAACGTAAACAAGACTTTTCATTCCCTCTTCCGCAAAAATTTGTACTTCCTGTTTAGATTTTCAATTTCGCGTCATCTTTAAATTAGCCATCTACATATGGACGCTGTCAGTTGTATCACCTATTTAAAACTTTAGTTCCTTTCTTTTCCCCGTTCAGTTTTGTGAGCGCCGATAAGACCAAGTGCGCGAAGGACAGCCTTACGAGTCACATCGTCAGCGCCATCTAAGTGTAGCGTGGCTCTTTACCCCCACTACAGGACTAAGAGCAGAGAGCTAATCAGCTACGCTAATCAAATATACAAAAGGGACACGTTTTCCGAAGAAAAACAATCCTGACTTTTCCCAGTTTTCCGTTGCATTTTTTAAAAACGATTTTTACTGATAAGATTTGAAAAGTATTTCACACCATTATGAAACGATACTAAAGTAAACTAATATGTCCTTTGGTTTCACAGTGATAATTACAATTTTTTTTAAAAATCAACAAGTACAAATCGAGTCACTATTATTTAATGAACAATTTTTGAGGAGTAAAATCTGATCATTTAACGTTCTCAAAATTTTCCCTGGCTTCTAACGATTCTTCTGCAAATTCCCTGATTTTCCCTAACTTTTCTAGAGCAAAGAAATTCCCTTGATTTTTCTCGGTTTTCCATGTTTTCCAGAAAGTGGCCACCCTATTATAAAATGAACCATGGCTGATAGTCTCATGAGACACATCTGTGCGTGAGGTACTGATACTGTTAGATACCGCAGGGACAGCTGGAGGAAACTCAGTCTGGAGCACATATGAAGACATCGAAAGGTCCAAAGGCGTAAAATATGAGTGCATTACACCACAGACCTTTCTCAAATGCTGAAGTATATGTTTTTAAGAAAGAAGATTGGGAGTAGTTGGAGTTTACATATCCGCGTAGGACCATTCAGGAAAGTCCACAAAGTTCTACTTCTGTGAACAAATTTCTTGTATCAAGAGGATTGTTTCTTTTGGAGGGATACAATGGCCTTGAGCTTACAGCAAGTTAACCTTAAGAAATTGAAAAACGATTCGTTTGACATACAGCCATTTCACTAATGGGACTTGTTCTTTGGACCCATCATGCTCTCACTCTTGTTTCAGAAAATTTTAGGGTCTCAGAAGTAAACCCCAGTCATTTTCTGAAACTTACCCCGTTCCTCGGGTTCGCCATGCCTCTGAATGAACACCAGAAAGCGATTTGCATTACACCCTTCTCCATTTGGTTAGACGGCCTAGGAACCTTCCTCGGCTAGCATCCAACACTCTGAAGCTAATCGAGGGCCAAGAAACACTAATCACTCCGACAGGCGGAGTAACCCCAATTCAATTGCCCCTGTTTGAATGGCCAGGAATTAGAGCGACTCCAATTCAATGAGCTCAATAGGGGCCGTTGAGAACCTGGGGCTTAAAGACCTTCCTTTGCAGATTAACAACCTGAGTATCACTAATAAACTTGGAAAACGAATGGGCGTATGAAATTCTCAACTACAACTACAACCGAAGTTCTAGCTCCAATCCTCTGCAGGGACTGCAATTTGTCTTTTTTTTTAATTTAATTTGTTGCGTCCACACCTTGACACAACGCGTCTCCAAGCCCCTTAAGGGGCGTTGTGCGCTTTTGCCCTTGGGAGTAATCCTCCATTAATGGGCATTATTATTGTTAATATTAGTCCAGTCTCGTCACGTCGCAGTCAGTCAGTGCCTTTTATCCCTTCGGCCAGGGGCTCGACGCCGTTACATCCCGGGGTTCCTGGCCGGTCACCCAACCACGAACCCGCGAGTCTCGAATGCGCTTAACCTTCGTGACTTCACGGAGCGTAGTAAACGCATTCGGCTAGCATGTCTTATGAAATTCGGTGTATGAATTGGATATACAGCTTGTTGATACAGAGAATCAACTATCTCACAATCCTGCCAGAGGAGGTGATGGACGCCCATCTAGGCTACAAGTCTACAAGATGTCCAAACGGCAACTGGGAGAGGAACAATGCCATTTCTTATCAGAATGTGATGGCGTAAATAGTGGCTCGTTCTTGTCCTATGGAAGAATGTTTCTACGCTACGCGTTGTAGCTGTTGTAACCTAACACAATAAATTACTCAGAAAAGACGTGTCTTTTAATACTAAGACCTACTGGTAGAGAAGATCGAATCTCGCGCTTTAAGGAAAGACTTTATCGTAAAGATCTCTGCCGCAACACTCTCAGTTACAGCACTTTTGTGCATTTGGCGCAAGACTGCGCCGTTTGGGTAACGAGATTAATGGTACTTGCTTCGTCGTACATACAAGCAATATATTTTAAAATCAGTAATACTGATAACGCGCTCTTAGTATTTTTATAAGGTGTCAATATTTAATTAACATGGACATTCGATTAGTTCATACTTATCTACTAATTTGAATATTGAGTAAAGAGCAGCACATGTTAAAAGGTAATCTTTATTATCATATATTTTTTATTCATTAAATAAAATTTGTGAGCAAAATTGTTGGAACCTCCGCTATAAGATGGAATGTATTTTGCCGGTGTAATAACTGAAATTACTATTTTTCATATTACAATATAAAGTAATAAAACTAAGGATATCAATAAATTGCTACTGATACGACCCACCAAGATAAAACTTTATTCTGTCTGCTACCCTTAAGTCCGAAATTGCTTCTTCGCAAATTATCCGGCTATTTCACCGACATTTTGGCATAACCCAGAAGTTTGGATAAAGCTGTATGAATAACGATGAACGGATCATTTCGGACATCATATCATATGACTAATGTTGGCACAAGGACGCTTGCTAAAGTAAGGTGATCATCCTAGTGTGAGGGGTCTCGTGTGTTATATGAAGTATTTTGGCAAAAAAGCAATGGAAATGATACATTGCCGAGACTGAAGGTTATTTCATGAAAATCGTGTAGACCGAGGGCCGGAACCTCGGCGTTCTAACTCGGAAATACGTTGCAAAGCATTTGTTGAGGCATAGAGTGAGGTTATGTTAGGTTATATTGTTTAAGTAGATTTATTTGATTTATTTGGTCAAAAAAACAGTAAAAACTGTATATGACGTATGGGAGAGAAGAATATTTGCGCACGTTTCTTGAATACCAGAATCCCATCTCAACATTTTAACGATAAATAGTTGAAAGTTAATACAACAATAATATAATAATAATAGTAATAATAATAATAATAAAAAAAATTAGAAAAGCGGAAGATTATTAACATTTGAAAAACTAAACATTTTTGTTTTCATTTTTCCGTTTTAGAAATTGACAACTGACCGATTGGAACAGGAAACTACACACTTTCTCTCTCAGTAGTCTTAGCAATTTTCCAATTGTAATCCGATTCGCAAATTAGTGAGATGCGAACACTGACCATAAGTAACATACATAAAATCAGAATTCGTCGCGATACTACTACACGGAGCCTGAATGTTTTTCAGCAAAACGACATTAGAAACATTTATTCACCTCAATGTTTATACAAGATGGTGGCATTTTTGTTCTTGAAACAAATCGTCCCGTTTTAATCGGCACTATTCACAACAGTAAGGCAATTATGGGCTTGCTGGTTTCGTATTTTACTCAATGTCACAGTTCCTCCTTGAGTCCTCGTGTCTGAAGAACGGAGGAGGATAAATGGATGTAGCTTCTCGCTGCCACTGCGCCCTCGCATGGGGTGGCGGTTTGCTGAACTATTTTAAGAAGCGCATTGTGATGTTCCTCACGAAACGCCTTTGAGCTGCCACGGAAGAAAAACGTTACAGACGAGGCCTGGAAGATTCCGAGCTAGAATTTTCAATTTGCAAATGGCTTCCGAGCAACTGAAAAACTGGAGCGTTTGGATTTTATGGTAATTTGACTAAAACCTTTATATAGTACTCGATTAACCTACAATTGCCTATCCGTCGTTTACGATTAGACCACCAGTCGAAACTAATAAGGTGTCATTCCATGCGTCTCTGTTTTCTGGTGAAGAAGTGATCATTTTTTTCAGATCCATCCAAAAGATTCTAAGAAATTTCTCTAAAAGAGTGTTGTTTTCTTGTTTTCTTGAAGCAACTAAAAAGCGTTTTGGAGGCTACACCTACACTACACTTATGACCCTTCACTCACCATACTACGCCTACAAAGGTTATCGGTAGCTTATTCAATTTATATTGACAGCTAAATTCGATTGGCACAATTATTAATCATTTCCTTTAGGATATTTGAAAAACATCTAAAAAATTATCTGTATTTGATGGTTTCAGTACCCCTACGAGTACATTGTTAAAACGCTGTGAATTATCATCCTTTCTTTTCGTCATTTAATATGTGAATTGCTACGACTTTATTCATCAGATTGACGATAATTTAACTTAATTTTGTAATTAAACACAAATTTTTAATTAGTATTTTAATCAGGAACTTCGTGTAGCTTTCTTTATTCGCAAATGAATGAACCGGGCAGCTGTGTTGTTGAAAATGTATTTTTATTATGAATTTGCTAACTACAAATGGAACTTCTTAACATGAAAATATCTGTCGGAGGTGCCTCGCTAAGCTAGTAGGAAATATTATGCTCATTTGAAGTCACGATAATTATTCAAGATCGCCATGTTTGATATTTATCTTTATTCAATCATTATTAAGTTTTAAATATTGACACAAGTGTTGAACTACTGGCCTACGTTAAATTATTCCGTTCTCTATTCTATGATAAAAAATATTTTGTTATAAATCAATGGCGCTTTCGAGATAACCGACGACAAAAAGTAAATTTACAGCACAAAGTTAGATATGACATCACCGTTCTTAAAAGTGAAGAACTTCATCGTTCAGAATTTTTTGTCACACGAAAATCGGAATAAAAAAACGGAAAGGAGATAATGGCAGGAAAATAAGGACAAGGATCATTGAGCCTGAAAAAAGAAGTTACAACGAAGGAAGAAAAAAAGTATGTGCAGCAAAGTTTACAGACACGATAACCCGAGCATGGCTTTAGTTGGATGAACATCGTGTTCGAATTAAGGTTGCAAGAGTTACAAAAGATTTCTGTTACATTGCGAAAATAAAGGCGATAGCAAAATGAAGGCAAGAAGAATGTACAAGGAAGTAGATAGGT
This sequence comes from Teleogryllus oceanicus, assembly GCA_964035755.1. NCBI lineage: Eukaryota > Metazoa > Arthropoda > Insecta > Orthoptera > Gryllidae > Teleogryllus > Teleogryllus oceanicus. Next base: position 13,717,113 of record CAXIVR010000008.1, read on the forward strand.
ATCAACCTGTAAGAGACCTAGGATAGAGTGGTGTTTCCTAAGAAGATCGATGGATGCTACTGTTTCCGAGAAGTCGGAGGGAAAAGGACGGAACACAGCAAAAGAACAGAAAAGTTCTGTGAAGAAGAAAAAGAAGAAGACGAAGAAAAAGGGTTATTAAGTTTGCCATAATATATCCAAATCAATACTTCTTTCTAATCCTCACATTTCACTTTCTGTGACATCATGCCAACCTCGTTACCAATTGAGAAACAAATGAAGCTTTACATTCTTCGAAAAAGTTAGGCTGACAACTTTTGCATCATTGGCAACACGAAACATTGTAAAACACGGCACATTTCGTGTTTAAGCTCCGTAATTCTCGATTCTGGCAACTGTAATTATCAAAAGAAGACACGCGTATTCCCATGAAAAAAGATTGTATCGAATACGTTAATTCCTGTAATAACGATAAAGCGCTTGGAAAAAGTAAAACTAATGTGTTCCGAGATTCAAGCACTTATTAAAATTGCGCAAGTGCATGCTATTCGTGTTTAACACGAGAGTGATATTCCATTTCCACTCAGGCACATTCACACTCATTTGTTCGTGAAGTAATTTTTACATGCATGAACATGCAATGTAGAGCGCATATTGTAATGCGGATAAACGGATTGAATGTGATTTTAAAACGCTCACCCATTTCTTACTGCAATATGTACTTGTATACTGTGCATTTCACGATCACTAAACAGAAATTCATTTTGTTGCTGTATGGTGTCAGTAACTAGCATTTGTAGCTGATATTCCGCATGGGGCTTCTGCTTGAAAGCAACAACTTTTAATTAATAGTCACTTTAATAATAATAATAATAATAAGAATAATAATAATAAGAAGAAGAAGAAGAAGAAGAAGAAGAAGAAGAAGAAGACTTAGAACAACTGCTGTTTATTACACTTCAGCCTAAAAAGTAGAATATTCGAAATTTATTTTGTAACATATTGAAATAGTTTGATCTGAATAAATCAAATCAACCTATTGAAGTTTAAAACCACAAGGTAAATTCCGATTACTATCAATTAAAAAATAAAACAACTCATTGGTTTATTTTATCCTTACGTAACACATTATAATATCAACTCTGTGTTTAACGCGCTAATGATGGATGACTTTTTTTATTTATTCAATGAAAACATTGACACTGAACACCAGTGTTTGGTCAGGGACTTACTCCCCTGGGATGTATCAAAGATATTATGTCGAGAAACATAGGCGTTTGCAGATTTTGGCATATTTGGGTTATCAGATGCAAACGCAAAATGCATTTTGCCGCAACACACTTTGCCATCGTGCATAACTTGGAAGCAATGGGTCCTTGAGCCTTAAAACCAGTTTTTGTGCGTTTTACACAAGACATATTTTCTATATCGTAAACTACAAAAAACCGAACGAAATGGCTCAGGGCGTAGCGCGCTGACTTCGCTTTCGGAAGGTCCCGGGTTCAATCTTCTTGCCGGCCATCCTTTTTTATAGTTTTTATTATTCTTGTTCGACAATATTACGTCTTTCAGGTTTTTTTATGTTACATAGTATATAAAATATTTTTTAACTACATATCATCAACATGTACAATGTTTGAAGACAATAATATTGAGAATATAAGACAATACTAACAACTAAGGATACCCAGGAAGGGTCCTTCAGAAAAATACGTACAATATTTGGATAAAAACATAAATATTGAATTAGAAATGTTTGAACCTGGCCGGCCATCCTGACTGGGATTTTTGTGATTTCCCTCAGTCATGCAGGGAAATGCTAGGATGGCTCTACTAAAAGGTCACGACCGCAGTGTCGCTAGTCGAATTCGTTCGTTTCGACGTGAAGTCACGAAGGTTAAGCGATTTCGAGACATCGTGGGGTCCTGGTTGGGTGAGGGTCTGGGATATAACGCCGCCGAGACAAATTGCCCTTCACGGGACATACAATGGCTAAGTACAAATCTACAAAATGATACTTTTGTTGACGTTCTATTACATATTTCACGGTCCATTCGCTCCAAATCACGGTCTGTCAGGAACACTGAAAATTGGATTCCGAAAAAATCTCTGAGTTTTTACTCTTCTGGGATCTCAAGCTATTCGGAATTTCCCGCTTCATCCGGCTTCGGAACCGCCGCCATAACACATAAAATATATTTCGTAATAAAAATCTAAATTTCTGAATTTCCGTTTTTTCAAGTCAACAAGTGGGAAACATGCGGTAAGCATGTGAGAATCATTTGAGGGAACATTTGCGAAAACATTTGGGAGAATATTAAGAGAACATTGGGGGACATTTGGAGAATAGTTGGAAGAATAAGTAAGGGAAATTCTTGGTAGAATTTGTGGGCACCTGTAATGAACGTTCAATTGCAATGGATGCTATCTTAGTTAAAATCATCAATACTTCAATATTACATCGTTATCCATGTGGCATCCTCTTTACGCAGAGGAAATTTCCCGATGCGATGAGATAGTGAGTATTGGGGATGAGCAGATCGTGCATGTGTGTATGAGTGAGTGAGTAGAAGGGCTGTGTTTACGGGCTTCGTGTATGTGCAAGTGGAGGGACTGTGCTAGAAGAGAGAGAGAGAGAGAGAGAGAGAGAGAGAGAGAGAGGAGTGAAGCAACGCTGGTGGTGGTGTGATTAGAGGGGCTGTGATGGTGTGTATGTTGGTGTGTGTGTGTGAGGGAGAGAGAGAGGCGAGCTGGTGCGCGCTGATGCTGACGTGTTGCGCGCAGGGCCTGAGGAGGAGAAGCTGCTGGGCTCCATCCTGCTGCCTTCGTACAAGGTGTCGCCGTGCGCGCCCGAGGACCGCGTCTACCGCAAGTTCTGCTTCAAGGCCGAGCACGCCAACATGCGCACCTACTACTTCGCCGCCGACTCGCGCGAGCTCATGGTGCAGTGGATGAACGCGCTTAGCCTCGCCTCCATCCTGCAGGACGGCACCAGGTACGTCAGCCCGCCCTTTCTCTCACTCTCTCCTTCTCTTCCTCTCCGTCTCTCCTCTCCTGTCTCTCTCCTCTCCTGCTCTCTCCTCTCCTGCTCTCTTTCTCTCTCTCCCTCCTCTCTTTCTCTTTGCCTCGCTTTGTCTCTCTCTGTCTCTCTCTCTCTCTCTTTCTCTCTCTTTCTGTCTCTCTCTCTCCACATTTGTGTATTTTGGCTCTCTGTTTTTCTTCTGTTCTCGCTCCTTTCCTCTCTCCGATCTTTCTTCTCCTCTTTTCTCTCCCTCGCACGCTATTATCTATCTTTTTCTGTTTTTCTTCTGTTCTCGCTCCTTTCCTCTCTCCGATCTTTCCTTCTAATATAGTTGTCTTAATGAGTCCATTTGGTGTAAACAGGCTTCACTCAAATTATAGACAACGAATAATACAATGATAATTTTATTTTATATTGCACAACATTTCGAAATCACATTGATTTCATCTTCAGCATACACAGTAAATCATTATCCAATAAAAATACTTGAGATAAATTCATACATGTAGCAACATTATTTTAAAAGTTTGTTATAAAATATAAATTTAGTCAGGTTACATCAAAACCATTGTTGAGACATTCTAATATCATACCATTTCAACAATGGTTTGTCTCGACGACCTGACTCAATTTATATTTTCTAACAAACTTTTAAAATAATGTTGCTACATGTATGAATTTATCTCAAGTATTTTATTGATAATGATTTACTGTGTTTCCTGAAGATGAAATCAATGTGATTTCGAAACGTGTGCAATATGAAATAAATTGTCCTTGTATTATTCGTTGTCTATAATTGAGTGAAGCCTGTTTACACCAAATTTTCTTTTCTTTTCATCTATCCCATCTTTCGTCTCTTCTTTTTCTTTTGTTTTCTTTCTCTCCTCTCCTCTCTTTGCCGTCTTTCTCCCTCTCTCGTTTCGCTTTTACTTCTATCTCTCTCCTCCATCTTCTCTCTTTTATCACTTCCCTCTTTCTTTCTCCTTCACCTCTTTTTTTCGACGACGATGACGAAATCCTGTGACCGAGATTAACCCTTACAAAATCGTCCTCATTTTTTCTGTCCATGTATTTACAACTTCAACTTATCATGTAATTTTCTACTCTTAGTATATTTTTTAACAATAAAGGATTTTGATAGGCAAACTTGTTTGCGTTGTAAGATCGAATTCCTTGTTTTTGGCGGAAAATTGCCGATGGTCGCTTTCAAGAAGATTAGTCTGAAAATTGTGAATTAAAATTGAATAAATGGAAATATTTAATCTTTAGAACAGCGAAACTCACTTCGAAACATTAAGTCCTGAAAAAAACATTGCGAAAAAATAGTTGATATTAAACCAAGAACGGCCTTGCACGAAATGGAATTCTGCTCTCACGTGTGTATCAATGGTTAAAAAACATTAACAAAATAATTTTATTGTAGTAAATGTATCTATGAATGCAAACCTAAGAACTAGAATAAATAATCATAGATGGAATTTGAAAATTTTCAATTAAAATTCTTGGTAAATCAGACCTTTCTGATACTTTCGTCATGTGTTTTACTTAAGGGGATAGTAAAATAAACCTTTTATATCGGAGAAGTTGCCAAACGTGCCAAACCCCAAGAAATGCTGTCTACAGTAGGAAAAATTCAAAAAGTCATTACAATGAACCCTGATATTCAAGTGATGAAAGAAAGAGAAAGTTTGAACGACGAATTTTAAATCAATAGGGAACGTGAAGAGGGAAGAGAGAACATTTAAAGATATTAATCCATTATTCTATGAAAAGTCAGAAGTAGTCGTCGATGAAGAGGTCAGGTAAACTCTTTCAAGCCAAATACATCAACTTATCATTAAGAAAGAGAGGCGAACTCCCCCATATTCCACTATTTTGAACAACGAGGGGTCATGTCGAAGGAAAACCAAATTCGTGTTATGACTCTGAATGGATGTTCAAATAACTTCTTCTAATACCACCTTCTTTCTTATTCATTAGAACATTTCGTGCCATTAAGGTTTGTTGTTTTTTCGTCATTATTTCACTGCACCGATCCATAAGCGCTTATTATTCGGTTTTCATAGCTCTTTTATTCTGCTCAGAACGTTTCTTCCCCGGTTGCTTGCTTCGAAGTCTCTTGCACGAAGATTGTTTTATCTTGATGGAGTAAATGCATTCAAACTGTCTACAACGAACGTAAACTTCTTTGAGGGTCGAGACTGCAGGTCATGATATTTTTATGACCATCCTAAAGGCTGTATTTTGCGCGTTCAAGATTAGATAGATTGTGCCTTTTTTGGCGACGAATCGCAGACAATCGATAACAACATGCAGATAAGATCGCTTCGCTTCAGGTGAGAACTCGTCTGCTGGCCGTTGCCATTCATTAGTGCTCACAGGCGCGTGCTGTCTCTTGAGACTTTTGACTCCACGAGGAGTTTGCTGCTGACTCAATATTGCACGTAAGTAGATTTTCCTTCGATCCGACTGCGAGAAGAAAGACGATGTATGTGTTTCATTGTGAATTCTGAAAGATTTGGTGCAATTTAGGTTTGTTTTGTTTCATCACTATTTCACTACGTCGGTTCCGTAACTGCCTATTATTCGTTTTCATCGCTTTTTCTCTTTCTCTCCCGCTCGTTCTCTCTTTCCTCTTTCCCTTCCCTCGCATTCTCTCTCCTCCTCCCTCTCTCTCTCAAAGGAAATAAATCAAGTTGTGAAAGAGAACAATTAACGGAATTTGTCTGTGATTAGTGATAGATAGCAGAATCATTTTAAAATTAAGTGTGTTTTAAAATTAAAACAAAGTGTACGAGTTTTGGAAACAGGAAGTTCTTTTATAGTGTGCACTTGTGAAATAAATTTTATCCATTTGATTTTCTAAAAGAAACTTTGTAAAATTTAAATAGTTTCGTAATAAATATTAGTAGTACAGGAGAGTGTTGTTTCTATGATTTTAATTATTGAAAACCAATCAAACAATTATTATTACATTGGATGATTTCTGCTGATGACACTGCGAACCAAAGAAAACATGGTGGTTAAATATAATTTTTGTTTGTGCCTGCTTACTTCTTTACTTACTTCACAATTTGCAGTGAAAATAATGAATTAGGTGTTGCCTGATGTCGGCTACAATAATTTTTTTTAACACGTGCATTTCAGTGATTCTCTTTTCTCTTATAGTGCATATAACAAAATACTAGAAACGTCAGCTGTGGAACGCTTTGATTAACATAAATGTAAAGTTTCTACTGACAACCTGTACTTTGTACGTAAGAGAAAGAGAAATAAAACAAATGTGTGCTGTAATAGCTCATATAATCCACCCGACGAGTGTGCTAATAAAATGGTGCATACAAACGTTTATAAATGTCTGTTAGTACACTTCGGACTTTATTGCATTTTATTTAGTTTAGGTCACTATACGTACAACTCAGGCCGTGAGTTGTAATTCACGTAATTTTACTATTATTGTTTCTCAGTTGATCGAAAATCTTATAAAAGCATGAACTTACAGTAAATTTCTCTCGCAGATAATTAATTGGTACGAAATATATACTTTTTTTACTGCTTCTCCCCTTAGTCTTGCCACAATCTGGAATCTTTTTGACGGAAACAGGAGACTTTTGACTTCTCAAAAAAATTACGACTCGTGTAAATGTGTCTTTTGCAATGATCTGATCGTCGTGACATCTTGTAATGACAATGCAATAAGATAACTCTATCATTTTGTTTTGTTTAACATAACTGTAATGTTCCATACATTAAACCAGATTTTTGCCCGTCGTGTAAGATTTCTCAATTTCGATTTCTTTGTTAACATTTTGGTTTTCGTTGAAAAAGTAAATAGTAAATAAAAGTATCAAGTAGAAAAAATATAATACATACTTTTACTAAATTTGAAATAATGAAACTCGTTTACGAAACAGATGATGAATCACCAGCACAGATCGAATTCCAAATAAGAGATAATTAACTGCGTGAAGAAGATACTAGGATGATTAATCATTAGAGCATTTCACTTCTCTCTTTTTAGTATGAATAATCATTAAAACATTTCACTTCTCTCTTAGAGCTTGGCACGTGCCAGCAATATACAGCAATATACATCTGTGTGCTTCATTTCATATTTTATTCATTTGGGGGTTTTGTCCGAGTGAAAAGACATGGTTATTGAGTATTTTTGATTCTAATTCCAATGCAATGTAATTACGGTTATAATAGTTTTGACGTTACACAAGCTCAATTCATTTGTATCTAATGTTAAAACTAATACCATTTCGTGTCATTTCGTATCTCATTCAAATTCCATGGATCCAAAGATCTTTATTTGGAAATTTATTGAATTATCTTTAGACTTCAAAGTTTTATTTAAATGCATATTTTACTCTCCTGACGCAATTTAAATTAATTATGAACAAATTTCATAAAAGTGTCATATCAAGAAACAAGATCTACTGCCAAAATGCCTAGTACTTCATATTTAGTCTAAAATTGTTTTAGTCTTGCGAAAGCATAAAAATAGCTGTAGGTTGTTACAGAAAAAAAACTATAATAAACTCAAAGGCGTTTCAGGGCTTTGTATTGAAACTGAAATCTGTTATTAATAAAAATCCAAGATCTGAGTGCACTGCTTGAAAGAGGAGATAAAATTGTAATAATACAGTCTCTTGTTATTCTAACATTAAAATAAGCAGCAGTGACCATTATTGAAATAGAAAGATCATTTTCAGTGTAAAATAGTTTAAGTGTACAAAATTATACTTGCATTCGAAGTATTACATTTTTATTGTGTTATTTTACAGTGTGTTTATTTAAAAAAATCAGTTTATATAAAATAAAATGTGAAAAAAATCGTCACTTATTTTGAAATTATACCACCTATTTTTACCTTTAAAGTCCTATTTTCAAAGCCTAAAATAGGAGATTACAGGGCCTAAACACTCAGTATATACTCAGAGAAAAATGTATCTTTAACACACAGCAATGTTCGCGTAGTTGAAAAGAACGTGTTTGTATAAAAAAAAGAGTTATATTATTATATTGAATTGATGTATGGTTAAGTTAATATTTTGTGTTTAATAAACGTTCATTTTGCTGCATAAATATGAATACCTGTTTGAGTTTTTTACTAACTGCCTATAAATAGCATACAGGAATTTGTTGTTTGCGAACAGTATTTTGGGTTTCCGCGACCGGAATCAGTATCTACTTGGCTGTTCGGGAGACACCGCGTTCTAGGCACTGGTGGTAACCTTTCGACCGCCATTGTGCGACCTTCGTCAGGGCGAAATGCCTGAGCATGCCTTCCTCAAGGCGATAGGCCTTCCTCTGGGGAATTCGCCGTGAAGAAGGCCGCAGAATGGCGACTGAAACGTTTGTACCTGTGCCTAGGACGCGGCGTCTCTAGGTCAGCCAAGTAGATAAGTGTTGTTATCAATAGAGTGCCCCGCCCTCTGGTGGTGGAGTGACGCCGTGTGCCTGTTGCAGCTGGGAGGAGCACCGCAGCGGCCGGCCCAGCGTCTCCTCCATCTCGTCTCTGCTCAACGCGAGCGCCGACGACAGCGACAGCGGCTTCCAGGGGGAAGGGCGGCGGGACAGCGGGGGGGGCCAGCCCCAGCAGCCGTCCGTGCAGTCGCAGCTCAACAGCAGCCACGCGCGCTGTCCAACGGCGGGGCGCGGCGCAGCTCAAGGCCACGAGCCCGCAGCAGCTGGCGGAGGCCGCCTACCTCCTCCAGCAGCAGCAGCAGAAGACGAGCCCGCAGCAGCTGACGGCGGACGGCGCGCCCTACCACCAGCCGCTGTACGCCCTCGGCGCCCCGGGCACCCCGCCGGCTCCCCACCACCCCACCCCCGCCGGCCCGCCTACGCCAGCGTGCCCCCGCAGCCCACCCAGCCAGCGCCCACGGCGCTGGCAACGCCGCGCCCGTCGGCCGCCCCCCCAAAACCCCGGACGAGACGTGTACAACGCCATGGACGCCGCCGCCGCCTACGGCCACCTGTACCGGCGCCACTCGTCGCAGATGGGGCCCGTCTACGCCAAGGGGGGCGTGGCCGTGCGCAGCAGATCTACGGCACCATCCCGGGCGCGCCCCCCACGGCCCGCAGTTCCTGCAGCACGCCAACCAGCAGCAGCAGCAGCAGCAGGCCGCCGCGGCCGCCGCCGCAGCCGCCGCCGCCTACGCCTCGTACAGGTACGCGGGGCTGCAGTTAGCGTCTAGGGGACGCGGGGGATGGGCCTAGGCCCCCACTCCCGGACGGACCTTGAAGGCATAACGTCTTACCTTAGGCGTAATGTACGACCTTATACCTTCATAAATAGTGCACGCCTGTAGGAGTCTCTACTACTCGCTTAACTTTTCTTGAATGATGGATTGAAGAAATGCGGGTGGAGTGGGGGTATTAGTTACAAAGTCGGCCACTAGAGTATTTACGGTATTGCTAATCTCTGGAAAATCGAAGTCAAACCTGCTACGTGTGCGGCTAGTCATCGCTCTGGTTGTGCAACAGCAGGACACTAGATACGAGTTTTAGGTGCCTCCATGAAGGACCTGGACCTGTGTCAGCCATTTATTTAGATGATGGTAATAAAGCTGAATAGAAGTTCCCGACAATGAAAGCAACTAGCTTTGACTAGCTTCTCTCTCGCGTCATCGAAGTTTTAATGCTTGGAATGTTGTCATCAGTGCTCGCTGCGAACTTTTGATTTCAACTGTTTATTGCTCAAGGAGGAAGTCTGCGTGCATTCAAGTTATTATTTTTTCTTTATTTATTTTCGGAGTTCCCAGGAGGATTTAAAAACTGTACGGTTGCTCAGAAGTTTCATAAGTTTGACGACCACTGTACTAGGCTAATGCCGGAGCAGTGCCCGGACGGGATAAGCACTGCGCTTTACCTTTCTCTTCATTGGCCTCGCCTCTGTCATTACACACACACACGCGCACACACATATCCTTTACCCCACCACATATGTGAGGACAGCAGTCGAAAGCTTAGAGCTTGTCCCAGCCTGGACAGTGCCCTGCCGAAGAGATACCTGGATAGGGCAATCCTCCGCAAGGCGACGTGTGTGTGGGTGCCGGATGTCCATTGAGCGGGGAAGGAATGTTGCCTCCTCCGTCGATTAAACGTTTACTGCACTAACAAGGCTGGTGATCGTAGTAATTGACATGCCTAGAACATCAAAAATCTGTCCTAGATTCGAGTCCGACGGACAGAATTTTCGACTAGCTTTTCAGCTGGGGTTAATTCAGTCCTGTCTGGAGGAGAATTCTAGGGCCGCTGCTCTGATCGGTTGTTTTCCGTGGTTTCCTCGATCAACACCAGGCGAATGCCGGGGAAGTACCCTAACAAACGCGCCACGGACCGCGCACAATCTGTCCTTCCTTTTCCATGTCCTATCCTCACCCTTACTTACACACACTTACACTAACATGCACTACACTACCGCGCATGCCAGGAGACCGATCGGGAGCTTAGAACTTGTCGTGGCTAGAGCGATGCCCCGCTGGCTGAGATACCTGGTTGGGGAAACCCTCCTTAGCCGACAGTAGGTCGGCGCCGAATCTCGCCATCCGCACTACACGCATGGGACTAATGACCATAGTAGTTGACATGTCCGGAATCACTAACGATCTATCACACACATATCCAGTGCACTACGACACATGTGAGGAGACTATTTAGAAGCTTAGAGCTTGTTCAAGCTTTGGCGGAGCCCCGCTAGGGAGATATCTGGAGAAGGAAATGCCCCGCAAGGCGACGTGTATGTCGGCGTCGAATGTCACCATCCAAACAGGGAAGGAATATTGCTACTTCACGCACTACACCAACGGGGCTAGTGACCGTAGCGATTAAGCACCAAAAACATGGACCAATGTGTCTTTGTTTGCTGCACAGGTACGCGGCCAACCTGCAGGAGCTGCCGGTGTCGGCGCAGGCCCTCTACGGGACGCACCCGGCGGCGGCGGCGGCCGCAGCAGACCACCCGCGCCGGCCCCACCCGCCGCCGCGGCCGCACGCGCCGCCGCGCCCCCCCGCAGAGCCCGCGCGCCTGCAGCGGCCCAAGTCCAGCCTGGACGTCATGCCCAGCGACGCCGCCGCCGCCGCCGCCGCCTCCGACAGCTACTACTGGTCGGAGGAGGCTACGCGCAGAAGATGCGGCAGTCGGCGTCGTACGTGCACCAGCTGCCGCTGCGCCCGTGCCGCCCGCCCAGCAGCAGCACCGCAACCAGACGGCGTCGTCCAGGGCGGCGACGCCGTCCGCGCGCATGGGCACGCCCTCCGCGCTGGGCGACGCCGCCCTGCCCGCCGCCGCCGCCGCCCGTCACCGCCGCCGCCGCCAACAGTGACAGCCCCGGGGTGGTGTTGAGGCACTCGAAACGGACCGAGCACATCGCAGTGGACCCGGATAGTGGACCCAGGTGGCGGACCCCAGGCTCCCGCCCGAGCACATGCCCGTGGACCCCAGAGTGCCCATGGACCCCCGGCCCCAGGCTGGCGGGCGCCCCAGGGTGGGCATGGACCCCAGGATGTCGGAGGCGCACCGGATCCCCTCGGACCCCAGGATTCCGACGGACCCCAGGTTCGGGTCCGATCCGAGGATTCCAACGACCCCAGATCGCCGTCGAGACCCCACTACCAGCAGTTGCAGCAGCGGCGGTGGAGCGAGTACACGGACCCCAGATCCAACGGCCAGTTCATAAGGTCTGCCAGCGCGAGGCTGCCCAGGCAGAGGTACCAGGACGACGAGGACGATGCCCATCTGGAGGAGCACAGGCAGAGATCCACGTCTGATGTTAGAGAAGGGGAACGAAAGATACAGCAGGTACGCCCACGTCCGTTTACAAGGTATTTTTCTTTGCATTTAAGTGTACTTCTAAGTTGTTAAATGTACTTTATTTATTTATTTTACGTCAAAAATCAGTTAAAACTGCGTATAACGTGCTATGGGGAAAAGTGAATTGTGTGCACATTTTCAAAATTCTGTGATCCCTACACTAAGTCATATACTGCTTAAATATTTTTTTAAAAAAAAGCTCCCATGTAATTAAATCTGTTTTCGAGGATAAAAAAGCAATAAATTTTGGATCTTATCCATGTTGTCCTTCGGAATAATACTTCCTGGTAGCGACAACATGGAAACGATATTTTGAATAATTGTATTTCCCACTGAAATTTAGAAGACATGCACAGAAAATGAAGTTACATTTATGTCCAGAAGCAAAAAAGGGTCCATCTCAGCATTTGCTCAATGGATCAGGGAAACTGGACGAAAAACCTGATCGAGATGGGGGTCATTGACCTGGAGGCTGCAATACAATACTTGTTACAGGTTCTTTACACACATTTATACAGTTCAAATGGTAAATAAGGCTTTACAATGGTAAATAATGCTTTCAAATGGTAAATAACTTTTCCCTATGGTAACATAATATATTTGAATGTGGAGAATTTACATGTCTTCTAAATGCAAAAGATTTAATATTAGTTTATACATTAGATTGATATTATAAAAGTATTTTTTTTTCTATTTGAATATGTAATACACTGCATGGAAATAGTATTTTTTCATCTCTTATATATTATCTTTTAATTTTTAATCGAAAATTAGCATGAATATTTAATTTTTAAGAAAATGAAACAAAAACTGTTTTTATTAACTATTTGAAATGACTTTCCTTTTGTTTACTACAAATTTTCTGTACCGTAAATGACAACATCTTCCCAAATATTAAGAAAGTTGATATTTCATATGTTAATGGGTTCAAAACTGGGAAAAGAATTATTCTGTCCTTTTTAGATTTGCATTGCATTCTTTAAGTATCACAGTATCTAAACTTGTTTTACATTGTTGCACTATGGGAATGTTTCCCCAGGAATAATGTGAAAATTCTCAGTCTTCTGGATGTTCTCATAAACTTATGACTCCACTAAGTAATTTATATTATCACAATATACCACACATTTCTTCCCTATTAATTAGTTTGTAATCAGTTTAATGTTCAGTCAATGGTTATCTCTATCATGAGTCTAAATGGGAAACAAAAATTTTGAATTTTTATTATGAAGCATGATCCAGCCTTCAATGGGTCTTTACATAATCTACAACACAAAATAATAATTTCCTGACTAATATAAATTTCACTTCAGGACCTTGAAAGTGCACATGGTGATCTTAGATAGTAATAATAAAAGCAGTTATAACTTGTGTCCATCAAAACACATAAAGGGTAATGTTATTCTTTGACAAAAAACCTTTTTAGAAAAAGAAAGAGCAAATTTCATTATTTTTTTAATGGATAACATACTGGCAATTTTTTGTTTTGTTTTTACTTTCATTTTTTCTAAGAATTATAGAAATTCTTAAATGCTCTACAATAGTTGAAATTATTTCAGCTAACAAAATATTATTAATATGCCTATGTGTAAGGATATCCCTGAAAACTTTGAATACTAACAGATGTGAAACGTTATTTTAAAACTGATTCACCTTTTAAGGTTTACAAAATGTTGTCAAGCATTTCATTACTTAGAAAATTTTCTTAAATTTACTTTATTTCTATTATTATTCTATTGTTCTTTTTTATTTGATAATTTTAATTTTAGTGATAGTTATTTTTCTGTTTTCTTTAGCTTAGTTTTACAAGCACAATACTTCATCAATGTTATTGTCAAAATTTTAAGATACCTTTTCCTTAAATATAAAAGTAATCCATTGACATAAAAATATTGTATGCTCACTTATGTTTTAATGCAACAGTATTCTGACTAGTCAAATTGAACATTGAATTTAAGAATTCTATTTTCTTACATTTTTACTCCCACTTCATTTTGTTGAAATATATTAGTTTTAGGGATAATTGAAAACACAATATTTGGTATGGGATTTTATTTCCAGAAATTTATAATTTAATGGCATATTGATGCTTAAATGACATCTAATGCTGTAATTCACTCACAGAGTTCTCTATACTAAAAAAAATACTTGAACAGTAACAGAATGGTGGAGTAAATTTCTATTTATACTTCTTGTCACAACAGAATCACAGCTGATCAAGTGTCAACAGACTGAATAATTTAATCGCAGTATAATTTCTATGGACCAAACCTCCTTGGGCCCTTTATTTCACTACCAAATTTAGCTGAAAATAATTTTAAAAAAACACATTAATTATATTTTTATGTACATGTATTTTTATCAGCAGAGAAAAAGTTATATTTTTGTTAAGTTATTCATATTTACAGAGTGACAAAACACAACACATCTCAAACAACTAGAAACAAAGTCAGGGTTATGTATGCATCCTTATGTATATTTTTATCTTCTTTTTCTTGTAATCAGTCTTAAATTAACCGCATTACTTTGTTTAATGTACTTTTTTATCACACTTGTGCCATTGCTCCTCATGTATGTGGTTTTAAAAACATTTTCAAGGGATTACCCTTATTTTATCTTTCCATGATTTAAATTTAATAATGAATGATCAAAAACTGTATTTCATAATTTTTTTGATATTTTGATTATAGTAGTGCAGTTTCCTTGCAATCCGTGTTCAAACAGCGTCATATTTACTTTAATTATTTGAAAGAAATATTCACTATTTAGGGTGAAATTTTATCCTGTTTTAAGTTTTCATTTCTGTGATTATATTGATCTAAAGGAATTCCACATCATAGTGATTGAATTCTGTGATAGGAAATTTCATCTTTAGATATTTTAATATTGTTAACAGCCATTGTTTCCATTGTTAAACAACATATATCTGTACAATTTTTACTATTTTGCTTAATTTGAATTTATTTTCTTACTTTCACCTCCAGAGAAAAGTATTAAAAAAATTGTGTAACACAATTATTAAATATGTAATAAATTGAGATGAAAACAAATAATATTATAATACAAACTTTATAATTTTCCTGTTAATATAGAATTGGGAATTCATTACAAAATTTTATAGCAGTACTTTGCAAACTGTTACATTATCTCTAGTATTACAAATGTTACAGCATAAATATGGTAGATTACAGTACATGGTTTCTTTATAAGTACAATGTTATGGAGGTTTGACAGTGTTATACAAAAATGCTTGCAGTTTTCTACAGCGTATTTATTACTCCCTTTGTATTTAGATATAAATATTTGTTCAGTTCATTACAAATTTTAAAACCTCTTTCAATCTCTAAAGATGACTTTGATACAAGTATTTTTGTGGGTTTTATTTTAATAGAACTTTTAAAATTCTCTCACATGGTACATGTGATTAGCTAATAGTGCATGAATTGGGAGCATTCTTTCTCCACAAACACATTGTGTCATCAGGATTTTATTTATTCTACTAGGCCAAATGAAACCTACACAGACCTATTGTACTGTGAAACCTAAATTTCACAGTACGGTAATTGAAACAAATTCTTTGAATTTGTTTTAATGCTGTAATCTTTTGTTTTCTGAACTCTTTACTTCTAATTTCTATACAATGAGCATTTCTAGCCGCATTTTATTTGCTGTTTGTAAAAAGATTTTGATTCATCTTGAGAAATTATCTCACAGACGAAAAGGGAGATATTGAATTTCACAGATCTAGAAAATATTAAAACATAACTTTCTCTTCTTACGAAGAATTTTGTAAGGCAAGAAAGTAAAAATTATAATTAGGAAACATTCCTTGATGGGGTTTTATCTTTTTCAGAAATTTTTCAAAGGCAGATTGTAAGAATTTAAGAATGAATTGCAAATCAATGTTTTAAAAGTTTAACTTATTACATATGTTCCATTTTAGATACTATTAAACATTATTATTGCAACTTTGATCATTTTATAGCTTTTAATCACATACCACCCAACTGAATAAATGATCATATGTCTTTGGGGATGTACTGTTGACAGGACCTGTCTGAAAACTGGTTTGGTACTTCTTTCTGATCATCAGTGGTAGGCTTCTTTTTGAGAGATTGTGATTTTCTATTTTAATACAATATCAAATGTTTCAAAACCAGAAAATTTACATGTGTGTTGCTGTTTGTTTTGGAATAAAAGTACTATAATAGTCAAAATGTCAAAAAGTCAGAACAGACTTGACACCACTGTCATTATACTTTGTTTGAAAATTGCTTCATGAAACTAATTAAGACGAATGGTGGAAGTTAATTTTGAACCTTAGTGAGGAAGAAAAAATTAAACATAGAAATAAACCATGGCTGTCTTAATAAATTGAACCAAACAAATATTTTAAAAATTTAACTGTAAATTGTTAATGGATAAGTTGTGATTGGGAAAGTTAATGTATTTTCAATTATTCATTTTACAGAATATCCCAATACTGTTTGACATTCTTGTTTTTTTTGCTTTTCAATTTAGTTCTTAATGTAGTGTTTCTCTCTGAAAATTGTAAAATTGAAAAAAAAAAAAATCTTCTTTGGAGGGGCTACATTGTTATTACAAATGCTTCATTTAATTCTGTACACAATACAATGGAGTTCTAAAAGGAAAATTTCTGCAATCTTGTGTATTTTGAAAGCATAAAATCTTTTAAGGTTGATGATGTATAGCAAGTTTTCACATTTCTGTATTTTTGTTTTCACCCTATTAGTAGTTGAATGTAGAACTAAAATGACACTGTTCTCATAGGATTTGTGAAAATTATTTCAGAAAAATAACGATTTCATTCCTTTAATGATAGAGATATTATGTTTCTTGATTTGAAAAATATTCTGTTTTAATTTGAAAAATGTTTAGGGAAATCAAATGTTGGGTTAAGAGGCTGTAACTTGTGACAAGTTTCTTTTAAATAGAAAAGATGAAAATCTCTCTGGAAATTGAACGTAACAAATATAAAAAATTTATTATTGTTTTTTTAAATAATTTTTTAGAAATTCCTTCAGAAGTGTTATTAGTCATTTTCATACTAGTTTTGAGATCTCTGATGGCTTGTAACATCAAAAATATTTAGAATTTAATTTTTTTTCTAATTTATTTTTAATTCAGAATTTTTATTTTAAAAAGGTGTTTTAATATTATGGTTTTCTCAAATATGAGAATATATTTAAAGTATCAAAATTCTTAGAAAATATTTTTTAAAAAAGAAAAAATCGGCAGGTAATTCAAAACAGTAAGGATGCACCTAATGACATGTAACATAGGAACCTGTCGACTTGTGTTAAAAGTTGAAGATGTGTTATTGGAATTCCAATTTTCACACACATTTGAATTATTAGATAAATAAGATAAATATTTGTGTAAGTTTTAATAGAGGGTAAACATTTAAGAATGTGTCCTACAGTTTGTAATTATATTACAGAAAATAAGGATTTAAAAAGTGTATACAAGAAACATTTTTAAATTAATAATAAATAATACTATAATAACATGAATATAATTTTATTTTGATATTATTAAAGAATTATTTTGTATATCATTTATTGCATGAATTGTAAGATATATTTTATTTTTAAATTATATAACAGTAGTAACTAAATTCATTCTATTATATACCTTGATTAAATTAATTTATTTTAATATTAATATTAGAAAAAAATGTTCGATTAGTACACTGCAATGATCCAGCATTCCCAAACCAGTGTGTGGTATGTGATTGAAGTTTCTGTGTTATTTCAATTTGAACTTTACACTAGTTTGGGATATATTATTTTTCTATACATTAAATAAAGTAATTAGGATTAAGTCTATTTTACACCACATTTTTTAAAAATATATTCATGTACTATAAAACGGTACTCTCATCCTTCAGCAATACACGTGCTACTATCCTCCTATTCTAGGAATCTGTCTGAATCCGTCCTAGGGTTAAGAGTGTCAGTATTTGATAACCTGTTTGTAAGTGTTTCTTAAACACGTTTGGCCTACAATTGAATGTAGTCTACCACATAGTTCTATCTAATAATGATGACATTTGTGTGTTGTGGTAGTGCCAGTGTAAAGTAAAAAAAAAAGTCGCTGTGTAAAAAAACAAGAGCCAGTAAAAAATAAATACATAAATAAATAAATAAATAAATAAATAAATAAATAAATAAATAAATAAAAATGAAGTGAGTCCA
Organism: Teleogryllus oceanicus; assembly: GCA_964035755.1. Classification (NCBI taxonomy): domain Eukaryota; kingdom Metazoa; phylum Arthropoda; class Insecta; order Orthoptera; family Gryllidae; genus Teleogryllus; species Teleogryllus oceanicus. The sequence continues at coordinate 13,735,156 of CAXIVR010000008.1, forward strand.
AAGCTTTCGGGAGTTCTTGTCTGCTGCTGCTACTATTATGTGTGTGTGTGTGTGTCAGCGGGAGGAGTCGATGAAGCGGCTGCTGGAGTGGAAGCAGCGCATGCTGCAGAGCCCGCTCACGCGCAAGCCGTCGGGCTCCTCGGCGCGCGGCACGGCGCAGAACGAGCTGTCGCGCTACTACAAGCAGCAGCAGCAGGTGCTGCGCGAGCTCGCCTCCCACGAGCAGGCGTCCGCCCAGCAGCAGCAGCAGGTAACCACCACCACCACCACCACACGAAACGCACTTTTCCCTCTTTTGGTTCTATAGCTTCTCTTGCTACTCTCACCGGGAGCGGTAGCTCAGTGCATCAACTGATGTCACTGTAGTGCCTCTAACCGGGAGGTTCTAGGTGCGAGTCCTGACCGCGGCAGGATTTTCGACACTAGCTTTCCAGCTAGGTCGAATTCAGTCGCTGCCTGGAGGAGAATTCTAGCGGCCTGATCCGTAGTTTTCCGTGGTTTCTCCGATCAACACCAGGCGATTGCCGGAGCAGTACCCTACCAAACGGGCACGGACCGCTCGCGATCTTTCCTTCCTCTTCCTTGTCCTATCCTCTCCCTTTACACACACACTTACACTAACATACACTACACTACCACATATTCTGGGAGACCGGTGTGGAGCTTAGAGCTAGTCCCGGCTGGGGCGGTGCCCTGCTGGTGGGAGAGTCCTGGTTAGGGGGAAACCCCACTAGCTGACGGTAGGTCGGCGCCGGATCTCACCATCCAGCGGGGGAAGATCACCGCCAACTCCTGAGAAAAACATGCACTACACTCATGGGACTAATGACCAAGGCAGTTGACGCGCCCGGAAACACGACAATAATCAATCAATCTAGCTACTCTCTGTTTTGTAAATGACAAATGTATGTGCCGACCCGGTGGCCGAGATCGCTGAGGCAGTAGTGTCGTAGTGATCTGGGGTCGCGGGTTCGAGTCCCGCATCGCGCATGGTTGTATTCCTGTTCGTCCTATCACCCCCTATCATTACCATTTCGTTTCATCTTCATAGTTACCATGCTGTTGACTCCAATAGAATCGTGTATTTCAGAAACCCGTCATACGCCAAAATTTAAAATGCGCTTTAGCGGTGTATAATTGTTCCATGACGCCGTTTATTCCATATTTACCTGAAAAATATTCAGTTATTAACTGCTTTAATATTAAAAAAATGAAATCGGGAAAACTCGGACACTTTTTCTCAAATTTAATTTTAATTACAAAAATAAGGCTTCATTGTATTACACACAACTATATTTGCTCAACTCCTTCACATTTTACATAAAAGTCATTTATAAAACCACACCAAATTTCTTAATCACAACATTTCGGAGATCACTATCTCTACTTCAGGCGTCAACATAATTACAAACATGAGGTAGATGTACATCTCGCAAAAGCATTATAAAAATCCATTAACCACAAACATATTAAACAATATTAACATCAATACATTACATTTGATAAGGACCTGTGAGAGGTTGCAACCATCTGAACCCCTTCCCTGTGAAAGGGAGGGAGCATATCAAAGAGAATAAAAATATCTAGAGAAGAATTCTCGCGGCCGGCTGCTCTGATCGGTAGTTTTCCGTGGGTTCTCCAATCATCACCAGGCGAATGCTGGAGCAGTACTCTAAAAAACGGGTCACGAACCGCGCGCGACCTACCTCTTCCTTGTACAACCCTCACTTTTACACACTTACACTATCATGCACCACACTACCACAAATGCCGGGAGACCGGTCGGGAGCTTAGAGATTGTCCCGGTTGGAGCGGTGCCCCGTTGGTGGGAAATGCCTGGTTGAGAGAAACCCGCTAGCCGAGAATAGGTCGGCGCCGGATTTCCCCAGCAGGGAAAGATCATCGCCACATTCCGATGAAAAAAATACACTACTGTTACGAGACTAATGACCATGGTAGTTGACGTGCCTGGAATCACGAACAATCAATCAAACAAGAATCAACCTAGCTGCCACCTCGTTTATTGAGAATGATTTCAGAATATTAAACTTGTAAGTTTCCATGAATTCCTGCTAAAAAAAGGAATGTAGTAACTCTTATGAAAGTGTCTTTGGCATTCAAATTTCAAAATACCGAAATGGACTTGTAATGTCTCTGAACATTTCACTCCTACACCAAACACTCACTTTTTGTTCTAATAATGTTTTTGTGCGTCCTGAGCAGATGTTTGATTGCAGGGGGGGGTCGCAGCCGAGAGGACTCTGGGGGCAGCGGGGCGGCGGGGCCGGGGCGGCAGCCGGTCGGCCCGCCGCCGCCCGCTGCCCGAGGACAGCCACACCATCCCGGGCCCCGGGCGCGCGGCCCGCAGCCGCAGCCAGGACGGGCGGCGCTCCTCGGCCTCCGTCAACCGCTACAACAGCTTCTCTTCCGACGACGAAGGTAGGCCCGCCCCCGCCCCGCGACTCGGCGCGAGGCACAGTGCTTGGCAGCTACGAGTAGCACGCGGGACGACAAACACACGAAATCGGATAGGTTCCGCGGCGGATCAGGGTATTTCGTCCTGAGGAAGGTCGCAGGAGACCTTCAGGAGAACAAACCCACACGAAGTGAGGGACTAGGCTTCCGTGGCCGGTGTCAGGAGTATTTCGCCCTGAGGAAGGTCTCAGTGGCATGCAGGAAAACAAAACCACACGAAATGAGGGACTAGGCTTCCGCGGCCGGAGTCAGGAGTATTTCGCCCTGAGGAAGGTCTAGGCTTCCGCGGCCGGAGTCAGGAGTATTTCGCCCTGAGGAAGGTCGCAGTGGCATGCAGGAAAACAAAACCACACGAAATGAGGGAAGGCTTCCGCGGCCGGAGTCAGGAGTATTTCGCCCTGAGGAAGGTCGCAGTGGTATGCAGGAAAACAATTTTTTAGTGTTGTAAAAATAAGACGATTTAATAATTAATAAAAAATCTTGAATTTTCTTGTATATTAGTAATAATGTTATTAACACAAATTAAATAGCGAATCCGTCTTCTCTGAAAAAATTTGTGGTAACTTGATTAGTAGCAAATGCTGCTCTTCTATTCAACAGTGCACTAAATACACTATTAATCAATATTATAAAAATATCGGATGTATTAGCTTCTAAACATTAATTAAATACACAGAATAATTTTAGGAAGTTATAATTTTTCGAACCGAACTATTTCATAAAAATCTATGCATTTTTAACTGCAACTGATTTTCAATTGGAGCATTATTTCAAGCACTGTGCCAAGCTTTGTGTCAAAATTTTTAGTCCTATTCATTTATTGACTCTACTTTCCAGTTGCAGTTCTCATATTTTAAACACGGTGATAAACGCATTTTCTGAAAAAAAGTTCGACACAAATTCACAGATTAAAGCTTATTGTGCATTGGAAATCTCACATTTTTATTTGCAACTGCATCAGTTCAGTCAAATTTGTATAGGACAATTTGTTCTTTGATTGCAAGTGCGTCTTTGATTGTCAAGATGTGATCTTCGTTGAACCTTTTTATTCTAGCTATTGTATTGTGGATCTTGTGACTTTTTTAACCTGTTGTTTTAAAACCTATATAAAGAAAATGTATATAATAAATATATCATTGATGAATTTAGGTATCAGAGTTGATCTCTTGCCAAGAAAATATTCTTTTTGGAGCAAATTCGCGAGTGACTTTGCTTCGCTTTTGGAGTTGTGCCGCAGGCCAGGGTCACGTGAAATTAAGACAAATTAGGGGTGGGTAGTACAAACCCAAGAAAAGTATACGTCTGTGGGAAACTGGGCTCTGGTGAGGTCTATCTCAAAAAATACTTCTCAATTGGGCACATAATTTTCAGATACTCAACCCGTGTTTTGCGAAGAACTGGCGGCAGCTCTGAAACGCAATTTACTAAATAAAGAATATTTTCAAAGACGAAGGCAGATCTGAATATCATTGTGTCAGGCATATGCTTGATTTTTATCGGCACTGTTCTTGAACCTTACGCAATCAATTGCTTCATATAATATTATGATTTTGTGAATACATAATATTGATATAATAAGCTAAACCAAACTTTTTATTGTTTATTCTTATTGATAAAAGCATAGTAGTAGAATAGAGGGTCGCCGTACTTTAGAGAAGTATTGATAAGCGAACGTAATAAGGGAGTTTACACTCTTCTTATAATTGAAAGTTATTCGCTTTTACTTGTATGACATTAACCTATATTAATTAAAAAGAAATCGTAAATATACTCAACTAATAATTTTCATCAGACCATCAAACGTTAGTGACATCTCTTTGTTTCCGTTAAAAGTTCTTGAATAAGTTTGAGATTTGCCTTTCTTATTCTTTTTGATTCTCGGATAAACCGACAGTAATTGTGATAGGGATATGAGTAAAAAATGTTAAAAATATCTTCGCTATTTGATTTCTGTTTTAATTACGCTGTAAAATAGGTCAACACGTAAATATTTCTAAATATTTGCAATATATTCTGATTGGATAAAAATGTGAATGTTTCGTTACATCCGTGAAGTGAAACATTTACCGAAAGTGTTCAGTCAATAGAACAATATTTAGATATTTTTGGCTTAAATTCTTTCAGCGTTAGAAATTATTTGGAGAAAATATACATCCCACTTAGAAACTGGATTTGAAGTTAAATTCGAATTTGGAATGCTGTAGAATTTAAGTTCTCCCTTTTAAGTTTAAAAGTAAATTTGATGTTTGTAGCTTGTTATGTTTTAAATTTTGTTGTAGAAGTATCAAGTTAACATTTTTCAAATTCTGCTAATTTAAGTGGATGATGTGCTGCTTTATTAACACGCAGAAATATGACAGGAGTTGGCAACCTTGAAATGGCACAAATTGTTCTGAAATTGCTCTCTCAACGCTCAAATGGACGTTCAGATTGCCTTGAAGTTAATTGTCGCAGAAACTTTAATTTAATAAGCATCTGAATCATTGAATGTTCTTCCCGATGGAAGATTTCAAATAACACTTTAATAAATGAATTATTGCATGACGATGTGCAATAAAGATGCAATAAAATTAGTAAAAAACGAAATAATATTTTACTAAGGAAACTAACTAATTTATTACAGAATTAATTGTACACAAGACTGCATGATACAAATGTGTGTATATTTGTAATGGCCAGGAGTTTTGTTCCACAATGTAGCGAAATTAGTTTAAATACGCTATAAAAGGGTTTAAATACGTTATAATAGGTAAAGAAAGAAAAGTTTGTTTAGTAATAGTACTAGTTTGGGGTGTTTTATAGTCTTATAGCAGAAAATGGAGTGAAATTTGTCACTTCCAGCGTACATTTTTCTTAATATTATATACAGATTTTTCAAATATTTTCTTTTTTTAAAGCCGGATTACCAACAGATTTGTAATTTATAATTGTCCGGTAAATTTCAATCATTCTGTGTTTATTAGAAGATCATAGTAATGAATGGGAGTCACAAATTCAGGAGTGAATTACGTATACATAGTCCGTCGAAACATGTGAAGTTCAACTTGTACAGCGATGCGGAAGTTGAGGCAGTACAGTGTGAAGTGGCGAACACAAACGTAAAATTCGATCTCTACATTTAGTAGATAATAGCATTGTAATTGATTCAAGTAGATGCAACATTAGTTATAGGGTACCACAATGCCGACAAACTTTAATATTTCCATCCAAAATTCTTGATTTTTATGCAATACAAGGCATGCGAAACACAAATATTTATTCCAGGTCAATAGTCATCAAACGTAGGCTTTGAACACCGACGAGACTGTAAAAATGTGATGGATCCCTTTCACATGGATCTCGATGAAGTTAATGTCTAAGTTACTACTCTTTTCGTTCCCAAATACAGACTCATCCCTTATATTTCTGAACAAAGTAATGAGCGAAAAATATTCGTAAGTCAATAACGGACTATTTGTGGACAATGTAGTAAATACGCCGGAATTTTAATTATATATTACAGCAAATATTACACTCATATGCATTAGATAAAACAATACTGTGTTCCGAAGTGTGAATATTTACTACGTGATATGCTCAATTCATGACAAATTTAATAGACCCAAATAAATAATTCCATGACTTGTTCAAAAAACGTTTTGCATTGTTTGATCCCGTTTTAATAGAGGAAATCACTCGTTTGGTTGTGTAGTTTTCCTCAGAAATAAATATCGATTGTGCGTTAACCTCGTATTTCGCGGACTAAGAACTCTCTCAGAGCGAAAAGACAAAACTTATTTGTATCATGCAGGTTTATTCAGTCTTGTTTGTATATAATGTTAAGCAAGTGGCCTATGAGACATTGGTTGCCGACACCTGGAATATAAAATGCCTGTTCGTGGGCTGAACAGCACTGTTCCTCCCTTGCTGTTTGGCATAACCGATTGTTTTGTCTTGTGAGATTTTATCCCGAATTTCTTTGGTGGTTTACAATCCTTCAATCTGTACCTCGCTAGATTTGTGAATTAATTGTTTGAAATTGCTCTTTGCTCAACATTTCCAACAGTCCAAGCGAGTAAAGGAATTAAAATTTAAAAATTTTATTTTTGAGTTGGTATTCGTGTTTTAAGCCAATTGCTCCAGTGGTGGTCAACCTGAACGGATTTTTATCTTTTCTTTTGAAGCCTGACACTACCAGGATGCTGAAATTCCATTTCAGTGGAAATATATTTTTTCTGCTAACATATGCAATTGAAAACTTGATCTGTGCACTTTTGTTCCATTATTAGATCATCATTGCCATAGATATTAAAATATATTAGCTCGAGCTTTAAGCTATTAAGGTTTACTAGAACACAAAACTCTAATAAGAGGACGTACGTCGATCGAAAGTAGTTTGTTTTGTGTATCTAGCTAAAATACTTTTTAATTCTCGAAGAAAATATTGCGTAATTGTATAGCTTTTGATAAGCATTATTGAGGTTTGCTCTTAGCATTTATACTTTTTCTATAGCGACACGTATTTCCAGTGTCACAGGCGCAGGTTTTAAGTGCATATTGATGACTTTGATGATTGACCAGAACTCCAAAACAACCAATAAAATATATCTTGGACAGATGGCTTTTGATGATGGGTTGAACACCACTGCTGCTGTGCTCCATGACTTATTTTTGTTGCATATTTTGGAGCCTCTATCTTTTTAATGGACACAACGTGATTTTTATACATAAGGATCATGTTTCGTTAGTCCTCTCAGATATATTTTTGGGAAAATATTGTTTACATTTATTGTTTTCTTGGTTGGCACTGACTGCAGTATCTTGTTGGACAGAGGTTTTATTATGGCATTCTTACTTCTAGAGGTCTTTTTTTTTTTGGTACTTGCTTGAACAATTAACCTAATAATTTTATTTTAAACAATTTTCTTTTGTTTCTGTCAATAATTTTTAGCGTCTTCAGTTACAACTAACATATTTCTGGGGCTACATGATGGTCTCAATAATAGTTAAACTCATTAAATTTGCTGAGAATGAATGAATGATGATTTTGCTTTATCGTGCTGATGTTTTCCATTCAACAGTGTAAATATTAGAAAAGTGGTTACTGTGGATTGCATAAATTAATAAATGTTTTGTAAAACATGATGTAACAATTATGTTAAACTTGACTACTAACTTAAAAAAATCCTTTAGTTGGATCTCACATTACTTTTCTCGGCCTGCATTTGTGCAAACAACAAGGCACCAACGACAGTAATTAAAAATCAAAAGCTTCTTTTTGAAAATAGGATTTTTCGCGAGAACTCTTGTATACCGTTTCTATTGTACAAAGTAGAACGAAAAGAAGCAACATGTGTATCCAACTATTTAGTAGTTTTAAAATTGGAAAAAGAATGGAAAGCAACAGCATTGTCCAAATTTTGGCTCTCTTTACGGTCCGCCTGTACTCAAGGTAAGTGGGAATTGAATTGTTTGTGTAACTACAACTTTCTAGATCATGGGTCTCCACCCATTAGAACTGCTGTTCTTGAGTAAGTTTAATCGAAGTCTGAAGGCCAAGTGCCGTGCAATTGGTGACCTCTTTCCCCCCCAGTCGCCGAGGGGCTGCTTGTCTGCTGTGCACCGCGGAGAATGAAACTTTCTGCCACTAAAAGGCAACAGCAGGCAACTCTGTGTCAAACCACGCAGAATGCTCAAAACGATGCCACTGCCGCAGGGCTACCCTTGGAAATAGGCTTTGAAAATAACACTATTTTAATGCCCTTTCCGTGTAAGTTTCGTAGAGTGGTAAATGACGTTAACAAAGACTCGGCTGCCCAAAAACAGAGAAAGAAGAAAGTACATCATCATAATCCCTAAGCAATGATCGCGAGCAAAATCGAATGTTGAGAATACATTCGATTACTCAGTTTTCCTGGAATGTAATTATATACTATCAAACTCAATAAATTCTACTTTTTCTTGCACTAGTGAATCGCTAATTACACTATAAATGAATTAAGTGATCATTTAGTAATATTATCAAATTAAGTGTTTCCTCACATAAAGAAAGTTAATCATGTCCAATAAAAATAGCGCTTTCTTTGAAAATAGCGCTTTATTTATCTTACGCACTTCATTTTTTTAGTACATGTATTGTGTTAGGCCCTCCTCTCCCTTAGTTTTTTCCCATGCTAAGTAAATAGTAAAATCATCCAGTAAAGAAATCGGTCTTCGGCAATACACATATTTTAATGAAATAATTGAAATAACGATTGTTACATATTTCCCTATTTTTACCGTCTACTATACTGTCACATCTAACTAATGAACGGTTGTTAGAAAATGACGGCAGAGTAAAAAAGTCCCTTCAGGAATATTTTTTACTAGTGAGGTATTGTTGGAATTGTGAACATAATTCAAGTTGATTCTATCCTTCCCAACCTTTTTGTTTGATTCACAGTTTTCGATAGTTTAGTTATCGTCATCAGATCTATTGTCTTGAAATGAGAATTTCAGAAGTAGTCTAAAGATGATCGCTCAGCCTTCAGATGACAATTAAATAAAAACGCTGTTGAAAATAGAATCCACTTGAATTATTCATTTAGGAATGTTTCTCTTTGCTGTGGGACCTCTCCTTCTGATTTCTTTTTGACATGGAGACCTTCGATGATAGTGTCACGTAAACTTCAGGATTAAACGTCACCTAAACTTTTTACATATTCTGGCGTTTAATCTATAATACATACTTCAAAAAAGGTTTGATGAAACTGTCCTCCATCTATCGGAGGTGCAATGTCGCGGTCCTGGACTTTGGTCACGTGGCCGCTGAGTGGAGACCCGTGTTCTTGAATGTTGGCTTCTGGCTCTGTCTATGACACTTCGATGATTTTGCATGCCGCTCCGCTTTCCCTGCGGAATGATCCAATTACACCTCACGGCAAATGGTCTACACACATCCTTGCTCAGGGTTACCAGATTCTCAAGGCCATGGAGAAACAACCTCAGAGGAACCTTTACAACGAACTTTTTATTTCAAAAGTTCATTAATAGACGAATAACTTAACCTCGTAATGCAGAGCTTCTTAAATTTAAGTTGTTATTTCTTAACTAAGCTAACTGGAAATCTGGTTGTATTTTTGTTTAAATTTATTACAATTGAATATGAGTAACTCGCAAAAAAATCATTTTTAATACGCACTTCGTATTTTGACGATATAAGAATATGAGAACAATTATAAAAATCTGGCAAAGATGGGATATATGTTAAAAAAGTTTAAGAAGCTCTGTTATCACCATTGCTATAATCTAAGATCCCTCTTTGCCTATTATAATATCCAGTGCGTAGTTCTGAGCATTAAATATTGTGATATAGGGAATGAATACTTCCATTAGGCAGTTATTTAAACGTAATAATATTTTGTAAGATTATGGAGGTTCATTATTTATATAATTTAAACTCTGAGGGCAACGCAGTCACAAAATCTTTCGCCTCCAAAATGCAAAGATTACAAGAAAGATGTCTGGTAACCCTAACCTTTTAACAGTTGTGTTATTATTTTAAGATTAAATGGTATTAGATTTTACTTCTGTGAGGTTTTAACCTTCCTGCCTGCCTGGGTTGATTTATTTATTAAATTTTCGAACTAACCCTAAGAGTTTTCCTCCCAATCTAGTTACTCATCGGTGGCATGGGACTTATTTTTGTGATCATTAAATTTTTAGTAATATTTATCTCATTAATAGAGTAAACATTGCATGACCAAAACTAACCTAGGTTTAAATTCCGTATATGTTGATTAAATATTTTATTTAAATAGTTTTTTTGTGGATGTATTTTTAATCTAAAACCTAAACATTTAGAGATGATTCTACTAAACTATATCATATAGATTCTAACATTTTTATGAACAAAGAAATATTAAATTAACAATTGAATGTAAAATCTTGATAATTGGTTGTGAACAAAAAGGTTAAATTAATAATTAATATAATTGGTGTGCAGTGGCGGATTTTACGGCTTACGGCCTTCACTTATTGGAAATATTTGGATAAATTACTTAGGCGCGGATAAATGTACTTCAAATGATTGCTCCATTTACGATTGTCATACAAAATTTTAAATAAAAACGAATAAAATAATTTTCTGTGATATCTTGCTTGATAAAGTGGATGATAATAGCAGTTCGCATTTTGGTATTCCTAACGCCTTCGTTTGCTTTTCGTTTTGTTTGTTTTTTAGTTAGGAAAGCTGAACGCGACAGGATCTCTAGAGAATAAAATTAATTTAATATTGGCATTTATTATATTGGCATATTTCGCAAATTATATTTATTTCCACTCAGAATCTGCTGTAGTTAAATTCGAGAATTGCCAGAATCTAAAGCAATTTACATTGGTTATTCAAAATTTCGCCGTATGTTTTGGACCTTGAGTTGGAATGTGTTTAAACACTGAAAACTGTATGCGCCAATAATATTAGTGATTATATTAATTTTTTATTCATGTCTTCATTACACTTCATTCCTTGTAAAACGTTATTGAAGAGAAGAAAAATTGTAATATTTGTAGTGTCAATGCGTAACTATTTTCACTTGATAATCACGAGCAAAATTAAAACTAATGTTTTCGTGTTCGAGATAAAAATTATCCTCTTTAATTTGTTTAGCCTTTAATGATGGAAATTAACACCCAAAAATATTTCAACTGAAATTCCTGAATCTGAATTAGCAACGCCTGTTTCTCATATATTTTTCTCTGTAACTTTCCCACCATCGATTAATACATATTACTAACTGCACAAATTTATTTTAGATTAAAAGTCAGTATTTAGCCAAAGGTTACTTCTTTAGCGTATATACAATACAGAAGTACAGGATACATGATGAGATATAAATTGTTATAAAATGAAAAACTGAATGCCACTGCAGTTATCATTCACTTTTAAATCAAGAACTCGGGAGCCACTCAAGGGCTATTTTAGTGACATAAAATATCTAACATGATCGACATTTTTATCGAAAGAAACATTCATAAAAAGTGAATCAAGTCCAACAGTTCCACAAAATGTAGTAATCCTATAGACCTTATTCATAAATATTCTTTTCCAGAATTTATTCATGTACTGTATAATACAAATTAGGTTAATTAGAAGGAAGGTACCGTTGTAGCGCGATAGTTGGGGCATCGGAATTTTGAATTTGATTCACTTTCGCCGTCTCGCGACGGCGAGGTACGGGTCCGAGGCACGTGAATCCGCCGCTGCCGGTGCGTTGGCGAAAGCACGCAACTACAGCTTGTGGTGTTTTTTGTTTGGTCCCTGGCTCAGAGGAGGGAGATGTTCGGAAGGCTCGCAAGAGGGTGCGTCGGCCCTCGCAGGCAGGAAGGTCAAGGCCAGGTAGCTCCGAGGGCAAGGGCGCGCGCCGCCAGCTGCCCTCGGCGTCCCCACCAGGCCTCAGCCCAGGCCCAACCCCGGCGCAAGCCGCCCAGCAGCGCCGGCGCCACCACCACCGCCGACGCCCCCACCTACGAAAACATCATCCCCGCCAAATCGCCCCACCACCACCACCATCACCACCACCGCCACCACCACCACCACCCGGCTGCCCCCGCGCCGCCCCCCCCGCCGCCGCCGCCACCGCCCCCTCGGCGACGCGCGCGCCAGGGGACGGGGGCGTGGCTAGCATTCCGCCGGACGCCGCGTACGGCGACGACCAACGCCACTTCGGCCCCGCCAAAGCGCCCGCGCCCGCGGGGTACGGCGACGAGCCCCCAAGACCACGCACCACGCCCCCAAGTCCCCGTCCTCCCGCGGCGGCTCCTCCTCCAAGAGCCACGCCCCCAAGTCCCCCCACGGCGACGACCACCACCGCCCCAAGGACCCCAAGCACCCCACGTCCGACGTGCCCCCGGGCCCCGCACCGAGCTCAAGTACTCCCCCGAGATGCCCGTCATCGTCTCCTCCAAGCTCCACAAATACCCCGACTACCAGCTCAGGTCCGGCAACAATACGCTTAACAAATCGTCTGGTGATAGTACAAGCACGTACCCGAGCTTACAGGACGACCGGCATTCGTGCGGGAAACACTCGGACAGCGGGTACGACACTTTGCAAGCGGGGCGCGCCTTCCACGAAGGACAGGAGATCGCGGATCTGCTCAAGCTGCGGAACCTCGACTTGAACGCGAGACGCGCCCCCGAAGGGAGTTACGGAGTTCATGACCTACAGTACAAATCCACTGCCAAGAAATCTTCCCAAAGAGAAGAGAAAGTCGAAGAAAAATCCAAAGAATCTCAAAGAGAACCCAGCGGCAAAGAAGCGTCGGGGGAACAGAAATCCAAGAGATACCACAGGGTGGAGACCCCACCAAAGAATATCGTACAAAATCGCATTAAGGCCTTCGAAGTACCCAAAGACGAGGAGGACTGCTCCTCGCCCATCATGCAAGAGCCTCTCAAGATGTCGCCCCCCATGTACCAACCCAACGAGGCCCACGTGTCGAGCTTGCGCGCGCAGGAAACGTCTCGACCCGCGGACGTTACAATCGTCACCCCGAGCGCCGCGGAGCAACCGTCGAGAAGCAGGCACGCGAAGGAGAGCACGCACGACCAGACGCCAGGACGTCCGAGGTGGGAACGGAACAACCACGCCCCCCCAGCCAGCAGACGCCACGCCAGAAGGAGGGGAATCGCAGCCGAGTCGACAACCGCACGGTGCGCGACCTGCTGGCGGATTTCGAGAAGAAGAGCCACCTGGCGAAGGCGGCGGCGGCGGAGGAGGAGTCGGGGGCGGGGCGGCGGGGCGTGTTCAGCGACACCGAGACGCTGCTGTACGACTCGTCGAGCGACGCGGAGGCGGGCGGCGAGGGGGCGTGTCCGCCCCGCCCACCGCGCCCGCAGTCGCGCTGCGAGGTGCCCCGCCCAGCGACGAGGACGACGAGAAGGACGAGGAGGTGGCGGCGGCGCTGGGCGAGCGGACGAAATTCGTCAGCTCGTCCCGCGACCTGGGCCGCGCGCGCGATCCGGTCCTCTCCAAGCCTCGCAAGCGCAAGTCGTCCAAGACGACGGACAGGACGGCGAGAACCTGGAGGTGATCGTCACGCCGGGGTACCTCCGGCTGAGCATGGCGGAGAGTCTTGTAACGCACGAGGACTCCGAGTCGGTGTGCAGCACGCCTACCAACCCGCCGGCGCTGCCTCCGCCGCCGCCCGAGTACGGAGAGGAAAGAAACCCGAGGAGCGCGACGCCTGAGGAGGCGGCGGGGGTGGATCCGGAGGAGCACTACATGCCGATGACGCCGTCGCGCAAGGCGGTGCTCGCGCCGCTGCCCGACGCCTTCGGCAGCCCCGCGTCGCACAGCATCATCATGGAGAGCATCTTCGGCGCCGGGGTCGAGGCGGAGGAGAGCGCCTACGTGGAGATGACGGAGGAAGGCATCGTCCGGTCGCTGCTCGCCACGGAACCCAACCCCACGTTCCTCTCCAAGACGGACCTCAAGCGGCTCAACTCGGCGGATTCCGCCGCCACCTACGCCACCCCGAGCCCGCGCTACTGCGAGATTGCCTCCGTGTTCCCGGAGGCAGCTCGAGCGCCGCCAACACCCAGTCGCACTACGAGATGCTCTACCGAGCCACGTCTGCGGTCCAGCAGCAGCAGCACAACAGGGGGAGCCGGTGTACATGGAGGTGCCCGCAGATGTTGAAATCCAGCGGGACGGGAAGGGGACGGTGGGCGACGGCGAGTACCCGTCACCCCGCCGCGGGTGAGCCTGCCCGACATCCTCAACTCGTCGTCCCCGGCGGCCGCGCCAGGGGGCGGGGCCGGCCCGGGGGGCAAGCCTCTCGACAGGGACAGCTCGGACGCGGACGACGAGGCGTCCAAGGACCTCGACTCGGGACACGCCTCGCCACCCGCGCTTCTCGCCCTTCCGGCCGGCCGGGCCGGGCCGGCTCACCCCCCCCCGACCGTCCGACAGCGACCTGGTGCCGCCGCCGCCCATCCCCACCCCCCCCCCCGGCCTCCATCGACTCCACGGTGCGCGCCAAGGCGGCCGCCGTCATCGCCAAGGTGGACGAGAAGCAACCCGACGACCCGAGGAGGCTGTGGGGGAAAGACCCGTTGATGACGGCGGGTGATATCAGTAGCTCTGGCAGCGACTGCCTGGTCGAGCTCCGCCACCACCACACGGCCGACCGCCTGCTCCAGGACGGGCTGGAGCCCCCGGCGACGTACGGGTACTTCGCGCCGGAGCGGCCGCAACGGCGGTCGGCGGACTCGTACGCGCCGCCGCCGCCGCCCGCGCAGGCGCGAGCGCGCGTCAGCGACCCGCTCCCGGCGCCGGCCCGCCCCGCCGCCCGCGCACGGCCGCGCCGCCCGACCAGGAGGTGCACTACGAGAACGTGCAGATCTCGGTGCCGCCCCCGCTGCCCACGTCGCCGCCGCCCGACCTCCGCCCCAGCGAGCGGCTGGACCGGCTGACGGGCGCGCCGCCCGCCGCCGACGCCGCCCCCAAGCCCCGCCCCTCGCCGGCCAAGAACATCAGCTACTCGGAGCCCGTGGCGGCGCGCGCCTCCCGCAAGAGCGCCTCCATGGACGAGCAGCAGCTGCAGCAGAACGCGCCCTACTACTACTCGGACCTGCTGCGCGAGGACCCGGCGCGCGCGCACCAGCTGGGCGCGGCGGTGGGCGGGCAGCTGCGCGCCGTGGGCGGCTACCCGTGCTTCGTGTCGAGCTCGGTGGCCGCCCGCGCGCCCGTCGCCTCGTCGCGCGCGCAGCTGCTCAACAACCAGCGCTCGGGCAGCGCGCTGGCCATGGCGGCGCGCAACGACATCGGCCGCAAGGTGAACCCCATCCACCGCGGGCCCGGCCCGGCCGGCGCCTCGCCCAGCCACGCCCCGCAGCACGCGCACGCGCCGTCGCCCGTCGCGCTGATGCACGCGGCGGCGGCCGCCGGCGACGACCCGCGCCGCCTCGCCGCCGAGCTGCGCTCCACCTCCGCGCACTTCCTCGGGCCGCCGCGCCGAGCCGCGCCGCCGCGCACGCCTCAGCGGCGGCGCCGCGCGCACGCCTCACGCGCGACGTGACGTACGTGAACGAGAGCATGGCGCCCCCGGCGCGGCACGCGCGCGCGCCGCGCGAGTACGAAGAGGACTACCGCGAGGGGCGGCGGCGCGGGCGGCGGCGGCCGCACGAAGCCAGCGCCTCCCCCGCCGCCGGCCCCGCCTCCGGGGCGACGGCGTGCACCGAGCGCCTGGCGCGCGCGCCGCGGGAGACGTACCTCGAGGGCTACGTGGGACGCGGACCGGAGGTGTTCCGCAAGGGCGGCGACTCGGACCCGGTGCCGGCCGCGGCCCCCGCGGCCACGCTGGCGGACCCCGCGACCGGCCCCGCCCCCGCCCCGCCCCCCCAGCACCAGCACCAACACCACCACCACCACCACCACCAGCGCCCGCCGCCGCCGCCCGTCGTCCCCGCCGCCGCCGCCGCCCAGCACCAGGACCACCATCATTTTTAGACGACAGCCGCCTCCTGCCGCCGCAGCCGCCGCCGGCCTTCGAGATCGACCGCGAGAAGCTGCGCCAGTGGGACTTCATGTCCAGCGCGCCGCTGCCGCCCCCGCCCTCGCCGCAGGCGGCGGCGGCGGCGGCGGGGGGCCCGGGGCGGGCGGAGGAGGCGGCGGCGGCGGCGGGGGCGGGGGCGGCGGCGGAGGCGGCTCCTCCGCCGCCGAGCAGCCGGCCCGCTGCTGGCGCCGCCTCGCCGGCGGCGGCGGTGGCGGCGGCGGCAGGGGCGGCGCCGGCGGAGGGACCTTCGGTGGCGGGCCAGCCGCTCCCGACGCGCCCGCGCCCAGAGGAGGCTCAGGAAGTCATCAGCTGCACAGGTGAGTGAGCGCACGCTGCGCGCTTGCGCCGGCGGAGGCGGCGGCGGCGGGGGAGGAGAGGGGCGGCGCAGCAGCAGGGCGCGAGCAGGTGAGTGTGTGGATGTGTGGGCTGTTGGAATGGACGCGGCTGCTTTGTGGAACACTCCTCTCAGCAGGCTTCTTGGCGTTGCTGGGAAGGCAGGGGACCGCATTTCCTCGATTTCAAGAACACTACTGTTTAGGGGTACTGTCGTCAGGATAGCCCACGTTCTTCGTGGAACCTACCGCGTCTACGCATCGAAAGCAACATTCCGACTCTGCGATAATGAGCGAAGTGGCATGTGGAAGTATCGCTAACCCATGCTACAAGCGTTTTTCTCTCGACTGTGAGTGTTTGCCTTGACTGCGGTCTCAAAGAATCTGCAGGCGAAATCTAATGAAAAGGACGGTCGTTTAGAGACGACTTTTCGTCTGAATTTTGCTCATAACGGTTTCAGTTGTTGGAGATGTGGTTGTGTGTCATTTCGCACACTCCCCTTTCCTCCGATTTTATGCATTGTTATCTAGTGAAAGTAAATACAGGCTGCTCATAATTATCTTGAAGGCCCTCCTGTATTTACATGTTCATTCGTCTTTTCTGCACCGATAGCTGTAGATCAGCCTGCGAACCCGAAAGCAAACATGGGACCGCAACTCTGTCGGGAAGCGAACCACCTAATGATTTTTTCATTACGAGTACAATATCAATCTCAACCAGTTTGAAAATTGTAAAGGCGATAGAACGATTAGTACACGTTGGTTTGTCACAATTTCTCGAGCACAAAATGTTACGAAATGTATATGCACTACATCATTTTCCAACCTTCAGAATCGTGAAGCTTATTTTGCTGCCCCTTTTCACTATGCTTTTGCATCGATTCATAATCGCGTAGTCGTGGTGCAAGCAGAGAATGTGCAGCGTCCCTGCATTTCCAGTTTTATTGCTCTTGGGCTATCTTGTCTGTCTTGTTGGCGGTTAGAATGCACGCTTTTGTTAAATCGTTAGTATTTAAAGATTAGAATTAAGATTATTAGAATAACACGCTTTTGTAAAATCGCTAGAAAAGCTTCATAGACTTAGGCTTAAATGCGTAGAAAAGAATTTAACAGTAAGAGAGAATTGCCGCCGAAGAAAATTTCTATCAGCTAATGTTTTGATATGCGTATTTTGAAATGCAAATGAAGCTGCTCAGAAATATACGATATGGAATGTGTTCTTACCTAGAATGTACGTAGTAGAATTAATAATGTAGTTAGTAGAATGTAGATTTAGTTATAGTTAATTGTGTATAGTATACAAAATATTTCCAGTGTTTCATGAATTTGGAGGATAAAATGTTATAATTGATAAGCTGATCGTCTTTGAATCGAGGAAATGCGGTAATTATGGCAAGGTATACAGGATATCGCTGTTGCTTCGTTAACTTTGTGAGGTATTAACATTTGCAGTCAGTTGTCATTGTTGGTTTCAGTTGTCTTTCCTTCGCTCGTTCTTTGATATCTTCACGTACTCATTATTTGATCATCAAATATAAAGAGACGAAGGCTCTATTGTATAATCACAACATCTTACACATTTAACATAATTGAAAGGCAGATGCGTGACATTTCCTGTTAAAGGTAGATGTAGGTGGATGTGCTACAGTGGTGAATTGAAAAAGGTTTTTGTCGTGACAAAGCTTGAATTTCAAACTCCAACAAATATTGTTAATCCATGAATACCCTCCCCCGGTAATGACTCTACGGAGCCTTTAGGCGTTGCCTAGAGGAGGATAGTCACTAGAATGTTCGGCCATTTTATTTCGTAAACGGAAATATGATCCGTGTGATCGTTGCAAATCGTATAACCGTGAATTTATGTATTAAAACAGAAGTATTTTTTCTTTAGACCACTTTAATACACTTGGCCTGATCAAAATAATTTTATGTTTGATGAGGCCAAAGTAGTTCAGTATTAGTGTTGCAGACTGTTAAGGAATTTATTTGGCAAGTTGTACTTTTCCCATTAAATGTCGGCAACGTCAAAGAGAACTTACGGCACGTCGATGATCAGGTATATCAGAAAACATAACTGCATTTAATAATGCAAAGAAAGTCGTATTTATGACTTATTATTAATGTTTGAAATTGAAATAATTCATTTGAGGTTAAAGTGGAAAATGTTTTCTTTTCTGTATCTGTGTTTTATTAGCTTAAGTTGATATTTTACTGGTCGCAGAAGTTGCACCTTCAGACGTCAGACAGTTCCAGCTTAACTAGAAGAAAACACAAAAAAAACTATTAACATGAAATGTAAGTTTAGGATTGTGAAAATCTTGTGGTAATATCAAAACATTTCATTACAAATCCATGTAGAGTGGCTAATCAGATGCCAAGGTTGTTATTTTCTTCCCTTTGAACATGCGTCACGGCTATGACCATGTGACAGTCGATCTCCTCGTGAAAATCGGGAACTGAGGAGCCTATTCTTGAAGCATGTTCGTCCAATTTTTTGTCCATGTTTTCTAGAAGATCTTAAAGTTGCCAAACTCTGCTCTCGCCTTGGATTGAAGTGGCTTCTTACGTCATTGATCATCAGCTGTCGCTGCGCGTCAGGCAACTGTTCTATAAGTTCTAGCTCTAGCTGGGAGATGGCGCCCGCTGTGGTGCGCCGTCGACCGACATTGCGAATCTGCTCTTTTTTCATGAATACCCTATTGCGAGAACCATTACTGACTATATATTAGATAAACTCCAATGGAATAAGTGAGCTACCAAGATTCTCAAACTTAACTTGGTTCATTTTAAAATAATTAAAATAATCAGGAAATTCTAAAATTACAAATATGCTGCATCACAACTATTTTGAAATGCATTGGCCATACATTCTTTTCAACTCGAAAATTAACATATGTAATAATAAAATTGAGAAAAAACTATGTTCAGAAAAACGATAATCCTTTCATTACACAATCACATATTAATAATAGTGGAAAAGGGAACATTAACTTGAATATTCCTTGAAGTTTGCAGTATCGAACTTCGCTCTTGTAATCTGACGCAATTAGATTATATATATATATATATTAATATATTATAGCTTCATTTATTAAGTTTAGCTTCTAACATGTTGCGTAGACTTTGCATTATTTGAGATGTAGATACTGTTTCATGTTGCATTTAGTTTTGGCTTTGCAAAACAGCAATTTAATTATATTTTTAACAGGCGTACATTGTAGATTAACAATTAATTATTATTTATAGCATTTGACTGACATAACATAATGGGTCCCATTTCGTCACACTTATTTTCATTCCCGTACCTCTATTTTTGTTAATTGTTGGAATGCAACAAGACTGTCCTAAAAATATATCTTAACATGGAATGAATTATGATCAATATTTCTGCTATTTTTCGTTTCCGCAGAAGAGAAACATCAACCGAAGAGGAAATTGTGAAACGGGGCAATTTTATTTTTAACACTCTCCATCTTCTGACAGGACTGACGTACAAATAATACACTTAACATGTTTTACAGGATTTTGAGAAGTCACTGAGTCGAATCACGCTGATTATTCTGTATTTTATTTGTCAGAAATATACGAAACAACGATGGCCATATGATTGCGAAAACCTCTTAGAATTTAGTCTTTAAACTTTGTACAAGAAAGGAATTACTTTTCTAATTTTTCGTTGTTTTGACCGTAAAGTTAAAATATATTTTTGTTATTTTAAAATTACAATATTTTATTTGCGGTAATACGATTGTTAAATTATTTTGTTGCCTACTTTTGTACTCTTTATGGATATTTGTCTCTTCATCATAATGTGGGAGTATTTTAGTAATTGAAGTGTGTATATGAGGATAATAATAATAATAATAATAATAATAATAATAAATAATAATAGTGATAAGACTATTCAGAGTTTGTAAAGCTTAACGCTACAAGTATGACTTCACGTAGATATCAGAACAGAACAAAACAAACGAACCTGAATGTTCATAGGCAATGGATAATCGAACATGATTGTTTGAATTTCGATTTGTCGAATTACTTGATCTCTCGAATTGTATGTACCCCTTTCGCTCTCTCATCTCACACGAAATTCTATACCTCACATCCCGTTAATACAAAATAAACGAAACTTTAACATTTTCTTACTTGAGTGAAGTGTCGACGTTCTGAGGGAATACAATTGAAATAGAATTAACAACTACCGGATGAAAATTGCAGCTTGATCAGAAAGAACCTGCGCATAACTTACACTGTACTTCTGAAATTGTGACGACCCGGATTTCTCGCCAAGGAAGCATCGCCAGCCGTTGGAGTATTTCTGATTGCCGCCACGCCTCGTCGCCCCGAACGCAATACTCACAACACTCGACTCCCTTGTTACGGACAGTAGCGTATTCCTTGGCGGCGCCGATATCCTTTTTATGTACTGTGTTCAGGGGAGATCGAACAGCCCGTTTTTGAGTATATTGGGAACCCCAAAATCAATATTAATATCCTTGAAAACCTTGAATAATGCCATCAATTGCTGTGTTTTCTCCCTATCTGCTGAATGCTGTCTGCCGGAGCTATTGGGTGAGAGGATGTTAATCGGCGGCGGTTTCGCCGCGAAATTTTCGCAACCGCCGCGAAGGCAGCGACGCAACGCGACCCCACGCAACGGCTGGGGCGCGTTCCAGGTCACTCGGCCGCCTCCCCGCGACCTTGCGGCAGCCGCGCTTCCCGAAATACACGCGAGCGCGGGGCGTGGCGGGGCGTGGCGGGGAGGGTGGGGCGGGGCGGGATCGCCAACGGCGGAGCAGCGCTAAGATGTGCGTCTCGTGGCCAGGCAGAAGGCAAGGAAATGGGTCTGGGCGGCGCGTAATATTTACATTAAAGGCGATTTCTTCACATTATTATATTGATGAGTATAAAATTCCGCATTTTCAGAAACGCTCAAATGCCATTTTCTCAAATGCCGCAAATTTTGTGTGCGGATAGCGAAAATTTCACTGTTTAAGATGACATAAAATTCATTTTGGTGTATTCTTTTATTTTTCAAAAATTAAACAAATGTAATTTTTAAATATGCCTGCCGCCGTTCATATGCACATGTCCATCGATTTGTATACATTATTGCATTTTTGAGTGAAAGTTCTTCAAATGTCTTTATATAAAGTTTTTCGAAAACTCAGTAAATTCCTGCGAAAAAGGGCTTTAAATTTTGCATTTACAGTAATGCTTAATCGCCATTTTCTTACAAACTGCACCAAATTTTTCAATAAAAGTTTGTATTTAGGACGAAGTTTTACTCTCCTTTAATATTCTTGAAGTAATGTTTCGGTTCTATATTAGGAAACCGAAATGTTGAGAAAATGTCAAAAATGTACTTTGGGGACCATATAGTGGCAGCTGCCCGGAGAATGGAACCTAAAGCCAGTCCACACCAAGGAAATTAGAAAATTCGCGACGAGAAAGTCTGTACTATTCTGTAGCACCTATAGTTACTTTCTCGTATACACATACATACGGAATAATATACGTAGTATAGAGACAGTTATGTAATGTGGTGAAAATCGATTTCGAGATTTCAACGGAAATACAGTTTTGGGTCCTGACACCGAAAAAGTGTTTTTTTTTTTTCAAAACGTCCGTCCGTCAAACACACGCGAGCCACGGGGCGGGGCGCGAATGCCGGAGCCGCTCTAGGATGTGCGTATCGTGGCCAGGCAGAAGGCAAGGAAATGGGTCTGGGCGTCGGGGACGGCATACCGCGAAACTGGACGGGACGAAGTCGGACGGAGGGGGAGACGATGGAACGGACGGGATCGGAGGGGATGAGAAGGGACAGAAGGAGCGGATCGGCGAAGAGGGGGCGGAGAGGGGAGCGCGGAGTAAAACGGCACACACTGGCCCGGACGGGACACAGCGACTCGGCGCTGGACAGAGCGGCACGTGAGGCAGAGCTGTTCGGGGTGAGGCAAGGCGTAGGATGGCGGAAAGAAAGGATGCCGCGTTATTTCAGCCTGCGAAACATCCCAAAGACTAGAATATCAACTAAACTGTCATATTTTCCTTATGCTTTTTTGTGTTCATCTTCTTGTAGTGTTCTTATCGGGTCGATGTCTGACATACAAATGATACTGGATTGCCTATGCAGTTACAAAATGAATGATTTATAAGAATTAAGAATTTTAATAATTAATTTCATTTTTGCTTAATTGTGTCCTCTTTTTCTAAACGTTGAATCCAATGTCTCTCATAGTAAGAACATTTTAAGTGTCAACATTAAAGGGAATCAAAAGATTACTTCTTCAAAGTAGTGTCAAAATGATTAAAGGACAGAAATGTCTGGCCACGTCAGAAATTCGGGTGGAGCGGGTAGGCCTGAGGAATCCATTTCCCACAGGAAGCGACGCGCGCTCCAAGAACGCAGTAGAGGCCGCCTGCCGCCTGCCGCTCGGGGCCCCCGCCGCCCCCGCCGCCCCGCCGCCCCCGCCGCCCCGCCGCCTCTGCCGCCTTCGTCGCCTCCGCCGCCTTCGCCGCCCCGCCGCCCCCGCCGCCTCCGCCGCCTCCGCTGCCCGCCGCCTCCGCCGCCTCCGCCGCCCCGCCGCCCCGCCGCCCCGCCGCCTCCGCCGCCTCTGCCGCCTTCGTCGCCTCCGCCGCCTTCGCCGCCCCGCCGCCCCGCCGCCCCGCCGCCTCCTTCGCCTCCGCTGCCTCCGCTGCCTCCGCCGCCTCCGCCGCCTCCGCCGCCTCCGCCGCCTCCGCTGCTTCCGCTGCCTCCGCCGCCTCCGCCGCCTCCGCCGCCCCCGCCGCCCCGCCGCCCCTGCCGCCTCCGCCGCCGACTCCGCCACCGCCGTCGCCTCCGCCGCCGCTTCCGCCGCCCCCGCCGCCCCCGCCGCCTCCGCCGTCTCCGCCGCGTCCGCCGCCGCCACTGCCTGGGAGCAATAAATCTCAATTTATGGGGCTTTCGCTTTTCGCAGATCAGATCCACCAGCGGCCGGATTTCTTTCAATTCGGTTTGCGACGAGACCCGCTCTGCCCCCCGCCCCCCGCTACCACTGAGTGGGAAGAACTGACAGTCTGTGCCAGGTACGGAAGGGGAGGTTAGTGCAGATGGGAGGAGGAGAAAGACGATGGAAATAAGATGCAGCAACGATGGGAATACCAGAATGAGCTATCATACGGTCGACGAATCTTCTCGAGTTGAAGATTAGACAGCAGTTGTGATAGTGAAAGAATTTCGTGTTACAAAGAGTACGGTGGGCTAATTTTTTGTTGAAAGAATAGGTAATGTTGTAATTACGATAAGGCGATGAGTGCCATTACTCGGTTCTCAAGAGTATGCGAAGGAAGAAAAACACTTTTTTACGTTCTTCCCGTTGATGGTGATGAACCATCGGCTTCCATGTGGTGGATAGTGGCTGGGACAGCCATCATGTGTGAATAATGAGAGATAAATCACCGTGGATGGTGGTACGTTTGGGAATGAGAACGCAATATTCGTACGGGGGAAAAGCCTATCATTTTAAGGCAGTTCGAATCCTCTGCTACCGGGAGAGGTGGCTCAGGGCATCAACTGATGTTACTGCAATGTCTCTGACTGGGAGGCCTAGGTTCGAGATCCGACATTGGCAAGATTTTTGACACAAACTTGTCAGCTAGGTCGAATTCAGTCGCTGTCTGGCGGAGAATTCAAGAGGTCAGATGCTCTGATCGCTAGTTTTCCGTGGTTTACTCCGATCAACACCAGACGAATGCCGGAGCAGTACCCTACCAAACGGGCCACGGACCGTGCACGATCTTTCCTTCCTTTTCCTTGTCCTATCCTCTCCCCTTACCACACACTTACATTAACATGCGCTACACTACCACACATGTCGGTACACCAGTCGGGCATGTCGCGGCTGGATGGTGACCCGCTGGTGGGAGATACCTAGTTGAAGGATACCCGGCTTGCCGACGGTAGGTCGACGCCGGATCTCGCCATACAGCGGGGGAAGATCACAACCACCTTCCGATGAAAAACACGAACTACACTTACGGGATTAATGACCTCGGTAGTCGACCGGCCCGAGATCACTAACAACCAACCAATCCTCTGCTTGAATTTCACCAACCTGCTCGAAGCCACTGCTCGCTGGTGCAGGCGATTATAATACAATGATGAACGTTCTTTAGTTGGCGCAGGCTCTGATACTGTTCCAGTCTGGTGCTTAAATTACGGTTCGGAACTAACATAACATATTAAGCGAATAACAGATCAGGAAATGAAACAATTTCAACCTCTATTAAAATCCATCAAACATACCTTTGGCAAACCCGAAAAACGAATCGAACGCAGGAGTGCTTTTAACAGAAAATTCTAATAAAGAAAATTTGTTTTAACGAAATGTGTGAAGCCTGATCAAACACCTTTTGTTTTATACCTCATTCTCTTTTATGCGTTCGGTAGATGCACAGAAAGAAGCATGTAGACAAGATACGTTTTATATTACAAAATAATATGACTTCTAAAATAGTTTGTTTATACAAATCCAAACAAGAATGACGTGTTTAAATCTATTCTTTGGGAAAAGAACCATTTGTACTCATTCGTGCTGGAATGGTATATTGAAGGTGTTTCAACAGCGCACTTAAGGAATGTGAAGTTGTCGGCGAGGGCGGTGAGAAGGGGCGGGGCGGGAACCGGATCTGTTAGCGCAAGTGGCTCCGCCAAACGACCTGGCGGCGGCGGCGGGCGATAAGCGGTCGGAGGCCTGGGGGCTGCACGCGAGCGGCGCGTCAGCGCGAGACGGCGCCCCGCCCCCTTTTGGCTCCCGACCCCACGCCCCCTGGCGCCCGCCTTGCCCCTGCCTCTGCCCGCTTTGTTCTCGTGGACTCCCCGCCCTACCTCCCTCCACACCCGACACGGCTCATTCTCAACCCGCGTTCTCCAAGCCTCGCAAGCGCCCCGCCCCGCCTCCCCGCTCCGCCTCCCCGCCACGCCTCCCGGTCACGCCTCCCCGCCACGCCCCCGCCACGCCTCCCCGCCACGTCTCCCCGCCACATATCCCCGCCACATATCCCCGCCACATATCCCCGCACATATCCCGCCATATCCCCGCCACGCATCCTCGCCACGCATCCCCGCCACGCATCCTCGCCACGCAACCCCGCACGCATCTCCGCCACGCATCCCCGCCACGCATCCCGCCACGTATCCCCGCCATACCTCCGCCGCGCCTCCCGCCACGCCTCCCGCCACGCCTCCCCGCCACGCCACCCCGCCACGCCTCCCGCCACGCCTCCCACCACGCCTCCCGCCACGGCTCCCCGCCACGCCTCCCGCCACGCCTCCCGCCACGCCTCCCGCCACGCCTCCCGCCACGCCTCCCGCCACGCCTCCCCGCCACGCCCCGCCACGCCTCCCGCCACGCCTCCCGCCACGCATTCCCACCACGCTTCCCGCAGGCATCCCGTCACGTATCCCCGCCACGGCTCTCTGCCACGCCCCGCCACGCCTCCCCACCACCTGCCCCGCTTCCCGCCTCGCCTACGCGCCCGCCTTCCGCTCCACCTCCCGTCACGCCTTCTCGCCCGCCTCCCCGCACGCCTACCCACATGCCACCACTCCGCCTATCCCCCGTTTCCGCTCCCCGCCCCGTCTCCTTCCCGCCGACTCTCCCACCCCGTCTCCACCGCGCCCATAGAATAAAGAATTACCCCTTTAGTCTATGCCGCGCCTGTCTGTTCCTCGCCCCCCCTGCGTGTCCATTGCCTTCCTTCTGCTTCACTCGACCTCAACTCCGCCCATCCAGTAGCTGCCCCGCCCTGTGCCACCTTCTCTTTTCCGACCTACCCTGGATGAGCACCGCCGCGACGCCCTAACAGTTAGGAAAAGGGAATTACGTTCGTTGTAGTCCGCATTGGGGAGCTGGGACTTCAGACGGAAGCAGCACGAGATGGGGGCGGAGGCACGACTGGGGGGGGGGGGGTAGCGCCCCCTCCTCCTCTCCTCCCCACCGCACGGCTGCGTTCTGCCCTATTTCTTTCTCCCCGCCCTGCCACTCAATGGGCACGGTAGAGTCAAGTGAATTCAAGCTGCTTTTCTTTGAAGGTCTCGGTTCAGGTGTAACAATGAGGTTTTATGAAAGCGGTCTTTCTTCGAAGCGAGGTGAACGCGAAGGAACATTCTATTAATATTGTATAATGCTGATTGTGTTTACAGCGTACACGATTATCGAAATATTCTTTACAGAAGCGTTTTTCAGTAGCGCTTTTCTATTCATACCAACAATGGAAATTTTTAACATTCATGTATTTCAGGCACCATTTCAGATCGTTATGATGATCCGAAATTAAATCGTAATTCTTCTGTATGTACATCTAAATAATATATTTTATTATTTTCTTTTGTTTACAATTCTGTAGAGAAACAATGTAAGGAAATGGAACTAGACCGTTTTAAAATGCATTGACAAGACCGTGAATTTCATTAATGGACTGTAATAAATATAGCTTCACTGGGCGCCCAGTGTGTGAAGCTCTACTTTTGATGGTTGTGGCTGGAGTAGAGCCGGCGGTGAGGGTGGATTTTTATTTATTTATTTATTTATTATTGTGTAAGTTATTTTGCGGGGTCACAATTGTTGGACGTAGTTTCGCACTGCTGTATTTCCGTAGTGTGACCATTTCAATAGTGAGACGGAAACAGTAATTTAAAATGTTGCTGAAGCGATAACCGAATAAATTTTTCCTTGCTAATTTCTAATTTGTACGCTGAGTTCGTGTTTCGGGAGTTTGAAAAATAATATATATGTATTTTTTTATTTTAAAGGATTCTTTAATCAGAAAAGGACTATTTCTATTTTACGTTTCACTCGTATATCCAAGAAAAGAGACTGAAAAAATCGTTGTCTCACACTTTGATAATATTTGACTCAAAGTAATGTTTACAGATTTTAATTACTGATAGTAAATTCGTTAGGAACCGCTTGATAACCAAAACTGGAAAACGGGATCGAAAAATTTTGTTATAAAAACCTAATCGGACACCCTAATAATAAAACAAGTATGTTGAACGAAACCGTTTGATGTCTTGGTGTGTACTGAAATTATCTTCCTATTTGAGAAGCTTTTGGGGAATACTACTTTCATCCCTCTTATATTCCAGTCAGAAAACGTTAAACTGTTTATTTCTCTTTATTATGTAATTGCACGCTCCCGGAATAGCACTTGTTCGGCGTGCCTGTTCCTTGAGACGGCGGCGTCGAAAGTCTTTGCGTCCCAACGCACCAGCTGCTTTGGTGGCGCGCTGTGTAGTAACATGGTGCTACGAGCTTGGCTCGGCTCCAATTGGCTCAACTCGCGAGAATCTCCTGATTGGCGAGCTGTCAAACCTAGTTCTAGAAACCAAAAAAGAGGTCTAAATTGCGTAGAAGTAGGACACAATGGGGAACGATCAGCCATCCAAGTTAAATTCTCTGATGATACATTTTTGAGATGTCGAAAAGAAATTGTGGAGGGTAGAAACAGAAACAAATATTATTTTCGTGATATGTACCCAACTCAATGAGTGATGTGACTGCGTATGTGTAGTTTTCTTTGCCTAGAATAAAATTTTATTTTAAAAGTCTCAGTTCGTCCGTCTATTATTCCAATAAGATAGTGTCCCTCAGCCTTTCAAAAAAAAATAATTACAATACAAACACATTGACCAAGATGCGTTAAAATAATTTACCCACATCGAATATTACTAGAAAATTATTTGAAACTATGCCAGACAATCCGCTTGGTTCAAGTATCAGGTCCTGTTTGGGTGGATGCTCTAGGAAGATTGAATGTTTTATAAATTTTATTAGATGTGTAGATAAGATGTATAATTTCATTAATTACAATACCATTTAGCAACCATATAACCAACCGAATAAATCGGCATCCAGATATGATCGAATCTCAGGTATCAATTTTTCAATAAACAAAATTAAATACATTTGATTTGAAATTGAAGGAAAAATTGAAATCACAATTATATTTGTAAATATAATATATTTTACATATACAAATAAGTTTATTTTACTGGAAGCAAATAAGTTATTTTATTTTTTGGTAATCACATGGTGGGAAAATTAGTAGATACTCATTGAAATCATGATCCAACAACACCTTCCCCATGCCAGGTTCTGGTTTGTTTCCCGAAAACTCCTTTTGCGAATGACTACTGTAATGAACAACAGATCAAAGGTAAAACACCTCCTCTCTGTATATTGCTTCTGGAGTCGACACTTCTTTGCGCAGTCTTTTAACCTGTTGTTTGTACGGAGCAGTGTGAAGTGTTGGTGGATTGGATGATGTTTCCAGACCCGACAACTGCTATACATTAGTCCCGACAGTATAGTGAATGTAATATTGTGAAATGCGGCGGTGTTATTCGCACGATTGATGATGACATCTTGGGCCGATCTACACATCGACTTGTGATGACGTTTCCCCTGCAGGTCTCTCCCCCGCTGGGTATCGCCCCAGCCGGACCAGCTCTCTGCTTTCGACCGGACTCCCGACAAGTGCGGTAGTGTAGTGCACGTAAGAGTCAGTGAGGGGAAAGGATAGGACAAGGAAGAGGAAGGAAAGATCGCACGCGGCCTGTTTGTAAGGGTAGTGCTCCGGCATTCGCCTGTTATTGACAGGAGAAACCACGGATGACTACCAATCAGAGCAGTCGGCAGTTAGAATTGTCAATACCACAACATAATTCGTCCCTTATATCTTTGACCCCGATAAATAAGCTGATAAGTCAAAAACCTTAATTTTACAGCAGAGCAAAAAACAACTTTAAATTAATGTTGTAAATCAGGTATTAATGATATTCAGATAAAATCTACACACAAATAGTTCCGTTTCATCACCTTCATTTCAATATCATTAATCCTTGACTTGCTTCAGTTGAAGGCTGTTTTTTGCTCTCCTGTAAAACTAAGGGTTTATGACTTATCAGCTTATTTTTCGGGATCAAAAATATAGCGTGTCTAAAATCCATCTCCGTCAACTCGAACCCAGAACTTCCCAATCAGAGTCGGTTCTGACACAACTGCATTGCTGATTCTGAGCTACTCAGCCGGTGGAACTTCGATATCCTCCCGTCTCGTGTGAGTCGGACATGACGTAACGCTTTGCGTCACCGAGGCCGGTGAACATTTATTTCATCGCCGACTCGGGAGCCACTCACCGCACCTTTGGGCCGCAAGTGGCGAGGAATGCGCTGCCGGGAGCGCGTCCGTCTGAGTCAGTCGCTTCGGCGCGAGAAAAGAGACGGGCGACGGCCCCGGGGAAGTCCCCGCCGTGGGGTCACGTGGTGCACCGGTGAATCATCTCTTGGAAGCGGACTAGTGATCGCAAATTTTACCGAACCATTGATACATCGATATTTCGATACACCCCTAAAGGGTTTTAGATTCGCTGAATCTCTTTTTGAAAACGGACTAGAGATGGCGTATTTTACCCAAACATCGATATTTTGATACAACTCAAAAAAAAAAAAAATACAATTTCGATTCGCTGAATCACTTCTTTGAAGCGGACTTGATGAAATATGATGCCGTATATTACCCATTTATGATATCACCATATTATGATACATCGATATTTCATCACCCTAAAAGTTTTCATTCGAATCTCTTTTTGAAGCGGACTAGGATGGCATATTTTACCCAAACATTGATACTTTGATAAATCTCTAACAGGTTTACGTTGTCGATGAAAACCTCGACAAAACATCGACGTTTAAAATAACAATATTTTAAATATGATAAAACAGATGATATTTTCCCATCGTATTTTCATTTTAATTACAGTACTTAAATGAGTTATATTTTATTGTTTGATCGCGTAGGCCCTATATATAATATGTTAAAATAACATTTATTGAATGTAAAGAAAGAAATGAAATATAAAGGAAAAATAAATCTCTTCATTTTCCTCCTCCCAAATACCTTTCATGACGTCTGGGCTCCGGAAACAGTGATAGATGAAAGTGGCTGATGAGTTTGTGCAATTCATAAAAAATTAAATAATCGTTATTTTATTTATTTCATGAGAATTTTTTGAAAATATCAATGTTTATGGATAACTATGTCGATGTGAATAAAACATCGATGGTTGATTTGATTTGATTTTATCGTGTTTCCGGGCGCGTCAACTGCTTTGGTCATTAGTCCCGTTAGTGTAGTGCACGTTTTCTCGGGAGATAGCGGTGGTTTCCCCGCTGGGTGGCGAGATCCGGCGCCGACCTACCGTCGGCTAGTGGGGTTTCCCCCTAAGCAGGACTCTCCCACCAGCGGGGCCCCGCCCCAGCCGGGCCAAACTCTAAGCTCCCGACCGGTCTCCCGGAATATGTGGTAGTGTAGTGCATGTTAGTGTAAGTGTGTGTGTGTGTGTAAGGGGAGAGGATAGGACAAGGAAGAGGAAGGGCAGATCGCGCGCGGTCAGTGGCCCGTTTGGTAGGGTACTGCTCCGGCATTCGCCTGTTGTTGCTTGGAAACACGGAAAACTACCGATTAGAGCAGCCTGCCGCCGTGGGGAGTGGGAACCTAGGACCTCCCGGTCAGAGGCGCTGCAGTGACATCAGTTGATGCACTGAGCTACCGCTCCCGGTCGTCGATGGTAATATATCGATGGTTTAAAAACGTGAATATTTTTTGCGATCCCTATAGACAACCCACTGCCTTGTACACCCGGGCGGTCGTCACCGTGTCCCCACAGCTGCATCACATGTTGTGGGTGCAAGGGTGGATTAATACATTAGCTACATAAGCACGTGCCGATGCCACATAGCATTAGCTAATTATTCAAATCGTACGACTGTGTTAGTTCATAAATATGTAGAAATAATTGGGTTATATTTTATTAATGTGTGTAAAATAAAATTTAAATCAGATGTAAATATTGAATATACATTTTGAAAAATAAATTTAAAAATTTACCCCTATATAACAGTTGGCGAATTTTGGCTGCGTATGTTCCATATTTCTATATTATTAATGGGCCCTACAGACTGACACTTGGGGCCTCTAAAATATTAATCCTGAGTGACGGTGGGGGATTGTGGGCCGAGTTGAGGTTAAGAGTGGTAGGTTTAGAAGAGGTTTATGGTACGGCTTCATTGGGTGAGGACATTCAGGGGTCTGTTACACGAACCTAGACGCCGCTTCTCTAACGAAACCGCGCGATGATTGCCTGAATGATACATAAAAGGGGTGAGGAGCGAAATGTTGGTGGTGAATAATTACGATGGGGATGTAAGATAGAAAGTTCTTTTTCGCACGACTTTTTCTAATGAAAGCGTGACAAACCCATTCGGCTTTATACGCCAATAGGATGTAGCAAGTCACTAAAGAGGTTTTTGCACCGCTTGTAACTAGATTGCGTAAAATGCTAACAGGCTTCAACGTCACCGTTTAACGTTTCATTTGCGGATTGCGTTTTGCTCATCGTTTTCCTTCTAAGGTGTTACGTTAATGGAAGTTTTTCGAGTTGTAAGAGATACTGAACTATTTTAGTCGTATTTGAAATCACTCTAGGATCGACATCGCAATGATTTGTATTACGTGATTTGTTTCTCACTTGTTCCCTAATGCTGTAATTGTATTTTTGTTTACATTATAATTTGAAAGTTAATGTGAAGATCATATCACGTTCGAAACATATCTGCAATCCATTATCAACTATTGGATTGTCCACAAGCGATTGTTGTAAACAAAATATATTTTAAAAGAAGTAGGAAAAATGTACTCGTAATGTTTTTTTATTATATTTTTATTGTTATTATATTATGATATTGATTTATGTTGTTGAACATAGGTCAATTTAAGTCTCAGCTTTACATATGTTTGAAAGGCTTACGTGCTAACTTATTTCTAAGACTTAAATCTAACGTAAGGTTGAGGATGGGGTCCTCTATTCTGGTTCGAATTCGGAGGTTTTTACGAATATATTGTCGGAATATCTGTGTTTATTCAGGTATGAATAGGATTTTTTGCGAGTCTAAAGGTTGCAAGGGAAGGGATTTAAGGTAAATAATAGAAAACGTTTGTGGCTAGGTATGTGATTTGATGTTTAATGAGTTCAAGT
This sequence comes from Teleogryllus oceanicus, assembly GCA_964035755.1. Lineage (NCBI taxonomy): Eukaryota > Metazoa > Arthropoda > Insecta > Orthoptera > Gryllidae > Teleogryllus > Teleogryllus oceanicus. Next base: position 13,767,563 of record CAXIVR010000008.1, read on the forward strand.
TGACTTCTTTATGAAGCTGATGATTGGTGACAAACCACGGTGCATTTGTTATTGTTCTGAGAAATTAGTTTTGATTGATATGTAATTTTTTTAGATTGGTTTTGCGGAATTTATAGATGAACAGCATATAGCAGTAACGGTCTTAGATGTTTTATAAATTAAAAAATGATATGGTAATGGCTGTTTCTGTAGATTAGAGTTTTAATGAGTACTTTTATTTACTTGTTTTATTTTTTCGTCTATGGTGTTTCCAATCGGTTTAGTATTAAGTTGAATCCGAGGTATTTAATAGTTTTTATGGGGGGTACCAGTTTGTTGTACTTGTAACATGTAATGCAATGAAAAGTAGGGTTTCTCTTATCCATGCACCGGTAGCGATAGCTCAGTGTATCCAATGAAGTCACTTCAGTGCCTTTGACCGGAATGTCCTAGGTTCGAGTCCTGACGGCGGCAGGATTTTCGACACTAGCTTTCAGCTAGGTCGAATTCAGTCGCTGTCTGGAGGAGAATTCTAGCGGCCGGCTGCTCTGATCGGTAGTTTTCCGTGGTTTCTCCGATCAACACCAGGCGAATGCCGGAGCAGTACCCTACCAAACGGGCCACGGACCGCGCGCGATCTGTCCTTCTTCTTCCTTGTCCTATCCCTTAACACACACACTTACACTAACATGCACTACACTACTACATATCCCGGGAGACCGGTCGGGAGCTTAGAGCTTGTGTCCCGCTGGTGGGAGAGTCCTGGTTAGGGGGAAACCAGACTAGCCGACTGTAGGTCGGCGCCGGATCTCGCCATTCAGTGGGGGAAGATCACCGCCATCTCCCGAGAAAAACACGCACTACACTAACCGAAGCAGTTGACGCCAGGAAACACGAAAAAATCAATCAATCTTTCTGGCCAGTTCGAATGAAACTGAGCTTACAATCCGTTGTGGGCGGAGTGTTCTTTCAGCGCTGATGTACGGCGAGGAATCGTCTGAAGGATTTTCCCGCTGCGGAGAACCACAGAACACACCCGTAATTTGCAGGGCAGGAGGAATAAATCTTCTCTTACCGCCCCCAGCCTCACAGATCGACTTGCAGCATTCATGCGTCTCTGTCACTGGGTCAGTGACGTCTCTGAAATAAAGCCCTCTTAACATGCCTCGCCTCGAAGACTAAACACTTTTGTTTCCTCCCATTGGAGGTTGTCCTCTGCCTGAAAGATTTAGGAATTTGGTACTCCTCACAGATATTTTGCAATAAATTCGTTTCGTGGAAGAGGTTTCTTTCTTAATAAATTTGATTACTTTGGTAATGTGTTATGTAACTAAGTAACATTATTTAAGTGACTAACGCTTCTTCTGAATTCTTTTGCTTAAAAAGTCTAATTTGGGAATATAATTCAATGAGAGAAATAAGAGAAAACAGAAATTGATAGTAATGAATCCCTATTAAATTCCACGAGGTGCCGGGATTGCAAGCTGCGGGGGGGGGAACATAGTTTGTCGCTTGACCGAAAACAGCGGACGGCACGGAATTAGGCAGAGGGAGTATAAAGGTATTCGTATCGGGTTGCAGAATAGACGGAGGCAGAGATGAAGGCAGAACGCAAGGATGCAGGCAGGAACTTCGGAGGGGAGGGGAGAATGCGAAAAGAGACGAGAGAGAGTAATGGAGGGAGAAATGGCAGGGCTGGACCGAGCGGGACGGATCGAGAGAGAGAGCGTGGAGGGACGGAACGGGACAAGGCGAGGCGGGATGGGACGGAGCGAAGCGGGGCAGAGCGGGGCGGAGTGAGTCTGGCTGTGGGCGGACGAGGTGAGGCAACGCGGAAGGTCCGGTGGCGAGGCACCGCTAAGCATAGCTCCTGCGAAAACACTGAACTCGGGTCGCTTGCATGTTCTTGTCGCGAACTGTCTTGGTTATCGTCCTTTCTTCTTGTTCCACACCGGGAGCGGTAGCTCAGTGCATCAACTGATGTCACTGCAGCGCCTCTGACCTCTGAGAGTTCTTAGGTTCGAGTCCTGACGGCGGCAGGATTTTCGACACTAGCTTTCAGCTAGGTCGAATTCAGTCGCTGTCTGGAGGAGAATTTTAGCGGCCAGCTGCTCTGATCGGTAGTTTTCCGTGGTTTCTCCGATCAACACCAGGCGAATGCCGGAGCAGTACCCTATCAAACGGGTCACGGACCGCGCACGATCTGTCCTTCCTCTTCCTTGTCCTATCCTCTCCCTTACACACACACACACACACACACACACACACACACACACACATACTTACACTAACATGCACTACACTACCACATATTCCGGGAGACCGGTCGGGAGCTTAGAGCTTGTCCCGGCTGAGGCGGTGCCCCGCTGGTGGAGAGTCCTGGTTAGGGGGAAACCCCACTAGCCGACGGTAGGTCGGCGCCGGTTCTCGCCATCCAGCGGGGGAAGATCACCGCCATCTCCCGAGGAAAAACATGCACTACACGAACGGGACTAATGACCAAAGCAGTTGACGTGAACGGAAACACGAAAAATTTCATTTCGCTTCATCCCCGACTCCTCTCCGCTTCCGCTATTACAGCTCCTTTCACATCTCCTCCCACATATTCTCGTCCTTCTCCTTTTACTCGTTCTCCACTCTCTTCTCTTTTTCTCCTCTCTCTCCTTTTCCCCATCATTTCCCCCTCCTCGTCTACCAGCTCCTCATTACCGTCTCTTTCTCCCTTCTAGCTCTCTTCCTCGCCGTGTGCCACAACACGTCGCTATCCCACTTCTCCCATTGTGCGCCCTTCCGACTCCTCTGGATCCTTTTCCGCCCTTGTGCACCTCTCCGTCTGCTTCTATCCTCCTTTTCCTCTCCTCTGCGCTTCTACAACTCCTCTCTATCCTGCACCTCTCCTTTTTTCTCTATTTTCTGTGCCTCTGTCTTGTTCTTTCCTCTCCTTCTGCACCTCCGTCCCCTTTCTATCCTTTTCTCCCCTTGTGTTCCTCTATCTTTCCTCTCTTTCTTGCCTTTCCTCCTCTTTTGCACTCTCCCCGTCTTCTCTTTCCTCCCGTTTTATCCCTCTCCGTCTCCTCTCTATTCTTCCTCGTTCCTTCTTTCTGCACTTCTGCATCTTTCCTCCTCCTTCCCTCTTCCCTTGTCCTCTCCTTCTCTCTACCCTTCACTTTCCTTCTTCCCCTCTCCGTCCCCTTCCTTCCCTCTTCTCGCCTCGCCTCGCCCGCGCCTCGCCGCTTCTCGGCTGTGGGCGGCGCCCGCTGCCTTGTTTCTGGGTCAGCGCTTACCTTCCTCAACCGCGCGCGCCTTTTTGCTTTCTTTCTCTCCCTCCCTCCGTCTCTCTCGCTCGCCCGGCGCATCGGAGGAATGCGGAGCTAACAGTAAACTGAAAGAAGGAGCGCTTTTCATAAAGGACTCAACCGTCGCCACCTTCCCATGTTTCTGCAGATATGAAAGCAGAAATTCGTATTTCGTGGATCAGACATCATCAGTTGTGTAGAATCTATTTTTGGTCCGATGCCATGAAAGAGTGAGCTATGTTTTCCCTGTGGGCGTTTTGAGTTGTTTCTTTTTTCGTTCTCTCAACGTTTGACACAACGGATTTTGATGATCAAAGATCTTAACAATCGATTTGCAGCATGGTGCTGGTATTACCTGACAAGTTTATTTACAAGAAATTTCGTTGATAAATCAGTACAACTATCACATTGCAATAATGCATTGTCACAGTAAGGAAATTATATTTCACAGAAACACTTCTTTTGTCTACTGAAGGAAGTGTAAGCGTTTCAGTAAAACATACGTTCTTTAACAGCACATTTAAAAACATACGAAAAGACAATTATGATGTGCGTGGGATCCCCTAGAGTTTCAAAGTTTCTTCCATATTATCGATCGAATTGTATTGATAATGATACTACTCATCTTGAAACCCAAAATTACATTTTTATAGTCTACAAAACTACAGTAGAGTACAACAGTACATTTCGAGAATGTATATTGCCTAGGTTTGCCAGGTATGGAAAGAACCATAACGCCCGTAGGTGCAGGATTCGTTGGGGGAAAGGTCAGCGACCCGACCTTGTCCGCCCTAAGCTCAAGAGGCGTCGGATGAATGGTTAATCAAAGCCTCGTAGACGGATGGGCGGGGAGTAAGCTATCGAGAAAAGGGTGAGCTCGCAAGCGGATTGACGGACGGGGAGTCGAAAGGATGAGCAGATGCAAAGACGAGCGGCCGAGAGAACACGCGAGAAAAGGCGCTCGGATGAAGTTATACCTCCGGTCAGAAGCGCTGCAGTGACATCATTTGATGCACTGAGCTACCGCTCCGGTGCGAAGCATAGACTATGGAGTGTGTGTGATCCATAGTCTATGACAGACAGACGAACGGGGCGGGCGAACGTCGGAGCTGAAGGGGATTGATTGATTGATTAATGATTTCGGGCGCGTCAAGTACAGAGGTCATTAGTCCCGTAAGGGTAGTGCGTGTTTGTTTCATCGGAAGGTGGCGCTGATCTTCCCCCATTGGATGGCGAGATCCGACGCCGACCTACCGTCGACTCCCTCAACCAGGTATCTCCCACCAGCGGGGCACCGCCCCATCGGGACTAGTTGCAAGTCCCGGACCGGTCTCGCCGTATGTGTGGTAGTGTAGTGCATGTTAGTGTAAGTGTGTGTATGGGATGAGGATTTGTCAAGGAAAGAAATGTCCCTGGCCCGTTTGATAGGGTACTGCTCCGGCATTCGTCTGGTGTTGATCAGAGAAACCACGGAAAACTACCGATCAGAGCAGCCGGCCGCTAGAATTCTCCTCCAGACACCGACTGAATTCGACCTAGCTGAAAAGCTAGTGTCGAAAATCCTGCCGCCGTGGGGGTGGGAACCTAGGATCTCCCGGTCAGAGGCACCGCAGTGACATCAGTTGATGCACTGAGCTTTTAGAATTCTGCTCCAGACAGCAAAGGAGAGAAGACACGAAATAGGAGCATTGAAGGAATAAGATACCTCCTTCCTCTTTGGTAGTGATGGGTGAGCGAGGGGTGAAGGAGGGGAGTCATGCGAGGTGGATGGCGGGTGGGCGAGAGATCGGATGAGAACACAGGCAAACGAGTGAGCAAGACGAAGGGCGAATGAGATGACAGGCGGGCGGTTGAGCTGTAAAGAGTGTGTGTGAGGTGGGGTTAGTTGGCTAGTTAATGCTTTATTTTACGTGGCGTTGCTCTTCTGTCTGAGAACGCAAATTTAACTACGCTCCTTTCACCATCTAGCAGGCAAGGAAGATATTATCCTGAGCGACGATTCGAAATTAGCTCACATACGTCTTTTAAGCTTGAGGATCTTTCTCATGCAGTAAATGTACTTCATGGGACAGCCGGTATCACTTCCCCTCCGCAGGAAGGGGAAGGGTTTTTTCACCCTTCAAATCCACGGCTTCGGTAGGGTTTGAACCTGTCAAATTGGGTACAATAGCCCGGTACTCTAACCACTGTACCGCCGAATCCGCCGAAGGTCGTGCGTTGGCGGCGCGCCCGCGCTGCACCCATACTTCCCGCCGGCGTGGCACGGCGAGGCGGATATCGGCGTGACCGCGACGCGACATGGCGCGTGCCCGCAAAGGCCTTTGTCCCGCGGCCCCGCCCACCCCCACCCCCACTCTCCCGCACTCACGCCGGCGACAGCGCGAGGCGTAGGAATCCAACGGCCACTTGCGCCTCGAATTTCATTCGCGGTTTCTTATAGGTCTTCGACCGGTTTAGGGCATCAGTTGATATTATTGCAGTGACTATGATTGCGAGGTTCTAGGTGACAGGGTTTTTCATTGATTGATTTGTTCGTATTTCCGGGTGCGTCAACTGCTTTGGTCATTAGTGTCGTTAGTGTATTTTTTTCTCGGGAGATGGCGGTGATCTTTCCATTGCTGGACGGCGAGATCCCGCGCCGACCTACCGTCGGCTAGCGGGCTTTACCCCTACCAGAGTCTCCCAGCAGCGGGGCATCGCCCAGCCGGGACAAGCTCAGACCGGTCTCCCGAAATAAGTGAGGAAAGAGAGGATAAGACAAAGAAGGGAAATCGCGGCGGTCCGTGACCCGTTTGTTAGGGTACTGCTCCGGCATTTGCGAGGTGTTGAGCGGAGAAACCACGGAAAACTACCGATCAGAGCAGCCGGCCGCTAGAATTCTCCTCTAGACAGTGACTGATTTCTACCTAGCTGAAAAGCTAGCGTCGAAAATCCTGCCGCGGTGGGGAGTGGGAACCTAGGACCTCCCGGTCAGAGGCGCTGCAGTGACATCAGTTAATGCACTGCGAAACCGCTCCCGGTAGGGTTTTTGACTTTCGCCAGATAGCTGTCGCTCTCTGCCGCCTCACTCACGCCGGTGACAGCGCGAGACGGAGGAACCCAACGCCTACGCTACGGCAAGGATTTCATTTTCTGTTTACGAGCTGCTTATTACGGATTATAGCATGGCTTGGCTGGCTCAGGGCATCACCTGATGTCATGAAAGTGCCAATGACTGGGAGGTTCTAGGTTTCCACCACCGACGGTGGTAGGATTTTCAGAACTAGCGAAATAGTTGGGTCGATTTTAGCCGTTGTCTGGAGTAGAATTTTGGTGGCTGGCGCCTCTGATCGGGAGTTTTACGTGATCACATCAACACCAGGCGAATGCCGAAGCGGTACTCTAACAAACGGGTCACGTAGCTTGCTTTCCTCATCCATCATGCCCTTACTTATGCACTTACGTGCACTTTAGTCCCACACATGCCGGGAAAACTGTCAGGTGCTTAGGGCTTATCACGGCTGGGGCGGTGCCCCGCTGGTGGGAGAAACCTGGATGAGGAAAAACCGCCAGCCGATGAGTAGGTAGGCGCTGGATGTGGCCATCCAACGGGTGAAGATCGCTGCCACCTCCTGTGATGAAAATATGCTCTACAGGTACGGGAGTAATGACCTTAGCAGTTCACGCGCTAGGAATCACGAATCGACAATTAATCACCGAAGCAAAACCCTTTGCGCTTCTGCCTTGGGAAGGGAATCAAGCCGATTGTGCCGTAGGTTTGTCGCATTCAAGTAATGATATTGGTTTGATCGCCGCTTGCCACGCCCCTGCCGGCGCAGTCACGCGTTACATAGGAATGCAGCGCGAAGGTTGTGCCGAGGAATTGTATATGTATGATACAACTAAGGTACGAATATGATTAATTCGCGAATTAGCAGAGTAATGTCATTAACTGAAATTGGTCTATAAACGCCGAAGTAGAAACTGTTTCGAAGCATACTTCGGGCTTTAGCTGAATAAAGGGCCATTAGATCATACGAGATGGTATGCGGTATGTGGTGAGTAATAGCAGATATTATGCGATAATCAGGAATCAGACGTGCGGTGGAAAGTTCCTAGGGCAACTGAGAAGCAAGGTGAGCAGCTTCAAGTTTCCCTGTCAGTCCTAAATTTCTATCTACTCGATATCACTTAACATAACCTCACTACGAACCTCGACGCTTTGCTATTCATTTTGTTTTTAGAGAGAAGATCCGGTCTTTGGCCTTTGATATTTACATAAAACAACCTGGGTCTGTGCAAATCTAAGTTTTCTATGCATTTTCATGTCAAAATACATCTCACGAATACAGGCCGTTTCACATTCGATGTATCACTTTAATATCGCCAACGCAGTGAGGTTAATGCTAACGTTAGCCAAATGTTATCCGATATGATCCTTTATCATCATCATCATCATCATCATCATCATCATTCATCCACGTCGTCTCGCCGGTGCCAATTAAAATTAATTAATTGTATTAATTAATAAATTACTTAAGCGTTAAGAGTTAAATCATAACACAAATAGTTGTTTCTGTGGGTCTTCGAAACAAAAAAGTCATCGCGCGTCTTCCTTTGAAAAGGAAAATGGAGCCCACTGTGCCATGTCGCAGGTTTGTCGCGTTTAAGTAAATGTATTATGTGGTGTGCACGGAAGTATCCTTCCCACCTCGCCGACATTTCCGCCGCCACGCCCCTGCTGGCAGTTCCACAGCGGCGACCGCGCGTGACCGGTGTGATAGGAATGCAACGCGAAGGTTGCGCCCGGAGATTTATTCAGCTTCTGTCGCTATTTATTCGATTCTGATTGCGTGGGATTCCGCTGCCTGTGTTTGTGTTGTCTAGGCTAGGCTAGGCCCAGCGTATTGGCCGAAAGTCAGCACCGCGACGGAGACTTTGCTCATAGCCTGGCAATGTTTATTCGATTCACTGATTCCAGGCGGTAAACTGTGAAGTCATTAGTCCAAAAGTCATGTAACTATGAAGCCTAGTCATCCTCATACTCATCAGTCCTACTCATCCTCCTACTCCTCAATCCTGCTCATCCTTCTCTTCAATTCTACTCATCCTTCTTCAATCCTACTCATCCTCCTAATCCTCAATCCCACTCATTCTCCTACTCGTAATCCTACTTATCCTACTCCTCAATCCTACTTATCCTCCTAATCCTCAATCCCACTCTTCTCCTACTCCGTAATCCTACTCATCCTACTCCTCAACCCTACTCATCCTCCTACTCCCCAATCCTATTCATCCTTATCTCATCCTACTCATCCTCTAATCCTCAACCCACTCATTCTCCTACTCCGTAATCCTACCCATCTCTACTCCCCCTCAATCCTACCCGTCCTCTCATTTCTCAATCCTGCTCATCCTCGTGGTGTGTCAGGCGTTTCCAATTTCCGGTGTTGTGCTCGCTAATGGAAAATGTTTTGCGCGCGAGAGCGCTAAACAGATTCGTTCTCGCGCGAACAGTGAAGCTTTCCAGTTTTATTTTCCCATCTGTTGATTTGCGAAAAAAAAAAATTATCAATCGCTTCCCTCCTGCCCACGCAGAGCTATCTGGTCAGCACCTGGGGCGAAATTTGCAATGTGGGTGCTCTGTGGACCGTGCGAAAGGGAGGTTTTACGCAATAAATGGGTGCGGATGGGCGGCATTGGTGTGGATGTGCGTGTGTGGGGGCAGCCTTTCTGCTCTTAGGCGAACAGTGCTGCGATAAATGATTTTGCAAATGAGTTCGTGATAGTGTTAGTTCATTAAATTGTAATTTATTTATTTTGATGGGCTCGCGAAATTTATTTGAAATGTGAAAAGGTAATAACCACTCCACATTGCGTGAACTCTGCAATTTGCGTTGTTATTTACTGATACGTACATTATTGCTGTTATTTTACGCTGATCGTTCCGGGAGATTCGCAATTTGGAGAATGTTGTTAGTAGAGACAAATATATGGTAGTTTTTGTTCAAAAGGCTGTCAATGCAATGCTTTCTCGCCAGGAACCAAGATATTACATTGATCAGGAAAATATCATTCCAATTTTCCTTCAGGCTGGAGGTCCTTTTACAAGTCGTAATGCTGGGACAAATGTTTTCAAAAATGTCTATAAATTCATGACCGCCTACGTTATACTATGTGATAATCGAAATAATTTATGCATTTTTATGTTCGATTTACGTGGAACATTTTAGAGCTTCCAGCTTAAATAGCAGGGTGGAAAAAGAGGCGCATGAAAGATTATACTGGGGCTCTAATCAGACAGTTTTGCGATTATCGTAACAATTCTAGATGGATGTCGAAGTGGGCTAGAACGAGGAAGCGTGGGACTTTGTTAATAATTCTTTCTAATAGTTTCTGATGGTGCTTAGATCGGTCGTGTCACATAAAATATCCTCGACATTAATCACGTTTTGTGAGTGTTTCACGACATAGGTAATCGAAATTTGGAAAGGTCTTAAATGTGGTAATTGATGTATCCAAAACTTCGGAGACATACTTCGGATATTGTTTTCGTTTCCCAGATATGTCGCATTCACCATTATTTTATAGACAACGAAAATTGAATAAAAATGATTTGACTGGTTGATTGATTGGTTTGGAACGGCAAGATGAGAAGGTATGGAGGGAAATGTTCAGTTGCGATTTGTGTCTTGGACATATTTATGAATGATGATAATGATAATGGATGGAAGTTTATATGGATAATACAGAAAAACTTGCTCTTCTTATGTCCTTTATATCGTAACTCGTTTTTCCTGAAACGATTTGTTATTCTACTGCGAACGTCCGCAAATCGCTCTCTTCTTTACAAAACGAAAAGGTGTCCGACTTGTGGCGTTTCGCTTCAGATAATTTTTGAGAGTGCGGTTGGGCCGTGACGGCCGAACAAGAGCGTCGTTGTCCCGAAGGAAGCCAAGTTGCAGTTTGCCTGCTGCGCGGCGGCGTTGAAGGGGTGGGGGCGGGGAGCGGCGGCACGTCCCAGACGCGACCTCCGCGTCGCGCGCCACTTGCCGGGAAGGGGGCGGTGCCCTCGTCGCTACGAGACCGCCCCCGCCCCGCCCTCCCCGCCCTCCCGCCCCTCCTCCCCGCCCACCCCCCGCCCCTCCCCGACCCGCCCCTCCCCGACCAGCTCCTCCCGACCGCCCCTCCCCGACCCGCCCCTCCCCGACCGCCCCTCCCGACCCGCCCCTCCGCGACCCGCCCCCTCCCCGCCCCGCCTCCTCCCCGCCCCGCCCCTCCCCGACCCGCCCCCTCCCCGACCCGCCTCCTCCGCCCGCCTCCGGCCGCCTTCCCGACCCGCCCGCCTCCGCCCTCGCCCCTGCCATCGCCCTTCCCCGCTCCGCCATTCCGCGCCCATACCCGTGCTCCAACCCCGCCACCCCTCTCCGCACACTGTCACCGAACCTGCCTTTCCCCGCCACTGCCTCGACATTTCCCGCCCTGCCACCGCTTCGTCATTCCCCCCGCCACCACCTCGCCATTCCCCGCCCGCCGCCGCCTCGCCGTCACTGCTCGCCACTACCCCGCACCGACAACGCCTCGCCATTCCCGTCCCGCCCAGCCTCGTCACTGCCGCACGAATACCCCGCCACTACCCCACCCCCTCTCTACCACCACCTGGCCATCATCTCGCCACCGGCCCCGTCACCAGCGCCATCTCCGCCCAATGCGTCTGCCGCACTCCGCTCTCCCGGCCGTTCCGCTCCGCCGCCTCCGTCATCCTCGATCTCGTCCCGCCCCGCCGCCCCGTCGACCCTTCCCCCCCGCAAGACGCTCCCGCCCTCCTCACCTCCGCTCGGCCTGCCACCTCCGCCCACACCCGCCTCTTGCCCAGCATCTCCTCCGTCGCCTGGCCACCTAATGCTCAGAGCCACCACAAAGCTTTCCACCACTTATGATCCGTCATCACCACTACCACCGCCTCCGTTGCTCTCAGGAACCCTACAGTCCCGCTGCCCCACCGGGAGGGGTGGCTCACGGCATCAACTGATGTCACTGCGCGCCTCTAACCGGGAGGTCCTAGGTTCGAGTACCGACGGTCGCAGCATTTTCGACACTACATAGCTAGGTTGAATTCAGTCGCTGCCCGAAGGAGAATTCTGACGACCGGCTCTTCTGATCGGTAGTTTTCCGTGGTTTCTCCGATCAGTATCAGGCAAATATCGGAGCAATGCCGTACCAAACGGGCCACGGACCGCGCGCGATCTTTTCTTCATTTTCTTTTGTCCTATCCTCACCCCTTACACTCACATAGACTAATATGCACCACACTATCACGGACGTCGGAAGAGCAGTCGGGGGCTTAGAGCTTGTCCCGGCTGAGGCGGTGCCCCGGTGGTGGGAGAGTCCTAGTTAGGGGAAACCCCACTAGCCGACGGTAGGTCGGCGCCGGATCTCGCCATCCAGCGGGGGAAGATCACCGCCACCTCTCGAGAAACAAACATGCACTACCCTCACGGTATTAATGGCTTTAGTAGTTGACAAACCCCGAAACATGAATAAATCAATCCCGACGCCCCGTCTTCTCCCATTACCCCTCCTTCGCCTGTCCCACCACCCCTTCTATCTACTGCTTTCTGCTCTCGCGCAACCGCCCCACAGTTTCCAGCCACTTCCACATTCGCCGTCTCCGCCAATACCTTTTCGCGACGCCGACCGGGAGCGGTAGCTCAGTGCAGCAACTGATGCCACTGCAGCGCCTCTGACCGGGAGGTCCTAGGTTCGAGTCCTGACCGCGGCAGGCATCCTCTCCCCTTACACAATCACTTACATTAACATGCACTACACTACCAGGTGTTCCGGGAGACCGGTCGGAAGTTTAGAGCTTGTTCCGGCTGGGGCGGTGCCCCGCTGGTGGCAGAGTCCTGTTTAGGGGGAAACCCCACTAGCCGACGGTAGGTCGGCGCCGGATCTCGCCATCCAGCTGGGGAAGACCACCGCCATCTCCCGCGAAAAACACATGCAGTACACTAACGGGACTAATGACCAAAGCAGTTGACGCGCCCGGAAACACGAAATAAAAAAACAATCTTAACGCCGCCCACCGCCCACACCTCCCGCCTCCTCCGTTGCTCCGTCGACCTTACTTCCCCCTTCCAGCTCCCCTGCCACCTTCGCCGACCCTGACACACCCCACCGCCCACCTCCGTCCCCACACAACCTGCGTGTTGCTGTGTGTCGCCGCCCCGTCCCCGACACGCTCACTGTCAAGAATCCCGATCCGACACGGTGTAGTTCTAGGGCACGCGTTTTTCCGCATTTCTTCCAAACCCGGTTTTCAAAGTTTCGGATGGATGGTAATGGAGGTGCACCGCTGTTTTGTATACGCCTTTCGGCTCTCCAATTGCGTGCTCGCTGTGCCAATATATTACGTGCATTTGTGGGACGAAGCAAAACGCAATTTGACGAGGGTGCACGCTAGTGCCTGTCTTCCGCCAGATAGTAGAGCAATGACCGTTGCATCGTTTAAAGAACGAAAATGTGTACATGAGGTAAATGGCAATATGTTAAAAATTGGGTATGTTACGAAGAGGATTTATTATATTTTTTAATATGTGATTGATTGATTGAATGTTAGTGATTGCGGGCGCGTCAGCTACTGAGGTCATTAGTCCTGTAAGTGTAGTGTGTGTTTTCATCAGGAGGTGGCGGGGAGGTAGCTGAAACGCTAGTATCGAAAATTCTTCCGCCGTCGGGACTCGAACCTGGAACCTCCCGGTCGGAGTCACTGCAGTGACATTTGTTCCTGAACATTTGGCATTTTGTTAATGAACTGATCCACCGCTCCCGGTTGTTTTAATGTGTGAGTTTCTAGACTTATATACTTGGGGGTGTGCTATCGATGCGTGAAGGTAGTCTTAAGACATCTGAAAAGCCGATGTGACGTCACCGTGTAAAGTAGCCATTTTTGTAAGATGTCGTTTCGTGTCGATAATTGCGATGAGTAAAGAGAAAACAATGAATTGTAACACAAGCATTTTTATATGATTGCAGAAAAACTGGTTTATATTTTGTAAAGGAAATTATTTTCTTCCACGATCTCGATTTTTTCAGAGTTTTATCGATGTCGTCTAAAAAGTACTCAATCTCAATCGTTCAAAAAACAATAATATTACGTACATAATGTACTCGTAAAAATTGTTAAATACTGCCATGAAAAAAATCAGAGTTACCACGCTGCTTGAGGACTTTAGTAGCGCGGCTTTCGGTGCAGTACTTTCTAGAGAGCTTCCCTGTTCTGCTTCCGGGAAGCCCCTAGCACCTCTTGGCAACCTTACGCACTCCACCGGCCCAGATTGTGGGTGGAATACGAGTACAGGGAAAGCTCTGTACAACTCGGCAACTGTGTTAGCACAGTGGAACCCGTTCTTCTCCCCATACAAAGAAGTTGCTATGGTCTACTTGAACGCTAGGTGTTAATTTCTTGTGGTTAGTACTAATAATCACGGTAATAAAAAAAACAGCCTCTGAAAACAAAGAAAGTGAAAAAGTAAATGCCTTTCTTCAGTATTATACAGTTGTGATTTATTGAATTATAGCATTTTCTTGGTATAAGGTGTTTGTGATATTTTTCCTCCGAGAAACTCCCATTATTATTTTTTGTTTTAGTTGGCAAGGGGGGAACAGACCAGGGACTGTTTTTCTCCGTCTGAATACGTTAATAAATTATTAAACGGTAACCTAACAATTTTCCGTTGTAATTTTATTTAGAGTTCGTCGAAGTTTTGGAAGTCGTTTCTTTAAAAGTAATAGACAGAGAGAAAATATCATCCAAAGAAGACGTTTTAAGTTTTAATTGATTCATGTGTGTGTTCTAAATAGAAGAATATGGCATTATTTTTTCAGAAACATTTTAATTTTGTGAATTTATTCGAGATGATGGTCATCTTGTGCAGTAGTGATTCGTCTGACTTGCGTCCAATTTGATCGGTCGAATGACGAAGGTTTTTCTGATGCAAGAAAAAGGTTTTTCTGATGATTGGGTCGGGAAGAGGTCTTCGATGAAATTGGGCATTGAAGGTTTGAGGTAGTGGTTTGTACAGATGGCACTGTGCTCCAACTCTAAGTCAAAGGTTCTTCCACAAGGCAAGATTCGACCCGCAGACATGGCAGGTCGCGGCTGTCATAATAAGTATGCTATGGGTTCCATCCCACATGTTCAATATTATTAACCCTTTATTGCATAGTGTAACACAGCTGAAACATAATGTTTTTCAGGTCATAAACGCATTCTAACAATTAATTTTATGAACTATTTTATATTACACGTGATATACATCATGCGTTTATCTCACCCCATGCATTCTTAGGCGGTAAACGCAATAAGATAACGAGACTTAGTGTAGGGATCACAGAATTTTGAAAATGTGCACACAATTCACTTTTCCCCATAGCACGTCATACGCAGTTTTTAACTGTTTTTAAATAAATAAATAAATAAATAGATGAAGTGATAGGAATCTAGTGGCGTTGTGAATCGGAACTTCCTGGTAACACACTTCCGTTTCCTTTCCGTATATCAGAAAAGATACGTTTTTAGGAAAATAATTGAACTAAAATACGAATGATACTTATGTTATTGGCTTGCTTATACTTATTTTATTAAATAAACGATTAAAAAAATAAGTACCTTTTTTTAAAATCATGAAATATAGCGCATTTTGTTGAAATTTAGTTTTGGGTTTTTCTTAAGAATATTGACTTCTGAATTTTTAAATTATTTTTCCCTGATGCAATAAATAATTGTAATGAAAAATAAGTATTGCAAGTAAAAATAAAAATATAAATCATGCAATAAAGGGTTAAAGGGTACTTCAGTAACGCTAAGGGCCTTTAAGTCGTTCATTTAACCTTGGGTGAGGTGCCCCTGACTGATGGGTAAACATGCGCGCCCCTGCGCCATCCGAGCCCTTGAGACGGCCTCGCCAGCCCCTCGTCAGAGCCTGAGGGCCGGAGGGCGCCCGCCAAGACAGGAGGGATGTACACCGCGTGCGGCACTTTCAACCCAACAGAGGGCGCGGCGTGCGTGCGTCAGAATACGAACGCAGTGTTTTTTGAATTTTCTTTGAAACGAGGAAACTCACTCCTACTCACTAGACAATTATTTTTGTATTTGTTATTTATTTATTTATGTATTAGTTATTGTTACGATTAATTGATTGATTTTTTCATGTTTCCGGGCGCGTCAACTGCTCTGGTCATTAGTCCCGTTAGTGTAGTGCATGTTTTTCTCGGGAGATGGCGGTAATCTTCCCCGCTGGATGGCGAGATCCGGCGCCGACCTACCGTCGGCTAGTGGGGTTTCCCCCTAACCAGGACTCTCCCACCAGCGGGGCACCGCCCCCAGAATATGTGGTAGTGTAGTGTATGTTAGTGTATAGTGTGTGTGTATGGGGAGAGTATAGGACAAGGAATGGGAAGGACAGATCGCGCGCGGTCCGTGGCCAGTTTGACAGGGTACTGCTCCGGCATTCGCCTGGTGTTGATCGGAGAAACCACGGAAAACTACCGATCAGAGCAGCCGGCAGCTAGAATTCTCCTCCAGACAGCGACGGAATTCGACTAGCTGAAAAGCTAGTGTCGAAAATCCTGCCGCCGTGGG
This sequence comes from Teleogryllus oceanicus, assembly GCA_964035755.1. Taxonomy (NCBI): domain Eukaryota; kingdom Metazoa; phylum Arthropoda; class Insecta; order Orthoptera; family Gryllidae; genus Teleogryllus; species Teleogryllus oceanicus. The sequence continues at coordinate 13,783,460 of CAXIVR010000008.1, forward strand.
GAGTGGGAACCTAGGACCTCCCGGTGAGAGGCGCTGCAGTGACATCCGTTGATGCACTGAGCTGACGCTCCCAGTGATTCTCATGTAGAAGGGTAGGAGAGTCACTTAAGAAGTCCTTAGAATAAGTTAGGAATATGCATAATTTTTTCTAGATAACAAGCGAACAACTTTTAAATAGCCACTTAAGAAGTCACATCAGAATAAGTTACGAATATGCGCGATTTTTTCTAGATATCAAGCTAACAACTTTTAAAAACCCAAAATATTTATGGGACTCTTATGTGAAATTGTCTCCCTCTCCCCACCCCAGATTCAGGCGAAACATTTTCTGAAACCACCCGGGGCTACGAACTGGCAACAATATACGCTATCGCGGTCAATTGAAATTCCGGTACTCTGTCTGAAACTTTTGCGAGCTTCGTCCTACGCTACATGCAGCATTATAGATCCAGAGCCTGTGTGTTAGCTGCGTGCGTTGGCTCCGAGGGCGGGGCGGGTGCCTCAGAACCCCTATCATCCCCACCCCCGCCCAACATGAGTCATCGAGGCGGCGTCACTCCGCCCGACAGCCTCCCCTGGCCACGCAGCCGCCTACTTAGCCGCGAGGCCGCCCGCGCGAGGGTGCGGACGCCCGCCCCAGAGGGGGTGGCGGCGCCACGACGGCCTCCGGCCACCGGGGGTGGAGCTCCCATGGAGATGTCGGGGTGGAGCGCGGATGGAGATGTCCGAGGGTGGGGCGTGGATGGGATTTCCAAGAGAAAGGCAGTCGTAGTAATGGGCTGGGAGGGATGGCTCAGGGCATCAAGTGATGTCACTGCAGTCCCTCTGACCGGGAGGTCCTAGACTCGAGTCCCGTCAGTGGAAGGATTTTCGACACTTGCTTGTCAGCTACGTCGAATTCAGTCGCTGTCTTGAGGAAGATTATAGCCGCCGGTTGCTTTGATCGGTGTTTTTCCGTGGTTTCTCCGATGAACGCCAGGCAAATGCCGGAGCAGTACCTACAAAACGGGCCACGGACCGCGCGCGATCTTTCCTACCTCTTCCTTGCCGTATCCTCATCCCTTACTTATACACACTTACACTATCATGCACTACACAACCACACATGCTGGGAGACCGGTCGGGAGCTTAGAGCTTGTCCTGGGGCGGTGCCCCGCTGGTGAGAAATACCTAGTTGGGGAAAACCCCGCTAGTCGACGGTAGGTCCACCCCGGATCTCGCCATCTCACCACCGCCATCTCCCGAGCAAAACACATACTACACGTACAGGACTAATGACCCTTGTAGTTGACGCGCCCGGAATCACTAACAATCAATTTATCCTGTGCAATGGAAACTATTTTCTTTTGCAATCGATCCACATATTTTAAATGAGAGTGTTGCCGTTCAAATAATTAAACAGTCAATTCTTCTCTCAACTTACAAAATGGGAGATTAAGATTGTCATTTTAGTCACGTGTTACGCAACCAGTGCCGCCTATTGTCGGGCAATATCAGCACGTTCTGCGGTGATGTAATTTATCATAGTTGCTTCATACACGAAGTTAGCCAAATAGGGTTTTGGGTGAAATTGTTACTAATTGCACTGAGTATCGGAATCACGATGATACATAAGTTCTTTGACTCAGTATCGCTGGTCAGTGCTGGACTTATTTTCGCTTTGAATAAGTATATAGGTATTTGAGTAATTTAGACTCATTTTGTTTTTGTACTCTAAAATACGCTCGTCTTCAACTAGATGTACTTTACTCACTGTTCAACAACCACAAAAAAGCAAATTTATAAAAAAAAATGCTGTGGCGTTGATGAATGGAGGAAATTATCATGTTGGCAAATGTCTTGTTTCACTAGTCATTTCTCCGAGGCGCCTTAGTAAAAGAGAAAATACATCGGGATGGGTTTGGGGAGAGGCAATCGGCAGCGCAGATTTACTGTTGTGAGTAAAAATACAATAGATGCGCCGACGCGTGTTAGGGGGGTAACTTTGCGGGGTTGTCTGAGGGGAGTGAAGAGTGATAGGAGTGGGGTGTTGAGGGTGGGGGTAGTCGAAAGTGCGTGAGGAACTGGGAGCCGGCGAAGGACGTTCTTAGGGTCCGCCGCTGGTCTCAAATGTCGATACTCTAAATGCTTTTATCCAGCGTTGCCACAGCCAATGGCAGCCTTCACCGTGCACTCGATAAGATGCCGTGTTCCTTGTTTAAAACGATAGGCATTGGCATAGCAGTACGGGTTTCAGTCGGGAATCCGTCGTGAGTGGGGAAGTGGCATGTTGGAGGAGATATCTGGAGTGGGAAACCGTAAGATGCTGCGAAGGTCGGTGTAGAATCTCAGACTTCGGTGGGAGAAAAATACCCACCATCTACTGGGGTGTATCATGCAGTTAATGTACTATAGCACTTCATTGGCCTAGAAACACATTATTATCAATCAGTCAAAAGGACAAATGCATGGTTACACTTCAACATTCATTGCAATTCATACAATATCATTTTAATTAAATTTCAATTTTTCATTCAACATAGTTTTATAAATGCATGCCAATTCAAGTAAAAAATAATTTAACCAACTTTACCAATAATTTAACTCATCTTTCAGAAGAAATTTTCAGTTTGTAGTAATCTATTAATTGTACCACTACGTGGATTTTTAAATGAAATGTGTTCAAAAAAAGTCAATTAATTTATTTGGTTGCTAGAAAAACCAAGTCTTTTGTCCAATATTTGACTGCTGCCTGACTTCCAAGTTGTTCTTTGTGGGTAGTTTTCAGTTTGTTTTTCTAGTTGAGTGAGCTTGTTCACTGTGCAAGTGATCACTAAAATTGTTGTGTTAGTAGCACTACGTGATTTTTTTTTTAGATATAGCTTTTTAGTTATAGGAATTTAGTTTCTATTGAATCAACCATTGAACCCATTCTCTTAAACTTTCGGTCATTTACCTTGAATTGCTGGTTCGTCACCCAACGTCATTTTTCATCATTTATCATACCAAATTCTACTTATTAATTTGTCAATTTAGTAAAATAATATAATTTAAAATTGTTAGTCGTTTGTTGATTCTGGCATACTGCTATTAATCTGAGGTCAGGCCATTCCGAAACCACATTAAACCAGCCATTTTTAAAGACAAATTAATTGTGATTATTAACCAGAAGATCCTCAGTATCAATCACGTTCGACGAAGGTTTGATCCTTAAGGAGTTCCCACGAACTCACGCCAGCAAGGTCAATTGAACTTCCACAACGCCATATGCCGAAGCACATCCTCCGACCCGTAGCTGTTACGTAACGCATGTTCCTCCCGCCTCCGCGTGATTTGTGATCAGCACCTGGCAGGAAGGAGGAAACACTTCATCTGGCGGTCCCGATGCTATTAATTCCGCCGCCCAATCACCAGGCGAAAGGGCAGAGGGCACCGGAAAGGAGTTGGATTGGAAGGAGCTTAATATTCATTTCTGTTTCTAGAGGAATATGTGGGAAAGTGCCCTAAATTTTGTCTTAAAAAGTTTCCATTTTAGCTTTGTTATTTGAGGTTCTTAATAACACTTAATCTAGGCAAGAAATTCAATTTCATTTTTTTTTAACTAAATCGTTCAAAATCAGACCGCAATAGTTATTGTATGCGTAAGATCGGAAATAAATATCATAATCATAATATAAATGCATTGATAGTAAGCAGTTGTAATTATTATGTAGCGTAGTCGTGTCCATAACTTCAAAAATTAAAAGTTAATTAATTAAAATAAACGAATATTTCCTACTTTCAGGCAGTGGGATAAAAATCTTGTTTCTGGGACAGTTTGAAGGACGGGACTGAGTAAAATTGACAGCTGCTGGGGAACAAGAGACGAGAAGCGGTGGTCAGTGGTCACTTCAGCTCTGCCTTCCGTTACCACAGAAAGTAACCGCAGCTGTGTCGCTGTGGTCACTCACCAACGGGTTTTTCGGACCGGTGCGTTGAAATACATTGGAATTTATGGGCTCTACAAACTTTACCGTCTTTAATACAGGACATCTTAACGAGTTATAACTAAAGCAACAACGATTCGTCGAATCTAAAGTGGACCTAAATTACTTCTTTTGAGGAAATGGTTTTCTGTATCGAAACACGTAGGTGTATGTAGTACGTACAGATTTGTACGTTTAAAGCAACAGCAACGAACAAAACTATTTAACAAATGCGTTCAATAGTGATATAAGTCATCGTATGTAAACTTTTATCTAAACAATTAAGTAGGTAATAAATATTTTCGTTTTTGCGGGTCAAGAGATAAAATATCGGTCATCTAGATAGATGTACTTGAATTATGAGCAATTAAATACTTTTTACAAATCGATTGAAAAAATACAACTTGGTCTGGTCGTACGAAATTTGGCATCTTATTGTAAGTGGCATGTGATCTAAGTAACGAGACGATTTTTTTCTGTAACGACTGCGCATAATCCTTCGAATCTTGTCTTGTGTTTGGATACATCTGGTGGTCATTTAGAGGTGTTGTATCACTGATAGTTATTACTATCATATTATTTTAGTACATTTCTCTGAGTTGTTATTAAACTTGAGATATTACTGGAGTTTATTTTTTTAAATATTTTTTACATATGCAAGTTTCTAACTATATTACGTCAATTTGCTTCAATACTCTTAATCCTATGATAATGAAAACCAGATACTTCTTGGGGCTGTAATAATCAATATTATATTCATTTTTTGTACACTTTCTTTTATTACAATCTTTTATTTCTATCACCACCAAATCAGTGTTATTTTTTTAGCAAGTCAGCTTTTAGTGACATTTCATCTAGTCAGCCTCTGCTACCAATGCAGCAAGTGGTAGGTGGCTGTGCACAAATGGAAATTAATTAAAAGCATCGCTGCAAGGGAGCGGAAGGCTGTAATGAAAAACGCGTCAACCGTGCAGTTTCACTAAATGCAATATTTCCAAAAGGGGCACCACAGAAACATATTCAGTCATACTGTTTGCATTTATTACGCAGCTATTACAATAAATATAGTGTTATTTTAAAGTGCATTAACTATTTAAAAATTCAAAACACTTATTTTCTATTATTATCACCCTTAACCAGTTCACAATTTTTTTCATTAAAATTTTTTAATATTAATTTATTTTGTAATTACTACCACCGAGTTGTACTCTATTGCAGTTAAATGTATCGTATCTCATCTTAATTCGAACTTCAAAGAGACGCATTTCTCTATATCTTGAAATTTTCCACTTCCCTTCAACGTCCTTATAAATACACTAACATTACCGTATCAGTATCGAATTATTCCATGTATTCACATTTTGGTCAACGTTTGTAGATTATTTATTGAACATAACTCGCAGTATTCATTGCTGGTTTGCATTTACATAGTAAGTGGGTAGTAAATAAACTAAAGGAAACATAATTGTGGATGAATGATGAGTGGCGCAGCTGGAAGCGAGCGTATTTTCGACAAACAAGTAAAGCATATGGATAAATGAAACACATGTGTATGCCCATATTTAATAAATAAACGTTTGTTAATAGTAGTTATGCCAGAGAAGTGACATAGGTCGTATTTTAGGTAAAATTCGTTAGAAATTGGCGATCCGTAGGTTCAAGGAATATTTGATGTCACACGGGGATCGAAGGGTTGGAAAGGAGGATTTTTGACAAAAAAAGACCCAGTAAAAAGAGAATGCAACGAGGATGTCATTCGAAGTCACGTATTTGCAGTACATTTGATTGGCATTTAGCATTCGTCCATCTGCATCTTTCAAGGAGAATATTGGTTTAGTAGTGAGTTGTAGTTGAATTTACATAATTGAAATGATTGAAGGTTAAAATTTTTTAATTTTTTCCTTTTTGAAAATTATAAAAGATAAAAAATCTTAGAGCAGTTTTCGATGGCTTAGCCATCATCATCAGTTTTCTGATACAAGAAAAATATAAAATTAGAATTAACAGATTTACATGATTTAAAAAAACAATCTTAAGAAATGAAAGGAGAAGAATTAAAGAAAAGAAAGAATGAAAGAAAGAAAGAAGGGCGGAGAGTTAGATTTTGTATTATATAGTTTTTTTAATTAAGCAAGAAAATGAATGAAAGGTTTCAAGGAGAACTATTTATTGTTTTTTTCTCTGCACATGATTTTGAAGGATGTACCAGTGAAATGAGCACTCACCTCGGACTCCAACTTTAATCTCTCATTGATAGAAATTTCAATCCCAGTTTCGATTGATTGTTTATTTTGTGTTTCCGGGTGCGTCAACATCTTCGTCAAATTTCCCTGTGCATGTTTCTCCTCTGCTGTAATATGAGATTCGGCGCAGACTGGCATAAGCGCGCAAGGTTTACCGTCCTGATATGACCGCAGCGAGGCACCGTTCAAGTCGGGACAAGCTCTAAGCACCTGACCTGCCTTCGAACATGTGAGATCATATATAGCATAGATAACTTAAATGTGTGTGTGTGTGTGTGTGTGTGTGTGTGTGTGTGTGTGTGTGTGTGTGTAGGGAGAGGAGAGTACATGGACACAGAAGGAAAGAGCGCGCAATCCGTGGCTCGTCTGTAAAGATACTGCTCGGGTATTCGCCTGGTGTTTATCGGAGGACTTGGGAAAACCACCGATCAGAGCAGCCAGCCGATAGAATTCTCCTCCTTACTACGACTGAGTTCGACTTAGCTATGGACAATGAAACATCTCCCATCGTTGGGACTCCAACTCTAGGACCTGCAGTTCAGCAACGCTGCAGCCGCATAAACTGTTGGCCGGAGCCATCTTCGCCGGTGCATCAGGATGCGGTGCGCTTCGCTCAATGAAGCTACTAGGAGCGATGGCTCAGTCCATCAACTGATGTCACTGCAGCGCCTCTGACCGGGAGGTCCTAGGTTCGAGTCCTGACGGTGGCAGCATTTTCGACACTAGCTTTTCAGCAGGTCAATTCAGTCGCTGCCTGGAGGAGAATTCTAGAGGATCGACTGCTCTGATCGTTAATTTCCGTGGTTTCTCCGATCAACACCAGGCAGATGCCGTAGCAGTACCTAACAAACGGACCACGGACCGTGCGAGCTGCTTCCTCTTCCTTTCCTATCCTCTCCTCTACACACACACACACACACACACACACACACACACACACACACACCTTAACTGTTCACGACACTCCACATGTTCCGGAGACCGGTTGGGAGCTTAGAGCTTGTCGCGGCTGGGGCAGTGCCCCGCTGGTGGGAAAGACCTGGTTGGGAAAACCACGCTGACCGACGAAAGGACCGGATCTGGTTATCCACCGCCACTTCCTGAGCAACAACACGCACTACACTTACGAGAGTAACGACCTTGATAGTTGACGCGCCCGGAATCTCAATCAATCGATGAAGCTAAACAAGCCGGTTGTCATACGCGTTTCCGAGCCAGCCTCTGTGCGTGTTTGCGCGTCCCCTTTAATTGTGCGCGTGCGTTGCACCCTCTGCGCCGCGCCGCCCCGTCCACTGGGCTGCGGGGGCCGTCCCCCGCCCTCGGCGCCCGCGCCCCCGTCCCCGTCCCCAGTCGGAGGCTAACGCGGTTAGGCCGCTCGCCTCCCCCGCCCCACGTCCTCCCATCACGGACAAAAAGCGTAAACCGCCCGCCAACCACCGCCCGACGTCCTCCGCTGTACAGTGGGCCTAACGAACAAAGCTTCGGTCGAAACATTTTACGCACGAGTGCTGTGGTGTATATGGGGGTGGGCGATGGAAAATGCGTATCATTTTTAAGGTTCAAATTGAAATGATTGGCTGAGATGGAAGTAGCTATTGTCACTGCTCTGTCTCTCACCGGACGGTCGTGGGGCAGATAGCTAAGTCTAATTCAGCCGCAGTTTGGCTGGCAGTTCGAGCGACCGGCGTGTCTGATCGGTGGTTTCCCGTGGTTGGGCCCCTTCAATACCAGACGAACGCCGAGGCAGTATTCAATACCAGACGAATGCTGGTGCCTCGCTGGTGATAGAGCCTGTTGAAACCCACCAGCTGACGGTAGGTCGGCGCCGGATCTCCGCCGTCTCTCGAGAAAAAATCTACACTACACTAACGGGACTAATGACCAAAGCAGTTGGCGTGCCCGAAAACACGAAAAAATCAATCAGTCAATACACTACGTATCAATGCGGTGGTCAAGTGGTAGCCCTTGCTACCGCTTTGTGACCCACTGGGCGAGCAACGTTGAGGAGCCTGCGCTGGGATTTACTACACCCTCCTCCATCCCCCGCCCCGTCGCCTCAAGTGTCTGCGCAAACACGAGGCTCGGCGGCGGCCGCCGTAATGGCCCCGCGGGAGGGGGGGGGGCGCTCACGCGAGACTCACAGCGCCAAGGCCAAGGAACGCGTACTGCGACGTGCTGTGCATCTCATCCGTGCGATATACAGTAGACTCCGGGTATTGTGAACTCGGATATAGTGAACCCTCGGTTATAGTGAAGTCGGATATAGTGAATCCTCGGTTATAGTGAACTCAAGTCACTGACCGTTCCACTTTAAATCACAGGAAGATTCGATTGTAGGATGCTGAACTCGGCTATAGTAACGTAGAAATACTGTCGACTCGGTTATAGTGAACTCTATATGAGCCTCGGTTATAGTGAACTCGGATATAGTAACCCTCGTTCTGTGAACTTAATCTCTAGACCGTTCACTAATAAAAATCACAGGAAGATTCGGTTGTAGGGAAGCTGAACCTCGGCTATAGTGAACGTAAAATACTGTCGACTCCGGTTATAGTGAACTCGTATATAGAGAACCCTCGGTTATAGTGAACTAAGTCACAGTCCCGTTCCATTACAATTAAGAAGATTCGGTTGTAGGGAAGCTGACTTTCGGCTATAGTGAACGTAGAAAATACATCCTGGAAATTAATTCCCTCCTGGAAAAGGATCCCTCTCTCAGCCTCAGTGCCACAAATTCAAACACTAGGCAGCTTGAATAAAATATCGTCGGCCAAAAATCATAATCGAAGACGTCTCCTCTGAGGACTTTGGAGAAGGATCTAGAGAAATTACTAATGAAAAAGTATGAAGCAAACAATTGAAAATAATTTATTTAGGACAGATAAATATATTGAAATTTCCAGTACCTGCTGATAATTTATTGTGCTGTATCTCTACATTAATAAAATCAATAATTGTGGAGAAATTCTATTTAATATTGACATCATCGGATATAGTGAACCAAACATGTTAGTCCCCACAAGTTCACTATAACCGGAGTCGAATGTACTAGGTTCAGTCGCGTGGGGATTATTTGGAGTTTTTGACACTCCTTTTTGCCAATTACATTGGGGCGTGGTCGGAGAATATCCAGAAGAAAATATTCGCATCGATTTCGCGAACGATTGCCAACTTGTGTGTTGGGGTGTAGTTATCCGTTTTGTGTTGTCATTTTGCCAATCGGAAAATGTTCGCATACAAATTTATGTTACTATAATTCATAGAGAGTTCATTTGAAAACTTTTATTCTAAGAATTATTATTTAAATGGATTGATCCTTTGTTAAAAGTTAGCCTATTACCAGTGCAATAGAATGCATAATAATATTATTGACTTTTTGGTATTCGGTGACTGAGGGTTACTACATATGGAAGCGGAATTCCAGGCGTTCTGCCTGAATTTGTGGAACCAAAGAATGGTTCACAATATAACCAGACATACATTACACAAAGTTGGCGAAACCAAATACGCCACATACGAAATAGTATGAAATATTACGCTACATCTCCTTAGGAATGTGGGAATTATTAAAAAGTGGGATTTTAATCAGGATGAAAGTGGCCTTCGTCGTTTTGTTTTTCGTTACTAAACTAAATGTTCGTTGAAGACATAAACAACATTTTATGTATGTTTCTGAGAAACACAAGTTACAATTCTGTAGAATCTTCTATAGATTAAGCATATTCCTAAAAAGATGTAACAATTCAGAGACCAAGACAAAGAAGAGTGTGAATCACCCTACTACGAAAATCTAACTTTTAAAGTTTTTGTAATGGCCGGCCAGCCATTATCATACTCCCTAGGTACCCCATCAAAGCTATAGGACTTATGATATCATTTTTTTTAAATTTCATTTTTTCCATTCCAATTTTCCCTCATTCTTAATATTCCGAACAGATCAGTCAATCAATCAAGCCATATTTTACATGGCGACGCTCAGGTCATACTACCTACTCTTCCGCTGACACACAAATTGCTATGTTCCTTTGAAAGAAGGTATCAGTCGGGCAACGAAACAGGCAATTTAAATTTTACTCAGAGGCTTCTATTAGGTTTTTTACTTGCCGAAATCTACAACTGGGACAGCCAGCTTTACTTCCCTTCCAAGAAATGCCTGTGAAGATTTTTTTCTCCCTTACAATTCCACGTCGTCGATCGTGTTTGAACCCGCGATCTTTGGGTACAACAGCCCGAAACGCTTACCATTACACGACCGAAGCCCCACACCTGGAGCAACCTCCAGCACCCCATCACCCCCCCCCGTTGGTGCTGAGCGGAGTGCGGTCGTCGACCCCGGCGCCTTCTGCGCGCGAGGAGCCGTTCTGCGCCCGTAAAGCGCAGTGATAACTGCGCGGGTTAATGCTGCGGGTGCGAATACGCCCATAAAGCGCGCGCTCTTAAATACTGCGCTTCCCGCACGAACCCTGCAGCCGGCGCGGCCCGCACGGCCTGCAGGCGCACGCAGGTACTCCAACCGCTTCCTCAAGGAACTGCGGGAATGGCTTCAGCCGGCGGGGAAATGTTTAACGAACGAGGTGATATCCTGTTTGAGATATTTGTTTTTTGGGGGGGGACTACTCCAGGCCTCCCCAAGAAGGTGCTTCTAGGGCGAATGATGATGGCAGCTACGGGGGTAGGGGTTGCCAGCGCTAAATACTTCAACATTAATTCTGGGAAATTCTATTTTTGTTGTTTTTTTAAACTTATTTATTCTTGTTTAACTTCATTTATTTTTTCAAAGAATTAAGAATGTATTAACAACGGATTTATGTTTGCAGTGTAATGTAGGATTGATTGATTAATTCGTGATTTCGGGTGCGGCACCGGTTGAAGTCATTAGTGAGTGTAAGTGTAGTGCATGTTTTTATCGTGGAGGTGCTGATCTTCCCCTCTCCTTTTGAATACTCATCCAATATAATTTGAGACCTCGAAGGCCCCTTTACTTTTTCTCTGTGTTTGCTATTTATTTTTTGTAAAAAAATAATCAAATTTGTTATAATTAATATTCTTACTTAAGTATTGAATTTGGAATATTGTAAGGATTCAAAAACATTTTAAAATTTGAGATTTTGTCAATGACTGATTCATGCCACGATAACACAGTTTGGTATTGGATGTAATTGATAGACCCATTTCCTTTATCGGTTGGGCACCGTTTCCAAAAAGATAGTTGTAAATCATAATTCTATCAATATTTTTTGAAATAGAGATATTGTATCAAGATTGGGCGTTTAATCACTTAATACTTATTTTCCTTATATCAGATTTTCAATGTTTGTCCGGTTTTCGTCATGTTGTGAGTCAGGCACTTCAGAGCACAAACATATACTACCTCCGCTGTGAAGTAAACATGTTTAAAGTTGACGAAGTAAATTTCACAGGTGTTCTCTTTAACTATTTCTCAACACGCTCGGCACAAATGGTATCAAGATGAATCACCTTTTTAATCGGTTCAATGTAAAACTGATGCTTCCTCAAATGATAGTGGTGTTGACCCGGATTCTGAGATAGCGAGGAATCAATCTGCATTGCTTCACGGCGCCACGGGACCGATGACTCAAGGAGACAAGAGCCACGAGGGACTTCGCTCGAGACGACAGCAGGTACACAAAGCACGACCGCGGCAGGCAGACAAGACACAGGTCGGGGGAACGACAAATTGCCCACGAGATGGAATGGTGGCTCTTGTGACTATCCTTCACGTGACTCTCAAATTCGTACCATTTGAATAATTGTATTCAACCAGGATACAGATCCAGGAAGTAGCTAAGGAGAGGACAAGCAGTTTAGTTCACTTTTACTCTTATCAAGTGGATGTGGATCCAGTTTTTGTGAAACAGTTTTCAGTGAGATCTGAATACGCCCGTTTCTGTTGCTTCTATCTTGTCTGACATTGCGCCACCGACTCGTGCGTTAACAATTATGCAGTGAGGCAAATGCGTTGAACTCTGGTTAGAAGAGAGATTGGCAAAGGTGCGCCGGACTCGGTGCGCTGAGAGTGAAGTTATGCCTCCGACGAGTTCTCGGCGACGACTCCACCAAATTCCCGTCACCTTCCCTACTGTTCCCACAGTCGTCCCTGCTGCCTGCCATCCTCACCGCCCTCGCAGTCCTCGCCGTCCTCGCAGTCCTCGCCGCCCTCGCCGCCCCGCCGCCCTCGCCGCCCTCGCCCCTCGCCCCTCGGCCCCGCCGCCCCGCCCCCTCGCCGCCCTCGCCGCCCTCGCCGCCCTCGCCGCCCTCGCCGCCCTCGCCGCCCTCGCCGCCCTCGCCGCCCTCACCGCCCTCGCCGCCCTCGCCGCCCTCGCCGCCCCGCCGCCCTCGCCGCCCTCCCCGCCCTCGCCGCCCTCGCCGCCCTCCCCGCCCCCCCCGCCCCCCCGCCCTCGCCGCCCTCCCCGCCATCACCGCCCACCCTACTCACCCCGCCGTCGCCGCCCCCGCGCCACTTGTCACACGTGGTCTATCTTTCCCTCTCCACCTGTTCACCCCCCCCCCCCCCCCCCCCCCCCCCCCCCTCCGCCGTTTGCGAAGCCGTCGCCCACGCACCTCCATCCTAGAGAACGGGTCTCCTATTCATTTTCCTGTCTAGCGAATCAGGCCTCTATTCATAGGCGCGCGGCCAGACGCCGCAAGTGGGACAGGGCGTCGCGACGCTTAGCGTGCTGCAAGAGGGCGTCGCCCTCGCGCCACGCGGTTTGCTCGCTTTGCGTCAGATCTCCGCCCCCCCCCTCCCCATCCCCTTTCCATCGTCAATGTCCAGACTCCGACAATGGCTGCAAAGTAAAATGAATGATGTCGGTGGCTGGGATATTTAGTGGGCTTTGTGATGAAGACGAATTTTCTCCCGGTTAACATCCGGGGCAGAGTCCGTTTTATGGAAGAATTAAGAATTTCATTCTGTAAGGAATAGCAGCAATCTGTGTGCCTTACAGAAGTCGTATCTATCCAGCGTTTCTGCAATATTAAACTTTGTTTTTCTTTTCCTAGTAGCTTTCTGTAATCCGTTACTTATTCCATTCAATGTCTTTTTCTTCTTTTATTCAATTACGCTTCCGATCTGCTCGTGGGCTGAACGACACTGTAGGTATTGAAAATTAGTACCCGCACACGTCGATCGGACACTAAATGTTGTGTTCGAGAATCAGTTTCTTTTTATCTCTTCTACCATAAATTACTACTAAACGTATTCTGCTTCTATCATTCAGACAGTTACATCGTCTCACAAATGCGCAATCAACTGTGCCCGATTGGTGACTCATGTGTACCAATCGGGAGGAAGGTCAACGACGAAACCAGACTCATCTTTGCTCTCCTTTAGAAGGGCTGCAAGTACAGAAAATGTTCAAAATATGTGTACCTTTGTCAAATCTCGTAACTGAAAATATTTTAACATTCATTTGTAGAAAATATAAACAGTTTATTTCTCTCTCTCTCTCTCCCTTTGTCTCCCTCTCACTCTCTCTCACTCCCTCTCCCTTCCTCTCTCTCCGACTCTCTCCCTCCCTTGTCTCACTCTCTCTCCCTCTCTCTCCCTCTTCATCCTTCCTTCTCTCTTCCTCCCTCTCTCCCTGTCTGAACCATTTGTTCTTAAATACACATTTTTTTCTTCAATTATTTTACACTTTATTCCGGGTGCGCGTTTGATACCTCTGCCATCGATGTTCTCCTGTTCGCGGAGTCGCGTTGGAATGCGAGTGTTACACGATGTGAGTGGGTGCTGCGGGCGAAAGTGAGCCTATTGCTCGGGGCGATTGGGCGCAGTGGGTTCGCGGGTTGGCCGAGGGCCATCCTGCGCTCAGTGGGTAAAGAGGGCGCCGGATCCTCCGTTCAGAGGCGGCCGGCCGGAAACAAAGGCCGAGCGCCCCACCCCCCCACCCCACCCCTCCCGCCTGCACCTCTGCGCGAACATGACGCGTCGGAAAGAGGCACCGGGCGATTCAGGCCCAGGGAACGCCAAATTGAAACAAGGCGGAGTGCGAATTTGCGATTTTCTCCCGACTTTTAGTATTTAAAATATAAGAAAAAGAACCGACGTGGAATGATAAAATTCGCGCCAGAAAAGTCTGTGATTGACGAACGGAGATAAGAACCTCTCACCTTGACTAGTGAAACGAAAACCATCTTTACTGATGCTGCACAGTCTCAACACATCCTAAGAACGCGCTTGGAATGGTTACGAGGTACCTAGAGACGGATTATTTCTGGTAGAGTATTATTACTTTCCCAGCAAAGGTCATCAAACGTTCTAAGAGGATGCTTTCCGGCACCGTTTTTATCTTTCGTTTTGTCATGTCGCGTCCTGAATAAGAGAATCCGTAAGCGTTCGTTACAAACCTAGAATAAGAGCTAAGTAATTGGAAATGTGACCAAGGAGAGTAGGCACAAAATATTACGTTTTCCGCACAAAGACCATCCAATTTAGTTTGTGTGGTGTAATCGTGTCGTGGGAACAGACCATCATTCCACCGACCCTCACCACCTCCATCACCACCAGTAACGGCAAAAACAACATCACAGCTCCTACTTTCATCAGCACAACTCTTAACACTTTCTTCATCACCACCACCCTATTTTCTTTATTCTGACTCTGGTAATACCGTATGGCTATTCTTGGTAGGATCATTGATTTAATTGATTATGGCAAAATGAGATGAATATTGGAACAGTAGTGAAATGTCAAACAGAGAAATAACCTCCAGAAAAACCCGCAGCAAACCTGATATTCCACATTGATCGACCAGAATTTTTAATTTAGTCCCCGTAGGTGGACAACCCTGTCTCTTCCCTACAGGTCGCCTCCTCTCCACTGTCACACCTTCCCCATTGCCACGACTCTAACATGATCGCCGTCACCTCCAGCGCATTCGTGTACACACGTGCAACCGCGGGCGCCTGCCGTTGCTTGTTTGTCCAGCGAAATGAAACGCCGTCGCCCGTGGACGCGCGGTGTCGCTTGCGCCCGAGGGGGCGACGGGCAATTTGCGGGCGATGGGCGCCCGCCCGCCCGCCCGCCCGCCCGCCCGCCCGCCCGCCCGCCCGCCCGCCCGCCCAACCGCCCAATCGCCCGCCCGCCCGCCCGCCCCCGCCCGCCCGCCCGCCCAACCGTCAACCGCCCACCGCCCAACCGCCCACCCGCCCGACCGCCCGATCGCCCGACCGCCCGACCGCCCGACCGCTCGACCGCCCGACCGCTCCGACCGCCCGACCGCCCGACGGCCCGACCGCCCGCCCGCCCGACCGTCCGACCGCCCGACCGCCCGACCGCCCGATTGCCCGCCCGCCCGCCCGCCCGCCCGCCCGCCGCCCGACCGCCCGACCGCCCGACCGCCCGACCGCCCGACCGCCCGACCGCCCGACCGCCCGACCGCCCGACCGCCCGACCGCCCGACGCCCGACCGCCCGACCGCCGCCCGCCCGCCCGCCCGCCCACCCGCCCACCCGCGCTGTGGGCGGCGATCGCCGCAGCTCAAAGCCCTCCCCCCCGCCCTCGGGCCGCCCCGGACCACGGGGCGATCGCTGTGATAGCTCATTCGCGCGATGGGCCACCCTCGCTCCTGACGCTCAACGCCCACGCGACACCAGCGCACGACGGTATTGAAGCGAACGACGGAGCGAGGGCGCGCGATGTACGGCACTCGGGTGGGGGAATCCCCGTTGCTGTTTTTTCCGGCTGAGATGGTTCAGGGGCAACAACCGTTCCTGCTACAGAGTCCCTCAACGAGAGGTCCAAGGGTTGCAGACCTGACGATATCGACAGTATACTCCAAGAAACATTTCATTAAATTTAATGTGGATTAATGTATTGTACATGAAACTTAATGTAACCTTGTACATTAAAAGGAGCTTAATATATTTGTACATTAAATTCAACGCATAAGTTAAAATAAGTGTAGATTTAACACATAGGTTCTCTCGTTTCCCTTGCCTCTTATCGTTCATATCATATATTCATAATCACCAGACCTTCAAGATCATTCCTCCATTCTTCCAGATATGTCCATAAAGCTTTGACTCTTCCTTCCTAATGTAATACATGTGTACATTAAATTTAATGTGCGTTCATGATAATTACTTTAATGTACATTTCATTAAAGTAATGCGGAAATTTCTGACTGCGTTGCCACGTAGCAAAGGCGGATTCAGACGCTGGTTGGATGAGAATATCGGTCTTCTGCTCTGACTGGTAGATTTCTGTGGTTTCTCCAATAATTACAGGCGAATGCGGAGCAGACCGTAACAAACGGATCAATGACCGCGCTCCATCTTCCTCATCTTTGTCCCCTCCTCTTCCCGTAGTCTACACTTAGATTCACTTCATTACCACTAATATCGGAAGACTAATATGGAACTTTCGGCTTATCCCGATTGTGTCCCGCTTATTGTAACTATACACTCAGAAATTCACTCTCTTTAATTTTTACTTTGGTCGTTTCTGGGGCGTAAGGTTGATTGCAGGTAGACAATTTACGCGAATAAGATAGAGTCATTCTTAACTTGCAATCTTCTGCTCCACATTCTGTTGGGACTCACATGAATCATGGTGTAGACTAGTGATCGCAGAATCGTCAATCATGAGATTCAAGCTCGCGGGAGAATTTTCGGTAGATTCAAGTAGCAGTGTCTCGCTCTGGTTGGCCGTCCTGGAAGTTGCTCCACTGAGCAGAAACAGATGACTCACGCTCAATTGTCACTGCCAGTTCCATAGTTACTTGTGTGAGCGTGAGGTTATGTGCATTATGTTTTTAATGTGTGTCCCAATTTTTGTCTGGAATGGTCTAAAGGTGAAGACAGTGTTCAGCTCTGCATGTCAGTTTAACGTTTCGTTTTTCGATATGGAATTTATAAAAAAACAAATACAGAGACATATCGATGGATGAACAATTCGACAACTATAATTGACCTTTTTTAAAAAATTAAAAAAGTACCATTCATCTTAGTAAAATTAATAATTCCGATGAAATATCTGTTTTGTAGTTCTTTTTTTTTTCCGACACTTTAATTTTTTCTTAAGTACAATTGAATTTAAATTTACTTTTCTTAAATCCAGTATTATTAAAATTTATTTCATATTTTTCATAAATTCATGTTTGCAGGCAATAAAAAATATGTAAAATAGAAAAATCGGTCTTGGTTCCTTTTTTCTTGCAGTAGGATTTAAATTGATTGAGGATACTGTACGGTTGCTCAGAAGCTTCATAAGTTGGCAATCACTGGAGTTAGTTGCCTGATAGTTTGCGTTAAAAAGGGGGGATTTTAAAAATCCCTTCAGTGTAGGATGTGTATCTTTTGAAGTAAATCGAATGATGCAACTTACTACTTTTATGATCTTTTGAACTTTCAGAGTGTCGTACTGTGTAATAATTGCTTAAAATGGACGTGCTAAAATGTAGGCAACCCGCAATACATTTGCATCTCAAAATTAAAAATATTTTGGAAATAAGTATCAATAGACCTAGCCTAGGATACCTCAGATACAAAATAAAACAATTATCACTCACCCGATTTTAATGCCAATTATTTTCTACTAGTTACGTTCGAACAACTCGCAGGATGTCGAGCATTTGCAATGATGCAGACGGGTAGGAAATTGTTTAAAGATCTTCGTTGATGACGTTTATTTTGTAAAGAGTTTTTTATTTCTCGTATTTATTTCCATAAATGCCTAAAAAACATAGAGATTTTTTCAACAAGAGTCTAACATTTCCTTTCACCACATACGTGATACCATTTGTGGCCCAATGGGAAAGCGCCGGTTACACGATGGCAGCTACCTTGTCGACAGGTCGCTTGACAATCGCTGTCATCTTGTCTTCAAATGCCTGGACTCGTCAAATTGTTTGAAGGCAGGCAAGCTGTTTGGAGCGTCAGTCCGTGAAGGGGCTGCCCATGTTTTTTAACAACTTTGTTTTCTGTCTGTTCAATCCACTGATTATACAGACATTTGCATGATTTATAACTATAACTGGGTTAGGGCACAGGCAGGCGGAGAGTTCATTTAGTCGAAGCTCCTTCTTACCCATGCTTTTGAAGGCTCTTCAAAGCGGATAGCGAAATGCGAAAACCAAAATTACTATGAGAATAAACGAGCAAGGTTTTATATTTGATCTGTAAAAGATCGAAATGTATGTTTAAAAAGTCAAGTTACTTTTATGCGAGAGACACTCTGGTTGGTTGTAGTTGGTCGATAACATGGAGGTAAGTGATGTTATCATGGGTTCTAGGGCATTTGACATTGTTTGGCATCTTTTGCCTCCTCATCTCTTTGGAAATTTGGCGCGTTCCGGGACAGTTGCGAGAGGATAACCTGCCTGATAATAGCCATGCCTGTATCACAGTGGAAATAATAACCCGTGAAATGGGCAGTATTGTTACCAAGAAAATCATGCACAGACTATACCCATATATTATATTCCCACTAATGTATATTCTCAGGATTGTTGTTTCTATTAAGTACCCTTTTACACAAGTACCCTGTTCGATATCACGATCTGTCACAATTTGCTACGACCTACGTTTCTCTGCATGTAATAGATTGTTTAAAAGAAGGGACGCAATGCACAAAGACAACAGAAAGAGGCTACCTGAAATTCTATAGCAATCTTCAACATGTATATTAAGAATGTAGTCGTTGAAGTTTAACAATTATCACAACTAAATGTGATTATTTATAATGAAATATAGCCGCACGTATATTTCACTAATACATTTGACTTTTTGATGATTTTTACAATGAAAATGTGTTTTGAAATTTTGATATTGCTTTGAGTTTGCTTATTGTACCAAATTTTACTCATTACATTTCCATTGTTTCCCTTTTCTCTACAAAATGCATTATTAACAGCTCGGGCAGCTCATCATAGCGCTTCCATCTCCCGCCACTCCTTCATCTGAACCGGGGACGATATTGGCTAGGACTGGCGACGTCAATATGGCTGGATATTAACCTCGTGTTCTGTAGAGCAGAGATCGCCAAACAAGCGTTCAGGAAATGGCAGGAGCTTGCGAGGAAATTTTCAGCTGATCGCAGTATCATGCTCATGTTTTCTAACCTTGAGTTTTTCACTGATGTCACACAAATTACTTACTAAAACAGCTACTTCAATACTCCCGCGCGACTGTCACTGTCAGTCTCAGAGTAGATTCTGAGAGTTGGGGATTGCAATTGCATTGATGCGTAAATCAGACACTTGTTAATGTGAATAGTTTGTTGAAAGTTCTGAATTCTGTCCAGGTTTCTTTTCATAGCTCACTGTTAGATTTAAAAACTGTGCATTTGCTCAAATACTTCATAATTTTCTAAAGGATGACTCCTATAGAATGCCATGTCGCCGAAATTGTCATCATCTATGACAAGCTCTAAACTCTAGAGTTTTCAGCTTTTCATACATCCGGTGGCACTTGTAGAGACCACAGGTATGTATAGGCTAAGTTTTGTCTCAGTCCTGTCTTCTAGTCTCCACTGGGCCTTCACATTTATCTCCATCTTCCTCAACTGGGCTAGAGATGTTTTTCATATGACATGGAATTTAACTACTATCATACCTAACCTAAAGAGTTGATACTTACCTCTGGCACTCGTCATCAACGTTGCCTGTAGTAAGCTCTCTTGACCTGTTCTCTAGTCGCGATGAGTTCAACAGTCATCTTCTCTACCGCCACTCCGCCGATGGACTGGTGACTTTTCGAGTCCATCCCGGCCTGCCGTTTAACCTTCTGTTCTGTAATCCTCACGAGTTCATCCGCACACTCGCATCCACCGCCATTAGCCTGAATCGTCGCCGTCCTGCTTGGTTACCCAACAAAGGTGAGCGGTCGTAACTCATCCATGTGGCGTCGGCGTCCGCCGCTGAAAGCCCCTGAGGCCAGGCCGCTGAGTGCCTCCCCCGCCGTGGACGCCTCCCGGCGCTTAATCACTCGCTTCGACGCGCGACCTTTGCCCGCGCGTCATTTCCATGATTTGGAGCCGTTCGCCTTAAAAGTGTCATTGCGAATTAAGCTCGCTCATTGTGTCATTGGGAATTAGCTTCGCTCATAGCGAAGTCGCTTGCCTTTCACCACTGACATCCGGGGTCGATTGCCGTCGAATCTCATGTGAAATTTGTTCTAACAAAACGAGTTTGGCTGCTTCACAAGGGCTAGTCCAACCCCCGTGAAGTGCTTCGTCAACATATCGCTTTATTAAGATAGCCGGCTTTCGACGGCTTTGCCGTCATCGTCAGTCTCGCTGCTGTCGGCAAAAGTCGCTCGACTTTTGCCGACAGCAGCGAGACTGACGATGACGGCAAAGCCGTCGAAAGCCGGCTATCTTAATAAGCTGATATGTTGACGAAGATGACTTCTTTTATTTCTTCCTGTAAGTGTCCTAAACCCTACCCCTATCCTTATTCCTTCCCAATTCTGGCCGCTGGGTAGTGACGCAGGAGCGCGTAGCAGGAGGCGCGTACGCGGAGATGCTACCTGGCGGTCCTCTGGACATGTGTCTACGACCTGTCGTAAAATGACTTACAAAGGTAATGGAGGATTACTCCCGCGCAAAATAATGGAGGATTACTTCCCAACGCAAAGCGCTCAACGCCCCTTAAGGGGCTTGGAGACGCGTTGCGTCAATATGTAGACGCAACAAATTTAAAAAGCGCGTCGCGTCGCTATCTCTCGGGAGTTTGAAAGGGATGGCATGCGAGACAATGACGGCTGATGGTGCGTCGGAGTTGGACTTAATGCGGGGGATGGGGGACGTCTCATTTGAAAGATTGATAGTCTCTTTGACTCTCCTAATTAAGATTGCGATATGGTAATTTTTATAGCAAATCAGAAACGAAGGAAAAATATAATTGGTGATATATATCGACGCAATTTTTGCATTATCGTCATATTCCCATATGGATTTTACTCACATGCTAATATACTCTTATCTGATTAATTAACAGATAATGCAAGTATTTTTTGAAAAAAATCAACCATTTTCTTACTGTTAAACAACCCGTGGAATATGTTCCCTTTATAGTCAGTGGACGTGGAGGTGGTGTACGAACTTATGTAACTTGTATCGATAACAATCTGTAGTTTTCATATCGTTACTATTCCATAATCCAAAATCCGATATCAGTTAATGAAAATGTCTGTGCACCGAGTTCAAAAATATCTTTTTTTGTTACGTTAACTTTACCTTTTAGATACGGTTAAAACGATTCTATTTTCAGTGTATGTACACTAGTGGTTTTTGGAAATACGTGTACTACCTAATCAACAAAGCAATTACAGTACTTCCGCTTTACTAACAACGAAGGATCAATTTCGTTCCAAAGGCAACATTCCCATCGAATTCCGTAAAATCTATGGACATATGAAAACCACCATTATCGATAACAAAATTCTTATCGAATCCATTCGACTTCCAAACTATCGGTATGTAGAATCATCGATGAGGGACGTTGCAGATATCGATTCCAATTTATTTTGGAAAACTCAATCTCAGGAATATCGATAGCAATCGAAACGAGAAGTATCAGCGGCGTGGTAGCATCCCAAGGCCCGGTGCCTGCCGAGCGGTACCTGTTGTGTGCGGCCCGCCCCCACCCTGCTCCTCCGGCAAATATCTCTATGGACATATGAAAGCCACCATTATCGATAACAATCGATTTAATTCTTATCGAATCCATTCGACTTCAAAATATCGGTATATAGAATCATCGATGAGGACGTTGCAGCTATCGATTCCAATTTATTTTGGAAAACTCAATCTCAGGAATATCGATAGCAATCGAAACGAGAAGTATCAGCGGCGTGGTAGCATCCCAATGGCCCGAGTGCAGCCTGGCGGGGGCGACGCGTTCTGCCGAGCGGTACCTGTTTTGTGCGGCCCGCCCCCACCCTGCTCTTCCGGCAAATATCTCTATGGACATATGAATGCCACCATTATTGATAACAATCGATTTAATTCTTATCGAATCCATTGGACTTCCAAAATATCGGTATATAGAATCATCGATGAGGACGTTGCAGCTATCGATTCCAATTTATTTTGGAAAACTCAATCTCAGGAATATCGATAGCAATCGAAACGAGAAGTATCAGCGGTGTGGTAGCATCCCAACGGCCCGAGTGCAGCCGCGGCGGCGGGCGACGCGTTCTGCCGAGCGGTACCTGTTGTGTGCGGCCCGCCCCACCCTGCTCTTCCGGCAAATATCTCTATGGACATTTGAAAGCCACCATTATCGATAACAATCGATTGAATTGTAATCGAATCCATTCGACTTCCAAAATATCGGTATGCAGAATCATCGATGTGGGGCGTTGCAGCTATCGATTCCAATTTATTTCGGAAAACTCAATCTCAGGAATATCGATAGCAATCGAGAGGAAGTATCAGCGGCGTGGTAGCATCCCAACGGCCCGTGTGCAGCCGCGGCGGCGGGCGACGCGTCCTGCCGAGCGGTACCTGTTGTGTGCGGCCCGCCCCCACCCTGCTCTTCCGGCAAATATCTCTATGGACATATGAAAGCCACCATTATCGATAACAATCGATTTTGGGTTTATCGATTCCAATTTATTTTGAAAACTAATTCAGGAATATCGATAGCAATCGAAACGAGAAGTATCAGCGGCGTGGTAGCATCCCAACGGCCCGAGTGCAGCCGCGGCGGCGGGCGACGCGTCCTGCCGAGCGGTACCTGTTGTGTGCGGCCCGCCCCCACCCTGCTCCTCCGGCAAATATCTCTATGGACATATGAATGCCACCATTATTGATAACAATCGATTTAATTCTTATCGAAACCATTGGACTTCCAAAATATCGGTATATAGAATCATCGATGAGGGACGTTGCAGCTATCGATTCCAATTTATTTTTGAAAACTCAATCTCAGGAATATCGATAGCAATCGAAACGAGAAGTATCAGCGGCGTGGTAGCATCCCAACGGCCCGTGTGCAGCCGCGGCGGCGGGCGACGCGTCCTGCCGAGCGGTACCTGTTGTGTGGCCCGCCCCCACCCTGCTCCTCCGGCGGCGGGGGAGGGGTGGGCGGCGGACGGCGCATGCGCGGGGCGCCTCGCCGGGCCGGTCCCTCTCCTCCGCGTGGCCCCAGCGGCCGGTCGTTCAGTGAGTGCGCGCCCGCTGCAGAGGGCAGGACTCCGCGCGCGCCGCATCGCGCCCCGCCGCCCGCGTGCGCACGAAACGCCCCGCCACCATGGGCGGACGCGTCGGACTCATCTGCTGCTGGACCGGTGAGTACCCGAAGCAGACGCTGGGCGGTGTGTGTGGCTTGGCGAAGTGATGTGCTTAGATCGCATATCAGTCGAACTGGTGAGGTTAAGGAGGTAGAGTGATGAACTTCACAACACTTAAAGGCCGCTCCACTCATTTGTTATTCGGCGTGTAGCTGGCAACCGCTTGCCACAAAATTTCGGACTGTTTGGTGAGTACCGGAACAGTCGCTGGGCGGAGGTGTGGCTTGTGCGAAGTGATGTGTTTAGATCAGTCGAGCTGGTGAGGTTAAGGGGGTAGAGTGATGAACTTCACAACACCTTAAAGGCCGCTCCACACATTCGTTATTCGGTCGCTGGTAACCGCTTGCCGCAAAATATTCGATTTCGGACTGTTCGGTGAGTACTCGGAACAGACGCTGGGCGGTGTGTATGTGACTTGCACGAAGTGATGTGTTTAGATTGCGTATCAGTAGAACTGGTGAGGTTAAGGAGGTAGAGTGACGAACTTCACAACACCTTAAAGGCCGCTCCACACATTCGTTATTCGGCGAGTAGCTGGCAACCGCTTGCCACAAAATTTCGGACTATTCGGTGACTACCCGGAACAGACGCTGGGCGGTGTATGTGTGGCTTGTGCGAAGTGATGTGCTTAGATCGCGGTGGTGAGGTTAAGGAGGTAGAGTGACGAACTTCACAACACCTTAAAGGCCGCTCCACACATTCGTTATTCGGCGAGTAGCTGGCAACCGCTTGCCGCAAAATATTCGATTTCGGACTGTTCGGTGAGTACCCGGAACAGACGCTGGGCGGTGTATGTGTGGCTTGTGCGAAGTGATGTGTTTAGATGCGTATCAGTCGAACTGGTGAGGTTAAGGAGGTAGAGTGACGAACTTCACAACGCCTTAAAGGCAGCTCCACACATTCGTTATTCGGCGAGTAGCTGGCAACCGCTTGCCTCAAAATATTCGCTTTCACAATGTTGTTGATGTATGGAATTTGTAGGTTGTCAAAAGTAATTCCCTTTAAATTAGTATCCGTTCCTCAAGGATATACGGTTAGTATTCGATCCTCGTGAATTTTTATGTTACAGTGGGAGATGTTTTATCTTAGCATCGCGGTCTGTAATGCTAAGATAGCTTGCTTCTGTATAAAGAGATGAAATCCTGGTCACTCTAAAATAGAATTTTTGGTTGGCAGAATGTATTCACGGAAAGTTTCTTGTGTATTCGTCTCTCCTGTGATTCTCATTACATCACTGCTGCATCTTTTTTATCACTCAATAATCTTCAACATGCCTCGCCACGAGACCATGAGCGAACGCGTCGGCTCATCTACTGCTGGACCGGTGAGTACCCGGAACGGACGTTGGGCGGTGTGTGTATGGTCTGTGCAAAGTGATGGGGGGGCGTGTGTTCAGATGGCGTATCAGTGAAACTGGTTAAGGATTGCCGAACTTTACATCATTTTATTTCCTCATATTAGAACTTTTACGTTTGTGTCATGATCAGGAAATGTGGCACTCCCAAATACTTGGTCTGTCCTTTTTCTGAGGCACTCAACTACTGCGCAGATTAAAGGATAAATCGCAAATGCGTCTATCACTATAAGAAGTATTCCGTAACGAATTCGTGATTCGAATTGGGCATTTCAATTCCAGTCAGTCTGATACGAACGTGTTTATTCCTCGTTCCGTCTCTTCTGGTGTTAACCTAAAGTCGGCTCCACTCATTCGTTATTCGGCGAGTAGCGAGCAACCGCTCGCCGAATCCCTAGTAGTGTGGGTGAGGTGTTCGCCATTTGCCAGTGCTCACCCTACACACCGCATGTCGGTCTTTTGGACACATCAAAGCGAGAGAACATTCGCCGAACACATCAGCTGTTCGGGATTGGACGAGCAGAAGCTCGCTGCTCGGCGAATGTCGAATGTGTAGAGCCGCCTTTAGGTTAACACCAGAAGAGACGAAACGAGGAATAAGCACGTTGTGCAGACTGACTGGAATTGAAATGCCCAGTGATAATCACGAATTCATTACGGAATACTTCTTATAGTGATAGACGCATTTGCGATTAATACTTCTATCTGCGAAGTAGTTCAGTGCCTCTGAAAAAGAACAGACCTTCGTGGTGATCCAACATTTCGTGACTTGTGAAATCGATAGTTTTCAATTATACAAGACATCTAAAGTGTACTTAAGCATCGTTGTTGTATTTATTTGTTGTCCCCTGTAACATTCACGATCAACTGAATGGCTCAAATGTACTACAAATTTGTGTCACGGTTTCAGAGAATTGCAATGTGTTCCCTGAGTCACATTCCCTGATCTTGATACAAACTTAAAAGTTCTGATTTGAGGAAATATTACAAAGGCGAAAGAGCTTTAATGGAGAATATTACAAACCCTAAGGTAGCAGCAACAATAAGAAAAATGACAAAAATCAAGATACAGGTAGATTAATGAAAGACTAAACTAGGACTTAATGGATTGGTGATAATTAGGGACCCTTAATATTGATACGTTCTCGTTCTGAATGAATATGTGCCTCAATCTTCGTGTGAATTGTGTTCCGCATCTCCCTGCATTCAGCTGATCCCAGATCCGAGGAGTCCTTGACACCGTGGTGTGTACGATCGGCAAACTATTTCTTAGGAAGGATTAAAGAGGACCGGCCGGAATCGGCGGAAGTCTTAGAATTAAAAATAGCTGCTCATGTGTTTGTAGGTGACGTCGTTTCAATTTGGCTGAGAGCAAATCTGCTGAGAAAATTAAGATACATCTACGTCATGTTGAATACATCCGCAGTTAATTACGAGGGCAAGTCAATAAATAAGTCACAAACGTCTGTTTACCCCATAACATGTTTAAATTATGCGTGCATATTTTTCATAGCAGCTCATGTATGCTTGTCATAGAGGTCGTGGGTCATCGTGGTCGCGGCTAGGATCAGTTCGTGGCAGCCAAGGCTGCGTACGTGCTGCAGTGTGTGTGCTGCGGTGTGTATTGCAAGCGTGTGTACTGCGGGTTGCAAGAGTGCACACCAAAATAGCATGCGGTCGTGCGTTTTATGAGCCAAAGACTTTCCCAGAAGTAGTGCATCGCAAAATGCTCCCCGTGTATGATGACAAGTGTTTATCATGGAGAGCAAACGACCTGACAGCGTGAGTGCTTCTGGATGACAATGGTCGCCCTTACACAGCAAGACAAACTCAGGTGCTGTTACACACAATTCATTGGGAACGCTTGGAACATCCACCCTATAGTCCTGTCTGAGCCTCCAGTGACATTAATCTCATCTGCCCCTAAAATGTCATTAAAGTGGCCGAAATTTTGAAAATTATTATGTTGTAACGGCAAAAGGTACACGTTTGTTGCATCTGCAACCAAACGACTTCTTTGTTGCCTGCTTTGAAGGACTCGTAAAGAAATGGGATAAGGGTCTGAATGTTCAGGGCGAATAGAAAAGTGAAATACATTTTAAGAAGTTACGTTTATTCATATTGCCTCTATACTGTTTTGCGACTTATTTATTGACTTACCCACGTATATGCATGTATAATATTAAATATGCCGGGAGCATGCAGTTAGCTTGTTAATTATACAAAGGAAATTGAAGTTTTTCGTGACGTTTCGGTGCCTCCTAAGGTACAAAAATTTAGATTCGCAATTGTTTATTTTAAAGAAAGAAAATGCAAATAATTCGTGGTGATCCAACATTTCGTGACTTGTGAAATCGCTAGTTTTCGGTGATATAAGACATCCAAAGTGCACTAAAGCATCGATTGCTCGTAATCAGAATATGGAAGATTGACGTTTGTTGTCCGTGGCTGTCAATCATTCACGATCAACTGAATACGTGCTAACAAATTTGTGTCACAGTTCCAGAGAATCTCAAAGTGCTCACAAGTGGGTGTTGAACTCAATAGTCTTCTGTACCAAGTCTCGGCCTTCAGTCTGTCAATTGGCTATAATATACAGAAATAAGTGTCATTTTCTTATTTTTCACCAGTCTTTCTTATTATACCACACCCGATGACGATCTTTTTAATCATCAAATGATGTATTGTTTATAAGCTTAATGTGCAAAGTGATTTTTACGAAAGTACACACGCCTGATAGGGAATGCAAGTGTTTTTCAAGAGTAAATATTATATTATAAGAAACAGGGAATGTAAGACTTCCTGTACGTACCGTGTCGCGATTACAGAAAAAAATTGGAAATCGTGGTTTAATAGTACAACTTCAATAATACGCATTAGCTTGGACTACAAAATGTTTAAAAATTGTCATTCGATTTACGAACTCACGTGCTAGTAGTTCACGTTTTACGTATAAGCATTCACCTTGATGACAAACTGGAAGCCGATGATTCTCATCGATTGTTTCTTTCACCGTTTCCTGCAATCGTTTCAATCCAAGCCGATGTCGGAGCAGATCCATAAACAATGCGCTACAAAGTATCAACACGATACTTCTTTCCTCATACTGTTCGCTCTTCGGACCTCCTGAAGGCCGGACGATAGATCGATCCCCCATGATCTCGAAAGAATCCGCTAGTTTTGGAAGTACACCCTGTGGTGGATTGATAGTTTGAGGGTGGGGGTACATAGGTGCGTTTGAGAAAAAAATGTAACAAACTTCGAGGCTATGTAGAATAATAAATTTTTGCGATGAATATGTAGTGGGAATTTTCATATAACGAAGTTACATAAATTTCATTTTTTCTAATTGGTAGGCAATCCATCGTGAATTGGTGTTTGGCTAGTACAGGACATCTTGACTGCGTGAGAATTTGCCCTGCCAAACTCAGAAGCTTTAAGGGTTGCCATCAGATCAGGGGCAAATGTGTTTTAAAAAATTACCTCTAAAATAATTCAAGAAAGTTATTTTAAAATATATTTAGGAGCATTAAACTCGTACAATATCTTTTGGGTAAGGTCTCCCGAGAATCACGTATGGCTTCAGAATAAATATATTACTCTCATTTATGTGTGCATATGTTGTATTTACGGCTTTAATGTGAAATTCGTAAATTGAACAGTTGTAGTTATTTTATCATACTAATCTTGGTTTCTTGGTAATCATTAGTTATACTAATGTTGGTTAAATAGGTTCAAAATTTCAGTATTATTAGAACTCTGCTAAGAGGCCTTGATTTCAGTCGGCCCTAAGAGTGCTACGTTGTCAGCTCGGAGCTTGACCCGGGCAAAGAGCTTGAGAGAGATTCTTGGTTTCTTGGTAATCATTAGTCATACTAATGTTGAGAGACAGACTGACCGAGTCAGAGTCAGACAGAGACAGGCAGAGACAGAGACAGAGACAGACAGAGACAGAGAGTACAGAAGCAGAGAGATACAGAGACAGATAGATACAGAGACAGAAAGATAGAGAGACAGATAGATAGAGAGACAGATAGATAGAGAGACAGATAGATACAGAGACAGAGAGATACAGAGACAGAGATACAGAGACAGAGAGATACAAAGAGAGACAGATACAAAGAGAGACAGATACAGAGAGGCAGATACAGAAAGAGACAGATACAGAGAGAGACCGATACAGAGAGAGACCGATACAGAGAGAGACCGATACAGAGAGAGACAGATACAGAGAGAGACAGGTACAGAGAGAAAGATACAGGGAGAGAAAGATACAGGGAGAGAAAGATACAGAGAGAGTGAGAGAGAGACAGAGAGAGAGACAGAGAGAGAGAGAGAGAGAGAGAGAGGGAGCGAGGGAGAGAGGTGTGAAGACGAGGCGATGTCATTCGGCGAAGGTGCCCCAGTGACCGTGCGTGTTGGCGCCTGTGGCCCACCGCTCATGGGAACCCGGCGTCTCGACGGCCGCTTGGCCTAGTGGTAGGTCATCAGCTGCGCTGGCCGGCACCTGTTTGCTTCGTGACTCAGCTCGTCCGGCGGCGTATGATGCATGTGGCCGACGGACGGGAAGTAATTATTCGCTTCTTTTTAACTTTTGTTTACGACCTGCTCCGCGTAATGCGTTCCCCTGCAGTGGCGTAGCAGGAATTGTCTGTCGGTGGGAGCTCAAGAAATGAACAGTCGACGTACTCGATACTAAATTTACGGGAACCTTTTTCAGAAGTACGAAATGTCTTTACGATTCTCGTCTCAGCAAGATATTCGATTTCCCAATGTTTTGATGTATGGAATTTGTAGATTGTCAAAAGTAGCTCGCTTTAAATTAGTATCTGATCCTCGCGAATTTTTATGTTACAGTGGGAGATGTTTTCCCTTAGCATTGCGGTCTGCGCACTCTCTTGCTTCTGTATACAAGAGATGAAACCCCGGCCACTCTAAAATCGAATTTTTGCTTGGCAGAAAGTATTTGCGGAAAGTTTCTTGTGTATTCGTCTCACCTGTGAGTCTCATTACATCACTGTTGCATCGTTTTTATCTCTCAATAATCTTCATCGTTGCAATAATTTGCGCATGCATTGCCCCTGATACACTAACAGGTTCTTTTACTTCTGTCTGCTCTCAGTTCTCTTATTTTGGACTTCAATCTGCGAATTTGTTACAATGCCGGTGTTTTTGGAGAAATGGGAGATTCAGTCATCTTCCGATCAGAGGAGTCAGTAAAGACTGATTGGGGAACGGACAATTGTTCCGCGATGTTTAAGGTACCAACATGTACTCGGGGAGCGGTAGCTCAGTGCATCACATGATGTCACTGCAGCGCCTCTGACCGGGAGGTCACAGGTTCCCACTCCCCACGGCGGCAGGATTTTCGACACTAGCTTTCCAGCAAGGTCAAGGAGAATTCAGCGGCCGGGTTTCCTTTCCAAAAGAAATCAATCGCTGCCTGGATGCGAATTCTAGTCCTTCCTCTTCCTTGTTCTGTCCTCTCCCTTTCACATACACTTACACTGACATGCACAACACTACCACATATTCCGGGAGACCGGTCGGGAGCTTAGAGCATGTCCTGGCTGGTGCGGTGCCCGCTGGTGGGAGAGTCCTGGTCAGGGAAACTCCACTAGCCGATGGTAGGTCGGCGCCGGATCTCGCCATCCCGCGGGGAAGATCACCGCCATCTCCCGAGAAAACATGCACTACACGAACGGGACTAATGACCAGAGCAGTTGACGCGCCAGGAAACACGAAAAATCAATGAATCAATCAACATGTACTCTGTATTGATCGAATTAAAACTCGAAGATATCTGCATCCGAGCCTCAGACCTCCACAATGTTCATTCTGGTAATGGCGTTGATCTACGACTAATTACCTGTGGTCGAAAAGCTACACCGGATTTGAACCTGAAACTTCGCTCTCTACGAAGCTTCTCTTGTTTGTTCTCAACTACTTTTGCCATCGCTCACGGCCACTCTCATTGGGAGAATCATACTAAAGAAAGCAACAAATCTACTAGAGTCGTACTTACGTAACCCTCATTGAAATTCGTAGCTGGTAACATCTGTGTCCCTTGTAAAGGCTGAGAAAAGGGGGAGTTTGTGCTGGTGGGTCGATTGACCTAATTACGTAACTGCTGTCTGAAATACACCACCGTCAGAATTCGAATCTTCCGAAGCTCCTAGAACGAAGTCGCATTACTATTTCAAGCATTCCGTTCCACCAGTCTTACTTCTTAATTCTTCTCTCCAATAGGTCTTGGGTCATTGCTGATTTTTATCAGTCTTGTCGGTCCATTGACGTCTTTCCTTCCCAATCGCTTTTTGTTTGGAGCTGTGATAAGGTTCCAAATAGAACCTGCCTCTCCACACCTTACATATGCACTCCACTACCACATCTTCCGGGAGACCGGTCGGGAGCTTAGAGCTGGTCCCGGCTGGGGCGGTGCCTCGCTGGTGGGGAGTCCTGGTTAGGGAAACCCACTAGCCGGCGGTAGGTCGGCGCCGGATCTCGCCATCCAGCGGGGGAAGATCACCGCCATCTTCCGAGAAAAAAAGCATGCACTACACTAACGGGACTAATGAGCAAAGCAGTTGACGCGCTCGGAAACACGAAAAATCAATTAATCAACCATTTCAGCTATCTTCAGCCTTTATTCTAATCGTGTCGTGAGAATGGTAGTAAAGGAATCAATAGGTCTGGTGTGGTTGTGCTGACCGGTGCATCCGCACCCATTGGCATGGGCGAGCCAGCCGCGCGGGGCGGTGGGCGGCGCCAATAGAGCGCCGAGCTGCTGCCCATGCATACCAAGCAGCTGCCCTGCGTCGCTGCCCCGACCGGCGCTTATTCCGCACGGCGACCGCCCTGACAACGGACTTCCAGTCTGTTTAGGGCGGAATATGTTTCTATTAGGTTCACGTTATCGTCGTCAACAATTTCAGGCGTCTCCGGTTATAGTGAACTCAGATATAGTGAACCCTCGGTTTTAGTGAACTTAAATCAATGGTCCCTTTTACTTACATTACAAATAAGCTAAGAATATTGGTATAATGAATTTGACCTCGGCTATAGTGAACGTAGGAAATACAGTCGACTCCGGTTGTAGTGACTGCTGGGGACTAACATGTTTTCCAGTTCTGTTTAGGGCGAATGTTGCGTATGGGTGTTTCTGTTATGTTCACGTTATCGTCGTCAACAATTACAGTCGTCTCCGGTTATAGTGAACTCAGATATAGTGAACACTCGGTTTTAGTGAACCTTGGTCTCGTTTCACTTACATTACAAATAAGCATTAGAAGATTCGGTTATAGTGAGCCTGAACCTCGACTATAGTGAACGTGAGAAATAAGTCCTGGAAATTAATTTGATCTCTTATGTCATCAGGCGATTAAAAGTGCGACTATTATTCCAACAGTGCAAGAGGCATTGAAAGGTGTGTCGTTACTGCATTACAATACTTAGAAACCGAGGACAATACAGTATCAAGTATGGAGAGCGCACGAAGTCTGCGGAAGGATGTAATGAAAAATGTACGAAGCAACAATTCAAAATAATTTGGATTTTTACGTACTAATAAAGATATTGAAATTTTCAGTTCGTGCTGTTAATGAATTTTGTGGTATATTAATAAAATCGATCATTGTGGAAAACATCCATTTAATTTTGACATCGGATATAGTGAACCAAACATGTTAGTCCACCGAAGTACACTATAATCGGAGTCGACTCTATGTATTTAGTAACTGATAGACTTCTTTCGACGCCTGTGTTCTCATAGTCGATTAATAAAATGTTGTTTATACTGAAATGCTTAATTATTATGGCTAGAGTGATCGTTATAATCTAGCTGCCTGACGGAAAAGGTGATGTGAAGATCGTTGTGAAGTTTGTGTTCTCGAAAGTTTCGAATTAATGAACATTTTTATGGTCGAAGAAGTCGACGATCTATTTTCAACGTGAAAGTGTGTAGGATATTCAAGGTTACTTAAAAATGAATATGACAAGCACAAACAAGGTTCAACGCCTCCCGATGTATTTTTAGAACAGGAATGTTGCAAGGAACGCATAAAAGCGAATGCTCAATATGTTTTTCTTCTTCTAAAATTATCTGCATTAGTCACAGGCTATGATGTGAGAAAGTATTTTAGACAGTAGAGCTTTCTGGATCCTTATTGAAGGACAGTCTTGGTAAAGGTTCTCTTGTTCGAGTTGGGATGTTTTTTTTTTGTTTGGTTTTGAGGAACTGGTTATGTGAATGTTTGAAGGAATAAAATGGTTCTACTATTTGTTAATGTGGTGCTATTGGATAACATCTTAGGAAGATTTTTGTGAAGCTAATGCGGTTATGCAGTTAGTCATTATGTTGAATTTTCAAAATGCAGTAACACCAAGTAGCGTCAAGAACATGACGGTATCGAAAAATATATAAGAAATTAAATTGTGTTCGACAATGTAATAAATTATTTAATATTACAATGAATTATTTAAATGGAAGTTTGTTTTCGTTCCGTAATTTTTAATAGGTTACATTTAGTGTTTCGTGAATATCATACACGAGAGAGCGCGGCATTGTAAGGATCTTAAACACGTAACAATAGCATTCATTTGTGTAAGATGTAAGCAATTCTATTACGGTTGAAACAGTTAAACAAAATGAGAACTGGGGGCCTAAGAATGACAAAGTTAAAACTCACATTTTTAGCGCAAATGATGTTACGACACGCTGGAACTTTCTGTTGTCAGATCTACATGTCTTCGAACCTTCAAAAAAACACCTGTACAATTTACACTTAGTCGGATAAAACCTTTGTCTTTCTGAGGTCGCGAATGTAGGTAAGTCACTAGTTTTTTTTATTTACCGCAGAATGTGGTGAAAATACAACACTCACCCATATGACTGTCATTATGATAGAAATGAATGATTTCAATAAAAGATAATCAAAAGGGAATGGCTATAACAACCTCCCTTTAAACATTACAATCAAAGAAATTCGGATTATAAAGAGAATTGAGTATTTATTGATTACTGATGGAAAGACTGTTCATTTCATTATCTATGTCTAATTGCGAGAAAGATGTGGAAAGGCAGTGATTACGTATACGAGATTCTGTGGGGCGTCTGGACTAAGTTGAAATAGAGGCTCCGAAACGGGACCTAAGTTGATTGATTGATTTTTTCGTGTTTCCGGGCGCGTCAACTGTTTTGGTCATTAGTCCCGTAAGTGTCGTGCATGTTCTTCTCTCGGGCGATGGCGATGATCTTCCCCCGCTGGATAGCGAGATCCGGCGCAGACCTACCGTCGGCTAGTGGGGTTGCCCCCTAACCAGGACTCTCCCATCAGCGGGGATCCACCCCAGCCGGGACAAGCTCTAAGCTCCCGACCGGTCTCCCGGAAGATGTGGTAGTGTAGTGCATGTTAGTGTAGGTGTGTGTGTGTGTGTGTGTGTGTAAGGGGAGAGGATAGGACAAGGAAGGGGAAGGAAAGATCGCGCGCGGTCCGTGACCCGTTTGGTAGGGTACTGCTTTGGCATTCTCCTGGTGTTGATCGGAGAAAGGGACGTAAGTTAAAATAGGAGGAAATGCGAGATGAATTTTTAATAAATATACGGGATATGTTTGTGATACATACATGAGGAGTGGTCCAATGAGTAGGTGAAAATTCTTATCGCATACGTGGCAAGGGGCGCGCGTTTATTGCTATTCAGACGACGTTGTTTTGGAAGACGTGTATCTTGTTGACGTCACCAGTCTTGTGGGGCTCCTCTGTGGAATGGGCTGCGCGTGGCCGGGTGGCCGCCGGTCGTCAGCGCTGGCACCTGCCGGGCCACGCGCCGGCAGCCCCGCCCCCTCTCGGCCGGCGGAGGCTAATTTAGGGGAGTGCCCGTCGGCGCGCCGGGGGCGACGGCAGAACAAGCGTTTGCTTTGGGCGCGCCGCCGCTCCCGCTCCCGCCCCGGACCGCAACGCCCACCCCATCTGGACGACCCATACTGCCGCGCGCCCACCCCGCACCGCCTCCTTTACTTCGTTCCATCCCGGTCCCTCCGCCCCGTCCTGTCCTACCCCGTCCCGTGCCTTCCTGCCCTGCCCCTCCCGCCCTGCCCCTCCCCGCCCTGCCCTCCCCACCCTGCCCCTCCCGCCCTGCCCCTCCCCTTTGCTCGGCCCCGACCTGCTCCACCCAGCCCTACTCCTCCGTCCTGCTCATCCCCGTCCTACTCCTCTTTACCATGTCCCTCCCGCCCTGCTCCTCCCCGCCCTGCTCCTCCCCACCTCGCCCTTCCCCGCCCTGCACCTCCCCGCCCTGCACCTCCCCGCACTGCACCTCCCGCCCTGCACCTCCCGCCCTGCTCCTACCCATCCCACTCCTCGTGTCGCGTCAGAGGTCGGAGCCCCCGGCGGAGGTGCCTCAGGGATACAACTGCCGCCAAGGCAGTCTCCGACCGACAGGCTTTGGGTTCGTGTTCGGACGACGCGTTCGGGTCCGGTTTCAACACTAGCTACAAAGAGAGGACGAATTCAGTGATAATCTTCAGAATTTTTGCTCGGGTGCTTTCGCCCTCATCAATGCCCCCTGTTTTCCTCTAACACACACGCGCGCGCGTACATTTACGTGCCTCCAGACTACCAGGCATGTCGGAACATGGTTCGCGAAGTTAGAGCTTGTCGAGGCTAATAGTGTAGGGTGTTCCTGTGGAGGTCAGCGTCTGATCTCGCGTTGTAGCGGATGAGAACCTCGCTACACCCCGAGAAATAACATGCCCTACAGATACGGGATAGA
The DNA here is from genome assembly GCA_964035755.1 of Teleogryllus oceanicus. Classification (NCBI taxonomy): domain Eukaryota; kingdom Metazoa; phylum Arthropoda; class Insecta; order Orthoptera; family Gryllidae; genus Teleogryllus; species Teleogryllus oceanicus. Next base: position 13,819,033 of record CAXIVR010000008.1, read on the forward strand.
TTACCATTACAGATAAAGCGCACGAAATCATGAAATAATCACCGGGAGCGGTAGCTCAGTGCATCAACTGATGTCACTGCAGCGCCTCTGACCGGGAGGTCCGAGGTTCCCACTCCCCACGGCGGTAGGATTTTCGACACTAGTTTTTCAGCTAGGTCCAATCAATCAAACGAAATAATCAATCAGTCCTCAATCTCGCTACGTTCTCACCACCCATGGAGCCCCGGTATACCTCACGTCTTTACGCATCTTATAAATCGATCAAACGTAAAGGTCGTTGTGCTCAACACCATAATCTATTTTAACCTGTGTTAATTTACCTTTTTGAAACAGCTTCAACAATAGTCGAGTCTTCCTTCTCGAACCGTGACTCTGGCATGCGTAGCTCAGCGTCCCAACAAACTAGAGGCTCGGGTCTGCAGAGGTCTGGCGCAAGCAGTATCATTCACCCCGCACTTGTCGCTAATAAAACGAGTAGTTGGCCTGGCCCGCTCTCATTGACGTGCCGCGCGGCGGGCGCCCGTCTGCAGGGCGGGTCCCGGGGCTTGGCTCGCAGCCCGGGGGGCGCGTTCGATCCCCGGCAGGGCGGGCGAGGGGCGGACCTCCCGCCCGGGGGGTGGGGCTAGGAGAGTCATGGTCAGTACCATGATAGTCCAGGCAACGTCAGGTGGTGGGAAAAAGTCTGGAACAACCACCCCGACGGAAGACGTTAACTAGCGTTTCTAAAATAGCACATACTTTCTCGTAATGTTGCTACCGCGCGCGATCTGTCCTTCCTGTTCCTTATCCTATGCTCTCCCCTTACACACACACTTACACTAGCATGCACTACACTACCACATATTCTGGGAGACCGGTCGGAGCTTAGAGCTTGTTCCGGCTGGGGCGGTGCCCCGCTGGTGGGAGAGTCCTGGTTAGGGGGAAACCCCACTAGCCGACGGTAGGTCGGCGCCGGATCTCGCCATCCAGCGGGGGAAGATCACCGCCATCTCCCGAAAAAACATGCACTACACTAACGGAACTAATGACCAAAGCAGTTGACGTGCCCGGAAACACTAATAATCAATCAATCAATCAATCTTAATGTTGCTAGCGGTCATCTGTGCTATATCAGTATATTCGACCGGGAGAGTGAAGGTCAGTACCAAGGTAGCCGTACCTTGACGTCCAAGCAACGTCAGGTGGTGGAAAAACGTCTGCAATAATCGCCCTGATAGAAGACATGAGCTAGCGTTTCTAAAATATCACATACTTTCTCGTAATGTTGCTAGCGGTCATCTGTGGTCCACATCGGTGTGTTGATTGGATGAGGTACCATGAAGCCAGCACCTGGAGGTAGGCAGTTGGGTAGGGGGTTGGGTCTACAGCATCCTACGACACGAATGGGAAACGATGGTTAATGTAATAAATTTGAAGTATGTTTTTAGAAAGAAGAGATCGCCGAGAATTAATTAACCTACTCCCGGTGAATATTTTGTTCTAAATTTCACGATAAAAGCACTAGGCCGCGAAAATTCACATGGAAAATTTATTGAATTCTGCGGCCTAGCAATTTATTTCGTCAAGAAAATATAAAATTGGTCTAATTGACATAATGATAGTTGACGTAATTCTGATGTCACAGTATTCATTCAATAATCAACAATTCAAAAGTTATTTTTTCAGGACGATATTTCGCGCACAAATCTTTTTCATGGACAACTTCAATTCAAGCCGTCAAGTTCAAAGTTGGAATGAATATTCCAAATATCAGTTCGTATTCATTTTTATTTAGGCCATATTACGGCTTAAACTGTTTCACTTGCGGAATTGTTATTCACTGAAACTGTTATGTTTTTAAGAAACTATCGTTTGAGGAATGGTTGTGACGTCATTGTGCGCGGATCAAATGGAAGTTGATCTACCATTGACAAATCGCTCTCGTCATTGACATCGCCAATGCGCCTAATAAGCATTCGGCAAGAGAACGAAAACGCCTTCTCATCAATGCTGCTCTCTATGGAAAAACCATGCAAATTAGTTTTCGGATAGGACCTGACACGATCGGGTCTCCCCAACCGAAGGGCGAGCGAGAAAAAAAGCACGATATCGCCCCCTGAGTATTAGCGAAGGAGAGTCGGAGAAGAAGGGCGGTTAGCTGCATTCGGGGTCGCTTTAAGAAGAGGGGGGGGGAAGAAGTTGGAACTTTTCCGTGGCTCCGGCGCGGCGGTGCGGTTTCGCGTGAACCCTTGTTTACGATGCGGCCGTTGGGAACTTTTCATTTCTTAAGGAACTTAAGTCTACACGCGCTGAGTTAAGCAGTGAAATTGGAAGGCCGCGCCAGAAGGGGAGGGCCTGTGGCGGTTGCATTAGCGGTATCAAACGCAAAGGGAGGCCGATGTTCGCCGAAGCGTGCGCCCAGCATGCGCCATGATTTGCATCTCAAGGGACGTGCGTTCGTGTCCCGTCGTGTGATACTCCGGGGTACAGTTGGCCGGCAGCACACTGGGGGATGTGTTTTGTTTAGAATGTCGCTATTAATCGAAGCGTGTGGTCAAACAAATGGATAAGCTGCACTGGACTAATTGTGGAGGAGAGGTAATGAAAAAAACAACAACCAAAAATACAAATTTAGAAAATGCTGCATCCACATGAACATGTAGGATGAACTTTCTGAATGACCTCTAGTTCTACTCGAAAGTTAGAAAAGTAGCAGTAATAACTGAGCCTGATTCTCACAAATAAACCAAAAATCCAACTCGGTATAAAATGTATAAATAAGGCATTTTTCATTAAATATCATATGATTTATAAACTGGAAGAAAAGTATCCGATTCAGGAGAAAAAAGTAGCATAATAGTCTGTTGTTTATTTGTTACGTTCCGCCAAAAACAAAACACATCTTGTCAACTAAATTTAGGGACCCACCCTAACTAGCCACTTATTACGAGGCATGCCCTGAGGTACGATAGTCAAGGCCTAAATCTTGGTGTTCTACGGAAAATCGCAGTATTGATCAATTTGTCTAAAATGGCGTTGTTTGCTGGCATATCTGAAATAGTAGTACAGTAATATACTCAGTATAGTACAGTATAGTACTCAAATAGTAGTACAAGTAGCATATTGAAATAGTAACACCAATTTGTAGAAGAGAAGTATAATGATGGAGTCGAAAATTATGGTAGATGCGATATTTGGGATTTGCGTATTACTCCAAAGAATGGAAATGGATATCTTTTTAAATTTTTTTAACCAAATCAGTAGCATTGCCACTTTACAAGTGAGTGTTAGTTCATGCAATGGATGCATGCACCACTGGGGCCCGAAAGCACGAGTAACTGCAACTGAGCGCACCGTACCCCTAATTCTGAGCGAGAATATCCGCACTGGGTACCTCTATGACAAGTATTAATAATGTTATGACGTGTAAGGTAAAGGGAGAGAAAGATATGGAGTGAGAGGTGAGGTAACTATTTTTTACGTTATGGAACACGGAACAGATCTTTTGGAAGATGGGATTTGATTCTTGGGGAATCAACGCGGGTTTTACTGAAGTTAAAGTGACTGGCCCAAGGAGCAGTTTCGAGGTTACTAAAGAATTTGGGCGACAGTAAGGAAATATAATTGGTTATTGGTTCTGTGTCCAGTTCTCTATGAAGTTCTCTTGGCTATATACCAAGGGGCATTGGTAAATGTGCGTGGTACTTCATTTTGGAAGATTTGCAAAAGTTTGAGAAGGGAAGGAGAGGCGCCTCCCCATATTAGGGCTGCGTACGTTATCGAGGGGGTCTTGTGATTTACAGAGAAGCAGAGAATTTTCTATTTTTAGAGATAATTGGACCCAGGAAACGAAAAGATCGATCGCATGTAGCCCGTTGCCCGTTTGTAAGTAATTACGCAGGCATTCCCAGAAACAGATCACTAGAAATCACAGAAAGGATTAACGATAGCTGCCGGCTCATTCAGGCATTGACATTTTGCTGTTCATCTAGGGAGCTAGTATCGAAAATCTGCCTCCAGTGGAACTCAAATCTAAAGGGACTCAAATGTCCCAATCTGCAATAACTCACTTCTGGACACACCGATATGCTAAATCACTCAAAGAAATTCTAATTAGCTACGCACATTATGGAAGTAGTAATATTTTTTATTAATGTATATCTTAAGGGAGCTTTGAACCCACCGTAGGGGTGATGTAGATATCCAGGCTCGTACAAAGCGTACTCACTGAATACCACCACACTGAATCAAGTTGCCACCGTAATTCTCACCTCTCCTTTAATTACTTCTCCGGTGAAAAAGGGAGTTCGCCTGAAATTCAAATGGGGCTGCGATATAGCGCTGCCGAGAAGCAAAAACAGCGAAAGAGCGAAAGTCGTCCTGTTCATTACTTACGAGCTTGTGGCGAAACAGAAGTGGTAACTTCTTTATGGTTCTGACCTGGACTCATTTTTTTACTTTTTTAATTCTTTACGAGATCGTCTTTCATTATTCTCTTTCAGGCTAATAGCGTATCTTTTACTTCCTTTTTTGCATATCGGTCCAATTTGTATTCCATTTTGCTGTGAAACACTTGTCTTTTTTCTAAAAGCTCTTACTCTGTAAACGGAAAAAACGAGAAGTAAACGGAGGTTTGGTACAGTAAACAGAATTGCGAGTCAAACTTGTCGAATCATAATTTTCTTCAATTGAAACTTTACAACTAGCAACAACTTTTCGAACATTTTCACTTACATTTTTTCACATTCACATGCATACATTTTTACGACAACGTATCATTACCTTCGTAATAATAAAATAATATTTTTCATAGTTTCAAATTACAGAATTCTTTTGATTAACATGTTAAAATAGACCAATCTTAGCTAAAACCACAGCATTCAAATGTATTGTATGTTAATTATAGTGTTCTGTCACAAGATCCCAGCCTCCGCCGCCGCCGCTTGGCAATTATTTGCACGACTCAGAAACCCACCAAATTCTTCTCTTTAGTAACATTTCTGGAAAAATGGACGTAATAATTAACATTAATGGATTTCACTAATATTTTGTGAGTATCAAGAAACTAGTTTCGGTTGAAAAACAATTCGTAAAACATTGAAATTTGAGCCCCAACAGTTCTATTCATCAAGACTGAACGAAATCGCTTTAATGCAGAATTTTAAACTTGTATTGTTTATTTGAAAAACTCATGTCTCTGCAGAAGCCTAGTCTTGAGGTCATCATTACACCCAGGTAAAAATGAGCGTTGCGTGATGGAACCGCATCACACAATCGAATCGTGTTGGGATCCAGGCGCGATGACTCGCTGCCAAGGCTTTCTCTCCGGCCCGCGCCCGCCCGCGGCAGCGGTCGCTCACCTGGACCGCCGCCACCGCCGCCGCCACCGCCGCCGCCACCGCCACCGCCACCGCCACCGCCACCGCCGCCGCCGCCGCCACCGCCGCCGCCTCCGCCGCCTCCGCCACGGCCTCCGCCACGGCCTCCGCCACCGCCACCGCCACCGCCAACGCCGCCGCCACCGCCGCCGCCGCCGCCGCCGCCACCGCCGCCGCCGCCGCCTCCGCCGCCGCCACCGCCGCCGCCTCCGCCGCCGCCTCCGCCACCACCTCCGCCGCCGCCACCGCCACCGCCACCGCCACCGCCACCGCCACCGCCACCGCCACCGCCGCCGCCACCGCCACCGCCGCCGCCACCGCCACCGCCACCGCCACCGCCACCGCCACCGCCACCGCCAACGCCGCCGCCACCGCCGCCGCCGCCGCCGCCGCCACCGCCGCCGCCGCCGCCTCCGCCGCCGCCACCGCCGCCGCCCCGCCCCGCCCCGCCACCACCCCGCCACCGCCCCGCCACCGCCCCGCCACCGCCACCGCCACCGCCACCGCCACCGCCACCGCCACCGCCGCCGCCACCGCCACCGCCACCGCCACCGCCACCGCCACCGCCACCGCCCCGCCTCCGCCACCGCCGCCACCGCCGTTGGCCGAGTGCCGGCAGCGTCGCGTGTGACCCTGGCGACCGCGGCCAAGTGCCGGACAAACGCCCGCTCCGCCCCGGCGGCGGCGCGACGCGACGCGCCTGGCTTTTGTCGCCTTAACTGGCCCTGTTAGCTGCATCTCCGGTTCGCCCGCTCCAAAGACCCTGCACTTAGCGCCCGCCCACGGGCCAGTAATCTCTCTGCAAGCAGGTCGGCGCTTTAAACGTTTTACTTTCGCGCGTGTCTGCCAACGAAATGATTCTATTCATTCTCCGTATCCAGAGCATGCGGATGAAAGCGCGTAATATCAGTCTCAAAATTACGTTGTTTCACGGTTTAAGACCTATACTTACGAAATGATCGTGCACATCTCTTGAACTATCCCTATCAAATCTGTTCTGCTTTTATTTCAGAAGAGATAGTTTTCGGTACGCATGTTTTCCTGAACAAACCATGTGACAAAAACTGTGGTTATACGACCGTGTTACAACAAGTCCTGTACCTTTGTCATCTGTTCTTCTCGTAGTGTGACCGACTTTTCTACGACCGGAGGTCGTATGGAAATGTTCCGTGAAGGGAATCATAAACAAAACACGGGGAAGGGTCTCTTTCATGTGCGAGATATATAACGTACAAAAATGTCTGGATTCTGGATGTTAAATGTTTTACACATCCCTTCTGTCTGTTCGGGAAGAAAGAAGGTGCTGTAACTGTCGAAATAAAATAGGAGGGATCTTCTAGAAGCATATATTTACGTATTAGTGAAAGAGAGCAGAAAATATGTTCGAACATATATACCGCATATTTCTCTTTTCTTTGCATTTGAAATTGTGATAGTTATATAGTATGAATGGATCGAAGTAGGTCAACTAAAAAAATGGTTTAAACAGGTTTCCTATAAATTTTCGTTAATTTCCTACATTGATACTTTCACGGTATGAGAAGGATGGCCGAATGGATTGTCAATGACGTAATATTCGAGTAATGAGTAAGGCGCAGAGTAGTTTTTTTTTTTCGGTTAAACCGTTCTGGGGCATCGATTATGATGATACTAATAATGACTGGGTTGGAAACGTTTGTAGTTGAGAACTCACAACTGAATCATTGACCGTGAGATCATAGTTTGAATATAAGCCGGACTGTGACGGATAGATTCTTAGGGAGCTTCACTAAAGCCTGGATGACGATTCTAAAGGCTGGTCGTTTGTTTCCGTGATTTCCTCCGTTCGATTTAAGGTAGACGTAGGAACAGTACTTTAAACGAATAAATGATCCGTGCGCGATCTCTTTTTCCTGACCTGACCCCACGCTTACCATTAGAGTCGGGCGGTGGTCTGATCCCACATCACCCATTATCTCAACTGAGCAATGTGTGGATATCAGCGACATTTAGGCACCTCTACCTCTCCGGGTTTCATCAACGCTGCGAGTGCAGACTCCTTCGTTTCATCAAGAAGCAAATCGCTGCTGTCAGTTGTCACCAAGCGGAAATTAAATTTTGGATCCCGTGTATGTTTTTACGGTGTTAGGTTTCTGTGTCTCCCGCCGGCTATTATTTTCGACACGTGTTTCAGCTGAAAACGCAGCAGATGCTTTGTGTTGCTCGTTAAATAGGCTGTGTTTGCTCCCCTGCGAATCTCCTGGATGGGGATATCGCTATGTTTTAAATAACTGCACTATCGGTATATTTGGTTTCGATATTCCCAATATTGTTATCGATACTATAATCATTAATACCATTTATAAAATAAAAATATAATCATACTTTTTTTCCCTTTTTTCTTTTATTTTCCTAATATTGAAAATAATTTTTAGATCACCAAATATGTTTATTACTGCAGGTTCGCGTACAGGACTTTGTCCTCTGCGAAATAATGTTATTTTACATTATTTGTATTTGTACAACCCGCAATAAATAAATAAATAAATAAAATTTTATCTATACCATAGTTACGCGTCGGTGCTGAAAACCTGATTAATGGCATGTTCCAACCGTGATCATGAAGAGAAATGAACAATTTCGAGTGCGTTCTTGCTTCCCATTCTGATATTTCACGAGACGAGAGTTCAAATTTGAAGTAAATGCATATCATAACAAATATACAATATTACAATACATGTATAACTATAAAATAAATGCAAATCATACCTTTTTAACTCGAATCCTTCTTGGATGTGTCGTTATTTATTTCAGTTCAAAACTGTAAAATGTATGTGTGACTATGGGAGGCAGCTAAAGCTATATTTATCGCCCAGACGCAAACCAATAGATCTCACCATTTGCGTAATGGAGCAAGGAAAATGAGCGAAGAACTAAACGAAGGGAATATTGACGCGGAAATTAATTGTAATAGTTGTTATAGGCGTATAAAGGTTTAATGTACCATAAAAATGTGACTAATACATTAGTAAAAATATAAAATAAATGTCGTGCACGTTTTGGACATTCGCTATTGTATCTAATATAAACGGTCATACACCAGAATATACTTTCTGACTCTTAAACGTTTGTATACATACTTGTTCTATGCCATCTATGTGATATTGTAAAAACATAAAAGTATAAGTTCTGGATTTTGTGTAGGGTCTCTACAAATATCTACATCGCATGAAAATACGGGTTCATATTAAGAACGTCAGTTTTAGATAGATAGATAGATAGATAGATAGATAGATAGATAGATAGATAGATAGATAGATAGATAGATAGATAGATAGATAGATAGATAGATAGATAGATAGATAGATAGATAGATAGATATTGTTTCTGCAGATAGGTATATACAACCTGGTGGCAGAACACTACAATTTACATATTACAATTAGGAATATTAACTTTTAATTACTTAACAATGTAACTTTAAATCGTTTAAAGACTTAATAATAATAATAATAATAATAATAATAATAATAATAATAATAATAATAATTTAACTCTATTCTCTGTAATATCGACGCAGCCATACTTCTTAGAATGGTCTGTATCGAAGTGAATTGTCGCCCTGTTGGACCTGACTCAATCAACAGCCGTCCTCCCGTGCCGCGTGCGTGGTGCGCTTGCGGTCCAGCGACGCAGGGCGGGGCACGAACCGAGGACTCCGGAATGCGACGACGTGCACGGCCGCTCGTCGCCGTGCCCCAGCACGCTCACGCGCGTGCCCACGGGCGCGTCATTTGCTGGGAGGGTGAGGAGGGGGCAGGAGCGAGCAGTGCCGGCGGTCAAGGTCGTGGCATTGCACAGGGAGAGCAAGAATGCCTGAAGGAGGTCGGAGCAGCTGGACAGACGGATTCTTCTTCAGGTACCGGACTTGTCTCACCCATCTCATCAGCTGATGTCGAAGATCTATCCCAAACGCGATTGGAACCTAGAAGCCCTCGAACGATTCAGTGATTGATTTCTTCGTGTTTCCGGGCGCGTCAACTGCTTTGGTCATTAGTCCCGTTAGTGTAGTGCAAGTTTTTTTCGCGGGAGTCGGCGGTGATCTTCCTCCGCTGGTTGCCGAGATCCGGCGCCGACCTACCGTCGGATAGTAGGGTTTCCCCCTAACCAGGACTCTCCCACCAGCAGGGCACCGCCCCAGTCGGGACAAGAGCTAAGTTCCCGACCAGTCCCCGAAAAGAAAATGTATGCGATACTTCTCCATACTACGATGTACTATCCTACGTTCACTATAGCCGACGTTCAAGTTCACTATAACCGAATATTCTTAGGCTTATTTGTAATGTAAGTAAAAGGGACCAATGACTTAAGAAGTTTACTACAACCGTGGGTTCATTATATCCGAGTTCACTATAACCGGAGTCGACTGTATGAAGAAAGAACCGTGAAAGTAAAAGCAGATAGTAGCGAGACGCCACAGTTTGCTGCCTTGCGTCGGCGACGGTGCATCGCTATAGTGATCGTACTTCGAACCGCCCTGCACATATCCCCTCGCGGTCGCGGCTGTCTGTTAGCACGTGGCCGATCAAGCGCTCCGCCCCGCCCCCCGAAGCGCCTTGAGTAATGAGAAAATTGATTGGAGGCGCCGCCCCGCGCCGCACGGAGCAGGGGAGGGACGGGAGCCGCAATATGCGCGGCTTAATTGTGCCCGCGACGCCATCTAAGAATTCCGCCTCGGCGGCCGCCACCCGACGAGGGAGCGCGCGGAGCGCGACGCCGACGCAAGGCAGCGACCGCGGGCTCGCTACCTGCTTACCCAGGGTTCTTTGTGAACCCGTTAGTGAACTCGGTAAACCCTCGGTTATATGTGTACTCGGTATAGTGTCGGATATAGTGAACGGTTGACTCGGAATAGTGAACCCTCGGTTATAGTGAACTTAAGTCATTGGTCCCCTTTTACATTACAAATAAGCTAAGAATATTCGTTATAGTGAACTTGAACCTCGGCTATAGTGAACGTAGGAAATAGTCGACTCCGGTTATAGAGAACTTCTGGGGTAACATGTTTGGTTCACTATATCCGATGATGTCAAAATTAAATGGAATTTATCCACAATCATTTATTTTATTAATATATTGTAAAATTCATTAACAGCACTAACTGAAAATTTCAATATCTTTATTTGTACGTAAATATATCAATTATTTTGAATTGTTTGCTTCGTAGATTCTTCATTAATCCTTTTCGAAAGTTCGTGCGCTCTCCGTACTTGATACTGAATTGTCCTCTGTCTGTATGTATCGTAATGCTGTTGTGACATCAGTCAAGTCTCTTGCACTGTTCGAACGTCATCTTACTCTCCGAAGACCCTTTTAAATTAATTTTCAGAACTTATTTCCTACGATCACTATAGCCGAAGTTCAGAATCACTATAACCGAATCTTCTTATGATTCGGTAATTAATGTAAGTGGAACGGGACCAGTGACATAATTTCACTGTAATCGAGGGTTTACTATATCCGAGTACACTATAACCGGAGTCGTCTGTAATTCTTCTCATGTTTCTTTTTCTTGTTGTTTTTAATGTTATTCATTTTCGTCTCTTCAGTCCAATTCCTCCGAACCAACACCTGATGTTACTGGCAAATCTCTGGTATTCCCGATTCTTGAGAATGTAACGACTCAGTGGAAATTGTGCAAGGGCCAGATACGCACGAAAATAGTGGGTCTAACAAGTATGACAAGCCTCAGAATATAATTTGCGACCATCGGATTCTTCATCAGAGTCGGTATACGCTCTAACTACCTCGGAGATCCGGGTGGAATCATTTTTTCTTAATTCACCATTTAATAATAGAGCCGCTTGAGCGGATGTGAGGGGGGAGCGTCTTCAAAGGCTGGCGGTTTAAGGAAGGCACTTTCCGCTGGCTGACCGCTTCCGGGTATTCAGATCAGCAGAGCATAGCGCACGGGGAACGGACGGCGGCGTCCTCCGCCCCGCCCCCTCGCCCCACCCTTACCCGACGGTCCCACCACACCGCTCCCCCTTACTGTGCACACTGCGCTGCCCCTCACTTCTTTGTCTTTTTCTATCCCTGCCAACGACTCCAAGCGCCACACTTATAGTATACCAGCCCTCCTCATCAGCACCGTTTCACTCTCCCCGCTCCACCCATACAGCTTTGGTCCGGTCCACCCCACTCATCCCCGCTTCGCTCGTTCCCGCCTCGCTCGACAGCGCCCCGCTCATCACCACCCCGCTCATCACCAACCCCGCTCATCACCACCCCGCTCATCACCACCCCGCTCATCACCACCCCGCTCATCACCACCCCGCTCATCACCACCCCGCTCATCCCCCCCCTCCCCGCTCACCACAGGCTGCTCCCGCCATGCATCGTTCCGCACTCCCCAATTTCCCCCCCTCGCTGCGTCCTCACCCTCCACGTCCTCGCTTCGATCACGCCCCTCCGACCTGCGCCGTCCCGCCCTCTCCTGCCACCCCCGCCCGGCCTCTTCGTCATACCGCTCTGCGCCGCCCCGCCCCCGCCCCCGCGCACGGCAGGCCAGTGACCCCCGCGCGGCGGTGCGTCCCCAGCCACGGGGTTAAACTCTCCAGCACTGCGTCCACGCGTCCGCACGCAGTCGACTTTTCAACACACACACACACAGCGCCGTGCGGGGATAAACTTCAAGGAAATCTCTGCGCGGGAATTGGGGAGTTTGTTTACTCTGTTCGGTTCGGTCCACTATTTCCTCGAGAGTTTCATTCATTTTACTTCAATTTGTCGAGTGAATTTCCGAAAATTGAAAATAACACTGCGTACATTGCTCTTATTTCAAATATAATCTAATGTGTGTGTTCTTCATGAGTCTTCTCTCTTAGTCCTTCCATCTTAAATGTATTTCGGCATGACGTACATCTTCTGCTGCCCCTGCTAAAACGACCTTCCTTATCATCATTGGGGGGAATGACTCTCCGCCGTCCTGTGAGAAGCGAGTAGTAAGGATGGGGAACGAGTGTCGTGGACCGTAACCTATTGTTGAGAGTGCTACTCCAGCACATCCCTGTCGTTGATTGGAGGAAACCACCTGAAACAACGAATTAGAGAAACTAGGCTCTGAAATTCGCCATCCACTGATAAGAGCCATTCAATTGAGCTCTTGCTTTGTTGCCAATTGAAATTTCGCAATTATTGCGACTCGAGTCTAGGAGCTCCCTGAATACGAAGCCTCTGTTGAGGTCTCGCGACGTCATATCGTCGCACCAGTGTAAAAACGTTAGTCAAACTTTTTTCGAAAATTGTTTTATTGCTGTTTAAAACGCAAAACCTTGTCTGTCACCTCATTCAGTGATAAAACTGGTCGTTTTAGGCGAAGATAGGAAACACGTAAGCTTATATACCGCCACTGTAAGAGAAAAACTTCAATTTATTATTATTATTATTATTATTTATTATTATTGTTGTTGCTATTATTGTTACTACTATTATTATTTTTATTACGGTAACTTACTTTTAAAAAACGCGATTTGCCTTTCAAACCCACTGAAGACTATGTATGAACACTTACAAAATTGCTCTCCGTAGGAAGTAAGAAATATAAACAGCTTTTTGTGTTACCTGTAAAGTTTGATATTTTGATTTACGACATTTTCTCTATAGGACAATGATATGCTAAATCTCGCGATAACTTCCCAGGCGCCACAGCAATTTGTCAGGTTTTATTTGAATTTGAGAAGAAAGTTCTTGACGGCAATCTTCGTGAAATGAAGTGAAAAGCCGTTCGTGAAGACACGCAAACGCTCAGCATGCCCGTCAGGGAGCGTATGAACGTTCCACTTTTCTAAGTCGCCAATAAATGCTCTCCCATTTATGTTTCCTGTCGGACACTTAACTACCTTTCACTATCCTCCCCTGTGATCGTTACAACACTGTCTCGTAAATCCGGGAAAAGTCAAACGTTCGCCAAACAGGAAATAGAAAGGTTTGAATTGATTTGTGAGACTTCTCAAAACTAGAGGATTTTAACTTGTATTATTGAAGGAGATCTTTACACCTGCAGACGTCTGACATTTCAATATGTATCTCTTATCATTACTATCAAATTGATTCATCCTTCGCTTGTCCATCACTTTGCACTATCATCTTCTCTCGGTAAAAGTTCCAATTTACACAATTTTTAACCATGTGTGACCTGACACAGCCAATCACAATCTATAGGTGTCTAACGATCTTTGAACAATATAAACTCGAGCGCTGACTTGTCGTAGTTCGGGTCTGAAAAAAAACTCTACAAGATGATCGAAATATCTCGTCGTCACCTGTCATCATGTCAACGTTCCCGTTGACAACCCGTCATCAGGTTGTCAACTGAGAGCAGAGAGACTCATTGCAACGTAAGTAGAGCGTAAGAAATCCTGGAGTTTCAATCACTCAGTCTGCAATTCATCGTAAAAAATCCCTTAGTCACTCGTTCATCGCACTCAAAAACCTTCCCCAAAAGGGTTACGCCGAGAGCAGAGAAGCTTGCTGCGGAGCGTAGGAGATTCGTAGGTTCAATCGCTCAGTCTGCAATTCATCATACAAAATCCCCTAGTTAATCACTCAGTCTGCAATTCATCGCACTCATATTGCAACGAACACATTCCAACACCTTTGTTATACTGTTCTACTCCATCGCTCGTAACTAAAACCGGCGTTACTTAGACAGCTGAGAGCAAAGAGACTCATTGTAACGTAAGTGGAGTGTAGGAACTCCCGGAGAATCAATCGCTCAGTCTGCAATTCATCGTACGAAATCCCCTAGTTAGTCACTCGGTCTGCAATTCATCGCGCTCACATCGCAACGAACAACTTTGTTCCACTTTTCTACTCCGTCACCCCTAACCTTGTTTGGAAGCCCCGCAGGGTTGCCGGTGGGGGGGGGAGGCCTGTGCGTCCGTGCCTCGTCCCGTGCGGATGCGTGCGTGGGCCTTGAGCGCTGGCACGCGTGCCGGGCCGGGCCGGGCCGGGGGAACCGCCGCGCCCGCGCGCGCCGGCCGGGCCGGCCCGCCGCCCCGCTCCGGCCGGACGGTTTACGAGCCGGCCGAGGTACGCGCGCTGGCACAGGCCAACCGCCAGCGTCGCTTCCAACCTCCACTTTCGAGGTTCGCGACCTCGCGCTCGGATCCTTTGCGATTATAAAGGCCTCTTAAGATTCGAAAGCATGTGTTTCTTTGGAGCGAGCACGAGGAAAGAAGCTCTTCGTTCCGAACGAGTGTGTATGTACGATTCCAAAAATGCCTACAATTCGAACAAGTTCTGCGAATCGCAAAAGATTCTAGGATTCGAAAAAAGAGGTCAACAATTCGAAGATGATTCTAGGAAACAAAAACGATTGTGCGATTCGTAAAAGCAACCCAAACAAACTTTGGTTCCCGACAAGGAAATCTAGAAATGCGGTATTTTATATCAAACCCATTATTTCGATCGCTCGGAATGCATATAAAAAAGACTTTACTTACATCAACAATAAGAAAATTGGGGTAGTTTCTTTAACTAGCGTGTCTCTCATTATGAAGAATAGTTTTGGAGCATTCTTGACTTCTTTCAGGTGCCTATTTGCTTTTCCCTCCTGTTCCTTTATGTTTCGCCGCTTGGCTCTTGAGGGCAGCAGCTGACTCCGTGAACGAACTCAAGTGAGCAAAGTCTTCCCATTCGACATTTACGACCTCAAGATGGGAGCCGTCGTGGTTATTAGCTTTCTCAATTAATAAGTACCGTTCAGTCGTAGAAATCTTCAGAGAGAGAACAGAAGTACAAATGGAAATTAGAAGTCATTTTTGGCACGAGTAGAAGAAGCAAACCGTTTATGTTTGTTTAAGAAAGCAAAAGGAAAAAAGTAGTTCCAAATTCGCAAATTGAATGCGTACTGGTTTAAGTCATGAAGGAGAAATTTATTTTGTATGAATTTAATAAAATTTTGTAAAATCTTCTGGTTTATTTAATTCATACTTTAGAGTAAATAATGAAATTAAAGGAAGGATTATGGAACTAGTCGCTGTTTTTTAATTGCTGATTAAAGAACTGAAATGGGACGTTCATTATTAAAAGATTATTTGCGTCGAACGACCTTACATTTTAGAGGCCCCCTGTCACACGTACTGTAAGGTAGAAATATTTTCAAATCAGGGGAATGGAGGCTTTCGAAATCACTAATAGGAGCGGATGGTGCTGAATTCAAAGCAAATACAAAGCGTTATATGTGCGATACTTGTTGTCAAGCGCCCAGCTACAAAAAATGAAATATAAATAATAGAAAGAAAGGCGAGCGCGACGATTCGGCGCGGCGGAAGCGGGGGAGGAGGGAGAGGGTGCGGAGGCAGGACAAGGCGCGTTGTGGGTGGAGCAAACACAGCTTCCCGGAAGCGGGAGGAGGGAAGGGAAAGCTTTGGTAGCAGGAGGAGAGATAGAGATAGCAGAATGGAAACAGGAGGAGGTTGGGACAGCAGTGGAAGCAGGAAGAGGCTTGGGTGAGCAATGAAAGTTGGAGGAAGAATGCACGAGTAACGGAATCAGGAGAAGGGATGGGATAGCAATGGAAGCAGGAGGAGAGATGTGACAGCAGTGGAAGCAGGAAGAGGCTGGGTGAGCAATGAAAGTGGAGGAGGAATATACCTGCAATGGAAGCAGGAGGAGGTGGGGAGACAATCCAGAGGAGCAACTGCAAATGCGATGGTTGCCCGCGGTTGCGCATATTGACGCACGGAAAGTCACGATATGCTCTCTCTCCTTGCAAGGGACGACCTTAAGCTCTAAGTTCCTGGCCGGTCTCCCGGAATATGTGGTAGTGTAGTGATTGTAAGTGTAAGTGTGTGTGTGTGTGAAAGGGGAGAGGATAGGACAAGGAAGAGGAAGGAAAGATCTCGTGCGATTCGTGGCCCATTTGATAGGGTACTGCTCCGACATTCGCCTGGTGTTGATCGTAGAAACCACGGAAAACCACCGATCAGAGCAGCCGACCGCTAGAATTCTCCACCAGACAGACTCCACCAGACTGAATTCGACTTCGCGATCCAGCTCGTGTGGGAAGTCTGCGGAGGCAAGGAGCCTGTGAGCCATCCCTGCGGCGCCGTGTGACGTCGCCGTGTGCGGGCGCGTGGGCCGGGCGGGCCGGGGCGCGGGCGGGGGGGGGCGGGGCGGGGCGGGGCGGGGCGGGGCGGGGCGGGGGGCGGGGCGGGGCGCTGCTGACGTGGGCACGAGGGTTCGCACGCATCTCCGGTGGCTCCGCGCGTCTCCAGCCACCGACCCTCGCGGCGGCGCCGTCAGCATTCGACGCCGCCGCCACGTGAAAGTGGCCAACTCCGTACGACTTTTCGGTTTGAAAGCTTTCCCGTGCGGCTTCGGTGTGAATACGTTTTGTAGGCTAAAGGACCGGGGCCTATTGGAAAGTGAGGGTTCGAAACTACCCGAAGATGCCCCCCCACCTCCCTCCCCGATGGTGGTGAAGGTCGGAGTTTACATTGCCGTGGATGAAAGGGAGAACATACCGATGAGATCGCAGTCTAGAAGAAGCAGCTAATGAAGTGAATCAGGTGTCACATCAGCGAACTGTCTGAAGGTGAATTCTGGCAGCCGGCTGCTCTGATCGGTAGTTTCGCGTGGTTTCTTCGGTGAACACAAGCGAATGCCGGAGCAGTACCCTAACGAACGGGCCACGAACTCGCGCGATATTACATTTCATCCATGTCTATCTACTCCTTTAGGATGACTACATACCACACTTGGGGAGCTAGTAGCTGGTGAATATCTGGGCTTCTGCTGAGTTGATGATAATTAAATAATGAGTGAAAGGTGTTGTTACTAGCGAAGGCTGATAAGAAAACCTGAAAATATTTAAGCTATAGATGTTAAATATTATAGAAATTAATTACTCTGATTTTGTGCAGGTGATCTCGATTCGTAGAGGGAATCCTTAAATTGATCTGTTATTTTTTCGCCTAGTTAGTAAATATAGCTCCCGTCACGAACATGTCCATGAGACTTGAGATCGAGTTTCTGTGGGAAGACCGGACAAGGTTTCCAGTTAAATGAACTCATGACTGGCCTTCCGCGGACTGACCCAGTTCCCTATTTCGGCGCATCCACCGTCACAGATGATCATTGCATCAGACATTATTCATTTCATTATTTTCCATTGCGACGTTCGACGGAAATAAAGAAATCAGAATATTCAATAATATGCTCCGGATTTTTAACTCTTTTACGTTCAAAATTTCTTTTGTTCTATGAATATTTTAGATTTTTTCTGTGTTACAGCTTTTCTCTGAGAAAGTTAGAAGATCCCAAATGTTGTGTCTGTGTCCCAAAAAATTGGAAATGCTACATATGTACCATGGAACTTCTATAAAAATTTTGTTTTAATGTTTGTATACTCGGTGCAAATTGTGGTTCCAAGAATGTTTGACCTGTAATTGTGAGAACGTGCAACGTTTTGTATTTTGCAGTACTACTTGCTGGTTAGAAGGTCGCCTAAATTTCATCTTACTAGGCGTTAAATTGTACCTTTTAAAATTAAAGAAATGCTTGAAACAGTAAACTATCTACTTAGTGTTTAAAAGCCTTGTTTAATGCCTCACAATTTTTCATGTACTGAATGTGAAACGCCTTCACTGCCATTTTTTACCGAGGTCTTCATCCCTTGGCTCTCAATTCACTTAGCCGTAGCGTGTTGGCAGTATTTTGGAGAGTTCCGTGAGGGATGCGCCAAATGAGACCGGGGAAGCAACCGCGTTGGCCTGAAGGATGGGAGTGTAAGCCGGAGAGGGAATGGAGGGACGCGCCGTCCGTGACATTTAGTGTCCTGCGTCGACATCCGGTTGCAGTTGGAGGAAACCACGAAAACGACCTGTCAGGCATGCCGGGCTAGCGAAATCTCAACCAGGCCCTGAGGTTTCTGCTTAGGGTGCGGGCAGAATGGTTGTTTGGCTGAAGATGATTTCGGGCAGATTGCTTCTGCCGAACGGTAGTCGTCACACTGTTTTCCACTGCATAACACATTCTTCCTCAAATTAGTAATAAAAAGCGATTTATATGTGTGCGTATATATATATATATATATATATATATATATGTATATGTATATGTGTGTGTGTGAGTGTGGTGTGTGTGTGTGTGTGTGTGTGTGTGTGTGTGTGTAGAAAGAGACAGACAGAGAGGGACGGAGAGATGACATGGAACAGAGAGGAGGGGAGATGTTTTTAATAGTAACTTCACATTCCGTTGTATTAGTGTTTTTTATTGAATCTTTTATATCAGCCACATTGTCATTGATGGTATTTCGATATTTTATTCCTTAATTTCTTGCTGATGCTTCTGTTGTGGCATCTTGAATCTCGTATGTTTCCAGTGGGATTCGCTCATAAACTAATGTAACGGGTTTCCTTACCACCATGTTCAATGGCTCAGTTTGAATAATTCAAGTTCATTTGGTACCGTTTTTCCCATTAGGAACTTCCGACGTATTCTGCAGAACTTTCCTATTACATAGCAATCGTGCCTACGCTTTCGGGAGAATTTAAAATATAATTCGGTCATAATCGGCCATGTTCACCCGAATGCAGATTCGATCGTATAGGGATCCGCTGTGACTGTGCTCTTGCTGGTGAGGCAAACTCGCTATCGTGAACCTTTAAACATAAGATCTCCTTATCTCCTACGTCATCTTCTTTGGGGGCTTGCTTGACATTCACTCACAGTGCCAGAGTTGTTGTTCTGAACCTTTCAATTTCCACGGAATGAAAACGAGGCGGCGAGGCACACAGACCTGTAGAAGTGGCGAATATAGATTTTCCGCCTCCCAAAGGCCTTTCTTTCCGAGGCGCCTTCCCTGTGGGGGTGAAATATCGGAGGGGGAGGCGGTTTTTATTCGCCGGCGAAAGAGCAGAACTCGTTTGCATATATTACGAGGTATCGCCTGGCGGCGCGGCGGGGCCAAGCACGGCCAGCGAAGGGAAGAGACGGCCCGACCGCTTCCTTCCGAGCGATGCAGATCGTGGGATCCGCAGATGCAACTCCAGCTGTCGTTCGATTGGTTTTGGTTTGTTTTTTTCGTGTTTCCGGGCGCGTCAACTGCTTTGGTCATTAGTCCCGTTAGTGAAGTGCATGTTTTTCTTGGGAGATGGCGGTGTTCTTCCCCCGCTAGATGGCGAGATCCGGCGCCGACCTACCGCCGGCTAGTCGGGTTTCTCCTAACCAGGACTCTCCCACCAGCGGGCACCGCCCCAGCCGGGACAAGCTCTAAGCTCCTGACCAGCCTCCCGGAATATGTGGCAGTGTAGTGCATGTTAGTGTAAGTGTGTGTGTAAGAGGGAGGATAGGATAAGGAAGAGGAAGGACAGGTCGCGCGCGGTCCGTGGCCCATTTGGTAGGGTACTGCTCCGGCATTCGCCTTGTGTTGATCGGAGAAACCACGGAAAACTACCGATCAGAGCAGCCAGCCGCTAGAATTCTCCTGCAGACAGCGACTGAATTCGACCTAGCTGAAAAGCTCGTGTCAAAAACCCTGCCGCCATCGGGACTTGAACCTAGGACCTCCCGGTCAGAGGCCCTGCAGTGACATCAGTTGATGCACTGAGCTACCGCGCCCGGTCTGTCGTTCGAAATTCAAGTTCCCGTGAGGATGTTTCGTCACTGTTTATGCTTGAAGTAGTAAGACTTTAGTTTTGAATATTGGTAGTATTAGTAGTAATATTAGTAATGAATTAAAAATAATGTGGTCAAGATACAAATACAGCTGAATCGGAAAACAAATATTAACGATATAAATTTGAATGTATAATAACATTTTACACTTTATTTTTTCAGTTCGTGTGGCTTTCCCTTAAATGCAATCATTGGGATATTGAGGGTACTTCTCAAAAAGAAGTATTGTAATCTCTTAATGAGGTTATATTATATCGTTCATGAAAAGAAATACGAATTATGAGTGCGTAAACATAATTTGAAGTTATTAAATATTCACAGCAATAAATAAAATTTGATGAATTTAAAATTATGAACGATACCGATAAATAATAGAAATGTGGATGGTTGTGGATAATATCCACATTCTAGTATCCTCTCTGTTGCCAAATTGTGAATCGAATGCAGCATTTGGAACATTACTAAGTGATAACTCTTGACTTTTTTTTTATACTTAAATACTTCCAAGTGATTTTGAAACTTATTATGACTCACCCAAGGTACCACAATGACAAAAACCTCATTAATATTTTATTTCAAACGCTTTCATAATCTTTCTCTCAGGTTTCTAACGCTGAGATAATTGTAAAAACGAAACCACAAAGTTTATCCATAAGGGCTGTAATAATCTTCGCCTTCGTTTCAATAAACATTGTCGTCTCGGGAAAGCGTACTGTGTTGGGCGGACGCTTAACCTGCATTTGGGGTCGGGCAGCAGCTTTTCCTGGGCGTGCAGCGGCTCCGTTGCGTGCGGGGCGTACGCAGGCCGGGCGTTGGCGCGTCGCCAAGTGGGCTGCGCGGGGCCACGCGCGCGACACGGCGGGCGCGCCGCCCACGACGCCACCCTCCACCCCACACCCTCGCCGCCGCCGCTGACCCCGAAGCCACGCCCCGCCGGCCGCGCCCTCCGCCACCCCGCCGCCCCGCCACCCCGCCGCCCCCGCCGCCCTTTGTCGCCACCACCCACCACCGCCCCCATCCGCCGCGCCACCACCTCGGCCCCGCTCATTACAATTAACTCATAGAATTTTTTTCATTTATTTCTGCTTGGCCCGAAGGCCCTCAGCATCCGCGTACGATACAGTGATGTTACATGAATTAAATTAACATTGGTTGTGAAAACTTAGACTTGAATACATTGAGTACATGTGAATTAAATGTGAGAAGCCACATCGGGTGCATGATAATCAAGGAGGTAGTTTTCGCTTTAGTCTATTGTCGCGGTAGTTTTCGCTTTAGTCTATTGTGGTGAGGATTTCGTTTTCCGATTTTTAAATGTACAGCTGAGGGAATCTGGGGAATTTTAGGATAGAAGCGAGAGGATAGGAGGGGGCAATGGACGGAGATAGGAGTACTGCCGAGTTCGTTATGTAGCTGGGAGTTAGGTACAAACCATGGAGCTCTAGTGATGGTTAGTCGTAAGAACTCAAAACATCCGAACACCTGAAAAACAAAAACAACAATAATAATAATAATAATAATAATATATAATAATAATAGTAGTAATAATAATAGTAATAATAATAATAATAATTATTATTATTATCATCATCATCATCATCATTCATCCTGCGGGATCACATTTACCATCACCATCCAGTGGAAGGCTATTGCAAACCGCCAGTGTGATCATCTGCCTACAAAAAGGGAAGGCATGAAGGCGAAATCCTCCACCCCCTCTATGCTCGAAAACTATTGTGGTACTCAGCGTCGACGTCATGATCGTTATTAGCTTGCCTTTTTAAATAGTTCAGAAATGGCAGTTGCTTTAGGATAGCGTTGTGCATTCAAATACCGCGGATGGCGTGGGCGATTTTATGCCGTGACCTTGTGATTATGGCATGCTAAGAATTGGCATACCACATACCTCATGACCAAATCGAAAATCATAATTTACCTGTCATTCATTGCCAGAAAAGTCGGTTATCTCCAAATCTTGGTCTCAGACTTCATGGCCTATCAGAAGGCATGTGTCTTTCTTGGAAAAATTTCCCAACCTTTTCTGATGTTCTAATTTAGAATTAATAGATGAAACAAATAACATTTGGTCCTTCTTATACAATTTAAAATCAAGGTGATTCGTTTCTTGTTACATGTACCGTAAGTTGTTACAATACTTCTCCAATTCAACTTCGTGCAATTCCTTCATTACAAATTGGACTATTCAAAAATTATCACGCTGGGAAAAAATGCCTAAACATCTAACCAACACGCAATTTCTGGGAATTCCCAGAAAGTTGCATATTTAAAGTAATAGTTATTCGAATGATTACGCATCCAACAGTGTTTTGGTACTATGGACATCATGTTCTCCAAGAGGGAAGGTGCAAACCTGTTGAAGAAAATTGAACTCGTATTCCCTTAGTGGAAAATTCAACACCATCCCCCTTCAGTGTGTGTACGTGACAGCCACATGATTTACGGGTTCAGTTCCTCTCCTTCGTTCGGGCTTCCGTGGAAAGATCACGTCACTCCATGAAGAGGTTTAAATTCGCTGTATTCTCGTACCTTCCACGCCGAAAAACACAATCCCTTAAATAACGTCAGGTTTAATGCATATTCATTTTACTTTGTAGACTTTCGTAGTAAAGAGACAGAATTGTTATTTTACATGAATGACACAGAGAAACTCGTTTTGTGGAGTCCTGGTAACGAAAAAGAGAAATAGATAACGCAAAAAGATAAATAGATAAATCTTGTTCCTGTAAAAGTAGTAAATTACTTGTGACATATGACCTTGTCCTTGATTTGCGTAAAGGACGCTTAAAAATGCGCGTCTAAATTATTACAATCTCCTTGAAATCTCTGATTTTTCGAAAATCGACAAATTGAAATGTTTTCGGTATCTTCCTCAACGGCAATGTTGAAGGAAAAGATTTGTCGTGTTTGTCAGGTCAATGTTTGAAGGAAAGGATCACGTCAACCAGCGGGGGAAGATCACCGCCATCTCTCGAGAAAAACATTCACTACACTAACAGGATAATGACCAGAACAGTTGATGCGCCCGGAAACATGAAAAAATCAATCAATCAATCAGTCAACCGCTGAATCTTGGGGAACATTGACAGCGATGGTCGTGGTTTTCCAATCGGGAGCTCCGTTACAACTTAATTTTATTGAAGCTTCCGATTGGATAACTGGGCTCCAGCTGATCAAACGTTACTGCGCTATATGTTTTATGTGGAGTATACATCCAGGAAGCAATGCTCTATATTAAAATTGTATTTCCTATATTTTGTTACTGTAGTGTTTCTTCTTTTACAGAAGTTTCCCCAAAACGCTTTCTTTATTCGCTGGAGGCCTTCATCCAGGAAGTGCATTTGTTGCAATGAGCATTTCTTCCATTCGTTATCTGAACTGCGACGGCAGTATTTTGTCGCGTTAAAGTGTAAAGTAGGTCACGCGCAGACACGTGAAATCTCGTAATGAGATCCTGCATTTTGCTTACAGCGCCCCATTTCACTTCTTCAAGATTTTTTCCGACAATATTCTCTTTCTAATGAAAATAGTCAAATGCCCGAATAGGACACTTTTCGTGTTTTCCATTTGATGTTTCGCAACAATTTTATTTGTGTATTGCAGTGATACATCTTAAAATTTAGAATTACGTTAAGTAAATAAATTCACATAATTTGTATATCAGAGAGGGTAAATGAAATTTGTACAATATAAATAAGCGACACGTTTCCTTCATGTGCGTATTTTGGAGCGATCTTTTGATAGCTATGGATTGAAAACGTAGCCCCTCTGACTAAGGATTTTGTTTAATGGAAAGAAATTTTGGTAAATAGTCAATTGTAATAGAAACAATTATTCAGGTAATTTGGTGTGTTATATATTAATCAAGTCGCTCACAAATTTAGTTCTATCAAATTTTAAATTGGTTTGTTACTTAATACTTGTGCAAACAAGGGATATTATGCAAATATCGCTTGTTCTCTTTCATTATTCTCATTGCGCGTAATTAACTCTTTAATCCCTGTTTAGAAAACTCGTAAGTTTTCTTTGGCAAATTTATACTTTTTTTCAAATTTCAAACTAATACTGTTATATTCAAATTTATAGAATTATAAATCTATTTGTGATGAAAAAATGTCCAAATGCAAATCAAGTTTCATGCTGCCCTGCCATTTCAGGCGTCGAATTTGTATTAATTAGTTGTAAATAATAATTCAGGTTGTTATTCACAAAACCACTCAATTTCCGGTGTTGGGCACTTTGGGAGGCTTTCCAAAATTTACATGGAGCGACATTTGGTCATTAAAAGCAAATATATTTATGAAAGTCCTCGATAGGATAATAATGTACTACTCTGTGAGAAAATAAGTCGAATTTTTCAAACATGCATGTAACAAAAGAAAATTCTGGCTGAGCAACCTGATTATTGAATTTTTACGAATGCTATTTATTTCAGTTTTCGTTTATCAACGTTCCTACTACCATCTAGTCCCCTCTCTTTCTGTCTTGCTCTCTTTCTCTCTCTCTCTCTCTCTCTCTCTCTCTCTCATCTCTCTCTCTCTCATTATATATAATAATAATAATAATAATAATAATAATAATAATAATAATAACTAGTATTACGAGCTTAGAAGGATATTAAATACCATAAATTCCTCAATATATTCCACTCTTCCCTTCCCTCCCCCTCTCCTTTTGAGCCTCCTGACAAAAGAGGACAATGCCGCGACGATGAACCACTGGATGGTGGGGCCGGGGGCGATTCTCCGTGTCATGCCTTCGCTTCTGCCGGCGGTGGCGGTGGCGTCGACTGAAACAAACGCTCGCGTTTATCGCCCCCTCCCCTGCCCCGCCTCCCCTCCACTCGGCGGCGTTTGCTGGGGCGCCGCGACGCGGGCGACAGTTGAAGCGTATCGTAAACTTTTTACGTCTTCTGCCGTCGCACCACCGCGCCAACGCGACGGAATCGGACGTAATGGAGCGCGGGGCCCGGGGAATGGGGAGGTTGCAGGCACCCTCACGTGCTGGCGCGTTTTCGGATTTTCCGGTGCGCGAGACAAGATCGGAACGCTAGTAAGTACTAGATGGCGTTTGACTTTGCATGCACAACGGGCGATCTGTCAACTCGTCACTGATGACCGCAACGCGATTGATTGATTGATTTTTTCGTGTTTCCGGGCACGTCAACTGCTTTGGTCATTAGTCCGTTAGAGTAGTGCATGTTTTTTCACCGGAGATGGCGGTGATCTTCCCCCTCTGGATGGCGAGATCCGCCGCCGACCTACCGTCGGCTAGTGGGATTCCCCCTAACCAGGACTCTCGCACCAGCGGGGCACCGCCCCAACCGGGACAAGCTCTAAGCTCCCGACCGGTCTCACGGAATGTGTGGTAGTGTAGTGCTTGTTAGTGTAAGTGTGTGCGTAAGGGGAGAGGATATGGCAAGGAAGAGAAAGCCAGATCGCGCGCGGTCCGTGGCCCGTTTGTTAGGGTACTGCTCCGTCATTCGCGTGGTGTTGATCGGAGAAACCACGGAAAACTACCAATCAGAGCAGCCGGCCATTAGAATCCAGCCGCGAGCCAGAAACAGGCGCGGAGTGGTTCTACACAGAAAAATAAAAATGTATTGACGTATTGTAAGAAATATCCTATTTCTGTATAATCTCAAAGCAGTGGAATTAATATTATGTCTTGGATGTTTTCTTCCCGCAAGAAACAAGAATTTCGTATCTTCGAAGAATGTGCAAACGAAATGGATTTAAATTTCAACTTAAATGATCTGTGTAAACGTCCATAAAGTTGGCAACTAAGAAACAAAACATGCAGCCCCGCCGAAGGGAGCGGAAGAAGAGGGGATCTCGGCGAGGCGAGGGAGTGGGGTTGAGGGGCGGGGAAAGTGAAGGTCGCCCGTCACGTTCCATTCCGCGACATTAAACCGGGGCCGGTAGCTCAGTGCATCAACTGATGTTACTGCAACGTCTCTGACCGGGAGGTTCTAGGTTCGAGTCCTCACGGCGGCAGGATTTTCGACACCAGCTTTTCAGCTAGGTCGAATTCAGTCGCTGGCTAATTTTACTTGAAACCTCTGGGCATTTTTAAAGTTTTCTCAAAATGACTCCAAATTTGTTTTTAGACCTCTTTTCGGAAGGACGTTTTAATTTTACTTCATTTATTTAAACCCGCTTATTATTATATTTATTATATTATTGATTATGTTTCGCAGAAACCTATATATTCGTTAATAATATACGTTTGTTTAATTTCTAGCTAGGAACTGAAACTGTCCGTTCTCCTATCCCCAAATACTTCCTGAACCGGAGAAGAGTGAATTTTGTGTAATTTCGTCGGCAATATTGATTCTTGATCATCTTTAAACAATATTACTTCATTTTCCCTTACACGGATTCAGGATCACCTAACAATTTGTTAGACTAATTGTTACATCATCACCTAGCTCCACCAAAGAGAGCGGAAAATGTATGAAACAGAAATAGATCTAAAAATGTGAAAATCTGATAATTTGCTCCTGAAGTCAAGTAAAGCAGGGATCTTTTCGGTGAAAATACACACCATATTCTTAATTAAATGTACATGTGTTTGTCATTTTCCTGAGAAACGCTTCGTTTCTGCAGAGCAGTTTCAAGCTATTTCTCTTCTTCTGTGATGTCCAGAAGTCTGTGTTTAAAGTGAGTTGTTCTGAGGAAATTTTAGTTATTGCTAAAGAGGAACAATCTTTTTAGGATGCAAATTTCGAAAACGCATATTTGTGAATTGGTAGAATCTGTTTGCATATTATGGCAACCCGGCATCGTGTAGGACATTGCGATCGTGTCCGATCTGGCCAGCCGACCGTCAGTATTTGTATGCACTTGCTGATCGCGTACACATAACGTACCGTTACATTTCTATGGAATTGTTGATCGCGCAGTTCCAACCTACTGTACAACAGATTCGAATCTTAGAAATGTGCGTAAGCTGAGGTGAGATAATGTTGCGTGGAAATGAAGAAATACAAAAGAAAACTTTCTATGGAAATCTTTGCTGCTGAAGCCAAAGCGGCAAATTTACTCGTATTATAAGGAAAACGCTGGTGTTATTTTTTTTTCAACTGAAACTTCGTACGTAATAATTTTATCGAAAACAAACTACGCATTTCCTTTGCTCTCTTAACGGATTTCTGGAAGCAATCTTCCGCGTGCTTCCCTCCTCCCGAAAACGACGCGCGTGCGGTCTGCAGGCCTGCCAACCGCGGCCTGCTTTCCTTCAGGGCAGCAAGTGTTGGGATCCGGAGCGCGTGTTTGTTTGTGACGGATAAACAAAGGGATTCGGAAAGACCGCTGCTAGGCCGCCGAGCGACTGTTGGGCTGCACCCAGTGGAGAGAAGAGGCGCTGCAGGAAACCGGGTCAAGTTTCTGCGTCTGTGAACTCGCACTCCGCAGTGTTTGGGGGCTGTGGATGGGGCCGTAGCAGGTGCCCTCTTGACTTCGTAAAGCGAGTGATTCTCCGAAGCGGAGTCCTCGGAACGCGGTGTTAGTACGGTGTTGATGTTGCAGAGAATTTCTTGCCAAAACCCAAAGAGGCGATTGAAATCGAAAGCAGGAAAGAGACACGAAATATTATAAGACAGTCTCAATGCTTGTCCATCTCTGTTGTGATAGTTCCCTACTCAGATCTTATGCACACAATAATTACAAGTTGCGGAAATTGAAGATTCTAAGTAGCACGAAATATTGCGCAAGAGATTTGAGGATAACATTACAAGAGAAGAACTGAAAGGAAAGGGCCTCAAAGCCATTCTCATGGACTTGTGGAATAAGTGGCTACGACATACATAATGAATGGATAACTCCCCTTTACCGAAGTTAGCTTTCCAATGCAAACCAAAAGGGAAGAGAGATATAGAAAGGCCAAGAAATAAACAAATCTGTGAATCCGAAACAGGCTGCAGCTTCTACTTTCAAGTGAGGAAGAAGAAGAACCATTAAAATTAGTAGCTGGAAAATCAATAATAAAACCGAAACCGAAACAAATAATAAAATAAAAATATTGCTGTATTCGGAGATATCCTCAAAAATTTGATGCACATACGTTTACTATCCAAATAATTGTATCTGTGAATGAAAATATACGATTAAGATCAGGTTTAATAATAATAGTGATTAATAATAAGATGCTTGTGTCTTGCTCAACGGAATGTAAACACGGAAAACCTTACTTAATGGTCGATGGAACAACTTGATGATTTCCCACACAGTATTATTATATTTACTCGCACATAAAACCCACTATTACTGAAACATGTCCTGTAACATCAGCGCCATCGATCGGCACGATATTTAGAAGTTATGTTTGCACGGACATACTGCAGGTGATGAAGGTATCGTGGTGGGTTTAATGTGTACCTTGCGTGCCAGATGGCGATTCCTCAACGTGCTAATGTCGTGTATAAAACGGAGATGATACATGTTATGGTAATAATTCCACTTTTCTTCACATTGCTTAACATATACGAATGCGAAGTTCAGACTCTTCATATGTTCGGTATTCACACAGAGCAGAGTTTAAAACACAAATTACTTGAGTGGAACAGAAAGCATTTTGTTTTATTCATCTGCCACTGAAGGAAAATTGTTCTCTCGTCAGAAAAGTCGACAAATTTCTTTTTCGTTTCGAATACAAAGTTAGAAAAGACCTCATGGCAATCACCATCATAAAACAAACAAACATGAAGTATTTTGTCACATCTGCTATTAACTTCTATTGCTTGAACAATTTTTCTACCATTACACCTTAACAACCAAGAAATATATTTCTAAAGAAGACGCTTTCTCTTAATTTTTAGTGATTGATTGATCATTGCCTTGAACAATTTTTTTTGACGGTCATTAGTCCGTAGTAGAAGTGCATGCTTTTCCTCGGAGGTGGCGGTGATCTTCCCTCGCTGGATGGCGATATTCGGCGCCGACCTACCGTCGACTAGTCGGTTTCTCAACCAGGACTCTCCACAGTGGGGCACCGCCAGAGCATGGACAAGTTCGCTCCGACCGGTGTCCTGGAATATTGGTGTAGTGTAGTGCATGTTAGTGTGTGTGTGTAAGGAGATGATAGGACAAGGAGAGAAAGGACAGATCGCGCGTGGTCCGTGGCCCGTTTGTTAGGGTACTGTTCCGGCATTCGCCTGGCGTTCATCGGAGAAACCACGGAAACGACCGATCAGAGCAGTCGGCCTCTAGAATTTTCCTCCAGACAGCGACTGAATTCGACCTAGCTGAAAAGCTAGTGTCGAAAATCCTGCCGCCGGGGGAGTGGGAACCTAGGACCTCCCGGAGACAAGCGCTGCATTGACATCAGTTGAGGCACTGAGCTACCGGTACCGGTCCAAGTTTTCATCGTAAAAATGCGTGTCTATTGATGTAATATGAGCAGAAACGAAATAGTATTATTTTCGCCGTGTTCCAGCCTCCTCTATCGATTCCCTCCGAAGCCCGGCGTGCTGTTATCGGCATTGTCTGTCGCCCTCGCCATCACCCTCGCTCTCCGCCTGTCGTCTCCGCCGCCACCCGCCCTGGCCCCTGTTTCTGGAGTCGATACTTGGCGAGAATCGATAGCGCGGGACGGCTGGGACCCCGCCTCGTGCGAGTGGGATAATGGCGGTGATTCAGCCCCTCGACGCCGAGGAAGAGAGGGGAGGGGGTGATAACGCCTCGAGGAAACGGAGAGGGGGAGCGACTGCTCTTGGGACCTGGAGAGGATGCTGGATTGGTTTGGTTTGGTTTTTTCGTGTTTCTGGGCGCGTCAACTGCTTTGGACATTATTCCCGTTAGTGAAGTGCATGTTTTTTTCTCGGGAGATGGCGCTGAGCTTCCCCCGATGGATGGCGAGATCCGGCGCCGACCTACCGTCGCAGCTGAAGTCGACCTGTCGAAAATCCAGTCATCGAGACTCGAACCTAGAACCTACCGGCCAGAGGCACTGCAGTGACATCAGTTGATGCCCTGAGCCACCGTTTCCGATGTAAATTCCGAAACGAAACCGTTTGAGGCCGGGGAGCGCGGCCGGACGCGGGTAACGGACGCGAACTGCGCCGAGTAAAGAAAGGCCTGTGGGCCGGTGCGTCGTGCCGTCCAGTACGTCTGCCCGCCGCCGCAGCGCCGAAGGGCCGTCGAGTCGACGGCGATCCGGCGATATCGACAGGCCGAACTCCGCTCCCCGCGCTACACACCTCCACAAAAGGAACACAGACGCGTTTTCAAAGCGTCCTTCCACATTTCCGGTGCCGCCTGGGCAAACACTGGTCAGTCTTTTCATTTCGTACGAGCTTTTCGGCCTTTCACCG
Source organism: Teleogryllus oceanicus (assembly GCA_964035755.1). NCBI lineage: Eukaryota > Metazoa > Arthropoda > Insecta > Orthoptera > Gryllidae > Teleogryllus > Teleogryllus oceanicus. The sequence goes on from CAXIVR010000008.1 coordinate 13,849,384, forward strand.
GAGCGGGTTCGTTCGGACTGCCATCATGGGAAAATCAGCGGCGAAACTGGAGTAGAAAAACATTCAAGCCGAACATGTTTGAGAAGGAAAATAAAATAAAATACGAAAAGAGAAACCAAATTCATGACAACCCTGGCCGTCGATTTCTGGTATTACGTGCAATATTTTCTGATATTCTAATGCATAAAGAATCATTTTGAATTTATAGTTTTAAAATAAAATTTCAAATGTATTATAAAATAAATTTTGATTTCTAATATATTTTGCTTTCAAACATTTTTATTTACATATTATTGATTGGCTATTAGACTTCACGTTGAATGAACTTGCTTTTAATGTGTATTTAAATGTAACATCATTTTAACGTATTGCCTATTTCTAAATCGTTGTATTCAATAGCTCGTGATATTGAAAATACGACTCGGAAAGTGAAATGTCTTATATTTTTATTCATCTGTATCTCATCATCATCGCATTACCCTCTGCTACAATAACAAACACCTTTATATACTATCATTAATGAAAACATTATGATAAGTTGACATTTTGGCGTTCACAAAATGTTTGTCAAAATCAATTTGGCTTTATCACTGTACCTTCGGAGTTAAATCTTCTTACAGTACAATCTCTCAGTTTAGAGATCTAAACTTTTAACATATTTTCTGGGACCTTCGTAAAACTCTCTGCATTTCTGCCTTCCTCCTTATGTACTTCACTTTTAAGGTAAGATTAAAGTTCTAAGTACAACTTGCTTTGATTTGATTTTGCTTGAAGAACGTGCCGCATAAATTGAAACCAGATAGAAATAAAAAAGGAGGAATCACTAGAAAGTTTATAGCGCGAATACTGAAGAGTGCCTGCCGCCCCTAAAAAGAAGATCGCTTTGTCGATGTCCATTACGTTGCTTTTCGCGCAGTTGTGTACGCTCCGTGGTGCGCTTGGGCAGCCCGCTTCGTCTGGCCGGAAGCCAATTCCGCTGGCCGTTTGCGGTCGCTTCGTGCGGCTCGCGACGTTCTATTGTTTCTCCCGGCGACAGTGGCGCGCCGCCCTTAATCCCTCCTCTCCGCCGACCGCCTCATTTCTTCTGATTTCCTCGAGATTAAACGCTCCTACGGACGAGAAGGCCACCGGGCAGAATTGTGGAGAATTTCAAAGCCGGCTGATGTCACTGCAGCGCTTCTTAACTTTCTAGCGGGAGGTCCTAGGTTCGGGTCCTGATCGTGGCAGGATTTTCGTCACGATCTTTTCAGCTAGGTCGAATTCAGTCGCTGTCTGGAGGAGAATTCTAGCGGCCGACTGCTCTGATTGGTAGTTTTCCGTTTCTCCGATCAACACCAGGCGAATGCAGGAGCAGCAACACCAGGCGAATGCGGAACCCTAACAAACGGGCCATGGACCACGCGCGATCTGTCCTTCCTCTTCCTTGTCCTATCATCTCTCCTTACACACACACACTAACATGCACTACACTACACCACATATTCCGGGAGACCGGTCGGGAGCTTAGAGCTTGTCCCGGCTGGGGCGGTGCCCCGCTGGTGGGAGAGTCCTGATTGGTGGAAAGCCCACTAGTCGACTGTAGGTGTACTGCTACTACGGGACTAATGACCAAAGCACTTGACGCGCCCGGAATCAGGAAAAAATCAATCAATCAATCAAAGCCGGTGGGTTTCGGACGATTTAAGGATCTGAATCAGTTTGCAGGAGTTTTATCTGAAATTCTTAGTGCTCGCACAATTTGTTGAGCAGATATCAATGTAATCGTAACTTCGGTCTTGTACACATTATATAACCTATTAATTGTAGATATATTTTCTTTCTATTTATAGAATATTTTTATATCTTCTCATACCGCTTATAATTTATTTACTTTGTTGTAGGCGGTTTAGACGTTGCTCTTTCCGTGTTTTATTTTTGTGTCATGAGAAAATGGAGAGCCATGATTAATATGATGGCTGGATAAAGATATAGAAGAAGAACGTTACTCAATTAAAGTTGGACTATGATCTAAATAGAAGAGCAACGAACGTTAAGGAGAACGATTTGCCATTTTAGTAAGAAATATGTCTGCTGCGCACAATACCAATGATTGGAATTTCTCTGAATAAGAACTGTTTATGAATCATTCAAACGTTCAGAGTTTTTTAATACGTACGATTTATTGAGACTTGAAATTGAGTTAAAACTATCTTTTTATTATATTTTAAATTTTCGTCTTTAAAACTAATATTTTAAAATGCCATTTTGAGAATTAACTTCTTCGCAAACGCAAAAGTTTTATATATGTCCATGTACTCTACTTGGTTAGATGGTAAATTAATCCAATCTAAGCCGCGCGTAAAAATGTTTTTACACTTTACAAAAATCTTACTTTTTGAAGAGTTCTGCGAAAGATGTTTTCATTTAGCAACATTCTCCGCATACCGTAACGACTTTGTGTCCCGGTAAAGTTTAAATAGCTTGTTCCAGATCTGAGTCAACTCCATCTGACAAAGTTTCACTGCAAATAAGGAAACGTATTAACAAAGCTGCAAGTTGGCAGGGTCCCGTCGACAACATAAGACACGTTGGATCCAACAACTTCCTCAGGGATAATTGCAACAGGAGGGCATCTGGGGTGCACGCGAAATGCCAACTCTTGAGATCCAGTGACGCCTTGTAAGGGAGGTTCGTGTGACCTTTTAACATCCTGACGCCTCAGTTTCCTTCGCAGAGATGTTTTCTTAGGTTAGCAAGTGGAGGGGTTGGATATGGCTGTAATGTACTCGTATCTCAAACTAGCCACCGAAAAGGAGAGTTGACAGAGAGTTTTTGCACAGCGTGAATAAACTTTGGTGCATCTGTGCATGCGCTGACTCTACCTCGAAGTGGTAGCAGAGTTTGCTTTTTCAGCGACTTACGTTGAATTTAACTGTTCACCCGTTCATGGTATACAGAAATTGTTCCCGACTCTAGCGGTGCTAACATTCCTGTGATGCAACATCGTGTTGACAACATTAATCTGTGTATTCAATTGTCTACTACTAAGAGAATTTTTAGCTACTAAGAGAATTAAACTACTAAGAGCATTTTTCGATCCCCCTAAGACATGAACTGATGAGTCATTTGTCATTATAAACTATATAACCACTATATTGTATTATATATATATATATATATATATATATATGTAACTAAATTTCTGTCCTATCCTCTCCCCTTCCACACATATTTACACTAACATGCACTACACTACCACATATTCCGGGAGACTGGTCGGGAGCTTAGAGCTTGTCCCGGCTGGAGCGGTGCCCCGCTGGTGGGAGAGTCCTGGCTAGGGGAAACCCCACTAGCCGACGGTAGGTCGGCGCCGGATCTCGCCATCCAGCGGGGGAAGATCACCGTCGTCTCCCGAGAAAAACATGCACTACACTAACGGAACTAATGACCAAAGCAGTTGACGCGCCCGGAAACACAAATCAATCAATTAATAAAAAAAATCTAGTGAATTTCTATGTTCTCACGACTACTCGTTGGCCACGCCCCTACCGCAGAGGACATAAAGCGTTTTGGGCGGTCGGGCGGGCAGGTGCGGGCGCGTGACGTCGCAATTTGCCGCGTCACCACAGTGCAGAGCGACACCTCGGTGACACCGGAACAATGCGAATTAGCCGGCGAGCGCGGTTCGTTAAACTCAGGGGTGATTGATTGGATATCGTTCTGAGCGGGCAGTGGGGGGCGACGGGGGGCTAGGAAATGAACTAACGCCCCGGCCACGGGGGTGCAGCTCTGTCGCACACCATCTGCTTTCGGTGAGCGATGACCTCCTTCCGGGCGAGAGGAAGGCTCCTCTGCCAATCAGATTCTTTTTCGGCTTTGTTGCCGACGAACAGAAAAAGGACGCGCGTTGTACCGATGATGCACCGCTAACGGTCCGCCATACTAATGAGAACACGACGAGTTGTGTTGTGTTGCGAAGCGTCTTTAAACCGTGTAGGACCGGAAGAGGTTGTTCAGGACGTGAACTGATGTCATTGCAGAACCTCTGACCGGGAGGTCAGAGCCTCTGTGGAGGTAGGATTTTCGACACTAGCTTTTCAGCTAGGTCGAATTCAGTCACTGTCTGGAAAAGAATTCTAGCGGCCGGCTGCTCTGATCGGTAGTTTTCCCTTATTTCTCCGATCAATTCCAGGCGAATGCCGGAGCAGTACCCTACCGAACGGGCCACGGACTGCGAGCGATCTTTCTTTTCCGTTCCTTGTCTTATCCTCAGCCCTTACACACACTTACACTAACATACACCACTCATGCATTACCATGCATGCCGGGAGACTGGTCGACGGCTTAGAGCTTGTCCCGGCTGGGGCGGAGCCCTGATGGTGTGGGATATCTGGTTGGGAGGAAACCCCGCTAGCGAATGGTAGGTCGGCGCCGAATTTCGCCATCCAGCGGTGAGATATCACCGCCACCTCCCTTTGAAAAACCATGCACTACACTTACGGCAATGATGAACTTAGCAGTTGACGCGTCCGGAAAATAATAAATTAGTCTGTTTTTCTAAAGGCGGAAGATTTGGTAAAGCTGCATGTACACAAAACACGTTACATTTCTATCGCTTATATATTTGCAAGCACACGAACTGCGCTATAATTTTGTTGAGAAAGAAAGCATTTTTCAATCGCGCATGTGACGATTTGTAGACAGCCCTGTTGGTTCTCCACGCGTTGGCGACTAAAGGATCAATTTTACCTCCACACGGGTCGCCGTTGTAACTAGAGTGAGCTTGACAAACAAACATACCCAATAGGAATCGGGACCGAACGAGTGTTTACTATTACAACGATAGATTGCAAGTAGCAATTACGTTCATTCAGCTTGTAATATCTAATAAGTTCAAATATATTGATATTTTGTGTAATTAGTTCCGTCACCTTTGTGTTTTTGTGTTCAACATGACATAAATTACCCGCCTAAAATGTTTCGTACTTGTGCCAATCATAATTTATAACTCTCGCTCGACCATATCGGATAAAACGTACTGGTGAAAGGCAAATAGTTCAAAGCCAACGTTTCGTGTCAATCGTTTGTATTACTACATGTATCGTATTTTGTCATATATATTCTTCCTTTAAAAAATTCAACAAAAACGGAGTGGGTTTATGTGCGTGTATCACGAAATGAAACGTCATAATTGTTCAAAAGTTGTCTCTTTGTTTTCAAGCAATGTTACAAATGAATAGTTAGTTTTATTTCAAACATCTCGCCTACAATTTTCATGCGACCTCCTGGCATATGAAACATGAAGGGTAATATCAGCTTTTGAACAAAAATATTAAAACCATTAAAATAGAAGTACAAACTTAACGTAACTGTAGTCCAAAACACTGAGGTGGGCCTAATTCAAAAAATACGGTAATGATACGGCTTAATCTTTCTAGAAAAACTCACTGGCTTAAAAAATCCACTTTTGAGAACTTTTCGATCTGGGGATAGCTTAGTGCGCCGCCTAGCAAAGCAAACCACGTTGCGTGCAGCATCTCGCACGTTCTCACTGCTTTTTGCACACGCGCAGTCGTAAGCCGATCCGCTGGACCGCGATAAGGCGGAGCCCCTCGACGTGTGAAAGCGCACAGTGCTCTGAAAGCGCTGCTGCTTCTTTGTTTGGCCAGTGGCGGCGCGTGGCATTGCCTTTAAGGGTTTGCTCCAAAAACTTCAACTGTCACCGATACGAAACGCGTGACGATATCATATTAACCGACAGAGGAGATTGCGGCCGGTGGGTATGGAAAGTGGTGCAGTTGTCATTTAAAATTGTTGCGCACGTCCAGTCAGAAGATTTTTTCGAGTCGGTTCAGGTTTGTATTAATTTATTATTAGTACGCTTTGATGTAACTCTCGATGGCCAACTTCGCGTGTGGGTCGTGGATGTTATTATTCTTTTAGGCATGGATGCCATAGCCAAGAACTTCGTGTACATTGAGTGTCTACATCAGACACGTCAAATCGCGTCCGCTCGAGCTACTTGCCCGCCTGGGGAGTCTGGCGCTCCTACAGGCACACGCAACTTCCCCTGACTCCGGACTCATTTCCCCTTGAAATCCAGCAAGGGATGTACACTCTCAAGCTGAAGCGGCGCGGGGAATAGTACTTCATACCAATATATGCTAGCCAGATTTTTCCTATCAAATAACCGAAAATTGTATTATGTTTACATTCTTCACTACTTATTACTATTTTAAGTTTCTTTTCTTACTAAATTCTCCCTGATAAAAACATCATTGTTGAGTGACAGGAATATGTTTGAATGGCAAATTCTTTCCTTGTTTTCTTTGGTGGTGCGTTGTGTTATGAAGTCGTTGACTTATTTATTTATTTATCAATAATGTGAAATAAATTAAGAAGCCTCTATAACTTAGCAATTCTCGTTTACGGACGGAAAGAACATTTAACTAACAAGAGTGTTTAACACGATAACAAAAACAACATACTTTGGATTCAATTTTTTTAAATTTTACTCGATTGAGAATTTAAAATCGGACAATATTATTTCCTTTGTAAATTTTTACTTGTAAAAAACTACTATTTTCAAAACTTCACTTTACTCAGAAAAAAATATTTGAGAGGTTGTATGATTGATTTTTTCGTGTTTCCGGGCGCGTCATTGGCTTTGATAATTAGTCCCGTAAGTGTAGTGCATGCATTTTTCGGGAGATGGCGGTGATCTTCCCCCACTGGATGGCAAGATCTTCCGCCGACCTACCATTGGCTAGCGGGGTTTTTCCCCTAACCAGGACTCCCCCACTAGCGGGCACCGCCCCAGCCGGACAAGGTCTAAGCTCCCGACCGGTCTCCCGGAATATGTGGTAGTGTAGTGCATGTTAGTGTAAGTGTGTGAGGATAGGACAAGGTAGGGGAAGGAAAGATCGAGGAGGTCCGTGACATCAGTTGTTGTTACCGCTCCCGGTTTGAGAGGGTGCACTTTTTTCTACATCGATGTTACAATCCCCTGTTTTATTCAAACGACCTTTCTCAGCGCACAACCAGAAGCCAGACAATTCCCCAGCTGACGTTCACGAGGTGTACGTGCGGTCATATGGATTTTCCAGGTTTAGCCCGCAGCTGTACCGGGAGGCAGCCGGGCAACTAGGCACGGCGCGGCGGCGGCTGCTGTGCGTTCGGCCCCCAATCGATAGAGCACCGACTGCCGCCTGAAATATTCACCGTCGCACAATGGCCCGAAATGGGGCGATGCCGGCGCGCGGAGATTAAAAATGAATTTGGAAAAAGTTGATGAATGACACTTGACAACTCGAAATGAGGTTATAGAGGAAGATGAGACGATTCGTATGTTTTCAGTCCACAAGACGGACATGATGGATCTGCACTTTTTATCCGAAGGACGGTGCTTCTGTTGGGTTGAACACTGTGGCTCCAGTAATAGCGTGTAACAGTGAGCCTTTTTCCACCTTCTCTTCATCGTCTTCTTTTTTCTTTCACTCCTTTTGCTTCTCTGTCTCTCTTCCTCCGTAAGCGCTCAGGCCTAATTTGAAGTGTGGCATTCGCGTGTTCCGCGTGCCTTTTTAATTCATGGAGTGGGCCATATCCCATCAACTGGGAAAGGGAATAGGGATGGGACAGAATGGGGTGTGAAGTCTCGTCTTATATGCAGTCCGCGGTCGATGCATTACTTAGCACACGCCTATCCGAGAAATCCTCTCAAAAATATCATCATGGAGGTGGTACTACTTATCCATGAACCAGAAAAGATCCCTGCACCACCTCGCGATTTGAACGTAGAGCTTTAAACGAACAGCGCTATGTGACACTAAGTGTTATCGAGAACAAGATATTCTGCATTTTTGGGGGTGCGTTTTTCTCATTGAGTTTTTCGTAACTTACCAACATTTGTTATTAAACACTCATGCTTATCTCAGGCTGAAGTGAAACGAAATTAGAACAAATGAATGATTAGGATTGTAATAGTGAAGCGTCACTCGTAAACGCCAAATTTGTAAGTAGCGTCCTATGATCGAACTTTTATTTATTTGGATTCACTTTCACTCACAAATGTTCCATTCATTTTATTTTTGTTGGTCGTAATATGACCACTACACGACCGGAACTCCACAAAAATACGAGTTTCGGGACACTCTGGGTATTTGGTGGGGATGCCCGCAACTAATTGTCTGAAAGTCAGTTCACCTTATATCCGTCCTTCGGAAATAATTATGTCGGTGGACAACAAAAATAATCTATTTCAGAATTGTCAGTTTGCATGAGAACGCTTTTAATCTAAGCAAAGCTGTTTTCGTCGCAACCAGCGACAGAGTATTTTACTTTTTATCCCCACTTTAACGATGTTTTGTAGATGTTTCTCTTTTCTTGGGTACTGGCGTTTTCCGGTCGATCAAAAATATTTGTCGTTCTTACTCTTGGAGAGATACTACCTGTGACCTAGTGTCCCCTCTTCTTTGAATTACGGAATGGATTGGTGTGCGGCTTCCGGAAGGATTTAAAGAACGCAACGATTCCAGCAATCGAAGCGAGGGACTGAAAGCGGTTTGGCGTTAGCTGTGGACGCGACGAGATAATCTGAGCCATCAAAGACCGCTCCCGATTCAATGTTTCTGAGGGATGTATGGGCCGGAATCAGGAATTCCATTGACTTTCTTTTTCAACTCTTTTCAACGTCCCAATCTGTGGATCGAATCTTAGATATGGTTTGAAACGTTGTTTGGAAATTGAATTATCAAATTGAGATGGCTATGTCTGTTTAAAACGCTATAAATTCGACGGGAGGCAATCTCAAAAATTAGTTTCACTCTTTTCGAAAATGCCAAGTTTGTGTTTTTTGCATACGAATATTCTTTCAAGTAGTTTTGCATTCGATGTGAAACAATTTTTCTAGATGAAAAATTCGATTTTGATTATTTTCTTTGTTCTTGGAGTATACTCCCTAAAGTTTATCCGACTAAAGACTCGATTTTTATGAGTTTGTGTTTTTTTAATTACATTTTCAATACTTATGAAAAGATTTTTTAAGGTGCCTAACCGAAATTTTTAATTAACTTAATTCGATTTAAGTTCTAAGTGATTTAGAGTTTTCGTTGAAATTTATGGTACACATCCTGCAGAGTAAAAATGATTCTTCACAGCAGTAATGGCAATGACAAGATACAAATTAAATATTAGTCTCATTTAGCGCGGAATTTTATTCGTTTCGTTATTTTGTTTTGAGCGTGTTGGAAATAGTTTCGAAAACAGCTTTTTTCCAGTTCGGTTGCATAAAGTCATACTTTACGAAACTGTGATCAGTGCCGTAGTAAGAGTTATTACGAAACAAGTATTTTAATAATGTATTGCTCACCCAATTTCGTAACTTAAGTAATATTAAAACTAATCCGCTTCTTCTATTAACTATTATCAACATCTGTTTGCCACCTTCCGCAGGACAAATAGTGAAATTTAAACAGAAATGATACTGCATTAGAATTTTTACAAAGTAGATAAAATGTAGAATGTTCGTATCGTAACATCTTATTACAATACCTGGATGGTGCAATCGAGACCCAACCGTCTCATTTGATAATATTCTATTCTCATATTGTAATTTTCGTAAACAACTATTTTTCTGTCGATGTTCCACGTTCATCCTGTCAATTTGGGGAGCAAAGGACGACCTCGTGGCAAGCGTGCTTATCCCGTGCGAGGTTCAGTTGTTCGCGGAGCCGCATGCGTGCGCGCCCCACGCATAAACGCACGCCAAAGCGAAACCGCGCGCGCGTATTCGCGTGCTGAATAATGCTCGAGATCACGAGATTGAATTGCCGCTGTTCAGCGCAGGGTAATTTTCACTCTGAAATGCCAGCATCATCCATGTTAAGCACAATGTGCTCGGACTCGTAACACTGCTGGCTATGAAATATTTATCAAGAGTTCCATGCTCGTATTTATTGTATGTAGTTGCGAGATACCGAAGCTGTGTAGATCGGCAATCCTAGGTTCGATTTCCAATGCAACGGATTTTCTACACAAGCTAAGGAGCAGGATCGGGCTCTGTCACTGCCCAAATGGTAAGTCTACGCTGTTAGAAATGTCATTAAATCTAATGTAAATTAATGTAACCTTGTACATTAAAAAGAGCTTAATTTATTTCTCTATTAAATTTGAAGTTAAATAATAATCATAAGTTAAGAGTGGAGAATATTATAGAGGATTCACCTGCCTCTCATCATTCCTTTCATAAATTGATAATTAACCAGTCCATCAAGGTCATGCATTCCTTCCTTTCAGATATACCATAAAGCTTTGACTCTTGCATCCCAATGTAATTTACATTAAAGAAATGCGGAAATTTCTTACAGTATAGAGACGAACTGAAACACCCGCCCGACGTTTCCGCCGTCTCCTTCAATCATTTCCTGTCAGAATGCCGGAGCAGTACTTTAATCACGGGCTACGGATCGCGCGCAATTATTCCTTTCCACCTTTTCCATGAACGTCCTTTCTGATCCCCTATCCTTAAAAGCGGTTCAACCTCCATTATCTCGAAAAAACTAGTATTTCTGTGAATGCCCAAATGCAAGGACCAGAGCCCTACGCTGCAGCACCTCCAGAAATGAAATAGACAAAACGCACGATATCGATCAGCAATCTATAACCCCTTCTTTACGCAGTCTTTAGCTCGAAATAAGATACCAGTGAATAGCATTCTTTACTGACAAATGATAGCACACCAACATTAGGAATAAAAAAATTGTTTTGATGATTATTTTAAGACGAAAATACTTGGATTATACACAGGTGACGGAGCTGTCAGCCTCTGGAAAATACCAGCGCTGAAGTTCAGATAATTCCGGACTGCTTGAATGCAGCCCTGTAGAAGTGACGCCCGCAGACCCAAGACCTTATATCAGTGACGTGAAAGTATCCTACTGGTAGCAATGCTATGGTTCGTGGCACCGTGGCATGCCATGAGCTTCTCAGCGCAACTAGCGTCGGGAAAGGAAAATATCTGCAGTAACTTCGCCGTTTTCCAGCTTGGTGGAATCGCATGTAAAACAGAGGATATGCACAGAAAAATAAAAGTAAAAAAATAACAACAAACGTTCTGTGGGAATTGTTATGTGCTGTGTTTGGCGTTATTGTATGAAGAAATAATGGCGGTCATCTACGTCAATTTAGTATATTTATTGAGATAACCGGCATTCGACAGCTTTACCGTTTTTTTTTCGTGTTTCCGGTGAGTCAACTGCATTGGTCATTAGTCCCGTTATGTAATGCATGTTTTTCTCGGAGATGGCGGTGATCTTCCCCGCTGGATGGCGAGATCGCGCCGACCTACCGTCGGCTAGTGGGTTCCTCTACCAGGACTCTCCACCGACGGGGCACGCACCACCCGGGCAAGCTCAGCTCCGACCGGTCTCCTGGATATGTGATAGTGTAGTGCATGTTGTGGTTGTGGGTGTAAGGGAGCGATAGGACAAGGAAGAGGAAGGATAGATCGCGCACGGTCCGTGAACCGTTTGTTGAGTACTGCTCCGGCATTCGCCTGGTGTTGATCGGAGAAACCACGGAAAACTACCGATCAGAGCAGCGGGCCGCTAGAATTCTCCTCCAGGCAGCGACTGAATTCGATCTAGTTGAAAAGTCTTTAAAGTCATCACCAGTAAGTTCTTCAAACTTCCTTCAATTTATTTATCTAAATTCCCCTAATCGTATTTCATGTGAAAATCTAAAAGCGTTCTGAGCGACCTTGACTTCCGACTGCTCTCTTGTGGCGAGGTGATCAACTGAAGGGGGATTTCGTCATGCCACCTGTTCCACGGACTCCCACTGGCTGCATCGCCTTTGTCACCATCGGTCTAAACGTCACCAGGCGAGCGACAGCGCAGTGTCAGCTTGATGCGGCGCATGCTGCACGGGATTACTGGTGCAGCCTATTTATAATGCCGCTGTTGCACAAGGCTGTTGCTGCGCAGGAACCCAGTACCGCGAAATGCTCTTCAGACCACCATCTATTTCCAGAGTTCGGAAATGCGAGTCGCCCCCTGAGGGGCCGGCCCGTGGCAGCCCAGTCGCCGGATGCGCGGAAAAGGTTTCCTCGCGCCCCTGGAGACGTGCACCGAACTTCTGATGCGGCGCCGCCGGTGCGCCCGGGCGCATTTCCCCTTTGTCTGACGGGCGAACGCGCAGTGTGGAAGAGTAGAAACGTTCCCTCTTGAGGCGGTGGTGGGTGTGAGAGAGTGCCTGAATATTTAATGTTTCCGGGCGCGTCGACAATTTTTATTATTAGCTCCGTGAGTGTAGTGCAGGAGGTGTAGCCGGAAAGCAGCGTCGTTCTGTTGTTCTGCCCTGGCTTAAATGTGATATCTGGCGATGATCTAACGTCCGCTTGCTGGTTTTTTCCCTCCAGATATATCAATGTCCAAAACTTCTCTAGAATGACATGAATATTTTACAACTTACGGTAGTCATTTTTGTCATGATTGAACTAACGACATTTTTTCTGTTTTTTTAAGATAGCATCAACATATACTACTACATCAACATACATCATTACCGACCACCATTGGAGTGAACGTTATGGTAACTATTAAGATGGAACGGAATGGTGATGATAAGGGGTGAAAGGACGAACACAAATACAACCATGCCTGAAGCGGGACTCGAACCCGCGACTCTTCGGCCAGAGATCATTATGACACTACTGCCTACGCGATCTTGGCCACCGGATCCGTTAACGACAACTTCGTTATTTATTAAATAAAGAGTAATGATTAATTCTATTAACATTCCAAACATTTATATTGAATAAACGGAATTGATTTTTTGGTCACTATCAAACTTCTATTTTTTTAAAAAATCTTCTAGTGTTAATCGACGTTGTGATTTTTGTGGGAATTCTGATTTGGTGTTGTTGGCGTTCTTATAAGAAGAAATAAAAGAGGTCATCTTCGTCAACATATTAGTTGTTTTGTTGTCAACATATTAGTTGTAATAATATGTTGACGAAGATGACCTCTTTTATTTCTTCTATTGTGATTTTTGTTGTCATCAAGGTCCTGTAGGTTCACAGCCACTGGACCAAAACTAATACGAATCCAACCACAGCTTCACAAAATGTGCCCTGGTATTCTCCGGCCAAAGATCGCCCACCGCTCATTTTGGATAATTCTGGCGCCTCTCGCACATCCCTGGCCGTGTCCCCACTACATGCGTCCTGCACTTGATCACCCTGCGCTCTCTTTAGCCCCGCCCCCCTCCACAGGACTGACAGCCGGGTACTTGCGCCTCGGAGAGCTCGCGGGGCCGCCGCGCAGCGCCTGTCCCCAAACAGGAAATCCAGTCGCCGCCGCCGTCGATTCCGTGTTGGTCGGATATTACGTATCGATCCTGTGACCCTCTCCATTCCGGCAGCCGCGTGGGTCAGTCGCCGCCGCCGCCGCCGACACCGCTCCGCCGACCCCCATTCAACAAGTGGCCGCGCCCAATGCCCAACCAGGCCTCTTGCTGGCGTGGCTGCGGGACTTCAATCGATAAAGTGTTTGGAGTCGATACCAACATCGATGTTTCAACACGTTGATTGATTGATATTCCGGGCGCGTTGATTACCGAGGTCATTATTCCCGTAAATGTAGTACAAGCTTTTCCATCGGGAGTTCCGCTGTGATCTCTCCCCTCGGGATGGCGAGATCCGGCGTCGACCTACCGTTGACTAGTGGGGTTTTCCTCAACCAGGTATCTCCCACTAGTGGGGCACCGCCCCAACTGGGACATGTTCTAAGTCTCCGATCGGTCTCCCGGCATGTCTGGTAGTGTAGTGCATGTTAGTGTGTGTATGTGCGTGAGGGAGGTGAGGGTAGGACAAGGAAGAGGAAGGAAATATCGCGCACGTTCCGTTTGTAAGGATACTGCTCCGTCATTCGCGTGATGTTGATCGGAGAAACCACGGAAAACTACCGAACAGAGCAGCCGGCCGCTAGAATTCTTCTCCAGACAGCAACTGAATTCGACCTAGCTGAGAACGTAGTGTCGAAAATCCTGCCGCCGTCGGGACTCGAACCCAGGACCTCCCGGTCAGAGGCACTGCAGTGAGATTAGTTGATGCACTGAACTTCCGCTCCCGGTCAACTTGTTGACATGAGGGAGTTTTGCCCAGCGTGAACCACGCTAGCGTATTCCACGTTTCACCCTCTGCGCATGCGCAAAGTCAATCGCGAACTTGAAGTGTTAGTAAAGCCCGCTAATTCGCTGGATTTAGTGGGCGATTTACATCGCATGCTAATCGATCACTCTCTCTTGCGAAATTGAATTTGTTCCCGATTGTGGCTGCTAACTCTATATTACCATATGCCACATCTTTTGAGAGTATCTGAAATATAATTTTCTGTATATTTATTATAATGCAATAATTTTATATATTAATATAATTACATTAACATAACTTTTTATATTTTATTTATGTATACAGATCAGTAGTTGATAAACATTTCTAACTGAGCAATTGTGAATAAAAGGATATGGCATAATTAGCGCAAGAGTGCCGCTTTGGTTGAGAACTTTTTTCATTTCGTCAGAAACGTTGTGCAAAAGCCCTTTTTCAGTTTCACGTGTTATAGGTCTCGATTTCTCGTGCTTTGCTGTCGATTGCTGTACACTACGTCGTGCAAAAGGCCCTAATAGTGGTTTCCAAGTATCGATACTGCGATCATCATTTAGTGTGGATATCTAATCGCGATTTATTAAAATATGTGTTTTATTCTAAATCAAACAATTCTCAAAATATTACAGAAATATTGCCTACTTAATTAAAGTTCAAAAATCATTTTACTATTGAAATTAATGGAAATAATAATTTAACATTTAAACTACGAGAGATAAAACTGGTAGCGAACATATTCGCTAAACTCCCTAATCTTATGATTTGCGTGCGGAGCTTGGACCAACAGAGATGGAGTTCTGACTCCACATCTTATCCTAGTCCATTGTTCGTAAGATAAGGTAGGGATAAATGTATTTATACTGCAATTGGGTATAATTGGGTGGCAGTTAATTAAATAAATAAAGTAGGTTATTATTTTACTTTACCTCTAATAAAACCAACAATTTTCGCATTTTTAAATTCCCATTTTCGATGTTTTTACAATGTAAATTCATGAACTATGCGCTTGTATGTATATGTATAATTTATATGTATTTATCTGAACACCGTTCCCTTTAGTATATTTCGTATTTAATGAAAAGATGTCTGTTGAAACAAATTCAGAATCGTAAAATGTATGTTGTTCATGAAGGAAAAAAATCCTGTACTCGTAAAATATCGTCAAAGAAAATCTTTTACAGAACGTGTCATTCAGTGCTAATTACTTTCATAGAAACGTGTTGATGTTGTTTGGTGGGTACAGAATTAGCCCAATTTGCATTCGAGTAGCACCATTAGTTTCAATGGTGCGGTACTGTGGATAATTTCTGTCTGCAAGTCGTAGTTTTCAAACCCCATATTCCAGGGGTGATTCTCAAATACATGTAGGTCTCCAATTCTCTGCAGAGAAGATTGTGAAATTACGTGGCGTGGAAACGCACCAACCAACCCGCACAGTGTTATTATACAACAAAATAACATTTTCTAGCCAGCAGCAATGCAGCGAGCTGCGCATGTTGCATGCATGTGTAAACAGATCTAGAATAGAATCCAAATACCAAAGTATAAATTCCGTTAGGTAATCAGCGTTGCAGCGCACGATTGTGATAACTTTTTGTAATGAACGTAAGTTTTCATTAATCTGGTTTGGATTGCATATTCCTGATTATACGTAGGAGAATATGGATATAAAAAAAAGCTAAAAGTTGGATTAAGTAGAAATTACCAGATACAGTTGTGTTCTTTAGCTCTCATGTCGAAGCAAAATACAATATTTCTGTGTTAAGTTCTCGTGATAGCATTCGTGTGGTTGTAGATTACCCTTTTATGATTTTATTTACCAGATTGTTCGGTACTACATTGATATCCTGTTGTACGTATGGTTGTAATTTTGTTTTCTAAAAAATAACTTTTACTATAATCAGTAATTTTGAAAAACTTGAATGCCGCGTAATAATGCAACCTGTCATTAGTCTTAAAAAATGAAATTTAGATATCATCAGCATTTTTTAGTTCTCTTTATGAATTCGTTGGGCATGTTTTGGAGCCAAACAATTTTATTCTACTTAAAAATCTCCGAGACATGATTTTGCCTTTTTTTCTGGATATATACCGTATTGACTTTTGAAAGTACGCAAAACCACTCAGAATGACCTTAATTTCGTCATATCAGAATGGAAGTGTAATAAATGAAAGAGGATGCAAAGGGGTGAATTAGAAGTTGTGAAATAGGCAAATAACGAGGGCATGTTAAGGCAAATTAAAGAGCAAGTTTCAATTTCATAAGGCTCGTGATTTGTATAAACATGAAGCGTTATGTATGAAAGAAAAATGATTTTGCAACAATGGTAGCAATCTCTTCCTTTGCGAGTTGGAATGTAATATCCAAATAATATGAGAAGTACACGAAACATTTTGATGCTGTTTGTCTCTCGCAATTTTTCTCCCTGTGTTTCTCCTCAATTCTCTCTCTCTCTCTCTCTCTCTCTCTCTCTCTCTCTCTCTCTCTCTCCTCTCTCTCTCCCCTCTCTCTCTCTGTCTGTCTCTCTCTATCCCTCTCTCTCTGTCTGTCTCTCTCTATCCCTCTCTCTGTCTTCTTCTCTGTCTTTTTCTCTCTGCCTGTCTCTCTCTCTATTCCTCTCTCTCTCTGTCTTTTTCTCTCCCTTTTTTCTCTCTCTCTCCTCCGCCTGCGCAGAGAAGTGATTGGCACCCGCCCACGCATAGTGCACCTTGGAGGTGCAGCGCAGTCGCGGGTGCCTCGCCGCTGGCTATCTCCGGCGCCGCGCTCTCGCGTGTTTACACGCTGAACCGTGCTGCGGGCGGGAAGGGGGGGGCGCCTTCGGAATGGCGGAGAGGCCGCGTGTGTGTTTACTCTCTGCTATTTTTGAGGCCGCAGGTGGCGTGCCCTTGCATGCTCCGAGATACTCCGGCCTCCGCCCCCGGCCCGCCCCCAGCCGCCGCCCCCACGCTGCCACCGCTGCTGCCGCGTCTGACGCCGCCGTCCTCGCCGCTGCCCTCGCCCCGCCTCGCCGCCTCCCCCGCCCCGCCTCCCCGCCCTCGCCCCGCCTCCCGCCCTCGCCCCGCCCCGCCCTCGCCCCGCCGCCGCCCCCGCCCCGCTCCCGCCCCGCCCCGCCCCGCCCCGCCCCGCCCCGCCCCGCCCCGCCCCCCCCCGCCCCGCCCCGCCCCGCCCCGCCCCCGCCCCGCTCCCGCCCCGCCCCGCCCCGCCACGCCACGCCCTGCCCCGCCCCGCCCCCCCCGCAACGCCGCCGCCCCGCCCCGCCGCCGCCCCGCCCCGCCGTCGCCTCGAGCTTCTGCAAGGCGCCAAGCACACTGGCTGCTTCGCTTCCACGCGATCAAGCGAGGGTCCACTGCCGGTTCTCCCCATGGAGTGGCCTTAGCAGAAATGGAGTGATGTAGCAGTTAGTATAAATAGATTAGCAACACGTTACAAGGGACTGCTTCGGAAGTGTGCAGGGATGTTGTTAGAGGTTGGAGCCGGTTTTCATGAGTGGTTTGTTTCTCCCAACAATGTGACTTAGATCAATCAATTAGAAACAATTCAATCAATGACAAGAATTGATTGGAGAGTGAAGTTCTGAAGTGTACGTTGCTTGAATTCTTGCATCATAAAAATGCCAATATTCTCTAGTTACCACTGCGAGAAAATAATGAGTATTCCAATCCCACTGCAATTTCGTCAACGTTCCTGAAATAAATATGAATTTTACATGACACTCGCCAACCAACCCAATTTAGTTTGGCACGAGTGAGTTTGGCATCAATCGTTCGCGTGACTGAACAGTCTATACGAGGCGCATCCAGAAAGAATGTTTCCGTCGGTCGTCAGCAAAAAGTGAACAGTTTCATGGAAACACTTTATTGCACCAGATGCAGCACATGTTTTCCCTATTATCCCACATTATCAACCACTGGCATTGAGACATTTATCGTTCCGGACGCTTCAACTACTAAGGTCATTATTCCCATAAGTGTATTGCATGTTTTATCGCGGTAGGTGGCAGAGATTTTCCCCCGCTGGATGGCGAGACCTATTTGTCGGCTTGCAGGTGTTTCCGCAGCCACTTTCCAGAGGTCCTGGTCTCCCGACGTGTGTGGTAGTATAGTGCATAACTGTGTGTGTGTGCGTGTGTGTGTAAGAGGCAAGGATAGGACAAGGAAGAGGAAGGAAAAGTCGCGCGCGAGCCGACAATTGCATAAAGCACTAACTTCTGGATCATTAACACACTCCATTTTCACAAAAACTTCAAAAAAGCGTAACGTAGGAACGACCAGAAAAGAACTGTTTATCGCAATATTTTGCGGTGCATACCCACCGTCCATACGCACATCCTCCCCGTTCCCCGCCCTTGAAAGATGAGGAGCCCTAGGTTATCGCGGCTGGCATGCGGTGCCTCGCCTCCGCTACGACGTCTCTGCACAGCATTAAGAACTGTTTGAAACTTCTCACTCCACCGCACTTCATAGCGCTTGCGTATGCGGCAGACTGACTGGCTCTCGGTAGCAAAACAGAGATATTTTTTTCGCGTCTGTTTTAAAGCTTTCAAAATCTCAATAACGTTTTAGAGGATTACCAAGCTTATGAAATATTTATTATACACTTCGAATTACTAGGTATACCGGTGCTATGCGCGGTGTATTGGAGAATTCGCTACTGGCCCTGAGCTACCTAAGCCGGCGGCTGCGTGTTTAACGCAGACCACTCGTGTGCGTTGTGAACTTTCCCTCCCAGTTCTCTGCGAATCACAGTGGTGCATTTTGGCGATTTCCTGGGCGAAATCTCTGAGAGCTGTAGTATGTTTTCTACGACAGCCAAAATTATTTATTAAAATACATGAAAGGCATGAAATACATTCATGAAAATACTGTACAAACCTTTAGGAAGAGAATCCATACTACCAGCTTTCTCTGCACAACTTTGTCTAGCCACCACTCACAAATAAAGACGGTCTCTCTGTGTTACTATGGCACTGCAGGTCTACCGAACACAGCGAAGGGTAAGTTTAGGTGACTACTGTTTCCAGGGGAATTTACCCACAGACACGAAGTGAGCAGAAAAAGATGCCCCCACAAATACAGTGTGTCGTAGTATTTGCAAAAAGTACAGTAAACGCGATTTCATTTTTTAGGCCTCGGCGACCGTTTCCGGCGCGGACCCTGGCATTCGCTCGATTGATTGTTTGATTTTTTCGTGTTTCCGGGCGCGTAAACTGCTTCGGTCATTAGTCCCGTTAGTGTAGTGCATGTTTTTTTCTTGAGAGATGGCGGTGATTTCCCCTCGCTGGATAGCGAGATCCGGCGCGGACCTACCGTCAGCTAGTGGGGTTTCCCACTAACCAGGACTCTCCCATCAGCGGGGCACCGCCCCCGACGGGACAAGCTCTAAGCTCCCGACCGGTCTCCCGGAATATGTGATAGTGTGGTGCATGTGTAAGTGTGTGTGTAAGAGGAGAGGATAGGACAAGGAAGAGGAAGGACAGATCGCGCGCGGTCCGTGGCCCGTTTGGTAAGGTACTGCTCCGGCATTCGCCTGGTGTTGATCGGAGAAACCACGGAAAACTACCGATCAGAGCAGCCGGCCGCTAGAATTCTCCTCCAGACAGCGACTAAATTCGACCTAGCTGAAAAGCTAGTGTCAAAAATCCTTCCACCGTCAGGAGTGTAACCTAGGACCTCCCGGTCAGAGGCGCTGCAGTGACATCAGTTCATGCACTGAGCTACCGCTACCGGTCCATTCCCTGGAAATTGATCGAAAGAATCCACGAAACAAACAGTCAAGCTGCCGGCCTATATTTTATAGACGTTGACGTTCAACGTTACTTATCTGGTGGCACTGCACTGACGGTGGTTACTTTACTCGTTGAGAAAGTCTCCTTTTTGTGAACTTTTCTCGCTTGTTCTACTGTACGCCGTGGACTTGTCGGCCCTTCGCCGCGTCGTACCTCAGCCGCGACCTCACCCCTACCCCCGCGTGAGGACGGAGGGAGGGAGGGGGCGAATATCGTTTTAATTAAGGGCGCCGGTGCTCCGCGGGGCGCCTTTAATTGAAACCGTAATTACCGAAGAGGCCGCGCTGCGCGGTTTGTGTGCGCCCGGCCTCCGACGACCGGCGGGGACGGTGAGGACGGCTGCGAGGACGGCCCATGCGCGACGGGTGGCACCGGCTTACGCGACTCAGTGCATCAATCGATGTCCGGAAGAGGTGGCTCAGGGCACCAACTGATGTCGCTGAGGTGCCTGTAACCGAAAAGTCCTGAGGTTCGAATACGGTCATTCGCAGGATTTTCGACAATAGTTTTTCAGCTAGGTCGAATTCAGCCGCTGTCTGGAGCGGAATTCTAGCGGCCGGCTGCTTTGGTCGGTGGTTTTCCGTGATTTCACCTGTCAACACCAGGCGAATACCGTAGCAGTACCCTAACAAACGAGCCACGGCCCGCGCGCGATTATCCTCTTCCTTTTCTCGTGCGTTAAACACTCACATGCGGCTTAGAGCTTGACCCTGCTGAGGCGGTGCCTCGCTGGTGGGAGACACTTGGTTGAGGGAAAGCCCCCGCATGCCGTCGTGTCGGTGTCGGATCTTGCCGACCAGCGGGGAAATGTCACCGCCATGCCTCGCGATGAAAATATGCACTACACTTACAATATCTTAGCAGTTGACGCGTCCGTAAACAGTAATCAATCCGTGTAGCGACGGTGGCGAAGACGGCGGGGATATCAGGTGGTGGTGTAGGATTGAGGAATAGTAGGCGGACCTGTCGACTTCCAGCGCTGGGTAGAAGCGAGATTAGAATCTGGATTGATCTGTGTGGAATTTGTGATGGGCAAAGCGTTCGCCGCAGATTTTCTCGGGTGTTCTCTTTTCCGACTTCTCATTCTGCTCGGACAATCATTATTCGCATCAAATCTGACGGAGAGCGGTGGCTCTGTGCAACAACTGATGTCACTGCATTGCTTCTGACCGGGAGGTCCGAGGTTCGAGTCTCGACGGTGGCAGGATTTTCGACACTAGTTTTTCAGTCGCTGTCTGGCGGGGAATTCTAGTGGCCGGCTGCACTGATCGGTAGTTTTCTGTGGTTTCTCCGATTAACACCAGGCGAATGCCGTGACAGTATCCTTCCAAACGGGCCACGGACCGTGCGCCTTCTTTCCTACCTCTTCCTTGTCCTATCCTCACCCCTTACACGCACACACTAATATTCACTACGCTACCACACATGCTGGGAGACCTGTCGGAGAACTTAGAACTTGTCCCGGCTAGGGTGGTGCCTCGCTGGTGGGAGATACTTGGTTGGGAAGAACTCTGCAGGTTGACGGTAGGGCGGCGCTGTATCTCACCATCCAGTGGGGGAAAATCACAGCCACCTCCCGAGAAAAAGCATGCACTACACTTAAGAGACTAATTACCTCATTAGTTTTCGCGCCCAGAATCACTAATCAATCAATCAATCACATCAAATAAATATCACCCATCCATGAAATCACTTAGCTCAAATGTAATAAAAATATTTGCCTACTTTTGTTCGTCGTAATAAAGACTGAATGCCAATCTATTACGACGCAATGTGTTTTATCTTTTCATATTTTGTCATTACTTTTCATTGAGATGGCTCGTGGCCTATTCGGCTTGGGATACCGAAATTCAAATTCTGGGCACAGTGGTATTTGAGAAGGGAAATGTGCTAAATGAATAAAAGTTTTGTTGTTAAAAATTACATCTTCATAGTTACGGATCTTTATGTTACATTATATTTCTGATTTCATACATTTATGCTTCTACTACATCATCTGATATCAGAGTAAAAACATAATCGCGACCGGAATTGATACTGATTTTGTTATCGTAGATGCCACCAATCCAAGGAAATATTCCATTCTTGAAACAGCCAAGGCCCGTAGTTGCAAGCTCATTTCAGGGAGTTATGTGACGCGTTTGTATTCGATTGCAGGGTCCATATCCCAAACGCAACGTAATTGTGGTTAGTTATTTCCTCGCAGGCGAATGGATCTCCATAAATCGCACAGAACGGCCGCTGGATCGAATCGCCCATGGGTCGCTTCTGTCAACTTCAGCGACGCAACATCGTCTAGGTGGTAGGGATACCACCTCGAGGTGGATGTTTTCAATACATTTTCATGTTTTTGTAAAGCCATCGATGTAATTAACTCGTTGTTGTGTTCGATGTTTTTACGTGGTTGATATCTTTTTGAAATATGTCATCGTATCAACATTCTATAATAAGGTAATTTCCAGAGATCTATACATTTAATATTCCTCCGACCAAAGTGACCAGGAGTGAAAAATAAATAAAATTAAATGGTTGTCAATAAATAAGCCTATATTGTTTTGATGATCAATTAGAAAATCAAAGTTTTGTTAATTATGCAGATGTTTGTTTACCTTGTTTTGTCACTTAAATTAGATCTCCGTAACGTGAATTCAATGGTTACTTATCTATTTGAAAAACATCGATGATTATAACATAGATGGTTGTGGTCCGATGGTTTTATTAACATGATGTTTTAATTTTGAGTACCATGTCAGGACACAGGGTTATTAAAAACATGAGTCCAGAGAAGACAATCTTATTTTCTAGACGAAATATGGAATTTCAATAACGTTCTTATCAAATATTTGTTTAAATGAAAGAAAAAATAAAATATTACTAATAACAAAGAAAACACTTCGACTTTTAGAACGTATCAAAAATGTTGGATTATTTTATAATCATCCATCCTAGTTTAGTTGCGTCTTACTGCAACGCAAAAGAATGGTTTTCTTCCTCAGACAAGATGTTTGGCATATTTGACGAGTAAAAGACGTGAACTGCCAGACGAATACTAGAGTAATCGTCTGGAAGAAAATGATGTTCCGAGTAGACAAATGACGTAGGCGTAATACGATTGATGTGCAGATGCTTAATATATGAGCTAACGATCGAGAAGACGAAGAACGTGTTTGTGAGAAGGCGTAACGAAACTGTCTGAAAAGCAAGTTGAAACAGAATCTCCCCCTCTGACTGACATTGAGTCTTATTTATTACTCAATTTGGTTTGTTGCTTCTGCAGACCCAAACCCTAGAAGCTTATTTATAGAGTCCGCTGTGTGTTTTATTTGCTGCTCATGTGTCAGTCGGGGTTGAGGGCTGAGTCGATTGGAGACTTTTGGGAGACTTGTGACTGCGCCCTCTGAACATTCTCACCCCCTCCCCACGTTCGCGCACTCTCACTGCCTCTCCTGTTCCGTTCAAAAAAACGGCAGGAATTTCATGTTTTTGTACAAACACCTGAAGCATATTGGGTTGAGGATCACGAGTCGAATCCGCGGTACAGTGATTCAAAAATTGGACTTGTTAAGATAATTAGGTTCAATTAACAAAAAAATACGCATTTTAAAACGATCAATTTGATTCGGTTTATTCGTGCATTTCCAGGTCAACGGCGAGCCTACGGCATCTTCTCCTCCGACCCGTTATCCTCTTTTTGTCTCTTCTCTACTTCCTTCTTCTCCGAGCCATAGTCCTCCTCCTTCTCCGCCGACCCATATTCCTTCTCCTCTTTCGTTTCTTCTCCACTTCCTTCGTCTTCTCCGACATTCTTCTGCTCCTCCGATCCATCTTCCTTTTCCTTCTCTTCCTTTTCTTTTCCACTACATTCGCCTCCTCCAATCCATCCTCCTCCTCCTCCAACCCATCCTCCGATCCATCCTTCTGTTCTTCCTCCTCCTCCCCGTTCTTGTCGACCGCCCCCTTTCTCCTATATTTTCCAGCCGCCTCCTGCGTTGTCTCGACGCCGTCAGCGATTGGGGAGGGAGGCTGCAATTACGAGGGAGATAAATAGCCGGCAGACAGCGCTTCATTAGCTTCGATGCACAAGGCGACTCTTCCGTCGGGGGCGGACGCGCTGACTTCCAGCGGCGGCCGCGATGCCGCAACAAATCACGTGTGGACCGAGCTCAGCAGCGCAAACCCCATTGGCGTCGTTATTACTTGTTATAAAATGTAGGTCCATCATTAGAAGTTTTTATTGGTCCCATTTTTTTTATTTTCGTCAGTATCATCATGAGCTAAAAATAAAATCTTGATTTACACTATTCCGCCAAGGCTTTGTTTATTCCCAGGCATGTGTGATAGAGTCTAGAATATGCTCCATGCTCCATATAATATGCAAATGTATTTGTATCTTTATTTTTCGTATTATCGCGCATTTTGTAGGGTTCATTCTGACAATTCTGGTCAATCGTTTGAACGTGTGAAGTCAGATTCGCTCTTGTGGGTGAGAGCGTGTCGTTACCAACCCTGTAGAAAGCTGCACTCGGGACAAGATACTCGCACAAGACAACAGTAACCACGAACACGTAACCCGAAGAAAAGCAGGAACTCATAAATTTTGTTCGTAACATTGTCACCCGCTGGTTTGAGGCAGGAGACGTACGTGGAGGGTAGGGACCGTATTGATAAACCTCTGCCAGGCCTAGCAGCCTGCCAGTTTTCCGTTTTGCGATTTATGAACGGCCCCCAGCCAATTCCAGTCCCCCCTTGTCCTCCCAGCAAGCGACCAGATGGCAGGCCCCTAAGAGCTCTGCTGGCAGAGCTTCATAAATATGACCGGGTAGCCGAGATCGCTAAGCCGCTCGAAACTTGTCTTGGTTCGAATGCTCACTCGGGGATGGCTGTCTGCGTGGTTGCCATGGTATGATTAGGGATTTTCCAAATCCACCATACACCTCCTAATGTAACAAACATTCTTTCCGTTTCCTCACCTTTGCCCACAGCAATGTGCGAGAGGGCGAGTAGTCAGCCGGCCGAGATGCATTGTCAATGGGACTATCGATTGCACTTTGTGCACTATCTGTCCACCATCGTTCTTCCCTTAATGGTGAAAGGTTTCAAGGGTCGCCATTGACTTGTGGGCTTCAGCGGGGAGTGAATAAGGGCTACTGCAGCGCGGGGAGAACGTTGTAAGTGCCCAAGGTATAAAATGCCTGACAGACGTCAGGCCATAGGCATCGGCGAAAGTCACAGCAAGTTAACTGAGGTAAGCTCAAGGATTATGACAAGTAAAATCTGTCGCATTTAATGAACAAGATGTATGTTGAAACTATTTCAGAATCGTAAAAAGTGCGTTGTTCATGAAGAAAAAAATATTCTGAACACGTCAAAGAAAATCGTTTACAGATGTGCGACCGTACAGATGTCCTAACCGTATGTGTGTATCCTGTAAGGGACGACTTTTCTTCACTATTTTGCTCCGTTTAAACTGCACTGTACAATTGCCATCGTCCCTCAGCGGGCGGCGAGCGGTCGAGCAGAAAATACAGTCCTCATTAATGGGGCAGTGGCGCTCCCGAAAAGGCCATAGGAGTACTCCACTCAATTGTTCCGTTTGGCCCTGACAAACTGCGCGCGCGGGTCCCAGCTCGAGTAATTGCGCGGAACTCGTAAAGTATCGATCGGGAATTGACGTTTCCAAGTGGACGAAGCTCTGTTGTTCTCGGAAGCGCCGTCGTTTTGAGATGCGGTCGCTCGATGCTAAGGGACGAACTTGCTGTCTCTGAGTGCTGGACTTCCAACAGTCCACCCGAGTGGAGATGGCGACACGGAAAGAGTTAGATTGCAATTTAAAGTGTGAACCCGCCGCTACCTGCCCTTTGGAGATTTTCGCGTACTGAAAGTCGGAATAAGAGCAACCATGAAGTCGTATCAATCCTCTATAATAGTTACCATTGTTGTTTTTTTTCTCGAGGTCCTGGGAATCTAACGGGAACTTTATTTTTACTTTTACTTATACATACGTATATATGGGAGTAATATACGTAGATAGAGAAAGTTATGTAATCTGCGGAAAATCGATTTCGAGATTTCAAGGAAATAACTTTTTGGGGTTCTGATACCGAAAAAGTGTTTTTATCAGAACTCCGTCCGTCCGTCTGTCTGTCCGTCTGTCTGTCCGTCTGCCTGTCCGTCTGCCTGTCCGTCTGTCTGTCCGTCTGCCTGTCCGTCTGCCTGTCCGTCTGCCTGTCCGTCTGCCTTCCGTCTGCCTGTCGTTGTCTGCTGACTGCCGTCGTCTGTTTATCTGTCCGTCCGTCTGTCTGTCCGTCTGTCTGTCCGTCTGCATGTCCGTCTGCCTGTCCGTCTGCCTGTCCGTCTGCCTGTCCATCTGCCTGTCCGTCTGCCTGTCCGTCTGCCTGTCCGTCTGTCTGTTCGTTTGTCTGTTCATCCGTCTGTCAACACTACTAACGCCTAAACCACGCGTACGAAACCCCTGTCCATCTGGCTCTAGTTCAGTTTCTCTCCACCAATATCCCTGACAAGGCGGTCATTTAATGTTCACCTCAGGGACCACAAGTCCGCGCGCGAGCCACCGCCGTGCGAAGGCGCCGGTGGCAGAAGGGCGCCTCTCCGGAGCCAATCGCGTCTGGGAGCGTGTCCTGCGGCGCTCCATTGCGGGCGGAGCGTGTCCTGCGGCGCCGCGCGGCCGCGTGGGCGGTGGCGTCGCAGCCCTCAACGCGGCGAAGGCCCTCGACGGCGCCCTTGGCCGCGCGCGGGCGCCGGGCGGGGAGGGGGCGGGGTCGAGGGCGTCTGCTGCCGACGGCCTTCGCCTCCCCCGGCGCCCGCGGCGAGGACTGCAGCGGCACCGGCCAGAGGCGGGGATTGGGTGGGGGGGGGATGAAGGAAATGCGGAAATGTGGGGAGGCGGGGAGGCAGGGATGGGGAAGAGGCAGGAATGAGGGAAGAGGCGGCGATGAGGGAAGAGGCGAGGATGTGGGAAGAGGCGGGGATGAGGGAAGAGGCGGGGATGAAGGAAGAGGAGGATGGGAGGAGCTGAGGATGAGAGAGGAGGCGGAATATGTGAGATGGTGGGGATGTGGGAGAAGGCGAGGGTGAAGGAGGTGGCGAGGAACGTGAGAGGCGGGACGTGAGGAGGAGGGACGTGTGAGGAGGCGAGGATGAGGGAAGGGGCGGGATGTGGGTGGAGGCGGAGATCAAGGACGAGGCTGAGATGCAGAGGCGAGATGAAGGATGCAGGGCGGGAATGTGGGGGGAGATGGGGATCAGGAAGGAGGCGGTGATGAGGAAGAACACGTAGATGCAGGAAACACGTGAGAGGAATGGGAGACGTGGGAGGCAATGGGTAGTGAACTAGTCGATGGGCACGGGGCAAGCGGGGTCAGCTGTGGCGGGGGTGCCAATATATGGTGAGGAGATGGGCTGACAGACGCGGCGTGGCGCGTGGGCGGATAGGGACTGCATCCAGCGACTCTAGGCGAGAAGCGGTGACCGGGGCGATGGAGGGACGGGGCAGCGACGCGACCTTGGACGCCGAAGCGGGGGGGGGGGACGCGGGGGAGGGGCCGGGGGCGTTGCCCGCGCAGGCTGCAAGGGCGGGGTGGGCGGCGGCGGCTGGGAGCATCCTTGGGGCTCGCCCGCTCTCGGCTGCACTCGACCAAACGGTTTCTTCGCGAGTTGCGGACTCCCGCTTGGAGAGTCTGGCGTTTGCGAAAGGAAATAGGTGAAGTTGTGAAAACAGTTTCTTGCAATAGCATGTTCAGAGAGAACAGAAATATTCAGTAGCGTGGCAATTCAGGTATGTTGTTTTGTGATTTACATCAGAGCTCTTAGAACAATCAACGCTTGATCTTAAAATTGGATCAAAAATTCTAGACTTTCGGACCTTACTCTTTTATAATATTACACACTAAAACAATGTTATTGAGACGTTGACAAAAACATACAAAAAGGCCCCTGTACAGAGTATGTATAGCCCCCAGCAGTCGCAATTAGATAATTAAAATCGCAAGGAGTGAGGTATAATATATCTATCATAACATTAATCATTCTGTGGAAACGGCTTTTTAAAATAAAATCTTCCAGAGACGATTGCTCTTGAGAGAATGTGAAGGCGGAGCACAGCAATGCTCGGAATGGTGTTGAGTAACTACTGAAGCCAGCTGAAGTAGCCTCCGCTCCGACACCCCCTCTGCACTGCACTAGGTGATGGGCGCCGAGAAGGCAATTGCCTTTCATAACTGACTATACCAATAGCACCGCAGCCTAATTCTATCTTTAGTCTGATATCTGCATCTCTATATTACTTCGAGATTCTTTGGAAATGTGAATTGTGCGGGGTAGTCTAAATGGAATCAGCCTACCTTAAGTCCTTAAAGATTAGGGCTGACAGAGAATGGGGAAGGAGGAACCGCGTGTGTTTCATAACCCGTTATTCAGATCCTACTCGGGCATCCGTTTCGGAATTATTGAAGGTAACCAAGGGAACGTCATAACAGAACAATCGAAATCTTGGTGATCTTCGCCACTTACTGGCATGGTCGGACCCATTGCTTCCGTGATACTTTCATTTTTCTCGCAAACTAAATACTCTGCGCATCGTTTGGTTTGTAAGTAAAATATTAACTCACATTTACAGTGATCGTATTCAGTATTATCTTTTGTGAAGTAAATATTTATTTGCCAACATATTTTTTTTAAACATTTTCACATCTCTGTAAAGATCAAATCTAAATTTTTTTAATTAAAAACAACAATACATTTTAATAAACCCTTTATCATTTCAATCATACTATTCTGCCCTTACCCTATGTTGATCTGGAGGGGTAGTGAGAACGCAGTGTGTGAAGTGGGGCAGGCGGTCAAGGAGGAGGGCGAGGTGGGGCGGGGGTGGACTTCGTAACGCGTGCGACGGCTGCCATCGACCTGCGCCCGCCCGATGGCAGTCAACTAACTGCCAGCCCATACAGTAATTAGAGTCTCCGCCCGTGCCCCGCCCGGCCTGCGCAAGATCGATCGGTCGAGACACTTGTTCTCCGACGGTCCCATCTCTCCGTCCGCCTCCCGCCGCTCTACGTCCCAGGGAAGTCCCCAACCACAGTGGGGATGTAGATGGTATAGAGCGGGTAGGAGAGAGGCCGGTTGATTGATTGATTGATTGTTAGTAATTCGTCAACTGGGCGCGTCAATAACTGAGGCGATTAGTTCCGTAAGTGTAGTGCACTTTTTCCATCAGGAGGTAGCGGTGGTCTTCCCTCGTTGGATGGCAAGATCCGGCGCCGACCTACCATCGTCTAGCGGGTTTTTCTCAACTAGGAATCTCCCATCAGCGGGGCACCGCCCCAGCCGAGAGAAGCTCTAAGCTCCCGAACGGTCTCCCTGAATATGTGGTAATGTAGTGCATGTTAGTGTAAGTGTGTGTGTGTGTGTGTGTAAGGAGAGAGGATAATACAAGCAAGAAAAAGGAAAGATCGCGCGCGGTCCATGGCCCATTTGTTAGAGTACTGCTCCGCATTCCCTGGTGTTGATCGGAGAAACCACAGAAAACTACCGATCAGAGCAGCCGGCCGCTAGAATTCTCCTCCAGTCAGCGACTGAATCCGACCTAGCTGAAAAACTAGTGTCGAAAATCGTGCTGCCGTCGGGACTCGAACTTAGAACCTCCCGGTCAGAGGCACTGCAGTGATATCAGTTGTTCCCCTGAAGAGAGTCTAGGAATGTGGAAGAGTAGG
Organism: Teleogryllus oceanicus; assembly: GCA_964035755.1. Lineage (NCBI taxonomy): Eukaryota > Metazoa > Arthropoda > Insecta > Orthoptera > Gryllidae > Teleogryllus > Teleogryllus oceanicus. The sequence continues at coordinate 13,879,041 of CAXIVR010000008.1, forward strand.
GGGAACGGAGCTGAGGAATGAATGACGGAGGTAGCATAGTAGAATGGCGGTAGGAATAACGATTCGGGTTGAGTGGCGAGGATAATTAGATAGAGCATGGAGGAACGGCGTTAATTGTGATATTGGGGGGAGAGAGGGTGAGATTAGCGAGTATGACGTTCGAGGATTCGTAATTCCCCGCTACTTACATTTTTCCTTCTCCATTGATCGCTGTCGACTCATTTTGTCTGTTTTTTGGCAACTCATTCTCTCTCTTTCACTTTCCATAAATCAACAGTTACACTTGTTTTTCCCTCAACGGCCACTCATCCTCAACTCCCATTTCCGTTCATCATCATTTCTTCATGCATGTCCAAGCATGTTCTTCGCGATGTATCCCCGGGTACACTCCCCGTCCCTTATTGCTTTTCCATGTGCTCGCTCCACCAGTAACCCCTGCATTTTATTCGCGTCGCACATCTCGGCTCATTATTGCCCCAATGCATGCCGTGCATCCCAATCCTTACCGCGAGCGGTAGCTCACTGCATCAACTGATGTCACTGCAGCGCCTCTGACCGGGAGGTCCTAGGTTCCCACTCCCCACGGCCGCAGGATTTTCGACACTAGCTTTTCAGTTAGGTCGAATTGAGTCGCTGTCTGGAGGAGAATTCTAGTGGCCGGCTGCTCTGTTCGGTAGTTTTCCGTGGTTTCTCCGATCAACACCAGGCGAATGCGGGAGCAGTACCCTATCAAACAGGCCATGGACCGCGCGCGATGTGTCCTTCCTCTTCCTTGTCCTATCCTCTCCCCCTTACACACACTTACACTAACCTGCACTACCACATATTCCGGGAGACCGGTCGGGAGCTTAGAGCTTGTCCTGGCTGGGGTGGTGTCCCGCAGGTGGGAGAGTCCTGGTTAGGGGGAAACCCCACTAGCCGATGGTAGGTCGGCGCCGGATCTCGCCATCCAGCGGGAGGAGATCACCGCCATGTCCCGAGAAAAAAACATGCACTACACTAACGGGACTTAATGACCAGAGCAGTTGACGCGCCCGGAAACATGAATAAATTAATAATTCCCAATTCTCACCACTGTCACTTATTCTCGTTCATTATTCCTGACACGAAGCTGGATACCGATCCCAGCTGCTCCCCGTTTTGGATTCCCGACCCGCCCATTCCTAATTCAATCCTGATTCTTCCTACTCGTATCCTTGCTCCTCGCGTTCAACTCTGCTCTACGTCGTCGTGGTAGTGGGCACCTCAGGGGCGGAAATCACTTTCCCGGCGTTACAATCACGACCTACTCTCGGTGCTGGTTGCCGCCCGGCCACCCTCGCTCAGAATGCTGTTAAAGCGCTGGTTCTCAACCCGTCTGAACTGGCGACACACTTCTTGAACGCTTGCTGCCTGTCGACCTACTGTCTGACCAGAGCGATAGTGATGAATACATTTTCGTTACGGAGTGATTACTTGCTCATTTTAGAATCCATCGAGACATGCAGCATCGTTCTTGAGGGTTTGAAAATGAAATACTGCGGAGGATGGGAATGAGGTTCACTATGTTATGACTAGTTATGAATGAATTTTCTAAGCGCTACGTGAAGAACATTTTGTTCACCATTGATTTTTTTGTTATATTTCCAAAAATAGTGACTCCTGTGCCTCAATTTTTATGGATATTTTTTTCTCATTCTTTGAGTCACAGATAGAAAGCTCAACTGATCGAGTATTACTTTTCAGTTTAAAAATAATTCTTCTTGCTCTAACTTGTTTATTCTTAATTTATCAGTTTATCTTAAATTATTTTGTTCTTTAATACATCTACTTTAAATTGAATATTAGTTGGTCATTATTTTGGCAAGGTTGGATTTTTTTTATCCTTTTTCTTTATATTGAAAATGTGAATTGAGGAGGGGTACATTTTCTGCTTTAAGAAACAGACTATAGGTACTCTGTATTAAAATACAACCAAAATTTTCTTTCACAATATTATTTGAAATAAATTAAGTTGTATTAAGATGTTCAATGACAATTGGTGTAGCAACGTCGTTCAGTTCCGTAATTCGTCGCGACTTTCTTTTTGATACGTAACCAAAGTAAAAGTCATTAAATGCGGTGTACTATTTTGTAAAGGAATATCCAGTTTTTGTCTTTACTCAGTTTACGCCGTAGAGGCGTGCGACGATCACTGTGCTCCCCACGCAAGAGGCAACAGTAACGATGTACCGCCTGATATCCATCAAGCGCCATTCCGCCGCTGCCGAGTGTCGCTTGGGATCCGCGTTGGCGCTGGCGGCGCATAAACATGAGCACTAAGCCTCCGCGCGTGGCACCGGGGGGAGGGGCTCATCAGAGGGGGTGAAATATTCAGGCGCTCCGCCGGCGGCCGCCGCAGGGCAGCGGCTGCCCCTCGCCCCGGGCATGCGCAAGCGGGAAGAGATGCCCCCGCCACGTGGCGCTCGAAACACTAGTACTGTACTTGGGTTTTCGTAACGTGGCGGATGACATTAGATCATTTCTATACCTCATGCCATGTAAAATGAATCTTTATAACAGTGATAAGCACGTGTTTGAGGCCATGAGCCCCGTTGAGGAGGACGTTCACGAATTAATTAAACCGGGAGCGGTAGCTCAGTGCATCAACTGATGCCACTGCAGCGCCTCTGACCGGGAGGTCCTAGGTTCGAGTCCTGACGGCGGCAGGATTTTCGACACAGTTTTCAGCTAGGTCGAATTCAGTGCTGTCTGGAGAAAATTCTAGCGGCCGGTTGCTCTGATCGGTAGTTTTCTGTGTTTTCCGGCGGCAGGATTTTCGACACTAGCTTTTCTGCTAGCTCGAATTCAGTTGTTGTGTAAATGGGCCACGGACCGCGCGCGATCTGTCCTTCCTCTTCCTGTCCTATCTCTCCCTTACACACACACACTAACATGCACTACACTAACACGTATTCCGGGAGACCGGTCGGGAGCTTAGAGCTTGTCCCGACTGGGGCGGTGCCTCGCTGGTGTGAGAGTCCTGGTTAGGCGGAAACCCCACTAGCCGACGGTAGGTCGGCGCAGGATCTCACCATCCAGCGGGGGAAGATCACCGCCATTTCCCGAGAAAAAAGCATGCACTACACTAACGGAACTATTGACCAAAGCAGTTGACGCGCCTGGAAACACGAAAAAAACAAACCAAACCAAACGATTTAATTAAAAAGATTTGTTTTATAAGGCGGGAGGTGTAAAAATGTCCTAATGTCATCCGCCTCGTTATGAAAACCTAAGTTAACTCGCAAGTATACGAGGCAATGAATAACTAAAAATGAATCAGTAGAATTCCATATATCTCAATTAAATTTGGGACAAAATATATTATTCAAGAAATATTATTTATTTGTAAATCTTACAATATCTGGAGTTTTATATAGTCTAAATCTTCATGAAAATCAGTCTTTTTTAGAAATTTTATTAGCGTTATTCAAGCATTCAAAATCTGCGTATCCATTCCGGTTCGATGCTCATTTAGTGGGAATATTTGGAGATCTACTGCCAAACTGTTCCAGTAATAACTTAATCTTAATACCAAAACTTTCCCAACGGAGGTAAGTTTGTCAATTCAACTTTGTGGATCATGTGCGTGAGTAAAAATTTTAATGTAACTTCAAGTTTGAGGATCTGCTTAACAAGAAATTCTTGTTGGCTGATACTTCAGACGATAAGATATTTCGCAGCTTATGAATCAACACTTGCAATAATGATTGATATTCATGAATCATACATCAATTACTGGAAATATTTTGCCTTCTACTTAAACTATGAATAATATTGAGGATATTTTCAATTCATTTTTTTTCGTAAACAATATTTTGCATGCTGATCCGGTGGTCGAGATCGCTAAGGCAGTAGTGTCTTAGCTAGGACCGAAGGGTCGCGGGTTGGAGTCTAGCCTCGGGCATGGTTGTATTTGTGTTTCACCCTTATCATGATCACATCGTTCCATCTTCATAGTTACCATACCGTAACTCCCATAGTGGTCGCTAATGACCTGGATGTTGAAATAACAAAAATCTTTCGTATCACCAATTAAGATGCTCATGTCTTTTACATCTTTATATTACTTAACTACCGATGAATCGTTAGAAATACCCAAACGTAGAAATACATTATTATAATCTAGAAAACGAATTGTTCCTACACATACTGATTCCATCGTTTAGGTTTTAATCCAGCAAAATTTTGAACTCAAGATTCAACATCTATCCACGTATCGAAAACAAAAATATCGATACCCCATATCGGATTATCGCTGTTTTTACCGTGTCCTCAGAAAGCGCCATTGCGTGTAGCCTTGCCACGCATTCACAGTAGTGGTGGGGCGAGGCGTTGCGTGCCGGTCACGTGTGCGTCCAGGCAGAGCGCGATCCCCTTATCGGCGCTCCGCCCCCTGCGATCGGCGCTGACACGGCCCCCTGCACAAAGCACCCCCACCCCCATCCCCGCGGATGCTGCCTTGGGATTAGCCTGAATCAGCTGGTGACGGCATCGCAGTGGGGCGAAACTCTTGGCTCAGAGGACATAAGTCATGGTCTCTACTGGTATACACAGGGACTTCCACTAACTGTGGGCCATTCCTATAGCTTCTAAACGGTTCCCCATATCGAAATGCAGTTTTCTCTCAGCAATGAGGAATCATGGGGCAAGTGATATCGTGTAGAGATATGGTTTGAAATATTTTTAGTTTTCGAAATTTAATCACTTTTGATCTTTTAAACAACCTTTTTCTTACTAGCATAGATAATAAAGAGAGGAATGCAATGAGTAACTATGTTAATATTTGTAGTTTTTTGTGTATTTTATTATACTTTCTCACATGATATTTTAAATTAAACGAGCAATTTTCCTGCAGCAGCCGTCGCAACTGTCGCTTTTGGGGAAGGATTGCCTTCGCGGCCTCTCCCCTTTCCCCGCAAAAGTGCCGGCACGGCGAAGGCAACCTTCCCCAAACGTGCCAGTTGCAATGGTTGCTACAGGAAATCGCGTGAAACAGATATCCAAAGACCTCTTCTTCTTCTTCTTCTTCTCTTCCTCCTCCTCCTTCTTCTTCTTCTCCTTCTTTTCTTCTTATTATTATACTGGTTTGTAGATTAGACAATCATTAGATGATTGTAATGAAATGTTACAACATCAGTATCGTACAACGTTTAATTCTCTTTGTAAAAATTCCAGTGAACAATAATTTTCGTTTAAATTTGAGGAGGCAAAAAATGAACTACTAGAACATTGACTAATTCGTTATTCCGAGCACAAGAACTTCTAGGATCATTAATCCTAGAGTGTGGTGCATGTTCATGCATGTAGGTGGCGGTGTTCCTTCCCCCTGCCGGAACATGAGATCCAGCCCCTCCCCCTGCATGCCGACATGCAGCGCGGGGGGTTTGACCTCCATGTAGTTTCCCTCACCGAGGCACCGTCTCAGACGGAAGAAGCTTTAAATCGAACGTGGACGGGGAAGGAAAGTTCTCGCCAGGTCCGTAGCTCGTTTATTAAGATACTACTCCGGCATCCGTCTGATATAGACTGGACAAACGTCGGGAAAATTCCTTACATTGCAGCTGATTGCTAGAATTCTCCTCCATACGGAGGCTGAATTCGTAAAATTGCTCGAAAGCCCGCCAAGGTCGGTAGAAAATGTTCCAGAAATTTTGAGAAAATAATTGTAATGTATTGCACGTTACTACTTAGTATCAGTACTGGGGTTGTTGCACGCCAATAACCCGCATAGGAGCTTTACCAAAAGCAGAGGTGGTCAGAGGGCAGTAGGGCGCACTGGCATGGAGGGTTTTGCCACGACGCTCTGTTCAGACGCCTCCTCCTCGCCTGAGGACGCCGCGGTTCCGGAGCGCGATCCAAGAGGACGCCCCGTCCTCACCGCCCTCTCCAAGGCGGCGTGGGTTCTTTGTGAGGGAAAACGCAGACGCTCTTCCCAGACAACGCGAAGGCGGGGAGGGGATGGTGCGGAAGGGATGAGTAGGGGAAGGTGGTTGAAGGGAGAGGAGGGAGGGTGCGAAAGGGATGAGGAGGGGAAGGTGGTTGAAAGGAGAGGAGGGGAGGGTGCGGAAGGGATGAGGAGGGGAAGGTGGTTGAAAGGAGAGGAGGGGAGGGTGCGGAAGGGATGAGGAGGGGAAGGTGGTTGAAAGGAGAGGAGGGGGGGAGGGGAGGTGCGAGAAGACTGCGGTAAAAATTCCGATACCAAAGTTTGAGCGAAGCTCTGTTAGAGCGAAGCTCTGCAAACTTTTTTACTTGTTTTCTTTGTTCTTTTTTCATCAATGGTCTCTCTGTGTCTAAGTCTGTCTGGTTGCTTCACCCGTTGGTGCACGTGCAATTTGTAGTAAAACATTAATTGATGATTTATAGTTTGAAGAACCTTTTCTGAGAATTTCTTTTGCAAACGCAATGCTGTAGACAAGTAAATCAGTACGGAAATGCAATGGTTAAAGAAGAGTAGAAACATGCAATTAGTAATAGTCGAAGGAAGTCGCAGAAACAATCGATCGGCACAGTCGACTTCAACAATTAAAGCGAGCAAGAGACATTTTAGCCACAGGGCTGGGTCGAAATACACTAAACTCTGGTCTCAAAACTCACAATTATTAATAACACTCATGCATTTGGTTTCTCATAAATACCTTCTTGTTCACAAGGTGTAGGGAAAGTTAAGAGACGCGCAAAAAATGATTATTTTCCGAAACGTTGCTAAAATCATATAATATACAGAGTGTCTGCGGAGGAAAAGTTGAAAATTCGAAAATAGGTTCTTAAGAAATTTTAAGCTTATTTTGTCTAATAAACTACTTGGATATTCTGAATGCCTGAGCCGCAATAACAGTCAAAAGTTGGTTTAAAAAAATGCTTTCTAAGCAAAATTTGCATTGCAGAAAAATATTCCAGCATAAAAAAGCAGTCGAATTGGTGCTTTTTTAGTACTGGTTAATTTTCTTTCTGAACAAATATATTCATTTCTTTTGTAAATAATAAACAACTTACATTTTTGGAGTAAAATTTTTCCTAGAAATCATTTTTTCAAACCAACTTTTGAGTACTTATTACGGCTCAGTTATTTAGAATATTCAAATGGTTTATTAGGCAAAATAAGCTTAAATGTATCTCATGAGCTTATTTTCGAATTTTCGACGTTTCCTCTCCGGACACTCTTTATATATGCCTGATACCTTACGATGTTTACTTCTTCTGTTAGCTTCCTTAATAGGACATTTATTCTTCACATTTCTCTAAAAACCTCCAAATCTCTTCCCATGATCTGTATGAAGGAGTTGTCGTGCGCCCTGCATTCCAGCTGCTGCGCCGTTGTTTATATATATATATATATATATATATATATATATATATATATATATATATATAATTTATTTATTGAGTGATTGGAAATTACACAGATCAGTACTAAATTACTATCTCATGTGCATTTGCTGGCTTACATTGTAACTTATACTAAACTTAACACTAAAAACTTAAACTAAACTACCTTACAATAGGTGTAGGAAACTACAAGAGCCCCTACTATGAACAATTAGTAGAGAAAATGTTCAAGAACGCTTCGGAAGGAAATCTATTCTTAATTCTACTAGGGAAGTCAATTATAGTAGCCAGGTTGTAGTGGACGGCTCGGTTAATTGTATTTAGGTTGGAGTAAAATTATTGGAAAGATGGGCAATACGTTTGATGATCGGTGATATATTCAGTTCCTTATGAAGTTGGGCGTTTGAGATGAACCATGGGGCATGTGTTGCTAATCTGAGAAATCTGTTTTGTACAATTTGAAGTTTATTAATGTTAGAAATAGATGCATTGGCCCAGATGGGACATGCGTAGAGCATTAATGGTCTGACTATTGCTTTATAAATTGCAATGGCATTTGTTAGGCATAGCCGGCTTGCGCCGTTTGTGTGCCGCGCGGACGTCGAGCCGGTGCGTCCGCTTACGCAAGCGCTAACGGGATCGGCGCGTGGGAGAAAGTGGTCCGCGGTCCCGGGTTCGCACTCCGCCCACCTGGTCGCCCGCGTTGACCGGCTTGGTTGCATTGTGAGGCTGCTGACCTATGCGAAAATTGTCGAGACCTTAATTCTAGACACGGCGTTGCAAGGACCCGCATTCGAGATTGCTGTCTCCTTACCACGCTCTAACACCCGGCACGTTATATGAATTTAATTTCTTTCGGTTTTCTGGTTGTTCCAAATATGTAGACTGTGTATGTATTTTATATATTTTTTTTTTTTTCGTGTGTTCTTATTATCATTTTTTCTTTCTTCTGGTTCCTTTATAAATCTATTTGTCTTTCATTTTTTTTCTATATTCTTTTATCGTATTTTCGTGTCTTTTGTGTGAGACGTGGATCGCCAGTCGGTTTGGTTTGTCCTCCCTCGCCACCTGTTCACCGCCGTCTTTAGCTTTGACCGACTTTTATAGCAATGCGCAGCTGCTGACCTATGGATATGGAAGTACAAATATATGTCACATGTGCGAGGATTCTCATAATATTAATCCTCGGTTTCTCTTTGAAACAACCTGCTTAAGAACACGTTGATGATGAAAGGCGCGAAATGGTCGGCAATTTTCACCTCCGATCAATAAGTCCAGTACGAGTTATATTTTTATAATAATAATTATTATTATTAATAATTATTTATTATTATTATTAATTTTATTATTATTGTAGTGGTTTCCAGTATTGATAGATAATATTGAATCTATAAAATTTTCTTATTCATACCTCTGTGATGGTGTTTTATAGAAAACTTTCACTGATGTCAGTTTTGAGATGAATAAAATATAAATAGAAACTAATATCAGTTATTACAATATACTATCTTTTTTAAAATTTTGTTTAAAATAATGTATCTCAATGCTTATTTTAATATGATGCCAAAATCTCGTAATTTTCTAAATTTAAATTGTGTATAGATTGCAATATAAATTGAGAGCATCGATATTTGAAATTCATTATCATCTAAATTTCATCGATCATTTGTTCTCTTTTAATGTGGATATCTATTACAATGCATCATATTGGCGGCCCTCCATACATGCGCAACTGTCTCGAGCAGGAAGCTGCGCTGTTCACCCCCCTCTCCCCCCCCTGGCAGGGAGAAAGCGCCAATTGCCTATGCTTAACGAACCTCATAAGCGAAGGCTCGTTACGCGCCTATTTATGCGTTTCTCTTTTTTAGTGGAGCTTCAGGGGAAACTCTTCAAACGAAGCGACCGCCGAGGATAATTTGGCGAGGACCCCGCGAACTCGCGCAGTGTCTCGAACGAATGCTGATGACTTCGGATATTTTATATCTGAGTCAATGTTTTTTTTTTAAATGACTTTTTTTTCAATTGCGATGTAGATGCTTGGACTTGTATATCGATGGTTTTAATTATTGAGTAGATATGCTAGTAAAAATTGCATATCAAAAATTACCTTTAATAAGCATGATAAACGAGAAGATAGCGATGTGATTTAATTAGCAAAATAAAAATCTGTGTTTGGCTTGGATTTTACAGGACCACAGTTCTGATGAATTGATTTTGTTCATTTTTAAGTATTCTTTCCTCTCTTATTCATTTGTTCCATCTTTGTTTTATCATTTTAGCTGATAATTTGACTTTCTTCATCCTTCTCCGCATCTATATTTTAAAAGCTTTGATTCTACAACTCTGCCCTTTTGCATTTTTTGTAAAGGTACCGGTACGATTATAAAAAAAATATTCGTAATATGCGTGGTACTTACTCTATCCGGACAAGTCCGACCCAAACGCAACGCCGGAGAGTACTCCCAGTGAGGCGTAGTTGACCGTTTGAAGGAAGTGTGGTTGTTTGTCATTGCTTTCCTCATTCGGACAGGAAGTGCCGATGCACTAACCGGTCCTACGAGTAACGACATTTGTGATCACCATTTACATCCACAGAAGCTTCCCTATCGCCTCTTCCACTGAGATTGCAATGTTTGTAGAATACAAAGGTTTCCATCGAGATTGGACTTTGAGACGTGAGCTACTGGCGGTTTGGTATTGCTATTATCGAATATAAATAATATCACTTTCAAATATCGGATATATCGCAACGTTCCTCATTCAACAATTCCACTCATCCCGGACGACCCGTGATGTAGCGGTAAGACTACTCACCTTCCACTGCTGCGGCGGGGGTTCAAGTCCCGGACGGTCCACGTGGAATTTGTGGTGGGCGGGGCGGTTTTGTAGCAGCCTTTCTCGTGCTTGCCCCAACTCCCCCGCCTCTCATTCCGCTATTGCTCTGGTGTCATTCATATCACATCTTCTTAATCATTCACCAATCAAAACCACTCGTTCATTCCCAGTTGTGTACATACGCAGTATACTTGGATTTATTTAGATCTGCACCAGACGTAAATCAGCTGTTACGGTGTCATCCAAATGGGAGTTTACACGTTGAATTGAAACGGTTGAATGCGTTGTCATTGTCAACAAAACTGTTTATACAATACTATCGTTTTTGTCACTTCTAGACAGCAAAAAACTGATGATGGCTAAGCCATCGAAAGCTGCTATTATTAAAATAAATAGTATTGTTGACCATGGCAACGCCTTCAATCATTTCAATTTTGTAAATGTCAACTATAACTCACCACTAAACCAATATAGTTTACACGTTGCTTCAGTGACGTGACTATGGTGACGTTCAACATCACGATTGGATAAACCGGGAGCGGTATCTCAGTGCATCAACTGATGTCACTGCTGCACCTCTGACCGGGAGGTCCTAGGTTCGAGTCCTGACGGCGGCAGGATTTTCGACATTAGCTTTTCAGCTTGGTCGAATTCAGTCGCTGGCTGGAGGAGAATTCTAGCGGCCGGCTGCTCTGATCGGTAGTTGTCCGTGGTTTCTCCGATCAACACCAGGCGAATGCCGGAGCAGTACCCTATCAAACGGGCCACGGACCGCGCGCGATCTGTCCTTCCTCTTCCTTGTCCTTTCTCTCCCCCTTACACACACACTTACACTAGCATGCACTACACTATCACATATTCCAGGAGTTCAGTCGGGAGCTTAGAGCTTGTCCCGACTGGGGCGGTGCCCCGCTGGTGGGAGAGTGCTGGTAAGGGGAAAACCCCACAAGCTGACGGTAGGTCGGCGCCGGATCTCGCCATCCAGCAGGGGAAGATCACTGCCATCCCCGGAGAAAAAACATGCACTACACTAACGGGACTAATGACCAAAACAGTTGACGGAAAAAATCAATCAAAAAACGATTGGATAACACCCCAACAGCTGATTTACGTCAAGTGTAGCTCTAAATAAATCCAAGTATAGGCTCTAGCATCATACTGAAGGAATTCGAAGCGTGCCATCGTCGTGCGTTGACGCGGCCGTGTGTCACGCGACGCTGTCACCCGCGTGTCGTGTCTGCCGTGGCGAGGAGCGGTGCGGTGTCGTGCGTGCGCGCAGTTAGCGCTTGGCGTGCGCGCTGCGCGTGATTTTCCGGTCTTCGCGCCGCGCCAGCCAATCACGCGTGCGTGCGTGCGGCGCTCGTCAGTTCGCCCTCCCCCCCTTCCCAGCGGGCGCCCCTCAGCAAACGCTTGACAGCAGTTTGACACTCTTTGTTTTGATGTATCGGTTTACTCAAAAGAAAATGAAAATAATGTTTGCTTATTTATTTTGCCGTATTTTGTCAAATGAAACCCTTTTTTCTTTCGTCAAAAATTGAGCAAAATTTCAGTGCTTTAAGCTAGTATCTCGAAATGAAGTCAAATATTATTTTTCGAAAATTACCTTTAGTTTTTTTAAGTCACGTTGCGAATGGATAGTCCACCCCTACAGCCTGAAATTTTTTAAAGTCCTGCTAACAATGAAAATTGAAGGGGAATTAGGTGTTTTTTAAATTAACATTCTTGCGACGCAGAATATACTGGAGTTTTGCGAAATTTTTATAAAAAAACTGAGAGAACTCTGACTTACATGCGTGGGTGGGGGGCGGTATAAAACGGAGAATGTAGGGTATTTTTCGTCGGTGACACTTGCGGGGGAGGGGAAGTTGGCAGGGTTCCGCGCACTGATTTTTGACCCAGACTTTTTTTTTCTTCATTGGCGCAACGCGTCTCCAAACCCTTGTTGGTCCTCGTTGAGCGCTTATGTACATTACAGGAGTAATCCTCCGTTAAGTTTTATTTTTGTCAAGTCTGGACATTTCGCAGTCAGTCCCTTTTATGCCTTCGGTCAGCAGCTCAGAACCGTTAGTAACCGGGGTTCCCAGACGGTCACCCGGCTAGAAACTCGCGTAATCTCAAATTGCGACTTTATGGAGCGTACTTAAGATTCGGCTTTCTTTGAAGATTACCTTCTGCCCGAATGTGTGGGATTTTTGGAGCAGTTGCTCATCGGAGGCGTCCCCTGTAATGCCTGGGCGTGACTCTCTCTTTCTCCGTCGGATGACATTAATATCGGAACTGTTTAGCGATTGGATGTGAGATGTCGTTTGGACAGTCAATACCGGAGGGTGTTTCTAAATTTTGCGGGGATCTGTCTGAGTTCTTTCTCATATCTCTAACGTAGCAACCTGAGGATTTTACTTGGAAATGAATTGGACGTGCCCGCTTTGCATTTTATTACAAATTATAATTATTATACGCATACAATACTAAAATATTTAAATAAAAGTTCGAAAATATGCGTCTTCAGGTTCTTCCGTTTTCTTGGTTATCCAGGCCGAATAACTGAGCCATTCTGCCGTCCATTTGAGTTTAACGATGCCAAGAGAGTGGTGCCTGTCTCAGACCTCTCATCAATTGCGAGAATTTTGTGTAGTCTTATCTACATTTATTCCATTTCTTTCAACTACTTTCTCTTACGCGTAATGTATTTGGTGTGAATTTTTTAATGAAGGTTTGTAATCAACTTTATTTATACATCAGCATTCCTTCAATATCTGTATCAGCATTACTTTAAAAGTGACTGCATATACTTAAACCTTCTGAATCCTATTGAGGTCACGGACACAAGCACTTGTCTTGTACTGGCGTTAACTAACACGGAATAGGCGCGACTTGTAGGGCCACTTGCATCACTGGCATGTGTGTAAAGAAGTGAGGTCATCAGATTTGAATGGTGACTACGCAACCTTAACTGAGTAACGGTGCGGATATGTATCTCTATTAAGAGCAGCTGTGCTAAAAAACATGTTCATTGAAACCTTTTGACCGAGCTCCCGGGATGTAGAACTTTCTAATTAATGAAATGTATGAAAATCTTGTGAGAGACGTAATATCTGGCGCCGATTACTAACATGCACGACAGACTTGCGGAGGGGGCAGTGCTGTATGTGCGATGGTCGGCATGCGCTCTGACCTCCTCGATGAACACGGTCGTTTCTTATTCTGTTTGATCTCCACAGAAAACGTCCAACTGTCACAAGACGTCGCCGTCATTTGTTTAAAATAATACTTTTCTTCTGCACAATCCACGTCCAGTTATTCTGGTGACCCTGGTGACATCTTTAACAATGAGTATGTGAGAATATAAACATCAACATGCGCGTACAGTTTAGAGTGTCTTGTAATTAATTTTTTAATTCTATTGAGAATTTTTTTATTAGTCGTCAAATGTAAGAATCCTTAATACATTTTTGATAAAAAATATCATTAACTATCAGAGGTACTGAACACTATACAATCCAATAACCAAGGATTAATGCATTCTTACAACTGACTGTGAAAGAGCTTACACACGTGATAAAGTCATAAATATGTATAATTTGTTTTAAAATGAGAAAGGACGTTCTGTGCTCTTTAGTACCAGAATAATTTCTGAGCATTACGGACGCAAATTACTCTTCTATACATTTTCCTTTCCCGGGCTGGTGATAACAACGGTGGTTTGCAATTACTTTCCATCTACCAAGAGTTCAGGGGTAAATGAAGATTATACGTAAATAATGGAACGACATTCAGATGGTGATATAAGTCGTAATGATAAGAAAAGCAAAACACGTTACAGCCCTATGCTGAAGACACTCATGCTTGACGCGGGACTCGAAATCGCGACCTTCTCCTCCAGGTTTTTGGAAGCCGTTGAGTAGCTTGGCAAGCCACTGAGTAGCTTGGAATAAACTAATAAAATTTATAAAATCAAGAATGTGTTTATAAAACATTGACTCAGAGTAGAAATAAATAGAAATAAATGACCTTGTCTCGCAATGAAATGGCGAAGCCGAAGTAGTCTTTCCCGGGAGGAGTTTCGAGTTGCCATTGGTCTCCGGTTCGATGCCCGCAGTCGTCACGCTGGAACTGGCGCAATGTCAGCAAGAAAAGATGAATGACTATGGATGTGGTGCGTGGGGCAATGACCAACCAATTGTGTCCTAGTCACAAGCTGATAACTCAGATGACTCGAGTGCCTAACCACAGGCTCGCTGCACTGGACGCTTCTCCAGTCGTCTGCGCCAACGAGGTGGAGTTCTACGAATTCAAACACGCTGTGGCGGTGCCCACTCGGAGGAGATACCTGGGGTACACGCCGTTATGTAAGTCGGAGACGGATCTCGCGTTCCAGCGCGGGAGTGGTGACTACACTAAAAGGACAAATGAGCATGGCAGTAGAAGTGCACGGACTACTGCCTCAGTGGCGGTGAGCAGCGCCGTGTGAATCGGCGGCCTTGCGAGCGTCGGGCCGCCTTGGGCCTCTGGTTCGGTGCCCGCGGTCGGCCCGAGCGTGGGCGGCGGGGGGGGGGCGGGGCGCGGGCAGCCGGAGCTCAGCGGCGCTCGTGACCGCGAACTGGCCGCCCCCACCCCCGCCCCCGCCCCACCCGCGACGCGACGCGCGCGCCGTCTGCGGGGGCGGTGACCTCCGCGCCGGCGCTCGCGACCGCCGCCGCCGCCGCCGATCAACCCGGGCGCTGCTGCTGCGCCTGCGATTGGGGCGGGCGACCGGACGCCACCGTTCAGGGAGCGGTGGCTCAGGGCACTAAGCCCCATTCTGAATGCAAACACAAACATAAGCATGGCGTTACGAGAATAGTTCGGACTAGTCGGCCCGGTGGCCGAGATCGCTAAGGCAGTACTGACGTAGCCGTACCATCGCTAATGCACCCTGGTTCATATCAAATCATCAATTACATAATGAATTCAACCTCGACCTCATCATTCACCACATTACTTACCTATGCCATAAATTCTTCTCTAATATTCACCGTATTCAAACATTATCCTAGTTCAACATCTGTAAAAACCCCACTCATCCCACTCGCATCAAAAATAAATATCCATTCCACATATTTTGTAAAATATTTTGAGACCTGGAATAATATCTACGAGGTGCCATCATGGTTTCCTCAACCACTGTATTAGAGTTAAGTTAGGTTAAGTGTAATAAGTTAAGCCATCACTGCATATGTGTAGTTTTATAGGAACTGATCTATGTACAAAAACAATCAAATAATAAAACATAATTTTAAAAAATAGTGACGTAGTAATCTCGAACCGAAGGCTAAGACCTGGATGTTGATGCGACCTTAAATAACCACCAAAAACAAGTTTGGACTACGTCCATAAGCTGACTCATTCACAATGTGTTCGCATATACATAACACGTAAGATGTTAACTTAATAGCTTGTAAGCTTCAAATTTCTGTGGTATGCGTTTGTCAAAAATAAGAAATCAACGAATCAGTACATTACAGTCACGTTTGAGTCAACGTCGCAGTACGTTAACTCAAAATCGAGTATCGAAATAAGTCGATAGACGAACAATCCATGGCAAGAGACCCCCCTCCCCTGTTATGGACACAGTCGATATCTATGAATGGATTCTCACAACCAGCCAATAGTAAATTAGAATGTTTCATATCCAATATAATTTCTTGTTTTCCTTTCATTTATGTTCGACTTTGCGAATACTTCAGTCTATCACTAATGTTCATGTTTACGTCTATGTGTTATGTTTATGATAGTATTTGGATGGTTAATGGGCCTTTGTACTTGTATTTTATAACCTGGCAGTTGACGTAAGTCAGCTGTTCACGGTTTCGTCCAATCGGGAGCTTAAACATCATCAGTGACGTCACCGTGATGACGTTTTAGCTCCCGGTTGGATGACATTCTAACAGCTGATTTATGTCAACTGACAGGTTATAAAAACCCAAGTATGGTTCATACCACTACAGTATCTCTGTCTGGGAAGTCCTAGTCCTATCTCTGTCTGGGATTCCAGTCCCCACGGTGACAGGGTTTTTGACGTTAGCCACCGCCTACCGTCGCACTCACGCCGGTGACAGCGCGAGGCAGAGGAACCCAACGCCCACCTGCGCCATGGATTTCATTCGCTGTTTACTTGCTGCTTCGTACGGATCATCGGATCATAGGTGTCTCAGGGCCATCACTTGATGTCACTGCAGTGCATTTGACCGGGAGAATCAAGGGTTCCATTGCATTTTAATAAAAAGAAATGCTAAATTCCGTGGTGGTAACAGAAATCTTGTGGTAATCCGTAATGAGAGGTAGGGATATTGTTGTGGATGATTATTTTTATCTCTCATAAAAAGAATTTGCTAAAACGACAAGCCAAACCAAAATATTTTGGCGAGTATTCATAGATGTAGAAAAAAAAGCATGTTTACATTCGTTGGAAACGTTTAAATTATAGCTCAATTGTAGCTTAATATACAAATTAGTAGCTTATTATACAATTATAGTTTAATATACAAAATCGATTATCCTCTAAAAGCGATAGCTGATGTAACGTTTGCCTGCAATGCCACATACCAATACGTGAATGATGGTGTACTGAAAGAAACACACATTTTGTCAAAAAACGTCCGTGTTTTGATGAGTCCACGACTTGATCTGACTGTAAATTCAACAGCCCGAACGCTTTGAATGCACCACCACAGGATAGCAACAATGAGGCACCCAAGGCAATTTGGAGGAAGTTAGGCGGTTTAGCATTACTTTACTCACCCACCCAAAACGTGCTGAAGCACCGACTGGCTGGAGGAGTAACACCTGTCAAACGCCCATATCCCTAGCAAATGACCTACAGCCCCGTGCTAAGATACCGCGATATTCTCGCGAAAGCTCCAAATTGCTCTGGGATTCGACCATCGCGTAACAAACTCGCCCCACGGAGAACCAACCACGCCAGCCATGAGATGTCTAAGGGCAAATCCTCTTCTAAAATTGGATATTCTTATCGTGATTTGATGAACTTAAAATGGAATGTTTTATTCCGCGAATCGCAAAATGATATGATGTTCGTTTGTGTCAAATACGTCACCTGCGTTGTTTGAGGCGTGAATAGCCTTTTTGGAAGTTTTTGTTTTAAAATTACGGTAAATGGAGTAGTTCCGGAATGTGGCGGATGATTATGCTGCTAACGCTAAATGCCCATTATGGCTCTTCCTCTTGATTCACATTTGGTTGACCAGAGCTGCTCACTAACATGATGATGCATCAGAATATACAGGCAGATACTGTGCTGCCCGGTTAAGGACAGTTATCTATCGTGAATACGTGACTTGTATCGTATACGATACAAATCTCGTGATTAATTCATTTATTTTTAATTGGTTATTTAAGGTCGCATCAACATTTTAGGTCATTAGCGACCACTATTGCTGTTAATGGTATGATAACAATGAGGATGAAACGATATGGTGATGATAAGGGGTGAAAGGACGAACACAAATACAACCATGCTCGAGGTGGGACTCGAACCCGCGACCCTTCGGCCCGAGATCACTACGACACTACTGCCTTAGCGATCTCAGCCACCGGCCCGACTAATTCATTTTTTTTAATTAATTCTCGTTTGAGAATTATGTCTTTCGAGGATTTGAGATGCATAATCTTCAATGGCTTCTTAGGATATGGCCATCCGTAAGTCGCTGTTAGTTTCTGAACTGTACTGAAGAGTTTTGACCCTTGTTCTGTGATGAAAGGATGATATACCAGTGAAAGGTACGAGGGAAAAGCCAAGTTAATGAGGTTTAAGTTTATCTTTCGGAATCTTGATATAATTCGCGGTCTGCTATTGTTTCTTCCTAGGTCGAATATTGCAATGCAGGGAGCATTTGATAGATGGTTGTTGAAATTGCTGGCAAGATTTTATTATGTCTCCTTGAATTCTGGTATGTCTAATTCACGTCGGATTTGATGGTTGGGGATGAACCATGGCGCGTTAAGAGTTATTCTCAGATACTTACTCTATGCATTTAATGCTCGATGCATTTAATTAATGATTGATTTTGGTGAAGGGCGTTTTCTAATGTGGCTCCATCGTAACGTTATACGTGCATGTGCATAGACCGAAAAGTGGGTTTAGTGTTTACCCTGTCAAATTATTAATTTTAAAAAGTTGGCTAAATCAATAATATCTTTTCAAAATATTGGTATTACTCTCTATTATCTATCCATTCTTTTATACTAATGAGATGTATCGAGCACCACCACCGCTGACCGGCCAGTATCAGCGATTGAGTTTGTTGGGGTTCATCAACTGTTTCCATCCCTGGTAACGCTGTTGGACTTATTGGAAATCTGTCGAACCGCCTCTCCACTTATCGCTTATCGATTCTCGGAATACGCCAGAAAAGCTGTCTGAATCCCGGTGCGACGCGGGGATCATATCCGATCACCCAAGGTTGATGGACTTTCCGTACCCATTAGAAAAAAACAAACTTTTTCGATAAATAAGATCCCTCCAAGAAATGGAAGGAAGTGATTAGATTTGACATGTCACACATTTGTTCCAGCTACTATAAATGTTTCGATCATTTGTTCGTCGTTTTATTGTTCCAGCAGGACCTACGACAACCGGAACAATCACATCTGTGGTCTATAATATTCTACACTTTCAAATACTCAGTACTTAGTATTACCATCCCATCGTTCCTGCTCTGCTGGAGATCAGATTATCATTGCATCTATGTGAATTGGAGTTAATATGATATTTTTAATTCCAGTGGTTTTACCGTCACTTGTTAAAGAAAATGTCAAAACATCAGTCATGCATGACGTACTGACACAGTGAATATTACTTTCAACTTCATTGTAGGCGGAATAAACAGTGAATTGCTTTAACATGAGAATAAAACGTGTTCTCCGTCATATATGTATTTAAAAATATTGTTTGCAACCGTACTGGGTCTACTGCTATACGGAACACAGTTGACATTTAAAATAACTTCTATTTGAGACATTTTATTTTTTAGTTTAAAAAATTAATTATTACACGTAATTACATTGGGTAATTGCGATTTACGTTTACGGACGAAAAGGCAATGTAGCCGCAGGGTTTCTATTATGGTATGGAGGGGTAAATACGTACAGAATATTCTATTCTCCATAAAGAGACTCTCTTTATTTTAAAATTGTGTAATAACTGAAAACGATTCATTCCCACAACGTGTATTATTTCCTACAAAAAATTTTTGCAATGAAATAGAATTGACAAATGGAGTTAACTGGTACTTTCAAAAATCTACGTAACCGTTCAAAAAATACTTGTTTCTACAAAAATAACCCTTCACCGAGTCCTCCATGGGATGGAAAAAAATGGTCAGAACACGCGTTTCAATTTCTGGGGGAGACCACCTTTTCGGACTAGTAATATTTAATTAGTGTTGTTAAACAGTTGCTTTGTAAACGCACGAAAAATACACATACCTACAAATCAATAGCCAGGCGTAATGAATACAGGGGAAGTGCCAATTTCCTGTAATCACAGAAATGAAATAAAGTAATTATGGGGCGCTTCAGCATTCGTGAGAATGCGATGAAACGAAGTTCAAAATTACAGGACTGGGATTTGTGTCTGAATTATACATTTTTAATAAATGTAATCGTGTCGAACGTGTTCAAACAAGATGAAAAAGTATTTACATGAAGTTTGCCACGCAATCCCTGTGTATAATTTAAATTGGAAATTAAGGAAAGCAATTTTCGAAGAAAGTAATTTTGATATATGAGAACACTAAATGAATCTTCTTGATTAACAAAGGTATTTAATTCCTACTTTTCTCTTTTAACATCAACTCACGTATTATAACAATGAATACTTAATTCTTCTAATTTTACAATTCAATAATGTGTGCCATTATGTGTAGAAGACCGATTACTATCTCAACAGCCTCTGTAATTCTTTAATAGTTCTGTTAATAGTTCTGCATTTGTTGAATAAGCGGTAACAAACCTAATTTGTTAAAGCATATTTAGTGATCGTTACATATGTAATTTTTTTACACATTAAGTTTTCGAAATTTTCATGAATGATAGTTATAAAATTATGATGTTATGCGAATATTTCTACTGACAGATCTCAGTTGAAAATTTCACTTCATATTGTTCTATCCTGTGGAGTCTTGAAATCTTCAAACCGTTTCCTCTGTCCACAATTGCTAAACTTACCCGTTCCTCTAATGCTTTCCTTGAATAACAATTTTAATTAACTCTTCAATGCCTCACCAAACCCAAACAGTTAGTTTCCTTTTTCTTGCCAAACCTCAACTTAATTTATTTAATATTTTCCTCTGTAGACACTTTCAGATATTTTGTAAATACTAAAACAATAATTATCAACCTTTAACGACCAAATGCCAAGACTACAGATTCACATGCTTGAGAAAAACCACTCTTATAATATAATATCTCTCCCATATATAATTAAGTTAAATATCTTATAATAACCTCTCCCATGTATAATTTCTGGTGCCGTTATATCCGTGCCTAATATCCTCTTAATTTGTAAAAATTTAATTTAAAAAAGGTGACTTTCACGCGAGAAAAATACTGTGCACTCCATGTTAGCAAATGCGAGGGGGCCCTGCTCAAAGACTGTCGCTCCCCGCCTGGTCGAGGGCCATAAACCGTGCGGCGGCCGGCCGGGGCGGGGGGGCCGGCGCCGCCTCCGCGGGGGATTGCCGCGGAACGCACGGCGTGTCCGGGCGGCGGCCGCGCGCCGCACGCCGCCAGGGGCCACGGGCGTCTGCGGCGACGCCACTGCGGCGGAATTTGCGCCCGACGGGCGGGCTGCTTACCCCGGGCAATACCGCCGCCGCGCGGGCGCGCCGCGGCCGGGGCGCCGGACTCCCCATTTTCGTTTCTTTTTTAAATTGATTTTTCGTGTTTTCGGGCGCGTCAACTGCTTTGGTCATTAGTCCGTTAGTGTAGTGCATGTTTTTCCTCGGGAGATGGCGGTGGTCTTTCCCGCTGGATGGCGAGATCCGCCACCGACCTACCGTCCGATAATGGGGCGGGAATGGGGATAATGGGAATACTTTATTTAGAAGGAATACCTTAAGGAATATTGATAATTATGTGGCCGCAAATAAACCCTGTGGAGTTGTTTATTCCCGTATCGACAGTGGCGGATATTCAATCCATTTGGGCAGCCGGAAGCCAGCGCTCCCGCCTAGAAGATAATTATCGAGACCTGCTCCTTTACTCTCTTTCTTTGGTTTCCCTTGATCAAGTTCAGGTGGATGTCGATGCAGTATCGTAAATAATGCGCCAAGGACAGCGAGTGATTTTTGTTTCCAATCCAATCCGTAGGGTTAATCGATGGGAAGTGAAAATCTTTCCTAGATCCCAGCGCATAGACGAGTTAGATTCAATCGGATCAATTAGACGACAAACAGGTTATAAAGACGTCGTTTGTACACGATACGATGACACAGGAGGTCGGTGACTCGTTTTGTAGGATCTTGTTTATGCATCCGTGTGGAATTGATTAGACGAAACCACAGATTGTTTCGATAACAGCGGCGCATTTCTAGAAACCACATCCAGCCAATGACATCATCCATGCTAATTATCTAGCATCGAAAATTTGCCGCCGTCGGGACCGCACCCTACGACCTCTGAGACTACGACCGGATTTGGTGGCTCAGGGCATCAACTGACGTTACTGGAGGTCCTGGAGTTCGATCCTGACGATGGCCAGAGTTTTAACATAGCTTGACAGCTAGGTCGAATTCAGACGTTGTCTGGGGGCGAATTCTAGCAGCCTGCTTCTTTGAGCTCTGATCCGTAGTTTTCCGTGGTTTCTCCGATCAACACCAGGCGAACGCCGGTGCAGTACCCTAACAAACGGGCCACGGACCGCGCGCGATCTTTCCTATCTTCCTCGTCCTATCCTCTCCCTTTACACACTTACACTAACATACACTACACTACCAACATTCCGGGAGACCGGTCGGGAGCTTAGAGTTTGTCCCTGCTGGGGCGGTGCCACACTGGTGGGCAATACCTGGGTTGGGAAAATCCCCGCTAGTCGACAGTAGTCGGCGTTGGAACTCGCCATCCAACGGGGGAATACCCCGCCACCTCGTGCGATAAAAAATCCTACACTTACGGAACCAATGACATTAATCGATGCGCCCGGAAACTCTAATTAATCGACCAATCACAAACGCCCTGCGCAACTACGAGGCTTCAGTCGCGGACTTCCAAAACCACCCGCTAACACAACACCTTGGTGCACGTCAGCTCAGCGAATTTCGCGCGCTTACCGAAGCGATCGCCACGCCCTCTTTCGCAGGAAGTTGCCGCCGACGCGCGCCCTCCATGGGTTTGTGATCGCTGGAGCGCGGGCGGGCGCGCGGGCGGTTGCGGAGGCAGGCGGCGGCGCCTCAAAGACGGGGCGCCCTGTTCCCCGCGAGAGAGTTTGAGTTCATTACGCCTCGCAATTAGCAGCCGGAGGGGGAGGGGCTCTTCGCGTTTGAAGCCGCTGGCGAAATTGCGGGCGTCTCGTAACTTGCGTTAAATGATGCGTTCTTGCGTTGGTAATGTGTGTATGTTGAATGTGCTGACCAGAATGGCCTAGGTGTACACTCAGTGGCTAAGTACCAAAGATCGCGGGTTGAAATCTGGTTCAAATCAAGCCCCATCTCGATCAGGTTTTCGTCCAGTTTCCCTGATCCATTGAGCAAATGCTGAGATGGCCCCTTGTTTTGCTTCTGGACATAAATGTAACTTCATTTTCTGTGACGTCATCTAGAATTCAGTGGGAAATACAATTATTCAAATTATCGTTTCCATGTTGTCGCGCCAGGAAGTATTATTCTGAAGGACAACATGGATAAGAGTAAAATTTATTGCCTTTTATCCTTGGAAATAGATTTTATTACATGGAGTCTCTCTCTCTCTCTCTCTCTCTCTCTCTCTCTCTCTCTCTCTCTCTCTCTCTCTCTCTCTCTCTCTTTATTTATTTATTTTTTATTTTAAGTAGTATATGACTTAGTGTAGGGATCACAGAATTTTGAAAATGTGCACACAATTCACTTTTCCCCATAGCACGTCATACGTAATTTTAACTGTTTTTGACGTAAAATAAATAAATAAATACATACATACATACATAAATGTTCTTGTAGGGCATATGGTTTTTTTCCTGTGTCATCTTTGCTGTGTCGTATGGGACTCGCCTTGTGCTGATTCGATAACCAATAAACTATCAGATGTCTTTGGATCTACTTGTTTTCTTGTGATGTGTTCACTATACCTGCCACCTTTCCTGGCACTTCATAATTTGCGATAATTGTCGCATTCTTGTCTTGGTAAACATGTTACGTTTGTTGACCAGATACGTAGATACTCAGCAGCTGAGTTCGAAAGCCAGGGGCTTTGTCCCCCCACATGAGTTGGGTTCTGGAGGCCTCCAATGAGAGAGACCCGACAAACGTATTTTTGTCTACTGCAGGGACCAATCAGCGTGCTCGCTTTCCATGACGCGATCCCAGGTTCGGTTCTCGGTCGAGGCACGATTATAAAGTGCGTTTTCCGTTTAATGTCCAAGTATATGTTGCTGTGTGACGATGAGAAAACTCACATATCAGGCTGAGAAGACCAGAATACGTTGTGGGGATGTCTTCGTGCTAACCACACGTACCTGCTTAACCCATGGCCACGAGCTCGGGACGCTGCTGGTAGTCCGTGGTCTGTACGCGGCTGTTGCACTAAGTACAGACAAACAGTAGGGACCAATAGCGCGTTAAAGAAAGCAGACTGAACTTAAGTTCGACCTTCTGCTTGACGAGGTCACCTGCTGTGGTGTAATTGCTGGCACATCCTAACGAGCGTTAAGCGATGCTTTCTTGCATTGGCAACACGTAGGTGTTATAAGTTCTGACGGGGATAGTCAAGATGGTATTACATCGCCTCAGTGTCATAGGACGAGAGGACAAACTTCGACGTGAGGGTGGACTTGCCTTTTGTGAAGACTGCGTTGTAGGGATCTTCCATTGTACTGGTCGGACAACGAGAGAGCTGTCTAGTCTCTTTGTGGCTATTGTACGGTCCAATAAAAGTTCTTGGGCGAATGAGACTACAGAGGGCAGTGCAGGCTCCTTCTTTGACGCCATTGCTGGCACAATGTGCTCGTAACTTGCGTTAACCGTTACGTTCCCGCGTTGGCGAAGCGAACGTGTTGATGCTGACCATAGAGGCCGACACTACCCGGCGCGTGACTTTGAAACTTCCTGAGTTCAAATACCACCTTGAGTTGCGTATGTTTTGTGTTGCGTAGGACTCCGTTTCACGCAGACTCAACCCATCAGAAAGCTCTCAAGTGTCTTTGCCCTAGTGAATCTTCTCGCCGAGGAAGTTCAAACTCAACCAGGTTCTTGTAGGCGACAGCAATTGCCTGTTTCGACTCAAACACCATTCTGATGTCTGAGTGATCGGAGATCCTCGTCTGTATCGTCGGGGCGTTACAAAAGTGACACATTGCAAAGGTTTACGTTATAATGTAGTTGAAGTAAATGAAGAAATATGTTTCTGTAAATAGTATTGTTTCTTGTAAAAATTTTGTATAGTATATAAGACAGCTGGTAAACATGTGGAGTAAAACACTTTGCCCAACAAATGGATCCGCCAAAAAATACACTCTCTCTCAGCAAGATGAAGATGTATTAAATGAGTCATTTGCCTTGGGCAGCTATTTTTCGATAGCCTGGCAGTATTTCACAAGAACTCCCCGAACACAAGAAGTTGGGTGAAGTAATTGGCGTTCGAGAAAGAAGGTTCTTCACTCCAGACGACTCGAAATTTACGATAACATGATCATGTTAATTGAACAGATTTCGATAATATAATAGGTATAATAATGTGTTTGATTTGTAAAATTTATATTAAGAAATTTGTTTGTTCCCAGTCAACGGTTAAGATATTTAAAAAAAAACTTTGGCGGGCTTCGAATCATGTTTCGACAGCCAATTATGGAAATAGCTAAACAAGAAATGATGGGTTCGTGAAGTATCGAAAGCATTGCAGGCAAGGACGCAAGTGCTGCTAATTTCGAGAGTGTGCTAGAGCGTGTTCACCTCTGCCTCATTACCGCCCCCTCTGCTTCGGGGGGGGGGGGCTCTAACAGGCGCCGCACTCGCCTAGCGCCGCTCCGCAAATGAGTGCGTGGCGTGGAGGACACGGTGTCTGCCACCGGCCACGCCCCCTTTCCTCGTATTTTCTCCATATTCTTCAGCTTCCGTTTTGTTCTTCTGTGCTTCTCTCTCCTGCTTTGTCTTTTCTCCTTCCTCCATCTCACCTTTCTTCTCGTTTCTCTTCCTCATTCCTTTCTATCTATTCTCCTCTTCTTTCTTCTCCATTTTTTCCCTTTATTCCCACTTTTCTATTTTCTTTTCTCCTCTTCACTTGTCCTCTCATTTGTACTCGTTCTTCCGCTCTTCCTCCTTTTTCCTGTTCGTTTTTCACATCCTCTTTCCCCTTTTTTGCATTGCTGTCGTCTTCTTTCTCACCTTCATCTTCTTCTTGCTTCTCCCACCCGCCTCTTGAATTCATCAATATAGCCATCACTTTTGTAATTACAATTCCATGATTATAATATTACGCGGCCAACGTACTTAAAAAGTTGCATAGTCCTCACACTGCATTAATTTCGGAATATTTGCCTTGTTTGTCAAAATAGACGTTGGCAAATAAGCTTACGCCGTTGTGTATACAATACAAAATCTTTACTGAGTGCAGATACGATATGGAAACTGGCACCCGTGATTCAGAAGTGACGAGCACCATCTTGGTTTAGTGTTGTAAGTGGAGTGTGGGTTGTGGCAAGGCACGTGCCGTTGTCCCTTGGGGTCGAGGGTTCAGTGGCCGCGACACGACGCGTCGTGCACGTGTTCCGGGATACGCAACCGACGTCTCCAGGAAACATCGAAGAAAGTGAATATTTCAGGCAGCCGGGACACGGCAGCAGCCAGGCGCCACGAGCCCCTGGCCGAGCACGTGGGCAGACTCCGCTCAACCCCTTCTCTTTTACCTCGTCCTCCTTGGTTTTGCTTTCTGCACCTTCTATTTTTTCTCATTATTACTCACCTTTTTTCTCTTCTTATATTTATTTTCTCTCTTCCTCCAAATACTTTCCCTCTCTTCCCTAAAATTCTACTCCCAAATTCTTTGTCTCTTTTCCCCTTTTTTTTCCCTCATCTTTCTTCGATTCTTCCCCTCTTCTCGCAAATTTCTTCCTTCTTCCTCAAATTCTCCCATTATTCTTACTCCAAATTCACATTTTCCTTCTCAATATTCTTCTCGTCCATCCTCCAAATTCTCGCCTCTTCTTCCTGTTTTCTCCTCATCAAGTTAGTTGAATTATTTACTATTTGGATCATGAATGGGGATATCATATATGGGAATGTGGTAGTGTCGCCGTCTGATAATTACATTTAAATTTTGGGCTAAAGAGAATTCCTCTTCCTCGTGCCCTAGAATAGACTCCCTCCCCAGGGAGCTGCAGTCGGCAGTCGCCACTGAAAAACAGGCGGATGTATGAGGCCACCCTGTTTGAGTGGCACGTGTTGCAGCCTTTGGAGACATAAACTGCGGCGAAGGCGATAAGGAGAGGGAGGAGAAAGGAGGGGAGGGAGACAATGTCCGATAAGCATCGCGTTTGCCTTCGCATCCTCGCCACCGCCCTCCGTCACTTGCTTCCTTCTCGGGGTCGACACTAGGAGCGCTAACGCTGCGGGGTGATGCTTCGAAACGAGCCCTTGAGATCGTTCTCCCCTTGCTGAACGCGATTATCACTGAGTATCCAACTCACGGTGGATCGATATCTGGACTCCATCTTCGTATGAGATTATACAGATGTGTATTGAAAGAAACGTGAGTATGATAGTAGAGAATGAAGTTCGAGTCAAATGCGATTCCAACAACAAATTTAATGGCATCCCACACTAAAGTTAATACTCTTTTTTGGTAAAATCGTCATAGCTGACAGACAACTAAACCTCAACAATTAAAGAAATAAATATAGAAATACTATACACGTAATAAATTTGGTGAGACTATTTTCCATTATTACCAGAGCTTCTTCCAATGTGCCGTAACTTTTGCTTAGTTCTCGTAAAATAATGAAAAAATAAGTTATTTTGACAACAAATACGAACGCTGTAGTCGCAATGAACAGTACGGAATTTTATTTATTACGCAAGTGAATGATACTTATATTATCTGGCGAATAACTTTATATTTTCTATTATTGTGCACAACCTAAAGAAACAGACTTATAAAGTGTGCATATACCGAATTTCACTGTTCCGATGAATCATTGTGAATTCGTTGTTTGGTATGTTCGCAATGAATTCTTCTTACAATGTGCTACAGCTGCTCGTTAAATAAACTAAATGGAGCGAAGTGGACTTGACCCTCAGAGTGTGTTACTGTAAATGTAAAAGACGGATAAATCTATTTTTTATTTTATGTATTTTACGTTAAAAACAGTTAAAAACTATGTGACGTGCTACGGGGAGAAGTGATATTAAGAAATTAAGAAATCTAAGGAAATTAGCGGAATATGACAGTATATGTGATTGTTGTATAACTTAAAGTGTACATGGCCGAAAGCGTCGATATAGCCGTAGCAGGAAGTCCGGTACCCGGGCGCTAGTCCCTACGCCAGAACGGATTATGACGGCAAGAAATACGTTGCCTATTACGCAAGTTAATACTCTCTTCGGTGGTGCTTCCCCAGTCGTCCGCAAACACTGCCCCCAGCAGCGCCGGGTCGTTTCGTGATGGCTGATGTGTCCTTTCCGTTCCTGTTTGCGGGCGGGGGAGGGGCGGGGTTCGATCCGGGCGGCGGGCGTTCCTGGAAGCGGCGACCGGTCACCCGCCCGGCGACGGCAGAGCGCCCCGCGGCCCGCAACGGGAAACAGGCCGCCTGGCGCGCGCCGGCGACATTCGCTTTGGGCTTCACGACGAACGCGACTCCTACGCTTAAGACGACGAGGGACTACGTTTTAAAAACATGTAACTTAAAGACGAAAGAAAAGAAAATATGAATTTTATTTCCAAACATTAGGTCCAAACTTGTTATTTTTAAAATTTCAGCGCAGACCTTGTGGTACTCCATGATTAAAATTTCAGGACATAAGAGGTATCAACCACAACAGTAGGCTATGTAAATGTACAGTGTAGAAAATTCAGCCATACACGCCATTTTGTGATTCGTACGAGGTATGAAGGCGAAAGTTTCCCTTCGTACCTCGTACGGAGCACATAATGTACCTCGTACGAAACACATAACACATTCTAGGGCTGATCACTATGTTTACTTAATGTGTTTAATATATGTTATTTGGTGCCACTGATGATGGGAAAACATTCCCGAAACACGTGTATGGTGAATTTTCTACACAGTGAATTTATATAGCCTACTATTGTGGTTGATCTCTTTTATATTCTGAAATTTAAATCATGGAGTACCACAAGATCTTCGCTGCCATTACAAAATTTGGTTATTTTTCTTCAAAATCGCCGAAAACATTTGCATTTGTCTTACCTGTGGAAGAGCTTTTCGATTTCAGGTATTTGTCTTATCTTTTCGAGCTTTTCTCTGACGTACGTTGGCACCAGTGATGTTTGCTTTGAAGCTCTAATTAGTCATGAAGAGTTGGTGTCCTAGTCAATTCTTCAATTCGATGAAGAGTGGAAAATTATACGGTGCAATACTCCGGGTGATCAAGCACGTCCCATCTGCCCCAAAAGTTGTTCGGTTACAGCAACACTGTGAGGGTGGTCATGGCCATGAATGACAATGTTTCTGAAAGCTAGCATTCCACTTGTTTTGTTTGAACGTTTACACTGTATTTTTGGCTTGTTCTTTTGTGCATTTCTGTTACACCATTCCCTTCTTTGTGAAGAAAGCGAATAACACTTCGCAGATCACTCGTGACAGGAGCGTCAATTGTTCTAGCCATCTTCACAATCCACTGCTCAGTTCAAATTGGCGATATGGTGCCAATAGTTGAAGAGAAATGGTGAAAGAGGTGGGCAATTGGCCATCACTCATCCCCAAAATGTCTTATTTGTCTAGCGGTTTAACAGTTCGATCGGAGAATTCTTTTAAAATAACAAGCACTTGCGTAGATTCGCCTTCTTAACGCGTTGCCATGTAAGGCCGTATGGTCTGCTAGGGAGTGTTAATTTATTTTTCGTACGAGACCTTATGGGTCTTCGAACAAGACATTTTGCGATGACGTACCTAAGTTGGAAAATATTCCATAGCGCTTCCACCTACAGGTGAATTATCAACTTCTTTATTTATAATGTTCACAGATCACCTAAAAGTGATGTATTCCCTAGTAGATAGTTGGAGATGTCGCACTAGTAGATTATTTCGCTCTTGTTTGGAGGAATAGGTTAACACTGAGGAGTAGAACGAAAAAAATGCTGCGATACCATGGCGCACTAAGACAAAAACACACCTGGCAGTGAACATCTATTAATTATTTTTACTTATTCGTTTTTTTTTATTTTATTATTGTTTCCCTCTTGTTTCTTCCTCATTTACTTATTTTTCTTCGTGTTTTGCATCTTTTCCCTCTTCTCGTATGGGACTACAGCCCTCAACCGAGCATTTGCCTGAGACTCAAGATGTGCTTCTCAACCATGTTCATTGCCTTGTGCCATATACTACCAAGTAATTTGCCTCATGCTATACAGGGCGATCGAGAATCACAATCGACTAAGATGTTGCTAAGGCCGTCTTGACTTTTCTCCTAGCGTTAGAGGTACTGAGCACCTTCAAAATTCGGAATGAACCTGCCAAATTTGGTAACCGGGGTCACTGTACCTACCACTTTGCAATCGAAGCCGTTTGATATTGTGACCATAAGGACGTTACACAGCTTCTGCTTAGTTATAATAATTAAAATGTACCAAAATATCTAACAACTGAACCACGCAAAAAAGGGAGAAAGAATTCAAGACATGAAAAATATAAAATATTCATTTCTAAACGGTTAACCGTCCCCAGTGCTTCATTTGTTGGTCTCAGGAAATCACCCCTGCTTCCTCACTAGACGTGTAGCTGACATTCAATGACTAGGTGGGAAGTTGCATTCCGCAAAAGCAGCTGCATTTCACTTGACTAAGGAAGCTTTGCAACTTTCCAAGGTTCGTCAAGATTATTCGGCTCAGGGTTGCCCAATTTTTTCAGGGCTGTCAATGACCACCAGCGATGTCCGCACCTGCAAAGCAGCCGTGTGTTTTTTTTCATTTGAGATTCTTAAGGAGATGCATGGGCTTTGTTTGCATGTGAGTGTATGTGTGTAGTTTTTAGTCTGCGTAGTCTTAACTTTAGTGTATCTGTTGCCCGTTTATTGATATACATAATTATGCAAATATATTGAAAACTGGTAAAAACGGATTAATCGATATATCATTTGATACATTCTATCAATATTAATCTCCCAAACATTAGTATCAATAGATAATGAAGATAATCGGTTGGTGTCATTAATGAATTTGATATTATTATTGTATTAGTAATGTTCGCTTGATATCACGTTCTTATTTTTTATTTTTTATACATTTTATAAATTTTTAAATTAACCATGTTGCCTGAGGCCGCAACCCAGATTTAAAATTAAAGTTCTGTTGTCGAAGGAGTTAACAATTTATTCTCATTCAAAAGATTCAGCCCTCAGTACTACCCAAAGATTCTCACAATTGAGAAATCGAATGATATATCGATCTTTGATTAGTAATGTATCCTGTGATGCCATAACCTTTCTGATGTGTTGGACCCACAGATATATAGTTCATAGATTGGTAATGCCTATGCTGGACGCTAGGGTATCACTGCAGGCAAGAAATTGCGCGCGACGCCATCTTACTATCAGCCCGTTCTGAGGTGTTGTACATAAGTGTAAGACAATGGAACTGTATTCTTATACTTCTTTTAAGTTACGAGTAATGATCTTAACACAGTGAACCACGGTCTGATACTTGGGTTTAAAAATTTTCTCTAATTCTTTTGCGGATGAGATTCGAAATATTTCTCTGTATTCGTAAGCTTTAGAGCTCTATAACTTCAATTGCGTTCCCTATAATACCTGATATACTACAAATTTTTGAGCCCTGCAGAACTTCATTCAACCTAGCGTATATCAGTTGAAGCATTAAATAGTTGAATGATCAAAAGTACACTAACAGTTTAAGACTCGAAGCAAAGGCGAATTACCTAGAAGCAAGTTTGACAAATAAGTGGCATATAAAATTGCACTTTCTCATCGCAGTGCGCTAAATGAAAATAATAAAGTAAATACTAATCGTTGGTTGTTACGTCAAAAACCTAGATCCGTATTTTCTACTTGATAAAGAATAATTTGTAGTAATTATTACAGCAATAAATGATCATTTATTGATATTTTCATTTTGAGAATAAAAGACTGCGCTTGCAAACAAATTAGATTAAGCAAAAAATATGCTTTAAGTACTATAAGACTATATTGACTTTGGTACCGTCACAAAATATACAGGAAACTACTGTAGACTTCTGCGTATAAAGTTCGTTAAATGAAGTAAGAGTTGCGCTCGCCGCCATCTTACCTCCTTTCCCCGCTTGGCTTCACTTGTAGGGGCACCATTCAGTGGCAGCAAGGGGGGCAGGTGGGCGGTGCGCCCCGGGTGACACCATTCTAGGGGTGACACCAATTAAAATATTTTATAATTGGAATTACATAATTTAAATCATTTACTTAAAAAATTTATATATTAAAAGTTTTGTTAGTTTAGTAATTGAAAATTTTATTGCTGGAATTATATAATTTTATGTTTAGTTAAAAAATTATGTATATTAATTTAATAATATACATTTAAATATAAATACTAAGAAAGCAAAGCAAAAAATTCTGTAAACTACAATGCGAAACTATAAGCGGTAAGCACCTATTTTTCAATGTTCAAAGAGTCTCGAAATTTTTATATTTAATTTGAGGGAGGGTGATGGGGGTGATGCAATTAGTTTTGCCCCGGGTGACACCATCCGAAGCTATGCCATTAGCACCATTGCCAATCTATTTCTTTGTATCTGTGGTTGGACCACACGCAGTGCGTTTCCCGTCCTGTGGATGTGGTTTGTCGAGCGGGTGAGTGAGGGAGTGCCCTTTTATGTTGCAGGTGAGTGCGGACGAGACGGCGCGAGCCGGTGATGCGGGCGCGAAGGAGTCGGTGAGTTCCGCCTGCCCTCTCACGGTCAGGGTACTCACCGCCAAGAGCGCGCTTCTCCGGTGCTCTTGTTCTTCTTCTTTGATGCGTACTCCTGATGCGCGATTAAAGGCCATATTCATAGTCGTCACTTAGAGGATAAGGAAATACTTAAGCTTTAAGGAGTTACTTTTTATAAGGAAATACTTATGCACGTTTGGTATTCATAGACGATACGTATAGTGAGCACGATGCTTGCAGCGTTTCGTGTGGCAACAGCGTATCGGCCGTTTCACAACCACTTGAATCCTGCCAGAAGCGCTCCGTCAAACTGGCCGTGAACTAGTCACATGCGTGTGTCCGCGGGATAACCTAACCTACACTCTTTCCTAAATAGTGGCAGTATCCTAAACAGAGACTTAAATTGTGGTGAAATCAGTAAACCTCTTATTATTTAGAGGTTTAGTCAGTTAGTTATTGCGTTATTTTACGTGGCGAGACTCGAGCCATCAGGTCCGCTCTTCCGTCTGACCACGCAAATTTCGCTACGCTCCTTTCACCATCTAGCCGAGGAAGGAGGTATTATCTTGGGCGATCAAACAGGCGGATGTCAATTTTGCTCAGAGGCTTGTTTTATGCTTGATCTTTTGCATGCAGTAAATCTACTACATTGATCAGCCGGCTTTACTTCCTCTCCGAAGGAAGGCGTACAAAGGATTTTTTCGCCCTTAAAAATCCACGGCTTCGATCTGGTTTGAACCCTCAAATTTGGGTACAACAGTCCGGAACGCTAACCGTTACACCACCGAATTCTAAGAGGTGACTTTGACCACCAATGTTACCAAAAAGGATAAAACCAAAGTCTTAGTAAAACGATATTTTTTCTTAAATTCTTAATCGTTGTGCATTTTCAAAGGGTTTTGCATGTCATGTAAATATCGTTTGTGATTACAAAGAAAGATGTCATCGTAAAAATCCGTATAATCTTGGAAATCCTCGTCCATTTCCATTCTTTCAAATTACGACAATTTTCAACGCACAAAGAGGGGTCACTTATAACTATAGTGAAGGCTGCACCTTCTTCATAGCTATAAGGATTATCTTATGTGGATGGATAAGTTGCTACTATGAATCGAAAAACGTTATAAGGAACTCCTTAAGGTTTTCCTTATTATAAGTGACGACTATGAATACGGCTCTAAGGCTCTTGGTACATGCTTGTGACATGGATGGTGCAACTAGTCAAAATGTATTAACTCCATAAAACTGCGTTCAAGCTTAGTAAATACGTCAACTCACAATGTTTTTAAAAAAATATTTATTTAAGGTCCATCAACATTTAGGTCATTAGTGACCACTATTGGTGTTAACGTTATGGGAACTGTGAAGATGAAACGATATGGTGATGATAAGGGGTGAAAGGACGCACACAAATACAACCATGCCCGAGGCGGCACTCGAACCCGCGACCCTTCGGTCCGAGATCACTACGACACTACTGCCTTAGCGATCTCGGCCACCGGATCGGCAATTCCCGATGTTGATCTTCACTTCCCGGTCCTTCCGCTTGGTAGCGGTAGTGTGCGCGGAATGGCCCTTGTGAAATAATGATTGGTTAACCTTTGAGTGAATACCTTCTTGCACTAAGCTACTATCGAGTTAATACTTTTTGATCAGTTTCTTCTCATCTAATAGTTTCTTTAATACAGTTTTAGCAACGTTCTATTTCGTCAAGTATTATTAAGAAAACTATATTTGTGTGTGTATGTATTGAGTACTGATCTTTTAATCGTATTTGGAGTGATTACTTGTGTGCTTGTCACTAGAACAGTGCAATGATTGAAGGATGGCATCACAGTGTCACCAAAACCTGAAAATATCAAAATCGTGGAAATATCCATGTATGAGGACTGCAAGTTTGCAAAGGATTTTGTGTATTACTTTAAAATTAACGTTTGTTTCGTAGTTATCTTCGTGGTTATCAAGATGAAGTAGTATAACAATTATGTTAAAGCGAATGAAAATATGTGTAAGCTGATAAAGTTCATTTTCGTAAACATGTTTCAGACATTTACATAGGACTTTTCAGCATTATAAGTGAGTGTTCTAGTTACACCTATTTGTCACAATGTTGTCTGTGTGTCCTTTGCTAAATAAGTTACGAATAAAACATGAATTTACAA
Organism: Teleogryllus oceanicus; assembly: GCA_964035755.1. NCBI lineage: Eukaryota > Metazoa > Arthropoda > Insecta > Orthoptera > Gryllidae > Teleogryllus > Teleogryllus oceanicus. The sequence continues at coordinate 13,913,669 of CAXIVR010000008.1, forward strand.
AACATAATAATATCTTCTACATTTTCCCTATTTTATAGTGCATAAAACAAAAATACCCAGAACATTAACATAATTTCTCGAATTTTCACGTCTCTATTAAATTTTTTCACTGCAGTATCTACGGAACGGTGGTTTTAACCAATTCGGTTACCAATCAGGTTTTTTATCGGTTTTCCGCACCGGAACAAAATTCGCGCAACTTTCACACTACACACACTATACTAAAATAATAACTAATACTGTGATTTAAGAATGCATCAAGTCTGACGAAAGAGTGCTTAATCAGTTTTTGAGATATCAGATAACTTTGTTATCAAAATTTTACAAGTTTTTGTCTGACTCGACACACTATGTGTCAAACCCGGGGTCCGTATATAAGCATTGCGCCTGAACCAAGATGGGCAGCTCACTTGAGCAGCTAATATGTACTAGTAGTATTTATTGAACATTAATGAGTCAGGAAACTAAAATTTCCAAGAGTTTTTTCGACATCGTGAAGAAAGGAATATTTCACAGGTGACGTAGACACTTCGAAATGTTCGTGGTAGAAGCGGACTGAAGGAGGGGGGCGTGAGAACTTCCTGCGACAAACGTTTTATCGCGATGATCCATTGAAAAGTGCTGACTTGCTTGTGCTGATGGGTTACTTGTTCAGAGAGAGTTGTGAAGTAATGACTCATGGTTGGTACTTTCGAACATTTATTTTCCTGGAACTAGTTTTTTTACTGTACCTTGAATTGTCTTTTTCCAGTTTTCTACTTTTATACAGCCAATGAGCTGGTTTAGGCTAGTTTACTAGATCTAAATGTTTTCTCTAGAAAGGAAAACGTCTTAACACTTTAATATATTTAACAAGTGAGAAAGAAGAGTTCGTAATCATAATGTTGGTACTTTTTCGTCGAACCTCATTTGTACATGAATTTATTGTTTTTATAAGAAAACCTTACAGAATTTCAGTTGTATTTGTAGCTCTGTTTTAGTTAGTACATGAATAGTTTTTGTAGAGGTATTTAAGTAAATATGAACACAATATCTCTTCATAATATCTACCAAAATTCTCATAAGGATAAAGATAACGAAGAATTCCACGTTGTACAACTGAAATAAATAACTTGCAGTAATTCACAAACGCCGAGTTTTACGTTCTGCACCTACCACTTCCACCTATAACACGCATAGAAGAGTTTTGCACGATTTGCCTTCCACAACAGGTATCTTTCGAAAGATATATTTCTCATGAGAACGACATTTGAATTAAGAACCAAAATCTTACCAATTATCTAAAGAGCTACTGAATGCTTTCCCACGCGATATCTTTTGTTCAACTCATGTTTTTCCATTTACTAAGAATTTCAATCAGTACTTGTTCTGTACGATGGTAAAAATGCGAATTAGAAAAAAATATTTATCTTCAAAATCATCACGGAAGAAAAAGTTGTAGCTTTATTGATGAAACTGATTTTTTTTCTTTTACTAAAGGCATTTCGCACATATTTTATCTTTCTCAGTCGAAATAAATGTTATTGGTTAATCAACATTCCAAAAGAATGTGAATACAAGATAATTAAAACTTGTCACCGTGTTTGATGAATAAAATTACTTTTAATGTATTTCAAAGAGTTTGATCACGTTCTCAAGACGTTCTGATGAAGTTTCCGACCATTCAAAAGATAGTATGTATAGGAAATTAAGTTTTCCAGGAAAGCGGTTCGAATATTCCTTCCCCAAAGGGATACTCACTCTGGCGAAGTTGGAATTTCTCTTGCTAATTAGATCTATTTATAATGAAGATAAATGAATGAATGGCCTATTTAGATAATGGAGTCCATAACCCTGCCGCGTTTTTGTGTAGAGCCTTTTTTTCATTTTACTTTTTGCTAAAAGTCCCGTTCCTTCCCGTTCCCGTCGTGGCAATTGTCTCGCTTGAGGGCTGATGTGCTGGATCCGGGCCGCTGCAGAGGCAGGCGACAAGCTCCGTACATTTATAAAATATAAGTGGCAAACTAGTTCAAATTGCAGGTACATCGTTATTATAATATATCTTCTGCTGATTTGTCTTTGTAAATAGTTTTTATTACCCCGGAGCGAATATTTTCTTATCCATTCTTGCCAAAAACGCTCATTTCCATCTATATTCAGAATTAATCTTGTATGTGGGTTAGGGTAGGAATCCCGGAATTTATGAAAACTTGCACATAATACACTCTTCTCTGTAGTTCTCCACACATCATTTTAACGGTGTTTTTACATTACTAAATAAATAAAATGAGTACTGTCAAAATCCGGTGTACGGTATATATGCTTCAACTGTACCTGTGTTTTATATTGCAATATTTTTTAACCATAATAAAATGTTAATAAGACGTTAAATGAACGCATGCTCAAGGGTTTGAAATCTGAAAATATAAAGCAGACAGCAGATGATGCAGAGGACCCTAGATTTACAAATTACGATACTCAGTCGAAATTCACTGTGCAGTGAAATTAATGTATGTAGTCGAATAGAATTATACAAGATTTTCAAACGTGTTTTAATCTCTTGCTGAAGTGAACTGGTGGCCAAAAGAGAAATATTTCTGTGACTTGCCAAGGAACTGTTTTACACGGAACAATTTCCTCCAATTTGATCAGCAAACTCGTCACTTCTTAAATGAAAAAAGTCTGCAAACACAGTGATGATTAATGTATATCATTGGACCAAAAGGCATTGTCTCTGCAGAATTAGTCGGAGTAATTGTAGGTTTGGAGCGCCGACGGTGGCGGTCTTGACAATAGCTACATCCGTAGCTAGATCGAATTTATCCAACTGATTCGAAGGGAATTCTATCGGCCGGCTTCTCTGATTTGTATCTTCGCTGATTTGTTTGTTAGGGTACTGCTCCAGCATTCGCCTGGTGTTGATCGGAGGAACCACGGAAAACTGCCAATCACAGCAGCTAGCTAGAATTCTCCTCAAGCCAGCGACTGAATTCGACCTAGCTGAAAAGCTAGTGTCGAAAATCCTGCCACCGTCAGGATTCGCACCCAGAACCTCCCAGTCAGATGCGCTGCAGTGACATCAGTTGATACAGCTGCCGGTTGTTGTTCGCTTGAGGAAGCCTTGTAACTCAAGTGTAAGGTAGCTGTGAAGCGGGACTTAAGTTCCCTCTTCCTGCGTCGAAGTGCTCGCCTCGTCACCTCGGCGGTGCGGTGTCGACTCTCGGAAGGAGGTGTCGTGGGCGATCGACCGGAGGGGGGAGAGGGGGGAGGCGGAGGTAAACAGCGGCCACTTCCGGCCCCGCGCCGGAAATCGGCCATCACTCCTCCGCTGCCCCACTCGCCTTGCGGAAGACTCGCCTCGTCTCAAAACTCCTCCCCTCCTTCCCCCCTCTCCGTCACTGTCCTCAGCAGCGTGGCAATAGCTTGCGCCGCGAGGAACGTTATCCAAGCAATAAGTGAATGCATTCAGACAAGTGTTAAACACGTTTTTTATCTCGTCTTCCTTGGGGTGTGTTCAATATTCGATTTTTCGGACATTTCTGAATTATTTATTAACACTATCTCTCCTTTCCTCTCTCCCTTCCTCTCTCCCCCTTCCTCTCTCCCCATCCCTCTTTCTTCTCTCTCTCTCTCTCTCTCTCTCTCTCTCTCTCTCTCTCTCTCTCTCTCTCTCTCTCTCTCTGTCGTTCTTCGATCTCTCTATCTCTCTCTCTGTCTCCTCTGTCCCTCTTTGTCTCTTTCTCTTTCTCTCTCTGTCGCTGTCTCTCTGTGTCTGTCTGTCTGTCTCTCTCTCTCTCTCCCGCCTCGTTCCCGCTCCGTCGCGTCCCCGCCCCATCCGCCTCGCCCCGCCACACAAAACCACGAGGAACCATCTACGACGTATGGAAATAGCGAGGCCAGGTCATGGCACCTTCACAGCGCAAATTTCAGGAAACACGAAGGAGAAAATGTTGAAAAGATCCAGTTTGAAACGTATTATTTATTATTATTATTATTATTATTATTATTATTATTATTATTATTATTATTTGTGGCTAAATGTAAACGAGTTTATCAAAAGTGTTCAGAGTAAGTATCACTTCCGCTCGAGAATGGATTTCGGGTCTCCGGGTAAAGTCACAATCGAAATGACCAATGATTTGAACTTTGAACATTGATATATCACATGTCCGCGCGGAACGTGTTTCTGAGATGTTCCAGTCATTCTACAAAGGTGACAGATTAATGAATATAGAGACACAGATTGTCATTCAACAAAAAATAAACTAGACACGGAAAATATTGGGCGTCAATCTAAGATTGAGCGCTTAAGTTTATTTATTTATTTATTTATTTATTTTACGTCAAAAAAGCAGTTAAAAACTGCGTATGACGTGCTATGGGGAAAAGTGAATTGTGTGCGCATTTTCAAAATTCTGTGATCCCTACACTAAGCCATATAGTACTTAAAATTGGAGGGGAAAAAAAGTTTGTTAGTATAAGCCGATGCTTTTAATGTTGTCAGTAAAGTAAATGCGTATTACTGAGTTATTTATAACTCTTTGTTTCTAGACTTGAAATCCAATCGGCAAGAATTCTTTAAGCAATATAGCTCGTTACAACAAAAATATTCGCGTTCAATGTTAGACATTACACTGTACAAGTATTAACATAATAATGCCTACATAGAGTAAAAAAAATAATGCACTCGATACAGACATTTCCACGCTCAAAAAACGATGTTTGGATTTTTGAATATCAAAATCAGTTGATTTCTCCGTAAGGTTATTAGGGAAGGCGAAAGTCACTAGCTTTCTTGAAAAGATAGCCCTTATTCCAAGGCGCAGAGTGGTAAGAAAAAGGCCGCCAACTCCACAGCTTGTTATTTTTAGTGGCCTCTAAAGAGAATGAGTAGTTATCGTCGTAGTCAAGCACTGCACTGCTCGTAGACTCCTCGTGTTCATATTGATCTCGGTATCATATTGATTTCTACGCCATAGGCTTTTAGCCTTTCGCCTGTTCAGTAGATTAACGTCACTTCAGAGCAATTAGGAATTAATTAATGAATGAGGTCGTAAATGATATTGTGGAATCGGTGGTGGTTTCTGAAGCCATCAACGTTACTTTATTCGTCCAAACGCCATTAACAACTACAAATTTCCAATATCATAAGCAGCAGGTTCATGGTTCAAAAACCTTACTACCTGCATTCCTTTGCCAATAATCATAAGGATACTTCTATAGTGATTTCCTTATCGTGAACTTTTTTAAAACAATATTGTGAAATTAATTTACTGAAATAACAAATCTTTTTATTCAAAAAAAATATCTTGCACTTTGCTGACATGTAGTCAATTGGTACATGAATTTCGAAATTTAGATATTCCTAGAAAATCTGAAGAGTGGCAGCCTTACAGAAGAAAGTGAGGGGAGATCTCGATTATGAGGGGAAAACTGAGAAAGAGCAGAGGGGAAGGTGATGGCTCCGAATGAAAGAAGTTTAGGAGCCGACAACGGAAGTTCCAGAAGTGTGACACGCAACCCTTGATCGTTATTGGACGCGGAGAATTCAATACTTTCCGTTTTGGAGGAAATTAAACTATTGATACAGAAGTGTAATTATGACAGTCAACTCTCTTTGTGTAAGTAGGCCAATTCAACTTCCGGAATTGGGAAGGGTTCAAATGTCAATGAAAGCGATCAATCACTGCTTACGTCAGTAACCGTAGGAATTTGATTCATACTCAAAGCCACTGAAGGCTTAACTTATGTTATTTTTCATGCATTTCCCTTTTATATCACTCGGTAAATAGTCGTAATAAAATTATTATTTTTAAATGTTTGGATTTTGAAGGAATTTGTTGTCTTTCTCGTGCGGTATTTTCACATTAATTTCTTTTTTTTTTAATGGTTCGCTTCTATACTGTTTTATCACTGAAATACAAAAGCGTAGTAATACTATTTTAAGAAAACAAACGCGTTCATGGAGAAATTCCGCTCCAACTAAACCACTGCGTACATGTAAACAGGCTCTACTAACATTAATCGGGAGTGTGGAAAGGGAGAGGCGGAATTTACGTTGGTAGCGCTGTTTACGTGGCATTCGTGCGAATTGGCTATTCAGGCCCACGTGGCAGCGGCTGTTAAGTGCGCTGAATTCCTTCAGCTTTCCCGCGCCACCCGCGTACCCGGAGGCTGTGCGAGCGAGGCGTGGGAGGTCGGGAACAAGGATATAGGGCGCGGGCGAGTATTTTCTGGTCAAACTGCTAAAGTCAAAGGTTAAATGGAACGCGTGTGGAATGTGCTGCAAAAGGATGTTGGTTCTAAATGTAGTACGACTGAAGGTATTTATTTATTTTATTTTATTTATTTTACGTCAAAAAACAGTTGAAACTGCGTATGACGTGATAAGGGGAGAAGTGAATTCTGTGCTCAGTTTCAAAAATTCTGTGATCCCTACACTAAGACATATACTACATAAATTTCGAAAATTAAAAAAAAAGCAATCATGTAATAAAATCTATTTTCAAGGATCAATAAGCAATAAATTTTGGGTTCCTAATGATGTCCTTCGTCAAGGCCTAATACTTCCTGCCGCAACAACATGGAAACGATCATTTCAATAACTATATTTCCCACTGAATTCTAGAAGTAGTGAACCGATAATGAAGTTACGTTTATATCAGAAGCAAAACAAGGGCCATCTCAGCATTTGCTCAATGGATCAGAGAAACTGGACGAAAAACCTGATCGAGATGGGGGTTATTGACCCGGAGGCTGCAGTACAATACTTGTTACAGGTTGTTTAAACACATTTATACAGTCAAAGGTAAATAATGCATTATGTATCATTGTTAAAATTAATGTTACTTTTCTTGTGATGCTCAGTATAGTCTCTAATTGTGTAGAAACAGTTATGCAGCAGAAACGATTTCACTTTGTATTTAAACTGGGTTATTTGGGTTAAGGTAGCGTAGCAAAAAAATCCCTGGATTGATACGATCAATTTGACTCCCTACTGGCAATTGCGGGGCGGCGTGGCGGGGCACTGGACGGCTGGAAGTGGTCAGTGGATAAAGATTGTGTGAGGAAGGAAGCGAGGGGCCGGAGGGGTAGGTAGGGTTGGGGACGAGCGTGGTGGGGCGGGAGTTTGCGAGCCGCTGATCAGGCCCCTTCCCTTTAGGGAGCGGTGGCTCAGTGCATCAACTGATGTCACTGCAGTGCCTCTGACCGGGAGGTCCTAGGTTCGAGTCCCGACGCGGCAGGATTTTCGACACTAGCTTTTCAGCTAGGTCGAATACAGTTGCTGTCTGGAGGAGAATTCTTGTTTCTAGGTTTCTCTGATTAGCAGCTGGCGAATGCCGGGACAGTATCCTAACAAACGGGCAACGAACCGTGCGCGATCTTTCTTTCCTCTTCCTTGCCCTATCCTCAACTCTTACACACATTAAACAAACATGCACTACATTACCACACATGCCGGGAGACCGGTCGGGAGCTTAGAGCCTGTCGATGACGATGCCCCGCTGGTGGGAGAGTCCTGGTTAGGGGTAAACCCCGCTTGCCGACGGTAGGTCGGCGCCGGATCTCGCCATCCAGCGAGGGAAGATCACCGCCATCTCTCAAGGAAAAAATGCACTACAGTTTCGGGACTAATGACGTCAGTAGTTGACGCGCCCGCAATCACTAACAACCGATCAACTAGACCTTTCAGATTTTGGCCCTTTGGAGGGGCCAGGTCGCTCGCCTTCCACCTCTGGGTAGAGGGATTCAAATTCCCTTCTGTTGCGGCTTACGTGGCTCCAGGCAACAGCTATGGTCATTGCGGTGTCACAGATTGGGAGGTCCTAAGGCGGTAGCGGATTTTTGCACTCTCCAGTTAGGTCGAATTCTGTCCGGTTTGGGGAGAATTCTAGCGATCGGTTGCTACAATCTGTACTTTTTGTGTTTTTTCCATCAATACAGGGAATGTCAGAGGAGCTAGTAACAAACAAGCCACGGACAGCATGTAACTTTCCTTCATCACTCGTGACCCCTCCTCTTCCCTTATACACAAACACACACTTATGCATAAAATTACCACACATGTCAAAAGACCACTCGGGAGCCTATAGTTTGTCCGGGCTGATGCGCTTGCGGATATTCATGGAGGGGGTAAAGCCTCCACCGCGGAGGGAATATTTTTTGTAGTAGCTGTATAAAAAAATTGATTTTCAATAGATGGGTCTCTGTTATGAAATTCATACGTACATTTTTTGTATCCGCTGAATTCTTCGTCGTGGTAAATGTTAGACGTTCATTAAAACGCGTGCCGATAGCTTATACTTTTCAGTTACAATCTAAAGAAAAGTAATATTGCATTGTAGAAAATAACTGAGTAAGTGCACAAATTAATTTTTAGTCGTTTGAATGAAAGAAAAAATATTTTCAATTTATTTTTCTGCCTTATTTTTATTTCAATTTACCTTTCCGTCTTAATTTTATTGAGCGGATGAATTTGATTGAATTGAATGCGGTATGCCGTGATTCCTAGTGTATGGACTCTTTTAATCTCTTACAAATTTAGACTTCTTTTAACAATATTAACTACACCGTTTATATTGTCCTAGAATTTTCACTAACTACATCGAGTAATTATCGAGGGTTTTCGAACGAACAATTGCTCGGAGCATACGCAATTCCATTACCGGTTTGTGTGTGATTTATGTTGGAATACAATTGAATCGCCAAACATCGCATCAATCTTGTCCAATGACGTGAAAAAAACGGAGCTGTCCCTAGTCACTTCCGTCTGCCTCGCATCTCTATTGATTCCTTGATCAAGCTGTGAGCGGGGGACCACGTGGTCGGGTTCCAGCTGCGGGCGGGTTCAACGGTCGAACTTCCATCTTGGCGTCTGGGTGCGGACAAAACGTGGCGGCGGCGGCGGCCTGGACGGCGGGGCCGAGGACGACGGCGGCGGCCGGGCGGGGCGGGAGCGGAGGACGGGAACCGGTTTTGTAAGAGCAGGAGAACGCAGACAGCGAGTCGACAAGATCAGCTGTTGCGCCGGGTCGGGTCCTGCATGCGGCTGGCGCGACGCAGCCTTCGTCTACCAGAGCGCCCTTGAGTGTGGAGAACCCCGAGCACTTGCTTCTTCTTGTTCGTTTTCGACGAATGCGTCTCTCGTTTTAGAAGGCGAGGCGTGAAAATGCTGGTAATTCTTGCTTCCACTTTGCGCACAAATCTCGGCGTTCGCTTTCAGTGAGGTTATTATTGCTTTCGCTGCGAAATGGGATATAATTTTCGCTCGGAGGTGGTGTTCCTCAAGGGTCCTCTTCGGGCTAGTTATTTCGGCCGTTATAGTCTGTTGAATAGGGTTCCTATGGAAATGGCGGGCTCGTTGGTGATTCCGCTGGGTGAGCTCGGTTTTCTGGCTCGCTCCCTGTTCTCCTTCCGCCCCTTTCTCCCTCTTCTCCACATCTGATACCATTCGTGTTGTTCGACCTGCTGCTATCGCCAGCACTCTTCCTATTCTCTCTCTTGTCTCTTCCTCTCTCCTTCCTCCTCTTCCCTCTCCATCTTTCCTCTCTTCCCTCTTTTCCTCTCTCTCTTCCCTCTTTTTCTCTCTTCTCTCTCTGTCTGTCTGTCTGTCTGTCTGTCTCTCTCTCTCTCTCTCTCTCTCTCTCTCTCTCTCTCTCTCTCTCTCTCTCTCCTTTTAACTCTTGCCATCGCCCTAGTGTCTCGCAGACTCCTACCCCTCCGCCAGCGTTCTTCTCTGGAGTCCCGACAGCCCGTCGCCGCATATATTTCCCGCTGCCTCAAAACTCGTCAACCCGTTCTCCGCTGTTCCAACCCATCTACAACCGTCCGTATCTGCTTCGAGCCCCACCTTTTGCTTTATTCCTCGCGACCTTTCCCTGTTGATCCCCATTAATTTTGTGCAGTTTCCAACGCTACATTTTTGCTGTTTCTCACGTATCCCAATATCGTTCATCTCTGTTGTGCGCCCTATTCCCAATTCGTCTTTGTCCCGCAAGTTCTTCGCTCGTGTCTTGCTTTGCTAGCGTTCTCTTTCGGTCCCCTTACGTTCCCTCTGCTCTTCCCCTGTCATTCCCCACTTCCTTAACCCTTCCTATTACCTTGGCCCCACCTTCTACGAATCGTGCCCTTTTGTTTCTTTCAATTCCCCCTTCTTTTTTTCACAACTCCCCCTTCACTGTTTCCCGCTTCCCTTCCCTGCTTCTTTACTGTTTCTATTTTCTTGGAACCCGCCTCTTGTCAACCCCTGCGAGGCCCCCGCTTCGCTTTGCCGTCGGGCTCCATCTAAGGGGGGCGGGGGGGAGGGTAATTGTCATTGCTATCAAGTCCCCTACTTCTCGACTCGACCCAGAGAGAGAGAGAGAGAGAGAGAGAGACCGAAGGCGCACAGTTTAGCTAGGGGCACGATAACTGGTTGCCTAGGACCTTTAGTGCTCGCCCCAAGGGCTTTGAAGTGCTGCTTAGAAGCTCAATCGGAGACCCTCTTAGCAAGAGATGGCCGCCGGTTATGTTTTCTATACTTGAAAAATCTGCCTTCTTGTAAAAAGGGGAGTAGGCGACAAGAAGGCTTCCTCCTCCACCGTCTTCCCTATTCGAGGCAAATGATAACGTTGGTGATAATCTTTGCGTTTCATTGGTTGAGCTCATTATGAGACGTGATGAGAAGTGAATTATTAAGAAAGAGAAGATGGTTCAGTTTTCTACCGCCAGGCACAAGAAATGTGACTGACGTTTTTAGCTAATCGTCATTTTAGTTAATAAATCAGCAGTTTTAGTTTAGAAATAGATATTTTCAAAAATTCCCTTTTAGTAGTAATAATTAGCCGAAATATAAAATACAATTTTGCGAAAATACGATTAATCTTCACTGAGGATAAAACCGTTATCATGCAAACTGAATTTTTTTATGGGTGTCACTTTTCTTGTGCACCAACAACATGTTTAACTTGAGAAAATCTTGGCCATCACCTTCGCATTCTTGAACATTTCTCCGAGACTTTAGACTTTAGGCATTTCTCCGAGGTCGGCTTCTGAAACGCGCATACTTCGTTGGTGGTCGAATGGTGACTTGAAGACTTCCGCGAACAGTACTACGCCTCGGCTGATTTGGGCGACCAACCAGAAAAGGTCTCCCCTATGAGGTTCAGTGCCAGAGGCAAATGAAAAATTCCGAGGTAGGTTTTACAACGGTGGAACTATTTTCAAAGTGACTTGTCTCCAAGAATGACAATTTTTCTGGAAGGGAAAATATACAAATTCAGCCTCACGGTTCAAGACTAGATTGAATGGTTGTCTATAACGTTTAATAACATTTGTTATGCTTAATAGGTCCGATTAAAATAAGTTCGTGATGATAGTTGTGGTTCTGAAACTGTAGTTTCATATAATATGAGAATACGATTTTGTTACTTTTACAGAGCGTTCAAAAAGTCTCTCCGCAGTGGCTGTCTCCCAACTCCACTTTTCAGCTTAATCAGCGTGGCAGTGTTCGAACGTTATTCTGAGAAGAGCGGTTGCTGCAAGCATGCAGAAGTTGAAATAAAAATACATGAACTATTCTTCCGCCATCATCGCGATGTTGCCGTTTCCACATAAAGCATGGTGGAGTGGGGAATCAGTCACTGCGGAGAGACTTTTTGAACGCTCTGTATGAGTATTTATTTTCGTGTCCCGGGAACACGAAATTCGTGCTTAGTGTTACACATCCTGGCAAGATTGCTCATTTTCACTCGTCAATCACCAACAATCAACAACAATCAACTGTCAATCACCAACTTTTTTAATTGAACCATAGTAAATACTTCGGTGATAGCTTTTTCCATTAAAATTCCAAAATTCTACGAACAACATTATAATGTTACATGTTTGAATCGGAAAAACATTTTTTGAACACATACACATGTCACCATGGTGGAGATACGTATGGTATAAATGGATACGAAAAATAGAAAGCTTAGTTAGTAGCGAGTCAGCGTTGCCACGTTTTCTGCAGTGACCGTGGCCACGCCCACGCACGAGTTTTCTTTCCTCTTTCTTCTCCTATCCTGTTCCCCTAACACATACACACTTACCTGAACAATGCAGCTACACATCTCGGGATACCAGACGGGAGCCAAGAGCTTGTCCCGACTGAGGTGGTGCCCCGTTCGAGAGTGGTGCCTGAAGAGGGGAATTCCCTCAAGCGTGTACGTTGGCTTCGAATCTCACGTACTAGTAGGAGGAAACTGCCTTTCACAATAAAACATTACGGGACTATCGACCAATAGGTGTAGACGTACGCGTAATCATCAATGAATCAATCAATGCAGCAAACGAGAAAAGAAAAAGAAAAGGAGATACGCTTTTTTTGGAATTAGGTCCTCTTCATCTGAATTAAGCTCTTCATCACAGGAAAGAAAAAAAAAGTATGTGAAGTGTTGCGGAGTATGCCGCCGTGAGTTGATTGGTTTTAGTAATTCGAGCGCGCACTACTGATGTCATTAGCCCCGTAAGTTTGTGCATGCTTTTCATCGGGAGGGACGGATCATCTTCCGCTGAATGGCCAGCGTCGGTGCGGGGTTTCCCTCAACCAAGTATCTCCCACTAGAATGGCACCACCCCAACCGGGACAAGGTCGGAAACTCCCAACATGTGTGGTAGTGTAGTGCATGTTAGTGTAAGTGTGTGTGTGTGTGTGTGTGTAATAGAGAATAGGACAAGAAGAGGAAGGACAGATCGCGCGCGGTCCGTGGCCCGTTTTAGGGTACTGCTCTGGCATTCGCCTGGTGTTGATCGGAGAAACCACGGAAAACTACCGATCAGAGCAGCCGGCGCTAGAATTCTCCTCCAGACAGCGACTGAATTCGACCTAGCTGAAAAGCTAGTGTCTAAAATCCTGCCGCCGTCAGGACTCGAACCTAGGACCAGAGGCAGTGCAGTGACATCAGTTGATAGACGAAGCCCCCTCTCCGGGTGCGCCGTGAGTGCCGTTGGTCTGAGAGCGAGGGCGCGTGGCGCGGTGGCGTGGGCGTGCGGGCGGGCGGGCGCGAGGCGCCACGCGGGGCAGCCGGCGCCAAGCAATCAGGGGCGCCGCGGGCGGGGGCGGGGCGTCGGAGCCGCCTGCTGCTCCAATAACGGCGCTCCCGCTGCGCGCGTCGCACCACTCGCGCCCCGCCCCGCCCCGCCCACCGCCCACCGCCCTCATTTCCTTCAACACCTCCCGAGATCTCTCCCTGCCCGTCTCCTGTCTCTCTTCCCAAGGAACTTGTGCTTTAGACATTGGCACTGCCAGTCGTTTTTCCTAGTAGTGTATCTTTCTCGTCATTTCTGTATTGGTCCCAACCAGAGAAATGCACGTCTTGGAAACGTAAGTCCTACTAACGATATGAATGCGACTCAATACTGTCTTCCATGTGCGGTAGAAGTGCAACGTTTATAGTGTGTTACACTCGTTACGTAGTATAAATGGTTAATAAATATATTTTAACCGTAAGCTCAGTGCATCAATTGATGCCACGACAGTGCCTCTCACTCGGAGGTTCTAGGTTCGAGTCCCGACGGCGGAAAGATTTTCGACACTAGTTTTCAGCTATATTCAGTCGCTGTCTGCAGAATTCTACAGGCGGGCTGCTCTGATCGGAAGTTTTCCGTGTTTTCTCCGATCAATACCAGGCGATTGCGGAGCAGTATTCTAACGTACGGGTTACCGACCGCGCGCGATCTTTCCTTCCTCTTCCTTGTTCTGTCCTCACCCTCTACAGACACACACTAACATGCACTACACTACCACACATGCCGGGAGACCGGTCGGGCACTTAGAGCTTGTCCCGACTGGGGTGGTGTCCCGCTGATGGGAGAGTCCTGCTTGGGAAAACCCCTAGTCGACGGCAGGTCGACGCCGGATCTCGCCATCCAGTGGGGGAAGATCACAACCACCTCGCGATGAAAAAACACGCATACACTTACGTCGCTAATGCCCTGAGTATTTGACGCGCCCGGAATCACTAACAATCAATCAGATATATTTAATTCTCCTTGGGCCCTGGATATCAATACACATCTTATACCGTAACTTATTATTAACAAATATTTTGATACTGGTTTGTTTTAATGTTTATTTCATTGTATGCGATCGTGTGCTTCTGGTGGTTTCCTGCGCTGTTCCGCAGCCCCTCGTGCCGCAAACCCTCCCAGTCTCCCCTCTTTTTCCCCTTATCGTTTTTCCTTCAAATCTGCTATCTCCCGCCCTCCTCGCTCTCTGCATCTAGTCGTTGATCGCGCGTCTGGCTGCAGCCGTAGCGTTGCAAATGCTCTTCATTTCCCCTTCGGAAGGAACGGAAACGGAGCGGAACGAGGTCTTTGCCACCCAATCTGCCCGTGATTCCAGATATTGTATTCGAACGTTCAACTGCGCAACACAATTCTTTGGGATGGAGAACCGCGGGGTCTTTCAGGCAGTAGAACGAACTTCGTCACGGATAAATACTGCTTTAATGTGTAAGGATACATAAACAATTTATCTCTATTTAAATGTAACGTGAGTCTTGGGTGTTCACTTGTCAAAAGTAATATGCAATACAAATTTGAAATGATTTTATTACTATTTGCAAAAACTGGTGCCGAGAGACACTGTTATATATTAAAATTTAAGGACAGTAATAAAATAAATAAAGGAAGCAATAAAATAAATAAAGGGACAGTAATTACACGAATGTCCATTATACTAAATATAGTTAAGTTAGTATGGAATACAATAATTCATGCGAATTAGTTGTTTCCTGTAATACGATTATAATTCCTTGGGAGTGATGTGTACTGTACCAATACAGTGATTTTTGAGTCAGAACATCACGAAAAATGCGCTTTTTCAATAAACTCTAAAAATAATTATTTTAATTATATTATGATACGACGTCACTAATAAAAAAAATTTTTTCGCTTGGACGCAATATGTGAGATAATTTTTATTTTATTCGATCACGAAAAGAAGTTAGAGTCGAATACGCAAGTACTAAATACCGTTCCATTTTATATCACTAATACTGTCAATGTATCGAAAAACAATCGTATTTCAAAGCATATATTTGAGGAAGGTATGCACAGCACCCAAATAATTGCTATATTATATATTAAGAGAAATAACATTTAAGAAATCGAAAGAAAATGTTTCAATAATCTTGAACCAGTGTCGATAAAAGAACTTGTTATTGTACTTTCCTCAGAAGAAAATAAGAATCGAAACACCTCTTTGTAACTATGACATTAATAAATTCATTCATTTTCACTGACGATCATTCTCTCTATTTTGACGTATTTAGAACCTATCTTGCTGGATTATCCAGCTTTTATTTGCCGTATAAAATTGTTAAAAGTAGCGAAAGGTTTATGTTCATATTACCAATTAAATTAACAACACACCATTCTATGTTGTGACTTTCTTTATTCTGATATTTATACAAATATTTTAGGTGAAAGTTACTCTCTAAATCAACAGAACACATGAGTTATTATATTACAAAGTTATCGGATTTAAAATGTATTAAAAAATGTAGAACAAATACTGAAATAGCAAATACAAGTTAATTAAATTTCTGTTTTAACTTCTGCATGTTGCTGTTGAAATAAGTTGTTCAGTGAGTTTTTGATTATGAACAGTGTGGGTTCGAGTAGTTATACGTACCACGAATAATATTTACTCGCGAAGGTAAACAGTTTCTGTAAAGTTATAACAGAAACACTAACGAGGAACGGAGGTAATTATTTGAGGTAGAAATTTCGTAGTTTTGAGCACAGTTGTGAAAATGTAAATGGTAGAGAATGAATTAAAATTTTCGAAAAAAGCCAACAGATTCGCACGCGAATCCCTGAGTGTCTGCAGTTGTTGGAGTGGGGGCGAGCAGTATCTCGTCCACTCGTTACACATGCCGCCTGAGAGGCAGTCAATGGTGGTGCTGAGTGACAGAGGGGAAGGTTGCAGGAGAGTCAACTAACTGCACACGTGCTTACCTTTCCTTAGCCGTTTACCTTCCTCCCCCCAAATGGCATAGTCCGAGTCCATCCTGTTCTGTTTTCCTTCTTAGTATGAGGATCCACTTCTACGTTTCTCGTGTCCTGCATCGAATCACATTAATTGATTATAATTTCTCCATATCGGTCTGTTTCGTCCTTTTAGAGTACTGAGGGAAAACTGAGCACGGGATACAGTATGGCTAACCGTGGGTGCAGTAGTCGCCGGGAAGTTCGATGATTTGTAGATTTACAGCATCTAAAAGATCCTCAAGCCTAAAAGAAGCCTCTAAGCGAAATTCAATGCAGCACCTCTGACCGGGAGGCCCTAGGTTCGAGTCCTGACAGCAGCAGGATTTTCGAAACTATATTTTCAGCTAGGTCGAATTCAGTCGCTGTCTGGAGGAGAATTCTAGTGGTCGGCTTCTCTGATCGGCAGTTTTCCGTGGTTTCTCCGATCGACACCAGGCGAATGCCGGAGCAGTACCCTAACAAACGGGCCACGGACCACGCGCGGTCTGTCCTTCCTCTTCCTTGTCCTATCCTCTCCCCTTACACACACACACTAACATTAACATGCACTACATTACCACATATTCCAGGAGACCGTTCGGGAGCTTAGAGCTTCTCCCGGCTGGGGCGGTGCCCCGCTGGTGGGAGAGTCCTGGTTAGGGGTAAACCCCACTAGCCGACGGTATGTCGGCACCGGATCTCGCCATCCAGCGGGGGAAGATGTCCGCCATCTCCCGATAAAAAACATGCACTACACTAACGGGAGTAATGACCAAAGCAGTTGGCGCGCCCGGAAACACGAAAAAATCAATCAAGCAAGCAAGCAAAATTCGAGTCGTTCGAGTGATACCTTCTGTCTCATGTAGATGATGAAAAGAACGTAGTGGAATTTGCGAGGTGAGACGGAAGCCCAGCTCTGATGACCGTAGCCTCGTCATCCAAAATAAGACATAATTCAGTTGAGAGGCAGAACGGACCAAGTGAACGCGAAAACGGAACGGTAAAAGTAAAACAACTGCAGCCAGCGGCGAGGGTGTGGGAAGGGGGTATGACAAGAGCTTGGGCGAAGACTACGGCAACGACGGCAGAACAGTGAACAAAGGTTGGCGGAGAATGGGGTGGCGTGAGGCGAATTAATTCCTTGAGGCAGGGCTGTTCAAATGCAAAGTCGGGCCAGATTGCTCGCGGTGACCCACTCCACCAAAGCCTACAGGGTCGACCCCTCCCCTCCGCTCCCGCCGGGCAGACTCGTCAAGGAGTGGGCTTCCCCGGTTGCCCTTAGATAAGCGCTGGGCCAAGGAACGCTGAGTGAGGCACCCACTTGAACTGCCCTGCATTAAGCGGCCCTAAGTAACACCAAACTTGGAGGGCCTCGAATAGCATTGAAGTGTTATCCAGCGCCGGCAACGGCGATTTTAGAGGCAACTCTTCACGGCTCAGAGATGTCACATTGATTCGGAGGTGTGGGGATTGATCCTAAGAACGTGCCTGACATTTGTTTCATGTGAACATCGGTGAATTTATTATTGATTTTTCGTGTTTTCGGGCGCTCAAGCTTTGGTAGTCCCGTAATTTAGTGCTGTTTTTTTCGGGAATGGCGGTGATCTTCCTCCGCTGGATGGGAGATCCGGCTCCGACATACCGTCTACTAGCGGGGTTTCCCCTAACAGGACTCTCCCACCACCGGGCACCGCCCCAGCTGGGACAAGCTCTAAGCTCCCGACCGGTCTCCCAAAATATGCGGTAGTGTAGTGCATGTTAGTGTAAGTGTGTGTGTAACGGGAGAGGACAGAATAAGGAAGAGGAAGGAAAGATCGTGCGCGGTCCCTGGCGCGTTTGATAGGGTACTGTTCCGGCATTCGCCTGGTGCTGATCGGAGAAACCACGGAAAACAACCTATCAAAGGAGCCGGCCTCTAGAATTCTCCTCCAGACAGCGACTGAATTCGACCCACTTGAAAAGCAGGACTCGAACCTAGGACCTCGCGGTCAGAAGCACTGCAGTGACTTCAGTTGATGCACTGAGCTACCGCTCCCGGTAACATCGGTGAAATTGTGGGGTCTGTCGGAATTGTATTCGTAAACTAACTGCTCTGATTACTGGTTTCTCTAATCACTTCCGTAAACTTCGTAAACAATGGTTCACGTACTGCACGGGATGTTTCCTTCCCATCTTGATAATTATCGTCTCATCAACTACGCCAATCCGAATTAGGACGCCGTGCGGAAATAGATCTGGTTCTAACCCATCGCCTCATAATCAGCAAACACCTGCGGGGAAGTGCACATCGAGCTCCTGCGAGGGAACAGCGCCAGAACATAGAGATAATTGAATTGAAATATTGAATACATGTACTCAAAATGAATATGAAAACAAACACTATCCTTTGAAATGTAGTAAATACGAGTAAATAAAGGCAACAAAATTACTTTAAAAGTAGTTTCACGCTCAAGAACTACAAATGAAATAAATCTACTAATAAATTAAATAGTTAAGCAAAGACTACGAACACTGCAGTAGCTTTGTTCTGTATACAAACAGTTCAAGAGTTCCTTACATATAAAAAATATGCTGTTCGTTTACCTAATACGTGAACAGCAAATATTTAATGATGGAGATTATCTCCCTTAAAACATTGTTGTCCCGTGGCTTATGCTATATTTCGAAAGTTGTGACGCTGAGCAGACTGCACCCACAGTATGAGATTATGCAGAATAAAATAATCAAATATTTCCATTTTGTAGTCAAAATCGGATCTCTTTTACTGTTTTTGTATTTTTCTTGTGTTTCTGTGTATCGGACGAGACCATAGACATATCTCAGGCGGCCGGAAGTTGCATAGTTTCCTGTCAATTTCTGAACACATCGGAAACTAGTAATATAGATATTTATAAACTATTATAAAATATCTTTAAAATAGTATTATGCCCCAGGGGCGTTATAAGTGTTCTCAGATTGAGCGACAACAAAAAGTCAGAGATCATTGGAAACAGATAACAGCCGTGGAACATACAGTACTTCATCTTTTACCTAATTTTAATGATTGATAGTTACTTAACTAATTAACGATATGTTGAACTTGACTCGGTTTATCTTTACATTTTTCCCTCCCATAATCTCTCATAATTCCCTTCCATCATCTCCTTTCATAATTCTCTCTCATAATTAATCATTCAACTGTTTTCCTATTTCCCTCATAAGCACGATCCTCTCGATAACGTGTTATCAGCGTGTCGAAGCAATATTCCATTAAGTATCATTAAAAATACACATTATTTTTGGTCTCTGTGTAGCGGAGCTGCAAGCGCCTCCTTTGGTCCGCCTGCGTTTTATTCCTCAGTTGGCCGGCGTCAGTGAAAGGCAGGAGGCGGGGGGGGGGGCGGGGAGGAAAGGGGTGGGACGGGACCGCCTGGCTAGTCGTGGCGGGGGAGCGGGTGGGGGGGGGCGCAGCGCGGAGTGGGGGGGAGGGGCGGGACGGGGCGGAACGGGGGGCCGGGCCCGGGGGCGGGGCGGGGGGGGGGGGGGGGGGGGGGAAACCGGAGAGGCGCCGTGGATGGGATGCGCGGCAACAGCCCAGACCTGCGTCTCGCGCGTTCCCTGCCAGGCGAAGCTTGAATTGAACTGAATTGAACTGATGCCTTACTTTACGTAGCGAGGCTCAGGCCATGATGCCTGTTCTTCTGTCGTCTGACCACGCAAATTTCGCTACGATCCTTTCACCGAGTAGGGGAGAAAGAAGGTATTACTTGGACGACGAAACAGGCAATTTGAATTTAGCTCAGAGGCTTCATTTTGGCTTGAGGATCTTTTACATGCAGTAAATCTACTAACTTGGGACAGCCGGCTTTACTTCCCCTCCGAAGGAAAGCGTACGAAGAATTTTTTCGCCCTTAAAAATCCACGGCATCGATCGAGTTTGAACCCGCGAACTTGAATATAACCGTCCTATACGCTAACCGTTACATCATCGACGACAACGACGACGACCAGCGGCGACTGCCTGAACTTCGGATCCGCTTAGGTGGCTCAGGGTATGGACTGATGTCATTGCAGTGCCTCTGACCGGAAAGTCCCGTTCCGGAAGGTGGCTTCATAGCTACGTCGCATTCTGTCGCCGTCTGAAGGAGAATTCCAGCGGCCGACTGCTGTGATCGGTAGTTCTTCGTGGTTTCTCCGATCACTATTAGGCGAATGCTGGAGACACCCTAACAAACGGGCCATAGAAGCGCGCGATCTTTCCTTATTCTTCCTTACCTACCCTCACCCTTTACTTACATACCTAAGGGTGCCCTACACAACTACATATGCCGGGAGGTGCCGGGAGCTTAGTCCTTGTCCTGGCTGGAGCTATGCCACGCTGGTGGGAGATACTTAGTTCGGGAAAACCCCACTAGTCGCGCCATCCAGAGGAGGAGGGTGATCCCCGCCACCTTCCGAGGAAAAATATGTACTACACCTACGGGAAAATGATCCTAGATGTTAACGCACCCGGAATCACAAATCAATCAATCAAAGGGATGGGTCGGCGTTACGGCATCGTTTCGTTTACGTTTCGATTGTGAATGAAACCTAAGAGAGATTCGAGCAATAACGAAGCCTTACACCCTTTTAGATCTCTATCAAGGCTGCATGAAATTAGATCCTCAGAAGAAATGTTAAAAACTTCTAGGACTTGTGGAGTGATCGAAAATGATATTTTTCTGTCCATTAACCGGTAACGGGAATATACGTACAACGGAGATATAAACATACATGAGATATAAACAAACATATATATATATATATATATATATATATATATATATATGTGTGTGTGTGTGTGTGTGTGTGTGTGTGTAATGTAACATTTAACTCTGATTGTTAGTCAACCCAATCTGTACTGATATTCCGCAGATACATGAAATCTCCTAAACGGTGACAAAACGTGACCTACTGAACATCTATGCAGAAGGCGTTGTCTAAAATGCAGACATAATCACACATGTGACTCCATTATAAAATTTTCCCGTACTTGTTCATTCGGGAAAAAGTGATCATTTTCTCCCACTCTGCTTACCCTAGAAGCTTGTAACATTTAGTGTGAGTACAACTACAGCTTCTTACAGTGAACTCTAGAATACCTTGTCCTCTTTACCTTCCGGGGTTGAAAACACGCAAGAGGAGGAGGCAACTGCGGAGTTCTTCCAAACGAGCGGCCCACTGCGCTGGTCTTCTGCACTGCGGACCTCGTAGTGCGGGTGGGCGCACTACGTCGATACGTTAATACAAAACCTGAATGCGTGAATCAATGCGATTACATAACGGGACATACTGCATCGGTGGCTTCGGTGCATCGTAACATTCCACTTTTGGGAGAAAAAAAAGAAAAACAACTAATGCACGAACGCTTTCAAATAGATTTTCTCTATCGCATGACGCTCATCGCTCTTGAACCGTTTCCTCGTCCATTCTCTCTTAACCTCCTTTCTTCGTGCACCGCAGCACTTATTATTCTCTGCACGGCCCCGCCCCGCCCAACCCTGCACGCCTCGCTCCTCGTTCCCTACGTTTCTTCTCCCGCTCCTACGCCGTCCCTCTCACCGCCGATTCGCCTCTCTGCCCCATCTCCGTCTGACTCCCTCGCCCGCCTTGCCCTCCCTCCTGACCCTCGCCGCCTGCCCGCCCTTGCCCTCAACCCCTCCCCGCCTGTCCCTCCCCGCATGACCCCCGCTTGTCCCTCCCCGCCTGACCCCTCCCCGCCCTCCCCTCCCCTGATCCTCCCTAGCCTGACTCCTCCCCGCCTGTCCCTCCCAGCTTGTCCCTCCCCGCTTGTCCCTCCCCGCCTGTCCCCTCCCCGCCCGCCCCCTCCCTGACCCTCCCCGCCTGACCCCTCCCCACCTGTGTCCTCCACACCCCGCCCCTCCCTGCCTTGCCCCTCCTCGTCTTTCCTCTCCCCGCCTTGCCCTTCCTAACAGACCCCACCCCGCCTGCCTCTCCTGCTTGCTCCCTTGCCCCCCCTCCCCCACTTGCACATCACGCATGGACTCACCTCATCCGCCTCTTTCGGTTCCTTCGTCCCTCTCGCCCTTCCTGCCCTTCATGAAACTGCATCCCGACCCGTCCCTGCCCTCTCCTCATCCCCCGCAATCGTGTACCCGCAGGGCGCTGGCTTCCGCAAACACGCGCCCTCCGATTGGGCGGCGCCCACTGCAGCAAAGGGCGCAAAGGGCGACGCCCGGGGCACTCGGCCCTTCGGCCCTGCAGGTGCTCGCGCTGCGGGACATTGGGCGTTTCTCTTCGGACAGGGGCCCTCGCTTCAAACCGGAGGCCATCGTCGACAGTCATGCCGTGCGAAAGAGAATTCCAGGGCGACTTTTCAAACAAACGTGTGGCGAGTACCAAATTTCTCAATCGCATATTGCTTATATTCAAAATTCCTTCAAGTCTATATCCACGCGAGACCTGCCTATTGTTTTTCGTCTTTATAACTGATGATAAATTGATGAGAGAGCTCCCAACAGGATGTCGGAGTGCTACCGATCTAATAATGTATAATAGTAAGTTATATATTTGGTTTATTGTATGTAAGCAGAATGGTGAACAAAAATAGTTACTAACGTAAGTAGTTCAGAAAGTGAGTATTTGACGTATCATTTGTATACCAAATTGTAACGGCGAGGCAACGATTGGAGCCTAGTCTGACATTTTGAGTAGGTTATGCTAAAGACACATTCGTACGACTTGCCTACATAGCAAGAATTTATAGCAACTTTCAAGTAGATACTCTGGTGATTATTCTCAACAAGTAGGACGATAGCAATGTTGATTCAAGCCAGGCTTTATTTAGTTTGCAGTACTCAGTTGTTTTAAGTAGCGTAAGAGTCTCTTTCGTCGTACGAGTAACGCAAAGTAATACTTTTCCATCAATTAACGGTGAAGTTTCCATGGAAAAGATGCATGACTTTAGCATAACCTACTCAACATGCCAGATTAGGCGGCTATCATTGCCTCGCCGTGTAAAATTTGGCATACAAATGATACGTCAAATACGCACTTTCTGAACTAGTTACGTTAATAACTATTTCCATGCGAGAGTGTTGAAAACTTCATATTCGAAATCTTGACGACCTAGCACTGATTTTCATTTGTCATATTAAGTCTTCATTGTTGCGTGGAATAGTCACGAGACGCGTCGCGTGCCTTCTCAGGGAGTCGGGTGAGCGCGCGTGCGCCTCGCGAATGAGCTTCCGAGAAGGCGCGGCTGCGACCACGAACACCCCCTTCCCCTTCCCCCTGCCCCTCTGCCTCCATGCCCCGACAAAGAGCTATAGCAAATGGATTAATGAAGCACGCGTGGAAGGCGCTGTCTATAAAGGATTGATTGATTGATTCATTCATGGTTCCGGGCGCGTCAACTGCTCTGGTCATTAGTCCCGTTAGTGTAGTGCAGGTTTTTTCTCGGGAGATGGCGGTCATCTTCCCCCGAAGGATGGCGAGATCCGGCGCCGACAGACCGTCGGCTAGTTAGAGTTCCTCCTAACCAGGACTCTCCCACCAGGGGGTACCGCCCCAGCCAGGACAAGCTCTAAGCTTCCGGCCTGTCTCCGTGAATATGTGGTAGTGTGGTGCATGTTAGTGTAAGTGTGTGTGTGTAAGGGGAGAGGATACGACAACGAATGGGAAGGACAGATCGCGCGTGGTCCGTGGCCCATTTGATAGGGTACTGCTCCGGCATTCGCCTGCTGTTGATCGGAGAAAGCACGGAAAACTACCGATCAGAGCAGCCGACCGCTAGGATTCGCCTCCAGACAGCGACTGAATTCGACCTAGCTGAAAAGCTAGTGTCGAAAATCCTGCCGCCGTCAGGACTCGGCGGCGGCAGATTTTCGATACTAGCTTGTGAGCTACGGGCGAATTCAGTCCCTATCTGGAGGAGAATTCTAGCGGTCGGCTGCTCTGTTCGATAGTTTTCCGTGGTTTCTCCGATCATGCAGACGAATGCCGGAGCAGTACCCTACCGAACAGGCCACGGACCGCGCGCGATCTTTTCTTCCTCTTCCTTGTTCTAGCCTCACCCCCCACACACACTTACGCTAACATAGACTACACTACCACACATGCCGAGAGACCGACCTCAGAGCTCCCGGCTTGGGCGATGCTCCGCTGGTGGGAGATACCTGGTTGTAGAAAACCCTGCTAGTCGACGGTAGGTCGACGCCGATTCTCGGCAGCCAGTGCAGGAAGATCACCCCCAGCTCTCAAATAAAAACGTGCCCTTCACTTACGGGACTAATGATCTTATTAGTTGACGCACCCGAAATGACTAATCAATCATTCAACCGAATCACTGTTGGATGAAGAAATTCTCCCGTCCCGCCGTGGGCCTCGCTGTGGTCGCAGGGCAGCGACCTGCGCGTACGCACGTCGCCGCCGCCGCCGCCGTCTGGCGGGCTCCGATCGATTCACCCCCTGCCCCGCCCCCCTCGGCGCTGCCAGGCGCTCGTTGCTGGACCTCGCGCTGCGCCGGAGCCCTCACCCTGGCGCGTCTTTGCCTCATTCACCAAGAGCGCCGTGTCCCTCTTCCCTTCCACATCGGTCTGCAGAAGAATTCTGCAGACGGCCGGCTGCTCTCGTCGGTAGTTTTCCGTGGTCTCTCCGATCAACACCAGACGAATGCCGAATGCCAGTGGAATCGTTGATGCAGGTCGCTGTATCAGGCTCGCGATTCTAGGTCTATAGGCCTAAGACGGGAGGGGGTGGCTCAAGATGCCACTACAGTGCCTCTGAGGGGAGGGCCTAGATTCGAGTTCTGACTGCGGCAGAATTTTCGTCACTAGCTTCTCAGTGAGGTCTGATTTAGTTCCCACTCCCCACGGCGGCAGGATTTTCGACACTAGCTTTTCAGCTAAGTCGAATTCAGTCGCTATCTGGAGGAGAATTCTTGTGGCCGGCTGCTCTGATCGGTAGTTTTCCGTGGTCTCTCCGATCCAGGTGAATGCCGGCACAGTATTCCCAACAAACGGGCCACGGTCCGCGTGCGAGCTTTCCTTCCCTTTCCTTGTCCTATCCTCATCCTCTTACTTACACTCACTGACTCTAACATGCACTACACTACCACACATGCCGGGAGAACACTCGAGAGCTTAGAGCTTGTCGCGGATGGAGCGGTGCCCCGCTGAAGAAAGATGGGGATCTGTCTCTCTCCACTCACTTATTTATTCGTGGATACTTCGTATAAGATTCGGAAGAATGTTCTGATGCAAATAACTGCTTCTATTCGGGTGTTTCAGGCAAGAAGAAAAGCTCCAACCCTTTTTATCGTTGATGTCCATTGTCTTCTTACAAGTCTCCACTTTCATCATCAGAATTATACGGATTTGGACTTCGTTTGTCACAATGAAGCATTTTTATAGCGTCAGTCAGTATAGTCGAGAATATTCAGAATATAATTTCGAATATTCGAGTTCCCTTCCGAATATACGACTACGAAGTCTTATTGCTGCACTTTCCCATATATTATCATTCTTTTCCTGCAACAGTGACATAACTAAAAAAAAGGTTTTCGAGGGAAGGGAAGTTATGACGTTTCAAGTTCTTGAGTGAAATATGGAGGCGTAACATCAACATCCCGCTCCATTCTACTCTGTCGCTGTTCAGTTTTCGAGGCCCAGGACCCAATGGAATGATTTGTCCTTAATAAATATTCGAATGGCAAATAATGATTTATGCTATTGTTGTAGCAAGAAATGCTTTCTCAAAAGTGCTTTGGAAATAAAATTGACTTCCCTTTAAGTACCTTGTTACCAAATGTACTGGTAATAATCCATTTTGTCAATGCTTCGCATTTCCTCCACATTTAGCCAATCTTAACGTATATTGTGCACTTACAGCATTTTTAAGTAAGTAAGAAAGGGGTGAAAATAGGAGGAAAGATCGCGCGCGGTCCGTGGCTCGTTTGTTAGGGCATTTCCCCGGTTTTCACCAGGGTGTTGATTGGAGAATTCACTAAAAACTACCTATGAGAGCAGCCGGCCGCTAGAATTCTCCTCCAGACGGCGGCGCTATCTAGCTACTGTGCATCCTGCCTCCATTGGAACTCGAAAGTAGGACCTCCCGGTCAGTGGCAGTTCAGTGACATCGGTGCCACGCCGATTTTTGGGGGGAACGTGGCAACGCTGGCAGCACTGAGGTCGTGTTCCACCCGCGTGGCGCGGCGTGTCTGCTGTGCTGCGGCGGATGTCCCCCGGGGGGGGGCGGGGGGAGGGGGGATGAGGGTTGATTAGCAGCGTCGCTGCCGCCGCCACCGGAAAGTCACCCGGTGATTACCCTACGCACACGGCAGGGGCGGGGGGGGCGGGGGGGGAGCGGGGTTAAACACGTGCGGCGAGGCGCCGGCGTCGGCCGGTCGCCTCCAGCGCCACGTGCTTGCCCTACGTTCGCGCGTGCGGGGGGGGGGGGCTGTCTCCCTTTCGCTCGCGCGACGCTGCATTGTTCGCTCACCGTTCACCGTGAAAACCCTGTTAACAAGATAGCAACGTCGACTGTACTGTCAACGTGAAAATATCCCTTCTGGTTGCCATGCTTTGTTTTAATTTGAAGACTGAAATTTACCCAGTTGTTTAGAACCAAATGACTACTTACCATTTGTGGTGCTTTTATTTATTATTTTAAAAGCATTAATTGCAAGTAATTTCAGCTTAATTTTATGAGGTATTAGCTCACAAACAAAATAATTCACTTGATTCTTGAACTAGGGATAGTAACTGTAAAATTCAGTTTTTTTTTTCTGAATAAGTTCTTTTGGTGCTTCACTGCTTTGGACGTAAGTGAATCTTTTATTTCTCAAGTTTGAATCATAATATTTTCTCGAATCTCAAAACTTTGGCATTTTATTGAAGTTGAGGTGACCGAGTGTTGAAGGCGTTGGGTTGTCCATCCAATGTGCTTTGCAAGAGTGGATTCAAATTCTATTCACGTGGTTTTTATGAACTGTGTGTATCGACTGACATGAAATGACGCTTTTTTTTTTACAGAAAATGTGGCCCAAGGTTAAGATTTTGGACTGTAAGCCAATATGCTCTGCGTGTGTGGGTTCGAATCTCATCCTCGTCTCTGATTTTTGATATCAAATCATTGGGGGCCAGCACAGTAACTTTCCATTTCTGAGTTTCCATATCCATATTCCTGATACTTCAAAAGGAAATAATATAAACCAAAGTATTTCACGCTGGTAATCAGTTCTTGCTCCCTTTTTCTCTGTTTCATTCCACAATTATTTGCTTAAGTCTTGGCAGATATTGGTAATATTTTTATTGTCAAGGCGAGGTGGCCTTGTGCTTAAGGCGTTGGACTGCTAATCCAATGTGCTCTGCACACGTGGGTTCGGCTCTTATCCTCGTCGATTTTCTTTTTCTTTTCAAGAGTGCTGTCTGTGTTTTACAGACCAGTACGCTTGATTTTCAACCTTTTGGTACCTAGGTTCAAACCTGGTAAAAGCCTGCAGCTCAGCTTCAGAGAATCATAAATAAATTCGCCGTCCACTGCAGTGTTACGCAACGTTGAGCAGGCAACAACTCTTCCATAGAATCGCGTGACTAGGTTCCGTTCAGGCAAGACCGCCGTCATTGTTTCATGTCACATGCTGATGCCAAGTTCTCTAAACAACTCTGTAGCAATGGGTTCATGGTATTGCTACCTCACTGTTATTCAACTTAGCTCCGAACTTCGAATGTTAAATGCTGCATCTAGACAACCACAGAAATTCTAGTTAAATAGGTTCTAAATTAACACCAGCGTGAAAATGGCTGTGAAGGTGAATGAACGAAACGCTGGTTAATGAGCTGTTCTAATTATCGAGGTTCTGTCTACCCACTAGTGGATTTCACAACCATCTGCGATTTTTCAGAACGGGATATTGAAACAGTAGGGGCCGTCATTCTTGCAACGGCTAATAGTATTTGCAAATTTTAATTCAATATAAGAAATGTACGTGTACATTCGCATCTGCAACCAAACTATTACTTGTAAGATACAGCAGTGATTGCAGCCAACATCGATTCCCTGACATACATGAACTCACAGTACTGCCGGAGCCTTTTCAGAAAATAGGAGGGTAAAGTGAGGATTAAGGATACGCGCGCCCCAGGGCCCTCATAATGAGGTTTGAGAAGGGACTGAGTACGGAGCATCGCGCGTGGTCCGTTGCCCGATGTTGAAGATGCTACTCCGGCACTCGCCTGACATTGATCGAAAGTATCCGCGGAAACGATCAATCAGAGCCTCGGTTTCTCTCAGCAATGTCGGCTTTGCTCTCGATGTCCTGATGCGAAAAGCCACCACAGGAGACTCAAACATAGTTTCACTTGGACGGGGATAAAGAGAGAGTAGTGAAAAATGATGGAAATGATAGGAGACGAGAAGAGTTACAGAATTTGTATGTATAAGAAATTAAGTTGTAAGGGAAGGTGAAGAAAACAAGGAGTACTGAAAAAGTGAAGGGATAGGAATTGAAAAAATTGAAGTAGAGTTTAGTGTGTGAACAATTTTCATTGCTTAAGGTAGTTGGAAGTATATGTAAGAAACGGAAAATAAAACAGGTAAACCTGCTAGAGCAGCATCCGTTTTATCAGATAAGCAAGCTGTATAATTGAATGAAATGCAGAATCTTTGCAGTATGATCATCTCTCTCAAATCACCGTCTAGGATCACATCTTTAGGGTTATCGGTCCAGGAGTAGTGGTTCACGAACAACAAACTGTCTACGGCCATCGCGTACGGTCCACCGCTAGTAAATACACTCTTACACCCTGGCGTGTTCCAATCCTGACTCAACCGATCGAAATTTCGAAGTGAGCAATTGCAGTCAGCGAGGGAGGTTTCCTTTCGGAAACGACTCCCCGCGCATGATCCAGTGTTTCGCTGAGCAGGGCGCAAATGCGATCCATCCCGTGGCCGTCGCCCGCCGTGCCAGAGGGCCGTGCCTCGCGCCGGGGACCGGGAGCGGTAGCTCAGTGCATCAACTGATGTCACTGCAGCGCCTCTGACCGGGAGGTCCTAGGTTCCCACTCCCCACGGCGGCAGGATTTTTGACTCTAGCTTTTCATCTAGGTCGAATTCAGTCGCTGCCTGGAGGAAAATTCTGCGCTCTGATCGGTAGTTTTCCGTGGTTTCTCCGATCAACACCAGGCGAATGCCGGAGCAGTACCCTATCAAACAGGTGCCGCGCGCGATCTGTCCTTCCTCTTCCTTCCATCTCCCGAGAACAAACATGCACTACAGTTACGGGACTAATGACCAACGCAGTTGACGCGCCCGGAAACACGAAGAAACCCCAACCAACCAACCAATGGCGCCGGGGCTAGGCCGAGCACGCTAATCCCGGCTGAGCCCTCAGACGCGCCGGCGGGATATGATGGAATGGGATTGGGTGGCGGCGACGAACGAAGGGCGAAGGGCTTAACCCCCTCCCCTCCCCCTTTTCCCCCCGGCCCTACAGCGCGTATCGGGCTGAGAGGGAATGGAGGGGCGTTTGAATGTCTGGTATTCTCTGAGAGAGGGTAGAAATTACCCAGCGCTTCTGAGAGGCCTTAGAAATAAAAGTGGATGACGAACTTGTTATCCTGAACAACACGCAAATGCTCTATATTATTATTATTATTATTATTATTATTATTAAAACATCCTCTGTCATACGTTAAATATACAAATATATAGTAAATTTTCTTGAATGTTTGTTGCCAATTTTTACATTAAACTGAATTATGACGTATTGTCTTTGAGACCATGATACTACTTTTGTAATTAAGAAGTTTATACGCGATCAAGCGAAATGTATAATCAACATATAATATTTAGATGCATCGAACACGTTCTTTTTATAGAATGTATCTCCTTTAGTAGTACCTTCCATTTTTTATGTTCTTGGAAGACAATTCTTATGTTGCTACTTTCACCTTCACGCGCAAAAAAACTCATTTGTTACAATTATTGGTTCTATGTAAATGACCTTTCAAACTTTTTTTTTTATCTTTCGTTTTCGCTATCAAGAGTTCACGTATATCTATGTTTCCTTTTCGGGAACCGTGCGTATTATTTGAAAATATAACGACGTAACAAGTCGCAGATTCACGGAAGTGACACTCGAACGAAATATTACAATGGGAACTTTGCCCGGTTGTAAAGAAAGCAATAACTCGAGCGAAGACAAAAACAACGAAATGAAAGAACGTGAGTGCAAGAGTCGACATAAAAATATATGGCGCGATGAGAAGACGCATCGAGCAACGATGAAAAGCAATCAGCGTTTTCATTTTTGAAACACGAGAGATCATTTTGCTTTGCAGGGGCAAATATGCCGTTTCAGAAGCATCTCGTCTCTGTGAAGAGCATTAAAGCATCAATAGTCTTATTTTTTTAAGGCATTTCAGGAAGGAAATGTTTTTAAGGAGAGGTGATTTAGCATTGCATCGCCTTGTGCTGTTTTGAAATGGAATTGGATCAAAAATTGCGTGTAACCTGTGTATCTGAGTTGCGGAGCTAATATTGTTAATGGATGTGGGGTGAGAGCTGGGATCCTGGAGCTGTAGCCGCTTTGTTCCGTGCAAGAGTCAAGAGCCAATAGCTGACGGGAACGTCAGACGCTGCGCGCTAAAGGCGGTCGCAGAATGAAGCCGTCGGTTGCGGGGGCGCTGCCACGACCCCACCGTAAATCTCCCCCGCGGCGCTCGCGTCAATCCCCCGCCCCTCCCCCTCGACGCCCCACGCATCTGCATGGGCGCGTGAGTCATCAGGCGCACCCCGAAGCGGGCCCGCCCCGCGCCCGCCACGCGCCCGCCCCCGCGCCCGCCCCCGCGCCCGCCCCCGCGCCCGCCCCGCGCCCTCCCCGCGCCCGCCTCCGCGCCCGCCTCCACGCCCGCCACCACGCCGGCCCCGCGGACGCAACCGCGCCCGTCCTCGCGCCTACTCCCCACGCTCGTCCTCCACCGGCCCCACGCCCGCCCACGTGCCCGCCCCCGCCGCTGCCGCCGCGCCCACCCCCGCGCCCACTCCTGCTCTTCCGCCCGCCCACGTGCCCGCCCCCGCCGATTTCGCCGCGCCTACCCCCGCCCCCACTCCCGCTCTTCCGCCCGCCCCCGCGCACGCCACCGCCCCCGCGCCGGCACCGCGCCCGCCCCACTCCCGCTCTTCCACCCACCCCTCGCCCGCTCCTGGTCGCCCCTGCGCCCGTCCTCGCACCTGCCGCCAAGCCCGCCCAAAGCGCTCACCCACGCCCCCGCCTCCACCCACCCAATGCCTCCGCGCTATACCTCGTTCGCCCCCGAGCCCCCCTCGCACCCCTCCCCGCTACCGCCCCCTACCCACCACGAGCCCGCGCCCGCTTCGCCCCTATCCTCGCGCCAGTCCCCGCGCCGTACCCTCGGCAGACCCCCCTCGCATCAACTCTCATGCCCGCCCTCAACCCCTAGTTCTCTAGCCCTCATTTTCCTGCCCGTCTGCTTTCCTCTTTCAACACCCGCTCGTCACCGCTTTTTGCACCGAGTCCTCCTCTTGCTTCCTTCCCTCGCGCACAACGGCCCGACTACGAACAAACTGCGCCCTGCTCCTTCTTCCTGTACGCCTTGGGCTTGAAAGGGGTGACTTTTCGAAAATTTCTTGCTGTGTTAGTGCATTCGTGTGCATATGCATTAAAGTTAATGATGAACTAAACGGGTTCCCTACCTGATACTCGTATCTCACCGTTATCAATATTTGCTAGTCACCCGTAATTTGTCGACAGTTATGAGAAATCAGAGGCACCCAGTCAATGTAGACGTATCTTTTCATGTCAAGTCCCTTAGGCCATAAGCTGGTGTTGAGTAACGTAGGAGAGGAATTTTCTGTGGCATTTAACAGTAAAGTAAATTTGATTGAATTACGAAAGCGAAACAGGTCAAACTGTCAAAGATATGAAGCATTATCTTATTCGCCATTTGGAACTTCAAAACATTCAACGTCTGTCCAAAGTCATGTGCAACACTACTGATAAAATTCTTTTGAAAAAAACAGTTCGTAACCAGGAAGGCAAATAAGAATGCATGGCGTCTTGAAACTTTTGGAGATCGCCCAAAACCGATAGACGTTCCTTGAGGAGCTGGAATAATAAGTAGATTTCAGATTTTAAGGCTCTATAACTTTCCATTTTAGGCGTATAAAAAGGGCTCTTCAAAGGCTAAAACAGACATTAAAATTTCTTAAATAGGCCCTATAATTATAGAGGAAAATAAGTTCTCTGAATACATTTTATTTTGCTTTCATCTGTTTTATTGGCACTTGTTTGAACTATTGTGGCACTTTTTGTCACATGAAACATTCAAGCAGTGAGAATCCTAGTGTGCATAAAAAGAAAAGAAGTTGTACATTGGTAGAACGGTTGATTGCATTTTGTGGTAACTAAGATCGAGGTTAATGCCGAACAAGAGAATATTTGTAAGAAGTAAATGTAACCGAGGCAGCTGGGTTGTAAATGGAGGCAATCATTAGCAGCATTAAAAAGCGCTAAGGAACTACATTTGCGATGTTTCAAGTATTTAAATAAAGAATTTGTTTCTGCTTGAGATGATTCGGCTCAAAACAGCACAGATACAAATCTGGAACGGACGAATTATTTTTTAGACTTATTGCCGAAATATACATTTTAAGCCGTATATAAGTTCCTTAACACCGTAAAATCGTGAAATGTTCATGTTTTTTCGAGTGTCTAGGTCAGAGATGTAACAAATGCATGTGCTTAAATATCCTAATTCTAAATGAGACACATCGTTTTGTTGTAAAGTGTGAAAGTTTAAAGGATTGTTCCAGTACGTTCCAACATGATACAAAGATTAAAAGGTGTTTTAATTTCGGTTGGTTCGCCAAGATGTCGTCGATTACACGACTGAAATGGAGGTTTAATACGAACGTAATGGCCGTTGACGCATAGCAATTTACTTAAGCATTCTGGCTCGTGTAAGAAATTCCGAATTTCCTTGGAACCCCATGTGTATACGAAAATGTGGACATGAATCTTACAATTTCAGTATTATTCAAATTCCCTATTTACCGCCTTTCAAATTCCCTTGTGTTATGCGAATTTTTAGTCTCTCTTGCTGGCGAATGCGCTATACCACACTGTCATAATGGCGACCTCACATCTCCCTTCACCTGGTCTCGTGCATAAATTAAGCATTTATTGAAAGCGTTGTTGACCAACAAACCTAATTATTTTCCCCTATTTCAACGCAGTGGGGTCTATCGGTATTTCATTATCGTGAGGACATTTAATTAAACTTGTTTTAAGCAAATTTGATCTGCCAATTTAGAAGTATGGTGTGTTGGCAAAAATCCCTTGGTTCGCTTCGATGGATAATGACACTGCATGCAGTGTTCCACGAATCACTTCAATTGCTTTTCGCTTGAAAACAGAGTTTGTTTGATTAGAGCAGTGACGGATTTTAATGTACTCCTATATATTGCAAATTTAAAACGCCTACCCGAGTAAACTCCTTTCATTGATGTACTATATGCATCTCTTTCCAAGCAATGCCAGTGGCCGAAATATTTGAAAAATATATCACGTGAACCTATGATGGAATATTTTGGAAGCGTCCGGTACTTTCACAGCTGCATTCTCTTAAGAAAATCATTTTCTTTCTTTCTTTCATTATTTTATTTGTTGGAACTATATTGATAATAATAGTATTATATCATATAATCATATGATAATCATAATATGATCATAATAATATATCAAATAATATTATTATAATAAAAATATATAACAATATACCACACCATATGGAGTGCATTATGAATAACAAAAATCAGCCATCCTCGACAGCTGTCATGAGAACCATTCATCTATTCATACGACTTAGGCTCTAGCAAATGCAACTGGTAATGACAGATCTGAGGAAAGACGGAGAAGAAATTCATCTTTGTCCGTCGTTCAATTTAAAAATTTTCGCACAATATGGCAGGTCTGTAGGATTAAGCTTTTTGGATGGTTATCAGATCCTTTTGATAATCCTATTTTTTTAAGACCTGAAACAAATCGGTCCTTCACCACTCCTGTGGTTGAGATGCTTATTTGCACTATTTCAGCCTTACTCATTAGCCAAACATGTTGGATTTCTGCTGCCAAATTCTGGTATTTTGAAATCTTCTCCGATTCTGTCATTGGGATTTTTTGTCCGTGGACAGCCTACATCTAAGATTGTTGCATACTTTTGTATTTTATTGATCACTACTATGTCCGGGCGATTATAATCCACAGTTGTATCAGTGACAATACGCCTAGTACCATAGTAGACCAGTAGGTACTATTTCACTATTTTCTATAATCGGTGAAGGTAATATTTGTAAAATGGGGAAGGGTTCTCGCAGAAGGTGTTAGGGAGCATTTCGCGTGAGGAAGGTGCCAGAGTGGTCGCCGCCACGCTGGCACCTGTGTCTAGGACGCGGCGTGTCCCGGATAGACAAGTAGTTACTGACTCCTGCCGCAGACCCCTACGCTATAACACAATACTGGGTCCTCTCTGGAGGAGACGTTGCAGCTGGTATCGTTGTTACCATGAGCATCGCAGCCGGCATCTCATTCAATGCGTGCTCCAATAATTCGTTTGCTTGGCTATGATTGATTAGTGATTCCGTGCGCGTAAACCGTTGTCATTAGTTCTGTAAGTGTCGTGCATGTTTTTGCTCGGGAGGTGGCGGTGATCCCCCAGCCCACTGAATGGTGAGATTCGGCGCCGACCTATCGTCGACTTCCAGGGACTCCCTCCACCAGCGGGACACCACCCTATCTGGGACAAACTCTAAGCTCCCGACCGGTCTCCCAGCGTATACGGAAGTGTAGTGCAGGTAACTGTAAGTGTGTGTACGTAAGTGGTCGGATAAGACAAGGAACGGGAAGGAAGGATCGCGCACGATCCGTGGTCAGTTTGGTAGGGTACTGCTCCGGCATTTGCCTAGTGTTGATCGGAGAAACAACGGAAAACTACCGATCAGAGCAGCCGGCCGCTAGAATTCTCCTCCAGACAGCGACTGAATTCGACCTAGCTGAAGAGCTAGTGTCGAAAATCCTGCCGCCGTGGGGAGTGTAACCTAGGACCTCCCGGTCAGAGGCGCTGCAGTGACATCAGTTGATGCACTGAGCTACCGCTCCCGGTTTACGCGAAAGAGACTATTCACAACCGGTGCATGCTTATCCTTCTTTTAGCTTCTTGAAGGCGCGGGACGTACGCGCGGGGCGGGCAGGTCTAGGCAAGGAGGGCGAGGCGGGGTGGCGGGCCGGACGGGGCAGGTCATAGCAAGGAGGGGAGGCGGGGTGGCGGGACGGGATGAAGCGGGGCGGGGTGGTGCCGGGCGAGGCAGATCGAGGCGAGGCGGGGCGGGGCGGGTCGGTGTGGGACGGGATGAAGCGGGGCATGGGGTGCGGGCGGGGCGATGTGGGGGCGGGGCGGGGCTGGTGCGGCGGGGCGGTGTGGCACGCGCTGGACCGCTGCGTGGGCGGGGCAGGGGCGCGCCGTGCCGCGTGCGAGGAGCGCGGGCCAGAGCGCGCTGCGGGCGGTCTCGGCTCGCGGGGCGCGTGGGGCGGCTCGGCGCGGCGCGGCGGCGGGCGCGCGTTTGGCAACGCTGCGGCCGGTCGATGGCGGAGCACGTGGCGGCTGGACGAGATCTCCGCGCCCCTGGGACGCCGCCCGCCGCGCCGCACCGACGACGGTGCACTACGCAGGTGCGGGCGGAGTGGTGGGGTGCACGCCCCAGGAATAGCACACAATTGAAAGAGAACCCCTACATACCTCTAAAGAATGTCCCCTTTACTACACTCGGTTTTTTCTATCGTGGCGGTTGAAGGTGGTATCTCTAAGATGGAATTCGGCACGGCTTTTTGCGTCTTTCTTGGTCCTGCTGCATGTCCGCATGATCGCGACCGCAACATGCAAATCAAGTGACTTCATCGGCAGGACTGAGAATGAATCAAAAAGAGTTACCGAATACCGTCTTGGAGATACCACCCTCAGCCACCACGTTATAAAAACCCAGGTATAACATTGTAGCTTTTTTAAAAAGCAAAGGGGTTGTTGACAGCCTGAGATAACAGAAATTTTTGCTCCGTTGAATAAAATACGAACCTGCTAAAGGGTGAAATGAATGCTAGATTTTCTGGTAAGGAGATTGAAACGGGCAGGGAAACAAATATTTCTCCGTTGTAATTTTGCATCGAAAAATGAGTATAGATTTGATTTTCGGGTATAGAAGTCCTCTAAATAATGAGGGGTTAAGGCTCTATTATGATGGTAGTTGAAAGCGATAATGATGATGGGTTAATGAGGTAGGCGCAACTGGGAGGTAGAAAACGGGAGAACCCCGAGAATACCTACCGAGAATTAGCATTGATCATAGCACATTCCACGGGGATTGGACGGGAATAGAACATGGGTCCCAGCGGTGGAAGGCTTATGCGCTTGCTGTTCTGCCATGAGCTCCCCGAAGATTTGATATAGATCTGTCTTCGAAATACCCCCTGCCTCCCACACACACACACACACACCACACACACATACACACACACACACGCACACACACATACACACACTCACACTCACACACTCACACACACACACATACACACACACACACACACACACGGGCGCGCGGTCCTTCCACATCTTGCGGAATGAGAACGTTCGCGGATTGTTCTTCCCGGTTGAAGCCGCCTGCAGGACGGGAATCGGTAATTTTTTTTCCGGGAGGCGTTCAAAACTCCAGGGAAGCTTATTCGAATTGACGAATGAAATTGCGGCCGTCTTCACATTCGCAATATAGCGTCAATAAATTCTAAGGATGCTTTTTCAGTTTCCATAATTCGCATTTTTTTCGAGTTTCAGTGTTTTGGATTTTTGATCTGGACGTTTCAAAATTTGGCAAGCATTAATGAAAAAGCTGGAAATGTTTTTTTTGTCCTTATCTGGGTCAAATTAATTCCTACTTCGTCGAAGTCATCAGACTCTCGAAGGGGGACGATCCCAGTCACCCCCCTACCTCCGTCAGTGCGTTCATTCCAACGCCGTCAGGTCATCTCTAGCAATTTTAAGAATCTAATGCCAATACTGTAACGAAAAATATTGAACGTTCTGGACAATGGTAGTCTACTGGAGCGTACGGCGCACTATATATATCTGTTGTGGAGAGATATGAAATACTAAGTTTTGTTTGCATAGTTCTCTCACGCGCTATTTCAATCTCCTTGCTCCAGAAAATCTCCGTTCACCTCACCTGTTTAACAGGTTCATTTAAAGTCGTTCGCGTTGCACTTGACAGTTGTAGCCGTCCGTGTTTGCGCGACTTGTATTTAACCGTACCCCGTGCCCGTTTCCCCATTTATTTTGTTCACAGTTCGGCAATCTGACGGCATTGTCTTTCGGTCCGGCCGACTTTGTTAAGATTGATTGATGTTTTCGTGTTTCCAGGAGCGTCAACTGCTTTAGTCATTAGCCCCGTAAGTGCAGTGCATGTTTTTTCTCGGGAGATGGCGATGATCTTCCCCCGTGATGGCGAGTCCGCGCCGCCTAGATGTTTTCGTGTTTCCGGGCGTCAACTGCTTTGTCATGGGACAAGCTCTAAACTCCCGACCGGTCTCCCGGAATATGTGATAGTGTAGTGCATGTTAGTGTAAGAGTGTGTGTGTGTAAGGGGAGAGGATAGGACAAGGAAGAGGAAGGGAAGGTCGCGCGCGGTCCGTTGCCCGTTTGGGTACTGCTCCGACATATCGCATATAGAGGGAGCGTTCTGTTTGATGAATATTTCCCCTTCATGCCTAAACATTCCCTCTTAATTAAAAAGGCCTA
This sequence comes from Teleogryllus oceanicus, assembly GCA_964035755.1. Lineage (NCBI taxonomy): Eukaryota > Metazoa > Arthropoda > Insecta > Orthoptera > Gryllidae > Teleogryllus > Teleogryllus oceanicus. The sequence continues at coordinate 13,951,489 of CAXIVR010000008.1, forward strand.
GATATTCTCTTTATTTAAAATCCATGCGCATTAAGAAACTATTCTATAGAGTTTCTGATTCTGCGAACTGGCGGGGTGTCACACCCGTCACGAAAGTCATGTCGCTGGCTGCGGTTTCCAAGAAGGAAAAAAAGCCGAATGGAGCTGTCGGTAGACGTCCCCCGGATAGCGCTGCGTAGAGCAGATCCGTGTAGGTGCGGAATTATTTCGTCCCTGTCGTTCGTTCTCCCGTACGGTGGCAACCCTTCGGAACGAACGAGCGAGCTGCGAGAGAAACGAGAGGTCGGATAGGATTCGATCTGAGCTTCTGTTACGTTACGTGAGTCTCTGGGCGGTGAGATATGGTCGTTGAAAGCTCAATATTGTTTTACTATTTCAACGTTGGTTAATTACTGTATATTTTTTCGAAATTTGTTCTATGACTGTGTAAAGGACGTTTAAAAATTACACGGGTTTCATTTTCGTTAAAATCCATGACTTTTCGAAAATTGCAAAAGTTCAAATTTTTTTCGGTGTCTTTCTCCTACTACAGAATTGAAGATAGAGATTTTTTCTTAATGAAATATGTTGTTAAAACAACAGATATTGAAATAGGGTTACGCACAATTTTTCAAAAGTGTGAATAGTTTTCGCGTAATTTTGCGTGAAGTTTAGGGAATTTTTAAAGAATTATTTTCTCAAAAAGTTCTCCAATTTTTTTCCTTTACATTTTCTCCTCGTAAAAATTGGTGCCGATTCCATTTTCCGCTAAATCTGTGTATTTTTGAAAATTGTAAAAAAAGCAATACATATGTAGTTCAGTTTTCATGACAGGGGAGATTTTTGTTATGAAATATGTTCTAGAAAATCAGATCTTTAAAAAAGTAAGTACAGGTTATTGAAAACACGAGTAGCTTTTGAGTATTTTCTTCTTGAAGTTAATGCAATAAAAAGTCATTTACTCAAACACGGCTCCAATTTTTTTCTTTATATTTTTCTACGAAAGAGAAAAAAACCGCTTAAAAACAACACAGGTCTCACCTTTCTAGAACTATCTATATTTATTTTATTTCTAACGGTTTTTCGCAAAAATAAGAAAAATAAGAAAGAAAGATATGCGTTTTGCATCATAGTTTTTAAAAATCAGAACTGAATGATATGCATAAATTAAATAGGATCAAAACGGTTTAGAACTTACTGTTAATATAATCTTTAACTGCAACTGCCATATCAGTAATTGCATCACAACTCTACAGTTCCCAACTGACAGGTATTACAAGTGGGCTTATTAAGGAAATAGCAAGTCTGGTTCAAACTTAAGATGGGATATGTACCATTTTTGTCATTCAAAGTATTGTATTATATTACCGAAAAGGTTGCTACACACACACACAAAAGTATGCGTGTAAAACTATTCTATGTTGAACAAAAATAACTTTAAAAAAAATTTTTAAAATTTCCGAAGCGAAGACAGTGCCTTCCCACCCCCTCTCAAACTAGAGAAATATTTAAATTCCCTGTGAAGGGTCGAAGGCAAGTGGATCGACGTTTGCATTTCCTGGAACCGCCGCAGGGGTGAGGTGGGGTGGGATGGGGCAACGTCACGGAAGACGTCTGAGGACGGAGCGGCGTCGCGCACCGCCCCCGCCCCCGCCTCGCGTGTCCTCCTCGACGCCCTGTCATTCCGCCCTCACCTCGCCATCCGTATGCCCCCCCGCGCGGGCGCGCCAAGGCGCGACGACCCAAGTCGTCTGGCGTCGCTCCTCCGCAGTGGGCGCATGCGCACGGGGCCACACGAAACTCACTCCGACCCAAACGAGGACAGGTGCATCAGTTGATGTCTCTGACCGGGAGGTCCTAGAGTTACACCACCCACGGTGGCAGGATTTTCGACACTAGCTTTTTCAGCTAGGTCGAATTCAGCCGCTGTCTGGAGGAGGATTTAGCGTCCGGCTGCTCTGATCGGTAGTTTTCCGTGGTTTCTCCGATCAACACCAGGCGAATGCCGAGGCAGTACCCTAACAAACGGACCATGGACCGCACGCGATTTTTCCTTCCTCTTCCTTGTCCTATCCTCACCCCTTACACATACGCACTTACACTAACATGCACTACACTATCACACATTCTGGGAGACCGGTCAGGAGCTTAGAGCTTGTTCCGGCTGGGGCAGTACCCCGCTGGGGGGAGAGTCCTGGTTAGGGGGAAACCCCAGTAGCCGACGGTAGGTCGGCGCCGGATCTCGCCATCCAGCGGGGGAAGATCACCGCCATTTCCCGAGAGAAAAAACATGCACGACACTCACGGAACTAATGACCTAAGCTGTTGACGCGCCCGGAATCACTAATTAACCAACTGTTGGGGTCTGTTGGGGCACCAGCCGCCCCTGGGTTCTTCCCAGTGTTTGTGGTCCGTGCGGGTGTTGCGTGGCTACGAGGCCACGGCGTTCCGGGAAGAGCCGGCGCCCGCGCCGCCACGTCCCTAGAAGCGGCGTGCGAGGGAGGAGCGGGGCGGGGCGGGGCGCGGCATAAAAGTTGAACGGCGCGCCGCGAACTCTCCCGGCGGCGGGCGCGCGCTGGCGAGTGGCGCGAGGGCCGTCAAGCGAGCCAGCGCCTGCACGAGGCACAGGGCAGCCACCACAAAAAAGAAAAATGTCCGGGGGGCTTCATGTAAAGTACCCCCTAATTTTAAAGAATGTTTTTCAACATTGCGAAGCTTCAACTAGAGCCAGTTGGACAGGGGTTTCTTGAATTCGGAAAAGATCGTACGTGTGGTTTAGAGATAGATTCACATACGACAGACAGATTGACGGACAGACAGATGGAGAGACAGACAAACAGACAGACAAGACGGACGGACAAACGAACAGACGGACGGGCAGAGGTACAGACTGAGAGAGGGTCAGACTGAGAGAGGGTCAGACTGACAGAGGGTCAGACTGACAGAGGGTCAGACTGACAGAGGGTCAGACTGACAGAGGGACAGACTGAGTGACGGACAGACGGACGTTTTGAAAAGAACCACTTTTTCGGTATCAGGGAACCCCAAAACGTGTATTTCCGTTGAAATCTTGAAATCGATTTTCCGCAACATTACATAACTTTCTCTATACTTCGAATATTACTGCCTATATACGTATGTATACGAGACAGTAAAAAAGTGACATGACGAAACGTTTAACTATTTCCGGGCGCGTCACCGCTGCTCATTACTTTCGTAAGTGAAGTGCCAGTTTGCCACTGCAGCTTGAGATTTGGGATGATGTCGAGTACAGGTATATCCTCCAGTTGGCCACCACCCCAGTGGGCAAGCTCCAAGCTACTACTGAATGTCTCAAAACGTGTGTTGTGTATAGTGCTTGTACAGAAAGATTTCTATAAGAAGGAACCGCCCTGATAGCTACTGATTGACCTGGCCACTCCTGGCAACGTAACTACAGCTTATGTTCATGCACTCATGTTTTCAATACGTTTGTTTAAAGTTAGCTCATTTGTAAATGGCTTCATCACTATCTCTTGCAATGGCATTGCTCTGCGAGACGTTCATTTGTTTCCCTACCTGTCAAAGTGGTCCCTTCTTAGAGTAACTCCTCTGTAATTTCGTTTATGTGCGTAAAGGGAACCTTAGTATGATGTCTGATGTCCCAGCCAGAGGAGCTGCAGTGGACACAGTTGTAGCCTTGGGCGAATTCGGCTGGCCTTTCGTGTCTTCAAAGGTGATGACATGTCGGTCGGCAATTGGCTGTGATGCCCAACAAAACAAGGGTAGCCAATCATAATTTGCACTCTCGCCCTACGAGCATTACGTTATAATTTCTAAGGTAGTGTTACGAGTCCGTGGCGGAAAAGTAAAAATGCATTCCGTGTGTATGAGAGCTGACATTTTAGTGGCTATGAAGATGAAGCTTTCTCTTCCGCTTTCAAGTCGCGATCATTATTCTTTGTTACTAGTGAAAATGTTCGTAAAATGTTTTATAGTATTGCTACGTCTACTTCCTGTGCTACGAAATTACTATCCTTGAGACTCTCCTGTTTAAATGGAAGAACCCAGTGGATAATCACGAAGGTATTGTTCCTGTTTAGGCAAACGTGGTGTTGATAGTATGTAATAAGAATTTTGCCGTGAATTTATGGACGTTCATGAGAATCATAGAAGACATACTTTGGAAATGTTCAGTTGTTCGTTGATCTGAATCATACACCAAAATTATTTCCTGTAGTCTCTAAAGGATACATTTGTATTTCGGCCTACATAATATTTTCGTAAACTGAAGAGTCTGATAATTCCTACATGGTAAAATGGCCTGATTTAGTCCTACATGGTAATCTTCTGACTGAAAATATCACACAATACTTATTTCAACAATCTTATATTGCACTTTGACCGACTACAGACAGAGAAAACCCGCGTTACGCGATAGATTGATTGATTGATTTTTTCGTGTTTCCGAGCGCGTCAACTGCTCTGGTCATTAGTCCCGTTAGTGCAGTGCATGTTTTTCGTCGGGAGATGGCGGTGATCTTCCCCCGCTGGGTGGCGAGATCCGGCGCCGACCTACCGTCAGTAGTGGGTTTTCCTCTAACCGGACTCTCCCGCCAGCGGGGCACCGCCCCAGCCAGGACGAGCTCTAAGCTCCCGACCGGTCTCCCGGAATATGTGGTAGTGTAGTGCATGTTAGTGTAAGTGTTGTGTAAGGGTCCCCTATCCTCTCGGATAGGACAAGGAATGGGAAGGACAGATGCGCGCGGTCCGTGGCCCGTTTGATAGGGTACTGCTCCGGCATTCGCCTGATGGTGATCAGAGAAACCACGGAAAACTACCGATCAGAGCACCCGACCTCTAGAATTCTCCTCCAGACAGCGATTGAATTCGACCTAGCTGAAAAGCTAGTGTCGAAAATGCTGCAGCCGCGGGGAGTGTAACCTAGGACCTCTCGGTCAGAGGCGCTGCAATGACATCAGTTGATGCACTGAGCTACCTCTCCCGGTTTACGCGAAAGAGACTTTTCACAACCGGTGCATGCTTATCCTTCTTTTTAGCTTCTTGAAGGCGCGGGACGTACGGCTCTGACCGTCCATTCCACATACCGCTTTATCCAGTTACGAACCACTGCACGATTTCCGACATCCCCCCTGAGCCGCGATTTCTGAGGTTTCTTCGGAGGGGCGCGTTGATTGCCCGCGCCCCTGGGCCAAATCCCATTTATTTCCGACGGCGGAGAAGGGAGCGGACCAGACTGCATACGCGGGCGGCAGGAAGTACGGAGAAGTTGGCTGGAAGAAACCACGCGAGGAATTACTGAGCTCTACATTCTGTGTAAAATAAATTTGAGGATTGTGTCCACTCCATCCGAAGTAAATGCAGTGGAGGAAGTAGAGTGAAACGTAGGATGCAACGGTTTCGTATATCCGACGGCCAGGTCTCTGAAACCGGAGTGGTGGAATGTGCTGGGGAAAATTGCTTTCACAAATCAAATGACAACGAAATGGAAGCGTTTGCATGCAAAATACTTGGATATGTTCTTCTGTTTATAAACTAATTTACCGGTAGTGGTAGCTGAGTGCATCAACTGATGCCACTGAAGCGCCTCTGATCGGGAGGTCCTAGGTTCGAGTCTGATGGAGCAGGATTTTCGACACTAGCTTTTCAGCTATATCGAATTCAGTCGCTGTCTGCAAGAAATTCTAGGGCCGGCTGCTCTGATCGATAGTTTTCCGTGGTTTCTTCGATCACACAGGCGAATTCCGGGGCAGTACCAACAACGCACGGACTGCGCGCGATCTTTCCTTCCTCTTGCTTGTCCTATCCTCTCCCTTACACACACATTACACTAAAATGCACTACACTATACATATTCCGGAAGACCGGTCGGGAGTTTAGAGCTTGTCCCGACTGGGGTGGTAGGTCGGCGCCGGATCTCGCCATCCAGCGGTGGAAGATCACCGCCATTTCCCGAGAAAAATCATGTACTACACTTACGGGAATAAAGACCAAAGCCGTTGATGCGCCCGGAAACACGAAAAAAACAAACCAAACCAAACTAAAACTAATTTAATGTACTCCTTGGTTATTATAGTTTTAATTTTAATTACGCCTACACTCTTAGAAAATATTTATATGCATACTTATATGCGCTGTGTAGTATACAGTATTATGAAGGTGATTTTAAAGGTTTGATATTCTGGACGGCAAATAAATATTTGTCTTTCATATTTAGCCTGCAGCTATGAGGGGATTGGTGGGACTGTAATGACGTCGGGACAGAGCAGAGTAGTAACAATAAGGCCGCATCCAAAATATTAGATTTTTCCCCAAGTCAATGTTTGCAGCACCCAAGCACGGAAACTTCCCTTCGCTGTTTGTGACTGTAAAGTATTATTTTGGAGCATGCGTACGACAAAATAAACTTTACCTTATGCGTACGTCAAAGAAATCATGGTCATATGTAACAACAGGGTACTGCAAAGTAAACAAATCTCCGGGGCAACAGGAAACAATATGTCGGCCGCCTCGTAAATTCATAATGACCCCAAGTGTATATAATTGTAAGTTCGTTAAAAAAACGATGTGCATAATTCGTATGAACGTGTATTTGTCATACTCATTTCACAATGCCCCGGTTTTTACGGTCGCCTCCTTCGTCAACATTTCATTCGTACGTCAAAGCCTCACTTTCTGTTCTTGTTACATAATGAATTATTCATTAGTGATTTCGGACCTTGAAGTGCTAAGGTCATTTGTCCCTCGGGAAGTGGCGGTGATCTTCCTCCGCTGGATGGTGAGATCTAGCACCGACCTACATGTCGACTGGTGGGATTCGTTTCAGCCAGGTATCTACCACCAGCGTGGCACTGCCCCAGTCGGGACGTTCTACGCTCCGTCAGTCTCCCCCAAGTGTGGTGGTGTAGTGCATGTACAAGTGTGTGTAAGTAAGGGGTGAGGAAAGGATAAAGAACAGAGGAAAAGGTCGCGTGTGGTCTGTGGCTCGTCTGTTAGGGAACTACTCCGGCATTCTCCTGGAATTGATTGGAGAAATCTCTGAAAACTATCGATGAGAGCAACCGGCCGCTATCATTCTCCTCCAGATAGCGGCTGAATTCGACCCAACGATCTCTAGTGTCGAAAACCCTGCGACCGTGGGGACTAGAACCCTGGGACCTCCCAATTGGACACACTGCAGTGACATCAGTTAATGTCTTGAGCCACCTAATCCAGTCATAATAACGAAGTCGGGCGTGTTCATAGAACTACATGTTTGAAGAATTCAGAAGGAAGTGTAGGTGCGGTATTCATAAACGTTGTTTTTTATTTGACTTAAAAATATTACAAAAATGGCCGTACCACTATGTTGCCCCGACCCGTTCACACGCCGGCGGTGGAGAGTGCGTGGGCGAGAGGGGGTGTTGCAGGGGGAGGGGCGGGATCGGGGCCAAACGCGTGGGAGTGACGTTGCGTCCGCCGCCGCGTTGGCGCCGCTCCGGAGCTATCGATTGCTCCTCCGCCACTGCCCGCCGCCCACTGTCTCTCGCGCTTGGCCCTTCCGCCCACCCCCCCCGCCCCCGCACCCTCCTGCCCCCTCGCCTCGGCTCTACCCTCGCCTCGTCCCTCCGCCACCTCGCCTGCTCCGTCCCGACTCGCCCCGCCCCGCCCCGTTCACGCGCCTCGCGCCCGACGCCCCCGACGCCCCGACGCCCCGACGCCCCGACGCCCCGCCGCCCCCGACGCCCCGACGCCCCACGCCCCGACGCCCCGACGCCCCCACGCCCCCTGACGCCCACGCCCCCGACGCCCGCGTGACGCCCGACGCCCGACGGCCCACGCCCCGACGCCCCCACGCCCCGACGCCCCCGACGCCCCAGCGACGCCCCGACGCCCCCGACGCCCCCGACGCCCCGCCCCCGACGCCCCACGCGCCCCGACGCCCCGACGCCCCGGCCCCCGACGCCCGACGCCCGACGCCCTCCGCCCCGACGCCCCGGACGCCCGACGCCCCGACGCCCAGACGCCCCGACGCCCCCGACGCCCCCGACGCCGACGCCCCCGACGTCCGGACCCCGCCGACGCTCCCTGCGCCACGCCGACGCCGGACGATCTCTGCTGCCGACGCTGACGGATGCATCGGATGATGTCTAGTGATGTAGGTGGTCGTGTGAGAAGGTAGTAGTTTCGTACACGAACATTAGAGGACGACCTGTTAGTCTGTAATACATCTGCAGATGTGATGAAAATTAACATTTAACAACTTAAAAGAATGTAAAATATGCACAAACAACGTTCTGCCTAGATTTTGAATGAACGACCAAGTCTCTCAACAAAGTTTCCCAATTACATTTTTAGCAACACAAAAATGTTTCATTTCGCCACACTTTTAAAGTGTGCAGTTGCGCAGATAGACAATCTTCGATAGAAAACACTTTCCTAATGGTAGCCGTGCTCTACTTTTGTGATGCTTAGAATCATCGACCAGTAGCAGTCCATGTGAAAATGACAATCACCGGCCAGTACGTGGAATATGATTTTCCTGTACATTTGTAAAAGTAGGGATGAAATGACTGAGTAAACTGGCCACCGGTATGAGATCTTGGAAAGATACAGATGATAAATAATGAAGCACTTTCAGGAATAATATTGAAAAATAAAAGAAGTCGATGTATAAAAAAAGTTTTCCGATTTATTCATTTTACCTGAAAAAAGAGAAAATAACTTGTTGATCTCTTGAATTTTTTTCGTACATTCCTTTACGCGTTCGCCTAAAAAACGGGAAACATTTTTGAAATTACTTTCGCAATGTTGTGTAAAAAATGTGTGTTGCATTCCTGGCTCGTAGATTTCGAAGGCACGCTGCCGGCTTCGACCGTGATGCGCTGGCAGGGCTGCCCGTCGGGCGTCGATCTGTCTGCCAGACGCCGCGCTCTCCTGGAGTTATTCCCGTGGCCACCGCGCCCGCCCCGCCCCCTCCCCCCACACACACACGGCTGCGGGCCGGAACGCTCGCCCTCCTACAAGCACAGCGCTGCGGGCGGCGCCACATTCTCGCCCATTCACCTATTTTATCCTCCGCTCTCCCCAGGTCTCCTCTCACTTTCTCTTTCTTTTTCTGCCTCTTCTCCCTCTTTCTATATCTCTCCCCTTCTCTCCCCTACTCATTTCTTTTCTGCCTCCTTCTCCCTCTTCTCTATTTTATCTCTCCTTCTCTCCCCTTTTATTATCTCTTCTCCCTTCCTCTCTCCTCTTCTCGTTAATTTCCTGTTTCTCTTTCTCTCCTTTCTTGTCACCCTTCTCTCTTTCCTTCTCTTCTTTTTCTCTCCCTCCTTTTTTCTCTTTTCTCTCTCTTCATCTTTTTTCTCTCTCCTATTTTTCTCTCGCTCTCTTTATTTCTCTCTCATCGATATTTTTCACCCAAATCGAGCTCTCCCATGAAATGTTCTCTACTTCCGGAGTCTATTTTATACTTTATTCTGTGCGCACACCATGTGACTAATTAAAATCCTCAGCCTCAAATGTTTTCCAATCTTCTGTGCAATAACAACCCAATCTGGCTGTCTTAGATAAAAATGTGATTTATAAAATAAGAGGCAGGGAAACGGAAAATTCCTAGAAGGATGATCCTTGCTTTGACCACAACTCCGCAAGAATCAAGGTGGGAGGCGGACTGTCTGACGGCTGCTCTATCGGCCGCTCCTGCTGCTGGCATCTTTCGAGGTCGTAGGGGCTGCGCAATTCAATAAAGGAGCGTTGGCTCCTTGTCCGGTCCTATTAATAATTGAAGGCACAACGTGGGAAGGAAAGATCACGCGTGCTCCGCGGTCCATTTTTCAGGTACCACTGCCCTAGAATCCGCCTAGAATGAATCAAAGGAAAACACTCAAACGACCTATATGAGCAGCTGTTCTTCACATTCCTTTCGCGATACGTGTCGTCTCGATGGTTTCGCTTGACTTACCTTTGAAGCGATCAACATTCCGCAACACAGGAATGTTGAAAGAATATTGTAAGAATCCATCCAAAGCATGTACAAAAGCAGATAAAAGCATGTACTTCACGAATTACGACATCAAACAGATAGGAAATAAAAATCGAATTTCAACATCCCCCGTTGATTACTTTCATACTATTTCAATTTAACTCGCAATAAAAAAATTGAATCAAATAATTATTCCTGCAAATGATACTTCTTAAATAGAAAGTTTTAAAATGTATTTTTTTGTATTCTTTTCTATAAAAACATCAGTTTCATGAAACTTTCTTCAGGAATGACAAAAATAATAGTTCAACAATTGTAAAACGAACGCGAATTATTTTATGTTACTCACGGACCGCTCCCCCCTCCAATTTGGTTTAGGGTCAGTGAGTGTCAAAAACAGGTCCCATCACACAGCAATTTCTATTTTCTAAAGCCCGAAACGTCGTCTTCACCCAACTCTAGCAAGTACGTCTAGGAAAAGTCAATATCCCGTTTTAAACACGTACCCTTCGCGACCAACTGTTGACCCGTGGGGTCCCAGAAGGAGCGCCTTGGGGAACGCCCCTAACTCCTCCGCAACTTGCGCCTGCTCGCGGAGAGGCGCGTCGTTCTCGCAAAGTTGGTCCGTCGCGATGGAGCGGAGCGCCGTTTGACGAGCGTCTTTTCAGCGGACGCCCCGGCGCCGGCGGCCTCCAATCAAATCCGACTTATTCGGCGCCTCGCGATTTCCACTCACCGCCCGAGCCAGCCTCTCGCGACGGCGAGCGGCGGAAACTCATTTCGCGCGGGGTCGCACCCGCCTGTCTGCGATGAAGAGGCGACCGGCGGGCTCAGGGCATCAACTGATGCCCAGGCCTCTGACCGGGAGGTCCTAGGTTCCCACTCCCCACGGCGGCAGGATTTTCGACTCTAGCTTTTCAGCTAGGTCGAATACAATCGCTGTCTGGAGGAGAATTCTAGCGGCCGGCTGAATTGGCTGATCGGTAGTTTTCAGTGGTTTCTCCGATCAACGCCAGGCGAATGCCGGAGGAGTACCCTACCAAATGGGCCACGGACCACGCGCGATCTGTCTTTCCTCTTCCTTGTCTATCCTCCCTCTTACACACACTTACACTAACATGCATTACACTACAACATATTCCGGGAGACCGGTCGGGAGCTTAGAGCTTGTCCCGGCTGGGGCGGTGCCCCGCTGGTGGGAGAGTCCTGGTTAGGGGGAAACCCCACTAGCCGACGGTAGGTCGGCGCCGGATCTCGCCATCCTCGGGGGAAGATGACCGTCATCTCACGAGCATAAAACGTGCACTACACTTACGGAACTAATGACCCTAGTACTTGACGTGCCCGGAATCAGTAACAATCAATCAATAATTTGGCTAGTGTCGAAAATCCGCCTCCGTCAGGTGTCGAAGTCTAGGACGTCCCGTTCAGACTCGCCGCAGAGCTCTGAGCTAACGCAGACGGTCTGAAGATGTGAACGTGGAATTGGAGGAGTGCGTCCCGCGGCCTCGCAATTAGCGCCGTTGGGGCTGCGGCTGCTGTCTGCAACACAGCGCCCGCCCCGCAGCGCCTCTCCCTCGCGTCCACGCGCTCGCCTCAATGGACTTGGCGCTCAGTCGCCCTCACCCTCAACTTACATACACATACTCATATATATATAATAACCTCTCTCTTCTTCTTCTTCTCTCTCTCTCTCTCTCTCTCTCTCTCTCTCTCTCTCTATATATATATATATATATATATATATATATATATATATTAATAAGTGAAACAGGCAGAGACAAAGACATATATATTTATATATACAAGGTCTTTGTTTCACTCTCTCTCTGTCTCTCGATCTCTTTCTCCCTTCTCTCTCTCCCTTGCTCTCGCGCGCTCTCTCTCCCTTGCTCTCGCGCCTCTCTCGCTCTCGCGCCTCTCTCTCTCTCTCGCGCGCGCTCTCTTCTCGCTCTCACTCTCTCGCAGACATCCACGGTCCCGCCCTTGTTACCGTCCTCGCTCTTACCCTCGTTCTCACCGTCACCGCCTCCGTTCCCGCCGTAACTCTCGCCACACTTTGCCCGCGTCCCTGCACGCTCTAACACCCTAACACCCACCCTGCCACTTGCAACTCGTCGTCGCTCTCGCACTCCTCGCTTTCGCCCTTCGACGCTCGACCTTGCTCACGCCCACGCCCTCGCCCTCCTCACTTCCTCACAATACGAAGTAGAAAGCAAAGAACTGTGTGGGCAAGTTCGCCTTTGTGAATCGTACTATAGTAGATTGGAACAAACTGCAAAAGCACTAGGGACTCTTCCTTCTGATGTAGTGAAATTTAAAAATAAACTTAATTCTATGTAGGTCATCATTAATAATACTGGTACTTTTGTCATTATTATTATTATTATTTATTATTATTATTATTATTGTTATTAGTTACATTATTATTATAATTATGATTATAATTATTATTAATAATTATATTAATATTATTATAATTATTATTAATAATATGGTCATGTCCCTTATACAGTGAAGTGAAGTGGAGTGAAGTGTTAGAAAAGCTATAAATCAACTTACAGATGAGACGGTTTTAATGGATAGCTACAACTCTGTTTTTGCCTCGACCGGGAATCGAACCCGGGGACCACAGCACAAGAAGATAGTACGCTGTCCATAAACCATCCCGGAGGCATTATTAATAACTATTGTAAAATGTGAACACATTAACTATAACTAACATTCTTTTCCAACAATACTCATGTTCATATTAAACATATAAACTTATCCAATTCTACGTGAGATGACACGAATCATGATTCAGTGCGCTCTTTTGAATCGACACCAAAAACAGAAAATGCGCTTTGCGTGACTCATCCGCCAACCTGCAGTTTCTGGAAACAAAATTTTCTGCCAAAATATTGCTGTTGTTGACGCATCTTTACAATACTTCCTCTGAATATCGTGTTATTAATAATTTTTTCTGGTACTGTATTTTATTTTCACCATACAGACTCACTAATTTAAATACACACGTGTCTCCTCGTCGCCTTCTCCTCCTCCTCCCCCTTTCCTTGCCGTGCGTTGAGGCTTATCGCTTCGGTTGAGGAATGCCTCTGGCGATATCTCGACGCGTTCTGAATGCCCCAGCCCCAAAGGGGAATTGCGTTCCTGTGTCAGCGCTCATACAATGGGTGAAAAAGTGTCCGTACACCCTCTGTTTACGTGATAACACTCACGCAATGGTGGTAAATAAAATTTATTTAAGAGCGGAAACAAATATAAACCTTCTGCTTGTATAGAGTAGAAACCATTGACAAAATGTACAAGACTGTAGGTAAAAGAAGTGGTGCAGTAACAAGAGATGTTTTGGCAACTGAAAGTCCTTATGGCCTCATGAGTCAAAATAGTTGCATTTCCTTCTTTGTCATTCATTATTTTCTGCATGAGAAGAAAGTGGTCAAAAGTGGTAGTCATGTACTTACAAGTTACTATAGATTCAAAATTCAAAATTTAAGTAGTATATGACTTAGTGTGAGGATCACAGAATTTTGAAAATGTGCACAAATTCACTTTTCCTAGACGTCATACACATTTTAACTGTTTTTGACGTAAAATAAATAATAAATAAAAAAATAGATCAATTTCAGTTTTTAGACATGTTCGAGAATGAAGATAAACTAAAGTAAGTAATTTCCATGCCTTTCCGAGAAACAATTTTATGTGAGGAACCAAAACAAAGATCGTGATATTTGGGAAGACTGATTAGGAAAGGTATTAAAATTTTTGTGAATGTGGAACAATGGTGCGAGCGTCTCGACGACGTTTATAGCTCGTTGTTGAAACTTGCAATGAAATAAAGACTGCAAAGAAAATCGGAGATCACACTTTGTGTAGGTACTTGTGTCTCTGAAAATGAAACTGTAATGAAATTATTTTCTTAGTAGGAATATGATCCATCTGACATTTTACACCTGCAACGATTCTAGTGTGTTATTTTCCGGACTTTCTTTAGTCTCACTCGACCCAACATCAAACCGGGAGCGGTAGCCCAGTGCATCAACTGATGTAACTGCAGTGCCTCTGACCGTGAGGTCCTAGGTGCGAGTCCTGGCGGTGGCAGGATTTTCGACACTAGCTTTTCAACTAGGTGGGGTTCAGTCGCTGTCTGGAGAAGAATTCTAGCGGCCGGCTGCTTTGATCGGTAGTTTTCCGTGGTTTCTCCGATCAATACCAGGCGAATGTCGGAGCAGTACTCTACAAACGGGCCAAGGACCGCGCGCGATATTTCCTTCCTCTTCCTTTCCCCATGCTCTCCCCTTACACACATACACTAACATCCACTACACTATCACACACTCCGGGAGACAGGTCGGGAGCTTAGAGCTTGTTCTGCCTGGGGCAGTGCCCCGCTGGTGGGAGAATCCTGGTTAGGGGGAAACCCCGCTAGCCGACGGTAGGTCGGCACCGAATCTCGCCATCCAGCGGAGGAAGATCACCACCATCTTCCGAGGAAAACATGCATTACACTTACAGGACTAATGACCTAAGCTGTTCACGTGCCCGGAACCAACCAACCAACCAACCCAACACCAAACCACCATTTGGCTGACGGACGATCAGATCCCATAAGGATCTCGCTTGGCACGTGACTGGTCCGCAAAGTTGGGAACTGTACGCCTACACACACCACTGGCCTACCGGCGTGCGTGCATAGCGTGCGTGCACGCGTTCACGCAAGGCACACGCAGCTGCACGCGACAATCCCTCGCGGATACCATCTCGAGGGGTGCGACATTCGCCGCAACGGCCCTCCCAACTGCCCTGCGGTTGTAGATGCAGTCTCGTACGCGGCACGGGTCGCCAGCTCTTTTATTTCATACCCCGTTGTGTTTCGGTTGTTTTCCTGCCTCAAGCAGGTTGTAAAATGGAACTTTAGAGTACGTCCTGTAAATAGCGCCGTAATGAATTCTCATACCAGTTCATGTAGAGAGGGAACGCAGGAAACTGTGTCCGATGCCTCTGAAACTTGTGGGGCTAAAACAGCTCGTAGTTTCTCGCCCTATTTCCACGCAAAATCTTCGCGAAAAATACTCAAATTTTGGAAAAATTGAATATGGCCTTATTTCAACAATATATCTTTACTGAACAGATTTCATTAAGGGAAAATTATTTATCTTTGATATTTTAGTAGTAGGAAGACTCCGTAAAAATTTTAAAACTTTTGCAATTTTCAAAAAATTAGGGTTTTCAACGAACATGATACCTCCACCACTTTCTTAAATATCCTTCACACTACAAAATTAAATAACAAAATTTAATCAATAGCAATGGTGTCAATTTTTTCAAAATTGGGAAAATGTCCGTGATGCTTTATGTAAAGTATCCCCAAAATTAAAACATCGGTTTTAAATTTCAAGGCCCGGACATTAGCTAGATCATGGGGAATATCAATTTTGCAGAAAATCAGCCGAACAGTTTAGCCGCTAGTGTTGTTCACTGACGGACAGGTGGACGGACTGACAGAAGGTTTGCCGTCATTCGATTTTTCAGTATCAGTGACCCACAAAACAAGGATTCTGGCTACACCACGTGATAGAGGATTTTTTTCTAAATTTAGCAATTGGGTTTATCTACATTTTCGTTACCAGGGACCTGTAATAAGAGTTTTTTCTGCCGAAAATTCACTGTTTTTTCACGCAGCATTTCATAACTTTCTTTCTACTCCGTAGCAAGAAAGTAAAACGTGAAGTGCGTAAACTCCATGGGTATAACATTTTTCTTTAGAAATTCTTGTCTAGTACGTGACCTTTGCATTTCTCGCGAGTTGCTCTTCATTGAGTTGAGATTTACGCTTGAAAGGCCAAGAATTTCAATCGAATAAGATCCCAACGGCGCGATGTTCATATTCAACTATGTGAGCGTGGAATGAAGGCAATGTGCTTGCGATGGACATTCTAAATGCCAGCAGGAGTGCCGCTGGGAGAACGGAGTTGAGTATATACGGCTATATCAGAGAAAGTCGGTATGTTTCTCTATAAAGAATTAGTAGCGGTCATTCAACGGAAACGATTGCGTAACAACCTTCACAGGTGTTAGTTATAATGAAAGAGTTACTGATGATGATAATAATAATAAAATAATAATAATAATAATAATAATAATAATAATAATAATAATAATAATTCGCCAATAAAAAATTGATATTGCATCAGACATTGCGGAGGATGAATTGCATTTTATTGGTCAGAGGCATACAATCAAACATGTAGTACGACACAAACAGTCAGGAACGCTGGACTAAAAGCATCCAGGAGCAATCATAATAGACTATTGGAAATATTATTGGTATAAAAACATCACTTTTTAAGAAAATATTACGTTAGAAAAACCATAAAAGATACGATTGAAATACTATTCAAAACTGTCATTTCTTAAGATTTAACTGTAAAGAAAATAAATAAAATTTGACGATCGAAAAGAAAAACATTGAGCTTATTATTAGCGAAACGAAAATGTTAAAATTTCAGTATTTTCTCAATATTTTTAATAGTTCTTTATTATTTTATTATAATAAACACATAACGTCCCTTTTGAGCAGACCTTGTGCTTTGCAGCAGAGCAGCTATATTAAGGGAATTTGTCGAGTTTCTAGTTCAGGAATTGTTTTCGAGATTACCTCGCAGTAATTACAAACTAGTATTTACATGCTCTCTCCTGGAACGTGACAATTCTATTCTGAACTTACATCAAGTAAATTATCTTCAATGACTGCCGGTGTATACATATTGTTGAACCCCTACCCTAGTTCAACAATTTAGAGTTTCATAGTAAACAATACTCAATATACTAGTATGACAGTTCGTACTAATTTAATACAACAGGCAAAATAACCATTTTACTTGTTTTATTCCTCACAGATATTTCATTCTCACTCATTGAATTAACGCAACCAAACAGAGGAACCTGTTTGAAAAAAACCCTACTACCCGACGTGTATGTCGGGGCAGGATCTCGCCACCCAGCTGGGGACGATCATGGCCACACCCCGTGGAAAAACATGCACAATACTTACGGGGAAAATGACCTTAGCAGTTGAAGCGCCCGGAAGCACTAATAAATGAATCACGAATAACGAACTGGGCTGATTATTTTTTCTGAATCGGACTAATGACATTAATAACCATTCCTTAACTAAAGAATTATCATGAGTGACAAAGAAACGTCCTGGCACGTCCAGTTGCATGAATGGTTTGGTTTTGTTTAGTTTTTTCGTGTTTCCGGGCGCGTCAACTGCTTTGGTCATTAGTCCCGTTAGTGTAGTGCATGTTTTTCTCTGGAGATGGCGGTGATCTTCCCCCGCTGGATGAGGAGATCCGGCGCCAACCTACGGTCGGCTACTGGGGTTTCCCCCTAACCAAGACTCTCCCACCAGTGGGGCACCGCCCCAGCCGGAACAAGCTCTAAGTTCCCGACCGGTCCCTCGGAATATGTGATAGTGTAGTGCATGTTAGTGTAAGTGGAAGGATAGGACAAGGAAGAGGAAGGAAAGATCGCGCGCGGTCCGTGGCCCGTTTGGTGGGTACTGCTCCGGCATTCGCCTGGTGTTGATTGGAGAAACCACGGAAAACTACCGATCAGAGCAGCCGGCGCTGAATTCTCCTCCAAGCAGCGACTGAATTCGACCTAGCTGAAAAGCTAGTGTCGAAAATCCTGCCGCCGTGTGGGAGTGGGAACCTAGGACCTCCCGGTCAGAGGCGCTGCAGTGACATCAGTTGATGCACTGAGCTACCGCCCCCGGTCCGGTTGCATGAAGACTGCAATGTGAGCTGGGAGCTCCGGCAGCATCGCGAGGTCCCCGCGGGCCGTGTGTTACGCGCGCGTCACCGCGGCCGCGCCGATGGCCGGTGCCCGCGGGGAGGCCTGCTACAAGGGAGTGGGTGGGCGGGGCGGCGATGCGCCCTGGGGAGGGGCTGTGTGCCGGGGCTGACGGCGCCGAGTGCATTATGGGAATACGCGACGCAGAAGGACGCCAGCGCATCTGGAGTGGACGAGGCTGGGCTCGAACACACTCGACCAGCTCGCCTGCGAGAGGAGTAGCCGGTGCTCGCGATATGTCCTGTGAAATGTTCCGTTGGCAATGATGGTGGTAATGTTCTTTTTCAGAAGTAAATACAAGGCGATTCTTATCGTGGTTGAAAAGGATTGATTTTTATACCCTATTAAGCAGCCATTTATTTTATAAAACGTTCTTTATGTTGCAGATAATGAATTAATTTGTATTAATGATATGAAGATTGCTTGTTTTGGCCATTCATTATAAGGCATGGCACATTGTTAACTTTCGTTATCATAATTTGATCTTTCGCAGACGACTAAAAAAAACAACAGTCAGATCCCACAGTTTCGAAAATAGTTGCTAAAAGTTTAAGAAGAATATGGTTTCATTTATTGCAGGTTTGTGATAAAATCAAATTTATTTGGCCTTCCTTTTGTCTTTGTCGTCGCTGCTACTACTATTCGAAACTACAAAAAGTATTATATTTGCTAGGTTCTATTTGAAATTTTAAAATTGACCCGTTCCCGTACAATCTCCTGCCGAAAGGAAGCTGAATAGTTAATAGACGGGTGTAATTATATTGATATTTTATTTCAGACACTTTTTCATGTGATACGTATATGTTCATTTATCAACTTAAATGAACCTCCCAATATAATTAGAATACAACTTAAGTAAATGCAGTAACTTATAAAATTCAATTAAAAAACTATATTTACTTGATTTCCCAGGAACATTCATAAATATTTCGTTTTAGTGCCATTCTCAGTTTATGGAACAGACAGTAGCACTGCACAGACGTACTCTGCAGGTCTACTTTTTAAATCTGTATAAACACTTTGTTAAACACTTTTTAAGCATAGAGTATCTTAAGAGAAATGGGAAAATGGTGTTAGAAGTCTTCTTATAACGAGATTTTGTTGCAATATTAACATGCAAGTTTCGCAAATGCTTTTAGCTGTTCCCCAGACATAAAAGCTTTCGCCTTTTGATGTAGCGCATTTTTCCAATAAGTTAAAATTTCTGCACCTCACAGACAGTCCAGGGTTAAAGAGGATAGGAAATCAATGGTTAAGCTAAATTGTTCATTTCAGTGTCTTTTTAGTCGATTGTAGTGTTTATAAAGTTGGTTTTCACGTATTAGTTATACTGAGATTCTAATCGTTGAAAAAATGCTACTTAACAACGCCACGTTCTAACTAATTTAACTAAGCACGACTACAACATTATTTTAATTGATTCTCATATTAGTTCATTTAATGTGTGATACTCCTAACTCAAGTCATACGACGCTTTTTGATTTTTTACTTTCTCGCATATTACATACTCGTACATAGTATAGAGAGTTATGTAGCTCGAGAGAAAAACTACTATTTTGCAGTGGAAAAATTAGAATTGTAGGTGCACGATACTGAAAAGTTGATAATTCTTGTTCTTGTGTGTATTAAATTACTTCCTATAACATATTATGGTAGTTAGAATCCACGTTTTGTCGGTCCCTGGCTCCGAAAAATTGGTTTACGGCCAAAACGTCTGTCCGTCAGTCCGTTGTCAGTTATCAATACCAGTAGTTGAACGGTAAGCAGGTTTTCCAGCAACATTGATATTTCCTGATCGATCTGGCTAAAATCTCGCCTCCTTGAATTCGAAACTGATATTTCTATGTCTGGGGTTCTTTACATGGAGCCTCAATTATTTTTAAATTTTTCTCAAAAATGGCTATAGATTTTTCGATTAAATATTTATTACGGGATAGAGCAACTTAGGCGTATAAAACGGGTGCAAGTCCAATTTTCGTTAAAATATCAGTATTTTCGATAATTGCAAATATCAAATTTTTCAGCGTCTTCTTACAATTACGGTAAATATTGAAGAAGAGATTTTCTTTTGAATGAAATCTGTCCTTCAATATTAGATCTTAATTAGGTGTGTACACGGTTTTCAAAATATGAGTAGATTTCGCGTAAGGGAATTTCTCAAAAAACGACCCATTTTATCTTTAAATATCTACGGATATACATGGCACAAACATTTGGATGCATCCTTTTGATTGATACGTGGTAGTGTAGTGCATGTTAGTGTAAGTGTGTGTGTGTGAGGGGAGAGGATGGGACAAGGAAGTGGAAGGAAAGATCGCGCGCGGTCCGGGGTCCGTTTGGTAGGTACTGCTCCGGCATTCGCCTGGTGTTGATCGGAGAAACCACGGAAAACTACCGATCAGAGCAGCCGGCCGCTAGAATTCTCCTCCAGACAGCGACTGAATTCGACCTAGCTGAAAAGCTAGTGTCGAAAATCCTGCCGCCGTGAGGAGTGGGAACCTAGGACCTCCCAGTCAGAGGCGCTGCAGTGACATCAGTTGATGCACTGAGCTACCGCTCCCGGTGGAGAAGGCGAGGGGGTGGGACGCCGGCTGCGGGGACGTTCTGATTAAGTGCCAGTCACCCGCGAACATTAATTTCGCATTATGTCGCCCGAGCTTCAATAACGGAGCAGTTATGCAGGCGGTGCTTTCCCGCACCCTGGGAACAGGGGATGGTGGCGATGGAACAGCGAGCTGGCTGCCACGTGGTCCTGGGCACTTCCGGAGGCTCTGAGTACTCGAGAAGAGAACTGGGAAAAGTTGCCAAAAAGATTTTCGTTCAATTAAGTGGCAAAAAATATATGACTGGGTTGTAAATACCGTTGAAATCATCTAGAGATTGCAGCGTTTCATTTTGGATTTCCAGTGGTGGCCCATGTATAGTGTCATTTGTGTGTCAAAAATATTTCAACAATAGTTTATACTTGAAAATCTTCCTATTTGTGAACTGGAGTGCGAGGACATAAGCGTACACATCAAAACAGTATTTACTTTTTTCGCTCTACACGGTTGATTAATAAATTTGTGAGTGGTATTTATTTCTAGTTCATTGAAATGACATTGAAAAACTAGAAACGAAATCCTTTATACCGAATATTTCTTTTATCATTTAGGAAAAAATCATGTGTCGAGTTCTATGAAAGAGCAGGTTAAGTAATAGAAACTCAAAAATTTGAACCCCGTGTTGTCTTTTATGAAACTCATATCTCTTTGTAAAATTGAGAATAGAAACCCAAAGAGAATAAAAAAATTAAGAGCTTATAATTACGTATATATGCAAAAATTTAAGCAAATTAAACATTCATATTTAAAACATTCAAACGAGTTAATATTTTAAGTGTAAAATTAGTCGTAGCAGAAAGATTATTGAAAAAACTTTTAGATTTTTCAAACAGTTTATAAATTTAAAAATTCAAATTGAAAGTAATGTATAAATTAAATAGTTTTCACTTTTTACAATAGTTATTTATGCACCAAGGGTGTTGTAAGGGTTCTGATAATCGTGCACCCACGGAAAGCCAGAGAGCCTTTGGGCCCGAGGCATTTTTGTCACCCGAGATCATTAAAACCAGTTAACGGACGCGGTACATACGATATTTTGCTTTTTAACAAATTTTAATTATTCAGATTTACTTATTTACTAATTAACTAGATGTTAACTTGACTCGGTTTGCCTTTTCATATTTCCCTTCTTTTGAAAACGTGTAGCATCATTCAACTGTTTTCAAATTTCCCTCGTCAGGTAAGCTTAGCCGTGTGAATCGAAGTCCGTATCGCAGGCACTAACAAACAATAACGAATCAGTAAAAAAAATCACCAATGCTGCTGTGGCAACGCCCTCCGAGGGTGCCGGGCGACGTGAACGGGGCGGGCGTGGGCGGGGCTGGCAGGGGCGGGCGGCGAATGCGCTAAGTGATTCTGGCAGGGCGCGTGTTGCGTGGCGCCGGCCGCAGTTAACGGACGCGGTACATACAATATGTTAAATTAAATGTTAAGTTATTGCGAGATTTAGGCTTATTGACCACGAAACTAGAGACCTTTGGCAGGTTTGTCACCGAGATCATTAAAACCAGTTAACGGACGCGGTACATACGATATTTTGCATTTTAACAAATTTTAATTATTCAGATTTACTTATTTACTAAATAACTAGATGTTAACTTGACTCGGTTTGCCTTTTCATATTTCCCTCCTTCTGAAAACGTGTAGCACCATTCAACTGTTTTCAAATTTCCCTCGTCAGGTAAGCTTAGCCATGTGAATCGAAGTCCGTATCGCAGGCACTAACAAACAATAACGAATCAGTAAAAAAAAATAAATAAAAATCACCAATGGTGTTGTGGCAACGCCCTCGGAGGGTGCGGGGAGACGTGAAGGGGGCGGGGTGGGCGGGGCTGGCAGGGGCGGGCGGCGAATGCGCCAAGTGATTCTGGCAGGGCGCGTGGTCTCCGCGCCGGCCGCCCTCGGAATCGATCGCGGCGCCACGGCGCATGCGCGCCGCGATTTTTGAAAAATTTACTCGCCGCTGCGTACGCGAGGGCGGCGCGCCGGGTGCGTCGCCCTCTGGGGCAGGGGTGAACAAACCGATCCGCGCGCGGGAACAGGCCGGCGTCTGAATGGCGAGGCGACTGGCTTCGTTTATTGATGCTTAGTAATTCCGTGCGTCAACTGATACGGTCGTTATTCCCGTAAGTGTGGTGCGCGTTTTTTTCTCGGGAGGTTGCGGAGATTCGGCGGCGGCGGCGATGGTGTAGCGGTTAGCGTATCAGACTGCTATACCCAAGTTTGCGGGTTCAAACCTGATGGATTTTTAAGGGCGAAAAAATCGTTCGTACGCTTTCCTTCGGAGGGGAAGTAAAGCCGGCTGTCCCATGTTAGTACATTTACTGCATGTGAAAGATCCTCAAGCCTAAATGACGCCTCTGAGCTAAATTCAAATCGCCTGTTTCGTCGCCCAAGTAATACCTTCTTTCTCCCATGAGTGGTGAAAGAGTGTAACGAAATTTGCGTGGTCAGACGGAAGAGCAGGCCTCATGGCCTGAGTCTCGCCACGTAAAATAAGGCAAATTCAATTCAATTCTATTGGATGGCGAGATCCGGTGCCGACCTATCGTCGGCTGGCGGGGTTTTCCCCTGGTGTTTCCTACCAGCGGGGGGCACCGCCCCAGCCGGGACTAGCTGTAAGCTCCCGACCGGTCTCTTCGGAATGTGTGGTAGTGTAGTGCATGCTAGTGTGTGGAAGGATAGGACAAGGAAGGGGAAGGAAAGATCGCGCGCGGTATGTTAGGGTACTGCTCCGACATTCGTCCGTTATTGATCGGAGAAACCTCGGAAAACTACCGATCAGAGCAGCCGGCCGGTCTAGAATTCTCCTGCAGACAGCGACAGAACTCGTCCTAGATATCTGGCTAATGTCAAAAATCCTGCCACACTCGGGACCCGAACCCCAGAACCTCTAACAGGCACTGCAGTGACATCAGTTGATGCTCTGAGTCATCTTCCCGGTCGCTGTGATTGCGCTGGCGTCCAGTACGCTGAGGTGCGCCGCGTTGCAGACGCTGTCTTCTTCTACTTTTTAGCCTTACTTCTTTCCTTCTTATTCTTCTCTTTCTTCATTGACTTCTACTTCTCCCCCTTATTTCTTCTCTTCTCATTTTAACCAGGCAACGGCGTTATTCTCCTGTCGTTCTTAACTGGTATTGAAAATGCACCACAATCAGAATTGGAATCGAAGATCTTCTGAAGATTCATTTGCGAACTAGCAATTACTAACGGTAACTCAATTTCTTGCGTTCTCTCTCATTTTTGCAATTTTCACGTCAGTGGCATATTCGAATTCTATCCCTTTGATTCATGAGCTTGTTCTTTACAAAATGAAAAATGTGCATGACATGATATTCATATGCAGATGCGGGACCTTTTAATGTAGTTTTCTTCAGTACCAATTGTTCTTGCAGTGTCGCGCTAACTTTTTAGTTGTAGCCTTGAGAGACCAGGAAGAGTCACTCATATTTCGTTATCAGGAAAAGTGTTCCTTCTTCAGTTAACAGTCTTGGTGCTTTCATTATCTTTAATTTTATGCTCTGACTGTCCAGGCAAACAGGAAACGTCCTGGTAATCTCATTCCTCGTAACGTAAGTTAAGAAAGCTTTTTTTCCTTTTCGAAACCGTTTAAATAATAAAAACGTTTTGTATTTCCATTGCTTAAATAAGAAGGAGCAGTGGATATTAACATGATAAATATTAGCATTTGAATATTATTGTTCAGTAACTCAATCTTTTGCGTTATAATTTCAGTATTCTTTGAACGACAATGTGTACTTTACTTTTCCTTTTCTCGTGTATTTCTTGAAGTTACTTTTCCGCTTTAACAGAACCTTCTTTAAGAGGAGCTCTTTTTCATTGCACAATAAGATATGTGTGTAAAAAGTAATAGTACTGCAACTAGAATTAAGATTGTGGGTTTGTTACAGTCAGCCAATGTGTAATAACGTTATCAGTCAAGATCTTGAAAGAAAAGTGTGAAGGAGGGGAGTGTTGAGTTTCTCTGGGC
Organism: Teleogryllus oceanicus; assembly: GCA_964035755.1. Classification (NCBI taxonomy): domain Eukaryota; kingdom Metazoa; phylum Arthropoda; class Insecta; order Orthoptera; family Gryllidae; genus Teleogryllus; species Teleogryllus oceanicus. Next base: position 13,975,886 of record CAXIVR010000008.1, read on the forward strand.
GTCCTGTGAGATGCGTGATTGATTCTAGTGATCGTCACGTCAACTAAGGAGGTCATTTGTCCCGTAAGTGTAGTGCTGTTTTTTATCGGACGATCGTGATGAACTTCCCCGCTGGATGGCGAGATCCGACGCCGACCTACCGTCGGCTAGTGGGGTTTACCCCTAACCAGGACTCTCCCACTAGCGGGACACCGCTCCAGTCGGGACGAATTCTAAGCTCTCGAATGGGCTCGCAGCATGTGTGTGTAAGTAAGGGGCAGAATGGTCAAGGAATTGAAAGGAAATATCGCGCGCGGTTCGTGGCCCTTTGTTAGGGTACTGCTCCGGCATTCGCCAACCTACCATCAGGGCAACCGGCCGCTAGAATTCTCCTCCAGACCGTGGCCTAATTGTATCCAGCTATGTAGCTAGTGTCGAAAAACCTGCCACCGTCAGGACTCAAATCCTGAGACTTCTCGGTGAGAGGCACTACAGTGACGTCAGTTGACGATCTGAGCCACCTGTCTCAATGGACCCCTCATTGTTAATAAGTAGATGCCGTCTTGTGTGGACTCGAGGTGAGTCGAGGCTGCGTGGTGCCGTCGCTGGATTGATTGATTGAGTTTCGTGTTCCCGTTAGTGTAGTGCATGTTTTCTGGGAGATGGATCTTCCTCGCTGGATGGAGATTCGGCGCCGAACTACCGTCGGCAGTGGGTTTCCAACCAGGACTCTCCACAGCGGGCCCACCCCAGCCGACAAGCTCTAGCTCCGACCGGTCTCCCGGAATATGTGGAGTGTAGTGCATGTTGTTGTGTGTGTGTGTGTGTAAGAAAGAGGATAGGACAAGGAAGAGGAAGGTCAGATCGCGCGCGGTCCGTGGCCCGTTTGATAGGGTCTGCTCGGCATTCACTGGTGTTGATCGGAGAAACACGGAAAACTCCGATCAGAGCAGCCGGCCGCTGAATTCTCCTCCAGGCGCGACTGATTGACCTAGCTGAACGCTGTGTCAAATCGCCGCCGTGTGAGTGGGAACCTAGGACCTCCCGGTCAGAGGCGCTGCAGTGACATCAGTTGATGCACTGAGCTACCGCTCCCGGTGTGGCCGTCGCTGTGCGTGAGCGAAGCGGTTCGCCTTGCGCCCCTGGGGCCGCCCATGTTAATTAAGGGCCGCCGCCCTCCTTCTCGGGGGCTCCCAGCGACTCCGCGCGCCGCTTCGGCTGCGACAGGCGCGCGGTTATTCATTCATGCTTTCATCAGACGTCGCCCGCCGCCTGCCTGCTTGCGTGCGAGGTCTCCGCCTCCGCCTTTCCTTCGCCTTCGCTCTCCCAGCCTCCTTCGCCTCAACCCCCGCCTTCGGTGGCAAATTTTCGACATAGCTTTTCAGCTACGTCAAATTCAGTCGCTGTCTGGAGGAGAATTATAGAGACCGGCTGCTCTGATCGGTAGTTTTCCATGGTTTTTCTGATCAACACCATGCGAATGTCGGAGCAGTACCCTAAAAAATGAACCGAGCGCGATCTTTGCTTCCTCTTCCTTGTCCTATCCTCACCCCTTACACACAATTACACTAACATGAACTACACTACTACACATGCCGGGGGACCGGCTGGGAGCTTAGAGCTTGTTCCGAATGGGGCGGTGCCCCGCTGGTTTGAGATACCTTGTGGGGGAAAGTCCCGCTAGCCGACGGTAGGCCGGCGCCGGATCTCGCCATCTAGAGGGGGAGATCACTGCCATCTCCCAATGAAAACATGCACTACACTTACGGGAGTAATGATCACATTAGTTGACGCGCCCGCAATCACTAACATTTAATCAATCAATCGGGCTCAAATGCCACTTTCTTCTGAAGAAGAAAGAAAGGAGGAAGCCCCTAGTTTATATTATTGTGTACAATCTTTTGCGTCGCCAAAATTACAATCGCTGACGGTCGCTGAACCGCACCTCCGCCCCTTCTCCTGCCTCTTCCCTCACCCCCGACCTCGCCTCCGTCCTCGTCGCCTCCTCTGCTTTCGCCTCTGTTCACGTCCTCACATTGTCATCGCTTGCGCCTGCCCTTCTCCTCGGATATTTGCTTGGTGTCGGTGTCCATCCGTCTCACTTCCTTTGCATTGCCTTTACGATCCCCTTTGCACCTCTTGCCTCACATTTACTTTCGTCTCCTCTTTCTTCGCCACTCTCTCTACCTCCACCTTCGTTTCTTTCTCAGCCTAGACCACGTACTATACGTGGCTTCAGCCTTCACTTCTGTCTCACACACTGCCTCCATTTCGGATTTCGACACGTACCGCCACCACCTAAGCGACCGCCAGCGACATTGCTTTTTGAAGTGCCTGTGATTGTAAATAATAATAATAATAATAATAATAATAATAATAATAATAATAATAATAATAATAATAATGTAAAGTGGCGTCTTGTTTTGGCCTCTGGAGTAAGTGGCTTTTGAAGCTAAGTACCAAGTGGTGGATAGTAAACATTGTATTATGAGTCTTTGTGCCCGCGTATGTGCGTACACTATCGATTAGTGGGTAGAAGATAATAGGGTAAACCTGTAGAATCGGCCGCAACCAAATTCCATCATCAATTCCACATGCGTTCACAGATGAACACTTCTGAAATCCGAAGAGGCATTACCAGCAAACTGGTCGCTATTCTTCTGTCCGTCATGGATGTTAAACGATATTCATGGATTTTAAACGATATTATTTGGTTCTATGATACCAGAACCCAAACCTGGTGGCCATACCTGAAGCGGATCAATCATTTTAAAAAATGAAGTTCTGAATGATGGCGCAAAGGTGGAATAGAATGTCGGGGAAAGGTAAGAAACTTTTCCCCGAACTGACCTTGACCCACCACATGGATCGACCAAGATTTGAAGCCCGGTTCCAGCAGTCATAGGCAAGCTATGAGACCGCCAATCGACAGTTCGCCCCACTAACGTACAATAACGAGAAACGCGTCCATTCTTCCAGATCCCTCGCTTGGCATCGCGTTGTCTGCTCGTCTCCTCCCCGCTCCGCGGTCGCTCCTTGTTTTATCGCCCGTCGATGCCGCCGTCGCCGCCGCCGCCGCCGTCGACGCCGTCGCGGTCGTCGCTTCCGTCGTCTGCTAATTGCCGGCCTGAGCTGTGGCGTCCTCGCAGCCCCGCCCCCTCCCTCCGCAGAGTTATGAGGCTGGGGCGCGGCGCCGGTTCGGCGCGGCCGGTTGCCATGGCGACGCCGCGACCCGCAGACGCCGTCGCCGCCGCCGGGGCGCCAGCCGGGACCCCGCGACGCGCCGCCGCCACCGCCCACGCACTCCGGCCTGCGGAAGCCCCGCGGCCGAGCTGCCTTTTCTGTGTTGCAAGGGGTGACGCTGCGTGTTGGTATGGGCGGCCTCGCCTTCAAGCTCTGGGAGTAAATGTTCAAATGATGGTGGATTCGGTGGTATAACGGTTAGCTTACCGGAGTGTTGTACCTAAGTTTGCGGGTTCAAACCCGATCGAAGACGGGAATTTTTTGGACGAAAAAAATCCTTCGGACGGGAAGTAAAGCCGGTTGCCCCATGTAGTAGATTTACTGCATGTAAAATATCGTTAAGCCTAAAAGAAGCCTCTGGACTAAAGTCAAATCGTCTATTTTGTCGTCCAATGTAATATCTTCTATCTCCGCTAGATGATGAAAGGAGCGTAGCGAAATTTGCGTGGTCAGACGGAAGAGCGGGCCCAATGGCCCGAGTCTCGCCACGCACAGAATATGGCATTAACTAACTTGTCGATTCGTGTGGGATTTGTGGTTGTCGAAGCGAGTTCGCGGCAAGTTTTCTTGTGTTCTCACATTTCACATGCCATTTCGTTCCACCGTTTATTCATCATTTATATCCTTTCTTCATAATGATTCCACCATCATTTCATAATATCATAATCATCAATCCATCAAAATATTTCAGGTATTTCGTCCAATTCGTTCGTATGGTAGTAAGGCTTTAGAGATTGTACCTCTGTAAGGATATAATGCTTGATTCTGGGGGGAGGGCACTGTGTCCCTTTGTAGTTATCGCGCTAACTTTCCACATCTGAATCCCGAGCTCTCTGAATTTTGGCTTTTCCCTTTTACTTCACCAGTACTCCATCATCGTTCATTATATCTTCATAAGAATCTTCTGCTAAGCATTCTATATTTTTAAAAATCTTGAAAGTCAGGGATTTCTTTCGAGCCTTTCAAAGCGACGTCTCTTCAATAGCTGATCCTAATAACTGAAATTTTTGTTATAATTTTAGATAAACTAGTGTCTACAATCCAATTTTTTTCTTTGACTGACCATGATAATAGATCTAAAAAATTATAAAACATCAAGAACTTCCTACGGAAGAAATAGTGTCCACCCTGTCTATTCAGTTAACCATTGATATTCCTTTTATTTATCACAAAGGTTAATGCACAAAAAACAATTGTACATGGACCTATTAACTTCCTTATTTACCTATAGCTGTCCGAGCACTCAGATACATTTCAGAGCTCATTTGACTTGCTCTCCTAAATATTTTCAGTTTATATCGAAACAGGTGTTTATGACTAGTCGATGAGGACTGGAGTAAATAACGAATATGCTGTAATGGAATGAGCGGTAAAGGATATTAGGAAACGCTATTAAACCACTCACCAACCAGTTATGCTCACCGATTCCAACTGCATTCCCTAATACGGCCATTGGCTGGCATTTAGCTTGTCGATAATTCCCTGCCTCCGAACGCCAGATGCATCGTGGATGCACTACTAAAGCCGACGGAAAGTTCGAGTCCTAATGCAGGTGAATTTTCGATACCGTCAAAGTAGAGATTGAGCCGAAACAACTTCTGAGGAGATACTAAGGATTAGAATCCTAGATAGAGTTGCTCGCTTCTGTGGTTCCTCTGATCGATCATGTACTGACGAATGACGAAGCAGAGTATTTAACAAGAAGTCAAAAACTGCACTCAGTTCTTTCTTACACATTCTGTCCTTCACTACCTACGAGCAGCAAAGACAGATGAATGAGCACTTGGAACGAAGGCATTTCTTATTTATGAATTTTCTCCTTGTAAGAATGAGGTGTTACGGCTAATTTTAAACGTGACCTATAACATAAATAACGGACTAGGTTAGTAATTGCCTCGGTTTACAATATTCAAGCACGTTCATTATTTGCTCTCTATTGGCGTAACGATGTTCACAATTAGTGATTGGACATTGTTGGATACTCAAGAATTGTGAGTTAAGAGTGCCTTTAAACATTCAACTTTCCTTTGCGTGTAATGTGCAGACTAGCTGAAAGAACTCTCGCATGTTAAACCGAACACTCGTGCAATTCAATCGCATAGAATATTAAGTAATTATTTTATTTTCTGATATAGTTTCAGATTCCCCACGACTCTGAACAGGTAGGGTAGTATCGAGAAACACCGAACCAGCAAAAATGTAAAATGTCCCGAAAGATTCTTCCCGAAATCCGTAATCTGCAGTCCTAGAGATGATGTGTTTTGGAGTTATACAATTATATAGATGTCAACAAAGCTGTCCGTGTGTTGCGGGTTGCGTTTGGCATTAATATTTTTGTACGGTTTGTTTCTCCAACAAACCCTTCATATCTTCAAAGTTAAAGTGCAATTCTTCAAGCCTCCGTAAAATTCTCTTTCCCTAGGGTATTTTATTTATAAGGATTGATAACGTTTAAATGCCGTAACACGTATTGAAGTACTGTATGAGTGAGTGGATGGGAGAACTTACGAAGGGCAGACAGGGCTTTTGGGTCTTTCGGCCCACTGTGCGTCGGTGGACGAGGCGAGAGTTCACCGGCCCTGCGACTGAGCGGATTAGCCCTTTGGCCCTTCCGCGCGGTGCAGTCCGCCGCTCTTCTGCCCTACGCCCATCGATCCAGCCCGTCAGCAACGTTCGCGTCGCGCCCGCCTCAAGTAGAACCCCTGTCAGCTTTAAAGCAGTGCTCTATGAAGAGTGGAGACTGGAAGGCACGTTAAAACGAGCTTATACTTGCGATATTATAATTGGTCACTTTTTAGCCCTTCCGATGATCGAGGCGGTGGACGGCGAGGGAGTATTATTTAACTGAGAAGATCAGACGTTCGAAACTTTGATTCTACTTTTCTGTGGTACCTGAAAAAGTTTTGGAAAGTGAAACGAAAACGAAATGTCCGCGATCTTAATCTTTCGTACTGTATTCTTTGGGAATTCCTCTGCTCGATCCTAAGTTTTTATTTCTGTTATTTTAATACCCTTTATGTAAATCATTACATAACTTTCCATGTATTGACAACTAGATAATTTATTCTTAAAACATGAAAGGTATATTCATTGAATACCTGATCTAAAACATTTTCGGAGTTCGTGATTTATTCACAAGGTTTGGGCCATAGCAGATTTCCTTAAGGGATGTGTTTTGAATTTTCAATTTGAAAAACTTTCATAATGAAGGAAAATGATAAAAATATTCAAGATTTTGTGGTTTCAAATATGTTATGGAATCCGGATTTAAGAACATGATCAGCTTTATTTCGAAAATTAAGATTGCAAAATTCGTGTTCGGCTTTCATTTGCCGTTTTTATGGATCATTAAAACATCTACTATTGTATCACAATGAAATCTATTCCCATTTCTGCAGTCATTTCAACGCCTTAGTTTTTCTCTCCTGAATCTATACATCATGGAGAATATTTCTAAATATTTTCTACGTGCAAATCACGTTTAAGATAGTTTGAAATTGTATTCATATGTGAAGTGTACTGAGCAATTTTTTGCACGCTTTGAAAGATGAAGGAAGGAAGTAGGTAGGCAATTTTTGTTCAATGGTCTTCCATAGATGAAGTGAGTAAAATGTTATGGGGATAAGAAATTGACAGGGCCAATGAGTATTTCTTTCATTTATCGTTGCAAATATATAAGCATTTTTCAATTTTTCTTTTTAAAATGTGTAATTTCGAGTACCACAAAATCGTATTATCAGAATTGTGTGTAAGCTAAAACGATGACAGAGGTATTTTATAGCATTGTTCTGTTCCGTTGTTTCTATAAATATCTTTTTTCCTTTTTATAATTACATAGGGCTTTCTTTCATAACAATACGCAATGCTGGGTCGTAAAAGAATCGTAAAACAAATTTTAGTCTTCTACTCGAACTAAACCGATGCTTGAATGGACTTTTCCTCGATATAGTCATGTCATAACTCTATCAGGATTAATTTTATACTATCGTGAAACTACTTTCGAAATTTAGGTGTTAAAAAAGTCGTATACTGTATGTTTATTGCTCAGCTATAACTTATGTGCAGGATAATTTGATTAAGCCCCTACATTCGGGCTTTACCAAAAAGAAGTAATGAAAATTCTGACAGATCGATAGCGTATTTAGCTGCGAGCCCACAACTGTAGCTTCGTAGATCTGAGTTCGAGTCCCGACAATGGCGGATTTTGTAGAACTAACAAGGAAGCTTCTAAGGTTGGAACTGCGGACTTATTCTCCGATTTAAACGTATGGCACTTCAAGGTCACGAGATGGACGGAGAGGGAGTCATTGTCATCCAATTAGGAGCTCCAGTACCAAAATTTAAAGTCGTAAGGAAGCTCCCGACTGGATGGGAGTGTTCCCATCTCCTTCAGCTCGTGACCTGCAAGTGCCACTCTGTTTAAATCGGAGAATAAACGTAACTCTGCGGAAAGGTGGTCCGTATATCAAGTTTACTTATATGTATTCGTACGGCAACATGGCCTCTTGTTTCGGAAAAAATGGGTGAAAAATCTCGCGACAACGGTCGGATCTCTATCGTCACAGTAACCGCTGTTATGTCCGCAACCCTCACCCGTGACACTACTGCACTGCTATTTTTTCATTCCCACCACCATCAGCATCACCACTATCCAACATCACCACCAGCCAACATCACCCCAGCCAACATCCCACCAGCCAACATCACCACCAGCCAACATCACCACCAGCCAACATCACCACCAGCCAACATCACCACCAGCCAACATCACCACCAGCCAACATCACCACCAGCCAACATCACCACCAGCCAACATCACCCCATCAACATCACCACTCCGACATCCCGCCATCTAGCATAACCTTCGATCAGTCTCACTACCGAAGTATCACAGTACCGTTACCACCGCTGCCACCATCAACACCACTATAATCACCACCGCTATCGTTAATCCATCTCCACCGCCACTATGCTCCGCCAAAATCATTGCCACCATCATTATCTCTGCCATCACCATCACTACCATCATCGCTTTTTCGCCGCCTTTTCGCAGCGAGGAGATCACCTCTCTCGCCTCCGCCATCACGAGATGCATCTTAGTGGAAAAAGCATTTCCCCCAAAGTGGGAGTTAGATGGCAGATAAATTGCCTTTGCAGCTCGCACATGCATACAAATTACTTTAAACGAGAGCTCGCATTTCTACATATCCTGGAGTCGTTTTCCCGCTTGAGGTGTGCATCCAAAATAAAGTGTCCGTAAAGATCAATGTAATCTAAAAGGTGATGTTTCATGCAGTGTAGTATTCTGTTTGTTTGTTTGTCTTTTTCCTTTTGCGATTTAACACTGTTTGGAAGCACATACTCATTTACATTATAGAAATAAAAATATTATTATTTGCTTGGTACTCTTTCAAAAATACTCATGCTACTTTATTTATATATTGTTTATCATTAAGAACGTTAACATTTTCTCAGGACCAAAATAAGACATGAATTTATTCAAATCTTAATGATTCGTATTAATAATAATTTAAAAAATATAAAAGAAAATTGAGTAAAGAGTATTTTATCTATTTCAAACCGATTAATGTCCAACCCGATTAATGTCCTCACATTTGTTTTTACGCGTGTATTCACAGTTTAAATTACGTAAATAAAACGTTTTGATCCGATTCAATAAACAATTATAAATGGTAATAATTAATATAATAAAAAGCTATTTGATTGAGTGCGAGGCTTAGTTTGCATTATTTAGTTGTCGCCTTGTAGGCAATCAGGTCATCTTTTGCGAATGTTTTTACTTTATTTAACCTGAATATTTTTTAAATTATCAGATATCTACTTGATATTGGAAATCTATCAAAGTTAAAAGTACTCTGAATCGAATAAGTTGTATGTATCGTCCATTTGTATCACCACCAGAAGAGTGTCTTTTCTCTCCTCGGCAGCGAAGTGCGCCTACCCTTGAAGTCAGAGTATGCAATCCGCTGCACAGAAACGTTTGTTAGGTTGCCTAGTCGCGCCTACCGTGACCATGAATGAGCCAACTACCCGTCTAACACATTTGGAATTTGGACAATATTTTGAAATACCTATTCATTAATTACGCAGTAAAGATAGAAATAGTTTTTAAAATTCAACATCGTACCCAAAAACAAAATTATTTTCAAAAAAGAACGAAAATCTCGCGCTGCTCTAAAGGACTCTTCTACACGTTGGGTCAGTTTTATTAGCGCACCTGCGTGTAGATGTCTTCGCAAGCTTTATCAAAATACTTAAACGCTGTCGCTATTGACTTAGAATTTTAATCACTTACCAAACAATAAATCTGCCGTTCTAATGTGACGAGCCCTTTGCATTGTATTCTCTGATACAACAGTGAAATTTGAGATAAGATAGAGAAAATGTATTGCTGTGTATCATGTGTTTCAAAGTTGTATATCAAATGTAATGGTTACGGTCGCGTCAACTATTCAGGTCAATATTCATATAAGTTAAGTGCGTGTTATATCCCAGGTGCCGGAGTCATTCGTTCCCAGCTGCAGATCGGGAGCGGTAGCTCAGTGCATCAACTGATGCCACTGTAGCGCCTCTAACCGGGAGGCCCTATGTTCGAGTCCTGACGGCGGCAGGATTTTCGACACTAGCTTTTCAACTAGATCGCATTCAGTCGCTGTCTGGAGAATTCTAGCGGCCGGCTGCTCTGATCGGTAGTTTTCCGTGGTTTCTCCGATGAACACCAGGCGAATGCCAGAGCAGTACCCTGCCAAAGGGCCACGGACCGCGCGATCTTTCCTTCCTCTTCCTTGTCGTCTCCTCTCCCTTACGCGCGCGCACACACCCACCCACCCACCCACACACACACACACACACACACACACACACACTAACATGCACGACACTATCACATAATCTGGGAGACCGGTCAGGAGCGTAGAGCTTGTCCGACTGGGGCTGCCCCGCTGGTGGAGAGTTCTGGTTCGGGGTAAACCCCACTAGTCGACGGTAGGTCGGCGCCGGTTCTCACCATCCAGCGAGGGAAGATCATCGCCATCTCCCGAGAAAGAACATGCACTACACTCACGGGACTAATGACCAAAGCAGTTGACGCGCCCGGAAACACGAAAAAAGATCAATCAACGCAGCTGCAGGGTGAGATCCAGCGATGATCTACATGTCGATATGCGGATTTCTCCCCTCCAGTTTTCTATGTTGCATGACACGGCTGGGACAAGTGTCTACGCTCCCGACATGTATGGTAGTTGAGTGCATAAGTGAAACACGGTGTGTAAGGAGAGAGAAGGGCACAAGGTTGTAGAAGGAAAGGTCGCGCGCGGACCATGGCCCATTTGCTAGAGTGCTGCTCCGGCGTTTATGTGATATTGATAAAAAAAACACGGAAAACTACCATACAAGAGCAGCGGCTTCTAGAATTCTCATTCAGCTGTTGGATGTTGGGTGTCAGTAGTTGGATTCGATGCAGCTGTGTAGTTACGAGTGAAACGTCGGCGATGAACAAAACCAAACACGAAAATATTGAAAATGAAACCGTTAAATATTACAAAACATTTTTTTAACAGCGACATGTATTTCAATGGCTTAGTGTGTACATATTGTATTTTCAGAATTCCTAGTTGCGAGAAATCCAAGCTTGAAAGTTTGTTCAGGTGCAGTTATGAATCGATAAAGTTTTGACATTTGCTTTCTGGTAAAAAGCATGATTGCTCTTCCAAGGACATTCGATCGTTGTACACTAGGTAGATATGAACGAGAGATCTCCAGGAATGATACATACTTTCTCAAAAATGACCGTGCACTAAGCCATCGATTTGTTCTCATGCTCAGTAACACTTGGATAAGCAAGACGAATTCTACGATACTTCACTTGTGCAAATCTACTGATATTTTAGGCTTAGAATGGAATAAAGAAATCAGTTTTGTTACAAACTCTCCGATTACATTGCTCCCCTTCCGTCCACGGACAGTCCGCTCGAAAGGAAGGGTGGTCTCACAAGACTCTATACGCGAACCAGACGCCTATGCGAGCCTGTCTTTCGCCTGTCTTTCAAATCTGTTTCCGCTGCAATGTTCCCACGTTTTGCATGCAATACAATCAGAACTTAGTACCTTTACACCAGGTGCGACGTGATCGCGTCAAGGGAGGCTGCACCATGGGTCTCTCTCTTTAATAAGGATTATGGGTCTTATTTCTTAATGTTCTGGGTAGCGTGCCGCATATATATATATATATATATATATATATATATATATATATATTGGACGTTGTGCAATTTATTTTTTTATATCTTGGTTCCGGTCGTATCCCAGATAATTGATCCCGGTCGTATCACATCCCTGATAATTGAAATGTGCTACTTTTTCTATTGATTGATTTTCCAGACATATCTTTTTTTAATTGGATATATAAGGTCGCATCAACATCTTAGGTCATTAGCGACCACTATTGCTGTTAACGGTATGGTAACTATGAGGATGAAACGATATGGTGATGATAAGTGGTGAAAGGACGAACACAAATACAACCATGCCCGAGGCGCGACTGGAACCCGCGACCCTTCGGTCCGAGATCACTACGACACTACTGCCTTAGCGATCTCGGCTACCGGGCCTACAGACATATCTTTGTTCTAAATGGATAGACTCCTTTAAAAGTCACTACCTTCGTTTGTTGTTTTGATATTTTTTTATTTATTTTTTTACGTCAAAAAAACAGTTAAAAACTGCGTATGACGTGCTATGGGGAAAAGTGAATTGTGTGCACATTTTCAAAATTCTGTGATCCCTACACTAAGTCATATACTACTTAAATTTTGAATTTTGAAAGTGAGAAAAAACAAAAACTCCCATGTAATAAAATCTATTTTCAAGGATAAACCAGCAATAAATTTTGAATTTTGAAAGGGAGAAAAAAACTCCCATGTAATAAAATCTATTTTCAAGGATAAATAAGCAATAAATTTTGGCTCTTATTACTTCCTGCCGCGACAACATGGAAACGATAATTTGAATAATTGTATTTCCCACTGAATTCTAGAAGACGTGCACAGAAAATGAAGTTACATTTATGTCCAGAAGGAAAACAAGGGTCCATCTCAGCATTTGCTCAATGGATCAGGGAAACTGGACGAAAAACCTGATCGAGATGGGTTATTTTTAACATTTTCATGTTATATTTTTGTACATGTTAGATTTAATTGACGAAGTGCCATTTGGAGATGGTCTTCCTTTTCATGCGTGCGTGCTGGTGTTGTGTGGCTGACGCGTGGCGCGTGTGTGTTGCAGCGTCCGGTTCAGGCTCGGTGATCGGCCGTGACCCGCTGCCTCCGCGCGCAGTGTCCGCCGCCTCCATCCAGCAGCAGCAGCAGCTCAAGGGCGGCCCTCCGCCCTCCCTGGCCCTCGGCGACGACCGCCCCCCCGCCCCCGCCCGCCGCCGCCGCCGACGCCGCGCCGGCGCCCAGCCCCGGCCACGGTGCTGGCGGCGGCGGCGGTGGCGGGGGCCGGCCGGCGGGGGCGGTGCCCAACCACACGGCGGCGGCGCCGGGGCCCCCGCCCTACCCCCAGCAGGCGCACGACCCGCCGCCCAAGGAGCACCGCGACCACCTCGCCGACGCGCAGGGCAAGCGGGTATGTGCAGCGCAGGCGCCGCCGCCACCCGCGACACACAGAGGCACTCACCGTGGGAAAGGCAGGATTCGTCATTCACACCAGTGCTTTTAAGTCTATCCGTACAAAAGGCTTAACCCATTAACTGCCATTATCCCCAATTGGGGATCTCGGACCTTTTTCATTGTTATGTGATACTTTGTACTTAAACTTGCGAATTTTATTTCTTCCACAGACATAGACTTCCTAAACGAAATATACAAGCAAGTTTTTTCATTCCTGAATGTCAGATGTCGATTTAGCGGTGATCGCTAAGGCATTGTATATTCCTGGCCAGGTTGTACATATGACTTGCGTCTGTTCGAATGTTCATCTAAAACTGCGCTTAGCTGCTATATGCCTGGGGTTAAGTCGGAAGGAGAGGCCGGTGTTAAGCAAACGGTGGTTGGTCCGCACCGAAGTTGACGGGGTACATGCAGCTAAGTTCTAATGTTTTTTTTTGTTTTTTTGTTGTTGTTTTTTGTTTTTGTTTTTAGCGCTATGCACACAAAAATAATTAGGCAGTTAATGGGTTAAAGTAAGAAAAATTGGAGCCGATTTTTGAGAAAATCTTGTTTTTAAAGTTGCCCATATTTCACTCAAAAATGTACGAAGATTACCCATTTTTCAAAGAAATGTGCATGACATTAATTAAAGAACTAATTGTTCAGAACATATTTCATTTCAAGAAAAATATCTTACTTCAATATGTAGTTAAACAAAACGCTCCCAAAATGTCAAACTTTTGCAATTTTGGAAAATTGAGAGTTAAGGGTGATAATCGAACCTATGACATTTTTTAGTGTATTTTATTATATTCTTACAATAATTTTAAATAAACATATTGGACAATTTTTTAGCAAATTATGATAAATGTCCCTGGGGCTTTATGTAAAATACCCTCAAAATTTAAAGAAGCTTTTTTTCAAAATCAGGGCTTTTAGCCAGGCTGGATTCGCCGGGGTGTGTTAATTTTGTTAAAATTCCTACAAATAGTTTAGACACTAGCGTTGTCCACGAAAGGAAGGATGGATTATTGAAAAAACATATTTTCGGTGTCAGGGAATCTCAAATTGTGTATTTCCGTTGAAATCTCGGGAATGATTTTTCAGAACATTATGTAACTTTCTCTACACAACGTACTCTGTATGCGCGTGTGTATACGAGAAGTAAAAAATAAATTTTATAAATATACATGATTATTTAATATCAATGTTTAAATATGAATATCGATATTTTTTGATGTCGCGTCCCTAGTGGAAAGCGAATGAGATACTCGTTTGGCAAATGATGGGTAAGTAGTAGTTGAAGTACACTGTCATAAATTTCTGCATTACTTTTAATATAAAAGAACATGAAAGTAATTTTCATGTAGTAAATTAAATTTAATGTACACGTACAGTAACTTTGATGTACATTAAATTCAATGTACAAATAAGTTAGCAGTCGTACATTAAATTACATTGACTTTATTTAAGCATTAAATTTAATATACAGGTACATTAATCTTCCTTTAATGTATAGGTACATTAATCTTCCTTTAATTACAAGGTACGTTGAAATTCATTACAGTCGTACATTAAATCTACATTAATTTAATGTAATTTCTGACAGTTAGAGAAAGGGATATAACGTAAGAAAGTCGTTAAATCTGCAGTTCGCGCCGCTCAGGAGAGGGAGAAATCCCCGCGGAGGAAACTGGGGTACGAAAATTAGGGGATGTGGGCGGGAATGCTTGGATTAGCAAGGGTAATGGGAAATATAGTGAGGGATAGTGAGAAACAAAACTAACGGCTGAACCGTCATTCCCCAATCGATTTGGCTGTTGTTGCGGCCCCCTTGAATTTGAATCGTATATTTTGGTTTTATGGGTGCTTAGAAGCCCCAAGCACATTTTCAATATTATTTGAAAAAATGGCTTCAACATTTTTTAAAAAATTATCTTAATTTTTTTCAGAGGTAGAACAAAGTATACGCATAAAAATACATCCGATTTTCGTTTAATTCTCCGAATTTTCGGAAACTGCAAAGCTTTAGATTTTTCGGCGTCTTCGTATAATTGTGATATTGAAGTTGGATTTATTTCTTCTTAATGAAATCCATTCATTAAAACTATATCTTTAAATAAGTTCACTTTTTTTCGAAATATGACTAGCTTTTGTGTAATTTTGGGTGAAATAAAGGCAATATTAAAAACAAGGTTTTCTCGAATTGTCTCCAATTTTATTTTAACTTTTTGAACGGATGTAGAGCTAAATGCACTGAATAAAATAACATAAAATTGATTTGATGTAATCTTATAATTTTTGCAAAATTACACTAATGTATGTTCAAGTAGTATTATTATGTTATATAACCATCACAGATTATGAGTGAAAGTTTGTGCTATTGCAGCAGCTCTAGTTCCAGGGAAATTTATTCTACGCGATGCACGATTGACCTCTTTTCGACCACTTCCGTTGCTTTTTTTGTTTCGAAGGTTAAAATGCATTTTTTATCGTTTGGTATTTACTGATCGATCATGTTTTTTATTAACTCACCTTAGCTTTGAAAGTTCAAAGCGGTTCAGTGAGGTTTTCAAAGAGGTTAAATGAGGTTCAATTTTCCCCTGTAATATACTCGAAAAAGAAACGTTCGTGGATGCTTACTAAGAGCACCCCATGTTACAATTGTGCACAGTACTGAATTCGTTCAAAAAAGTTTATTCTTCTAAGAGATTCGGTTAAAAAAGATTGAATATATAGATTCAAAGTTTTTCAAATTTTCGCAGTGTAATAAAAATTGGTGCAACACACGACCAGTGGCATTATTCCAAACAGCACTGCCACTCGAGTGTGGTGGACATTCGCTATTAGCACTGGAGAAACCGAAAACGTCGGGGAAGTACAATGATCTGGAAAAATCAGGAAAAAATAAAGAAATGTTTAGAAGAATCTTCAGTGCAAGGGATTTTTTTTAAAGATAGCTACATTTAAAGTGAAGAAAGTGACGCTACATTTACATCTAAAGTCTCTTGAACTCGTGTCTGCGAGGATGTATTGCTGGCAAGTTTTTAATTGTCATCACATGGACTCCCAACGACACCGCCTAATTTTGACTTCCATTTCATCGCCAGTGTCGCAGCGGTCCCAATCGAAGGACTTTAGGTAGTAACTAGACAAACCACTCCAGCCACAGCAAGCCCCTGATAGTAAATGCAAACTCCTCGATTTTGGAGAATGTTTAGCTTATCTTGTTACAATATATCTTTTTCACATTTATGAAAGGCTTGGGACAGTAACAAAATGAAACACACTTCGACCAAAATCGAGATAAGTATAAAGTAAAATCGAGGAAGTAATAAGAGCCAAAATTTATTGCTTATTTATCTTTGAATGTAGATTTTATTACATGGGAGTTTTTTTTCTCCCTTTCAAAATTCAAAATTTATTGCTATTTATCCTTGAAAATAAATTTTATTACATGGGAGTTTTTTGTTTTTTCTTCCTTTCAAAATTCAAAATTTATTGCTTGTTTATCCTTGAAAATAGATTTTATTACATGGGAGTTTTTTGTTTTTTTTTCTCCCTTTCAAAAATTCAAAATTTAAGTAGTATATGACTTAGCGTAGGGATCACAGAATTTTGAAAATGTGCACACAATTCACTTTTCCCCATAGCACGTCATACGCAGTTTTTAAACTGTTTTTTGACGTAAAATAAATAAAAAAAGAGATATTAACGTTTACAAACAGCGTGTGACTTGCTGGGGCTGTCTGGCGTATCTTGTTTCTGCCCCAAGCCCTTCGGTTGTACAGTTGTATTTACTCATTACTTGCGTCGTTCTCTGACTGAGCGACTGTGTGATCTGATTAAGACGAATATTGGTGGTCGATTTTAATTTTTCGGAGCTGCTGATAAGGATCATTTAGAGTGTGGCTCAGAATAAATGTTACAAAGTTTGTGGGGATATAAAGGGGTAAAAAATGGTCATTCGCTGTCAATGAACACGTAGCGGGAAATTTCATATAACAAAGACTTACACATGTTGCATTTGCCTCTGATTGGCAAATCTTTATGCACAGGTATCCTGCAGGTTACATTCTGCTGCAATCAAGGCGAATTCTTGTACCTGCCGAACACTTGTGTATAGGAGGTTGCCTAACTCTCAGGGGCGAATATCACATGTGTAACTCGTACGAAATTTCTCACTTTATCTTCATTGGCAAACAGTCATCACTTTCGCACCCTCTACATGCCCTGCAGGTTTGAAACATTTATTCCAATACACCTGTACAAGGCACATGCGTCACATGGCATTCTGAGGAATTTCTGTCTTTGAACATCCTCCGTCTCTTGCCAGGTTTTATCCCGTATTAGTTGTCTAATAGAAATGCTTTTCATTATTTCTATTGAATCACCAAACATATTCGTATGTGCTTATTAAATGTTACGATTTTCCTTGGAAGACGTCAATCTGTAGGGTACGAGCAACCCAGGTTGACTACTTCTGCTCCTAGACCAACGTTGTTTGTAGAAAGGACAGCAATAATTGGAAAGAAAACAATGTACACTTGTGGAAAGATCTAATTACTTGTAATGCATGTGGTGACATATTTTGTACAAACCCCTGTGAATACTGTGTCCTAAAAGGAATTCTAATCATAAGGTGACAAAGGTAAAAGAAACTGTGACTAACACCCTAGTTTCTTATATGCCTGGTTCCAGTCTGGAAATTGGAAGCGACGAGAGAACCTTTCAGTGACATTAAATAAGTAAACAAGTCGTTTTACTGTACTTATTGTAAATAGTTGAAAAATGAATAAAATATCAACATAGCATTGTTAGAAACATTTAAAAACTAGACATTTTCGCCAACGAGTCAAGAAAGTTATTTGCATTGGCAAACGAACTATAGATTTGATTTTATAGTATTGCTGCTGATAAAATAACAAACCCACACCCCGGCTCTACTTCTATCACAACCAGCAAGAGGAGAGTTCAACAAAACGTATGCATAGTGAAGCTACATGAATGAAACTCATAAGTGCTGTTGTCTCCAATGCTGAAGGCTGAAAATATAATTACGACTGGAACTGAAGAAAATTGAAACGCATTGTTTCTTAAAACAGTTCTCTTCAGTTAATGATGATGATGATGATAATAATAATAATAATAATACTAGTAATAATAATAATAATGATGATGATGATGATGATGATGATGCCAGTTCGGATAGCGGATTTCGCTAAGTGCCGTGGCTATCTCGGACGGAAGGACCACGGGTTCGGGTCCCGCCTCGGGCATGGGCGTGTTTGAGTATGTCTATTTGTGTGTGCCGTCTATCATCCTTCATTATCATTTCATCTTCCATCCCCCAGGACTAACAACCCTGGTGTATAAAAATCGGATTATAATAATAATACGGATAATAATCGGATAATAATAAATAATAATGATAATAATAATAATAACAATAATAATAATAATCTGCAGCGCCTCTCACCGGGAGGTCCTAGGTTCGAGTCCCGACGGTGGCAGGATTTTCGACACTGGCGTTTCAGCTAGGTCGAATTCAGTCGCTGTCTGGAGGAGAATTCTAGCGGCTGGCTGCTCTAATCGGTCGTTTTCCGTGGTTTCTCCGATCAACACCAGGCGAATGCCGGAACAGTACCCTAACAAACGGGCCACGGACCACGCGCGATCTTTCCTTCCTCTTCCTTGTCCTATCCTTTCCCCTTACACACACGCCTACACTGACACGCACTACACTACCACATAGTCCGGGAGACCGGTCAGGAGCTTAGAGCTTGTCCGGCTGAGCGGTGCCCGCTGATGGGAGAGTTCTGGTTGGGAAAGCCCACTAGCCGACGGTAGGTCGGCGCCGGATCTCGCCATCCAGCGGGGAAGATCACCGCCATCTCCCGAGAAAAAGCATGCACTACACTTACGGGACTAATGACCAAAGCCGTTGACGCGCCTGGAAACACGAAAAAATCAATCAATCAATCAATAATAATAACAATAATTTAAAAATAATAATCGACATACAATAATTAAATTAACATAGCGGTTCGTGTTCAACTGGGCTGTAACATTATGGAGAAAGCCCCAGGCGCGAGGTGAGGTTGGCTGTTGTTGCGCGTAGGGCCCCGGAGGGCTGAGCGTGTCGGCCGGGGAGCTGCTGGGGCGCACGCACGAGGAGCTGGTGCTCCTGCTCATCAAACTCAGGCGGCAGAGCGCGGGGGTGTGCAAGGCCATGGAAAATTGCCACATGGAAATAGAGGCCCAGGTTGGTGGCGCACACTCCGTGCGGTGGCGGGCTCTCCCGAGGTAGCTTGCTCCTGGTGACGGTGGTAGTGTGGATGAGTGTACATTTGGGGCGAAATGATTCGCCGAACTAACGTTTTATTTTGTTGTTGTACTGGCTTCTTACAAACGCTCCGGATGGTTCTGGTTTCAACTTTCTACTTCATGTGTTTTTCGCAGAAAGCAGTAGTGTTCATTAATAGCAACAATTAGTGAAACATAATACTACAATTGTAATGTTAATTATTAATGTATATTTAATGCTTTTAGCTGGTGTTGGTGACTCACTTACAAAGGCTTCATTATGGCAATAATAAACTTTCATGGCTCTACTTGAATGAATAAAAGAAAGGAAGACTTGTCTTTTTTGATTTCTTTAAAATAAAATTTTATTAACTACAATGTAGTACTTCTTTCTAATTAACAATTCTAATAATTTGCTGTCATGACACTTTGTATAAAACTCACAAATTTGATATTCATAAATAAAATATCAATTTTCTCTTATTTAAGGTTGTATATCTCCACAAAATAAACCTGATTCAAGAAATGTAATATGACACATAAAGAACAGTATCACATGATGATTCTAAATAACAATCACTTCTTATTTTCTCTTTTGACATGTAATACCAAATGACCAAATTTATACTTTCCAACAAGTTATTTCTTTTTTTTTTTTAATTGATAAGTTATTTTTTAAATTTTTTTTTTAAAAATAATTTTTTTAATCATCAATTCATAAGATTGCATACATTTAATATTTTTCAAAAGTTGTCTGCCTCTTTCAACTAACATATTCTTAAGTCAGTTATTATGTGACCCTAAAGCACTAAACTGTATGCTGTGTAATAGAATTAAAATATCCCTTGTTTTTTCTAGGCACGATTAGCTGATTTGGAAACTCCGAAACGACTTGAGCATCTAAGAAAGCTTGAAGAACTGAAGAAACATTTGTTAGACCTTGAGAAGCAAGTAAGTATGTTTTAGTTGAATAGCTATCAGAATATCAGAAGTTTGCAGCTTCCTCTTAAAAATAATGAACTATGTTTCTGAGAATAACTTATACATACAATCAGACTCAAACATAGAGTCTTAGATTGTGTGAGCAGGTTACTCAGTTTGTTCCCTGTGTACTAATATTTACTAATCATGTTCAAAAATATTTTTTTTTTAAACATTCTATCACTTTATTTCTGTGACAAGTTCCTCTAAGCCAAAACCTTGGCATTTTATGGAGTAATCCACTGTCTGTAATAATAATTAATAATGATTATTATTATAAAAATAAAAAATATCTATTGAGTAATTTGTACATAGACTATTCTGTGAAATCATGAGCTTTAAGACCAAACACAAAAATGTCACTTAAATTATTAAAACATTAAGTAAACAAATGATTAAAACTATTTTCTATTTCATTAGGAAAATATAATATTATTTTTTCTTTTTTCTCTGTATTCTTAATTTAATACCCAGGATTGGGGGGTCTATATGCCTGGGTCTCTATTTTGTGTAGAAAGAAATTTGGTACTGATTACAATCCTTGATTCAGCTTAAGTCTATGAATCATCTAAGCCTTGAACCATTCAAATGTTCTACAACATCTGTCAGTAACTGTTTGGTGTTGTTTGTGTTACAGTACGAAAAAGGGAAGCCACTAGTAAATCTGGTAGACAACATGGTAAAACTCGGCTCACTATATCGTGGCTCTGCTGGGCAGCTGCAAACTGGTCTGGCACCTCATGACCCCATCAGTATGCGCGAGCGCTTGGAGTTCAACCAGAAGTTGCAGGAGCAGAGGCTTTTGGCTGATGAACGACGTGATTGGGAGCGAATGAATCCAGCAGATCACACTCAGCTACAGGTGTGTAAATAGCTCTTCTTTTCTTTTATTTTTGATGGATAACTCCATCTGTAAAGAACTGAGACATTACTACACTCAATCCTCTCAAATTGTGTAAAGAACCTTCAAACTTTGAGATGATGATTGCACTGGCAGCGTACTGGCTCTCCTAAGTCCACAATAGATTCCTTTGGGATTGAATTGAGGTTTAAGGGGGTTGGATGGTGATATCCCTGGCCTAACGCCCAAAGGGAGCTACACCTACCTTGGGTTCATCTGCCAAAGGAGCCCCACCTATGGGGATGGGCCGGGGGGGGGGGTCTACTGGCTTCAGATAGCCTTCCCTTGCATCTGCTAGAGTTAACACATTTCTCTTGCCTCTGATTCTACTGGTTTTCTAGCCTTATTCACGTCATTATATAATCAATGTAACATATAATGAACTCTGAGCTGGGCTGGGCTACAGATGAATGGGTGCTAGTAAATAAAGAAATGTTCATATCAATCACAGACCTTCAAAATGTACTTTTTGCTCTTTTAGGCCAAAGTTCAAGAACTGTATCGCTTAGACAGGCTGCTTCAAGAAGAATCAGGCACCTTGCAAAGTTTGCAGCAAAATAAAGTGAGTTGTATTGAGTTGTTTATAATGATATCATAAATTTTATTGCCTTCTTGAGGTTTATTATTATTTTTATATTAATAAGATACTGAGGTATCTAATAAAGTAATCATTTCACTGAGTGTTGGAAGCAGCACGAATCTGCTAATTGTTGAAACATGATGTTTCTAGTAACTACCAAGGCTGTCAGTACAGACTAAATGTGAATAATGATAATTTTTCCTTCCAGGAACTCTTAGAGAAAGCTTTGGGAGGAGTGCGTCACAAATTAGAAGTTGCACGTGCTAACCCAGCAGAAGCAGAACGGTACCGCAAACAACAGAAACTTCTGGAAAGAGAGCTCAGTAAAGTTCGCATGTTGTTGGCTCATAATTCAAAGGTATAGTATCCACAATCAATTATTTTTTTCACAGAAACATGATGCAGCTGGGCAGGATTTTGTTTTGCATTTCCAGCACCCAGTCATTAATTAGATTCTTTGGAATAAGTTCCTAGTCTGTGTAATTTGTGTGTTAAAGCTTTAGCACAACATTGAACTTTGTCTCTGCGATTATTTTAATAACTGAAAGTGTTGACTAAATAGTGAATAAACTAAATGAAAATAAAAAGAAATAAAGTAAACTTTATAAATGAAATCAGATGCAAATATGTTAGCACAAGGGACTTGATTTTGTGGTAAACCCATTTATAAATTGCTAGGTATTAAACGTTTGAGTAGAAGAATTTGTATGTAGAAAATTATTGTGAGATTTCATAATAACAGTTATTTTCTAATGAAATTATTCCTTAAAACGTCAATCTTCTATATTGGGAAGTTGATTAGTATCTATATTTATTGTCAGTGCTTATGACATGTCCAAAACTTGTAACTTTTTCAGAACTGTTTATCCAGTGCAGAGCCAATCAATTTAGGTTATAGTCAAAATATTTCATTCTTGATATTGGCTGTCTTATGAACTATTACTATGACATGTTTACTAGTAAAAAAAAAAGATGATGAATTTTGAGATGTGTTTTCTTGTGCATCAATGATAAATATTAAGACCTCAGTGGTTAGGATTGGTTCTAACTGTACCTACATAGTTGAGGGCATGTGAGAAAGGCTAGGGAGTAGATTAATATTTAAATCAAGTCTCCATTCTCTACTCAGCTGGAGGGCTGGGGGCTAAATAAAAATATATACATTTTAATTGTTGTACGTTGTGTTTTATATCATTTCTTCCTTGATTGACCATTTTTTGGCAATTTTACCTGTATAACCTTAAATCTTTCTGAGAAATTAGGAAAAACAATTTTTAAAAAAATAATCTCTACCCTCAGAAACTGGAAGAAACGGTGGCAGAAAATGCACGTCTGGAACAAGAACTGGTTATTTTGAGGCAAAAGCTGCAAGCATCACGACGAGGATCTCAACCATTGCAACGAGCACCAGCTTTGTTTACACAGGATGGAACACCAGTGAACACCACCGCTGCTTTAGAGGCAGAACTGAGGCGAGTGCAGCAGCTTGTGGGAGACCTGCAGCGCCAAAGGCAAGAGTTGAGCATGCAGGTGCGCCACCTTACTGAGAAGTCCCACAGTTTGGTGCAGCAGATACGTCCAGGGCCTACAGGAGTAGCAGGTACTTGCTTTTTTTGTTACTGACAAAATTAATTGAGAGGCGCTTATCGTGTCTCTGAGTTGGCAGCTCTGCTGCAACGGTTATGTAGCCTAGGATGAGAGGTAATTACCTTCTCTAAAGTGCTGCCAATTCCGTGACACCACAACTCAAAATAGATACAATAGAACTCCAGTGATCTGAATTGAACAGGGATCAGGTCAATTGATATATAATCAAAATTCAGCCGATTGGTCAAAACTGATAAATTAAATAAAAGATACTTCAGACTGAGACAAATATTGCTTTAATTCATTACATTAATTTTATCAAACATCAGATGCAGTAATCTGTAAATATTGAATGATCTGCATACAAAACAAAAGTTAATTTATATAAAGTTAATTTATATAAAATAATAAATGCACGAAGCAATATGCACATACCCACTCTATTTTAGTTGAAACCAGGTGTGGCTGTCATTAAAGGCCATAATGTGGAACCTCTCCTAAAGAAATTGCCGCTCAAAATAAATTTAAAAATATATTTATAAATGTATTTATCTATTAATAAGGGATTTCTGAGTTATATTATGTAACAATCATATCAAAATTTTTCTTAGTCAGTTTGTTAACGGCCATTCATAATGCATTTGAAGCTGTTGACAGAGAAGAGAAAAGCGTTAGGCTCCCACTTCATTTCGCCATAAGGCCATGTAAAACGAGCAGGCGTGATGTCATGCATTCACTGCACAGGCTTACTGGCAGATGAAGGCTGCAGCCTTCAAAGGTAGGGCATAGGGTCTGAAGAAGGGCGTGCTCACCTTATAGCATTATTATGCAGCTCAGCAAGTAGCTTTGAGCATCAACTAGTTTTCCCAATATGTGGTAGGAGCGCTACTCCCTTAAGTCTGTATTGGAAGAGATTATATAGAAATACAATGCAGGCAATGCAATACAATGTAATGCAATTCATTTGCCTTCCCCATTTAAACCATGAGCTGTTCGGTTGAAACTCATAAAATAGTGGGTTGCTTTGAATAATTAATTCCTTTCCATGTGCAAGTCATATACATTCCCAATTTTACATTTTTGTCTTCTCTTTATTCTTCCAAAATCAATTTGGGAAATTGGAAATTGTGGTTCAATTAAGTGTAGTTCTACTGGAAAAAGATTATTGTAAATTTAAGAAATAAAAATCTACCTGGTCTAAAAGATGTTTATCTATGATGGAGTGCTCAAGTTTGATTATTGCACTCTAAGCATTTGATTACACAAGTTTGATTATTGCACTTTTTTGCATTATAAGCTTTATTGAAGTGCATGTTTCATTGCGTTCTTTAGGGAAAAATATTTTCCTTATAGGGACCTTACCTAATCAATAATGTGAACATCTCATCACATGGTGGCTAAAATTTAAATATTAAAATTCCATGTTCTGATTTTAAATTAATGGAAAATATATTCCTATTAAAATTCTTTAATTTCAATATTCACAGTATTATGTTGCATCTTTGACTGCAAAGAGTGAAATTAGACCAGAGTGACCTTCTCAGATAAAATCAAAGAAAGCTGGCAAATACAGGGCAATCACCCTGATTGGAAAATAACTACACAAAGAATTTGTTTGTTTTGTCAAAATATAAGCTTGAGTTATAAGCCTGTATCTGAAGAGATGTATATACAAATTATTATTAACTAACAGGCGAGGATATTTAAAACTTAAAAATTTCTCAAAACTGCATAATAAAATATGTCTTATGACGTCAAAAATCCATCGTGATGTCACAATTATCCATAATGTATAATATTTTATTTATTAATGTTTAGGAGTGTTAATTAAAAAGAATAACAAATTCAAAAAGTTTGCTATTATTACTGTTGTCTGCTCAGCGTTGCTTGACTTGACACTTTCTTAACACTTCACGTAACGTGCTTCTTTCTATGAGAAATACGGTACTTTTTGGGACGCGCAGCTTTGATATATGGATGGGGAAGGGTTAAGATGGCACAATTTTGCCTCCTGCTTCATTCTCTTTCCTCTGTGCTGAGATTGAGTATTCCTTGAGCGGAGGGTGATGCAATGTGCTGTCACAGGGGCTGGGGCCATTCCAGGGCGCAAGAGGCACCACAGCACTTGGCTGGAGACAGACCTCGACTCCATGGTGACCCTGGACCACGGGCTGGAGTCACCAGCGAGCCTCAGCGACAGACATCACCGCCTGGAACCAAAGCTACCACCTCTGATTCGCGCTCACCACTTTATGTTAACACTGATGCAAATAGTAAGAGGGAAGGTATGCCAATGAAAAAGAAACGTGATTTTTCATCACAAGAAACAATATTAATAAGGTCCCAAAGTTGACAAAAAGAAATTTAAATTTTTGGTTTAATCTGTTTTTGTGATCCAAGGTTTGATTTACTTTTTGATTAATTTTCATGGGTTCATGTCACATTAAACTTAATGTGGTTGTGAATCATCACTCAAGTTGATATTGAAGATAACTTGTATATCAGTGGCAACCCCGAGTACAGTGCATCTGTGAATTTCTAATGTAAAATCTAACGTGATCTCTGTTTTGTTATTGCAGTAACAGAGCCAACATACGAGAGCACAGGTGATGGAGGTGATGGAAATCCACCCCCATTGCCTGCTCCTCCTGAAATGCCTCCAGAGTATCCACCCCCTCCTCCTCCACCTCCGCCTCCATCAGAGGAAGCCATGATGAATGGCAGTATCTCTTCAGGCCCACAATATTGTTCTCAAATGGATATAAGCGAAGCAGATGATAGAATGAAGAGATTTTATGGTAAGAAAAACACAGTGAATAAAACATCTGTGTTGTTACTACAGGTTGATATCCTGTAACACAACTTCTCAGTATACTAGGTTTTTCAAAATTGATGATGTTTAATTTTGGAATGTCTAGATGAACATTGGTTTGCAATGAAACATTTTTTTAATTGTTAAGTTTATGGTTAAGAATTGAAAATAGAAATGAAAAAGAGAGAAATACATATGATACAAGAAAGTAAAAACGTATGTTTTACTCAGTGAAGTTGTAACTCTCAATTGCCTGTACTTCTGGGAAGTAATATAAATGTAGGTTATTTGAACATTTACCTTCCTCACCCTCATTACTTATACATTACAACTCAATTATTGTATGCACCACTATCTTATGTACAATTCTAAACCCCACTCCACTTGATTATCACTAAAACGTATTTTCAAATGGCTGTGTATTGAGATATTTATGTTTGTAATCTACTAGACAGTATGTGTGCATGTAAGTGCTAGTCTGAAACTTGTAATAATTGGCATTAAATTTCTTCCTTTTCATTTTTCAATTAAGTGAAACACATACACCACACACACACACATGCACGCACGCACTTCGTTACTGTCTTCTAATTTCACAGTGATGTACCTGATGTATTCTTCAGCAAAAATATGTACATCTAATGATAAATCATCACCCATTTTAAAATACTAAGTCTCCTAGTAAAATAAGAATAGAATGATTATTGTTTAAGACAATCTATTGATAATTTTAATTTATTTTATACTACAAATTTCTCAAATGCTTTAGGAATAATTCCTCGAGAGAAGCAACAAGAGATTAAAACAGTACGAATTGTAAAACGTGAATCGGAACGTCGCCAAAGAGATAGAGATCGAAGTGGAAATATTGGAATACCAATCACAAATGGCACAGGTAGTCCAGGGAAGCGTATCATTCTGCCCGATGATGCAGAGAGTATTTCGACCCAGCATTTGGAGGTAATTATTATAGTTAAATGTTTTTTAAATGCATGTGGTGCACTTGTGCATAATGTAATACTGTGTGTCTAACTACCTATCTACTATTTTGTGTAAATCTCTTGGGATAAAATCCACATTTATTATGAATGTTTCATTGATCATTTCTTGTGGGGTGCTGTAAGCACAGATCAGTGTCAGCACGACACCTCTCACTCTCCTAATGAAAAGAAATTTATATTTGTGGTTCTCAAGCTTCATGAATTCAGGATATGGAAAATTCTAATATAATGAATGACTACTTTTTGACTTCAGAATATCTGTTAATTTTCTTAAAGTTACTACATCAAACGAAGATATGTAATAATGTAATAACTAATTAGAAATTTTTCATCTTGGTACATAGATGTGATGTCTAAAATTTAACAACTTGAAAAATATTACAATACATTTCAAACCGTTTTAGACTATAGAAAACATGATTGTTTGTAGCCTATATTTTCTATGGTTAAAAATTATTTTCAGTGGTTTTATTGGTCACAATAAATTAATATCTTACTCCTGAGAATATTTTCGTTGTTAATATTTCTTCATAAAAAATGTGTAAGTTTTTAACAAACTCTTGGAGAACATGTTACTATCCAGAACAGGAAAGTACCTTACAGACTGGTGCAAATGGTTTACCAACTGAGGCCCCCAAAGTCAATCATGCAGAGTCCCCACTGACCCCTAATATAGGAGACATTCCTCCTCGAAAAGATTTTGAAAGTATTCTGTGGTAAAATTCTGTAACAAGTTTGTCAATTAAATTGTAATTAAGATTATTACTTATTATTGCTGCAATTACATGAAAGATAGTTTTTAAAAAATCAAAGAGTATTGTACTAGAGGGACAATGTTTAAGGGAAAATTCGAAGTACATCTACCTTGATCTGGGCTGTCCGGGTGACACTGCGTCGAAGGCTGAGGTGCCGACGTTTCGACCGTCATGTCGCAGTCCTCTTCAGGGCTGTATCCGACTGGACAGCCCAGATCATGATTCTGGCCACAGAAGCCTACGATATCATTTACATCTACCTTGTCAGACATCTAACGTCTGGCCACGGCTGGTATTCTAAAATTGAATTTGTAAAATCTGTGTTCATAAACTGCATAATGTAGGACTGTCAGTAGTACAAAACAAATATATGAGCAACTTCTACTGTTCCTGTTTCACATGATGCATTAATTCTTCCCAATTCTACCTCATAGAGTTTATTATTAAACGTTTTTAAAATTCATTATCTGAATAGAGACCCAGGGATGAGAATCTTGATGTTCTGAGAAGGAGAATGATTTCTTTGCAGAATAACTGGTTAAACCTGATTTATATTCCAATGTGTATTCATGTAAATTAAAATTAAAACCCCTAATTTGACATTTGGTGATCATTAGGAGACTCATTTTGACCTTCTGCAGACAATCATTTGGATCTGAAACCCATTTCGACCGTGGCCTCTGAGACCACTAGTCTCACAGAGAAGAACATTTCTAAGTCTTGGAATCAAACCATGAAGCTGAGAAACACTGATTTAGTTTATTACACAGTTTTACTTCAGCATCTACAAATCACAAGCTTTCAGTGAGAACAAAGCATAGCACATTTATACTTCAGCTTACATTAAAATGTCAGTCAGCATTGTTTAAGCTTTCTCAAGCTGCAGCACTTCCGTTATCTGCAGTTGTAATTTAAAATCTTGCAGCCTACATCTTTATGAGATAACTCATTTTTATAAAATAAAACTACTAATAGGTAGATTTCATTAATTTCTGGCCTCCCCAACTGATATTTGTGATACCAAAAAAATGTCTCCTTTCAACTTAATGACCTACTACTTCAATGCCTTTCTCATCTTTGCATTATCTTTTCTTTGAAAAATTGCCTTTGAAACTCTAAAATTTTGTTGAGATAATGGTTCAAAACTGCTTCTTTGACTTCACTATCATCTCAAACTTTTCTTCCTCAATGGTTTTTCTTCAGTTTTGAGAAGAGGGAGTTATTACTGGGTGCCAAGTCTGAACTGTAGGGAGATGAACCTTGAAGCCACAGAGCGTCACAGGGGGAGAGAGTGCACAGATGTATAGCTATGAAGAATCTAAAGACTATGAGAACCATGGTAGAGGACCATAGTTTCATTCCCTGTTACATTTTACTCCAAAATTCGTTTTTCCTATTTTTGTTTCAGAGTGCCAAATACCTCTGTCTGCACTCCTCCTGAAAGACCTTTAGTACTAATTTAAGAAGTCTAGGATACTATCTTACCCTCACGTTTTTATATGAAGATGCTCTTGTGTAATTCTGAAAACAACTGTGTTAGAAAGTTGTAGTCTTGCAGAGATTTCTTTTATTTTTAGACTCCTGTCACACAACACTTCTATTTCTACATCAAGAGCAGTGGTTTCTTGAGTCTGCACTGTTACTGGTCGACCTTCTTGAGCTTCAGTTTTGATGTTCTCCCTTCTCAAAATGAAATTCTTTTTCCCACGGTTTTAGTGGGGAATATGTAGGAGAATCTTTTTCATACACCCCATCCAAATGTACCTCATTGTATTTGAATGACCTTCTTTATTGAGGAATTTAATCATTGCACAGTACTCAATCTTCAAAGTTTTGAAATTTACGCACTCCATCCAAGTCCAGCACCTCTCTCCACAACACTGAGTGAGATGATGGATACAAACTTATAGCACTACAATAATGAAAGATAAGAAAATATACTGCTCAGAGGATTTCCCTGTTGTTGAGACTTATCTTGGTCTGGCCGGAAACTTATGAAACTGCCTGTGTACCTATTATTAAATAAAATGAAAAGTCATCACATAATTTAAAACAAGAACAATCTCAAATAAGCATAATTGTTTGTTTATTTTTACTTTGGTAAAATATGGCAATCATTTTTGACAATTTTTTTGAACTTGAAACAATGGAAATAGTCTTACTATTTTGTTTTCATTTCCTTTTAGTACATTTGTGGCTCATTCCTCACACACCATTGTAAACTTTTGGTATTACCAGTTGTAAATACTTGGTAAACTCCTAGTTGTAACCCCCCTCCCTCAACTACTTGTTTAGTCTCTGTAAAACCATGAATTGTAAACTCATTTTTATTCCATATTAATAAACTAATACAACATTTTTTAATGGTGGATTCAATGTGTAAATAGGCTTGCCTTTGGTTGCAAGTGGAAACTGAAATGTCAAGAAATGTATAACATGTTCTCAAGTTATTTTCATTCTCAGTAGATTTACATTTAAGAATATTTTATTTTGTATGCCTCCACATTTTTGTAGTTCTAGAAATCTCAGTGAAAAAGCCCACACTAAGATGTCTTTAGACCAGGGATATTAAGTCCATATATGGAGCAAGATATCTATAGTGGAAAAATAAGATTTAAACAGTAAGAGATCAACGATCAGTTAGTCATAAATGAGCCACCAAATAGCAACTTCTGTTATACAAACTCTTATGTTGTTTTTTAACAATCTTAGAATGTGTAAACAGATATCCAAAGTGACAGATGTTCTGTTGCATTATTACACTCAATTTTTCTTCATATCACTGCTGCAGTTACTTCTAAGAGAGCTAAATTTCTAATTTTTATTACTGTAAATTTTGAAATATATCTGTGAGAGAAAACAAAGGAAATTTAAGTATGACTAAATGTAAATAAAGATTATTTTTAGCTAAATAATATTTTTAGTTCTCTGAAATAATAATGCATGCACTACGCTTGATGTTTGTTGTGTTGGTTGCCTGATGGTTGATGTGTACTCCTTAGCAACAACATCATCTACTCCAGCAACAGC
This sequence comes from Teleogryllus oceanicus, assembly GCA_964035755.1. NCBI lineage: Eukaryota > Metazoa > Arthropoda > Insecta > Orthoptera > Gryllidae > Teleogryllus > Teleogryllus oceanicus. The sequence continues at coordinate 14,006,729 of CAXIVR010000008.1, forward strand.
AACAATTGCAACAGCGGCAGCAGCAACATATGCAACAACAAATTCAACAGCAACAGCAGATGCATTCTCCTAAACATTCAGTACAACAATGCAAAACAGCTCAACAAACCAAACAAAAATTCCCAAGAACAACTTGCTCAGCAAACCCAACTTGGTCGTGTACTGGAAGAAGATCTCAATGAAGCCTACCAATTATATGGTGATCCTGGTGATATGGAAGATGATCCCATATTGATGCAGTTTCAGCGATCAATGTCTTTACCCAGAGGATTTGGAAAAAGAGAGAGACTTGTTTACCATCAACAAAGTGCTATACCACCTCCTCCACCAGTACGAGTTCCATCACCACGAAGTGACAGTGTGACTGCTCTGAGGAATTTAATGATGAACAGGCATCGGGTGAGGGTAAGTTAGGGAAATCATAAAATAAGGAAAGGTGTTTATTTCCTTTTAAACATATGTATTCAAAAAAATTATTTATTAGATGTATTATTTTGTATTTCTGTTGGGATTTGTAAAGTAATAAGTAATTGAAGGTTGTTTTTTTTTTCCCTCATTAGATGAATAAACAAGGGTATATTACTCCTATGAAACTTTGTTGTCGTAGATGAAATATTTTATTATATTAATAAGAAAGAGAATATGCCAAAAAAAATAACTTTTGTAATCATAATGATTCTTGGAGCCTCTTGGTGGCTGAGTCAGGTTTTTTAATGCAAATTTTTAACATATTTGTTGAAACATTTGAAATAATTTCAAAGTACAGAGGTAAAAAAGGAAATAATTTTGCCTAGCAAGTTCTTTAAATTTATAGTAATTATTTTAAGAAGTATGGATGTTAGTATATTTTCTTTACAAGTTTCATATACATAGCCAGAATCTGTGGATTACAAGTACTATGCTTATGTGGACATTTAGAATATTTTTTATTGAATTTATTGATGTTTTTGTTACACTGCCTGAGCTTAAATTGCATGTTTGTGAATTAACTGCATGATTGTTTATGTAATTATTTTGTGATTCTTTTTTCATTTAGTTTTTATCCCTCACTATTTTAATTTCCTTTTTACCCATGGCATGCTCCACAGTTTGAGACCTGTAGTGCCAGAAGCAGTAGCACTGACAGTTCAAATAGCCAGGCAACCAGTCCTAGCAGTAACCGCCCTCTCTCAGCACATGAACAGCTGTTTGGACAAGCGCAGTATTGCATGACTAGTCCAGGCAGCTCGGATGCCTCTCCACAACTTTCCCCGGTCTTCAAGAGTGAAGCCGCCAGGGCCATTGTTATGGAAATGTCATCTCTGAGGGATACGAGTGATCACCCTAGGAAACGTGCTGTACCTCGAGAGAAACGGAGGCATCATACAGTGTCTAGCAGTCGACCATTGCTTGACATGGAAGCTAACATTACTAGAATGGTACAATTTGTTTAGAACAATAGTAATTCCATAGCTTGTCAATGTAATTCATTAAAAAGTAAATGGAAGGTCATGGCCCTTGTTGGATGTTACTTTTAATAGAATTTATCTCTTGCATGTTTGTGTTACCAGTTGAGACATGTTGCTTTTTATGCTACATTGGCCTTTTTTTCCTTTTGTACAAAGATTTTTAACTTTTGATTTCAATAATTATTTCCTAGTAAAGTATTCTATCATATTACATTATACATAAGGTGCCCAAATGAGAATATGAACTATGAATGTGTTAATTTAAAAGAACTAAAAATAAAATAATTATAAGTGTGTCAATCACTGAATGTCAAAAGAGACATTAAAAGAAGAATACATTGCATAGAAAGAAATTTTTAAATAATATTGTTAATTATTAAACTTACAAAAATTACAGCCATTTTGTATTTGCAAAGCTCTTTAAAAAGTGGGCACTTAATGCATAATATAAACATGATAAGAGTTTTTCACTGTAGTTCAGCAGTTTTTTGTTTTTCTTTTGTATTAAATTGTCTCAAATCATATTGTAATGTAATATATCAAAATATTTCTTTGTGCTACCGGAAACAGTTGCAGTTTGCGGTAAGCCCATAAAAAGTATCAACTTTGCATTTTTTTATCTTATTTTTGGAATTAGATTTCCAACAAAAAAGAAAATAAGATTTTTCCAAAGATTTTCAACAAAATGAAATAAGCATGAGATTAAACATTTATTTTAGGTAATTTCTGATCTCTAAAACTAAAGCCATGAAACATTCCTTGTGTGCTTAGTTGACAATTAAATATTTGACTTTGGAAGAAATTATAGTGAAAGTTTGATAAAAAAAAAAAAAAGCAACTTTTTTATTGGTAAATACTGTACGCTTGTCAACATTTTTCTCCCATCCCCAGGGTTCTGCAAGATCACGCGATGACTTGGATATGGAAAGAGCACTTCGTCCACGTCTGAATGCTCCTGATGTAGTAAGATCCACAATGAGCCATAAAGACTTTAAATATAATGAAGACACTATTGACAGTATATTGGGGACCCCCAATAAAATAGTAATTCCAGAACGATACATTCCTGAGCAGGTATGACTTTCATTACTATGTTGACCATGATTAGCTCCAACCACAATTTTAGACAGAATCTTCAATTCTAACAATTCTTCAAGTAATACTATATTCAATATTACATTCAATAAACTAGAATGATGTCAAATAATGAATAACTCACAAAATACATTAATTTTTATTGAAAAAATATAAGATATTGTTTATGAAATTACATATTTTGAAATGTTTTATCGAAGGAGAGAGTGCTAAGTAATTTAGTTACACATTAAAAGCATTTGCTCCTGAAGTGGAATTATATGAGACTGTCACACAAAACGAATATCGTGCAACATTTTTCCACTTAGTAAAATTTCCAATGAATGTCAATTTCATTTAAATTTGACTATTCACTCTGAGAAAAGTACAAACTGATATTGATAGCAATTAATAGAAAACTATTGATTAGTTCTAAAATTACTTACATTATGCAATTGAAAATTGTTGTTGAAACAGGATTGTGGATTATTAACAATTGTGTCGTAATAACTCTTATTACAACATTGATCTAGTTCAAAGTATATAATACTAATGTTAATAAGTATAAATCTGTCATTTAATATATATTAAATTTAAAAACTATATTTATTAAAAATATGCAATATTGAAACACTGGAAAATTTCTGTGTGAAGCCTTTTTCGAGTTCTGTTACCACATTTGACAATTTTTGTTTAATACAATAAAACTAACATGTTTTTCAACCCTCAAATATTTTTTAAGCTGATGTCAAATTTTTAGTCAATCCAGCATCTGCATAAGGTACATTTTACTCTAATTGCTCGTGTTAGGTTCTGCAAAATTGTATGAAGAGAAATGTTATTACTTTTATTAATAAATAAAATTTGAACAGGCACCTGAATTGTCAGCTGAAGAACAACTGCACCGCAGCAAGAAGGCAGATGCAATACGAAAAATGTTGTCAGAGACTACATTGACAAGTTCTGATGGAAAAGGTAACTTTCTTTTTTCAAGTATCACTAGTCTTTTTTTTATTATTAAAATTACAAATATTAATAATTACAACATTATATACTTTATTTAATACCCAATTTTTCCTTGGTTTTTTTAAATATATATATAATTTTTATCTGTAAATATTATTTTCAAATTTCCTTTCTTTTGTCATTTCACCATTTACTGAACTTGACAAAACGTTGAGACTCATAACAGAAAATACAGTTAGCATTACAAACACAAAACAATGAAACACAAATAAATGGGATCATTCATCAAATATCTAGGAATTCTACCATTAGAATCTAGGAATTCTACCATTACCGTGTCTTCTTATTTACGAATCAGTGGTTTTTGTAAAAAATGACTTGCTCAAGGGCGGGAATATATTTTCAGAAAATGCCGAAGTCTATTACTATAACACTCGACGTAGAAATCATATTCATCAGGTGACAGTATCAACAGCTCATTACAAAAAATTCACATACAATACATGTACATTATTTTACAACACTTTGCCAGATGACATTAAACGATTAAATTCAATAGAAAAGTTTAAATCCCAAGTGAAATCGTTTCTGCTGCATAACTGTTTTATACAATTAGAGACTATACTGAGCATCACAAGAAAAGTAACATTAATTTTAACAATGATACATAATGCATTATTTACCATTTGGACTGTATAAATGAGTATAAACAACCTGTAACAACTATTGTACTACAGCTTCGGTCAATGACCCCATCTCGATCAGGTTTTTCGTCCAGTTTCCTGATCCATTGAGCAAATGCTGAGATTGCCCTTGTTTTGCTTCTGGACAAAATGTAACTTCATTTTCTGTGCACGTCTTCTAGAATTCAGTGAGAAATACAATTATTCAAATTATCGTTTCCATGTCGCGCAGGAATTAATAAGAGCGAAAATTTATTGCTTATTTATCCTTGAAAATAGATTTTATTACATGGGAGTTTTTGTTTTTTTCTCCCTTTCAAAATTCAAAATTTTATTGCTTATTTATCCTTGAAAATAGATTTTATTACATGGGAGTATTTTGTTTTTTTTTTCTCCCTTTCAAAAATTCAAAATTTATTGCTTATTTATTTTGAAAATAGATTTTATTACATGGGAGTTTTTGTTTTTTTTCTCCCTTTCAAAAATTCAAAATTTAAGTAGTATATGACTATATGAGTAGTGTAGGGATCACAGAATTTTGAAAATGTGCACACAATTCACTTTTCCCCATAGCACGTCATACGCAGTTTTTAACTGTTTTTTTGACGTAAAATAAATAAATAAATAAATATTCACAAATATTCTTGCCCTTTGTCAAATTTCATCATAAAAATCTTCTGCCCTCAAGTGTATGTACACTTCACTCTTTCTGATGAATTGAATAAAAAGAATAATGAGAATTGGCTAATATTTAAAAATTACTAATACATAGTAAAACATGAGGGATTGTTTATTTATTTAAAGTCAAAAAGCAGTTAAAAATTATGCACTATGGGGAGAAGTGAATTCTGGGCATGTTTTCTTAAATTCAGGGATCCCTATCCTAACCGGTGTACAAGTTGAATTCTGAACACAGATGGAAATGAGCGTTTTTGATAAGAAAGTATTCACTCCAATGTAATAAAATTAAAAGTGTCCTTCATGAAGAAATCAACTTCCTGCCATCAGAACACGAAGAATGATAATTTGAATAACTATATTTTCCACTCTAGAAGTCATGCACAGATAGCGAAGTTACATTTATGTGTAGAAACAAATCGAGGGGCCATCTCAAGATTTGTGCTAAGGATCAGGGAAACGATGAAAAATCTGGTTGAGGAGGGGTCATTGACTTAGAGGCTGAGGTACAATACTTGTTACAGGTTGTTTACAATTATGCAGTCCAAATGGGTATTAATACATTAACAACTTTAAAATTGAAATTATTTTTCTTTGTGATGTTGGAATAGTCTCTAATTGTACAGAAATAGTTACACAGCAGAAAAGATTTTACTTTGCACTTAAACTTGTATACCAAATTTAATCATTTAATGTCATATGACATTTTGTTGTAAAATAATGTGTATATATTGTTTGTAAATTTTTTGTAAGAAGCTGTTTAAACTGACACCTGATGAACATGATTATTACATTGAGTGTTATAGTTGTAGACATCAGTATGCACTGAAAATATGTTCCCACCCAACAATAAGTCCTTCTGAGAAAAAAACACTGATTCATAAATCAAGAGGCAAGGTTACAGTAAAATTCTTAAATTAATAAAGAGAGGTTCACAAGAATGAAGTGGTTGGGATTTGCTTATTATTCATAAAATTCTTTTTTGTAATTTAAAAATCTGGAAGGTATAGGATGGGTTTCCCCAGAATATTATGCCATATCTCTGACAGGAATGAACATTTGCAAATTACTCACGAGGAGCAGTATGAAGACTGACTGAATTTGAAAGAATTCTATGTTTAGTATAAAGAACATAATTTTGTAATCAATTCATTTCAATGAACATTCTGTTTGAAATTTTTCTTTGAATTGTGACATCCAAAAATGTTGTTACCTTAACATTGGTTAATTGATCATCATTCATTTTCAAAGGAGAATACAATTGTTTATTTGAAATGGAAAACTGCAATGAAACTGTTTTTCCTTTGTTTACTATTAATTTGTAATTATGAAAAATTTGAAACACTTGATATTGCACTATTAACGTTTCTCTATTGCAAAGAATAGTCATATCATCTGTAAAGAGAACTGTTCTTCCATATTGAATTAATGAAGACATATCAATTACATACAATAAGAAGAGAATAGGGCCTAAATTTGAACCCTTTGGCAATGTGCAATTGGCAATGAATCAGAAAGGTATATTCTAAGTTAATGTTGTATGTGAATCTGATTACACTAAACTCAACAATACAACAATAAACTTATTACAACAATAAACTCAAAGTGTTTTTGAGACACATTTTGTTGAAAGTGTCTTGAAAAGAGATGTTTAATTTGAATTTTGTGCATACTTTTCAGGTACTTCCAATTCTTCTCTCATTATACAATTTCATAACAAAGCAACTAATTCCCTCCCCTATCCTCGGTGTGTATATATTTTTTCAATTACACTTCAAGTATAGATCTGTCTTCTAAAATTTGCAGTTGCACAGAAAACAAATTACAACTTTGATAAAGGCTTGGGGTGTTTCTTTACTATACAAAAGGTGCTTCTAAACAGGCACATAACAAGAGGGAGGTGGTTAAAGTGCCTGCTGAAATTAAATAAAAGACTAGGTACTTAATGTGTGAATTCTTGATTGTCTTTGGGGAGTTGTATATGTTAAGTCAAATACTTTTACATTTACAGTCTAAGGACTATTCTTAATAAATTATTTCAAAGTCCTGCGCTTCTTTTTGCAATAAAGAAATTGTAACATGAAATCGTTTTCTTGCGATAAAGAAATCGCAAAAGAAATCATAGTAAAACAGTCACAGTCAGTTTAGTCTTCTATTTTCTAATTTTAAATTTCTTATTTTAATTGTTCACTTGATTAGCTCATCCTGGAAGAAGATGAGTGCTTTTGGCACTGCTTGTAAAACTTAATAAAAAAATAATTATTTAATGTATGATATCAAGAAAATTATTCAATTTAATTCTCATACTAATAATGCATTTATAAAATGATAATTTCATGAAATTATTTTAATCTGTTTTTCATATTTTGGACTTAATGGCCTGTTTTAATAAAATGAATTCAAATGCAAATTACAGGTTTCTTTAATATTCCTTTTCTCAGAATTTCTTGAAAAAATATCGTTGAATTTAAAGATTTTACTGGTAAACTTCTTTTGGTGTTTTCTTCCAAGCAACTTGCAAAATTTCTATCTTATTTCAATGTGTGTTCGTTCAACATCAAGGATTTCTTATTTCTTCATTTACTTTTGTTCTCTTTCTCCCATCTTGTGTATTTCAATTCTGAGATCTTTGCTTGTTCTTTATTTTTCTTTCCAAGAACTAGAACTTAATTTTTCTTAAAATGTTAATAATTTTCTCCCTTAAAATTTATTGTTTTCAAGAGAGTTAGAATGTACCAATCAGTAGTTTCAATTGTATTCTGTGTAATTTATCATATTTATTTCCTTTAGAACCAGAACCAGAAGAACAAACATCAACATTGAAGAAAAAGCTTGCTGCTGAAAAGAAACAGCGAGAGCATATTCTCCAATTAAATCAAATCTTGGCTAAGCAGGTCATGGAGAAGAGTAAAATTGTGGCAGGTCAGTTACAAAATATAACAGGGCTTCTTAAACTAAGGGGTAAATAAATAAAAGAAGATGTAATGAAAAACTAAGCCATCAACATAAATGCATTTTAATGAAATAAGAACAAGTCCTTCAATTCTTTGATCATTTGTATTCAATTATTAATTAACCTATAGTACAACAAAATACAAGAGTAAAATTGAAATGTGTACCTATTATAAAATTAAATTTAAAATAAGAACAAGAATAATCAATAGACAGGATAATGCAGATGAAATTTTATTTTTATTTGTCAATAAACATTATAGTATTAAATGGTAAAATTATGCACGTGGATATCTAAAACGAAGTCACAGGTGAAAGAAGTTTAAGAAACTCTGAAATATGGTATTGCATGATGCTGAGTTTTGTGTTTCCTTGCATAGAGGCACTAACATGCATGTCTTTCCAGCGGCACTTACTATAAAGTATTTATCTTTCATTTATGAAAGCACAAGTGAATTAATATTTACCATGTCTTGGAAACCCGTGATAGTGCACATGAAGAAATTAATAAGGATTAATGAAAAATGGTGAATTAAAGTTTTGTATTGCATTTCTATCATTTGAAACAAGTAGAGTACTTGAGTATAGTCAACGCAAACAATGTACAACAATGAAAGTGTACAAATGAATATAAGTATCTTCTCTTAGAAATTTCATAAAGCACTTCTTATGAATTGATTTTTCAATAATTTTTGTAAAGTTTCCTTATAGTTAAGGGCAGACCATCCTAATTGTCTTCAGTTATTAAGAAACTTTACACCAAATATAAAAATTTCATGAGCTTATGTCGTGAATTTCATTGGAAAATTTAGTTTCTCAGTGCGTTACACTTCAATTGAAAATCGAGAAGAATTTTTAAAGTAATCAAATCTAAATTTCAGACTGAAATTACCTTTCTAATGCAGATTTCCCTATTCAATGATAAACAATTAAAAATAATTCTGTCAGCAGACATGAAAACTAACAGGTAGGGGTTATTTTTAATAAAAGATAGTCCAAACATACATTTTATTGATATACTGAAAATTTATTTTATAAAGTTATTAGTTGTATTGAAGCTCTTTCAAAAAATTTAAAGTTTAATTTTACTACCTAGTTTTGAATAACATCATACTTTTGAAATGATGTTGGGCAGTAATTTGCTTAATTGGCCCAAAAAGCTGATCAGATGATTTTAACCAAGGATGTATCTCTTGGGTTAGATTTGTTTGAACCTCATTCACTAATGAATATAATAATCAGAGTTTAGAATGTGTAAGATTTCTTTGAGATAGGAGTTCTAATTAGTGGAGTAGTCACAAACAGGCTGGTGGAAAAGATTTTGTGGGTTTCCATCAGAGAAGTTCCAGGAATCCTGAACTTAAAAAGTATATTGTTTGCTGTTCAAACTTATTATTTAAACTCTCGTGATTTTTTATTATTGTATGATTTGTTGTTGTTGTTGGTGGTTGTTTTTTTCTTTCCTTTTTGGTTCCTTTTCTTTTCTTCAGAGATTATTATCATTTAATTTTTTCATGTGTACTACAAGAGTTCAAATTCACATGTGATTAAAGAATGTTAGTTGCCAATGCTGCTTATTCTTTGTGAATGTTTAAATATCAGTTTCAATATGTGATAATACTACTTATTTAAAAGAGTAATTACATACCTCAAAAATATCTTGCAGTATTTTAAAAATTTTCAAAAATTAAAAAAGGAGAAACAAATTTACCTTTAAAATAATTCATAATAACATATAAAACTTTAAAAAGACTGAAATAAACATTAGGTTTAATATTGACAGAATTATTTAAATAAAACAGTAGCAACTCTGATGTTCAAACATAAGATAGTAACACTTAGCCTAGTGGCCTTTGAAAATATTTTAATAGATTTTCTTTTTAAACAAGAAATAGCTTCTTTCAATAATTTATTTATTTACTGTGTACAATTGACTTTGTAAAGAATATTGGTATATATCCATATCATCTATAAAAGAGTTCTTCCATTTTGAATCATTAAGGACATATTATTTACATGGGTCTAAAATCAAATAATAATTTTCAATAACAATTTATTCTCTTTGCAAGTCAAGTGTATTAATAAAAATTCTATGTGCTCAAAAGTCCAACATGTTTAAAAAGATTTATCTATTTTTGGTGGTATTTTCAGTATTGAAACATACAGAACATATTTATACTGTCAGCAATTGCAGGGTATTTTGCTCTAGAATGATTTTGATATTTATGAGTGCTGGTGGTTAAACACTTTTTTTCTCCTGCATGAACTTTTTTTGCATTGTAATATTGTTTTACTTTCAGTTTTGTAGTATAGCTGTTGTAATATGTAGTGGATTGTTGTGATCTTAGGTTCCACCTCCTCAGTGCATCCGCAAGAATGATTTAAGTCCATTTGTAGCTGGTTTATCCCAAGTCAGGTTGGTTCCTTTTATAACCTGCTTTTACTTTTAGTACAGGAATCTCCAAACTGCTCTTCATAAATTAAATTCAGTCAAGGAGAGATTATCATGTGATTAGCAAGCTGGTGATCCTTTTTTCTTTAATCTATCGAAATAATTAATGATTAATTCCTTTAACCAATGGAAGGTATTTATACTTCTCAAGGTGCACATAAACCCACAGGCTTTGAGGGGTCATGGTCGGGTTATTTAAACATCACAAGTTCCATACAATTTTTTAAAACGAAAAATAAAGTTTAGTCCTTTCTGATGAACTCTTATCATATCATGTTACTAGTATCAAACTGAATTGCTTAATACTTTCTTAGCTATTTTACTGCATGCTCAATTTTCATATATTGGAGAAATACAAAGAGAAGAAAAATGTCATTCTTCAAAAATATTTGAACTTCGATGTAATAGTTTTTTAGTGATTAATATTTAGTATGTGTTAAAAGTGAAATCATCACCTGTATATTCAGAAAGTCTATGTTGTTTGTTTACAGGAAATTTTTAAAAAGATTCTTTATTACTTTGCCCTTTGAAATGTTTGGAGATTCCATTTTTATATAGTTAAAAATACATTGATTAGTATGAAATTAAAATGTGCAAAATTCATGAATCAATTGACTCAAATATAAAATGAAAGATTTAAAAGAAATTATACATATTTTTGTTTGATATGTAGTTTGCTTTATTGTTTGAAAATGAATTGTTATGTTGCACTACTCTATAATTAATGCATTTCTTAGATTGGATGTTGGATGTTGAATGTTTAATATTGGATGTCAGTGTTTCTTATATTGCAGCATGGCAAAATTTACATTTTGAAAAATGTAGCACCAAAATTGAGTTGGTTTTTGAATAAAATGCATAAATACATAATTAGTTCATGTATATTGGACTAATGTGGCACTCTGTTTGAGTCAAAGCAGTAATTTTTGTGACCAGGAAATCATTGTAGGATATAGTGAGCACTCTTCACACAAAAATCCGTTGAAAAAATATCTATCATTAAATAATATTTACTCTTAAGTTTCTAAAGTAGTGGGGAAATACTGTTGTTTACTGGGTGTTTATGGGATTTGTGGTACCCTAAACTCCTTTTAAATTCTGTTTCTTTGGTGCAGATATTGTTCTTATATTGAAAACTAACATTTTTTTACTAAGCCATTAAAATGATAATGCTGAAAATTTGCTTGATGTGTTGAACATCAGCATGTTTGTGGCACCTGTCAAAACTTAATTCATAGGTTGACTGTTCTATTTGGTGGTTTCTGTGGTTTTTCTTATCGCTTCCAGGTGAATTCCAGAGCAGCACCATTTACAAACAGGTCATGAACTGTGTACTGTTTTCCCCTCCCATTCTTTTTCCTTCCCATCCGTTGTTCTCAGTCCACACTGGGATACTGTGTGTGTATGTGAGTATACCCTTTACCTTTATCCCTGTAACTACTGAAGACAGTTGAGAAGCAACATTTAAAATAGGAGCTTTAGCTCTATTTAAAATTTTGCAAGGTGACCTATAGCCTTATTTATGAAATGTTTTATTTCCGTGTGATAAATTCTTGATAAACATTTGTATAAAATGCATAAATACATCTGAAAATTTATCGTGATTATCGTTAACAGCAAATAGTCTATCCATGTATGTTATTATATGTGGGTGTTTGACTAAATATTATAGCTGTATTTTAGGGAATATATAATTTGAAAATTTGTAGAATTTATTACATTTTAGTATTATTTTATTTTTTTTTTTTGATCATGTTTTAAGTTTTTTCAACAAAACAAGTACATACATATACCAAAAATTGCAAACTATTTGCCCATTTTTAATGATCTTGATACTTTTGATTATTTAAACTTTCCATTAGAAACCACCAATAGAAACAGGCTGTAAAGCCTAATTTCTGACCAGTTCATGGTGATGTAACTATTCATTAGAAATTTTGTTACATGAAATTGTATCTGCACATTTATAATTAGCGAGTAATGAGTTAATTTCACTTCACCGAAACATAATACATTGGTTGCCCTTTGAAAACATTTTTCTCAGTGAGTTGTGCAAAAAACATTATTTTATTTCAGATATGAACTTTACCATGTGCAATACCATATGTACGAATGTCTCTGAATAAATGTTAAAAACTTCCAGGGCATCTAGGTGGTCAGAAATGAGCTTTTTGCCAATGAACATATGGTGAGAAATTTTGTAATTAGTGAAGTTATATTCATTTATACACGGGGAAGTTGTTCCTTTTTGTAGGCAACCCTATATGCACAGAGGTTTGGCATGTATACGAAATATTTTTGACTGTCAGAATATGACCTGCCGAACATCGGTGCATGAAGGGTTGCCTGAAACCAGGGGCAAATGCTACACGTATAAATGCATATAACTCCATTATATGGAATTTTTCACTAAAAGTTCATTGGCAAAAAGTAGTCATTTTTTGCCTTCTACATGCTCTAGAAGTTTGTAACATTTATTGTATGACACTGTATTTGTGAGTCTGCAACTGCCACTTTCACCACTAGAAGGTTGTAAGTCTGAGTACCAACAGAGTGGATTTTTGTCTCCAACTTAGATAAGTCAAAGCTGACCACTACCCAGATAAGAATTGCAGAGGTTTTCTCTGATCAGTTGTTACCATGATTTCTTGTGATCAATTCCAGGTTTATGCTGAAACAGTATCTTGGGCCACTGATCACTTCTTGATCCTTCATTCCCTACCATGTTCTCAGTCCCATCCTTAAAATTGTGAAATGTTCTTTTGGCATTTGGCCAATGGAGAAACTCTCTTGTGGCATTTGGCCAATTCTTATTGATTTAAAAGTCTTCAAAATGTCTTGGAGATCTGAGATACAATAATAGCTGTTGGACTATAGAGAAAAATGTAAAAATATTAAGTAGGAAAGAAAGTTAAAAAAAAAATGTGAACTTTGCCATGCCATGCAAATGGAAGTGTGCTAGCATGAACGGTTAGATCTTGTAACTGAAAAATTGTGGGCAGTTAAATGCTTAATAGGAAGGTAACAAACATAAAGCACACAAATTAATTTTGTGCCTTTTTTATTCAATATTACATACAGATCAATTACATTTTCATGTTTTCAGATTCATTTTATCATTTCTTAATTTCTATAAATTTTCAATAGAATTTTTCTTGTTTACAAAATTGTTTTTTTAATGAAAAGGCACTAAATTCATTTGTGATTCTTATTGAGAGATCATTAAATTAGCCATTCGTGTTCATTAGAAGCTTTTATGTACCTGTTTGGTGTTTTCTCTTAATTCTGTAAACTTTCATTCCCAAATAGAAAAACAATTATATCTTCATATTTTTGATTTCCAGTTAAAGCATTGGCCACTTTACCATTAAAAGCTGAACCAAGTTTTGATGAAGATGATCTGTCATCACCTATTCAACCACTTCCTCTGTTTCAACAAAGAGAAAATTATTTCTCTTAGTGATGTTTCAAAATAAAATGGGAAAAATTCATTCCATTGTGTACTGACAAGATAATTACAAGTCCTGCATACTACAGATGCACAAAACTAATACAGCAGGAGAAAAGTGTTGGTGCTCTGACATATGTACTGTCATTAATGACAATTTGCAGCAAGTGCAATCAAGAGGCTGAAGATTTCATGAAAAACAATTTTGAAACACATGATTAATTGCCTTCCACTTTATTGCCAATTGTGCAATAGTGAAAATTGACTTCAGGAATATCTGTTCCAAGAGATTTGCCGGCATTAACTTGTAAATATATGGTAAACTTACCATTAATAGATGTAGATAGCTGATAAAATGGTTAAGACAAACTTTGCAGTATGCACAAAATCATACAACAATAATAATTTTAATAGTAATAATAATATTCGTATAATAATGGCTATTGGGGATGACAGATCCCAGTGATAATATCTTCCTTTAGGCCTATGTATTCATCTACATAATAATATTGCGCTTCTGAAAAATAATTGTGATTACTATAAATGATTTTTATATGTTCAGTTTTCTATAGTATTCAGATTTTTATCTGGTGCCAATGAATATTTGACACCAATGCTGGCTTTATTTGTTCAATCATTATATAGTATAGGTACAGTATTTTTATATCATAGATTTAAATGTTTTGTTTTGTTTAAAAGTGCTACTCAACAAAGATGTGTCCCTGACAAGAGAAATGCAAACACACACAATACTGGAGAATGATAAAAAAGACAGTGTAAGAGGAAAACTCTATTTAAAGCAGTGAACAGTCTCTCTCCTTGGAGATGGCTCAAAAGTCTGCATACAATTAATGAGCTGGAAGCAGCAATACATTAGAAAATGTAATGTAAATGGTATGCAGGCAACTACTGCTCAACATAAATGTTGCTCATTAGAGCAACAATAGATTATTTGGCATGTAAACATTGGTAACTTGAGAAATATTCTTACTCAGTCTGAACAGCACTACGAGTGCTCCAGTTTTGTTGCATCTCTTGTCCCTAGCGTCTTCAGCTATTACATAACAATGTAATTCACTGTTCATCCAGGGACTTGTAATTTCTTCTTGAGATGTACATCACTACCTTGTTAATCACTGCATATATTTTATTGCTGTGATTTTTTAAATGTTTTTATTGTTAGAATAGAAGTACATGTAGTTTATTCAAGAATTCTATAAAATTATGGACTGTGCCAAGTTGCTCTTTTACTTTACATAGGGTCTTTATATTTTAAAAAGTATTTCACATTCTTTTTATCAAGCTGCTTCTGTGTTACCTCTGCTAAGAACACTTCAAATAGTTTTTTTTTTTTTTTTTTCCTCTCCATTTTCTTTTCTTAATAAGTACTAAAATTGTGTAGTCCAATGCGTTTACATCATATCATATGTTAAAAATAAGATATATCCTTTTGCTTTTAAACTTTTTGTATAAAATTAAATTTTAAGTAATTAAATGGACATTATTGCTCATTAAATTAACCTTATTTACCATAGTTTGAAGAACTGGATTATGAAAATATTCTCTTTCCTAAACACTGCTCAAAATACGATAAGATACATTTTAAACATTACATACATTACAATACATACAAATGACATACCTTTTAAAAACTACTGTAAGCATCTCTTCAAACATTGCTGTTAACAGTTTACTCTCATAATTGCTCTCTGATATTGAAATCCATTGTACTACATTAAGGGTAACTGAAACTTCTTAGAGTAATTTTACGTAGGATTTAATCATATACTCATGAGCAATAACAGAATTTTCACAGTTTTGTCTTGTAGTTGGAAAGGAGAAGGACAAAAAAGTACAATCATAGATATAGTATAAAAATAGTTGTGGTTTGAAGTAAAATATCATCACATTTCTCTTATGCATACAGGATCCACCAATTTCACAAATGTTTTCTTATCTTTCTTGCTTAATTAGATATGGACTTCTGTTTCTTCATGAGTCTGAGTATGTTATGTGGATAAAACTTTTTGATGTGAATGTGGATTTATATTTGCAAGAATCTTTATACTAATTTTGAATTTGATAAATTACCTAAAGAAAATTATTCTAAAAATCTTTAAATGAAGATTTTTTTAAATTATCATTTGTTTGGTAAAAGAGAAAGAATGGTTATTCTTGAATGGAAATACTTAAAAAATAAAGACCTTGTGTAAATTACAACTTCCTGTGACAAATTAGTTGCCCTTGCTAATTGCATTTTCTTCTTTTTAGTCACAATGTTTTATCTTAATGTTTTCTTAAAATATTAAACTGCTCCTGGATGAAAGCAGTTGAAACTTTTACATTCATATAAATTATCCTACATTTTTTAGATTGTATTGTATCATAATAAATACCTCACAAAGCTCAAAGGAGAAAAGAATGATGATTTTTTTAACCATAAATGGCAGGTGTTTGAAACTCTGAAACTATGGAGAATATTTTTGTTCTTCACAATATTAGTAAATCACACACATTTAGTATTTTGAGCATACTTGATAATGAAAGTATTTGCTCATTAAGTTCAAGACATTTATGATCATCATAAAATAATGAACAACAGTTAGGATATTATGCTTTTAGAGAATAATATGCTTAAATGTGGGAAAGCAATCACAAAAGAAAGAAAAAAGAAAAGAAAAGAACTATTCTTTCTCAAGACCAAAATGAATGTTTGGAATTTATACAATAAGCATAAGTATTAAATTATAGTTCCATAAAATTCAGACTTTTCAGACACACTGCAACATTGCCAAATAATATGGTCTTGAAAACACCAAATTTCAGAGATCCCTTTGAATGAATTGTGGCCTAATTTCTGCACAGTAGCCTAATTTCTCTATCAATGATTTTTTTAGATCAACAATTGCAAAGGTTAAAATGTTTCCTTGTTTTTTGCCTATGTCTTAAGTACATATTGATATTCTGAAATGAAAACGGGGGTTAAAAAATTAACAGGGTTATGATATGAATTGCTATAGGATGTCTTAATGGATACTGAGATGTAATGATGTCTTGACAATTTTAGGTAAAAGATAGTTACAACCCTGAAAAAAAAAGTTGGAGAAATAAAATATATTTTTGTACTAAGCTACATTTGCTAGAAGTATAAAATGTAAAATACCTTATACAGAAATACAGTGTGTGCTATGACATAATCGTCCATGAAGTAAATATATAAGCAGTTTTAGATGATATAATAACCTGTTATGTTTTTATATAACACTGTATTTTCAAGTTGTAGAGAAATGTGAGGTTTCAGTTCAATTTTCAAAAGTGTTCAAATAATACACTGGAATTGTTAATGGGTAGATTTAAGTGTGTGATTGCTAGACCTGTTCACCAAAAGGTACAGCCCAGAACTAACTTTTACTCAGAATATAACAGAATATTTATACGTGATATAATGTTGTTTAATTTTAACAGTTTGGTTGTATGTGTATATTGAAATATAATATACTATTATTGTGCATTATAAACAATTTGTAATATTCCTTTTGAATATAACCTTGGTGGAAATGCATACAACCCATTTTGTTTTATAAATAAGATTTATTAATTTAATACTATATATAAAGGAAAGTAGAATATTATGTGTATATATATTATTATAAATAATAACATAAAAGATTAAATAATTGTATAATTGGGCAACAACAGGTCTTATTGAAATATCCTTATATAGGTATGGGTTAAAAGGTGCCGGAAACCAATTGAAATGTTACCTCTTGTATATAAATATATATATTATATATATATTTCAGTTTATTTGCTCACAAGCAAAATGTTAAAGAAATATAAACAATTCATTGAATAGTTAAGTAGTAAATTTCTCATAGATTTTCAATATACATAAAGAGAATAATGAAGAATATAATTAAAACTAAAAGACTAACAAACATATGTTAACTGCATCATTAGAAGAGTGAATTGATGACTTGAATGAGCATCTCTACAAGTTTCAACCTGAAGTCTATTAAGATCCAATCTTTCTGAGCAAAATTACTTCTGACAAAGATCTTTCATTCATTTGATCCTATCTACACATCTTAGAATCAATTGACTGTTGATACTAATGGAAAAGCAACCCAAATAGAGGGAATGCTTAAATTACCAAATAGAGAAGGTATTAATAAAATATTTTTTGTATATATAAATTGGTTAGGTGAAATTAGTTGCAAAAGAACAGTTATATTTATTTTTAATTTTTTGTTTATTGATAATCGACTCTTTAAACTGTGTTAGGTATCGTGATGATCACAATCTTTTAGGATTGTTCTTGAAATATTTATCTTGAAGTTTAAAATAGATTTTTGGCATCTTTCCCTCTATACTGGCAGTGAATATAAATGTAAAATGTAAACCATGGTCTTATTTCAGCATTTCACAAAAAACACAATTTCAATGCATTATTAGAACAAAAGAAATAACGTGCCTATCAAAATATTTTATATTTCAAATGATTTCAGTAAAGCTAAATAATTATTATTTGATGTTACCAGACATTGAAAGTTAATTCTAGCTTTAATCAGCAGAAAATATTACTTAAGAAAGATCTTTATTGGTTCTGGTTTTGTATAGTAAGGTTTTGTTCTGAAGGAAATCAGGTTTTAATTGAAACATGTGAATGGATGCATACACAAACCACATGTACAGTTTGTTCCTAGGGAATACATTCTTGGTGTGAATGATGAGCTATGAAAGTTTGTTTAGTGAAAGTATTGAAAAAGATTGTTAGACTTTATCATTGTTCTAAAAAATTTCAACAATTATACGTGCAGAAAGGAAATTGATTAGAAAGTATTGCAGTTTAATGTGATGTATTATAATTTAGAATGAGCAAATGAGTAATTATGTCAATTATCTGTTATATAAAATTATATTGAGTACATGTTTTTTTATTTTATTTTTCACAGAAGTTTTATTAAAAACTTCTTTTTACCCTTTATACCACACAGTCGTTTTTGAAAATGAAGGTTTTGTGTTAACCCTTAAGGATTCAGGTGTTCATTATTAGTTTTTGTGCATAAATGACATCCTTTATGAATTACCAATTATTTCTTGGTATAGAACTCCATGAGCAATGCACAAAGATGTTAATTAAAAAGACTCTGATTTTATATAATTCACTTCTTACTAAGCTGATTGAGAATTTTGTAATGTTCAGAAAGTATGATGGTCTCAATTTCCAGGAGGAAACCTGTTCTTGATACGTAAATGGTAAAGGAAAAGAATAAACAAGAAAAAAATGGATTATCTATTTCGTATCACTGTCCTAATGCAAATGATATTTTGGAGATGGCCTTTCATGTAATTTTTATAAAATGATTAAAACATTCAATTAGATTTTTTGTAGTGTTGTATTATCTACTAGACTGAATCCTCAAAGGTTAACAATTCCATTAGTTGAAAGTAATTGCCAGAAGCAGAAGCAATTTTGGCATTTCTGAAGTCATTTAAGAAGAGTGACATTCAAATTCATTTCTTCTGTCTTTATAACAATTTCTTTCTACGTAGGTTTAATCTATTAGAATGACAAAACAATGAAATGTATTTGTGAGGTTCTCTGGAAACAAAAGTAAATGTTGTAAAGATTTTTTTCTCAATGAAACTATTGACATAATGTACAAACATATTCAATCAAGTTCAATTAACAAAGACAAAAAGTTCAAAATAATAATAAAAGTGTGTGCTTACTACTCTTTACAAATGGAAGAATCATACAGTAAGGCATGTGTAGTCTAAAGTATTAAACAGAGACAGTGTTCAAAGTATAAACATCCATCATATTTATTTATAAAATACTTTTCTATTTTAATGCTAAAAAATAATTCAATGCAACTAGAGTACTCAGCAGACGTTCTGCCCTTCATCTCCCTCTTTCTCCTTCCCTCTCCCTTTCTCTATCTCTCTCACCGTCTCTCCATCTCCCTCCCGTCTCTCCTCTCTCTCACTGTCTCTCCCTCTTCATTTCCCTCTTTCCATCTTTTTCTCTCTCCTTCTCTCTCTCTGTCCCTGTCTCAGTCTGTCTGACTTTGTCTGTCTTTGCCTCTCTCTCTTTCCCTCTTATTCACATTTAGTTGCAGATTCTGCACTTCTCTGAGCAGGTGGGGTAATATCAAGAATCACTGGACAAGCAAAAATGTAATAGAATGTTCAAGAAGATCTCATCCTGTAGATTACTGTGTGGGAAATGTTTCTTTGAGGCTGTTGGCCTCAGCATTTTAGTTTTTAATACCCTAGAATGCTTCATTTAGGAGTCATTTAATGATATAGATTCAAAAAATTCTGTGGAATGTTGCGGGTTGCATTTGACATGAATATTTAGTTTTGTTTGACAGTGCCATCTAGTGGAGTTACAACAAAATTAACAGAACACAAATTTTCTTGGTGAAAAAATAAATGGATGTGTATAGGATAAAAAAAATATATATATAAGATCGAGAGATAACATAATATTAATTACATATTCAAATCATCATATTTTTACCTTGAACCTACACATTTGAAAATAAAGATTGGCTTTGTTTTTCTGATGCGAGTTTCTGGAGATACACAGAACGTTCAGTCAAAGTGAGAGTCAAAGAGATGAAAAAAAATCAATTTTAAACAGTTCGTGTGTGTTTCCTAATAATAATAATAATAATAATAATAATAATAATAATAATAATAATAATAATAATAATAATAATAATAATAATAATAATAATAATAATAATAATAATAATAATAATAATAATAATAATAATAATAATAATAATAATAATAATAATATAATAATAATAATAATAATAATAATAATAATAATAATAATAATAATAATAATAATAATAATAATAATAATAATAATAATAATAATAATAATAATAATAATAATAATAATAATAATAATAATAATAATAATAATAATAATAATAATAATAATAATAATAATAATAATAATAATAATAATAATAATAATAATAATAATAATAATAATAATAATAATAATAATAATAATAATAATAATAATAATAATAATAATAATAATAATAATAATAATAATAATAATAATAATAATAATAATAATAATAATAATAATAATAATAATAATAATAATAATAATAATAATAATAATAATAATAATAATAATAATAATAATAATAATAATAATAATAATAATAATAATAATAATAATAATAATAATAATAATAATAATAATAATAATAATAATAATAATAATAATAATAATAATAATAATAATAATAATAATAATAATAATAATAATAATAATAATAATAATAATAATAATAATAATAATAATAATAATAATAATAATAATAATAATAATAATAATAATAATAATAATAATAATAATAATAATAATAATAATAATAATAATAATAATAATAATAATAATAGGATTTATAGAGTGAATTTGTTAAATTTGGAAACAAGTTGCCAAAAATATTAATCCAATCACAAAAAATCTGCATGTGGACCAGGGACTGAGGATTAGACATACTGTAGTGTGGGACCACATATTTTGCAATATGAAAAGACCATACGTTAAAATGGTGGGACTAATTTCAATCTGAAAGAAAACATTCAAATGAAAAAATAAATAACATTTTCATTACGTAGATAAATTTGACACTGTTACTAACAGTAACTCAATCTTAATGTTTTTCTTGCAAGAAGTATTATAATAATCTGAAGATTTTATGGGGATTCAATATTTTATATAAGATTATTCCAAAGAAAATATTATTTCAAATCTGTCTGTAAATTACATGAAGTCAGAAACCAAAGCTTTCGTTACCTCCAGGGCTACTAGGTTCAGAGGAATTAGGGATTAAGACTAGTGAATTTTTAAGAAACAAAATAAAAAATTAAATAAAACAATAAATTGATTTTGCATTATATTAAAAATAAAATTGGCCATTGAAGTACTGTTACAGGTTAATAAAACTGAAGAACTGTTTTTGTAATAAAAGAAATTATTTTAATGGAAACTTAGTTGTACAGTTTTTGTCATTCATTGACAGGAGCACAATGATAAATTCTTGTTTCAGCAGCAGAAAATGATCCAATGGTATCCAATGGTAGAGAGAACGGGTCTTTCAAGTCATAGCAGAAATGACAATAGGAAAAAAATATTATACAAAGCCCAGACCCCCTTTTTTTTTCCCCCCATATCTCAATATGATATGTTAAAAATTAACAAAAAAGTTAAAATTATATTCAACTAGCTACAAAACATATCATTTACTTGTTAAATTATATATTACTAATTATAAGAAAATGTTTTGCTTTCAAACAATTGATTCAAGAGATACGAAATTAGATATGGAGAAAGGAAGGATTTAGGATGAAACCAAGTGTTCAACTGGAAGGGTGTCCGTTGTTTTGTATCAGAGATAACTGAAATGTTTAATTTTATTATTTTATTAAATATTAAGTGTATTAATTAATTATAATGCACATACAAATTTTGAGATGTATAATATCTTTTTCTATTTTCACATTAACACATATTATCTCAGGTCATGGAGTGAAAAACAACACTAGAAAATTATTATTTTCCACTTTTTCTGAATAAATAACCTTCAAGGAGTCAATTCTCCTTTTAGAGACAATCTGCTTAATTAATGTTCACTATTGTGGAAATGAAAGGTTGGTACCTTGCGACGCGCCGCAATTGAATAACTTTAGAATGAAATGCGTCAGATTAGAAAGAATCAATGACAAGCGCATCCTATCGCTTGACCTGAGAAACACAATTCTGTCGGCGCCCTGTGCCTCGCTAGTCTCCGTTCGACAGCTGCGGCGTGCATTTCGAGTGGAAATGTTGAAAGTGTTCATCGATAGACAGATGGTTTGTATGTACTACGCACGTATTCTGCGTCGGCAGTGTTCAATCGATGGTGCAGGTATTATACTGCAAATAATTAAGATGTGCCGGATAAAAATGTGTTCACCTTCAAGATTGCTACAGGAAACAGGTTTGTTATCTCTCAAAAATCTTTTTGCTATAAAACAGTTTCTATAAGATTAGAAACAACTAACATTTTAATATTAAAAATGCATTAATTGCCATTATTTCTGTTTAATTCTAAAATATACTAAATATGCATGTGATAAGTATTGTGCTGCTTCTGGATCAATGACCCCAATCCCGATCAGGTTTTTCGTCCCCTTTAACATGATCCGTTGAGCAAATTGTTTTGCTTCTTGAATTAAGTGCACAATGCACACGTTTTGTGGCCATCTTTTTACTTACGTTCTTCTCACACAGTATGGAGAAAATATTGTAATCCTGCGAGACATATGGGCGATTTTTCATGAGAAAAACTCTTATTACCACGCTCTCATCACAAAAAAGGGGATAAATCTTGTTCCAGATGTGTAGTAAATTACTTCTTCTAACACATTGTGTAGACAGAATCCATGTTCCGTAGGTCCTTGATACCGAAAAATCGATTGACGCGAAAACGTGTTTGTCCATGGTCAACACTACCACCTAAATAGATCAGTCGATTTTCTCCAATATTAATAATTCCTGGTCAGTCTGAACGAACTTAAGCCTTGCGCGTTTGAAACGGATATTTCGATTGTTTGAGGTTCTTTACATGAAGCCTCAACATTTAATATTTTCTCAAAAATCGCTCAAAATTTTTGAATTAAACTTTGTCATCGAATAGCGTGAAGTTCTGTTAAAGAAATGGTGCGGGTCTTATTATCGTTGACATATCTAACTTTTTGAAAATTGCAAAAGTTAATTTTTTTTTTCGGTGACCACAACTACAATATTGAAGATAAACATTTATTTCTTAATGAATTCATGTTCAATTTTTCAAAATGAGTAGTTTTTGCGTGAAACTTAGGCCATTTTGAAACAATCTTCCTAAACCGTTTAACAATTTTCGTCGACACCATTGCCTATTCCATAATTACTCGTTTCTTTTCTTCATGCGAAAGGGAAGGAAAGCAATTATTTAAAACTATTGTTCCACTTTTTCACTATCCTAAAAAAAACACTAATTTCATGAGTATCGCTCGTCTCCAAGGCGAGAATATCACAAACAAGAGCGCTCTCCAGCAGGCCGTTAAATAGAGATCCTACGGCTTGGCATGCATTGTCCTTGAGTGGGGGGACGTCACGCGCATGCGCTGCCGCCTCCGATCCGACCTGAAGACGTTGGAGGCATTCGCCAACGGCCTGAGCTGCGCTCGCACATTACCTGCGTTGCGTAGACGTGATGGTGCCGATCTATGACGCCGATCGCACGGTAGACCGAATAAATGAAAAAATATAAATATATTCAAAGGAAAGAAGATTTTTATTTCTTTGCGCGTTGACACACGACTTGCACACCGAAAGAAAACGCCAGACTATCTCTCGCCCGAGATGACCCCGATGACCTCCCAGCATATTTTACGTCTTTCCTCGAATTTCGCACACCGAGAGGCGGTCAACGCTTGCGCCGGGGGCGTAAGCCCCCCCCCATATCGTGCCCTTCTCCGGCGAACTGAAGGCTGACCCTTTGAGATGTCCACTGTTATTAATTTTGGCATTATTGTCAGTTAAATAATTAAACATAACTAAATAAACATGGGCACTGTTCAGCTGAATTTAAATGCACACGAATTTAATTTGAGGTCACTAACCCAGACTTAAAATATCTATGTTCAACAACATCGAATATTTCGTTTCTTTGATCGTATTTTACCGGGAGAGGGTGGCTCAGGGCATCAGCTAATGCCACTGTAGTGCATCAGACCGGGAGGTCCTAGGTTTGAGCCCTGACAGTGGCAGGGTTTTCAACACTAGCTAATTAGATCGAATTCAGTCGGTGTCTGGAGGAAATTCTAGCGGCCGGCTGCTCTGATCGGTAGTTTTCCGTGGTTTTCCGATCCATCAGGCGAATGCCGGAGCAGTACCCTACACGGACCGCGCGCGATCTTTCCTTCCTCTTCCTTGTCCTATCCTCACCTCCTTACTTACACACTAGAGTCCTACACGAGACGATTTTGCTCGAGCATCGCAGCAGTTCCCAGAGAATTCGCTAGTCGTCGGGCTAGTAGGACAGGGTTTTGCTCGGCCGAGACCCATCGAGCGAAATAGCTCGGTCGTCAAACCCGAGCATCCGATGCTCGGTGAGAGGGGGAACGAGGCGGGCTAGTCTTAGTCGGTTGCACACATTCGTTATCGGCGAACACCGATCAACCGCTCGCCGATCCCGAGTAGTGTGGATGAGTTGCTCGCTATTTGCCGAGTGACGAACATTCGGGGTTCCCCCTTCCCACCGCGTGTCGGACTTTTGGACACATCAAAGGGAGCCAACATTCGCCGAAAACGTCAGCTGCTCGGGATTGGGTGAGCGCTAGCCCGCTGCTCGGCGAATGCCGAATGTGTGGAGCCGTCTTTTCGTAGGACGGCAATGGCGTCTCACGGGCAGTGGGCCACAATGAGGCAATGTGCATATAAGTGCTAAAATACAAACGATGGCTAAATTAAGGAGACGTGGGCATGGAAAACGGGACAGTTTATGTGAATGCATGGAAATATTGCGTTTCAAATAAAAATCATTGAAACATTTAAATAGATTATTTCTGGTGGGATTTTTTAAATTTTATCATTCTGGATAAAGTACATAATACGTGCTGCGCTCAAACGAAAGAGTAAAAATATCTTTCTGGTACCATTGATTGTTAAAAAGTTTCTAAATAAATTAAATAATACATTATTCACAAATTTCAAAATTCCTTGCAAACATATTAACTTTATTTACCGAGGTAAATAATTAATATTATTTTTCAAATTTATTTACTGTAATCATTACTCGTTTTCCAATATTTTAAAAACAAAAATTTGACGCCGATAAAAGAAGTGAAGTTTTCAAAAACATCTCAGAATGTAATGTTTTTCTTGTTTTTCCCGCGGAAAGAGAGATGTTCGTGTACATACAAACTTACTAAATCTGAAGAAAGTCTTTGGAATGTCAAACAATATGTGAAGCCTCTACCTCTTATCATTATTATTTTTAGATTCCTTCTCCTTTTTAGATTTCTGATGTGTTAGGGCTCCATCTCCAGGCGAATGTAAGCTTTCATAATCCTCTTAATTTCCTTTTGAAGCCATGGCACACTGTAAACACGACCGATCACATTGCACTCCCAGACCCTCCTCTATCAACGCGTTGCGTAGGCCGAAGCTCCAATACGTGGAAATTGCCGCCGCCGCCATGGGCTCGCCCACCGCGAGCGAGCACAGGATGCTCGAGTATACAATACTCGAGTCTGAAATGCTCGAGCGAGTACGAGCGGGCAAATGGCACGCCTTGCAGATCTCTATTACTCTCACCCTTACATGCACTACACTCACACACATGCCGGGAGATCGGTCGGGATCTTACAGCGTGTCCCGGCTCTGGCGGTGCTCTGCAAGTGGGATACCTGGTTGAGAAAAACCGTAAGCCGACGTTAGGTCGGGGCCGGATCTCGCCATTCAGTGGAGGAAGATCACCGCCATCTCCCGCGTTAAAACATGCACTACACTTAGGAATTATTGGCCTTATCAGTTGAAACACCCGAAATCGATCAATCGATATATTTGATCGATATCATTAACTATCGATGTTTTGTTATCGATGTCACATCACTGCTCTTGGGGCGGTACCTCTTTGGGGGAGGTGCCTGGTAAGTGAGAAACTCCATATATAACATCCCAAGATAACACATTCACTACACTTGCGGGACTGATTATCACAGCAGTTGACGTGCCCGAAAACGGTAATCTACAGCCCGTTGCCATTAGGATGGGAGTGGAGATTTGATGCGGAAGGAAGAATCGTGCTCGACCCGTGGTACAAGATCTCAACCTCAAATTGTTCGAAGGAGTCTGATCAGAGAATCCAGCCTCTTGAATTCTCATTAAGGAAGTGGCGTCATTCAGTCCCGCCCACTGAGCTGGTTTCGAAGAATCCATCTCCGTCGGGACTCGAACCAACGTCTTCCCGATCTAGGAACGTCGGTCGCGCACTCGCAACTACATTCGCTTTCTTCTTTTGCTCGTCGTTGAACGTGAGGAACGGTCGTTATCGGGGTCTTCCCCACCAGGAAATTCCCGCAAAATCAGCCGCGTTTTATCTACTTCTTCGTTGAATACGTATTAGTCGCGCACATGTCTACTTCCAGTCCAAGAACAGACAGAAGACTGATCGGAGTAGCTGGTCCTTGGGCCCTGGTGGCGAGTAGTTCCGACAGGACGTCATCTCTTTGCTTAAACTGCTCCCGACGAGCCAAGGCTGCTGCTTCCGGCGTGAACGACAGGGAAGGTCAGAAAAGTGAGTTCCGATAACATAAATTTCCATTTCTTGTCCGGGGAAAGTGTGCCAGGAGAAGCAATTGCCTTTTTACGATCGTCTTACATGGCCTGAAATTTCTGTCATTGTGTATGTTTGCGAGGAGGTGTCATGGTAAGGTAATATTTGATTCTGGTAGAATATGGCTTATCAACCGTGTAAACGGTTTTAAAAGTATTTTCATGTATTGAAAATTTGTTTCATACTTCATTTCTTTCATGCCTAACATTGTTCAAATATGTACTTACAATATCTGGCATTGGACTTGCAATTAAATTAAAAATTCCGTTCAAATATTCCGAACACGCAATGGCCTTGTATGTTACTCCATACGGATATGACTGGTAATATTGCTATTTCAAAATTATAATCTCCGTAAAAAATACTTGCAGGTGTGTATGATGCATATATAGTTAGAATTTAGTACAGCTACATTTTTTACGCTTTTTGCAAATATGCACAAAAATTCACATAAAATATTGCCTCTAAGCAGTTCTTCTGCGTTATTATCTAATCGTAATATAAGATCATTTTCAATTAATTCCGAAAATTCTGTCGCAACTTTCTACATCTTCATTTGATTCTTTCCCGGATTTGCTTAACACTTCCATATTTTTCTCCCCTAAGTTTTGAAGAGATTAAAACCACAAACTCAGTCCGATTTGTGCTTACTTCTACAATTGCTCTATTAACCGTTTTGTAGGCAAATCTATACAAATCTTAAAAAGAGTTTAGTATGTTTATGTAAATAAGGTGTTAGTTAAGTTTAACAATACTAAGTTGTTAGTCACATTTATTTGAAAACCACACATCATTTATTTATTTGCACACTTAAGAACGTAAATGTGACAAGTCGAATGTAAGAAAGGGCATTCAATCTCTAATACTCAGATTTTTCTATTTCTCCGTATTCACTTGAAGGTCTTTAAATTTAACAAGTTCCAAGGCAATACTGTTCGTAGGTTTTTGTAAATTTATTTTTAAAAAGTACGTAATACGAACGAAAATGAAATGAAATGAAATCTGCCGCGCGATTTACTAGGTAATTAACTTGTTCACTTAAAGATGGCAACATTCAGTGATGCCATGAAAGAAAAGTATGGCGTACGGAGCGAAAATTTCCTTTGGTCACTGGAGTTTAATCAACGCCACCCACGTAGATCTATTTAGGATGCATTTGTTTAATATACGGCATACTCACCAAAATCGCAGCGACAAAACACGCCAAAACACGTTTTTGGAAGTTTCTTTGAATCTTATGGCCGTATCTGAAAACAGTTCCCCATCAGGAGACCGAGACGCGTCAAATGACATCTCATGTCTCAATTGGTCTAATCCGACAAAACTGACTCATTCCCTTTTATGGAAATGGATCCAAAAACTCGCCCGTTAAATATTGTCCTCTCGTAACAGTAGTATCATTTATACATTCCGTTGCCCTGGAAGTTGCATTGGAGTCCAGTGCATTTTGGGCTTGCGAATATTCCCGTCCAATATTTAATAATACTGATACGACTTACCCTCAAACCGCTTTCGACAGTGCCAACCCCTGCTTTCTTGCGAATGCTGATTTGCAACACGATGTTTGTTCGTGGAAGGAAACCATTCAAGACGAGTTCATAAAAGCATATGTTACATAACAATATTTATGAGAAATTTACTTTCTACGACGCACACCGACGTTTAATATTCTACCACTACCAGGAAATCTGCTAACACGCTGCGACGCCGTTCTGACCTCCTTCATTGGCCCAAAGGAGTTATGATAAGGGTATAGTACGTATGGTGGTATGATACGGTGTGGTTCGTATGGGGTATGAAACGGGTAATGTACGTATGGAGGAGTATAGGGTTTGGTACGTATGGGAGTATGATATGGGGGAGTATGGGTATGTACGGTATGATGATAGGGGGTAGTATGGAGGTGTGATACGGGTATGGTATAGATACGGGTTATGTAACGTATGTGATCGATACAAGTTGGAATGATTGAAGGCGTTGTCATTGTCAACAATAGTATTTATTTCACAAATAGCAGCTTTCGATGGCTTAGCCATCATTATCAGTTTTCTAATGAAAACTGATGATGATGGCTAAGCCATCGAAAGTTTTCTGATGAAAACTGATGATGATGGCTAAGCCATCGAAAGCTGCTATTTGTGAAATAAATACTATTGTTGACAATATATATTTCACATCGAAAAGCTGCTATTTGTGAAATAAATACTATTGTTGACAATGACAACGATCATTCCAATCATTCCAATTATGTAAATGTCAACTACACCTCACCACTGAATCAAGATCGGTACAAGGCCACTAAAAATACGTGACAAACGCTTTCCGACTGATCCTTCGCAATCGCACAATTACGGTAACCACCGCTTCGGGTTTGATTTCGAGTGTTCGGGTTCCAGAAGTAATTCCCGGGTTTCGGGTAAATGTGAAAATTTTCAGGTTTATACGACCTCAACTGTATACAATTTAGCGAATTTTTTCAAATTTGTTAGCCAGCCATTGCAAATGGAACTATTAAAAATGCCATAACAAATAAAAAATGGTCTCGTATATTTTACTAAGTATATTTTACCGTATTTTTGATTCTCGTATATTTTACTAAGTATATTTTACCAAACAGATTTTAAAAAATAGCTCATGAAATAAAAAATACATTTTTTTCGTTATTGTGCTTAAAAAGTCTAGTCGCACTAAAAGATACCCAATTTTGCTAATAACTAATTAATATAATGCAAAAATAATACAAAAATTATGTTTCATCGAAAATATAATTAACAGTATAGTTTAAACATTAAATATTAAACATTCATTATGGCTTAATTTTTGTGACACCTTCTCCCCGGGTGTCATCTCCGGATCACGGGCTTGCAAAAGGTGGCAACCCTTCTCGCAAAGTATTCACCAATACCCATGATCTGAGCCAAAGCCTATGCTGCGGAGTGCTATTTCTCTTTCTCACATACTACTTACGTAGTATAGGGAAATCCAATAATGCAGCAAAAAGTTGCCCGTCTGTCTGACTCTAATTTTTTTCAATTTTTTTGGTACAAATGATGCTAAATAAACTGAATAATGCGACAAAAATTCCATTGTAATGTATTCTTTTATTTTTTCAAAAATTACACAAATTAATTATTTTGTAATATCTCTCCCGTCGTTAAAATATATTTTTAGCATTGTTATAAAATAGATTTATATCATTGTTTAAAAAAAGTTATGTACAGGTGTGTGAGTACACACACACACACACACACACGCGCGCGCGCGCGCGCGTTGCAATGTCTAAAAGTTCAATAAAATGGTACACTGAATTGCGTTATACTCGCGGGAAGATACGAAGTTGAAGAATGTGTAGAAAATGTTAGAATTCTTACGATGAACATTATAAGATACCGTAGTTAACGTGTATAGTTTAAATTTATTTCACATACGCACACATTGAGACGATGTTCAAATGTTGAATTTGCGATGTAATGCTTTGTGAGAAAGGACTTCAAACAAACGTTTCTATTGTGTTCCGTATGTACTTTCGTACATGTTATTCGCTTCGCACCCACCCCTCCACCCCCTTACGAGTGACTTTCCTCCACAATATTTTTCTCCCTATTGCAGTTCCCCAGTAATAATGTATTCCGAGGTTTGTTGAAATGACATTGTTCCTATCTCAAAATAAAGAAAAATCGTAAAATTTCAATTTTTTCAATTTTTGTTGAGTCGTATGCTCCGTTTTATTCTCTTTTAAATACTTCAAATCATTTCTTTCTACGTTTCTTAGTTTTTGAGCAAACCTTTGTACTTTCTCGCTACGGATGCTGCACGAAAAAACGGCAAATTTTCGGCAGAAAAACTTATTACAGGGAGAAAGGACTAGAATAGTTGATGTGTCACTAAAAGTATACGTTAAATGAACTGAAATGTGCAGCATATACTTATTAATTATTATTAAACAATTATTTTTATGAAACAATTAAATGCCGACTCTTTAGCCTCCACAGGACCTTTATCGTTCTAGTTCATTCTCTAGAATATACATTTGTAATGAATTTACAAAAAAAAATCAAAATTCATCAACTTGTTGAGGAAATAAGATATATGAAGTAAAAACCTACATTTTTTGCAATTAATTAATTAATTAATTAATTAATTAACAAGAAATAGAGAAATAAATAAAATTATTTAATCTCTAAGAGCATATGTAAATCAAATGTATAAAGGAAAATAAAATAGAAACAATATATTTGATATTATATCCTCTGGTAGGCAGCTACCTCAAGTTGAAAGACACACATACTTATCCATAATTTGTTTTGTATCTTAAACTTTTCGGCAACGGATACATTTACGAGGCAATATTTAAACCGACGGTAAGATAAATAAGTGTTACTTGGAATAATAATTATATTTATTAAAGGTTAATTATAATACCACAAACAAGAGTATTTTCACAAATTTTGTTGATACAATAAACTTACGTTGTTTTGAACAGATGCAGTTTAATTGATAATAGTTTTCAAAAGAAACGTTTTATACAAACGTTGTATGGCATTTTATCCTCTCCCTACGGAGAAATTTATTTGAATCACGTTTTTGCAAGACTAAAGGTTAAACAGTTATGGGGCGAAACTGCAAATGTCAGAAAAAATATAGGTTTAGCACAGAGTCTGGGAGGAGGTAGAAAACTCGGGTTTTAACTAGTGCCTGAGTATGTTGTATATACAACCCAAAGAAAGTTCGTATGATCTTGTTCCAGGTAAACTGTACTTACAAACTGAATTATAAGCAAACATCAAAATTGAATAATGGAGTGAATTGTTTTTATTGTATTATAAATGCCCTCGCTCTCGGGTTCCCGCAAGGATTAATCCGACCCTGCCTCTCTCTCATTCAGTTTCGTTGCTTGTCTTGAAGTAAAGTGAACTTGTGATAAATTGTGGTAAAGTCTCATTCAAACACCATTCTTTTAGGAGACAGGTTGAAGGATGATGCCCTCCAAGTATTATCTTGGCTGTCCGGGATGAGCCGCGTCTCACGCGTTGTGGCCTTCCTGTTTCGGTCAACATGTTGTGGTCTTCTTCAGGGCGTACTGCTGAGCAGTCGTCTCAGGCGTTGTGGCCTTCATGTTTCGGTCAACATGTTGTGACCTTCTTCAGGGCGTACTGCTGAGCAGTCGTCTCAGGCGTTGTGGCCTTCATGTTTCGGTCAACATGTTGTGCCTTCTTCAGGGCGTACTGCTGAGCAGTCGTCTCACAGGGCGTACTGCTGAGCAGTCGTCTCAGGCGTTACTGCTGAGCAGTCGTCTCAGGCGTTGATGGCCTTCATGTTTCGGTCAACATGTTGTGGCCTTCTTCAGGGCGTACTGCTGAGTAGTCGTCTCAGGCGTTGTGGCCTTCATGTTTCGGTCAACATGTTGTGGCCTTCTTCAGGGCGTACTGCTGAGCAGTCGTCTCAGGCGTTGTGGCCTTCATGTTTCGGTCAACATGTTGTGGTCTTCTTCAGGGCGTACTGCTGAGCAATCGTCTCAGGCGTTGTGGCCTTCATGTTTCGGTCAACATGTTGTGGTCTTCTTCAGGGGTGTACTGCTGAGCAATCGTCTCAGGCGTTGTGGCCTTCATGTTTCGGTCAACATGTTGTGGTCTTCTTCAGGGCGTACTGCTGAGCAGTCGTCTCAGGCGTTGTGGCCTTCATGTTTCGGTCAACATGTGGTCTTCTTCAGGGCGTACTGCTGAGCAGTCGTCTCAGGCGTTGTGGCCTTCATGTTTCGGTCAACATGTGGCTTCTTCAGGGCGTACTGCTGAGCAATCGTCTCAGGCGTTGTGGCCTTCATGTTTCGGTCAACATGTTGTGGTCTTCTTCAGGGCGTACTGCTGAGCAGTCGTCTCAGGCGTTGTGGCCTTCATGTTTCGGTCAACATGTGGTCTTCTTCAGGGCGTACTGCTGAGCAGTCGTCTCAGGCGTTGTGGCCTTCATGTTTCGGTCAACATGTTGTGGCCTTCTTCAGGGCGTACTGCTGAGCAATCGTCTCAGGCGTTGTGGCCTTCATGTTTCGGTCAACATGTTGTAGCCTTCTTCAGGGCGTACTGCTGAGCAGTCGTCCTCAGAACAGTGCCCTTTGAGGAAGGCCACAACATGTTGACAGAAACGTCAGCAACCACTACAGAGACACGGCTCATCCCGGACTATCTAGATAATACTAATTCCAGCCGCGAAAGCCTATACAATCGATGCCCTCCAAGGATTATTACGGGATGGGTGTTTATTTTTCGCGTTTTCAACGTGGACAAGGAGACACACAATTCTGATTAGAATAATTATTTTCTTCCAAAAGTAGTGGACAGGTTTCTCGTTTTTGTTTTGTAGTCCAGTAGAAGTTGGGTAACATTTCTAAATAATTTAAACCAATAGTTTGACGAAATACGCGTTTTCGGAGTCCTTGACACCGAAAAAGTGTTTTTTAAAACGTCTGCGTATTCAACTTGCCCCTTCTGATTTTTTTTTAATAGTACTGTTTGGATTTTTATGTCACGTAAAAACGAAGATTATTAGTTTGGGTATTACTGAAATCCCAGTTCGCTACCTGCCGAATGCAAACGCAGCACGAATTGAAATTTTAATCAAACATTATTTACACCTGAAAAAAGTTCTGCCGTAGTCAAAGATCAACACAGTACTCAAGACGATACGCACACATGCGATTACCTATCTCAATATGTCTGTGCGATTGTCAACAATACTGGCACCTTAAGTGCGCAGACGATTTTCAACAAAATTAATATTTCCTCTTTGATCAGACCTGATTCAATGCTCTGCACAAGCGGATAGTTTTATTTTCGGACGAACTTTACGTAAAGAAATTTTGCCCTTGAGAAATTTTGCATTTTTTAAAAAAGACTCAAAATATTGTCTTCAGTTTTTTACTTCAATAGTGCACGTTTAATAATTTTCGTTAAAACCTTTGAAATTTCGAAAGTATCAAAAGTTCAGCATTCTTTGGACTCACACCTACTATAACTGCACTAAACAGTTTTTTGACATTAGTAGTTTTTGAGTATTTTAGCGTCAAGTGGTGACAAGATTGTCTCATGAAATTATTTTCCGGAATGACTTCAAATTTTTCCCTAAAACCTTTTATACGGTTAGAGCTAAAAATTCACTACCTCACATGACGTCAGAATCATTTTGATTCACTTATTTTTCAAAAGAACATTTTCGTAAGTTTTTTGAAATCTCCCATGGCGTTAACACATTAAAAATGTATTTATGAGCACAAGTGCTTAAGACGATTTCGTATGGAGAAGCTTGAAATCCGAGTTTCTATTGTAAATAAGTTCAAAATCGTGCACTTATATAGACGTTTAAACGACATTTTCTTAAAAACGTGTCAAGTTTTGTCCTAAGATTTCATGTGAACA
Organism: Teleogryllus oceanicus; assembly: GCA_964035755.1. Lineage (NCBI taxonomy): Eukaryota > Metazoa > Arthropoda > Insecta > Orthoptera > Gryllidae > Teleogryllus > Teleogryllus oceanicus. The sequence goes on from CAXIVR010000008.1 coordinate 14,041,242, forward strand.
GAGATTTTGCTCTTTTATGATACTCTAAAAGATTGTTTTCAATTAAAATATTAGGGAACTGTAAAATTGACCAAATGTGAAAGAAATGTACTTTTTTTATAAAAAACAATTTCTACAAAATTGAGATTACAGGAATAAAAGCACCGTGTTAATTGCTACGATCTGGAAATATAATATACTTCAGCATTTTATATTAAGTTAATTAATTTTGAGAAGATTGTTTATTAATGTATAAGAAGTTGAAATATTTTAAATCTGAAGTAACTTCGTTGACATAGTTGCGACGGCAAATAATGGTGTTGAATGCCATTGGTATAAATAGCTCAAATGTTGCGAAACGTGAAGTGGTCATCCATGCACAAAAACGACAATTTTACCTACAAATATTTGTATAAATTATTATTGTAGGTTGTTGTTATAAAACTGACCAAAGTCCGATAAAATGAGGTGGTCTCTTGACTTTTGAGGCTTCGGTAGAAGCGTCACGGACAATAATGCTGTAGGTTCGAATCTCGCTTAAGGCGAGAATATTTTCACTTCTGTTCGTAGATTGGGAACATTCCCAGACACTCGGGTATTACTTTTACACCCTAACACGGTACTTCTATAATATCAATGGGAGCGGTGGCTCAGTGCATCAACTGATGTCTCTGCAGCACCTCTAACTGGGAGGTCCTAGGTTCGAGTGCTGACGGCGGGAGGATTTTCGACACCTGCTTGTCAACTACGTGGAATTCAGTCGCTGTCTGGAGGAGAATTCTAGCGGCCGGCCGCTCTGATCGATAGTTTTCCGTGGTTCCTCCGATCAACACCAGGCGAATGCCGGACCAGTACACTACAAAACTGGCCACGGACCGCGCGCGATCTGTCCCTCCCCTTCCTGGTCCTATCCTCTCCCCTTACACACTCACACTAACATGCACTACACTACCACACATGCCGGGAGACCGGTCGGGAGCTTAGAGCTTGTCCTGGCAAGGGCGTGCCCCGCTGGTAGGAGATACCTAGTAGAGGAAAACTCCACCAGTCGACGGTAGGCCGGCGCCGGATCTCACCAAACTGTGGGGAAAGATCACCGCCACCGTCCGATGAAAAACATGCACTACACTAACGGGACTAATGCTATCCGTAGTTGACGCACCCGGAATCACTAATCAATCTATCAATCAATCCATAATATCTTGTCTTGCCAGGTAGGTTTGCGCAATATGTGTGCATTATTGCGGGAGTCTCTCTCTACACCCAGAACAGAACAAGGGTGCAAGAACCGAGATGGGTGTGAGGGCTACCTGGGACTACCCTAAGTTCGGACAACACGATAGAGGAGAGCTTTACTTTCAGAATGGCTCCCAGAGAAATCGTAGTTACCGTGGGAGGGTCCTGGTAGGGCCATAGGTGCCGGTAGATGGTAGCCAGGAAGAGGTGGGCCAAAATCGAAATGTATTATCCGCGCGCGTTTTCTTGAGCCCTCGCTTCGCTACTTGTGAGACGAGTGGGGAGTTTCGTTATTTTCACAAAGGAATTTTGTACTAAATTTGTAGTTCGTTTTTCGATGCAATATAGTTTCTATTACACTGGAGCGAACATTTGTTTGTTTACAATGCTCTTTTTTTATAATTTATTCTCAATTCAACTAATGTTGGCAAAGGAATGGGGGTAGGTATTCCGGGAATCGAGAAAATGTGCGCGTATTATAGCTCGGACTCGCAAAAAGAGAACTATCTATACTTGAGTTTTTGAACGTGGCATCTGAGAGTATTGAAACAATGGCGCAATTTATAACAAATTCAGCCCCAGTTGGCGCGCCATTTGAAACAATGCCTCTGATTTAATTTTTGAATTTAATATTTCCTCTGCCCTTCTAATATTTATTCAACGTAACCCGTTTCAAATTTATAAGATAATATGGGCGCCAGGAAATGATTACGTTAATTCAATTATTAAAAATTACTCTTAAACTACTATTTCCATTCAATTAATATCCGGCTAACTGGGTCGATGGGTCTTATAAGAAATAATCGCTATTGCCTACTAATAGCCGATTATTCGATCTGTAATCTGTACAGAGTGGCCGAGGAATCTGAAAAGCAAATATACATTTCTAGCTACTCATTTGCTGGAATTGGCTAAATGAAAATCATCTTTTCTATTCACAGAAACTTGTAAGTTTATTCAATGTTCCTTGTTAACAATACGAAACTTTTGGTCATGACCAGTCTCAAACCTTATATTGCAGTACCAGTCTTCGCGTGCTCTCGACCGATGTCGACTCGTAGAACCCTTTTCAATCTTTCCCGGTGTCGATGGCTCCAGGTTCAAATACCGTCTTCTTTTCTTCCGTTCTGGCACAAGTGTACTCAAGTCACTGATCCTCACCGCCTCATAAATTGATAAGACTTAATTAATTCTCCGTTTAAAAGTTACCAGTTCTTTATACGCGTATACTTAAAATATTAAAGTTCAGAAAACTATATCTGCATCAAATACTCCCAGTCCTGTTGCCGACAAATTCACCCGAGTTCACAATTCTAGCTGCTGCACTCGAAATATTTCCAATTTCCGCACCTTCATCAATATTCTAAGTCCGACAATCATACGCTCCAAAGTAAATGTTCACAATTCCCAAACTCCCGACATCAATTGTCTACACACGACCCGCACAGCACCACGGCATAAGTCGGAATGCCTCCATATTCCACTCTTTCAGCCCATCAAAACTCGGTCCGTCTTTCTACTGTTTCTTGTCAGAAAAAGTTCCATGCCTATCCAATCCCTCAATTACTTACAAATTCAACTAGCCGCACCCCAGACTGTCATTGCTTTCTCGGCGAATCCCCAAACAGTTTACTTTATCAACTAGCCGCGCCCCGTGGTTCAAAGCAATGACGTTTGTTGACCTTGACGACTAGTCCACCGTTGCTATGCCGCCATATTTACAAATGTCTATTCTTACAATTCACCCTATTTACAATAAATGTGAAGCAATACAAGGTCCCACATATTGGTATGTCACAGTATTCCGCCTTCAAGATGGAATATGGCACGACTTATGCGTCTTTCTTGTTCCTGCCGCAAGATGTCGCATGATCGCGACCGTATCAAGCAGTGCTGCAGATCAAGGGACTCTAACGGTAGCATCGAGAAAGACGCAAAACGTCTTGCCTTATCCCGTCTTGAAGATAATACCCTCAGATGCTACGTTAGAAAAAACGACGTATAGGACGAGGTCTGTGCCATTTTATAGCACCTCTAGTTTACATTTGTAAAAGAAAGAGGTAACCGTTGCACGTGAGCAGTGTTCACAGAGCGGCGAGCCGGCTGATCCTGACCACAGTCTGCCTTTCTTCCGACGCGGAAACCAAGAGAGCTTTTCAGATAATGCGCGGCGGAAGCACAAACGTATCGGAAGAGGTCAGATTAGCAAGTGACAGTTGCGACTGTAACTTTACAAACGAGCTGTAAGAATCTTTTCTTGAATTTATTTTTGTTCACTGAGCATCCCTATGGCTTTGAGTTATTGAGTGTGATAATTTGAGTTATACAAATATATACAGCATTTTATCGTACAACTTTACATTTATCACCTGTATCTTATGGTTGGCATTGGTGAAATGGTATTTCAGGGGAGAGGAATGATATTTTTTTCTCCCACATTTCAATGTTTGTGGGAGAGGAAATGTGAAAAGATAGATGTTTTGGTGGCACAAAAATCACCGAAGCATGGAAAACCATAAAAAACTTGAGGAAGGAAGCTAAAGAAGGAGCCAACCTCCCTATTATCAATTTTAATGAATGGGAAAGACACTTTAAATCTCTCCTAATGGAAGACAGAATCGAATATCAAGGAACAGATTATGAGTTTCAAGGAGAGGTCGATATAGGACATACCAACCCAATAACCGTCGAAGAAGTAGGAAGAGCCGTTATAGATATGAAAAATGGAAAATCTCCAGGACCTGGAAACATACCGATAGAATTGGTGAAATATGGGCCAACTGTTCTGTGGGAGTGACTGAGCAAACTGTTCAATAAATGTATGCTCGGCAGTGAAGAAGTTCCATATGAATGGAACATAGCATATCTCAGTCCTATTCATAAGAAAGGGAGTAAGAAACTATGTGGCAACTATCGTGGAATAAGTGTTATATGCTCTATTGGTAGGTTGTATGGTCGAATTCTGAAATCAAGAATAGAGGAGACTATAATTGATATGGAAGAAAAGGAATGAGGGTAACATAAGAAATTTAAGACAGATGGTTGGAAAGAGATTGGAAAAAAATATGAATAGCCACTTAGTGTTTATTGATCTAGAAAAAGCATACGACACGGTCCCACATAAGAAATTATTTGAAGTATTGTATCAAAGCACAATTAACAAAATATACGTGAGAAGTATATTTAATATATATAAATCATCGGAATGTTTGATTAAAGTGGGGAAAGAGATCACAATGGAACCTTTCAGAATTACGAAAGGTTTGAGACAAGGTTGCTGCCTTTCTCCAACATTATTTAAGATTTATATTCAGAAAGCACTGAAGTTGTGGTGCAGGAAATGTGCAGGTATGGGTATTGAGATAGAAAAAAATGTGTATATACACTTTTGTTTGCTGATGATCAGGTGCTCATAGCTGGAGATGAGGAAGATATTTCCTTTATGACTAGAAAATTATTCGAAGAATATACAAAATGGGGTTTAAAAATAAATTTTGAAAAATCAGAATACTTGAGCTGTGGAGAAGATGCCGGAAATCTTAATATTGAGGCCATCAGATCAAGGTTTGTAAAGAGTTTAAGTATCTGGGCAGCATCTTAACACAGGATGGAAAATGTGATCGAGAAATCCAGCATCGAGCAACTAAAGGAAGAACGGCAATCTCAAAATTAAACCCGATACTTTGGTTCCCAAAAATAGGATGGAAAGTTAAATTGATGATGTACAAGTCCATTATAGAACCTATAACAACATATGGAAGTGAAAGTTGGGAATTAACTCAAAAGAACAAAGAAAAATTGAAAGCAATAGAAATGGACCATCTCAGAAGATCTTTGAGAATCTCACGTCGAGAACATGTAAGCAATGAAGAAATAAGAGAAAGGGCGCAGTCTCAGTATAACATCGTTGACAGAATCCAAGAAAGGCAGCTTCTCTGGCTCGGGCATGTATTAAGAATGGGAGAAGATAGATGGCCGAAGAAAATTATGCTATATCAACCTACAGGAAGGAAAAGAAGAGGAAGACCTAGAACATCGTGGTATGCAGGAGTACAAGAAGCCATGCGTGCAAGGAATATTGAAGAGGAGGAAGAAGCATGGCGAGACCGAGACCTGTGGCGTCGGAGGTGCGGGAAGCGGCGACAGCTGTGGGACCCCCGCAGAAGAAGAAGGAATGATATCGTGGAGTTAGTTTTTTTTTAGTTATTTTATATTTGAAGAAATTGAAGAATAATCCTAGTGTGTCGTGTGCTGGACATTGCGGTACATTTGCGAGAGAGAATACATTTGGTCTCACAATATTGGTTAGTAGTTGTTCAATAGTAGTTGGCAAAAGGTATATAATTGAAGTTTGAATGTCGGGAGGTCATGGGAGAAGTCGGTTGTATGGGGGGAGGGGTTATTTCAAAGATTGCGTATTTGTTTTTTAATTTCAAAAGCCAGGTACTGGGAGTGAATGGTTTGGCGAAACAATAGCTGTTTAAGAATAATAAATTAAATTTTATTTTCGAGTTCTGAAAGGCTCAAATCATAAAAAAGGACGAAAATACCCTATATATTTTAATACACTCATTAAAATTTTATAATTGATGGTAATAATAGATAAAAAATTTAAAATAATAATGGATTATTTGGTCCTGTATTGTGGAATAAAGATCATGATTCCTAAGGAGTAACTGTAATGTTATTAGAGAGTTATCATTGTTAATAGATATTGTGACCTCGTTGTTGAATTAAGAATTTTTGGCAGAATTTGGGGCAGAAGTTTTTATTTGTTGGTCTGTTTGTCCTTAGTCTTACAAGATCTGAGTTGAACCTATGTAATCCAGGTTGGTTTTTATCTCTATTTAGGTTATGTATTTAAGAACGATAGCATTGAATACATTAAAATATTTATGATTCAGAACTATATTAATAATCCAGTCGGCAAGTACATTTTACCTGGAAAAAGGACAAAACTTTTTCTTCGAGCGTGTTGAATGAAACTAGGCACTAGTTAAAATCTCAAGTTTTAGACCTCTCAGACTGCGGTAACTCAGGAAGACCTGAAAAAACGATATTTTTCTTTTTTCGTGTTTTCGCTATAAACTCTTTAAAGGGCAATCCTGTAGAAAAATAATTGAAATACATCCATCTATTTTTTAATAATATTTTCTGCAATGGTTACATTTGAGAGACAATGCTTACACCGACGGTTAAATATATATAATAATATAACATAATAAAATTATATTTATTATAAGGGATTGTCCACAAATTACGTAATGCCAAAGAGGGGGGTTAAGGTAGCTTTGCGCTGTGTTACGTAGGGGAAGGTACTCGTAGTTACGTAACGCAGATATTTATTTTTAAAATTTTCGGCATCTGCCGAAAAAATTCCTTTAATTCAGCCTCATATTAAACCTTATAGTAATTAACGAATCGAGAGTAAAAATAGGGGGATAATTGCATGAATGGTATGTTCAAGAAAACGCATGACGAATGGAGCGAGTTTTCTTATGTATCATGAGTGCAATTATACTCCTTTATGCGCATGTTACGTTTAATATTTTTTCGTTTCCATTTACGAATAAATCAAATTTTAAGAAATTCAAGCACATCTTTTCACACGCATGCATTTCATGATACATGCATTTCATGACGTAGTATTGCTTCTGAAAAAGATCTATTTTAGTGGGCCTTGAATATTTTTTCGTTCCGCGTAATATTTGAAAATGGAAGGTACTAAACATATGCGGATAAAATATTAGAAACTGACAAAGTTATGAAAACATTACTTCCAACGAAAAATAAAGACAGGTATGAGGGAGAATACACCATGTGTATATATATATGGGAAAAACTAGTCATTTCTGACAGTTTTGCCATAACATACTTTTTAGAACTGGTAAACACAACTGATTTTTACATTTTTTACATTCGTAATTCTAAGACCAAATGTTTTACATGTAAAACATTTAATAAATTCACGTTAGTTTATATCGTTTTATAAGTCGTTTACGTTTACGTCGCTTACCGTTTACTTGCCCATTGTAGTTTCATTAATTTGTTGTTTATATGTAGGTGTGGTAGGTTGTAACATGTGATGAACTTTGTTTGTTTCAAAATCGTGGCTGCGGCTACGTCTAGTTATAGTTTCTTAATTAGACGATTGCGCTCGGTTTCTGAATTCTGATTGGTATGTGTGCATTTTTAATTGCATGGTGGAATTTTAATTGCTCGTGTGCTATTAACATAGAGATAATCAACGATTTTTCATGAAATTAATGAGCTTATTTAGGTAACTAAACGAAAAAATATTAATAAAGTAAATAAAAAATGTTAGTGGTATATTGATTTGAACCTTTGGGATGGCTTATGGGCAGCGTAGTCTCTTCCCGTGCAGTGGTCCAGGGTTCGATTCTCGGTCGAGGTAAAAACAGAAAAAAAAATAGAGTTGTAATCTTCCTTTCCCAGTTTCTGTAGCTGTGTAACGTAGAAGAGCTCAAGCAGGCGGATCTTGCTAGTTACGGTGAAGAGAATACGTCATGTTCGCCTCATGTTGCTCTTACCCCCAATCATGCGAATTTAACTAGGCCCAGGCAAGGGGGACACGGGTAGCTGGCCGGCGAAGTCGGACAACCGACCCAATAACGCCAAATACGTACATATTGATTTGAACTGTTAGATTACGAAAAAATATTCTAAACTGATTTATGGTGTATTCTAGAATGAAGTTAAATTTGTAGTAGATACGTCCATGCGTCATCCACGACGGTGTATGCACGGCTTGTCAAAAATGTTCACGCCTACGCTTCCTTCCTTCATCAAAAAATTGACCCCAATTGTTAGGTGCAGTGAGTACCACCATCGATATTTAATTTTAATAATATTCAATTTAATATATAACAAAAAATAAATAAATGCAACTCGTGGTTACACCAACATTTATTTTTGTTTATTGTACACGTAAGCTTCCGCTGCTCGAGTCGATGACTTCTTGGCTGTCTGCCTCAGGGCATGCCCTGAGGAAGCCTGCGACATGTCAGGCGGAAGGTTGGCCTCACAGCTCACTACGCGGCGTCACCCGGACAGCCAAGAAGTTATTTATTGGAAGTGCGGGGTGTCTTGTCGCAAGCGTTACGTAATTATTTAGGGAGAGGGGTTCAAGTGCCCGTTACCGGTGCGTTACCAGGGGAGAAGGGGTATTCAAAATACTTCAAATTTGCGTTACGTAATTTATAGACGTCCCGTAAGATCTAATTTTGTAAATGTTTCATGGGCTTCGTGTACAGTATTCCCTAAATTAAAATATATTGATGATCCCCGGAAAAATACAACTAGATCTTACTCCTGACATGTTTACAAAGTTTAAGCTCAAAAGCTTCTAGAGTGTGGATCACATACACCTGTCATCCATTCATCCTGATATCCCGATTCTTGAGTACAAAACTGTATATCTACAACATCTGCCTTAACCATGTCATAACCATGTTTATGACACCACTGACAGACCTCAAAAACTTAAAGATCGTATTGTTGAGGCGATGATAGGTTAAGTAAAACAAAATACTGTTACTAGAGTACGGTCCATGAAAAAGTGTATACAAGTGAAACGTTTTATTTTTTTAATGCAAGCCCGTGACTGTCACAGCATGCGGTTTAGATGTTCCAGAGCATCAACTGATGTCAGTGCAGTGACTCTGACCGGGAGGTCTAGGTTACACTCCTCACGGCGGCAGGATTTTCGACACCAGCTATTCAGCTGGGTCGAATGCTGCCACTGTCTGGAGGAGAATTTTAACAGCTGGCTGCTCTCATAGGGAGTTTACCGTGGTTTCTCCAATCAACATCAGACGAATGCCGGAGCGTAACCTAAGAAACGGGCCATGGAGCGCGCGCGATTTTCCTTCCTCTTGCTTGTCCTATCCTCACCCGTCACTTACACACACTTACACTTGCATGCACTACACTACGACACATAGCGGGAGCTTAAAGCTTGACTCTGCTGGTGCGGTGTCACGCTGCTGGGAGATAGCTGTTTGGGAGAAAAATCCATAGCGAGCGTCGGCGCCGAATCTCGCTGCCAAGTAGGGGAAGATCACATCAATTCCCACCACTTCCCTCACATTATCAAGAGGAGGAAGGCACATCCCTTAATTAAAAACTGTGCTACACTTGGAAGAATAATGAGTTTGGCAGTTGCCGCACCCGTACACACTAATCTACTGTTGCAGGATGCAGCTGGTGGGCGCGTGGGCGGCGGTGGGTGTGGCGCTGGCGCTGGCGTGGGCGGTTGCGGCCACGCAGATCATGGCCCCACGTGCTCCGGGGCGTGCGCGCCGCTCGAGAGCCTGCGCTGCGCGGCGGCGAGCAGCCCATGGCGCGGCCGCCGCTGTGCGCCTGCTGCTGCTGCCCGCAGTGCGTCCCCGTCATCCGTAAGTCCGCGCCGCCCCCTCCCCCTTTCCGTATGCGCGTGTGTGCGGGTGTGTGCGTGTGTGTGTGTGCGTGTGTGTGTGTGCGTGTATGGGTGTGCGTGTGTGTGCGGTGTGTGTGTGCGTGTGGCGTGTGGCGCGTGTGTGCGCGTGTGTGTGCGCGTGTGTGCGCGTGCGGTGTGCGCTGCGCGTGTGCGCGCGGGGTGTGCGCGTGTGGCTGCGTGTGCGCGCGTGTGTGCGTGCGCGTGTGCGCGTGTGTGCGCGTGTGTCGCGTGTGCGTGCGCGTGTGTGCGCGTGTGTGCGCGTGGTGCGCGCGTGTGTGCGCGCGTGCGTGCGCGTGTGTGCGCGTGTGGCGCGTGTGCGTGTGCGCGTGCGTGCGCTGCGTACGCGTGGCGCGTGTGTGCGCTGCGCTACGTGTGCTGACGCGTCGCGTGCTAACGCTAACGCTAACGCTACGCTAACGCTAACGCTAACGCTAACGCTAACGCTAACGCTAACGCTAACGCTAACGCTAACGCTAACGCTAACGCTAACGCTAACGCTAACGCTAACGCTAACGCTAACGCTAACGCTAACGCTAACGCTAACGCTAACGCTAACGCTAACGCTAACGCTAACGCTAACGCTCAACGCAGCTAACGCTAACGCCGGAGGTTAAGAACTTGCTCGCTGGAACGTGCCCCGGGAGGAGATGCCTGGTTGGGGCGCGAGCCGACGGTAGGTTCGGCCCTGAACCCAGTGGGGGAAGATCACCGCCATCTCCCGAGGGAAAATCATGCACTACACTTACGGGACTAATATTCTAAGCTATTGACCCGCCCGGAATCACCAACCATTCAACCATTTTGAGTCTGCGCAATCCATAATTTCCACATACGTACATTCCAAATGTACGAATTTGGAAACGGCCATTTAATTGGAAGTGAATTAGAAGTTAAAAAAGTGAAATAGAAAGTACGTATTCAGAAATATAATGCTTCCTTCGGTTACGTCCTTAGTGCCCCACTTTTGCGAACTAGGAAGGTAATTTATTGTCTGGAGTACTTAGTGCGTTAAAGGGTAAGACCCCGATCAGCAAGTAACGTGTGCATTCTCTCCATAAACCATTTGGGTTCAGAAATTTTTGTTTTTTAGCTGTTGGTGGTTCCTGCCCTGTTGTTGGAAAGCCTCCGTCCGTTGGACAATGCATCGATGGAACTAGGTGCATCAGCGGGACATGTGTAGAAACATAAAACACCAAAACCCAAGAATCGCCCTGTTGACGAGCATTTTTTTAAAAAGATAAGTCTATTTAAATATCCGAATAATGTAATTTATATTAATTAAATTCTTGTATTAATATTTATTTGCATTATTTTTTTACCTTTTCCATTCATTAAAAAAAACAGCCTTCCAAATGTAAAAGATGATACATCAAAAACTATTCTTCAAATATTGATATTTTTTTACGATCCTGTGTAGTAGCAGACGTCTGTATTCCTAATGTCCATTGCCTATAGGCATCGAAAGAAACAACCCCCGACCTTCAAAGAGGGATCTACGGTTTCCTTAGTTATCCAGGAACTCTTTATGTTCGTGAAAGTAGCCCATTATTAAACGTTTTTATAACGATTTTCAGGTTCCTTTTGATCATACATTTTTGCTTTTTCAGATAAATTGCGAAAAAAATCTAATTTAGCCAATATTTCTGTAGCTTGTATTAAATTTTAGCATCATAAAAATATAATTTTTGGATATCATGACAAAGTTGAAATAATTGTTATAACACGTAATATTAGTGATAGTATGATTATTGCATCCTCGGCTTGTACTGTACTTCTTTATTATTATTATTATTATTATTATTATTATTATTATTATTATTGTTATTTAACTGCTAGCGGGTCATACCCAATTGCAGTTCAAATATATGTATAAATTGAAGGTTATTTTGTAGTGTTCGAAGACGTGACAAAGAAGAAATTCAATGCATAAGCGTATTAGAACGAGGGCAATAAATACTATAACTAGTATCGATTGTTGCAATAGAGCAGTGGTGAATTTGGTGTTTTACAATGGTTCAAGTTGATAAAGACTAATACAACTAGTCTTTACCTACGTCAATTTAATATATATAAGTAAATTAGTATTAATTAGTTTGTTTGCAGCCAAGATCTACCGCACAAAACGTACGACAATCATTCATATCTAAAACACTAATTACTCTTCTACTACATCTCTTACTACTAATTAGAACCTCGTACTTTTACTTAACAAAACCAATATCGTACGTAACTTAAATTAAATGAATTGTAATTCACTTAATTTGAAACGTTTATTTAGATAATACTTTTATATACTTGTCTTTTATTTATTTTCATATTTACCTCGCACTTTGATGCGCATTCTTCACTTTAATACTATTCGTTCTACAAGTTCTACTCTGTACGTTCTCAAAGCCGACCTTCTAAAATCCTGCACACACGTGAACAATAGACTAGATCAACATAAGGCTCGGACGGCTGGAAGAGGTCGTTCACAATACAGACGGGTAGACAGCAATAGGCAACTCAATGTTACCTTCCAACATTCTACCCGAGAGAGCTAAAACAATTAGCCCTAACAATACCGATTGGAAATAGATATTCTGCATAAGATTTATGATGCTGAGTTTTCGTGCCTTCCCAGTCGTCACTGCCTCTTCCAATCACCGATATGGCAATCCACAAACCAACTTAAATAGACTAGCAAGCGTAAACAAATACACGCAGAATTGGGCAACGTGACCTACCAATGAACGAGGATATTCCCACTGAGCTCACAAAAAGGTACTAATCGTAGCAGAGATCCACGAGCTACAAATCTCCCTGCTTATTTATTTATTTATTTATTTAGGAAAAAATTAGTTGAGATTATATTTTCAGCTAACCTGCAACAAGTAATAAAATCACTTAAAACACACTAGGCACAGTCAAATCGCTAAAAGTAGTAGATAATCACAAAAATGCTAGTGGGAAACTCTGCTTAGTGGGAAACTCTGCTTAGTGGGAAACTCTGCTTAGTGGGAAATTCTGCTTATTGGGAAACTCTGCTTAGTGGGAAATTCTGCTTAGTGGGAAACTCTGCTTGGTGGGAAACTCTGCTTGGTGGGAAACTCTGCTTGGTGGGAAACTCTGCTTGGTGGGAAACTCTGCTTGGTGGGAAACTCTGCTTAGTGGGAAACTCTGCTTGGTGGGAAACTCTGCTTGGTGGGAAACTCTGCTTGGTGGGAAACTCTGCTTGGTGGGAAACTCTGCTTGGTGGGAAACTCTGCTTGGTGGGAAACTCTGCTTGGTGGGAAACTCCCATCCACTTTCTATCTTCCGGGTGTGTTTAAACATAACGGGAGGTTTGCGGACGTGAGTTGGACACCCAAACAAAACCCTCTCAAAACGGGACACAGTCATCTGCGGGACCAGATTTGGTGGCTCGGGACATTAGTTGATGTCCCTTCAGAGCCTCTGACAGGGGTTTCCGTGGCTTTGGTGGTGTAACGATTAGCCTACGGGACTGTTGTACACAAGATCGCTGAATCAAACCCGATTGAAACCGTGGATTTTTAAGGCCGAAAAAATCTTTCGTAATTCTTCCTTTGAAGACGAACTAAAACCAGCTGTCCCATGGTGTAGATAGATAGATTTATTAAAGTTCGCTTTGAGCTAATGCTCGGTGGCAAACATTATTACAATTAGATATACAATTACAAAACTATTACGAATATTTACAAATATAATTACAATTAGAATTAGAGATTAATATCCTAGTTATAATTAATTTTGAGTTATCTATATGTTGACTTATAGCTTTTCTAACACTTCACTCCACTTCACTTCATTTCACTGCGCTGCACTACACTCCCTCCTCCCCTCCGTGCCCCACCACACTACACTTCACTTCACTTCACTGAATAAGAGACATGACTATATTATTAATAATACTAACGATTATAATAATGAAACTAATAATAATAATAATAATAATAATAATAATAATAATAATAATAATAATAATAATGATAAAAGTCCCAGTGCTATTAATGATGACCTACATAGAATTAAGTATATTTTTAAATTTCACTACATTAGAAGGAAGAGTCTCTAGTCCTTTTGCAGGTAGTTTGTTCCAATCTACTATAGTACGATTCACAAAGGAGAACTTGCCTACATCAGTTCTTTGCTTTCTACATCGTATTTTCCAGGGATGGTCTCCTCTACTTTTATAATCAGATTTCTGTAATCTTTTACTGATGTCTGCCCATGCTGAGTCCCCTTTGTATGTCTTGTACATTACGCATAAACGCGCCCGTTCCCGTCTCTTAGATAAGGGTTCCCATTCATCTCGTCCATCAACGCGTCCATGATTTACAAACTTCCCGGCCCGTTTTTGAATTTTATCTAACGCCTCGATTTGCCCTTTTCTGTACGGGTCCCAGCAGGCCGCTCCGTACTCTAAAATAGGACGAACAAGTGAAGTATATGCCAAGGATCGGGCATTCGAACTACTGTTTTTAGAATGCGCATTACAAAGTGCAGCGCCCTCCATGATTTTTGACCGTATTGTTAATATGATCCGACCAACCAAGTCGCTACGCAGGACCAAACCCAAGTACTTACAGTTTTTACACGCGGTATATCGTTAGTTCCTAACTTGTAATTCGAGTGTACATTCGAGCGAGATTTGGTAAAACAAATGAATTTACTCTTTTCCGGATTTAATTCCATCTTATTTCTGCACGCCCAGTTCCATAAACAGTTAAGATCGTTCTGTAAAACATTTTCATCCGAAGACGCGCCAATACTCCTATATATTATGCAATCATCAGCGAAAAGTCTAACTTTCGATTTTATTCCAGTTGCAATATCATTAGTGTAGGTTTACTGCGTGTAAACCTCTCAGTCCCCTATTGGGAAGCTGGCCACATTCTTACCGATCCGTTCAGAAGATTGAAATAATTTCTCTTAAAGTTTTTCTAAGCAATCAAAACACGTTTTGGGAGACTTACGGCACTTCGAGGTGATAAAGAGGTAATTCGACTCCTGTGACCAAAAGGAGCGGATTGCCACAATAATGATATAGCAGCAGGTTCCCTCCTGAATATACCGGGAGCGGTAGCTCAGTGCATCAACTGATGTCACTGCAGCGCATCTGACCGGGAGGTCCTAGGTGCGAGTCCTGACGGTGGCAGGATTTTCGACACTAGCTTCTCAGCTAGGTCGAATTCATTCGCTGTCTAGAGGAGAATTCTAGCGGCCGGCTGCTCTGATCGGTAGTTTTCCGTGGTTTCTCCGATCAACAATGCCGGAGCAGTACCCTACCAAACGGAGCGCGCGCGATGTGTCCTTCCTCTTCCTTGTCCTATCCTCTCCTCTCACACACTCACTTACACTAACATGCACTACACTACCACATATTCCGGGAGACCGGTCGGGAGTTTAGAGCTTGTACCGGCTGGGGCGGTGCCCCGCTGGTGGGAGAGTCTTGGTTGGGGGAAACCCCACTAGCCGACGGTAGGTCGGCACCGGATCTCGCCATCCAGCAGGGAAGATCACCACCATGTCCAGAGAGACAAACATGCACTACACTAACGGGACTAATGACCACAGTAGTTGCCGCGCCCGGAAACACGAAAAAATCAATCAATCAATCAAAAGGAGCAGATTGCCACAATAATGATAAAGCAGGTTCCCTTCCGAATATTCTCTAAGAATTTTCGATAACCACCTGATTTGTCATTTCAATGCACTAACATTGGAGAAACAATTTAAAACCGGATCTAGCTTTTTAGTGAAACAATTTACTACTTTTTCATTAATCTTTCTATTCCCTAAATTTGACATGCCGGGCAATTTGACAATATTATATTTAAAATTTTTATTATGCACTTGCATAGTATAAATTATTTTTTTACTTCAAAAGTCCCGCCAATGGTGCCTCACCAATGTACTTCAAGGTATTTTAAAACTTCATATGAAAACCTAATAATGCAACAAAGACTACATTGTTACACAGCCAATACAATAAATTAATAATTTCCTCACGTTTTAGAAAGGTCCTTTGATGTATGGAGTGTTGCTTTTAGCCATTGCCTGACATTGACTTGTGCGTCCTAGGCTGTCAAATGTTTTAGCGCACTTTACATTTGCTTTTTTTTAAGCATTAAAAATATTTATAATATTTTGAATAAAAAAATGATTGTACGATATTTGTAATCGACGAAAATATTGTGTAAGTATAAATAATTAAGTATACGTATAAATATTTCTCACCGCGATATTGATTTAACAAATGTACGATATTTTTGAATTTATTTTATCTGTATATATCAATGGATATATATATTTCATATTTTGTTAAAATATGAAAAGAAATATTTCTATAAGAAATATTCAAAAGTTTGCCTTATGAAATTTTGAATCCGCTGAAATTTGTTCGCCCCCAAAAATTGCGCGCTCCAAGCTGTAGCCTACTTAGCCTGTACGGTAATCTGGCTCTGCTTTTAGCGATATAGTGAGGCATTTAATCAACTTTTATTTTGCAGAGTTCCAGAATCACCCATGCAGATATGATCACAAAGGTAGCTTTATAAATGTATATTACGGTATCCTGAAGCAATCGATATTCTTCCAAATTTATATATTATGTGGACCTAACGCTTTATTTTTTATTAGTTGGAAAAGTGAATGAAAAAGAAAGATCAATAATTGGAAATGTAGACCTATAAATAAAAAAATAACAATTTATTATCATTTATTGTCGTAATTTAAAAAAATAATTTAAAAAATTTGACGATCCCTAAATAAATCAGCCTTAACTTAATGCCTTCAATATAATGGCCGATTTGCCTTATTTGATAGCTACAGTGGCCACTCAGGTTGGCGTGTAAAAAAAAAATCGAGGAGTTACCTACTCAATGTGGCGTCAGGTAAATCGGCCGATGATAATGATGACGGCTACAGAAGCCTCACAAATAGTTCATGAACTGAAGGTTCATTTCTAAAAACGTCTTAGAACTTATTTTTAATATCAGGTTAATTTTGTAAATTCCTCCTTTCAATTACCTTTGTATTTAAATTGCAGAGATTATTGCTGAAGATTTTCGTAGTATGAGACAATTTCCGTATACAATATTTTGCTTTCGAATTTTGTATGTTTTTCTGTGAATGAAAACTTGTTGTAAATCCATAAACTTTATTGTTACGGGTTAAGACCTGCTTTATCGCTTCCTTTCGTTAAGTTTTCCTGCAAATCAGCATTGGAATCCTGCTTGCCTCTTGTGTTTTCATTCTGACAATATTAAGTGGTCTTATTTTTAGTCGTTGACACAGTGACGCCAGCAAAACGTCATAAGGTGCTCAACCAACCAATCGTCGACAAGGCTCGAAGGCCGTAGTTGAATAACTGCTTCGGAAGGCAGAAGGCAGTGTGCCTAGAGACAAGCAACAGCTAAGAATAAGAGATTACCACAACACACAGCGTCGGAATGATGATGGCTGTAGAAGGAGCAAGATAGTGTTCAAGATTTCACGACGAAATCTTTCAGAAGAATCTTTTCACCTGCAGAGGGAGCACGAGACTGAATGAAGGTTAGTTACTGCCGGGCGGATGTTTAATCGTTCACCAGCATTGCAGTAAATCTATGAGTGCCCTTGGATCTAAAATGTCATTGTCTCTCTCTTTCTCTCTCCTTTTCCCTCTCTCTGATTAGATTTTGTTCAGTTTCAAGAAGAAGTAAACTTATTTGCAATTTCGTGAGGTAGACAGTAAGATAACCATGAATATTTTTGTAATCTGCGATGTTTCTGTTCATTATTTATAACATAATTATGTTTTCCATTATTGTTTTAATCATTAACACCTAGAACTTGCTCTTACTGCAACAACAACTAAAAACGTGTAAATTGAGGCTATTGGCATGAAGAGTTCAGATATAAATAATAGTGTCAGACATTTCACGTCCAACTGGATCTGCCACTGGGGCACGCTGCACATGTCATAGCTAACGAGAGAATAATCGCCATCTATTATTCGAATACACAAAGCGCTTTCCATCATTAAATCAAAACTTAATTTAGCCCAAAATGTCAATATTTTGCACGAACGCCACATACTTCATTTAGATCAATAATGAAGATGTGTTTATGAAACCTTTATCACTTGATTTTAAACTGAAGGAAGCACAAATAATTCTACATCAGTTGGAATGAAGGTTAATATTGAACGCAATGGGATTATCCCCTTGACATTAACCATGAACAATTGGATCAAACTTGATTTGTGTTGAATAACAATACTTGCTTTCTCCAGAACGCTGTACGTGGAAAACATCGCAACGTCTGTAAATGTAGCGTGTCAATTGAGCTTAGTTCCAAAGTGACATAATCTCTTTTGGGTTTGTATTAGAATTTCACTTATCAATATGTTGTCACGATTCTTCAATGCAGCCTCACTATGCGCACGTTTTATTGAGCTCTGCATTTGCTTGTAGTGATAGGAGTAGAGCTGAGGGTGAGTTACTATATTGCTGGCTACGCAGAAAAATCGAATCTACAGTTTTTTCACCGTTGCAAATAGTTTTCTATAACTCGAGAACGAAAATGTCTAGTTGTCCAAAATTTGCTATCTCGCACTTTTTAAAATTATTATTATTATTATTATTATTATTATTATTATTATTATTATTTTTTTTTTAACCAATTTTCACATGCACTTCTCCTTTTAGATATGCTATTAATGTCGTTTTTATTTATTTATTTAGTCAAAAACTGTATGTGACGTATGGGGGAGAAAATCATCTGCGCACGCTTTCTTGAGTTTCAGAATCCCTTCCCAACAATTTAACTATTAATAGTTTAAAGATGAAAATAATAATAATAATAATAATAAAACAAATTTAAAAAAGCGAGGGATTAACATTTCAAATACTAGATATTTTCGTTGCTAAATTATAGAAAACGTATTTTTAACGGTAAAGGAACAAACAGATTTGATTTTTTTGTATTGTTAACAAAATAGAAACTCACCCTAAGCTCTACTACCACTATACGCAAAAGGAAAGTTCAACAAAACGTGCGCATAGTGAAGCTACATTTACGTTCAGAAACGAATCAAAGTGCCATCTCAGCATTTGCTCAATGGATCAAGGAAACGGGACAAAAATCCGATCGAGATGAGGTCATTGACCCGGAAGTATATTATTTGTTACAGGCATATTGAGTCTTTTTTTTAAATTATATAATGCAAATGTAGACTAATTCATTATACTATATCTTGTTTTTGTTAAAGTAAACATTATTTTTCTTTTTGACGATCAGTATAGTCCCTAATTGTATAGAAGCAGTTTTGCAGCAGAAAAGATTTTACTTTTAACTTAAATTTGTGTACCAATTTTAATTGTTTAATTTCATCTGGCAAGCGTTGTAAAGTAATGTACATGTATTGTATGTGGATTTTTTGTAGTGAGCTGTTGATACTGACACTTGATGAACATGATTTCTACGTCGAGTGTTGTAACTATAAATATCACTATTACATGAAAATAAGTTCCCACCGTTAAGAAAGTCAGTTTTGACAAATACTACAGACTCTTAAATAAATAGGCAAGGCAATGGTAAGATTCCAAGCTCAATGAAAAAAGGCTTGCACGGATCACGTTTTACATGCGTTGTAAACTTTTTACTTCCTCGTATACGTACGTATATACGGAGTAATATACTTAGTACAGAGAAAGTTGTGTGCTATGCGAAAAAACGGCGGATTTTTGACAGAAAAAAAATTAATGTCGGGACGTGAAAACAAGAAAGTGGATAAAACCAGTTGCTAAATTAAGAGAAAAAAATTCTCTACACGTGGTGCAGTCAGAATCCCAGTTTTGTGGGGCCTTCATGCCGAAAAAACAATGCAAAGCAAAACGTCCGTTTCTGTCTCTCGTCCGTCCGTCCGTCCGTCCGTGAACACTGCTAGCGCCGAAACCATGCGTAGGATTTTTAGTTTTGTAAGTTTTTCGTGCTTGGAAGTAATTTTATTTTTAAGCGGTTGGGGTCAGAAATGTTCCCAAACATCCCACGTTACACGTCAAAATTACAAGAAATATTCTACAAGCTTGTCCATTTCCGTTTTATAATATTAAGTTGTGGATTCTTAATAATAATAAATTTGTCCATTACGAGTTGGTAGCCCTGTTTCAAACTTACTCGTGCTGGTAAAATAGACATATATGTACAGTTTTGACGATATGCTACAATGATTTTTCTGGAAATAAATTATTTTTGAATCTTGTAAGGCCATTGTTTGAGGCAGACATGTACGGCATAACAGAATCTTTATTAAACAATTGAAATTTCTTATTACAATTTTGTCCCGTTGTCTACGAAAAGTCTAATAAGTTATGGACCTTACAAGAATCAAAACATAACAAGAAAGCAGTGTTAATCATTCGTCTAAGTAATGTGGAAATAAGATGATTCTTTGTTATTTATTACGAAATAGTAAAATTCAGTAATTGCATAATTTTCGCAATTAATAGTTCGAAATAACATCCGTGCGTGAAATACTTGTAAATTATTGTGTAAAACGTGTGAGGTCAGGTCTGACTTCAAACTGAATCCGTGTAATGCGGAACAGGTGAAGGGATAAAAGGGTCATTGGATTATCCGCGCACGTTTTCTTGAGCCCTCGCTTCGCTCGTTGCGCGAGGAGTGGCGAGTTTGGTTATTTTAAGAAGGATTTTTATATCAAACTTGTAGTTCGTTGTTCGATACAAAATGCATGCAAGCGAACGTTTCTGTTTAGATTTTGTCCTCAATGCTCATTGCTATCATTTATTCTTAATTCAACTAATGTTGGCAAAGGAGTTGGGGTAGGTATTCGGGGTTCAAGAAAACGTGCGCATATAATACTTGTTGCGAGATCGTCCGATGCAGCGAACCATCTAAAGCTAGCAGCGCCCAAAAAACAATCTCAACCAAACTATATTCAAAATTTTAGTCTAATTTTGAGCTAAGTAAGTGCTCGATTACAAAATTTTACACTATTTTGGTTTTACCAAAATCGTGGCCCCTGCTAGCTTTAGAGTAAAGCTAGCAGCGCCCAATCAGAAAATCCATATCAAAATCAATTCAAAACTACGAAACCACATCCAAATTTTAAGGCTAATGTTGGGCTCTAGGGGAAAAAATTCAGGCATTTATATTGCAAAATGCAGGGCTATACAAAGAGAAACAATTCACATTGGTTCTTACGGGTAAATAAACACCAAATCAAAAAATCTTAAAGAAATCTCAAACCCTACCTCAAATTTGAGGCTAATTTGAGGCTCTAAAAAAAAACTTACTTCCCGCATTTATATTCCAAAAATCAGGATTGAATAAAGAGAAACAATTACGACCACGATTTTTGGTAAAACCAAAAGGGCCTAAAATTCGGGAATAGAGCACTTGATTAGCCTAAACTTTTGGATATAGATTTGGCTGAGATTGGTTTTTGGGCGCTGCTAGTGGCTGATGCAGCGCCTGTTGCTGGGCGCAGACTCGCATCGCGCCGAAGGTCGCTGCGCCGCCGCCGGCGTCGCGGCGCCACGCAGCCATCGAGCCGGCCACGCCCACCCCGCAGGCGCCGGCCAAGGGACGCGGGGACTTCCAATGGAGGCGCTGGCGGCAGCACTGCGCGGCGCTGCTGGGTGAGCCTTCAACTCGCTTCCAAAGGGACTACCGCACCCCTGCGAGTAGTCTCGCACGTTAAACCTCACCCTCTTCCCTATTTTTCCATTTCCATTTTAAACCAATAATATATATTTTTCTTCAAGACCCCCTTATCAACAATACAATAGTGTAGTGTAAAATACAATTCAGTGTATTGAATACACTCTTGTCAAGAAAATTGATTGATTTTTTTCGTGTTTCCGGGCGCGTCAACTACTGTAGTCATTAGTCTCGTTAGTGTAGTGCATGCTTTTCTCGGGAGATGGTGGTGATCTTCCCCCGATGGATGGCGAGATCCGGCGCCGCCCTTCCGTCGGCTAGTGGGGTTTCCCCCTAACCAGGACTCTCCCACCAGCGGGGGGGCACCGCCCCAGCCGGGATAAGCTCTAAGCTCCCAACCGGTCTCCCGGAATATGTGGTTGTGTCGTGAATGTTAGTGTAAGTGTGTGTGTGTGTGTGTGCGTGGTGTGTGTGTGTGTGTGTGTGAGGATATGACAAGGAAGAGGAAGGACAGATCGCGCGGTCCGTGGTCAGTTTGTAAGGGTACTGCTCCGGCATTTGCATGGTGTTGATCGGAGAAACCACGGAAAACTACCGATCAGAGCAGTCGGCCGCTAGAATTCTCCTCCAGACAGCGACTGAATTCGTCATATCTGAAAAGCTACTGTCGAAAATCCTGCCAACGTCGGGACTCGAACATAGGACCTCCCGGTCAGAGATGCTGCAGTGACATCAGTTGATACACTGAGCTACCGCTCCCGGTTTGTCAAGAAAAAAAAATCTTATTTATTGTTACTACCGCACACCCCTATACACCCCTGTGATTCAGTTGCGGAGAATATCAAGTAATTAGTTTATTATTCAGTTTATTTAGTTTATTAGTGATGAAGTTTTATTTCAACTTATATTAAATATTTTTTCGTCAGTAAATTTGTATTAAAAATCAAGTAAATGAAATTATAAGCAATCGCATTATCTTGTAAAAAGTTAATTCTTTCATTTTTAATTATTATTGTTGTATCAACGTTTGATATGGAAAGACATTGACGGGAATATTATGAGCACAGAATTGTATCATTATCTTCTTTCTAAGGAAACAATTGTAGGTCTGTTTAAACCATTTTCTGCGTTAACTTATCTGAAAGGCAATGCAGTAAAAGGGGCAAATTTGCAAGAACTTATTGGTTTACACATCCCACTCAAATTCCCATCTTCCATTCCGAGTTCCCGTAATTTTTTTTCTCATAAGTATTTTTCCCCTTAAGCATGTTCTCATACTTTTAGACTTGTAAGTAAACCTTTTCCTTCGTATGTTTGGTTGATTGCTCGTTTGAAAAATTACCGGAGGCCTATTTATATTTAAATTATTTAAATTAATTTAAATATATTCATATTTAAACCTTGTATTCCAATATTGTATAATAACTATGTAAATGGAGTAGATGAAAGTTATTTTCATATTTGTTATTATATTCTATTGTTATAGCTAAAAATATTATTTTAAATTACTCTTCTAACACGCTTTTTTATGCCTTTGATTATTTTAATACATGTATTGTTTTGTTATCCCACAGAAAATTACCTATCATTAAAAAATTAATTGTTATTTTCGACCAATTAATCGGTTAATGACATTGATTCTTTTCATTAAGTTAATTGATTACAATTAATTGAATGTTTTTGCCTTGCTTTCCTTCATTTTCCACTCACCACAAACCCTGAAGAAGCGTGAGGTTATTAATAATTGGGATACATGTTACTAGTTGCAGCTAATTTAGCTTTTTCAACTTGGAGGCCTATCTTAAATAAACTACTTAATATAAACTAAATCCTAACTAAAAGTAATTTACATAGCCACTTCCGGCAATTATTAGTTAATATAAATTTTTATGAAACGTCTGACAGAACTCTTGATTATTTTTCTTCAATTTTTTTTCTCATTTATTCGTTCGCACTCATATTTCCTCTTATTTTATACCGGGTGTTCCACCAACTACACCAACTAGCCACCCCCGTAACTTCTAAACGGTTCACGGTATCGACATGTATATTTCTCTCAACAATGCGGAATCATGAGACAAGTAATATGCCGTAGAGGCATTGTTCAAAATCTTTTTACTTTTCGTGGAATATCATCTTTGAATTTTTAAATGGAACTATATCTTTTTCTCATCAGCAGTGGATAATCATAAAAAGCTGAATCCAATAATATATCATATGCTAGCGTTTTGATCGAAATTTTAGTATAAAAGTAGGCTTTCTGAGTTGTGATTTAAAAGTAAATGGACATTATTTCCTGTAGCAGCCCTTGCAACTGTCGCCTTAGGAATAGCTGGCCTTCGCTTCGCGGCGCCGCCGTCCGTAATAGGCTCGGGGCTGCGTAGACTACCTTCCCCAATGCAAAGGTAAATCTTGTCCGTTAAGTTTAAAATCACCTGCTAAAAACTCTATTTTTATACTAAAATTTCTAACAAAATACTAACATATGATACATCATTGGATTCCTCTTTTCATGATCTATCCATTGCTGGCGAGAAAAATATTAAAAACTACAGGATTTGATATCAAACTCAATTTTTCTCACTAGTGGACAATAGCGTTTTGATTAGTTGCTCATTTCAAAAATCGTACTCTGTATGGTTATACCACACTAAAATTCTTTCCGATTAATCTATTGTTACTTTTCATTAAATTAATCGATTAATTGAAACTGTTTCCCATCCCTCCGAGCGCATGCTTTAAATATAGACGGCGGCGGTGGAGCCCTTGTCAGGGTTTGAGCATCCGGCGGCGGTCGAGCGCTTGTCAGGGTTTGAGCAACCGTCGGCGGTCGAGCACTTGTCAGGGATTGAGAACCTGTTGGCGGTCGAGCGCATGTAATGGTTTGCGCACCTGTCGGCGGTCGAGCCTTGTCAGGGTTTGAGGACCCGGCGGCGGTGGAGCCCTTGTCAGGGTTTGAGCACCCGACGGCGGTCGAGCGCTTGTCAGGGTTTGAGCAACCGTCGGCGGTCGAGCGCTTGTCAGGGTTTGAGCAACCGTCGGCGGTCGAGCACTTGTCAGGGTTTGAGCACCTGTCGGCGGTCGAGCGCTTGTCAGGGTTTGAGCACCGTCGGCGGTCGAGCCCTTGTCAGGGTTTGAGGACCCGGCGGGGTCGAGCCCTTGTCAGGGTTTGAGCACCGGCGGCGGTCGAGCCCTTGTCAGGGTTTGAGGACCGGCGGCGGTCGAGCCCTTGTCAGGGTTTGAGGACCCGGCGGCGGTCGAGCGCTTGTCAGGTTTGAGCACCGGCGGCGGTCGAGCGCTTGTCAGGGTTTGAGCACCCGGCGGCGGTCGAGCGCTTGTCAGGGTTTGAGCACCCGGCGGCGGTCGAGCCCTTGTCAGGGTTTGAGGACCTGTTGGCGGTCGAGCCCTTGTCAGGGTTTGCGGACCCGGCGGCGGTCGAGCGCTTGTCAGGGTTTGAGCACCCGGCGGCGGTCGAGCGCTTGTCAGGGTTTGAGCAACCGTCGGCGGTCGAGCACTTGTCAGGGATTGAGAACCTGTTGGCGGTCGAGCGCATGTAATGGTTTGCGCCCCGGCCGAGGCTTGTCAGGGTTTGCGCACCCTGAAGCGGCCGAGCGCTGTCGGGTTTGAGCACCCGGCGGCGGTCGAGCGCTCGACGGTGGTCGTGCGCTTCTTGAGAACTGAGCACCCGACGACAGCCTAGCATTCGGCGGGCAGAGCTCTCCACTTGGAGCGAGGCGTGACTACCTCTTGCGCTGGCAGCGAACCTGTCGGTGGTGGCGGTGGGCGTGTCGATGGGGTGGACGGCGCCGGCGCTGCCCGTGCTGCTGGGGGCGCAGGCCGACGCGTCTGGGGCGCCCCGCGCGCGGGGCGCCGCTGCCCTTCGTCGCCGGCTGGCTGCTCGTCGCCTTCGCACGCGAACAGCAGGTCGGTCTTGCAACAATGCGGCAGCGGTTGACTTCTTCGCTGTCCGGGTGACGCCGCGTAGTGGGCTGAGAGGCCGACGTTTCGCCTGACATGTCGCAGGCTTCATCAGGGCATTTAAGCGTGAAGCCTCGCAGCAGGCGAAACGTCGGCCTCTCAGCCCACTACGCGGCGTCACCCGGACAGCGAAGAAGTCATCGACTCGAGCCGTGGAAGCCTACGCGTACAGCGGACAATTTTTCTCTGTCCACTATCCTCTCCTAAATTACTTAACTAGTGTGAATGCGTTTTACGGCTAAACCCCGGCAACCAATCTTTATACAGTCCACTCCGGTTACAGCGAACTTCCGAGGACTCACATGTTTGGTTCACTATATCAAAGGTTCACTATATCCGATGTCAAAATTAAGTAGAATTTCTTCACAGTGATTGATTTCATTCATGTAAAGATGCCGCAAAAATTTATTAACAGTACGAATTGAAAATTTCAATATTTTCATTTGTCCTAAGAATGAATTATTTTCAATTGTTTGTTTTGTACACGTTTCATTAGTAATTGCATTTTCATTAGCTCTATTCTTCTCCAGACTGAGTTCGTGCTCTCTCCATACTTATTCTGCATTGTCCTATATTTCTAGGTATCTAATGGAGTCTTGCACCTTCAATGCCTTTCCACTTTGGAACACCGTCCCATTCTCCGAAGGCCCTTCTACTCGCCTAATACCTTAAGAGATCTAATTAACATCCAGGACTTACTTCTACGCTCACTATAGCCGACGTTCAGTTTCACTATCACCTAATCATCTTATTCGTATTTGTAATGTAAGTGAAACGGCACCAGTGTCTTAAGTACACTATTACCGAAGGTTCACTACATCAGAGTTCTCTATAACCGGAGTCGACTGTAAATGGGGTCTCTACAGAAAGAGAATTTCACGGATAATTGATGAATTACACTTTAACTTCAAAAATATAAAGGATTTATTAAAATAACCATATGTATGTATCCACATGCACCCAAAGAGTGGCTGGCAGGTTGCAGAAACAACAGCAGT
The DNA here is from genome assembly GCA_964035755.1 of Teleogryllus oceanicus. Classification (NCBI taxonomy): domain Eukaryota; kingdom Metazoa; phylum Arthropoda; class Insecta; order Orthoptera; family Gryllidae; genus Teleogryllus; species Teleogryllus oceanicus. The sequence continues at coordinate 14,067,561 of CAXIVR010000008.1, forward strand.
GCAGCAGCCATCTCGATAGACGGCGCTGATACCTAGCATTTGTTCCTAGGACACATTAATGCTCTTGTCCGTGTGCACAGCAAAGTGTCTAAATTGTAGGCACCTTTTATGACGTATGACTCTTATTCAGTTTTCATATTTATGACTTTTATTCAAATTAATATGTCAAATTTTAAAAGTGGAAATGTAATTTTTGTGCATAAAATAACACAATTTGTGTATCACAGGTGACAGTTGTAGATTGATAGATCTTTTTGTAAAGATTGGAGTGCACACAGCTTGTTTTGTTGTATTGATGTAATGGGATATGTTTAAGAACCTGCCGAGACTAAATTGGACTTGGAGTTTGACGTTAAATTTGGAACTGCTCAAATAAGGTAGGAATCCTTTTGGCATCGTGTTGTGAATGAAGCTTCAAGCTAAACATTTGGTAGAAAGTTTGGATTTGTTTTGACCCTTCTAGTATGCGTGATACATTATTGCATTTACAAGACAACTGCGACAGAATCTCCTGTTTAATCTTCCTTGCTGTTGCACCATGCAGCGTTGATCACCGCCATCTCCCAGGATAAGAACATACACTACATATAAGGAAATAATGACCTTAGCACTTCATGCGCCCGGAATCACTAATCAGTCAATCAATTAATGTATCAAAGTAAGAATCCCTTTGGCCGTGTTGTGAATGAAGCTTCAAGCTAAACTTGAGTAAAAAGATGGATTAGTCTTAGACATTATAGTATGTGTGATACGTTATTGCATCACCAAGACAACTGCGACACGATTCCTTGTTTCCTGAACGTAACCTTCCTTGCTGTTGCAGCTGTGGATGGTCTACCTCGGGCGGCTGGTGATGGGTCTGGCCGTGGGACCCTGCACGGTGTTCGTCCCGATGTACTGCGAAGAGATCGCGGAACCCTCCATCCGAGGCGCGGTGGGCTCCTACTTGGACATGATGATGGTGATGGGCAACATCTGGGTCTACACCTTGGGCGCCTTCCTCCCCTACTTCTGGTTCACCCTGCTGTCCATCGCGGTGCCTCTTCTGTTCGCGGCCACCTTTTTCTGGATGCCCGAGTCACCGCTCTTCCTGCTGTCCAAGGGCCGCGCTCACGAGGCCCGCCAGGCGCTGCGTTGGCTCAGAGGGAGCAGTTCGACATCCAGCCGGAATTCGACGCTCTGCTCGCCTCGGTGGAGAAGCCCGCGCCAGAGGCTCAGGAGAAGACTTCGCTGTTGGGGTTGCTGCGCACCAACCCGTTCAGGTCGACAACTGTGCGAGCCTTCGTGATCGTGCTTGGGTTGATGTTTTTCCAGCAAATGAGTGGAATAAACGTGTTCATTTTCTACGCCGTGCAGATTTTTAACGAAGCCGGCAGCAACCTCTCCGGGCACGTGAGCGCTATTATAACGGGCGTGGTCCACTTCGTGGCTTCTCTCATCGCCTCCGTTACGGTGGACCGAGTGGGTAGGCGATTTTGTTACTCGCGTCCTCTTCCGCTGCCACGGTCTGCTTGACGGCTTTAGCCGTCTATTTTCAGCTGGCTGCCGCTCGCGGCTCTTCTCGTCTACCTGTCCATGTACTCGGTGGGCTTTGGCACGCTCACGTGGTTCATGATGGCGGAGCTGATGCCCGAGCGGTCTAAAGGTTGGGCGTCGGCCGTGGCAGTGTGCTTCAATCGTGTGCTCACGTTGATACTCACCAAAGAGTGCCCGATCTTGATGGAACGCGTCGGACAGGACGTGGTGTACGGGGCCTTCGCTGGCTTCTGCTTCGTGGCGTGTGTCTTCGTGTGGGTGGGTGTGCCAGAAACGAAAGGAAAGACGAAAGAGGAAATCCTGGAGATGGTGGGTGGAGACAAACCTTAGGTTTGGTCTCATCCTTCCAACTGACCAAAATAATGGCTTGAAGCCGCAAACCCTGCTCATATATTGCGATACATTACAAATACAAGAAAAACAATTATTGTATTCCTTCCTGATAGCGGTAAAGACCAGACCAGGGCGTAACACGGCGATATCGTGTAATTACTAGGAAAGACTGCTACTTTACTAGCTACTTTACTACTTTGCTATTTTAAGATACGGAAACTAGCAAAGTTGTATCTGATTCAGAAACATGAGTGAATTTCACAGTGTAACTTGTATCAGATATGAAATACACTCTTGAAATATATCGAATTATCTTGCATTCAGATGCAACTATGAAACGAAGGGCTATTAGTATAATAGGAAATAGAATTTTACACTTTTGTGTTAAATGTTGATAAAATCTATTTAAATTTTTTTCAGTTTTCCAATGCATTAGACAACCAACTCGATAGTCATAGACTATTCACACTAGTCTCGAAGCTGTAGTCTTAGAGTACCGAAGTTATTTTTCAACAAAATCTGTCGTTATGTCAATTTATTAAATTTTTTACAGAATCGTTAAAGAAAATTGAATGTTTTGGACTCCTTTTCCCACGCGAGATAATCAGCAGGGCCGCGCTTGCTGATAGACACCAGCTGGCTCTGCCGCGCATGCGCACAACACGCTTGAGGCACTGCCTGGGCAGAAGCCTCCCAGCTGACTCCGAGCATGCACAGACTTGTACCGCCATATATGTCCATGTTTCGGCCACGCAAATTCCCTTCATCACCACGTTGTGAGAAAGTGAGTTGTTTGTGTTATTTGTGTTCCTATTTTCTTTATGAAACAATTAATGAAGCTCATGTGTTCACATATTAAGGCGTGAAGAATATTTTAAGAAAAATACACTTGTGGATTTTTTTGAAAAAACTTAAAATGCAGCAAAATTTATATTGCCGTATTAAACAGTACAAATAGCAGTACGAGGTATTCGATGGAAAATTTGAAGAAAACATTTGGAGCAACTTTTGAGAAAATGGCGTTTGAGCGTTTCTGATAACGCGGAATTCCGAACTCGTTTTCGTAGAAAACTATTGAGTTTGCGAGAAACTTTGATATTACTTAAAGCACATGTGCTCATAAACGTAATAATGTGAACAAATCGGCGGCAATATAAATATTAACGTTAGATATAAAAAAATACATATTCATATTTTTTGAAAAAAAATAGAGCAATATGGCTCTTATGTCATCTTACACAATACATTTAGCACTATCCTCTCCAAAAGTTTAAAGAAAAAATGTGTGGGATTTTTAAGAAAATCTTATTTTTGTACTTTTTAATATTGCACATTTTGCATGCAAAATTGCGCGGAAACTACTAAAATTTTCCAAAAAATGTGCCTGACCCTTAGAAAGACAAAATTTTGGAGAAGAAATTCAATTTGAAGGAAAAATATCTTCAATTTTGTAGTTTTAGGAAGAAGGAATTTATATCTTTTGGAATTTTCAAAAATTCAGAGTTAACGGGGGAAATCGGTCCTATGTCATGTTTTTAAGTGTATTTTATTTTATTTTTGCAAGAATTTTTTTTAAAAACATGGAGCCATTTTCAGAAAATTTGGAAATGTCCATGGATCTTCATGTAAAGTACCCCTAATTTAAAAGTATGTTTTTCAAAATGGAAAATATTCAGTCGAGCCACATCGACTGAGGAACATCCATTTTGAAAAAAATCTTATGTATGGTTTAGGCGCTAGCGGTGTTCAGATGGACGGACGTTTTGAAAAAAAAATTCAGTATCAGGGGAGTCCAAAACGAGTATTACCATTGAAATTTCGAAATCGTTTTTCCACAGCATTACATAACTTTATCTACACTAAGTATATTACTCCGTGTATACGTACGTAAACGAGAAAGTAGGCAAAGGTGCCACAGAAAGGCACAGACTTTCTCGTAGTAAAGTTTTTTAATTTCGTCGGTGCGGACTGGTTTTTGGTGTTGCCCCATCCTCTTGCCAGCTGCCATCTATCGTCACACAAAGTGCATTTTTTTTACATTTTCTTAACTTTTCGGTTTCCTAATTGAAGAACCGAAATATATCTTCAAGAATACTAAAGAAAAGTAAAACCTAGTTCTAAATAGAGATTTTCATTGAACAAATTGAAGCCGTTTTTAAGAAAATGGCGATTAAGCATTACTACGTGTTGCATCTTTGCATTTCAAATTGAAAATAAACAGCATGCAATTAGCTGATGTTAAAGTAACAAAATTTCTAGTACATATATCAGAATTATACACTAAATTAAGTTAATTATGTTACGCATTCAGAATTCTTTCAAATTCTGTCAGCCTTCAAGCATCTCGTTGCGTATATTTTGGAAATGTACATTCCCGGCTGAGATATGGCATAATATTCGGGGGAAGCTCATCCTGTAGTACCCAGACTTTTAGATTGCAAAAGAAAATTATACATATAATGAAAAAATGCCATCCACATGACTCTGCAAGCCTTGCCTATTTCTCTACGAATCTGTAATATTTGACAAAATTGACTTACTTAACGGTGGGAACATATTTTCATGCAATACTGATAATTATAATTACAATACACGTAGAAATCACGTTCATCAAGTATCAGTATCAACAACTCACCACAAGCAATTCACAAACAATACGTTACTTTACAACGCATTGCCAGATGAAATTAAACAATTAAAATTGGTACACAAATTTAAGTTAAAAGTAAAATCTTTTCTGCTCCATAACTGTTTCTATACAATTAGAGACTATTCTGATCATCAAAAAGAAAAATTATGAAAAATGATATAAATGAATTAGTTACATATGTATTATATACTTTCTTTAAAAAAGACTTAATATGTCTTAAATAAGTAATGTACTTGAGCTTCCGGGTCAATCACCCCTATCTCGATGAGGTTTTTGTCCAGTTTCCCTGATCCATTGAACAAATGCAGAGATGGCCCCTTGTTTTGCTTCTGCAGACAAATATAGCTTCACCATGTGCACGTTTTGTTGAGGTGTCCTTTTACTTGTAGTGGTAGCAGTAGAGCTGAGGGTGAGTTACTATATTGTTAGCAATGCAGAAAAGTCAAATATGCAGTTCGTTTATCGTTGCAAATCGTTTTTCTATACCTCGGGAACGAAAAAAACTAGTTTTTCAAAGTGTTGGATTGTGGTTTTACGAAAATAAATGTTTGGTGAAAGAACTGTTATTGTTTTACTCTGTACATAACAGAAATTGCTCCCTGATATCCCATGCCGGAAAGCTGCGATTTAACAATTTTGCAACAGTTAACAAACTTATAAACAATTCCAAAATGTTCGCGATTCCTGCCAGAGAGAGTCCCTTAATTGTGCCTGAGATGAAAACAAATCAATAATTATTTTACAAAATACAAAATACAAAATACAGAGTTACAAAAAAATAACTTTGACAAGAGATGCAAAATTATTGCTACATACCGAGATTAATTGATGTTCAAATGAGGAATTTAGCTGTATTTTTTTCAAATAGTTCCCAAGTCTTCTTTCGATTCCAGAAATATATACGCTTTTGCGATTTTTTCAGCGTTTATTCATTATATCATTGGAACAATTTCAAGTCTGCAGTTTTAATAGTTTCCTTATCGATAAAATCTAAAGTAACTGGATTTTTGATAGAGGTCATGGATTGTGTACCGACTGTAATATTGAACTTAAAATGTGCTTCAAAAACTAATTGCTACAAAATTAATGTTAATTCATCTCGTATTGACGTAATTGCATGAAAAAGAAATTGGTAAAATTGGTAAAGTGTAGGCTTTTATATATTTATTTCAATAAATTTACTTTCTGTTCATAAGATTGTTTCATTCCATGTATTTTTATTTGAAAAGATTTTTACATCTGAACTAGGGACGTTCGCCATTTTCTACGAAGTAATTTTCTTGGTCCCCTCCCCCCTTTGAGATTAACTGCGGTTGGTTGTAAAGCTCCGCCTACGAGGTTACATGACAAAGGCTGCCCAAGTCGTGCGAAAACTCAAGTGACCCGCAGACGGCCACGATCAATTTTTGATTCCAAAACTCTACTTATGAAATTTGGGAATATGGTTACGTAGATTGTCCTCCACTCAAACTGCAACTATTTAATACAACTAGTAGACTCAATTTACCGTTTATTGATTAACGATATTCACTGAAAGTTGTCTTGAAATGTAGAATAAAATTTGAAGCACAGATTCAAAACTATTCGATACACCGTCCTCCTAACGTTGAAATCAACGGAACCGTCACTCGCCACAAAAATAAATAAATGGTTCAGTAACTAAATTAGCACAGTGATATATGGAAAATAAACTCAACTACTTACAGGTTTTACAATCAGCAAATCAGCAATTCGTAAATTTGAAGTTCGTTAGTTTTAGTAATCGTTTAAGATTCATATTCTGCTGGTTCGTCTTGGTTATAGCAAAAATAGAAACACCACTCCAAATTATAATTATAGTTTACCTGCAACAAGTAACGAAAGCAATTAAACACACCAACCACAATCCAGACGCTAAAAATAGTAGATAAAGTTACGAAGATGCAAAAAACACAACCAAATACGTCTGTCTCGTAAGATGGCGTCAACCAGTCCTCCACTCCCTGGAATATATCAGAATTATCTCATAGTGAGATGCAACACTGAATTAAAGGGGTGTTTGCACGGAGAGAGTTTTCTCTCCTAAATTTTCGAAATTGGTTAGGAGACACGTGTAAACCCTCAGGAGAGCGATCTTCTCTCCGGAGACATGACGTCACAGGAGATCTTCGATGTTTCCACGAGAGAGCAGTGTAAATAATTCAAAATAAATGTATTCCAAAAATGTACATGCTCCCTAGTTTATATCAACAAACAAATTTACAGATAATTTAAAATCGATTCTTTCAAATCGTTTATATATAACTTCACAAAAAGATTCTATAACAAATTATCAACTTAACCATTTTTTAAAACTTTACATTAGGTCAAAATTATTTTATCGAATACAATCACGTTTTCCAATAGATATTTTAGTCCTTCATTAATTAAAACCTGTTTTATTTTATTAATCTCAAAAATTGCAATGCAATTGAACAGGTAGTAAATAAATATTTTTTTCAAGATTCTCTTCCTGTAATTCCTCCATCAAAGTTTTATAAATACTCAGCTCTTCTCTGTAAAACGAATCACCCACACTTGTCTCTTTCTTTTTCTCCGCTTCTTCAAAATTATTAAAGCGGTACAGGCATCTGCAAGATCTGTCATATTCTAACCTCAAACTGCTCGTCGCTGCTCATCGGCCGCTTATTTAACATGGCGGCGCCAAAGTCCATCTAGAGACATTTGTATCAAGTGTAAACAGCAAGGAGATACTTTTCCGGAGAGATCTCAGGAAACTACTCTCCCGGGAGTTAGGAGACTCGCGTTTCTGGAGATATTTTCATTCGTGTAAAGGCATCTAAGAGAGTTTATCTCCTAACTTCAGAAACGTTAGGAGACTGTCTCTACGTGTAAACGCCCCTTAAGGATTGCAATTAGTATAATGGGCGAAAAAAATTTACACTTTTGTATCATATTTAAGAATTTTCTATTTAGATACATAAATTTTCTTCCCAGATCAGTCGCAGTGTCAATCATAGAAATGCACTTCCCTATTCACGCGGAGTTCACGCCCCGAATAAGGAAAAGAAGAGGTCTGAACAAGCGGTAATGAAGTAAGCTCCGCTAGAGATTGCTACTACGTGTATTTTAGCTTAACAATCATAAAAGTACAACTTTTCTAGAATTTCTTATCTTCCCAGAGATATCGAGTTAATAACGTAATGAATGAGCCGCGTCGCATCATTTTAGATGCCACAATTATCTCTCAACTTTATTCCGTTACAGGTTTTATATTTATAGATACGTCTAATTATCTTACTTTGCATATTTTTGAAGCAATACATAGAGCATTCTTGAACTTGTGAGTCTTTAAAGACATGCAAATGAATATATACTCAGAATAATTGTTCAATCGAATATCAGGTTTTCTTAATTTTGAAAACTCTCAGATAGTGAAACATTAATATTATTGTAGATTTATTACTACATACTATAGGATGAAATATAACTTTTCAAAATGACATGTAAATATTTAAAATTGACTGACATTTAAGTCGCGAACAATCTCTAGCTCCAATATGTTGTATTGGTGACCGTTGCAAAACGAAAGTAAGAACTTTTCTGCCATCCCATTTTAAATCGGTTCATAATCCAGAAAATAAGCTGTGCAAAATTCCAGCCAATATCGATGACAATTACCCCAGCCCCCAAGGTGTTTAAGTTGAAATGAAATTCATCGGGAATCGTGGTTTTTGAGACTTATGAAAGTAACATTCTGGATTTTTCATTTTCTACAGATGTGTATCCTCTAGTTTTTGGGATCGATGAACACGAATCCAATTTAAAATACTAATTTAAATCTTAACAAAATTTATTTCAACTTTACTACCTTACCACTTTATTACCTTTTAATCTCTAATTTTTAATCGTGGATCACTTGATTAGATTTATTTAGTGAAAAAACATTAGAAACTGTGAGTGTCGTAAGGGGAAGAAATACCATCTACGCACGTTTTCTTGTGTTTCAGAATCTCTACCCAACATTTTACCTTTAAATATTTGAAAAATGAATAACAGTTAAAAAATAAAAGCATTAATAATAATAATAAATAATAATAAATAATAATAAACAATAATAAACAATAATAATAAATAATAATAAAAATAATAATAAATAATAAACAATCATAAATAATAATAAATAATAATAAGTAATAATAAATATTAAAAACCCGAGATTAGCAACATTTGAAAAACTACAAAATTTCACCCTCAAATTATATAGAAAACGTATTTGCATCGGTAAACGAAGGTCGGATTTAATTGTTTTGTACTGCTAACAAAATAGTAACACACCCCTGGCAGTATTCCTACCACTACCTACTAGCAAAGGGAGAGCTCTACAAAACGTGCGCATAGTGAAGCTAAATTTAGAGTCAGAAGCAAAACAAGGGTCCATCTCAGCATTGGCCTCGTGGATCAGGGAAATGGACAAAAACCCGATAGACATGGGGGACATTGAACGGAAGCTGAAGTACATTTCTTGTCACAAGCATATTAAGTTTCTTTAAAAATTGTACACTACAAATGTAAACTAATTAAATATATATCATTGTTAAAATAAACATTTTTTAAAATTTTTGATCGTGATTAGTGTAGTCTCTAAGTGCATAGAAACAGTTATACAGCAAAAAGATTTTTACTTTAAACTTACATTTGGGTTCCGATTTGAATTTTTTTGTATCATCTGATCAAGTGTTGTTAATTAACGTACATGTATTATGTGTGGATTTCTTATAGTGAGCTGTTCATACTGACACCTTATAAATGTGATTTCTACGACTTGTGTTGTAATTGTAAATATTAGCATTGCATCAAAGCATGTTCCCACTGTTAAGACAGTTTTGACATCTACAGAGTCTTCAATAAATAGGCAAGGCAATGATAGAATCCAAGCTCAATGAAGAGAAACTTGCAGGAATCACTGGATGGCATATTTTTTACTATTCGAATATTTTTTCTGCAATCTAAAGATCTGGATACTATAGGATGGGCTCCCCAGAATATTATGCCTATCTAAAGCGGGAATGTACGTTTGCAACTTCCCGCAACAAGTTGTGTGAAAGCGGACAAAATTAGAAAGGATTCTAAAAGAGAAATATGAATTAGAAACAATTCTAAACACTCGTTTCATCAGCGAGCTGAAAGAGTTCTTCCATTTTTAATAGACGATATCATATCGTTTATATATAACAGCGTACTTGAAATTTGGATCTAGATATACAGGAAAGTTAGGAACTTTTGGGGAAACTGCGCATATAAGGCCTAGTACTCTCACTTGATTAGATTTAAATTAAATTTCCGCTCTCTTCCAAATCGGCCAAGAAGTTCTAGTAATAATTACTTTAAACTGTTTTTCATAATCAGTTGTGTGCACTCTTGCTATTCAAAACACTGCTCTCAAAAGTTTATAAAATCCTTAAGGAATCCAAATGTGCTGTTTAAACTAGATTGTTATTATTATCACTACCATTAACTTATTTCAAAGACTTGAATCAAGATTCACTCCCTCCACTCAAAGTTTAGAACTTTTTTTAAACATAGCTCTGCAATAGTTTTGTTATTTCTCAAGTCAATATTGAGTATGAAAAATATATCTCTTCGCGGTGCTTATGCTGTAGAAGGCGGCAATTTAAAATGAATGCACACATTCCCGGGACTAAAGGGGATCAAGGGGTATACCACTAAGAACAATGTAAGACATCTGCACGTGATGAGGAAATGTGTCGCACTGATAAAAAGAAGTGACGATGATCCCGAATCTTAAAAAGAATACAACTTCATGTTATTAATATGAAGACATAGGTTCATCAGTAGCAGCACAACACGGGAACTTGTAAAACCTCTAAAAAATGGAACACAGTTCATCGACAAGTGCCAAGGACAACATGGCGTCCAGTTCGGATACAGATTCGAAGGCCAGAAGCTACTGGTGGCGGCAACACTTTGCAGCACTAGCAGGTACGTTGTCGACATAAAAACAACGGCTACATGTAATTTTTTCTTAATATTGCTCTGCAATATCAAAGTCGGTGTAGTTAGATTAGATTATAGTTGATTGCCACGTGATGGCGACTGTGAGAACAAACCTTAACATCAATGATAATCTCTACTGTATATTCAATTCTTATCCCGGTCAAAAGAAAATTATAGAACTCCTCACCAAATTCAATATGGTAAATAGTATTTAGCTAATGACGATACATTTTCTGCCCTATGTATAACATCTAGATTTAGGATTTGTGTATGTGTATCCGATGAAAATGTGTAACTAGTATGTGAATTTGTAAATACTGTATTTTTGTAACTGTGGTCGCCAATGACCTAGCTGTTTATAAGGCGACCTTAAATAAATAATTTTTAAAAAATAGTCGGTGTAGGACAAGAAGAGTATCTAGTTATTTGGAGATAAGTAAGATAATTTAATTTGGGGGATACTTTACATAAAGCCCGTATGACATTTTCAAAACGTTGTGGAAATTTTTACTTTCTCGCCCCTCAGAAGGAACTTCTTGAGAAGAGAAAGCGGCGAATTTTCGTCAGAAAAACACATTGCCGGGCCCTGGTAACGAAAAAGTAGATAAATTCAGATACTAAATTTAGAAAAACAATCCTCTAACACGTGGTGTAGCCAGAACCCATTATTTGAAGTTCCGTGAAGCCGAAAAATCTTGAGTATTTTACATGAAGCTCTTGGGATATTTTCGAAATTATCAAGAAAACTGCTACATCGTTTTTCATGCAATTTTGTAGGTGGGTAGTGTAAATTACGTTTAAGAGAATGGTGTAGTTCTCGTGTTGGTTAAAAGCCTTGATTTTTGAAAATTGAAAAAATAAACTTTTTTCGGCGTCTTCCTACAACTACAATTATGAACATACATTTTTTCTTAATTAAATAAGTTCGTCAACCACAGATCTTAAAATAAGGCCACATTGAATTTTACCAAAATATGAGAATTTTTGTGTAATTTGGCGACATAGTTGACTGCTCCTAGTTTATTGCGTTTCGTGAACGAAAAATGAATGGTAACGGCAGCTACGTAAGTTAGAATTTGTATATTATTTCATATTTATTTGTTCCTTTCTTCGTCGAGCTTTTTTTACAAGTTTTAAAAGTAATGTTTTAGAAATTATTAAAAACCTATTTTAATTTGCGTCCTTTAATTGAGTTAAATGTGAAAACGAATTCGCTTTGCTTAATAAGATGTGGGAATGAAAAGTAATGCACGTAAAAACCTAGTAATTTTGATTAATATAAAAATATTATATATAATTATTATATTTTCCATCCATGTTTATTTTGTTGTTAGCGGTATCAACAATACTAACTGTCAAAATGTGTATCCCATACGAATTTGCGGTCATTGTTGCTTGTAATTCATTGCTGTAATACCGCACTGGCAGACGATAATGACTGTTGCCTTTTCTTTCGCGTTAATATATACTAATAATTTATTTTACGCATCGTGCATAGTTGGAACATTTATTTGGAACGTGAAAACACTTAACTGAAAGCAGAAAACTGCTGTCCAATAAGCATTTGAATTTAAAATATAATTGTATTTTTCACGCTTCCTTTGTTTAAGAATTTTTCAAATGGTTGTTGAAGTGTGAGACAGAAATTGGCATATTATAATATTACATAGACATCAACAATAACGTGATACAATCCGCTTTGTCCACTGGAATTTCATACGTGCCATTCGCATTTCACTAGACATGAGCCGATCGCGTCCGAGCGCCTCTCCTTCCTTTCTCCTGCCGACATGGCAGCCTCGCCAAGCAGCGTGCCACACCACCGGTTGTCCTCATCGCGTTGGGCACGGACATGCATTGTAATTCTATAGTACCGGCAGCGTATAGTATCTCTGACAGTTCGATATGCTGTTGCCACACATTATTACGCTCATAGCATCACCTATATGACAGTTGAATTAAATCTCAAAACATTTACACTTACTGACAGGCGACGACACGTCTTGATATCCATGTTCATAACCTTCGCCACATCGCAACCTTATCGCCTCCGCGACTTCGTTTGAGTCACACGAGCGGCAACGCTGAACGCTGGCTATGGGAAGTAAACAAACCCTCGCAAGCTGAATGCTTCAGAGCAGGTCACATGACGTACCATAGCACGTGGCGAGAGTACTGCCAGAGTCGCTTATATGCTTACGGTACTGTAGTCAGCCCGCACATGCGGGAAGTTCACCGAGGTTATACGCGTGTCACTCCTCAAACCACCTCGAAGGCCTCCGCTCCCCCCCCTTCCCTCTTACATCCCCCCTACCCTACCTCCCCTACCTACCCTACCCTACCCTACCTACCATACTACCCTACCCTACCCTACCCTACCCTACCCAACCCTTTTCCTACCCTACCGTATCACAACCTGCCTTTTCCTACCCTACCCTATCACAACCTACCTTTTCCTACCCTACCATACCCTATCACAACCTACCTTTTCCTACCCTATTCTACCAGTCTTATCGTATCCTACCCTGGCGCGTGCCCGCAGCAAACATCATCACGCTGGGCACGGGCATGTGCGTGGCGTGGACGGCGTCCGCGCAGGCGGTGCTGCGCGGGGACCGGCCGGGCTCGCCGCTGCGCCTGACGCTGGAGCAGGGCTCGTGGGTGACTGCGCTGGTGCCCGTGGCGCGCGCTGGGCGCGCTGGGCGCCGGCCTCCTCGCCGACCGCCTGGGCCGCAAGGGCGCGCTCACGCAGGCCGCCCCCGAGATCGCCGGCTGGCTGCTCGTCATCTTCACCCACGACAGGGTGCGCTCGCTGCCTGCGCTAGCCGCGTTAAAAATCGCTATTGGTTCATGATTACTGAATCCGGCGCATCATTAGTTATGTCTATCAGTCTCGTAAGATTAGTGATGTTTTGTCGTGGGGGAATGGGTCGGGCATCACGTGCGGGGATGTGGAGGGACGGTAAGGGCAGAAGGTGCCCTCTGGGCCGTTCCCTATTCTCTTAAAGATACCCAAACCTGCTCTCCACGCCCGCTCCCCGCACGTAATCCCGCACCCGCTCCCCGCAACCCGCAACCCGCTCCCCGCAACCCGCTGCCCCCACCCGCACCGCTCCCGCAACCGTTCCCGCGCCCGCTGGCCATACTCGCTCCCTTCACTGCACCGATGTCGTGGGGATGGGTATGGTACCACGTGCGGGAAGTGGAAGGACGGTAAGGGCAGAATGCCCTCTGGGCCGTTCTCTATTCTCTTAAAGACCTAGGGCGGATGAGAGGGAAAAATAAGAGCAGGGATGACCCCAGTCATGGCAAACAGCTGTTTATTGGGGTAGTGTTACTTACATTGGTACCTGACGTAGCCCAGCCTCGCACGGACTGTTCTCCGGAAGAGATACTTTGTAGCGGCCATCGGACGGATTAGCGAAACTCGAAGTGCACAGGTCAGAAGAGGGAGCGGGAAACTGCTAGCGGGACCCCGGAAAGTCGATCTGAACTAGCGAGGCGGAGGAGTGTCGGCAGGGTCAGTTAGGGCCGATCTGAACCGACTAGGGGTGAAGGGAGGTCGGCAGGACTAGTTTGGGCCGATTGATTGATTGATTTTTTTCGTGTTTCCGGGCGCGTCAACTGCTTTGGTCATTAGTCCCGTTAGTGTAGTGTATTTTTTTCCACGGGAGATGGTGGTGATCTTCCCCCGCTGGATGGTGAGATCAGGATTTTCCGCAGGATTTTCGACACTAGCTTTTCAGCTAGGTCCAATTCAGTCACTGTCTCGAAGAGAATTCTAGCGGCCGGCTGCTCTGATCGGTAGTTTTTCGTGGTTTCTCCGATCAACACCAGGCGAATGCCGGAGCAGTACCCTACCAAACGCGCCACGCACCGCGCGCGATCTTTCCTTCCCATTCCTTGTCCTATCCTCTCCCCTTACACACACACTTACACTAACATGCACTACACTAACACACGTATTCCGGGAGACGGGTTGAGAGCTTAGAGCTTGTCCCGGCTGGGCGGTGCCCCGCTGGTGGGAGAGTCCTGGTTAGGGAAACCCACTAGCCGACGGAAGGTCGGCGCCGGATCCGCCATCCAGCGGGGAAGAACACCGCCATCTCCCGAGAGAAAAACAAGCACTACGCGTCCGGAAACACGAAAAAAACAAACCAAACCAAACTGTCGAGAAATTTGCTGTACTGCAAGTCCTGAGATGTATCGAATCAGGTACGTCGCCACGAAAAAAACAAACCAAACCATTTGTCGATAACACAACACCTCATTTACCGTCCATTGTTTTGCAATTATGACTTAGTACGATGTTGGATCCTGTGTCATGTGGGAAACAGCCAAAGAGGTAGTTGACCAGGCGGCGAAATCACCGACTCAAAAGACGCTAATTGATGTTTCTTGCGTCCCCTCAACACATTTGGTGGACGTCTCCACGGAACATGTCCTCCTACACTGTGGAAAGTTGCTTGGATGCCGATGTAGATATCATTTGGGCAACCATCAACTGAAGATTCTCGGCAACGAGTTCGCGCTTTTAAACCTTTTTTTCCTTCTTACGGGAGAGTGAAATACGATGTTACGATACAATACTTTTCTTTTACTATTAATTTTTCTTCCTTATGGAACTTTACCTTTGTACAGCTAGTTTTAAGACCTCGATTGTTGTTATTATTATTATTATTATTATTATTATATAAACCTTACGCAGTTTTAATTTTAATACATTGCTACATTCAATGTGTGAATTGCTTATGCAACGTTTTTAATCAAATATATTTAAGTTTTAAAAATTGGTTTGACATGTGCGCCATTGACCATGACGGTTGAAATCCCACGTCATATAGACGTATTAACCATCCACATGTAGTGAGGCCAAGATGATCAAGAGATTATTGATTTATAGTTCATTTTAGAGAGAGTAATATATATATATATTTGTAGAAAGGGAGACCCAACCATCTAAGGTCTCCCGTTTTACTGTTGTACTTCTGTGCGATTTAACGAAATGTCTCATTGAAATCGCCGCTAAAAAAGTGCAAATATCTCCTCGGGTGTCAATGCGTCAACGCGGATGGACGACCTTGGTTGCTTCCCTGCGTCGCAACGACGACATACTTGCCCACATTCTTTACAACGCGATACGAGCGCACCCAATACACGAGACGTTTTCAGGTAGGCTGTTACTAAGGTGCCGTTCCCCCACCATCTGTTTTGCCAAATTCAGAAAGTCCACTACAGATGTTATAATTGGAGAACCTTTACGCTAACCAATGAAGTACACCAAATTCGAATTTCGTCGAGCTCCTCAGTTACTTCGAAAATGTTTTAGTGTTGGTCATCATAAATCGACCGGTTATTAGTGTAAATCGATCACCCCACTTTGTCATATTGTCAAACGAGCAGCACGAAAGTGAAGAGAGAAGCTTGTCAAGTGCCAAGCTTACTCAACATTTACTGTTAATCAAACCTCTGGATATTTTGCTATTTATTTGGAAAGAAAGCTGATTGAATATTAGAATCACCCTAAACAAGATATCTGATAAAGCCCCAGCTATTCTGTTTGAACCCGGGATCCTCAAGAATACATTTTTATACTTATGTAATATTTTCTACTTTTAGGTGTGGATGCTGTACGTAGCTCGAGTTCTCATTGGGACAACCGTCGGCATCAATGTAGTGGTGGCCGCCATGTACCTCGAAGAAATATCCGAAGTAAAAGTGAGGGGCACCATAGGGACGTATATAGAACTTACTGCAAGCTTTGGTATGCTACTTTCGTACATAGTGGGTGCCATTTTACCCGTATTTCTGGTACACGGTCGTCGGCGTGATACCGGGGGTGAGTCTTCTTCTCGTGTTCAGCTGGATGCCAGAGTCTCCTGTCTTCCTCGTAGTTCGAGGACGCTACGAAGACGCCCGAAAGTCCCTTCAATGGCTGCGAGGCCCTCACGTGGACGTTCAGCCGGAACTCGACGCCATGGAAGAAAGTCTCAAAAAGCAGCCCGTCACTTCTCAACCAAACAAATCTTCCTTCTGGGGTTGGGATCTACCTCGCGTCGACCGCTCAACCTTAAAGTCACTCGCAGTTGGCTGTGGAATAATGTTTTTCACTCAAGCGAACGGGAAGAATGCCTTTCTTTATTACATGACAGACGTGTTTAGAGACGCTGGATCCAACGTTACCCCAGAAATAGCGAGTATTATCGTCGGAGCAGTGTACGTGACGGCGGTATTTCTTCCCACGCTGACGGTGGATCGTGTTGGGCGGAAACCGCTCCTAGGCATCGCATACGCGGTTATGGGGCTGAGCCAACTCGCGATGAGCGTGTACACGCACATGGCATCGAAAGGGTACGACGTCGAAATGTGGAGGTGGATACCGTTGGCAGCGCTGATTATTTTCATCGTGGCGATATCATCCGGGCCGGGCCCGCTCTCGTGGTTCATGCTGGCCGAGCTTGTTCCCGTAGAGCACAGGAGATGGGCCATGTCGTTCGCGGTAGTGTTTGGGAGAATATTTGTGTTGGTGTTGATTAAAGAGTTCCCAGTGATGATTTTGGAGTTGGGTCAGGACGTTACGTATGGAATTTTCTGTATTATGTGCTTTCTAGCAATTGCATTTACGCTTTTGTGTATTCCAGAAACAAAAGGTAAAACCAGGGATGAAATTAAAGACGAGCTCAAAGGGAAGTCACAAGTAAGCAATGATGAATATTGTTCAAGGCTGTAAAAGAACTAAATAAATGTGAATACTTGTTTTTGTTTAATGTATTCATATTAGCATAAATAATACTTATTCCCAACTCTATTTTTGACAATCAATAATGTCATTTGTGATTTCAAAATAAAATCACCTTCTTACCCTCACGAATGCCATCATTGAGACCATCTTCAGTGCAACTAGAACTGCTACTAGCACTGAAGATGGCCGCAATGCGCCGAAAAAGCTTTTTGATGAAACAATAAACAAGTACGACAAAACAACGCCTCAATTCCATTTCTATGATGCAAATGTCGTAAACTCCACAACATTTCCTATCATGTTTCTCTACATTTAGAGACTACACTTATACATAATTTTGATTTTAGCAATGATATTTACCATTTGCCATTTATAATTCTAAAAGACTAAATATGCGTATAACAAGTACTGTACCTCGGCTTCAGGGTGAGTTACTCCCATCTCGATCAGTTCTTTTGTTCAGTTTCCCTTGATCCATTAAGCTAATGCTGACTAATCCTTTGTTGCTTCTGGGCATAAATGTAACCTCGCCATTTGTGCACGTTGTCTTGAGCTCAATGAGAAATGTTATTCAAATAATAGCTTCCATGTGCTTGCGGCAGAAATTCAATTTCTTCACGTAGGATACGATAAGGATTAATACCAAATATGTAGCTCATTTGCCTTTCAAATAATTTTATTTCACGGGAGCAAATTTTTGTTTCATTTCTTGCATAAACACGTGTTTCTATCTGTATTCATAATTCAACGTAAAAGAGCTACAGTATGAATTTCAGAGCTCTAGGAAACGGGCAAATATTGCACTTTTCCCCCAATTTTTCTGTTTTTGACAAGTAAATAAATTATTAATTAAACTAGTGTGCTAGAGAATGACTTCTCGTCCGCGTTATTTTCTAATTTCTTTGGTCTGTCCTAGATTTTTGGCCTTGCCCCATCTTCTTGCTACCTGCTACCTGCTAACGCCACCCGAAGTGAATTTTTTGAAATTTTCTCAGTTTATCGATTTCCTAATAGCAGCACAGAAATATTACTTCAGAAATATCATAGAAGAGTAAAACCTCCTCGTATGAAAACATTTTTGTTGAAAAAGTTGCAGCAGTTTGTGAGAAAATGGCGTTTAAGCGTTACTGTAAATGCGAAATTTGAAGCACTTTTCAACACAATATTTTGAGGTTTAGAAACAATTTATTGGAATTATTTGAAACACCTTCACTCACAAATGCAATAACGTATACAAATCGCTGGATCAGTGTGTATTAAACTTATGAGAGATATTGTAAAAATTTTGTGTAATTTTTGAAGAAACTAAATTTTGAGTCTCTTAAACAGTGCAATCCGTATGAAAAGGTCGAAGAAATTGGGAGCCGTTTTGAGAAAAGTCTTTAGAGCGTTCTGAAAATGTAGAATTTTGAGTAATTTTAACAGAAAAGTGTTGAGTTTTTGAGAAATGTTAAGTGACATTATTTAAAGCATATGCATTCATAAATACAATAATGAGATCAAATTGCTACTAATGTAAATATTAACGACGTGAGAGACAAGTCAAAAAATTATATTTTGTAATTTTTCAAAAAATAAAACATAGAGAATATGGCATTTATGTCACTTATAGAGAACATTCCTAGCAGATACTGCACTATTCATTAGCATTAACACTATCCATACCAAAAGCTTAAACAAATTGGAGCCGTTTTTTAGAAATTTGTTTCTGATATTTATTAATATTGCACATATTTTACGCAGTATTGCACGAAAACTACTAAAATTTTCAAACAAATGTAGAATTTGAAGAAAATTTATATTTTCAATTTTTTGGAACCAAAAAATTAATCTTTACAAAATCAATTTTAAAAAATTAAATTTCCCAGGCTTAATTTAAAATACCCCCAAAATTTAGAAAAGCTTTTCAAAATCCCAGAGCTTCGAATGGAACCAAATAGAATAATCTTTTGAAAAAAAAAAGTACAAATACTTTAGGCGCTAGTTTGTTCACACAGCCGACAAATGGACGTTTTGAAAACAACGGTTTTTTTTTGTCAAAACATATTTCCGTTTAAAATCTCGAAATCTATTTTTCGTAGCATTACATAACTTTCTCTATCCTATGTATATTACTCCGTATATAAGTACGTATACGAGAATGTAAATCTTTTCAAATGTGTCAATTTTCTTATGTACTAAAGAAATATTTTCCGAGGACGATATTGATATTCACAATTACACGTGGAGTTTCACGATAAGAATTCAGACGGGTTTTAAAACACGTACACGGTCGATGTCTGTTTACTGAACTGATGCTGCAAACAGTGAGATAAAATGAAGGACATACGTAGATGTTCCGATATTTCCAACATTTCAGTTTCTTCTCAGGCTTGTACGCACACACATGCTCGCATTGCAATAGGATACCTTCAACAGAGCTATGGCTCCTTGTGAGTCTTCCCCTACGATTTGCGCGCCATCTTCAACCAGCCCAGGAAGATATTGGTGGCGCCAACATCTTGCTGCTTTCCTAGGTGAGCATTTCCAGCTTTATGATTCCACTTACCTTTTATTTATTTATTTATTTTATGTCAAAAAAGCAGTTAAAAACTGCGTATGACGTGTTATGGGGAAAAGTGAATTGTGTGCACATTTTCAAAATTCTGTGATCCCTACACTAAGTCATATACTACTTAAAATTTAAAAAAAAAAAAGGCTCCCATGTAATAAAATATATTTTCAAGGAGAAAAAGGCAATAAATTTTGGCTCTTATCCATGTTGTCCTTATTATTCATTTGCCTTGTATGTATGTGTACTTGTATGTATATTCATTTGCCTTGTGTATACACAAGTCATACAGACACAGTATTTCAATAACCTTCATAATATGTAAAATTAGGCATTCTAAGGCATAGAGTATTTACAGAATAACTAACTTAACCCATTAACTGCCAAATTAATTTTGGGTGCATTTTGTCGACATCCGAGATTCAGGAATAAAAAAAACTTGCTTATATGATTCGTTCAGACAGTTTCAATTTATTGAACAAACAAAATTCGCAAATTGTAACACATAATGTCACGCAACAATGAAAAACGTCTGGGATTCCCAAATTTGAGACCGTGGCAATTAATGGGTTAAGAAACCTCAAATTTCTCGAACATTTAGATCACCATCGTCTCTTAGATATCTGGGGTAAATAGCGTTTCACGGGACGCGTTTTGCGTACAGAAGTTTCTTGTAACACCAATGGCTGCACTTTCTTTGCGTGTTTAGGTAAAAGGTCATGAAGTACATTCAAAATTACAATTTTGATTGAAGATACATTTTTATCCGTTAATTTAATATCAAATTGAAGAGCCCCGCGATGCCCCAGTATTCAATTTTTGCAATCGTAGACACGAATTCAATCTTTTCCCGCCCTGTTCACTGCCTTCTATATGTTCTAGAGCTTCCCCACCCCATTTGGCCGTGACCGAACTTGCCGTCCCCCACCCCAAACACCTAGTATACTTTTATTTATTTAATCAAAAACTGTATTTGACGTATGGGGGAGAAAATCATCTGCGCACGCTTTCTTGAGTTTCAGAATCCCTTCCCAACAATTTGACTCTCATTAGTTGAAAGATGAAAAATAATAGTATTAATAATAATTAATTTTAAAAAGCGAGAGATTGACATGTCAGAAACTAGATATTTTCGTTGCTGAATTATAGAAAATTTAATTTTAACGGTAAAGGAACGAACAGATTTGATTTTTCTGAATTGTTAACAAAATAGAAACTCACCCTAAGCTCTACTACCACTATAAGAAAAGGAAATTCAACAAAACGTGCGCATAGTGAAGCTATTTACTAATTTTATAACTAAAATAATTAAGGAATACATAACTAAAGTAAAATAAAATTCCTTTAGTCATGTTTTTTCCATTAATTCCAACCTTTTGAAAAATTCACGTCTAAATGTAATTAAGATTAATATCCAATTTACCTTTTGAAACTATCGTATATGTGAAGAAAAACTGGAAAGCTTATCATCCGCAAATAGCAACAGTTTACATTATACAATTTAATTCAAAATAAGCAACCACTCTCCAGAAATAAGATTCATTTTAATAGTAGTTTCTATTTCTGGTAATATTCTTCAATTTGGAAAAGTCTAACGTCACTATTTAAAAAAGAAATTCGTAATTCATTCAGGATTATGTTTCAGATATAAAAATTGTCCATGCTTTTCTTCATTTCTCTGTCAATAATTTAAACAGTGATATTTAATGTATTATTTACCATTTGGACTGACTAATTCTAAACAACCTGTAAAAAGTCTTGTACCGCAGCCAGTGGGTCAATGACCCATCTCGATCAGGTTTTTCGTTCAGTTTCCCTGATACTTTGAGCAAATGCTGGGTGGCCCCTTGTTTTGCTTCTGACATAAATGTAACTTCATTATCGGTGCACGTCTTCTAAATTCAGTGGGAAATATAGTTATTCATATTATCGTTCTCCATGTCGTTGCAGGAAGTATTATTCCTTGACGAAGGACATGATGACGGATAAAAGCCCAAATTTATTGCTGATTTGCCCTTGAAAAAAGATTTTATTACATTGGATTGAATCTTTTGTTAAAAAACCTTGCAAAAAACGCTCATTTTCTTTCGGTATTCAAAATTCAAGTAGTATATGGTTTAGGGTAGGGATCACTGAATTTGGAAAACATGCACAGAATTCTTTTCTCCCCACAGCACGTCCCGCACAGTTTTTAACTGTTTTTTACGTAAAACTAATAAAGAAATAAAATAAATTTAAAAAATTAAAAAAGCACCCCTTTTCCTGCTTACATCGATATTTTAATATTTTGTGATCTATCATAACACAGTATTCAACCATTTCAATCCCTATGTTTTGTATTTATATAAAAACCTGAATGTTAATATGCTGGAATGTTAACGTCGTTTATTTAACTAATGGTGTCCGATATTTTTGGCCGATTTACAGTTATATTACAATTTCCTTCCAATTTCCAATTTTGTCAGTAATTCGACAACTTTTAAAATCATATGACAAAACACGGGGGTTAATATCATTAGTTGGATCAACTGTGTAAACGTATTTTTCAGTATTCTTACTAATGTCCGACCAGAGTACGTATCGTCTTCGATAGTCATTCATTCCTTACCTTCTAAGAGTAAATATGACATTTTTTTATTTTATATTTTGTTTATTATATATCTCCAATATCGTCGCATATTTGAATTCGCGTGAATTTTATTAGCTTGGCCATTTCATTCGTGAACTATTTACCAATAAGGTGTAAGAATTTTATCCGTCTCATCAATCACAAGTTTTTCTTTGCGATGTTATTCCTCTTTTTTATAACATTCCTTTAATAACCAGATGCACACTTCTTTTTCATACATGACTGAAAGTTGGCCAGGTGTTGAAGGGTTTTGTAATGATTAATGAAAGTATCTCAGTAGTATTAAGATGTGTTACTGTCTATATGCGTGTATTTGTATACGTGTAAAATAATCCTCTCAAACACTCGCGCTTTAGAAATATTTAGAAAATTAATAATACTGAAGCGTGTCTTTTAAAATTACTGTTTTTGCGATATAAACGCATATGCTTATTTACTAGAATTAAAAACCTTTTTGTTTGTGCAATTTTTGCTGTTGTTGTAAACTAATGTCCGGAACAACGACACCAATCTCGATGCATTTTCACTGAAAGGAAGAGCATAATTTAGGCTACTTTTGTCAATTCCCACAATATTTTCCAGTGTTAAAAATAATACAAATATCCAGTTTAATACCGACATTAGTAAAATTATGTACGCTTGTCCTTCAAAACAAGAAATAAGTTATTATCTACATGATATTCCTAAAATCTGCCCCATTCTCTTTCCCACCCTTTACCACAGAATTTAAGTGCGTGTTCTTTCGGTTTTCCTCAAATATCTAGAAAACAGTGACAAAATCCATGAAAATGGATCAACATTTTCTGACACCCCATAATATTCCCTCATCAATGCATGTAGATTCAATCCAATGGCGTAATTAGCCTCGAGCCGTTGAAGAGCGAAATTGAAAATTAGTTCCGACGAGGGAAAGCCGCCGGGGGCGGCGGGAAGGAAGGTTTGGTTTGGTTTGTTTTTTTCGTGTTTCCGGGCGCGTCAACTGCCTTGGTCATTAGTCCTGTTAGTGTAGTGCATTTTTTTCTCGGGAGATGGCGGTGATCTTCCCCCGCTGGATGGCGAGATCCGGCGTCGACCTACCGTCGGCTAGTGGGGTTTCCCCCTAACCAGGGCTCTCCCACCAGCAGGGCACCGCCCCAGCCGGGGCAAGCTCTAAGCTCCCGACCGGTCTCCCGGCATGTGTGGTAGTGTAGTGCATGTAAGTGTAAATGTGTGTAAGTAAGGGGTGAGCTATGTGACCTTGTCATACATCAGACATTGAAAATATTTTTACACGCAAATATCTCGAAAATGATCGTAAAATCTTACTAAATGCATGTAGAATTAGTATTTAAATACTTCCTTTCAGTTATTTTGCAATTTTTCTGGGATTATCATTTGACATCGTCCCCTCTCACGCCCCAAAAAGTGTTCTTTGTGTACCGGAATGGCGTTGGATGCGGTTGTTAAAGCACATGTTCCACTTCATTGTTTTGAGAGCGATGTCAAGTAAACTCTTTAAGAAAAATGTTTGACTCGTCCTCGCTTAAAGATGATTTTAAATTTAGAATAGGTTGCATTTTCTCGGTTTACGGAGTGGCAAATTTATATATATTTACAACAGTAGAAAAATACGGATGTTATTTAGTGAAATAAACTGAGGTGCAACGTGCGCAAAGCATTTGAATAATAAAGGTGGCATCGTGCTGTCACTTGTTTCCCACAGTGACGTCACTCATGTTGCCATGCTATCTGAGCCTTCACAGAGATCTCTAGCTTTAAGCAAACATCCTTCTGAGTGAACCATAATGAAATGACACCGACGTAGCATAGGAAACAAAGAAGCACCAAATTCAAATGAATTATAGCATTCTTCAAACAAAAATATTAACATAAACAAATTGACAATTACCTTCATACAACCTAAAAAGTAAACCCTTCTCTCTTCATACCTGTAATTCGCTTTTTGGCACATATAAATCACTTTCTTAGAAAATGGTGTCCATAAAACTTTATTATGAATTTAAATGTAACCGTGATGTTTATGCAGACGACGTAGAAAATAGCTTAGACAGACATGTTTACTGTTTCTTTACATCTATTGAGAAAGAATAAATATGAAACAAATAACGTATTTAGCATATAAAATTTTTTGAATAGGGTGTAGAACGGCTGGAAAAAGACTTGTAAAGTTCTGCGACCATTTCTTTTACTTTCTCGCTACGCAGGAGAGGGAAAGTTATGTAATGCTGTGCGAAAAAACAGCAAATTTTCGACAGAAAATCTTTTATTAGAGGTCCCTGGTAACAAAAAAGGATAAATCCAGTTGCTAAATTTAAAAAAAGTCTTTAACGCGTGGTGTAGCCAGAATCCATGTTTTGCGTGTTCCTTGCTTCCAAAATATCGATTGACAAAACGTCCGTCCTCTATAAACAACGCTAGTGGTTAAACAGTAGAGTAATACATTTTTTTGTTAAACAGTAGTGACAATAATTAGCACGTCACGAAAACTGAGGTGTGTATATGTGCGTGTGTGTGAATGCTACGTAGCACATATTTTGTTTAAATTCTCGATATCGATTGATGACAAAACGTCCGTCCGTCTATAAACAACGCTACCAGCTGATAAATTCTCGACACGATTTAATAATTTTCATGTGATGATATGTTTTTCTCTGCTCGTTTTTATATTTTTCCGATCCACTTCTGTAAAAACCAGCATGAATAATAATCGATGCGAGTATGTTTTTCTTACGTTGAAAACATGTACCTGCCCTTCTATTGGCTTCCGAAATCCAGACAATTTGATAACCCGAAAAGGGTACCGTTTTCATTAAAGGGACTATGGACGTTTTATTGTACCAGTACTCACAGAATTTTCATCTTCGTAATATTAACTTTAGAATCAGACACCGACTTGGGTGGCTCAGGGCATCAATTGGTGTCACTGTGGTGCCTCTGACCGGGTGGTCCTAGGTTTCCAGTCCCGACGGCGGTGGCAGGATTTTCGACACTAATTCAGTCGCTTCTGGAGGAGAATTCTACCCACCGGCTGCTCTGATTGATAGTTTTCAGAGGTATCTCCGATCAAAAGGGCCACAGACCGCGCGCGATCTTTCTTTCCTCTTCCTTGTCCTACCCCTTACACACACTTATCTAACATGCACTACATTACCACACATGCCGGGAGACCGGTCGGGAGCTTATACTGCAGTTTGAACACAATTGAACTTGATGTTTCGTCAGTTGTTCAGCCAGCTGTGTTAGTTCTCCAATCGAGAATTTAAACGTCACGACATTTAGTAACGTGTAAGCCCCTGATTAGAGAACTGACACAGCTGGCCGAACAGCGACGAAATGTCAGGTTGAAGACTGTAAAAACCGCAGTATAGAACTTGTTCCGGCTGGGGCAGTCCCCTGCTGGAGGCAGATACCTAGATAGGGAAAACCCCGCTAGTCGACATAGGAGCCGGATGTCGTCCTTAAGCGGAAGGAGATAACAGCCACGTTCCGCGAATTAAAGAGCACACTAACCTCAAGGAACTAATAATCTTACAGTTGACGTTCTGATTGTCAATCGATGCTCAAGATTGATAAGAGACGACTTGCGAAAAAAGTCACAACAAATTTAAAAAATTAAAAAAAAAATTAAAAAAAAAAAGGAAATTATAATTAAAAATTAAAAATTAAAAATTAAAAAAAATTAAAAAATTAAAAATTAAAAATTAAAAAATTTAAAAAAATTAAAAATTAAAAATTAAAAATTAAAAATTAAAAATTAAAAATTAAAAATTAAAAAATTAAAAAATTAAAAAATTAAAAATTAAAAAATTAAAAAATTAAAAAAGTTAAAAAAATTAAAAAATTAAAAAATATTTCTTTCAATTTCAAAAAATTGTTAAAAAATTAAAATTTTAAGAAACATTAACACATTTTAAAAGCTTAAAAAGCAAGGAAGCGAGGTGATGGCCTTGCCCGCAGTGAACCTGTCGTCGGTGGGCGTGGGCGCGGCCATCGGGTGGACGGCGCAGGCGCTGGACGTGCTGCGGGGCGAGCTGCCGGGCTCCCCGCTGCGCCTGTCGCTGCAGGAGGCCTCGTGGGCCAGCGCCCTCGTGCCCCTCGGCGCGCTCGTCGGCGCCCTGCCCGCGGGCTTCCTCGCCGACGCCGCCGGCCGCAAGAGGGCTCTGCTCGTCGAGACGGCGCCCATGATCGTCGGATGGCTGCTCATCCTCTTCGCGGGAGAATCGGTGAGGAACATTACTCTTCCGTATCACCGGAGCGTAGCTCAGTGCATCAACTGATGTCACTGCAGCGCCTCTGACCGGGAGGTCCTAGGTTCCTACTCCCCACGGCGGCAGGAGTTTCGACACTAGCTTTTCAGCTAGGTCGAATTCTGTCGCTGTCTGGAGGAGAATTCTAGCGGCCGGCTGCTCTGATCGGTAGTTTTCCGTGGTTTCTCCGATCAACACCAGGCGAAGGCCGGAGCAGTACCCTATCAAACGGGCCACGGACCGCGCGCGATCTTTCCCTCCTCTTCCTTATCCTATCCTCCCCTCTTACACACACACAATTAAACTAACATGCACCACACTCTCACATATTCCGGGAGACCGGTCGGGAGCTTAGAGCTTGTCCCGGCTGAGGCGGTGCCCCGTTGATGGGAGAGTCCTGGTTAGGGGAAACCCCATTAGCCGACGGTAGGTCGACGCCGGATCTCGCCATCTAGTGTGGGAAGATCACCGCCATCTCCCGAGAAAAACATGCACTACACTAACGGGACTAATTACCAAAGCAGATGACGCGCCCGGAAACACGAAAAAACCAAACCAAACCAACACTTCCGTATCAGAGCAATACCCCTACATGAATGTGTCCCTTCACGCCCCCTTTAGCCTCTAATTAAGAGGCTAAAAACCGTAAAGGTTGTTTCATAACCGCAGGTGGAGAGAAGTGGTTGGAAGTCCGAGAAAATGACAACTAATATTGCACATTTCGACACGCTGGTTTCCTAGAAACTCAAAAGTGACGATTGCACGCCTTGCGATATGCCGCATGAACTCGCATAAATAGTATTGCTCAATCAGATATCTCCTTTCGATGGCGGAGCATTCACTTCGTGTTTGGTGTGACGTGTGGTTTTTTCTGTGACGTGTGCCAGACACAGAGCAAGACGTAGAAGCAGTAATTCACTTTAATAGGTGTATTCTTCAAAACGAAGTTCCTTAGTTCTTCTATTTACAAAAACAGCGTTAAGAATTAGGCCTACACCACAAAACAAACGCATGCAGCATGCTTTGGAAATCACAGAAATGAATAAGCTTACGTGAATTTGAGAATGTTATCTTTTAATGGATGTCTTTCGGTGGTCGAAGATAAGGGACAGAGCGCCTGTGTTGTTTGTTATTTCCTGATCATCGACTCTGACCGGGAGGTCCTAGGTTGGAGTCCTGACGGCGGCAGGATTTTTGACACTAGCTTTTCAGCTAGGTCGCGAAGAAAATAAACATGCACTACACTTACGGGACTAATGACCAACTTTGTTGACGCGCCCGGAATCATCAACCAACCAACCTGACCATCCAAATTGTCTCTGAGACCGGGCTGTCGCGATGTCCCGACTCACGCACAAGCTCGGGCAAGAAGACAATCAAGGTAACTTCATTTTCTGTGCACGTCTTCTAGAATTCAGTGAGAAATACAATTATTCAAATTATCGTTTCCATGTTGTCGCGGCAGGAAGTATTATTCTAAAGGACAACATGAATAAGAGCCAAAATGTATTGCCTTTTTATCCTTGAAAATACATTTTATTACATGGGAGCTTTTTTTTGTTCAAAATTTAAGTAGTATATGACTTAGTGTAGGGGTTACAGAATTTTGAAAATGTGCACACAATTCACTTTTCCCCATAGCACGTCATACGCAGTTTTAACTGTTTTTTTGACATAAAATAAATAAAATAAAAAATAAATAAGGTGGTGATGGAGGGGTACCTCTCTCCTCACTGAAACGCGCACATGCATATCGGAGGGAGTTTTGTAAGTTGTTCGCCTTTAGCGAAAAAAAAAATAACACAATATTTTCTGATTAGTACGACCTCTGCCACTTGAAAACAATTGCCCAGTAAGCAATGGCAAGCATCGTGTTGCTCCCAGGAAGAAGGTAACTCATATTTTCTAACGGCAATTGCTGCACTGCTGGTCGGCGGGTGTGGGCCGTGATAAACTCCACCTCGCGTCCGAGTGAAGGCGACGGGAAAGAAATTTGAAGGCAGAGAAACAACAAATTTCAGGAGACACCATCGTCTCATCTTTCTAATGCTAGCTTACACTGCACAAGCATAACACTGGCTGCGGCAAGATGCGTTCGAAAAGCAAGTGTTTTGTCGTCGCGGCAACAATGGAAACCGGCGAGATGCGCATCGGAGTTAGCAAGATGATGTAACCATTGTAGAATTCACGACCGTTATTAAGTAGTAGGATATGGATCATGGGATCGGTCAATTAATGAAATACATTAGTTTGCCAACGTTTCGAAATATTTAATTCCTTCATCAGGGCTAACAAAAAACACAATTACAAGGAATAAGGACAACTTTTCTGAACAACAACATTAGAATTCACACAAAAATGCCATCTAATGTATGCAAAAATGGCAAACTAATGTATTTCATTAATTGACCGATCCCGTGATCCATATCCTACTACAAGATGATGTAACGTTTCTTTTCGCTTCAGCAGACAATTAAATTGTATTTTCGGCGGTATTACTCGTATAAAGCTGTTTAACTGTTTAACTCGTATAAAGCTCGTATAACTGTTTCTATACAATCAGAGACTATACTGAGCATAACAAGAAAAGTAACATTAATTTTAACAATGATACATAATGCATTATTTACCATTTGGACTGTATAAATGAGTATAAACAACCTGTAACAACTATTGTACTACAGCTTCGGGTCAATGACCCCATCTCGATCAGGTTTTCGTCCAGTTTCCTGATCCATTGAGCAAATGCTGAGATGGCCCCTTGTTTTGCTTCTGGACATAAATGTAACTTCATTTTCTGTGCACGTCTTCTAGAATTCAGTGGAAATACAATTATTCAAATTATCGTTTCCATGTTGTCGCGGCAGGAAGTAATAAGAGCCAAAATTTATTGCTTATTTATCTTTGACAATAGATTTTATTACATGGAGTTTTTTTTTTTTTTCTCCTTTCAAAATTCAAAATTTTTGCTTATTTATCCTTGAAAATAGATTTTATTACATGGGAGTTTTTGTTGTTTTTTTCCCCCTTTCAAAATTTCAAATTCAAAATTTATTGCTTGTTTATCCTTGAACATAGATTTTATTTCATGGGATTTTTTTTTTTCTCCCTTTCAAAATTAAAAATTTAAGTAGTATATGAGTAAGTGTAGGGATCACAGAATTTTGAAAATGTGCACACAATTCACTTTTCCCATAGCACGTCATACGCAGTTTTAACTGTTTTCTGACGTAAAATAAATAAATAAATAAATAAAGCTGCCGATGACAAGAAAATCAGACAATAAACTTCGGCTCCTCTAGGCATGGTACATACGTTGCAGCTTACTGTTTGCGGGTATAATGATACACCAATCAAGTTCCCTTTAACGTTTTTGTATCATATCTTCAAAATAATAAAAATATAGCATAATTTATACATCTTATAAGCTCGTCCCATACGTTTAGTTAAGTGAAAACCGCATCTCATTATCTGTAGCGATTCAGAAGATATTTGAGTCGATCAAGCTTCAAGGTTTGGTCTGAGGTGTAACGTTGAAAGTTAAGATAGCACTAGGAAGGGTGTAAAAAAAGTTAGGATTGTTTCAATCTATCCTTAGGGAACCTTGATTTAATACGGAGCTTTTGTTTGATTGATTGATTTTTTCGTGTTTCCGGGCGCGTCAACTACTGTGGTCATTAGTCCCGTTAGTGTAGTGCATGTTTTTTTCGGGAGATGGCGAGATCCGGCGCCGACCTACTGTCGGCTAGTGGGGTTTCCCCCTAACCAAGACTCTCCCACCAGCGGGGCACCGCCCCAGCCGAGACAAGCTCTAAGCTCCCGACCGATCTCTAGGAATATGTGGTAGTGTAGTGCATGTTAGTGTAGGTGTGTGTGTAAGGGGAGAGGATAGGACAAGGAAGAGGACGGTCAGATCGCGCGCTTTCCATGGCCCGTTTGGTAGCGTACTGCTCCGGCATTCGCCTGGTGTTGATCGGAGAAACCACGGAAAACTACCGATCAGAGCAGCCGGCCGCAAGAATTCTCCTCCAGGCAGCGACTGAGTTCGACCTAGCTGAAAGCTAGTGTCGAAAGTCCTGCCGCCGTGGGGAGTGGGAACCTAGGACCTCCCGGTCAGAGGCGCTGCAGTGATATCGGTTGATGCACTGAGCTACCGCTCCCGGTTTAATACGAGGCCATGAAGCACGACGGCTCAGATAAAATATTGCGGAACAGGGTCTGCCTTGTGCAGTGTCATTCATCAACGTCTACTAAGCTTACTACTGCTAGTAATAATAATGCTATTTGAGGGGGACGTGTGAAGTGAGCGAGTGGTCTTGTCCTCAGGTGTGGATGCTGTACGCGGGTCGCTTCTTCACCGGCCTGGGCGTAGGCGCCAACGCCGTCCTCGTCTCCATCTACTGCGAGGAAATCGCCGAGGTGCACGTGCGAGGCAAGCTGGGCTCCTACCTGGACGTGCTCGTCTGCGTGGGCATGCTGCTGGTGTACGTGATGGGAGCGCTGCTGCCTTACTTCTGGTACACCGTGGTGTCCCTGCTGCCGCCCGTGGCGTTCCTGCTCACCTTCTGCTGGATGCCGGAGTCGCCGGCCTTCCTGGTCGTGCGTGGGCGCGAGGAGGAGGCCCGCCTGGCCCTGGCCTGGCTGCGGGGCCCAGACGCCGACATCCGACCGGAAATGCAAGCTCTGGAGAATCTCATGAAGCGACCGCATGATTCCCTTCTGCGTGTGAGTGTCCTGTGTTGCTCGTTTCCTCGGGTGGACCGCGCCACCGTCAAAACGTTGGCGATCGTCTTCGGTATAATGTTCTTCACCCAAGCCACCGGAGTGAACATATTTATCTTCTACATCACGGACGTGTTCAAAGAGGCCGGCACCGATTTATCGCCGAGAATGGCCACCGTCGTCATCGGTGCCGTTCACGTGATCGGCACGGCTTTTCCGACCTTGCTTGTGGATCGGTTGGGCAGGCGATTGATTCTAGGCGTAGCTGGCCTCGTGAATGGTTTGTGCTTGGTGGTGATGTCTGTGTATTCGTACTTGGACGTCGAAGGCTATAATTTGGAGGCGTGGCGTTGGGTACCTCTGGCAGCTCTCGTGATCTTCATGTTCATGATCTCAGCGGGTCCGGGGCCGTTGTGTTGGTTCATGGCGGAGTTGTTGCCCATGTCGGCCAAGGGTGGGGGAGTGCTTTGGCTGTGGCCTTCAGTCGACTCTGCGTTGTGTTGCTTGTTAAGGAATTTCCACCCATGGCACTGGCTTTGGGATTAGATGTTACGTATGCTATTTTCGCTGTTCAGAGTTTTCTGGGTATAGCTTTTACGGTTTGGTGTGTGCCTGAGACAAAGGGTAAAACGAAAGAAGAAATTCAAAGAGAACTTAGAGGTGACAAAAGAAAGGAAGATCGAAGAAACGAAGATTGCTAGTTTATTGGTATATTATTACAAGTTGCAAATTTGTTATAATGGCTGATATAAAAGAGAATCTCATCTGGATATTCATATTTCCAAATTTGCCCATGGCTTCCTTTCGTAACAATTCTTCTCATGATTTAAGAACTGAATTATGCGCAAGAAGAATGCATTGATAAAAAGGTCGAAACGTGGTTAACCAACTTTAGATGGACAAGCAATGAATGATTGAAGTGTTTGAAGTGAGTGATGTAATACTCTGCTTGAATATCGAACTTCAAGTATATTTTTGTACACGTGAAATAATTTGAGCGTTTCAAGCTGATATAAAAAATAGTGATCTGCTTACTTACTGACTCGCTGATCTGAGAAAACTCTGAGATTTGTGAATTTCAGATTTCGAAAAAAC
Organism: Teleogryllus oceanicus; assembly: GCA_964035755.1. NCBI lineage: Eukaryota > Metazoa > Arthropoda > Insecta > Orthoptera > Gryllidae > Teleogryllus > Teleogryllus oceanicus. Next base: position 14,100,063 of record CAXIVR010000008.1, read on the forward strand.
GTACAAAACTGATAAAACGGAAATAACTTATAAAATATGTACAATGAACTTTAAATAATAATTTCAAAACCCTCTGAACTTATTTTCTCAATTTTAGTGAAGAATAGGTGATGAAATGATGATAGTGCTCTAAAATATTATTAGTTTTCTTACAGGAAAATATGTAAGTTCTGTATTAGCTCATAACGACTTCTGTGTAAAATCTGAAATGAATGTTCTGGAAATTATACACATTCTTGACTTTCAAATAACTTTCAAAAACAAAAACCACCATATTTAATGCAATGTAAATAGTTGAACTAATTTTGTATGACTTAATGAGCTAACGAGTGGGCATATTTGATATGATAAAGGATTACTTGAGAAAATTTTTTCAATTTCTACAAATTCAACTAATATTTAGTATCAAAAACGTTTTTAATGTTCAATTGTTAACTTATATATTTATGAGAATAAAATAAATCTTCTCCTATGTCGACTTTACATTTACCCCAGACATGTCGGGATAAATGTGGGCAAATACCTAGTTTCTCTTTTCTTCAGTGACCTAAACTAAGGGGCATATTAATATGATGTGTACACAACCAAACCTAAGTCTTATTCACGCACGTTCTCTTGAGTCCTCATTTCCACTGACTTTTATATCAAATTTGTGGCTCGATTTTCGACGCAATATAATTTCTATCACGCGGAAGCGAACGTTTCTGGTAACAAATTTTGTGAACAACGCTCCTTGTCCTAATTTATCCTAATTTCAACTAATGTTCGTAAAGTTGGAGTGGGTACTCGACGGCTCAAAGAAACGTGTGCATATAATACTAATTGTGGACGGTGACTTATATGGTGTTTAATATCTATTGCGCCCATATCTTGTTTGTAAATTCCATGGAACCAGTTTTATATCTGATTTTAACGTTTACAATTGCTGCTGTTTACATTTACAATTAATTCTGTAGTGGAATTAATACTTCATTAATCACTTTGACCAAATATGACAGATATTAAACAATAATAATAATAAATTTTCAATTAGGAGTAAAAGTAAACATTCAAATCAAAGGGGCATGAATTTTAATACTGTTTACTTAAGAGTGCAATGATTGTATTAACTCCCTACGTTCAGATTAGGAGGTTTAACAAGGATTATATTATTACATTAACGGAGCTGCCCGCCCAGAAGAGAGAGTAGTTTACTTACAGAGCCTTGTAATTCTTTCCACATATTTACTATATACAAAAAACAACTGAATAATTAAATAAAACATAACTCAAAACGAAAACAAGAAAGAATTCGGTTACCTGTACACTGGAGAAAGTTTATTTCAGACAGAATTGAAAAAGAAAATAAACATGAAATAGTAATAAAGAGTAAAATAATATAATCTTAATTGAAGCATAGAGTAAAGATGTATATAGAGGGCTCATGAGGCTTGTTTCGAGCTACCTCCTTTGAATAGTTTCCCGTCCGCCGATAGAAAGCGCCAACGTCGCGAAGTGTGAAGGGAAGAACAGGACTGGCTGTTGGTGGGGGGTATTTGTAGGAAATATCGCGCGGTGCAGAGGGACACGAAAGGGGTGTTGCGACGGAGGCTTCGGTCAGCCGACCCAGCCTGGTCCGCTACCTGCCCCTCCTCCAGCCCCGAGCTTCCCAGGCGACTGCGGGGTCTTTCTGACGAACGATGGACAGCATTTGCCTCCAGTCCAGTCGAATGGTAGAAAATAAGAGAAAGTTTTGGTGTAGTTTTGATATTTGGTTCCTATATTTTGGGGTCGCTGATCACGAATATCAGGTTTGCCAAGAAAAGTTTTGTCTAGAAATACGTTTTTTAAGCAAAATAACTCAAAAGCCATCCATTTTCGTAATTAATGGTCCTATGAAAATGAAAGAAGATAAAATTTACTACATTTAATGTCCGTAGAATTTTTCTCGATTAACGATTTAGCGTGAGAACACCATGAAATTTGGTGATGTAAGCTGAAACACATGAAATGCGGGAATTATCCTATTTTATCTCAATATAACTTAAAAACTATAAATTTTTCGTAAGTATTAACTGGATATGAAATGAAGGAGGTTAAAATTGCCTACAATGTGAATGTACAGTTTTCTTGTAGGATCAATGGTATTGCCGTTAGTGTGCAAAATATCCTGAATGTTACTGTGTTTCAGCGATGCGTAGGTTCTAAGGCCCTTCGCGTTTTTATCGGATAACTTAAAATATTTTGAAAATCTAAAATAAAAGTACTGTTTTGTTCATATTTTTGGCTTTAAAAACTTGTTTCCGCGCAAAGTTATTGATGACAAACCTGAACACTCGTTATAGCATTCTCACTATTAACATAGCAATTTAGCAGTCCATGTCAATACGTCATCAATAATGGATTTTTATCTCGTACAAGAAACACGAGTCTATCCGTGACAATTACCTTGATTATGTGTCAAAATATCTATCACTAGCATATCTCCTTAGATGTTTTTATGGTTACCTGAAGTGCTAAGCGAATTGAAATGTCTAAAAAATGTGCGTACATTGTGTTAGACAACACGATTCAAATGACGTGGAAAGAAAATTTTCTTGCTACCACGAATAATGAAAGTCGGTTAATAGCAATGTTGAATACAACGATTTTATCAGCAGAAATGGCTTGCAAACAAGCGAATGAAGACGCGGACACTACGATAATGAACACAGTTTTGTGCTTAGATTCAACTAATGAGACTGAAGTTGGTGAGGATGAAAGAGATGTGTTGGTAATATGGTTAGGGGCCGTATTCTCGAACCGCTGCCAGGGGCCTGCCAAGAGTAGCAGGCTCCCAGAGTTCGAATTTGCGATTCTCGAACTGCTTCCAGCGTCTGGCAGGCCCCTCGTATGCTCCCAGCAGCGGCTCTCAGCTGGCAGCGGTCGCAAGTGCCCCAGCGTGCTCCTAACCTGGTTTACGGTGATTTTATCCTCTGTGCGTTGTTGTTGAAGTAAATTTCTATTTTACACCGACTTTGCTTGACTTTTTTTGCACTACTTTGATTTACGGCAACCGTCATGTTTCGTTTTTTTTATACTATTTTTCAAAATTTGACTATTGATATTGTTAATTCTTTATACTAATCATGTGGTCACTCATGACTCCAGTAATAATGTGACCCACAGATGTTTCAAAAGATACCTAGTTTTTCTCCTGGAACATTTCAACTTCAATATAAAAAACATCCCTTGTAATAAAATCTAATAAGAAAGTGTGATGAATAATAGGAAATTGCAAAATATGGAAGCACATTATCAACGCCACTAACATTATCGCATATAATTTTCACTATTGTCACTGTTGCACATGCAAATTCTTACGACTTTCCCTTTTCCCTCTGATTGTGAGTTGATCTACCACCAGAACTCATTTTAAAACGGATAATTTCTGCAGTCATGTAATAATTTCAGTTTTGCTTGCGGCAAACCATAGATTGCAAATATCGGATACAATTACCAATTTATATTCAACAAGTAAACGCTCACAACCCGATCGATCCACTTTATTTTGAAATTACAAACTCGAATGAATAAAACTCGGAACGTTACAGACTCGGATTGGCGTTGCACTGCACCCTAGGCCTGAAAATGTTCTGAAACTGCACTTGCAAGTATTATTATTCACTTTATTTTTCAGTTAAACTGGGCAAAAGGAATCTGTCTTTGGTGTCTTAGAACCAGATTCTGCTCTTATGAAAAGGGAATTCACCCTATCCCACTTGAGCTTACTGTAAAACCTTCGAACAATGTGACAAGTCTGAAGTAAGACTTCCTTTGTCCAACAGTTTGCAATTTTATTGGTAGTTTCAAATTTCTCAAATTCTTTTTAAATGTTTTCGACATCACTCCTTCCGATGAGATCACCAAGGCATGTATGAGAACTTTCTCCAACCGCCAGATCTGTTTCAATTGCATTGCAAGCTCTTCATACTTCCTGATCTTCTCTAATTCAGTTTTCCTGATGTTATGGATAAGAAGAATTGCAATATAAATTATAGAGGCTATTTCACATCGGACAATGAGGAGGATTATCAGGCGTGTTATAATTCACTGTTGTTGTTTTTGTTATTATAATAATTATAATTATAATTATAATTATAATTATAATTATAATTATTATAATAATTATTATTATAATATTATTATTATAATTGTTATTATTATTATTAAATGATCAGAAAATTTTTCAGACAGTTAATTATAACAATGTTTTTTTTATTTTCAATAACTCAATTCCTCATTTTGTACTACGTTTCCCCGAATTTTTTCGGCATTTTCAAGTATTGAAAAATATTTTTGTAAGCCTTTATGTGTTACATTATAATTTTCTAGGCTTCATGCCTTTCATCGCCAGGAAAATGAGCGCTTGGCTGGACGAGGGGAGGGGGTAGAGGGCGGCGGAGGTCGCTGACAGATGAGCGGTGAAGTGCGCGCTGACAGACGCCGGCCGCGGAGGTTGGGGTTAGTTGGGGGCGGCGCTGTGCCGTTGGAATGTTATCTGTTTTTAGCCGACCTGCGGTACGATGCGTACTGACTCCAGCGCTTCGCTTCGAAGGACGGGGTTCGAGTCCCGCCTTTGTGCATGTTTGTTTGTCCCTTTGTCTCTGCGGATGTGTGGTCGCGGGAAGGTCTTGCGTTCTACTGACCTGGATTGTGAGAAGCCTGCTATGCGTTGATGTCTACCGTAGAATGTGCGACCTATCGGGACGTAAACGGTAACAGACTGTCGGCTTGATTGATTGATTGTTTCGTGTTTCCGGGCGCGTCAACTGCTTCGGTCATTAGTCCCGTTAGTGTAGTGCAAGCTTTTTTTCTCGGGAGATGGCGGTCATTTCCCCCCCGCTGGATGGCGAGATCCGGTCCCGACCTACCGTCAACTAGTGGGATTTCCCCCTAACCAAGACTCTCCCACTAACGGGGCACCGCCCCAGCCGGGACAAGCTCTAAGCTCCCGTCCGGTCTCCCGGAATATGTGGTAGTGTAGTGCATGTTAGTGTAAGTGTGTGTGTAAAAGGAGAGAATAGGACAAGGAAGAGGAAGGACAGATCGCGCGCGGTCCGTGGCCCGTTTGTGTAGGGTACTGCTCCGGCATTCGCCTGGTGCTGATCGGAGAAACCACGAAAACTACCGATCAGAGCAGCCGGCCATCAGAATTCTCCTCCAGTCAGGGACCGGCCCGGACTTACTGAAAAGCGAGTGACGCAATCCGCCGCCAGGACTCGGAATCTGTGGTCCTCCCGGTCAGAGGCGCTGCAGTGACATCAGTTGATGCACCGCTGATAAGAGATAACGTTATCCCAGACGTCACTTCCTGGTCCCAAAGCCTCATATTCCCCCTATTCCTAATTATAGGATAAAGGTTCTTTTTTTGTTTATTATATTCGCATCAAGCTAAGGTTCTTAGCGACTTTTCAGTATTTTACATATTCATATTTAATTTTACATTATATATATATATACACACAAACACACACATAGTTCAAAGTTTACAATAGAAAGGAGGTTATTTTAATAGTACAAAACTTGACATCCAATCATGGCTGGTATGATAATATGTACAGGAAGTCACTTATATTTTATTAAATATATTCATGTTCTGGCAAAATCTTATGATTTCCTGTTGATAGGACTTAGAATATACTATATATGCTTCGAATTGTTGCTCCGGTGATAGGCAATCTCTTTCTTCCTGAAACTTAGGGCAAACGTTCAAAATATGAGATACTGTTAGTTCAACCTCACAAAAGTCACAGAGGGGCGCGGGTAGTTTGTGAAACAGGTGTGCCTGTGTTATATTAGTATGTCCGGAGCGAAGTCTGGATAGCACTACTGGTTCTCACCTGATTATTGTTTATCTAGATACACTGAGATGAAATCTGATTGCATTTTATGGAGATGGCTGGCTTTGTATTTGGTCCATTCTTGATTCCAGTTAGTCAGCATTCTTTTGTTCATAAATTTTATGATGTCAGTTGGGAAAGGGAACTAGATTATAAACTATATTGTCCTGTTTGAGGTTTATCCAGAAAGAAGCCGCCGTAATCATCTCTTGAGTCATGTTGTTTTCCATAAATGTTGGGATGTAAGCAAATGAGATATCTTTTCCCTTCCGTAACAATTGATGGTAGAGTTCAGTGATTGTTTGTAAGATTTCGCATTTGCGCTTACTATGGTTTAACTGGAGTAGAGTGCTTGATGAGTTAGTTACAATTGAGAAAGAGGGGTGCGTGAGTTCTTTGACCAGTTTTAAAGCCTGCATGATTCCATATAAACCCGTAGTTAGGCTTACATGTGGCTTGAATGTATGCGGTGTGCGGTATACATACTGACTCTCTGACCATCAGTTTTGAGAATGGGTTTGATACAAATAATACTGTGTGACCTTTACTTCTCAGCAAAATTATCGGGAGCAGATATCCTATATTCTTCTGAGAGTGAACTTCTCTCTAGTTTGAGTAAAGACAAGTCTAGTTTTAATTTTTTTAACAGCCAAGGTTGAATTTTGCATGGGCAGTGCTTTTCAATCTGAGGGAGTTGAATATTAAATATTTTGAGAGGTTCCTTGAGTGTTAGATAAAAGAGAATGAGTGATTTATGACACTTGAAGAGATCCTGAAGGCATGGTGTGTCATTGTTATTATAATTGACTATAGACGAGCCAGCTTTAATTGCATACCTTCATGCCGAGCAATTGACGTCGGTGTAGATGCGCCCTTTGCTTCAGTAAGTAGGCTACCAATAGCGTGTTGAGGCATCCTGTACATAAGCGAGGGCTTCATCGTAGAGTGTCTAGCTTACTAAGAACACTTAGGCTAGCTGAGTTGTAAATGATAGATCCATAGTCAATCTTACTGCTGATAATTGTTTTATAAGTAAGAAGCAAGATGTCTATATTCGCTCCCAGTTGCTGGGTTAAGATATCGAGAATACGGCTGCTTTTACAGTTGTCGATCAGCTTCGAATGTTGTTTCCAGCTCAATTTGTTATCGTGCTTATAGGCCTAGGATTTTAGTACAAAGGACCGCAGGTAGGACATTGACACCAGTAAGAGATGCGGCAGCATGGTGCCTCTTCCTTGAGAATAGATACATTCAGATTTTTAGTGGAGAATCTCTAAATCCTGACTTCAGGAAAATTCGAGAGTTTGTCGAGAGCTTGCGTGTACTTGAGCGTTCAGCAGATTATTGCCTTTACATAGAACAATGATGTCATCCGCGTATTTCCTTATTGTAACAGGTAAGGCAATATCCTTGTCCACGTCGTTGATTGCGATAAGGAAAAGTGTTACACTCAAAACTGACCCTTGTGGAAGACCATTTTCAAGCATCCTAGGTTGAGATATTTGGTTATTAATTCTGACTTGAAGCTGTCTATTTAGTGTAAAATTGCGGATGAACTCGAACATATTTCCATGAACACCGATGTTGTGAAGAATTCTAAGTAATTTATAGGTCTGCACCATATCATGTTTCTTTCTAAGGTCTGGGTTGACTGCAAGTACGTGTTGTTGATTGATGAATGCTTCTTGGATGAATGTGGCAGTATTCATAGGAGATTGTGTGAATGTCCTGACGGAAACCAAACTGAAGTACAACAATTTGTTGGGAATCCAACCAACGTAGTCTATTGTTGATGATCCGCCTGGAATTTGCATATTAGATGTTAAAGATATTGGACGGTAGTTAATAGTTATAACTGGGTCTTTACTGGGCTTTAGACAGGAATAACAGTGCCAGTCTCCAGATATTTGGGAAGGTCTTTTCTCTCCATATATTATTGTAGATGCATAATAGATTAGTTTTTCCTTTAGGAGGCAGTTTTTTAGGAGAATATTCGGAATATTGTCGCGGCCAGGAGAAAAATTGTTACTAATTGTCAATAACTTCATCAAGTTCATGTGTGAGATATCCATTGCTAAGTTGAATTTATTTGTTGTTCTCATCCCTTTTAGGAATTAGTTTGGTTTCTTGTCTATTTTATGTGAAAGAAATTCGTGCATGTAGTTGTTGGAACTCGAGTTATTGGAGAATGTCTTAGCAAATCATAGTAAGCACAGATGGGGTAAAGTATTTTATCGTCGCTTTTAATAAAGTGGATACAAGTTGATTTTTTATTTCCCTGAATAGCTTTGATTGTTCTCCATGTATGTTACAGTTACGGTTACCGTTTAATGATAAGTATTTAGACCAAGAATTGGTTTTGCTTTCTCTGATGACTCTTCTGGTGATAGCCTGGTCCTTTGTATTCATAAGTCTGGTTCAGTTGATTTATGTTTCTTATAATGGTTAAATGCATGTTTTGAATTTTATTGCTTTACAGTCGCTATTCCACCATGGTGTGTTTGCTCTTTAATTTTGAAAATAACTTAGGAATAGCCAAGTTTGCTGCAGTAATAATCAAATTATGAAGGCTTCGATGGTAGCATCAATATTGTTAAATTTAAAGGGTATATTATCGCCTATTGGGGATGCAGAAATGAAGTTCTGATATTCTTCCCAATTGGCTTTATTGAAGTTCCATCTGTTTACTTGAACTGAAGGAGCAGGTGTAATATTTATGTTGTTAATACCAATAAAAATGGGGAAATGATCACATTGGCATGGGTAGTCTGAAACGTCTCCAAGAGCATTTTGTGTGCGAGGGATGCTGATGATATAGATAAATCTATGGCGCTAAAATTATTGTTGTTGATAAGGGGATACGTGTAGATTCTCCAGTGTTTAATACAATGCAATCGTGGTATTCCAAGATTGTCTTCTGCCACAAGCCCTGTTATCTGTTCTTATGAGACCCCATACAGTGTTATGACTTGAATCCCCTAAAATGAGGAAAAGGCTTTTCCAGTTTATTAATTGGTGTCGATTAATTTTGTGCGTCAAAATTGTAGCTGTTTGGTAAGTATAAATTATATATAGTAATTCAGTTGGTGAGAGATTCGATGGCATTTGTTTCCATTATTAGATGGCAAGTTCAGTTCTTCATATGGGATGGTCTTTAATATATATTGCAACTCCATCACTGGTATGATTAGTAGTAGTTCTGTTTCTGAAGAAGCATTTATAACCTTGATATGGCCATGATGTGAATCTTTAAAATTAGTTTGAATGCAGATAACATCTGCTGGGTAAGGTCGTACAAATATTGTAAACTTTCTAGTCTAGGATAGAAACCGCTGACATTCCATTGGAGAATATTCATTAGTTGGAGCTGACATCTGCACTGGAGTCTGGATTCAGTACATGATTCTCCAGAGTGGTAGAACAGACTTCATTTTTTTACAAAGTCTGGTAAATCTTCTTTTTATTGTTGTATCTGGAAGATGTTGGTACAGATTAGACATCATTTGAAGGAGAGCTGATATATCAGGTGAGTAATCTTTGGCAATGAGGATGGGGTCAACAGCATTAAAAGAATTTTCCAGAAAGGATTTAAATTGATGGTAGATAAGAGGATATTTGCCTTCTTCATTGTCTTCTAATAATTGGATTTAGAGGACATATTTGTTCCTCTAGAGTTCTACTTTAGTTAATTCAGATTTCTTTGGCTCATTTGTTTGTCTTACTTTTGTTAATTCTACTTTTTCAGTTTCAGGTCTACTTTTTAGTAATTACAGATTTCCTGATTCATTTAATTGTTCTTTTTCTTCTTTTTCCCTTTTTTAGGTTGTTTCAGGTTTCATCTGTATTTGCTTGGTGGTAAATGGAGGATTCAGGAACATGAGAGGAGCCAGATTGTACTCTCGCCGAAGCCGATATACACAATTATTACGCTATCAGATTCCTGTTGATTAATGGAATGTTCAGATTGATTATCAGTTGTAGGTGATTTTGTTTGGGGGATTTCTTCATGGAGATTAGGGGTAGTTATGTCATTATTTGGGAGGACAGGAGTGGAAGACTTCTGTTGATTGATAGTGGGGCCAGATTGGTTTTCACTGTAGGGGAATCGGTTTGAGGCTTTGCAAGGTTAGGAAAATTTCATTGTCATTAACTGGAGGCCCAGTGATTAAATACTTCTGTGCATTACTAGTAGGTGCAGATTGATTTCATATATGCAGAGAAATCACTGTTATTGGTTTGATTTTTGGTTAGAGGGACAGGATGGCAATGTGGCCTTCCTGGGTTTGCATAGAAAACATACCACATTGTCAGTGGAAAAGTAAATACGGTGTTGTAATCTTGATGGCATACCAGTGCAGAATCTGGTAACTTGTTAATACTATCTGGATCTATATAAATCTGCCTTCTAAAGCTCATAATATGAGAGAATCCAGGTTCCGAATCCCAGCTCTGATAAATGACATCTTAGTGGAGGGTTTGATGTTGTTTCTATCGAAAATGTTCAGGATTAATTTCATGAGGTAACAGGACACACATTAGAGATAAGGTCTGCACTTGCTTACGAGTGGTCGTATATTCAGTTTTTGATTATTAATAGTGATAAATCTGTGTGTATTCACAATATGTTCAGTAATCTTTGAGTTGAGAGGAAGAACAGATTCTATTATTAGAAATTTTGAAACAAAACGAATATCTGAAGGGTTAATGATCGCGCTATTTTCATACATAATCCTTGATGCTAATACCTTCTGGGCATCAATCACAATCGCTTGACTTCTTTGTTAGTAAATTGATTGCACCGCAAGAGAAAAGGTTTTGCTTACTTGTTTATCTGTCGGTTCTGAGGTTATGCTGCTGCTGGTGGTGCTTCCATCGTGGTAGGATGCCGCCAAGCTGGGGCAGCTGACTTTGAGTAAAAAGCTGACTCTTCTTGTTGGAATGGATGGAGAACACAGCACGAATTGCAGGAACTTACTCTGTGTAACAATTTCTCACAACCTCGCAGTGTGCAACTACAAACACGTCATCGTTCACGGACGCACCATAGCGAATGAAACGACTTTTCCTCTAGTGTGCGTTGCTTCCGGAATCGTCTAGGGAATTGCGTGTGATGCTAATATTTATGTGTGTTGTATGTCTTCTTAGTTACTAATTAGTAGTTGTATATGCTCTGTAATCTCTATTCTTAACTTGTCTTTGTATGTTCTTCATAAACACCGCCACTGAGTGAAAGGTCATTAGCAGGGATTAAATATTATTATTATTATTGTTATTGTTATTATTATTATTATTATTATTATTATTATTATCACCATCCCACGTTCTTCAGCTATTTTTGTTGGAAATTCTCACCTTCCCCGAGTTGTTTTGGGACAGGTTCGGTCAAAGAAGAACTTCATCTTATATCTGGACTTAAGATAAAAAAAATTCTTACGATATGGGCTCTTTGGAACAAAACTGCGCGCTGTCCCATGTTCAAAACGTTTTTGGGTAGTTTAAGTTCTGTTAAGTTTTTAAGGAATTTTTTACTGACCAGGGCTTCCGCAGATATCACGAGTGGTATAATGGTAGCATTTAATTCCAAACATGTTTTAGTTCATAAGACAAGTTTTCATATTTCAAATTTTTCATTTCTTCTGTTTGATGTTGTGATAATGGTACTCGTGATGTCTATTATTACTCCTTCTTCTTCTTTTATCTATAAGGAGAATATCTGGCCTATTGTAATAGGTTGCAGGATCAGTTAAACCGGTCTGTCCCAGTACAAAAGGGTGGAAATCCTGGTTTCCAGCAAAACTTTTTACTCGAGAAAGCTATTTAAAAAGTTCTAAAAAATACGGGACCCAAACATAACCCTACTGTTTGTAATATTATTTAACTTTTTTTCCGAACTGAGAGATACACTCGAGCAATTTAATCTCCTAGAATGTCAAGTAATAAGTTTCATTTTACATAAGTTGCAGACTCTGCACGTCTCTGAACAGATGAAGTAGTATCGCCGAACCAGCAAAATGTAATAGAATTTCCAAGAAGCTCTCGTCGTATAGATTACGTTGCGAAGAAAGTTTCTTTGTGGCCTTCGGCTTCAAACTTCCAGATTTTAAGGCCCTGGGACGATTCGTCTAGGAGTTATTCAACTAAATGAATTTTAATAATGCTGTCCAATGTTGTTGTGATGTGAATTGTGAATGTTGCGTGATGCATTTGACATAAATATTTAGATTCATTTTTTTCAAAAAAACCTTGATATTCAAAGTCAAAGAGCAAAACGTCACGACTCCGTGAAGTTCTCTTTCTTTAGAGACCTCATTGAAGATCGGTTGCGTGAGCGCAGAACTCATCTATTCTACTGAAATAATATAGGGGAGAATTTTATATAATACAAATAATAAAACATGAGATGAAAACATTTGGACTATCATATGCTGTACTAAATATATTTTCGTATTTTTCAATGAATAATAAATCGATCTGTTTAATAATAAATTTAACTTTGTCCAGTAACCTCTGGATCTTTATTACCGTGCCAAAAGGCATTTACTGTACTAAATGTACAAAGAGAATAATCCTCCTAGTTTTCTTGCAAATGGTTCAACTTGTCCAAGATATAAGTTAATTTGTTAAAATTGGTAATCACAGCAAGGAAAGTATTATTTCCCAGCTTTTTGAATGCAATATCATGACTGAACACGCTGACTTGAAACTTTCATCGAATCACTGCTGATAAAGAAAATACTGACACAGGTAAAACAGAATCCAATCCTAAGAAGACACAAGTCTTCACTCTTCACTTACACAATTGCATTTCTTTGCCAATATTATTTCTTTCTTCTTTTGACAAAGAACTAAAACTGTAAGAGCCCTTTCCATCATAGTTTCCTTACATTTTTAGTCAGAATGCAATTCAATGGGAGAAATTTTCAGGCGCAGACGTCATGAGTTTTTCCTTTCCGCTTCGGCATCTTCGGGTTCTGGAAAGTCACATCGTAAAAATCCCCGCAATCCCACCTCTGCGTTACTCCTCGCAAATACATACCCCTTTTCATTTCGTTTTAATTTCTAAATCACTGCCACGAGTTGCACTCAAAAAAATCTTTATTTTCTAACTAGCTAGATTCTATTCTCACTATTCCTAATCACTAATTACCCTTTCCTAATATTCCCAAAATTTTTTGTAGACCTTTCATTTCTTAACACTAGAAGACAGAGCAGTCATTTGACTGTTTTGAAGTTTTAGTATTCTTTTAGATCTATTTACAAATTTTTTTTGCATTATTTTGTGTCTTAATATTTTAGAATTTTATATAAAATGTCGATATATAATTATTTTATATTCCCGTTTTCTAGACAAATAGCTAATTTTCTTGTTTACTTTCAACGACGGGTAGCAGTCAAAATGACCGCTCGTTTTGAACGCGACTAGAGCGACAAATCTGCGAGTTCTGTCCGTCGAATCGTTGAATCGTCGAATCGTCATCCAGTCGTTGAATTGCCAAAGTATTTTATAACATCGATTTAGCTGGAATCATTTCCTGAATTCTGTATGAGAAGGTCTCGGGAACCAATCCGTCTCAGCCCAGCACCCTCTCCACTAAGGCCTCGGCGCTCTGTCGTGACGTCACCTCTAGAAGGCAATCGCTGTTTTACCTAAGAGAACACGCAAGTTCACACGCCGAATGGCGTACAATCGTGCCTGGGTTTTAAATTTACTATTCCCAATATTAGTAATTACCGTAGTTATAAAAGTAAATATTGAAGTTATAATAAAATAAAATTTAAAAAATTAAAATTAAATTCTCATGAAAAAATTTTTTAATAAATTCCAAAATTAGAAATGCTGATTACTTCTAGACATAGTTTAAATTATATAACATTTAAATTTAATAATAAAATATATGAAGTTGATTGCACTACAATAGAAGGTTCATTAGTCACTTTTTCATGAGATTGGTTTTTAATTTGATATACAGAAAATTTATTGAACAAAGCATTACTGTAAATAAATTGAAAAATATCTTCCTACTGTAATTATTATTATTATTATTAATTATTATTATTATTATTATACATTTCTGGCATTACAAATATGAGTAAATATTGTTTTGTCAATAATATAAAATTAAATATACAATATACCTTCCAACAAAAACCATTTAATTAACACAAAAGATAAAATTGGAAGAATGGAACTAGAAAATGTCGTTTGTGGCTTTCAATTCATACAGATTGTCCTTAGACCTATTTAGGACAAACTGGAAGAAAATTAAAATTACAAGTTAATAAACATGCAAAACAAAATTTTAATCATCCAAATAGGAAAAGTTCATTGACAAAAATATTTAATTATAATCACAAAATTGATTTCAAACTAAAATATTCTCACAAAGTAAGAGAAACACTGAAATAAAATTAAATAAATTTATGAACTCATTAAAGTATTAGTTAACAATATTTATAAGATTTTTTTTATGAAATCAAATATTTTCTTCATCCTGCTCTTTGTACAACCACGATTGTTATATTGAACAAAAATAAGGCAACAATATTAAAGCTCACATTTTTAATGTCCTTTTTATAAATACATGTATATGTAACATATTTAATTCATTATTTGAATCCTTTAGTCTGGTGAGAACAAAATACATTTAAAAACATTGCTAATAAAGTTTGAAAAATGTAAATGCAGTGAAAAATTTAATTTTCTTTCTCTAAATTCAAAGTACTATAAAGCATCTTGATTTTATTTATTTAAGATTAGTCGAAAGGCTATATTAAAATTTAAATTTTTATTCAATTTTTGTTTGGGATACAACATAAAGGGGGAAGAATTCAGATGTCAAGCAGGAAAAAAAAATTTTGAAAAGGAAAAAGCTTTTTTATAAAAAAATTTTTTAAAAAAAAAACTTCCCACAATGGGGTTTAAAATTTCATTACATTTTGAGGAAATTTAAATATTTTATTATATATACCCCTGTACTAGATGCTTTACACAAAAAACAAAATTTTTAAAATAAAAATTTTTTGGGGGGAAACATTTTTCCCCAAAACTAAACATTCTATTTTAGTAATCATATTCAACATATGCCCGCATTAACGTGGCCTAGTAAGGGGGCACAGACAATTTCTGCCTGTCTTCCGTTGTAGCATTCAGCGCCCTTTTATTATATCGCCTTCTGTGAAGTGAAAGTTACACACCTGAAAATAAAACAAGAGAGAGTGGGGTCATTTTATACATAAATTTTTGGATCAGGATTACTTGTTAGTTTCAATATGTTTCCCACATATGCAAGAACAATAAAGAAGATGTTTGTTAAGAAGTTACTATATTTATGAAGATCTCTCTTTATTCACTTGTTCATATTAATATGGATATCTTACATTAGCCACCTACAACTTTCCCAAAATTACCTATGAAACAAACCCCTTAAATTTATAAGTCGGGGGAGAAAATATTTCAGTTTTTTAATATAGAGCTACTCGCACGAAAGAACTATTTTCATTTGAGGAAAATTAAATGCAAAAAAAGTATCATGTGAGTTTTTTAAGAAAGTTTATAAATTCATATTTATTGACTACAATTGTATCATTTCTAAAATACACAAATCGTTTTCACTTCGAACACTAATTCCTGTAAAAAACCCAAACACTTAACCTCACTTTTAGTAGTTGAAAAAAAATGTTAAAAACGTGCATCTATCATAAATATAACGAAAAAGAAATATTTGGGTGAATAATAATTTATAATATGTTTAATATCACTAAAAGATGCTTACCTTTGTATATTTGGAAGGTGTGGGAAAACACGTGGCACAGCGGCCCTTTCCTTCCCCCAATTCTGCATTCTTAATTTCACACGGGAGCAAAAAAACTTGCACCCCGGTCCCGTTGTATAATTTCCTTACAATTTAAAAACAACACGAAAAAACCCTTTTCGAAACTCTTTCAAAAAAACACGGCTTCGCGAACCCAAGCGCAACGAAACCAACAAACACCACAATACTGGGAGGGGGAATCACATTTGGAAGAATACCCGAAGCCCCTTTCAGAATTTTTAATATACCTACTAGTTGTGACGTAGTCGGGGCCGGAAATGACGAGCACCGAGGCCTGTGTGGGAGGGTGCTGTAGCCGCCGATGGGGAAAAATGACGGGTCACATATCCTTACTTTCCTACGCGGGGTAACGCCGAGCGATGGCTTTTTGTGGGCCGTTTGGGGTCTTTCCGGGGTCGGCCCGGGAATGGCAGCCTTCACACTAGCCACTCGAATACGCCGCTGATTAATTTTTCAATACCTTACGGCAGCCGATATTCCGATGTGACGCACCCTATCCTTCCTTCCCAACGCCAATTGACGCTTGACGCTGGCTTTTGGGGAAAGGGCCCAGCCCGTGTGTGGTGCTCGCAGCGAACCCGGCGCCCGGGCAGCGGCATGGCGATGGGGTGGTGGCGCCGGGGCGCCGGCGCCGCGCGGGGGGGCGGGCGGGCGCCGCCGCCGCTGCGCCTGTCGCTGGAGCAGGGCCGGGGGAGCGCGCTGGTGCCGCTGGGCGCGCTGCTGGGCGCGCCGCCCGCCGGCCCCGCTGGCCCAGCGCTTCGGCCGCAAGAGCGCCGTGCTCGCGCACGCGCTGCCCGTGCTGCTCGGCTGGCTGCTCATCCTCTTCGCGCACCAGGTCAGCGTGGGGCGGCGATGGTTAGCGTAGCGGGCTGTTAGACCCAAGTTCGCGGGTTCAAACCCCATCGAAGCCGTGGATTTTTAAGGGCGAAAAAATCCTTCGTACACCTTCCTTCGGAGGAGAAGTAAAGCCGGCTGTCCCATGTTAGTAGATTTACTGCATGTAATAGATCCTCCTTCCCGGGAAACCTTTCCGGGTTTGTAGATTTACTGCATGATCCTCGTTTCCAAAGTTTTCCGAGCTAAATTCAAATTGTCTGTTTTGTCGCCCAAGTAGTGCCTTCTTTCTCCCCTAGTCGGTGAAAGGAGCGTACCGAAATTTGCGTGGCCAGACGGAAGAGCTGGCCACATGGCCTGAGTCTCGCCACGTAAAATAAATCATTCATTCATTCATTCATTCATTTATACAACTCATAACTATACTTGGGTTTTTCTAACATGGCGGCTGAAGGTGGTGTAACGTATTGTATTACCACAAGCAGGAAGACGGCGCCTTGCAGGCACCGTGTCGCAGGATTAGGCGCCGAGAATACTGGGGGGAAAAAGGGAAAATGAATAGACGGTAGCTAGGCGGAGGCACCTGAGGTATTTTGAGAACTTCCAGGAATCCATGGGGAAAGGGGTGCCCCAAATGCGAGGCGGCGCGACAGCACGGGAGGTGTCCCCAAAGGGAGACTTGCGTCACGTGGTCTGCAAGGAAAGGGGGAGGGAAAACGGGGGGTGGGTTTGAGCTGAGGAAAAAAAACGGGGAACGCACAAAAAGCCCCAGAGCGGTGCTAAGAGCTAATCCGTAGGGGAACCCATTTTTGGGACGCCGCGGAACATCGAACCCTTTTTTCCCCAAAACACCCAGTACCCCACCATCCTCATGCTTCCCGACTATGCTGCAGCCAGAACGGCGAGGTGTTGAACAATGCAGCCCATTCTAAAAAAAATTGATCAACGCTTGCGGTACATGAAACTAAACGTCCTCGTTGGGTGGTGGTGTGCAGATTAAAAAGCGTTTTTTTGGGTTAAACGTTCGCAATTTTTCCAGGGATTGATTTGTTAGGAGGGCGCGCCCCACAGACTTAGTGAGCAGAGTTCTCTGGTCAGTACTCCCCAAAGGTCCTACGCACACTTGCGTTGCCTTTAAGTGCTACAGGGGGTCAAATTTTTTTAAAAAACCGGTTTTTCCCAAAGATTTCCAAAACTTATTTTTTTTTAATTTCAAAGATACCGTTCATTAAATGAGTTAACATGCCTATACAGAAAGGTTTTAAATCGGACTATAGATAAAAAAAATATTAGAGCGGTATGGAAAATGGTTTTGGGGTTTGGGAGTTTTTTTGTTTTGTTTTTGCAAACCACCCAGGGGTTTTTTTCACAGTCCACTGGGATCGTGTTTCAAGATTTGTTTAGGAAACTCATGAGTAGATTTTTTTTCGGAGTAAATCGATTTAAAAAAATCGATACATTAAGTTAATACCCCAAGTATTCTTATAAGATAGCAAATTGTTTCAAACGAAATATGTTATTCAGAAACAATAAATTTAAAACCTTAATTGTTATGTACTTCAGCTGGGTTCTAGGGTTTCTATCATTTTAAAAACCGGTTCGGAAACCCACAATAAATTTAAAACCGGCTGAATGATAAGCTTTGGGTTTAGAACTTTTCTGACTGGGCGGTGCCCACTGGCGGAGGATTAAAGGGGGGAAATTTTTCCCCCGCCGACGCGAGGGAAGATCGCCCGGCTGCCTGGAGAATTCAATCCCGTTGCTCGATCAGTAATTTTCCCCCCTTTTTTGATCTACCAAGTAAAAAGCCGGATCAGTGATTAACACTCGGCTCACGTACCTAGCGCGATCTTTCCTTCTTCATCCTCATCCTTTCCTTTCCCTAATGTTCATAAAACACATACATTTCCCGGAGAGACCTGTTCGAAGTTAGAGCTTGTCCGCCCGGGGGGCCTCTTGGGAGAATACCTGTAGGGTCTCACCATCCAGCGAGGGGTGACCATATTCACCCCACCTCCCCGGGAAAAAACATTCAGCAGAATAAATGTGTTTAATAATGATAGAAGGTTTCCCTTAACATGAACCCGTCAATTGAAAAGTGAGGGATTGGGTTTAAATTTGGGGGACTCCAACCTCCCTTTTAAAATTTTATTCAAATAAGTATCTTTTACCATTTTATCATTCTGGGAAAAAAAGTAACTTTACTCTTGACTTCCTGTCGAGATCTATAAAAAATAGTGAAATTTTGAAAACCAAGAAGACAATAGTAATTTTTTAAAAATGTCAGCAGCCCCCTTTCCCTCTTCAATGTTCCGCCTTTTTTTTCTTTTTTTTTTTTTACGAGCCATAATGGGCTACGGATTTAACTGTCTGCCTCATTTCTCATTTTTCTTCCATATTGTAAATTTCCCTGATTCCCCCCAAAAATAAAAAGTCAAAGAAAAATAGAAAATGCATAACATTAACATGAACTTTTAAAAAAAGATAAAGGGATGTCGCGTAAAAGGGTAGTTTTGAGAAGAAAAGGAAAACGCGAAAACAAAAAGGGGAAAAATAGGGGAGTAGCGTTCATGTAGCAAGCCCGGGGTTTTTTGGGAAAACGTATCACGCGTTCGGAAAGATATGAACATTTTTTTTATAGTATAAACCAGCTTTTAAACAGACATGATACCCTTGTTGTGTTTTTTTAAAGGGTTTAGGGAAATCAAAAAGGGGTTTGTGGGAAAATTAAGAGAACGCGTGAAGCAATACAAACAAAACTTTTAAAAACCAACAGAATAAATCAAATTTTGAAAATTATGGTAACAGTCGCAACGTTGGGAAACCTTGAGGCTGCCGGGAAAAGAAAAAAATTAAATTAAATGATGTAATATTTTGTGGAGAAGCAACAAACGATCGGGGTGATGTTAAAAGAAAAAAATTTACGATCCGGAAAAACAATGACGAGAGGAGCGCGGTCGAAGGTTAATTTTCGGGTGGATGTTGAAACGCCCCAAAAATTTTTATTTTAATAGAAAATTGGGTTTAGTTTGGATTTGTGAATAAGTGAAATATATCGTGTTTAGTAACTGTCGAGTTAATGGAAAGATAAAACGTGGAAGAGATATTTATATATTTCACAAAACAGTGTTCATGAACACTGTCGCCATATTGTCGGTCGCAGTTAACAGAAACTAAGTATAGTAATTAGTGAGTAGTTTTAATCGGGATATTCTTCATTTAAAGTAAATTTGTCGTTAACAAACGTGTGGAAATAGATGGATGCTGTGGGAGATGAATTAATGGATGCATTAATACGGAGGTGACATGGAACAATGGCGTTACGCGGATGGCCGATTTCTACGAAAGGAAAGTGCAATAACTTTGCGTAATTTAATAGTTCAGATAAATGGAAGAAAAAGACAGACTAGATTTTAATGTACAAGACCAAGTTTTGCGGAAAATAATAATGAAGCTATATTCAGACAGAATAGGGATGCGCATTCAAGTGTGAATGATTTGTTTTGTTTTTGTCGATTGTGTAAATAGTAAGTGTAGATGTGATTTTATGTATTTCAGGTATTGTGTTTTATTTGTTTATTGTATTGCATTTGTGTATGTTTTGTTGTTATGTCTCAATAGTGTGGAAAGTAGAAAACCAGAAAAAGAATAAATAATGCGGACGTATTTAGTTCGACAATGATAAGCCATAAGTATGATTTCCGTGATTTTGTAACTGAACGGTGATTTCTGCCCAAGTGTCAAGTATCTCGTTAGGCTCCTGTACAGGCTAACCACAGCCTCACGCTCAATGGTTTATAACATTGAAGGAGTAGCTAAGTAACAGGCACAGTTTAGATAAAAGAGAGGCAAAGTTAGTGGGGCATAGAAATTTGTATAGATTTTATATAGAGTAGAGAGATTCAAGGTATAGTCGTTTTATTTCATATTGTCGCCGCAACGTGGTGCGGTTACATACAGATTTGGGATAAGTAGGCAAGACGTTCCATTACAATATACTTAATCTTTCTGTAACTAATTTATTTTCATTATACCTACCTAGCTTGGGTTCATGCCAACTCATAATAACGTTAAGATATTCTAGACAAATTTACTTTTCTGGGTTCGATTTTATTAATCTTTACGCTGTTTCACGACGGCCATTCTTAGGAAGCGGAAAAATTCCTGGCTATTTACCTGTCATTTGGTTTGGGATTGCACGAAATATTAGCTTTAATAATCAACCTTATTTCATAAAAATAACGAACATACCATTTATTAAATTATTGTACGTCAAATCAATAAATGACTTTAGGTTACTTTGAGTGCCAAAGAAAAATCTATTTACATTGTCTTAGTCTTTTTTCTTTCTTTTTTTCAGATCTGACATTGGATTGTGCATTACTTTGATGCATTGTGTTTTACTTTGATTTCTTCGCGCTCTTAATCTTCTCAGATGCTCTCGCGGCGTGCTCCCGCGTCGAAACGATTCTTCTTTCTTCCTACTATGCTATATACCTTTGTACTATATATTATTGGTGTTGCTCAAGTTATAATATCCCTACCTCTCACCGCTGGTGAGTGCCTGTTCCTGAATACTTTACTACCAATAGCGTCTATAAGTGGCTTTGCCTGGTCAAATTATAACTCTCCCCTTTCACATAATTGTTCCTTGATTTTCAGTTCTATGGCATACTAAAATAGTTTCAAAGAAAACTTAATTTAAAATATAGAATTATACTAATGTCCATTGGACGAGCCTTAAATACATATTACAAATATATACTTACTTACTAGTACATTTAGATTTTTGCGAGAATTCGTAATATCTCTTTTAATTACCAAATTCTTAAAAATTACTTGTTAGAAATGGCTCCTTTTTTCCCCACATTCCCTGACGTTTAATTTTGTTCCCATCTCAACGCATTTAGGGGCAGTTGAAGTATTTTCCTCATTGCTCAGTCATGCAACTTCGTTGCAGTCTCCTGCTCTTAATCATCGCCCGACAAAAGTTTTTCGTTTCCGAATCCATCAGCGGTGGCAGCAACGCCGTGCGGCGAGGATGGCATTTAAATCGCAAATTTCAGTCCGCCCCCTCTCGTCGCGAGAAGAGAGCCGCGATTTCAGCGCCCTTGCTCCCCCGCACGTTCTCGACAACGGAGCTCCGACCTGGCCACAGGAGCGTGAAATATCAAGAGGAGATCGATGCCCTGCTCATATCGCTAATATCTGCCAGGGGATTCGGCGAGAGCGCGACGTGTGTGTAATCATGGCGCTCGCGCGGAAAGCACCCTGTTCTGCCGACCGGGGCTGGAGGCGGAGGGGAGGGGAGGTTGGACGGGGTGGCATAGCGTTGGAGACAAAACGGAGGGAACCGCGGGGAGGGCAAACGAGAAAAAAAAAGATAAAAAGCGAGTTGCAATGGATGGGAAGCCAAAGAGTAACGACGTGGAAGAGGAAATGAAGTGGTCGAAACAATAAGGGAAGGTGGATGAGACGAGTTGGAGTGTACGGAGGTGGGGTTGATGAAGTGGAGGAGGCGAGATGCAGGAACCAAAGAGAGAGAGAGAGAGAGAGAGAGAGGAGATGCAAGATGAAATAGCAAGAGGGAGAAAAACATGGGAAGGAAGAGGAAGAAGAGGTGGTGTATTTAAGTGGTGGCAGGGATACGGGCTGATACAGAAGGGGGACAGAAACGCCAACTCGAGAGGCTGTGGCAGAGGTAAGTGGGTGGGGAGGAGTGAGGGGAGGGGCCGGAGACGTTGCGGGAATGGAAGGGGACGATGGACGGGAACGAAGGGGTGTGGGCGTCACCGACCTTTAGCGAGTCCTGCAGCACATGGCGTAGCGCCGCGCTTGCTGCTCCGTGAATACGTTTTCGAAATGCTACAGTGGCACTGAACGAAAAGGGAACCTCCCCAAGGTTTCTATGTGAAGTTCAATTCTCAGAGGCATCATATTTCCTCTTGAAGTAAATTTATTTGATCTTCTTTATCCTATAATGTTTATCTACTTACCACTCGAAAAGCTTACATGGCATGCGTATTTTTTATTTTTTAATTCGCTAGTCATCTATGAATTCACATAAGAATTTTTCTCATTCCTTTGAGCTTTTATTTTTAAATGTGTGTATATATATACACACAGGGTGGAACAACTAAGTGATAACACCCCTTGTATCTCCTCAACCGTACTAGATACGAAGATGCCGTTTGAAAAATCGATTACTTAAACGGGGGCTACTTCAGTAAAGCATACTTCGTCTTTGTACTATATTTTACTACGAAGATATTGTATAAGGTCAACTTTGTTTTTATAAATAGAATCATATGCTAAATTGCAACAGTGCCATTGACGCTTAGCGCTTAAGTTGAGGATAGATATGTCTACTTTGGTCGAGTAGTACTATACTTCAGAATGAACTTACGTTACAGTTTTTTCATTTAATTTCATAGCAAAATACATTTCTACATTAATTATGCCTTCACGAAGAGAATCATTTTATTTAGTACATAAAACTGGATGGTTAAAAAATATCCCGATATTATTTTTATTTAACAGAGGTTTAACGTGAATGCATGTCTGTTGCAGCCACTGAGGTGAGAAATTCACCACTGAAATATAGACATTATTACATCATATTTTGATTTTTTTATAGTTGTTCATGATTGTAGAATGACAAAACCGATAGTCATTAAAAATCTGGCAAATCACCTGAATGGAAAATAACATCAAATTTTACGCATCTCGGAAACATTTATTGACAGCCCATTAAAAGTCAATTGCCATTTCATATTTACATGATGCAGTTTCATCTGGTCACACGATCCGATCTGAGAGAGCTGTCATGTCTCTTAAAAAGATACACACACACACTAGCAAAATACCCAGCTTTGCCCGAGCTTCGTTCTTATCCAACCCTTGTGAAAAAGGCAAAATATCACTTGTACTTAGACGTTTAATATTATTATTGTTAATGTAATTGGTTCAAATCTTAATAAAATACTATGGTTTTTCCTTTTCTTTTACAGTGCATTGCTATTAGATGTTGATCTGCTCTGCTTTCTTGAGGGTCTCAAAGTGTTTCCTTAAAAAACTCTATTTAAATGACCATTCTTCTTGTAAAATGTATGACTACAATTACATATTTTGTATTTCTACAAATTCATTTCTTCGAAGAAATTTTCAAAGTTCGGAAAAATATGTTTTTTCATAAAAATACTATCCTTACCATTCATTTAAAAACGTATCAACAAAGGTTAAACCAGCTCTATTCGAACTGATTCGAAATAGATTATCCTAATTAATTACATTTATTTATAGTCGCATCAACTGCGAGGTTATTAATAATTTATTTATTTATTTATTTATTTATTTATTTATTTATTTATTTATTTATTTATTTATTTATTTATTTATTTATTTGTTTATTTATTTATTTATTTATTTATTTATTTATTTATTTATTTATTTATTTATTTATTTATTTATTTATTTATTTATTTATTTATTTATTTGTTATTTATTTATTTATTTATTTATTTATTTATTTATTTATTTATTATTTATTTATTTATTTATTTATTTATTTATTTATTTATTTATTTATTTATTTATTTAGTCAAAGAAACAGTCAAACTCTATGTGACGTATGAATTGAAAATCATCTGCACGCTTTCTTGAGTTCAGAATCCTTCCCAACAATTTAACTATTAATAAAAAGTTAGTAAAAATTAAGTTGAAAGATGGAAATAATTATAATCATAACAATAATAATGATAATGATAATAATAATAATAATATTTATTATTATTATTATTATTATTATTATTATTATTATAACTGCCTGAACTATTATTTTCCATAAAATTATTTTATATTCTCGAAAGTAGACATGGAAACCGGGTGATACGTTATGATGTTTAGAAATAACGTAGAGTGTACGTTTGTTTTTACACGATGTTCTAATTCCTTGTGTGATCCAAGTATTACTTTTTCGTGACATGTTTAATTTTCTCTTTTTAATAGGAAAGCACGCATTAAAATTAAATGAAAGCGTTGAGAAAAATAAATTATATTTTTCATTTGTGTCAATAGAGTTATAAAAAAGTGTCCCATGATTGCTTCAGCAAGTAGTCCGTAAATCATTTTACGTTTACTTTAGTAAATGTACATGCGTGTTTTATTTATTGTGTCAGTATTCATGTTATTTGTAATTGTAAGAATTTGTGCATTGTGGTCTTTGTAACCTAGATTATTCGTTATTATTTCATATCTAGTTGTGGTTTTGTTAATTATAATTTCATCTATTGCTGTTTGTGATATAAAGTATTCCGTGTAAAGTACATTCCTGCAATATCAAAATTAAAGAATGAATTAAATTGAGAAACTTCTCTTTTTCGTGGGATTCGCTCAGAAAATCAATATTGAAATCTCCACATACGACAATGAATTTAAAAGAGAGATTAATACTTTTGTTCATTGTTTTCTCTAGATTTTCGAAGAAATTGAAATCATCTAAATCTCGCTTTGTTGGAGGTCTGTAGATGCAAAGTAAGATAATTTTGAGCGTAGTAAGATGTACAACTGTTATTTCAAAAACTTTTTTAACAGCATATAAATTGAATTCTGACAAGAAGGTAGAATCAATATAATTTCTTAATAGTAAAACACGAACCTCCGTAATAGTGCCCTTATTTGATACCCTCGCTCTACAATAAGATCCTGCAAGGTAAAAAATAGGAATTTGAAGTGTGTTTAGATCATTATGAGATAACCAATGTTCTTTAAAGCAAAGAACATCTATTTGACTCAGATCACGCAGTAATGTCTCAATAAATTCAATTTTATTTGAAAGAGATTGCACATTATGATGTATTATTTGAATCTTTTTCATGTCCCTACACGGATGCTTTTCTGATGCATCTGTCTGTAGTTGCTATTTATTTATCTCATTTTTACCTTGACTGCGTGGTCGAAGGAAGTATCGTGTCTCAGCAGTGTTAGGAGGTGAGGAAGGAGGGGTTACAGATGTAAGGGAATGAATAATGGGAGATGTAGTACAAGAATTAGGTTCATGGGATAAGGTAATTGGGTCCAAAGGGGCTCCGGAGGATGGAAGAGAACTAGGAGATGTAGGTGGGGTTGAGTCTTGAGTAGGATACTTCTGAGGTGTAAGGATGTGTTTTGCAAGCTCGCTACCGAGTGCATGCTTTCCGACGACAAGGTAAGATGTTTTCCGACGACAAGCAAGTGAAGTCAATGCCGGGTGAAGTGTTTTTCTGAGACAAAGTTAAGCGCAAATAATTTAACACGTGTGCCTCTCAGATGCAGTTTTAATTTGTTGTTTGCGTGTCTAATTTCTTTGCACAGTGTTGGTTTGTTGTACCAGAAGGGCAGAGTCGAGATTACAATGTTCGTGTTTTGGGCGACACGTTGTAGTTTGTCAACATGTTGCTCAGGTGTAAAGTGACCATCCAAATTGATGTCATTCAGCCCTCCTATGATGGCTGATGAGGATTCCGTTATGTGAAAGTTTTGTGTGGATGTCCAATTCACTGATCATGTCGGCAAACCTCCCGTTAGGTTTAAACACACACATGGCAGAGAAATTGGATGGGAGTTTCCCACTGAGCAGGGAGGAGATTTGTCGCCCATGGCTGTATCTGCTAAAATTAGTACCTTTTTGGTGGGCTCAGTAGAATGGCCTTGCTTGCCCGCCAGGCCAGGTTGCGCAACTCTACGTGTCTTTGTTTCTTTGCTTGCTAGCCTGTTTGCGTCGGTTTTGTAGTGGAGAATTATCGATGGGACGGGGGAAGTGAGGCTTGGGAAGGCAAAGAAAATCATTGTCATAATCTAACACTGTTTTTCAGTCATGCAAATCTGTTTTTCAGTCATGATTGGTAGTGATGATTGTGTTTTTGCTTTCGCGGATGGACGGTTGAAAGTTTCTGCTGTGTTGACTGTTGTCCAACCGTCTGAGTTTTGAACGACCTCTTCGAGATTTCGGATATACTCATCTAAATTATTGTCTACGTGTGTGAAGGCTTTCAAAACGTCGGCTTTGAGAGTGTACAGAGTAGAAAGTGTATAGCGAATAATAGCCATGTCACGAATGCGTATCAAAATACGTGCCAAATATGAGAATAAATAAACAGATGAGAAATCAGATTATAATGTACAAAAATGTTTCCTAAATTATCTTTTTAATTTACGTGTATTAATTTTTTTAATTTAAGTTAAGTAAATATTTATTTAAAAAATAAAAGTCATGTTATTCTAATTAGTATTCAAATGTTATTGGTTAATTGCGAGTAGAGTTCTACGTTAATAGATCTAAGCTGCAAACTAATAAATACAATTAGATTATTTTTCTTTACCTCTTTAAAGACCACAAAATTCACAACTTTGATATTCGTGAATTTGAAAACACAAAGTTCAAGATTTTTCGTTACTGTTATAGACGAAATTTTGAATTTTGATGTTTTTCACAATTATCACAACACTTTCACTAGTTGTGTAAACTTTTACGCAAATCTAACTTTTTTTAATATAATTTATTTATAATGGTCGCGTAAACAACTAGGTCTTGAGCAACCACAAGGTTTTAATACAGTCAGATATATTTACAAAATATGTCTGTATGTTGAGTCTTTACAAAGTATGTTTCAATAAGTTACAATATGAAAAATACAGTAGGTTATTTTACATAGTATTATACATTATTGTGGATAGTTCAGACACTTGATCTGGAGGAAGGCATCAAATATATATTATTTTATTGGTATGAAAGTAGTTGAGTCTTTGAACATACATGGACACTAGTGTTGGTTTACAGATTTTTGTGGAGGTTGAGTTCCACAAGGAAATGGATCACTTTATATACATTACTTTTATCATTCAAAAGTGATTGTATATTGTTTGGAAGATTATATTTTTTCCTTAATTCATTAAGATTTGGGCAATGCATTAATATATGTATTATAGTGATAGGTAGATTACATATTTCAGAGAGATTTGGAGATTCCTTTGTAATTAGTTGTTTGTGGGTCAGAGCTGCAAGGCCAATTCTCAAACGCGTTAGTAGCACTTGATCACTTCTGTTTTGGAGGTAGGTAGCATGGTCTTTAAGAATTGATTTCCTGATCATGTGTAATTTACTAGGTGGTGAGCGTTTCCATTCGGTATCCCACAATATCTTGGTTTTGTGAAGGAGTTCTTTTTTTATATCATTATGGGAAACATTGTTGATGGTAAGGGGTAAGGAGTTAGCTAGTTTAGCTGCCCTGTCAACTGATGCGTTGCTAGTAATACCGATATGTGAGGGAATCTAGATAAGCACTATTTCTTTGTTAATGTTTAACAGTTCATTATATAGATTAATAGTATTTTTGATTATTGGGTCAAGTGTGGAGGTGCTATTAAAACTTTCTAGTACACTTCTTGAATCAGTGTAGATTACAAATTTTGAAATTGACATTTCTTTGATGTACTTTAGAGCTCTATGAAGTAGCATAAGCCTCACAATAATATACATAGGTCACTAAGCTTGAAATGTTTTGTTAGACCATCAACTAATAGAGCACATCCAGAGCCGTTAGTGGTTCGGGAACCATCAGTAAATATGTTGGTGTATTGACTGTATTTAGATGATATTCTCTGAAGATATATATTGCTTGACGTACCGGGTAGGCTGGCTTGTTCTCAGTGAAGATTTATTTATGAGGACAGGTGTTCTTTCTCGTGAATGGGCTCAGGGTTATTAATCAAACACCACTGTTCCGTGAACAAATAAACTGAACTATTTAATGGAACTCTATACAAATCACTAATGATACAATATCTATGGTGGTCTACCTTTTCTTTCATATAACCCAGAATCACTGTTAGTCTCTCAAGTCTTATCGATCGAAGAAATATTTACCGTTACTTCTTCAATACGAGCGTCGGCGGCTTCAGGGATTCCTCAGGTTGCCTCAACGCTCCTTCGCTGCTTGCCGGGGTCGTTTCGCCAGGACCAACCGAGGTGAGGCGCTGCTTCAGTACGTCTCCTTTCAATTCTCGATCCACTCGACGTCTTTTGATCTGTGTTACTCCAAATAGCAGCCTCCTTTGGCAATATGTTCGATCGACTATTGATTGTTATCACGCACAAATTGTCCGTCAATTAATCTTTCTGCACTCGTTCGTTCGCGATACTGGTTGCTTTTCGATCATGAACGCTCCAGATACGTCCTTCCTCGCCGGCGGCCAGCTGGACACGACTCCTCGCGGCCTCGTTCCACGGTCGGCCAACCGACGACACCTCGCCGCCCGTAACCGTTTTTCTTGGCTAGCGAGTGCCCTCTTGCAACCGTTCTGCCGCGTTCTTGCTTGATGTCTCGCCGTTTCTTTGGATGGAAACGCGGTGCGTTTCATTACCCCTCCCCCTTTTTGTGGATTTTCTCCGGAAGAGTTCAGCCCAATAATGGTCTATTCTTGTCGTGCCTTCTCTTGTTGGGCAAGGTCTTAAATTGTAAAAATTATAATGTCCCACCACTTCTCTGTTATCGTTGACTAGTTTAGCCACGTTCGGGTTTGTTATCTGTTCAATGATGTACGGCCCCTCATATAATGGAAAAAATTTTGCGTATAACCTTAGTTTAGGGTTAGAAACTTTGGGGACACGCAACAATGATCTGCTCTCGTGACATTCATATGTTTTCTTCTTTGACTTTGCCTTCCTGTGCTGGGCTTCCAGTACTTCTATCTAGTCAACCTGTTGTTTCAGTCTTTCTTCTATCCCCTCTTCGATATCACTTGCGTATTTCTAATCCTACTTCCATTCCCGCATATCCATCTCGATTCTCTGGCTTCCTAGTTCTACCACTCCGTGGTCAAGATCCAATAATCGCGCGTCGTTCGGATAAAAATCTGTCTCTATAATCATCGGATACAACAACTTCTTTACTACTAGAGCTACCCTTCGTACTTCTGATCGCCAATTTCAGCATTAAACATTATTTGTTTCGTGATAGGGCTTGACTTCTTCTAGTGGCACCTATCACGTACGCCCTATATTCATGGGCAAGCACATTACTTGCTCTTCGCAATCAACTCATTATAAAATTCCTCTGATATAACTGTTGTAGTACATCAGTATCAACCTGTGCTTCCGTTACCACCCCTTCGCATTCTACTTTGATCATTGGGACATTTTCTCATGCGAACTTCCGAACTTTTTTTCTCTGCACGTTTGTGATTCATAGGACACAGACTGAATCGTATTGATAGGGACCACATTCAGCTCTTCTTCCTTGTGTAAATCATGGGGTCGTTCGCCTGTCATCACGGACTCTATCTGTTTAAGATGTTCCCTGTCCTCCACTTGGACCAGGCCGTGTTGATTGATTGGGCGCACCTCGGTTCGTTCCTCTCTCTTCTTCTCTCGACGGTTTGGGTCTTGTACACCTCCGGTCTTTGGTTTACTCGGTTCCGATTGCCATCCGGCTTCCTGTCTCGTATCAGTCCACTGGTTGCCTGCCACCATTCCTTGTCTATTGACTGGTTCCGTTCCTAACGCGTTCACGTTTCCTTCCCTCTTATTCTTCGGTATTGTAAAATGTTAAATGATATATCCACTCTGGCCGCGTTCAAGCTCTCTAAATTGAAATGGTTCGAACTTCGCGAATTATTTTTTGGATCGACACGGGAAACTGACGTGTCAATAAACTCATAATTTCTTGATCACTCATTGGGGACGTAGTGTCCTACAATCTCAACACGTTGCGTCGCATATTCCGCAGTTCCCATCGACTGAGTATAATAACCATTCATTAGATTTAACTTCACATTCATTTGGAATCTCATCGTTCCAATACCGCTCATAGAATCGATTGAAATTCCTTCAGCGTCCCGGAAATACATCAAAGTGTCGGCCCACGTCCGGGCGTTCCCCTCAACATCAAATACAAAAACTGGACCTTATCTTTCCGACGTGGTTGATGCAGCTAGGTGTCGTTCCGCGCATGAATGCGCATGGGTTTTCTCGACCATCTCCGAAAACTTCAATGAAAAGGGGTATTATAGGGTTGGTGAAGAGAAGGGATGGACAAAAGGGGAAAGGGAAAATATCGCGCGCGGTCCGGGGCCCCTTTTTGGGGACTGCTCCGGCATTCGCCGGTGGATCGGAGAATCCAGGGAAAAAACTACGATCAGAGACGGCGTGAAGTCCCCCTGACAGCGACTGAATTCCCCCCACAAAAGCTGTATCGAAAACCCTGCCGCCGTGGGGACTAAACCCTGACCTCCCAGTCAGGGGGTGCTGCAGTGACATCAGTTATGCACGAGCCACCCCCCCGGTCGACCGTCTGTTGTCCACCAGAAATAACAGATTAAATATGAGAATACAAATGAGAGTTATAAATTTGTACAAAACTAGGTTGCTGGTACATGACAAGAACGTGCATATAAAATATACAATTATAAATTAAGGAGTTTGTTCAAAAAAAACAATTATATTATTAAAAATGGTTTAAAAAATTTTCCCTAAACAAATAAATTTTTTAAAACTTTTAAAATTGATTTTGCGCCTCTCTGCTTCGAATTATGGTAGGTTACCTTTTCTGTGCCCTTACTATCCATACACGTTTCTTCAGTACATACCTCACGATATCCCACTTGTCCGGGTGCGCTTTTTTCCAGCTAAACATTTTTTGATATAACGTTTATATCTAACCCTTTTCCCAAACTAATAAAACCAATGTTCTGTTTTTTTGGGTTTTTGCCCAGTCTTGTAATGCCTTTTTTTTAATACAGGATTATGAAATGAAATTTTAAATTTTTGAAATACATATTTATTAATATAAACACGTAATGAAAAAATACTAATTGAAATTAATTTTAATTATAAAAAATATTCATATAAAACGGAAGAAATCACAAACATTATATTCAATCTACTGTTTAATCTTTTAAACCCCAAAAAATACTTTTTTTTTATTTTATTATTATAAAATATCTAATATTTTGTTATTTTTCTAAGAAACTTTAAATTTTTTTTTAATTGATCATTTGAAGTTTTGACAAAGGGTGTTTATAAGTAAAGTTGGAAAGTTATTTTTCAAATTCAGTTATTTCCTTTTAAAATATTACAGTGAATCAGTTTTTATATTTTTATCCTTAAAAATTTATTAATTAAATATTAAATTAAAACAAAAAAATTTAGTGGTGATTTAATTAAATATGACAATACTTTCAACCCCCAGTATCTTCTTTCAGAAAGTTTAAAAAATCATGGAAGGCCCCTTTGTCCCTTTTTTAATGTTTATTGTTATGGGTTTTATGGTTTCATTTTCGCAGAAAACCTTTTTTTCCCTCTCATTAAACTTCTATATTATCATTCTTTGAAACCCCCAATTAAAAATTTTTTTAAAAACCCCCAATTGATATTTTCAATTTTTCCCGAAAAAAAAAATTGGGATTTTTAAATCAATTTATTTAAATCAATTTAAATCAACTCAATTAACAATCAATTTAAATCAACTCAAGGTGCCGATGATTTTCCCATCGTCAAAAATTTTTTATTTTTTTGACAAAAAAAATAAGAAAAAATTGCCATCTCTCTACAGAACACCCAAACTACCCTAATGTTTATAAAGGGGAAATATTTTATCTCTTCGCGATCGCCTAAAATTTTTCCGGGGAAAATTTTTGTTTTTTTTTAACACTAAATAAACATCTAACGGGTTTTTCCCTTTTCCTTTTTTAATC
The DNA here is from genome assembly GCA_964035755.1 of Teleogryllus oceanicus. Classification (NCBI taxonomy): domain Eukaryota; kingdom Metazoa; phylum Arthropoda; class Insecta; order Orthoptera; family Gryllidae; genus Teleogryllus; species Teleogryllus oceanicus. The sequence continues at coordinate 14,132,320 of CAXIVR010000008.1, forward strand.
CTTTTTTCCTGAAGCTATCTAATCTTATTTTTTTTGCACGATTATAAAAAATTTTAGACACCGCATTAAAAAATTTAAATTTTAAATTTAAAAATAGCATTAGAAAATAATTCTAAAAACGAATTATAATAAATGAGCTGAAGCGACAACGAAATTTCACTCTGAAAACAACGCACTCCGACAAAACTTTCACATTTTTTTGAGACTCCCAGAAAGTTGTATTTATCTATCGTGACTTTCAATTTGGCTTTCATTCATAAAGACGACGCATTTGACAAATTTTGGGGAATACGTAACACTTCGTGGCCTGGAAACTACAACGAGAAAGAGCATTACAGAGGGCCAACCCTTGAGATTGGAAGCACCAAAAGAATTTCGTTTTAATTCGCGTTATTCGAACTTCAGCGTAGACAATGGGCTACTTTTCCTAGATTCCCCCAAACGAATTGATGTTTTTTAGACATAAAATGCTGCGTTTCCCAGTCTTGAAACTCATGAAAAAAATATGAAAGTGTGAAAACAATTTTACAACATCAAATCCGGAAGGGTTTCTAAATATAGAAAAACTCATTGCTGTTAAAAATATTTTAAACATAACAGGATAGGATTCGAGATGGGATAAAAAATAAGGACGATTAAACACATATTTTTTCAAAACATCTAGGGATAATAAATTCAAGTACATTCTAATTTACAGTTCCACTACATGAAAGTTTTGTCTCCAAAAAAGAGCTCAGCTCTGGTCAAACCAAAAAGCCCCCTTTCGGGGAGC